>JAWNLB010000161.1:2400000-4800000 GCA_035041595.1 Drosophila basisetae
CGATATACTCGACGATCTGGCCAGTCGTTTCATAATTAATGTACCGGACATGGAGCTAAATAATTTAATACGCATTTGCTTTCAAATTGAGCAGGCGCATTGGTTCTACTTGGACTTCTTCTGCGCGCCCGAGGAGTCCGATCAAACGACACCAGAACAGAAACAGCAGCAACGCCGACTGCCAGCCGTTGGCATCAAACAGTTCGCCATGCAACTCTTTCAGGTGAGCAACAATTGCTTAACATCATTAACATTTAATTATACATTGTTACATATTGCTTTTGTTTGCAGCACATTCCCTTTTTGAACAAGCATTTTGGCACTGTGGATCAGATATTGTTGGAATGGAAAAATTATAAGCTATCAGTGCCGACATGTGGCGCCATACTCGTATCGGAGGATCTCAATCACTGTCTGCTGGTACAATCATTTTTTGCTCGAAACTCTTGGGGCTTCCCCAAGGGTAAAATCAACGAAAACGAGGATCCCGCACACTGTGCCACCAGGGAGGCAAGTAACAAAACAAGTGAAAAGAGAATTTTTAGCTAATATTATCAAATTGCTTCAAATTGCAAAATGGACTAATCGTTTTATATTTATTGCTGTAGGTCTATGAGGAGACAGGCTTTGACATAACGAACGCCATTGATGCGGATGATTATATTGAGGCTTTTATCAATTATCAATGTATACGATTGTATATTGTGCGCAATATACCGTTGGATACGCAGTTTGCGCCGCGGACGCGCATGGAGATCAAATGCTGTGAATGGTTTCGCATTGATGCATTGCCGGTTAATAAGAACGATGCCGTATCGAAGGCAAAACTGGGCAAAGGTTCAGCTTCATTCTTTATGATTATGCCGTTTGTGAAGCGGCTGAAGAAGTGGGTGAATGATCGTCGTTCTGACATTGAGTCATCATCGACGCAACGTCGTCGCAAATGCTCGGGCCAGCAGAGTCCCAAAGCCATCATGAATAGTGCAACATCAGCATCGCCCACAAACAACAACAACATCAACAACAGCAGCTGCAAAAAGGACCAGCAACGTGCTGCGTCGCGTCGTCAGCGGCACAAATCAATGGGTGATTTGGATGGTGTTAAGCTAAACAATCTCAATGGAAAGGCGGTTAACGGTGGAGGTGCATGTAATGGGAGTGTTGGTGGCAATGGTGGTCTCACTGCCAGTAACATTTGCAATAGCAATATCAAACGCAACAGCAATGGCAACAACAACAACAACCACAACAACAATAACAACAAGCAACTGAATGTGGCTGCGGGCAGCAATACACCAATAACAGTAACAACAACAACATCAACAACAACAAATACGCAAACAGCAAATATTCAGGCAGTGGCAGCAACTGTTGCAACTGCAGTAGCAGCCGCAACACCAACTACAACTGCAACATCAACAAGCAAACGCCAACTGTTTCATAGCCAAAGTCAAAATGATGCCCAACAGCCGGCAAGCAATGAGAAGGTAAGCAGCGATCAGATTGCAACAAATGCGTCTACAGCTAAACCGAAGCAATTTCAGATTGTCAGCTCGTTTGATTTGATACGCAAGGAAAAACAGCAGCAACTGAAGACTGCCAAGGCTCAAAAGCAACAGCAACAGCAGCCGCAACGCACTCGCCCCAAATCACAAAGTGATAAGCAAAGCAATCAACACCAGCAGCAACAACAACAGCTGGTAGTCAAAAGCATTTTGAACAAAAAGTATATACAACAACAACAACAACAACAGCAGCAGCAACAGTTGCAGCAGCAGCAACAACAGCAACAGTCGCAGCAACAGCAGCGGCAACAAACAACGCCAACAACTGGCATGAATTTGCTGGCCATGTTGACTGCAGCAGCCTCAGCGCAAAATACACCAAAACAACCGGAGCAAATGCAACAACAAAAACAGCGTCCACGTCCCGCTTCGGTATCGCTCAATTCGCCAGCATCCAGCTTCGCTGGAGCATCCAGCAGCAACAGCAGCAGCACAACGCCAGATGCGCAAACCTTGCACAAGCTGCAGCGCATGGCATCCGGCACCAATTTGCGCATTTTACAGCGCGCGCAATCGCAACAGCCGCTGCCTCAACATAATCATCATAATCATCAGCAGCAGATACAGATGCAAAATCAGATGCAGCAGCATCAGCAGCAGCAACTACAACAACATCAGCATCTGCAGCAGCAAGGGCCTCTAAATTTTACGCCCAGTTTTAATTCGTGGACGAATTTCTCATTCACCAAAAATTTTATAGCAAACGTCTTTTGCTAAGTCAACTGTTTGGACTTTTCCCCCCTTCCTTTCTACTACTGTAATTTTTCACACTATGCATTTTTAAGTCGCAAGGCCAGCTTATAGGCAGCAATAGCGTTACACACATTAAGTTTTAGGTGTTTCTCATGGATCTTTCAGAAAGAGAAAGATGATTTCATCGACTTTTGGGCACATGCATTTTTCAACAAGTACATTTTCGACATTCAATTGTATATAGACGGCAAGATTGTACAAAACATTTTGTAATTAACGTAACAAAAAAAAAAAAAACAAAACCATTTTCATACCAAAAACGCAAAAAAATCTTAAGATAAATGAAAACGTGAGTCTTCCGCTCCAGCACACGTCATTTTGTAAAAAAAAAAACAATTGCCAGGCAAAATTTTTATATACATAAAAGAAAGCTAGGTAAAGTTGTGCAATTATAATGCAAAAAAAAAAAAGAACAAAAAACACTTTTTATGTACAATATGACACGATTATATTAATAATTATTTTTATTAGATTGTTTTTATTTCTTGTAAGCGATAAAGTGAGCGAAACAAATATCCTTCTAATAAGAGTTCCAGCCAAGCCGTGTGCGTGTATTTTTTAAGAGTAAAGTGAAAAGTGTATGATGAGAAGAGATTTGAGAATAGAAGTGAACACATAATATTGAAAAGAGAAGAAAATGAAAGAGAAACGGAAAAAGAAAAGAAAGCATAGCTTTAAATGCCCAAAATTCTGCTTAAGACTTTGTTTTCTATACTTTTCTTAATTAAGCGCAATGAGCATTTTATATAACAAACAACAACAAAAACAAATGTGACAAAGAGGCAAACAACTAAAGTGCAAAATGTTATTTGCATGACTTTCTGGGTCGTTTTGCCGACCCCGCCCCACCACCACCACCTAAGATGTAATGCGAAGAGCAAAAAATACAAATAATAACGAGTGTAAATAATTAATTGTGATATAGTATTTCTTAGCACAATTGTGATCTTAACAAAACGGCTAGCTACTACGATTACTACAACTACTATTACATACGCATACACAAGAACACACACACACACACACACACACACCATCCATACGAACCGAACAATTGTTTTATAATCAATTTTAATATAAATCAAATGATGCTACAATCGTCTTAACTTGACCATTAACACACACACACACAACAAACACACCTAAAACCACAATTAGAGAGAAAGAGAGAGTGAGGCAGCCAGAGACAATATCAGGCAGGCATATCCAATGCAACAACTTGTGACATCTCTGATAAGTTTAATGAACTGAAAACAAATTAGTTTAAAAATTTAATGCTGACAACTCAAACTGTGTAAATTTGTAAACAAAATGCTGCCCATAAGCTGGCCTTTAAACTGTTCTTCGAAACATTTTTCTAACATTTTCACTACATTTTTTATAATTGACTTTTAAAGCTTTTTGAAAAGCCATATTAATTTTGAATTTTGTACAAGAAATCTTGAATTTCTTTTAACTTTTCCAAATTTCATCATCATTTTGTATGATTTTCTCTATGATTTAAACATTTGAACGCAAGTGTTCAAAGCGTCAGACAAATGTGCAATGAAATTGACAGAAATAATTCAATCATTCTTTTTTTTTTCGTTTATTATTTTAAATGTTCTATCTTCAAAATTTCACTGTGCATTTGTTTGCGCCAGCAAAGAAACTGAAAAGATAACAAGAAACTTTTCAAAATCAACAACCTCAATAAATTGCAATGAATATCAAATTATAAACAATAATTGAATCCAAATTTGTTTTTAGTAAAGAAAAGTAAATTTCCAACTAATGTTTAAAACCAAAAAAATATATATCAAATCGAGAATTGTATGAACAACTTTTTACGAATACGCAACAATAACAACAAGTACAATAGAAAGAGGATCATTTTATGTTTGTTCTGTAATGTGCAACACGAAAAGCGAATGCTTTTTACAATACTGCGAGTATAACTACCAATAATTTACATATAGTTTATGTTTCACAAATCAATAGATATAGCAAATAATTAACTTTAGTAACGGGCTGCTGGACGAACACATAAACCCAAGAAAAAAGAAAGAAAAAAAAAACAAAACAAACCCCAACACAACAGACCGACAACATTTAAGTTAATCTTTAAGAACAACAATCGAAAATATACTTGGGCGCACGATTTCAATAATCATTCGACAATACTCGTAGTATAGAGTCAAACAACAATTCAGTTAAACAATTGAGAATCGTGCAAAAACAATTGCCACCTTTAAAACTCTACACTGGCCGTACACTTAAATCTTAAATCTATTTTTGAACTTACTGCCCAAGTATGAAACGAAACTGAAATTGAGAATCCTGTGCATGGCATTTGAATAGTTTTCAATTGTAAAACGTCCAACAAAAATATATATCAAAAATTGCAATTTGTCGACTTTAAGCGGAAGCCGAACCAAAATATGTAAATTTAACGCCCATTTCAATCAATCAATTAGAACAACGATACAAATTACACGTACAACTCTCGCCCCTTCCCCTTTTTTATGTGCAACCAAAAAATGGCAATATTTTCAACAAACAATTCAGGCAATAAAAACTGTATTTACAATTTTATTTTGAACTCCCGAAACCCGCAAAAAAAACCTTGTTTATTTATTATCTATAAAATTTACATTTATTATAGTTACACAAAAATGTCACTGGATCTATTCTGTGCTACGTATCCTGATCACCTCCTCAGCTGGGAGCTAATGGGAACTAACCAAAAATATGTGGTCAATAATACCTGTGAAAATAGAAAATGTATTGAACATTTTTTCCTTATTTTGGTTTACTTTAGCTTAAATTCTTGCCGGCTTGAGTGACAGCGGATGGCAAAGTTATTTTTGCTTGATGGCAGCTGATACTAATACATCATAATTAATATAAATATTAATTATACATCGAGTTCTCTTCGTAACCTGCATCAGCATTGCTTCTGCCTTTATCTTGTCCTTCTCCAACAAGCTCCACGTAATTTATTTCAATGTCCGAATTTTTTGATCTGATCTGGATTTGGTACAATCTCAACTGTTGCTTCAGTAGCTCAGGTTAAGTGTATGCTAAAAATCAAACCCAAACTATAACTCCAAGGCTGATAAAATTTAATTATTCTTATTTCTATTATTATTATAATAAATACAATAATAGTTTCTCAACTTTGGGATTTAAAGAACATAATTTGAAACTGCAGCAAATTCTGTTAACAGCATTCGCAATTCTGTTAATTGAAACAATCTGGCAGCACCATTGTCAAACAACAAAAAATCGATTGGCCCGTGTTATCGGTATTATTCTGCATTTCTTTCTATTCTGCGTTTTTTTCGTCGGTGTAAAGTGCATAAAATTGTTAGATTTGGGCTATAAGAAATTAGCTTAAGTTTAAATAGTTTGCTTAACAAAATGGTACGTAAAACTGTGACAAAGCTGCAAAATGAACTGCAATGTAAAAAATAGTTTGGACTAACTAAACGCGGTAGAAGTTTTTGGTGACGTGAATTTTGTGAAGGTGTACTCCATGTATGTGTGTGGCTGCGTGTATGTTTTTAAAGCGGCCGCGTCACATAAATTGCATGGCTGATATTTTGTTGCAAACGCAGTTCGATTTTCCAAATAAATAACTATTTGATTATTAAATAATATAATTGATTTTTAATGTGCAGTCGTTTGCGGAAAAGATAACGGGACTGCTGGCGCGTCCGAATCAGGATCCAGCTGGTGGCCCCGAAGCGCCCTGGTATCTCAAATATGGCAGTCGTCTGCTGGGCATCGTTGCCGCATTCTGTAAGTAATAACAGCAACAACAACAACTACAGAACGAAAACATTTGCATCGATTTTCATTCTTATGTTATGCATGTAAATTTCATTGTTACACTGCTTATCTCTATTCTATTTCCTTCCTTCTCCTCCTCCTCCCACTAGTTGTGTGCGTGTGAGTGAGTCTAACCCACCCACAATACTCACGGCACGCACGCTCTCTCGCTCTGACTCTTTGGCCTGACATTGATATAGGCAAAAGCAAAAGCAACAACAACAGCAAAGAAATATGCCATAAAGGATACAGAAATATTTGCCTCTGTGTGTGCCTTTGTGTGTGCCCGTATTTTTTTTATCGCTCTCTATGTCAATATTTCAGGTCGTTTGAAGTGTATTTTCCTATCAAAATGTTCTTCAGGCAGTCATTTTGAGTCGTTTAATTTCAATCAAATTATTGCATTCTTCTTCTTATTTTTATCAGTAAAGTTAACATGCTCTCTTTGTGTCTCGCACTCTCTTGCGTTGTTTGTTGTTTTGCGTAATAAACACACAGACAGACATTAATATCCATTGTTCTTCGTTTCCGCAGTTGCTTGCGATGACATTGAACTCCTCGCCATTTGATGGCTTTCCCTTCCACAATTCCACGCGAATTTTCCAATACGACTCCAAATATACACAAATGTTTATATGTATATATGAAGTTCCCTTTTTACGCCTGCCTGTGAAGTGCTCTGTTTGGGGTTCAATGACACAAGTTGCCTACAAAAACTATTAGTCGAACCGAAAGGGAGCTTAGTTTTAATTGCTTTACGTTTAGCTGGCTGAAAGAGAGCTGTTTAAATTCGTTTGAAAACAAACCAAAGATATACTTTAAGCTTAAGAAAATAAATCTATTTGCTCATTTATCTTATGTTGAGCAACCAGCAAGCCATAAATGTGACTGATGATTAACTCGCACAGTTATTTTAAAAAGGAAAATTCAATCGTGCGGCTTCCATGAACCGGTTTTATAAAAAAAGAAACAAAAACAAAAACAGCGCCTTTTAATTAATACTTACAACTTTTGTTTATTGTTGCTACGCTAACGTTATTGTACATGAGAGTTCATTCAAGCCTGTACCGCACTGACCTCAAAATTGAGATCAGCTTACAGAAAAAATACTGGTTGTCTATTTAGTTCTGTGCCAATTTCATCAGCACTCTTTTTAAGCTTAACTATCAACAATTTATGTGTTCAGCTGAGACTCGTTTGGCTCAATTCACACATTTAAACAACTGTTTACCTGCTCCACAGACTCTTATCACGAGCCTCTTAGATAATGATATTGTTCGACAGTAAATGCCTTGGAATTCAGTTTAGTTATCTTTATTTAAATTCTGTACACTCCCACAGTTAATGCATTCGTTTGTTTGTGCAGCCCTCACAGCATCTGTCTATTCAGCATTCGTTTACCAGTTTCCAAACGAAGAAATGTTCCAATTTCAACAACTGTTTTGTTGTTTGCATTTTTGTCACGCTTCTGTGCTCCCTCTCTCTGTCTCTATATCTGTCTGTATCTCTCTCTGTCTTTCTCTATCTCTCGCCTCTCTCTCTCTCTCTCTCTCTCTCTCTCTCTCTTCCTCTGTATGCGTGTATGTGGCGCTTTATTTTCATTTGATGTGTTTTATATATAATAAAAGAATGAAACCTTGTCGCTAATTTAGCAGTTGGGTGAGTCAGGTTTGTTGATTAGATTACGCTTGAAATGGTCTAACGATATACATATACATATAAATATATATATACATATATATATATTGTTTAGACATATTATTTGTAGCGAAAGTGATGGGGCCAAAATTTGGAGGCGTAGGTTGATGCAATCAATGAAATTTCGGGTAGAGCCGGACTAAATCATCATCAGCTATGTAAAGTTAATGCTTTTGTTTACGAAACGCCCTTTATTTAGGCAGCTATGCAACGCATTTTGTTTAACTATCTTCTACTTATCTATTTTTACTTATCTTTACCAGATAACATGCTTGCTTAAATCTGAATTTAGATACAGATACTGATTAAAATTCTAATAACCATTCCTGGCATTCTTAGTGGAACCTTTACTAATTCTGTATCCTTTTCAGTTGCCATACTCTTTGGCCTGTGGAATGTTCTATCAATCATTGGCTTGAGCGTCTCATGCGTCGTCGCGGGCATAATACAGATGTTAGCAGGATTTGTGGTGATGGCACTGGAGGCACCTTGTTGCTTTATATGCATCGAACAGGTCGGCTCAGTGGCCGATAAGGTGGATGCCAAGCCCATGTATTTCCGAGCGGGTCTCTACTGCGCGTGAGTGCTAAAAATAAAATACAGTATCCAAAAAAAAAAAAAAAAAAACAAGAATCATTATTCTAATTCGATGTGTTTTTTCCTCTTTTAGCATGGCGGTGCCGCCCATTTTTATGTGCTTCGGCCTGGCGAGTCTCTTTGGCAGTGGTTTGATCTTTGCCACCGGCGCTGTCTACGGCATGATGGCGTTAGGCAAAAAGTGAGTATTGGCTGGAAGTTGTGGCCATTGGCTCATATGTATCCAGTTAGTTTTTGCTAGTTAATTGTTAGTCTGTTTGCGGAGCGGAGAATCAAATACTGAAGGCACAAAATGCTAATCGAAACAATGTTCTCTCTATTCCTTGAACTGCTTGCGCTGTGATTACGCTTACAATTAAATCTAATGTTATTCAACTTGAACAAAAAATAAACATCGACAACAACAATAACCACCACTATAACCAATGTTATCTAACCCAATAATCAATAAAAATAACAAACAAAAAAACACATTAGAGCTTCACGTGAGGACATGGCCGCTGCGGCCACATCGCCCACACAAATGGCTGGCGGCCAGGCGGGTGGCCAAATGCAAATGGGCGGAGACCAACATATTACGCTCATGGAAGATCCCGATGTTTGGCGTCCAACATAAATGTGCTAACCAAAAGCATAAACTGCCAAAAAACAGCATAAAACACGACACTGGAGTTCACACTAACACCTCCTACACACACAGATACACACACACACACACACACACACACACATTTAAACATTAACAATTAGAAAAGGAAAAATATCATCATGAAATATTGAGTAACAAATATTTTACGGCGCATAGTTTTTAGTGTTCGTTCCAATTGAAAGTAATATAAATAATAATAAAAGAAAAAGATAAATATTGTAGGGCCGCGCAGAGATCATTAAGAGTAGCCAGAAAACAGAATAACAGAATTACAGAAAAAACACCCCACCAATTGATAAACAAAGAAACTTTTCATAATTGTTACTAAACAAACTAATGTTGACAAGTTGTTGCGCAAATGCATTTTCACTATTTTTGGTCATTTGTCGTCCTTTGCATGTAGTTGCATTTCCGCATTATTAAATGTCCGTTGTAGAACGAGGTGTTTTTGAAAAGTACATATACATATAAATATATATTTAAATATATATATATTATATACAATTTATTTTTAGTGAGAAAATATATATGAATAACAAAACACGCTAGCTACAAACGGCTAAGATAAAAACTAAAAAGCGACAGCTTCCACACGGCAAAGTACACAAATTACCTGCAACATAAGGAAATCAATTCAAGAATCGTAGAGCAATATGTACAACTCAGACACAAAAAAAAAAACAAAAACAAAAAGAATCAAAAAACTATTTGAAATGTTAAATGTTGATTGAGATAAGCAAAAGCTTTTGTTTTGTTTCTTTTTGTCGCAAGATATAGTAACAAAATATCATATATACCACAAAATACCAGAATTGTTCATAATTTATTAAACAAAGGTTGCAAACGATAATTAAATGTAAAATACTGCAAATTAATAGAAAAGATTAAGGCGATTTATGTGCTTCTTTCAGCTTTCGAAATTTTTCACTAAGAAAAACATGTGATTAATTTGAAAAGGTTTATGCCTGTCGTGAACTTGATATCATATAATTGATTATTTATTAATTGTTTATTAATTTTTCCAAATTGTTATCAGAGATTTATTTATTATTACTTATTTTTCTTCAGTATATCCATACAAATAACATTCCCTTATTTTTCTTATTTATTCTTTTAAGCTTATACTTAGACATTAATTGTTTATCATTAATAATTGTTTGCCAAGCATAACTAGTAACTCACACAAATAATAATACTCGCGAACATTACCAAATATATATATTTATATATGAAAAAACATCCTAATGGATCCATATTGGCATCCAATGTGACTTTCCCTATATAAACATACTCAATGATTACTTGTTACAAAACACTTTCTCGCAATCAGCCTGAGCAGAGTCCTAGCTTCAAATACTTATCAGCTAGTTGAAATTAGCAAATAAATTGAATATGTTTTACGAACGCAACACTAAAAATGATTCAAGTAAAATATTATATCTAGAACTTAACTGAAATTATATATGTGTATGTATACTATGCAAAACAATTGTACATGTCAAACTGCCCCAGAACAGACCAGTTAATGCCAATTTGCAGCCTGCAGCAAACCAACTAAAAGAACTTCCACAACAACAACAACAGCAGCAAGAAGTATGTTAACGTCAAGGCAACTCAACTAAGTAGTTCGAATGTAGTTTGGTCAATTCCCTAGTCACTTTAGTTTTGGACTTTGTTATTCCTTTCAATTGCACTGTGTCGCTCTTGAAAAGATGTACATTTTGTTAATCGATCCATTTGGATTTTCGCTTTATTTTGTAGTTATAGTATTCGATGAGCTCAATTTGTTTCCTATTTTCTACATTATTTAAATCGAACGTACATCTTAGCTTTATTATATGAACGTAAGACACAAGTTGGCAATTATGTATTATTGTAACTAAAGATTTGGGCCTTTGATTGTGAACAAAAAATCGCAAAAAAAAAAATCGAAATGTGAATATTATTTCAAGATGTAGATTTCTAAGTTGTAAAAATGTGTTTATTTTTGGCTAATATTGTTGAACATTTTCGTAGCATGATTGTATTTTGTTTTATTTGCTGCTTTGTATTTTGCGATTTCACTTATTAAGTTTTTATTTAAATGAATTGATAACACATAAGTTATCATGACTATAACTATCCTAATAGCGTACGTAAGCGATTTTAATGCAATGCACGAGTCCTCAGGTCAACGCACAATCCAATTAGTGTCTCTATTTATTTGGCCTGTTTGCCATTAGTATTTATGTTTTATACATGCAAGTTTTTGTACATCTATCTAAATTGTCGATTTCTAAACTCGTCTCAGAGCCTCCGCTACGGATATGCGAGCCGCTGCCCAGCAATCGGGATACGGCGGAAATGCGACGACGTCTACGACAAATGATCGGGCGGGCATTGTGAACAATGCGCAGCCCTTCTCCTTCACCGGCGCCGTCGGCACGGACAGCAATGTGTGATGACTTCGGATCGTGGAGCACTGGGATCGTGGCTGGTGGGGTGTGCGGTGAGAAAACAAGACTCAAAACGCAAAGCATTATGGGCAAACTGCAAAAAACAACTACTATCAAAGAACAGCAACAGGCAATTATCTAATTAACGTGTGCAATTTACTGTTGGCGATAGACTTCCAACCGGATCGCCACGCATGAAAAGGATCTCTCTCGGTGTAGAGTTGAATACAATGTTTATAAAAGTGGGCAAGTAATGGAAACCTCAAGGAACCTCTTCAAATAAACCGTCTAGTAATTGAAAATAGTCTTTGTGTTAATTTTTTTTATTTTGGCATTTTCTGTTTAAAATATTTCTGTTTATTGCCTGTGTATCATTCCAATTCCAATTTTGGTTTCAAAGCTAACGCAAAATACTTATTTAAAATTTAGTGAAAATACAAATATTATTGACCATAATTAAATTAAATTATTGAGCGATGGCAGCATAATTGTGTGAAATTTATATTTAGTCATAGTTTAAATATACATAAAATATATTTAAATGCATAATACAAATAAATATCGATATAAATAACTAAATGTATGTAAACCATATTAAAATTGAATTATACATACTTTAAATTATGTTAAATAAAATTAATTATACATACAGTCAAATTTTTCTCCTGTTTTTCCTTTTAATGTTTATTGACGCTTGTGGTTACAAAATGCATAAATACTTTAAAGTATTTTTATACTATTTTTTCTGGCAAAATTATAAATTATACATAACATTTAACGGCAAAATATGTAAAACTTTAAAATGGAGAATTATCTATGCGTTCTCCTGTTTGGTTTCATTGTCGGATTCATTAGAATCATCTTCATTGTCGTCATCGTTATCATCCTCTATTGGCTTCTCGTCCGCATCATCGTCCTTTTCCTCAGCATTGTCATCGTCCTCATTTGAGTCCTCCGCCTCCTGCTCCTCGGAGCCTGGCCAGCGGAATCGGCGATCGCTTATTTGTTCTTCGCTGCCCTCGGCAGACACCACAATGATTACAGCAAAGAGAGCTACAATTTGAGAATTGACAGTCAAAAATGGTCTCGTCTCCTTAAAATTTACCAACTTACCAAAGCTCATAATGAGAAACTTGTTCGATAGCATATTGTTTGACGAGCTTGTTAATAGATTTCGGTGCTGACTGAAGTATTCGCAGCTACTTTTATAGTAAAAGGTTGGCAAGTGTTTTTTTTTGCGCACAAATAAAAAACCATTGGATTTGCAACAACTGTGCAAATATCTATTTGAAATTTGGGCCAATTACCTTAATATAAAATTGATGTCATAAAATTAGATTGACTTCGAATGCTCTCAATGTTTTAAGTTCTTAAGATGTTGAAAAGTAAATTAAAAAAGTATAGAAAATGTACGACTTAAATTTCCCCAGACACCATGAACCATAATGCATTTGGTTCTTTATATGTTAATTACTATTATTGATTAAGTCTGCGGCGACTAATATCTACTACGCCTCTTTCTGATAAATGTCCATTTTCCAGTCCAGTATTATGTGCAAGAATCTAAGTACAGTTCTCATTTCCCTAGTTTGAGCAGTCTCAGTTCGGTCACTGCCGGACAATCTACCAGAAGGGTCTTCGCAGTCTCTGCATTTGGGTTGTGTTTGCACAACTTGCAGTTTGCCGTCATAAATAAACGATGAACGTTTTTACTCATGTTTTCATAATCATCAGTTTGTTTCTTGTCATTGCTTTCCTTTATTTATATTCTCTTGCTCTCTCTCGTTTCTATGACATGTTATGATTGACATTGCCTGGTCGCAGTCCACAGGACTCAATAGACAGTTACCCTATTGGTCTTTGCTAGACAATTTAACATGTCTACACGCATTCCATGCCTTCTTTGAGCCAATCTTGTAACCTTCATGTAAGGTGCTCTTCTTTTGTTTTAGACATTCAGGAGGTATTTTAATGCTGTGTAATGCATTGAACGAATCACCTCTGTTCCACAAAGAAAAGAATATATTTATCCTTGAAGACCATCAGTAGTCAGTTCGTCTGCTCTTTTTTTTCCAGTTTTATTTTTGAGATTGAACTAAAAGCCAGATCAAAGGATGCAAGCATGTTATCTATGCTAAATATTCGTATTTTATAGCATATCTTTAGGCAGGTCAAGAAACTATTACAACTTCAAATCCAACAACTGAAATATTGCATACTTTCGAGGAGCCTTGGGAAAATAGAGAAGAAATTTGTCCATAGTTGCAAACTATTTTTAAGGTTTAAAAATTCAAAACAAATTACTTTCTTCTTAATATGCGGTAAAAGTAGCTTTATTATGATTGCATCCAAATTGAAAGCCAAGTTTAAATGTTGAAAGAAATATGTGGATAACGATCAAAAATAATGGTTAAACTCTCAATAATGCGACCTAATTTAAGTATTGTTTAACAAATGCCAATTCGATAAACTTTATATTTCAGATTTGCTCGACGACAAGAGGCAACTCCCTTAAAATTACATCACGTTGCGAGTAAACAATAATCTTGGAAATTTAAAATGTAATTTTTGTACAATTTCACTATTTCATATAGCTGGCATGGCAACGATCAGACTTAGACTTACCAAAATTTTCGTGCTAATATATTTCCTCCTTTTTTTTTACATAAATATCATTAAAAATGGGACTACAATATCAAATAGTCATTTTTTTCTTATTTTAATTTATAGTGAACTTTAGATGTCGGCAGATTGAAGACGTTCTGCTAGAGTAAATAATCGTAAATATTTTGCGGCGTTCCTCAGATTCTCTGTTTGTTATTATTAAACTCCATATTTCCCAAGTATTTTTCTTAGTAAGCAAATGCCTGCAAGGTCCTTTATTCAAAAAAGATTCTTGATATTGAAACCACAAGCAAATTCAATTGGTTGTGCCCACATCTGTTGAGGGTCTTGGCAGATGGCTATTATCTAATGCTTTTATTTGAGTTCGGGTTTCGCTTTTTAAAGTATTCAATGTAGCATAAAATCGTTTGTCCATATTGAACGATCCCCAACCGATCCCGTCAAAGTATCAATTACAGGCTGCGCAATTCGATTGGAAGGCAGGGAATTTAGATTGGTGTTGATATCGTTGGATATATGGGTCAAGTGTTTGTGTTTTAACGATGTTGATGCAGGACTTAAGGATCACTGCTCAGAGACTATCTCACAGTTGTGTTTGATGCCGCCGCATGTCGATTTTTTCTGGCTAAAGCGTTGTAGAAGTGAAAAATTGTAAAACAAAACTCAGAGCACTCTGATGACAGCTCACTAAGCAGCATGACTTTCAGACAACCTGCTGCTTAACATATTAGCACCAGGACATCGCTGGGCAGCGGGTGGTGTTTCACAGGACAGCTGAAAACGTCAACAGTCGGCGACAAGCAAAGCGAAAAACGGTGCTGTCAACATTTTGTGCCTGCCCTGAAATTGCTGACTAAAATATACTTTTGCCAAAAAGTTGACACTGGCAGCAGGCGGCAGCCAGGACTTCTCACAACAGGATATACATTTTGGTTTGCAGCTGTGCTGCACATTTATTGCATTCGCAGCGCTTTTGAATAAAAAACAGAAATCCCATCGATTTGATGTTATTCGCTAAATGGGCTTAAAATTTCATCAGGCTAGTTGAACGAGCTGCGTAAGACGCTGCTTCCGCCCTCCTTCTTCCGCCTTCCGCCTTGCATTAATCGCAGCCTGCTTCGCTGCTCATTTGAGCCCATCACTTTTATTAATCTCTTGCCAAGCTTCTCTTTTTTGTTTCTTTTCGCCAGCTGCCGCTGGCCGTTGGCCGCTTGCCTTTTGTGGTTCATTTGGCCAGTTGACCATTTGCCGTTGGCCAAGTGCTCGCTCGGCTTTTGTTTGGCCTACTTCAATGTGCCGCCGAAATGTGCTGAATGCATTTGTTGCTCCTTTTTGCTAAATTCTGCTACACTTGGTTACTTTCCTGCTTCTTTGTATGTTCATTTGCTTAAATACATCTTATCCTGTTAAAGTGTGTCCCTTCGCAGAAATTGATCCTTTCTCTTTGCAAAATTCCTGCAGTAGCCAGGCTTCTGTCTTATTTTTTTCTTTGTGTGTGCCCCTAATTGAGTTTTTCATGTCTGCAGATGAAGTTACTGTAACACAAGACGTGAGTTCCGTTTTCTTTTCGGAGTTTTCTGGAATATCTGCCTAGAGTAAAATAAAGAACATTTCAGAACATCTTCATTAGAAATATTCATCTTTAATTTTAGTTTCTCTGTCGAATTAATATTTTATAGCCTTTCAGTGGGTTGAACAATAATTCTATTAAAAAGCAGATTTTAATTGTAGAAAATAAATGAGGTGAATAGTTGATTTTATAGCTGATTATTATTGAGCAACATTTTTATTATAGTGGTTGCCAGAGTTTGTCAATAAAAATCTAAACGGTTACTTGTCAATTATAGGCTTCATATAACCCACATCATCACACAGGCCATTAACAATACTCGGGGCCTCATCACGGGCCACACCTGAGGGATCTCAGCCACACCCCCTTCAAGCAAACGCCAATATTCGAAAAAGCTTTTCGAACAGACATAAAAATTGTGGTTCTTTCTGGCCAATTAGATGTTTTAAATACCATAAAATTATTATGTGGAATATTTGTCTGTGGGCTGATCCGAATTTTATATTCACTGTCCATGTCGCGCTGCCCCGCTGTCCCGCTGCCCCTCGCTCCAGCTCTGTGTACAGCTTCAGCTCGAACTCCACCTCCACTCATAACAATATTTCATCAAGAATGCAATACGACGCGGCGCCCAAAACATGATTATTAATTAAAATTCCCAAATCAAAATCAAATTACCACTAAAAAAGAAGAATGCATAAATTTTTGTAAAATGACAACCACACACACGCACACACACACACTTGCACACGCACAACACACGAATGCAGTCTGCAGAGTTTGGGGATTGGGACGTCTGTCGCCAGCGGCTTCCGCTTGGTCGTGCGGAGCACCTTCCAAGAATTTTGAGAGTGGAAAATGCTATTTGGAAAATGCATATTATAATAAAACTAAATTATGCATAATTATAATTTTGTTGTTGCTGGCATTTAAACAAAACTAGCCTGCCGATAGGGGCAAAAAGCGAAGCCCTATAAAACTGTCATAAGGCGGTGAAAATGTGAGGAGCTAAACTAGTTGGTATAAAGAATATTTAACAAGTTTGTCATTTTATATTCGTAGCAGCGGCACGTGTGCCAAGAAACAATATATATGCAGTGTACTGGAGCAACTCACTGTGCTGCATGATTTTTAGAGACATAAAAATATGCCATTAAATTTTACAGACATATGCAATTGTTGGAATTCATTTAAAGTAGCTGTTTTATTATGCGCTGTGCATGTTAGTTAACGATTTTTACTTTGATTTTATTAATTTATTTTATATTTTATTTCATTCATCCATCTGGAACCGTAGTTTGCTTCCCTGCCATAAGCAAGTTGTGTCAAGTTGTGTTTCTGAGCAAATTATTATTATTTACTTTCTCTACTGAACAGACTTCTTCATGTTATTCATTCATTCATTCATTGTATCGCTACTTTTCCGTATTAAGTACAATTCGTATTCATGTGCAGCCCAACTTTGTTGCTCGGTGTAATAACATTTCCATAAAACCGATAAACGCGCTGAGGGCAAAAATGTGTTTGTGCTCAATTAGCGTATAACATTGTCGCAACCTTCCGGCAGCCCCGGAGAGAGAGGTTCCCCTCTCTGCTCCATACCAACATCAACAGGTAAAAAGCCGATTTGGTATGCGTTGGAGGGAGCAGAGTGGCAGTGGTAGGGGCAACGGAGCAATGGAGCAACGGAGCAGGCACATTGCATAATCGTTAAAATGGATGAAACCCCTTTTTGTCTAATGCTTATTTTCATGCGTTTTCCCGGGAAAATTATGGCTGGCAGGCAAAGCGGCCACAAATTGCCCGGGCATAGTTTTCCATATTTTTGCCGTGGCTTACGCGTGGCCGCGATTTAAATTATGACAAGGAGGAGCTCGGCTCGACACAACTCGGTGCGTGGCTTCCTGGCGCCAGACCTGTTGGTGGCATTTGTGCATTGGGATTGGAGTTGGGATTTTGTGTGTGTCTGCTTAACGATTTAAATAATGTTTGGGCACAGGAAGGATAACACAAGCGCTATGGCGCTTCCGTGGAACTATACATTTTCAGTTCGAGCTTGAGTTTGTTGCAGAGCATATTGGAAAGAGACATTCAACTACTAAGTAGGTGCCTGGGTGTGTTGTCGGTAGCAGAGGCAGCTGCAAATTGGGAGAAACTAATCTTATCAAATATTGACAATAACCCAATTAGTAACCACCTACAGCAAAGACACGTAGCAGCATTAGACAAGCAAACATTGCGCAAAAAGGTTTTTATCCTCCTCTTTGAATTCAACAGAAATGCTACCAGGGAAGCCGTCACTCCGAATACGAATGGGAAACGAGAGTGAGACATCAGGCGGCAGGACAAAGTCGCAGGACAAATATCAAACGCAGCTGCCGTCAGGACAATCCGGGTCAGTCAAAGTCGCAAGATGCTCGCGTCAACCATATAACTGGCCAGCCAGATAAAACGCACTTCGGACCTAAAACCTGGGACCGCCCCTGGCGAACACTGCCAGTTTTGGTTCATGCCAGGCAGCCTCTAATTTGCTGATACTTGCCTACAGTTTAGAAAGCGACGGGCAGTCGCTGTCACATCCCTGAGACTGAGGACAATCACAAAGGAGCATCCTCCTTCTTGCCATGACATTTGAGATTTTGCAGTCGATGATTTCGAATGCTGGGCATTGTCTCTCAATTCTATAGGGACATCTTTTGTCTATTGGTTGGTGTACAGGTCGTGAAAAGCGCAATCCTAACTACCCACAAAAGGATCCGAAAATTTGCCATAATCATGACGTTTTTGTAGGCACTCTTCGCTTTGTCCTTTGAGCATTTTGTCTCGCTGGTTTCTCCTGAATAGTGCAGACATTTTTTACAACATAATCGTTGTAATGTTGCGTCTTTATGCGAGTTAGCTAAGCAGAACTGAACAATCAGGGAGTGGGAGTACGAGTGTAAATGGATAAGTATATTTTGTGTGTCTATTTGATTGCTGATCGTGATCTCCAAAGTCTGATGAGTTTGATGTCTATCTTAGGAAAAGTATTAACTGCATTATTTATATTCTCTCATTTATTTTTAATCTATAGAAAAAAGTAATTTACATAATTACATAACAATACATTAAAAAAAGCTCATTTGATTTTTGATTGTAATAAATAAAAAAGAAACTCTCTGTTCTATTGCTTTATTTATATATTTTCTATATATAGCTCATAATTATGAATAACTTAAATAATCCAAGTCTTTCACATAAAGTTTTAAAGCTTCCTTGCCATTTATGTCATTAAATATTGTCAGATACAAATGTATCTGACAATCTATGTCGATATTCTGGAAGAGTGAAACTATAAATTATCTGGCATTCATGGCTCCGGAGAGAAACTGTAGAATAAATCCCCAATAAATGTTTTTCATTTACTGAAAACGTAACTCATGAATATTTCAGCCAAAAAAAAAATATATATAAAAAACTAAAGGCTATAAAAATAAAATGCAAAATGTCCGACAACCGTCGATGTTAACAAAAAAAAAAAAACCAACAACAAATAAACAAAAATAATGCACAGTTTTATTTAGCAGCAGGTTTTTTTGTCACTTCGTTTTTTTTGGGTGGGTTTGTGGTGGTAGATGAGTGCTGGAAGCTGGCCAAAAGCAACAATCACAAAAGTAACCTCAAAAATTTCAATAAAGACCACAACAAAGCAATTTATATAAAATGCCACATAGAATGGGGCGATAGTGGAAGGGGCAACGTAGAGTGAGAGGGAAACCAACGACAACAGACGTCAAATAGAACCAAATATTGGATGGGCGGATGGGGGCTATATTGGTTGGGGACCCGGCACGACATTTTAACAAAACAATAGAAATCAATTGATTGCGTTGTGGGAAGCTTAGCACTTGATTTCCGTTGTGTTGTTATGTTCGGGATACCGCCGAAGGGGCAAGGCAGTTAGTGCAGGAGGAGCAGAGCAGCAAGCTGGGCGAATTGCGTGTGCCACCCAAAAAAGCCAAAGGACTCGTTGCTGTTGTTATTTGTTGATATTGTTGTTGTTGTTTTTGTTGGCGTTACTAGCGTTGCGTTGGTGCGGCTAAAATTCTATTTTTCCAATTTTTGCGCAATTTATTGCATTGTCAAGGGATTCGAAGCAGAACGGAGGCAGAAAAAAAATGAAAGAAAAAGTAAAAGGCATAAGAAAAACACCAAATACAAATACCAAACAAGCTGGGGAGTCGTCATTAATGTCAATCGATGCCAAAATACCCTGTAAACTACTTTGACATAGCTACAGTTACTTTATAAGTTCATTCTGCCATTTAAATGCTCCTCCTCAGAGGTGGCCAGATTAATCATTTTAAATTTTGAAGTGCATGTCTTAAGTATATAAATACTTTCATAAATGATTTGTGTAATGCATCACAGTAATTTTTTAAGCTTTAGATGTAGAAATCATAATGGAAAATGTTTCCCAAATCTTACTTATTACTTAATTTATCTGGTTTCGTAAACCCTTTTATAGAGCTGAATTTATCGTTTTCAAATAATTGATTAAATTGCTTTCATTTAGCATGTGCATCATAATAAAGATATGTCTGAAATTTTGTATCTCAACTCTGCAAAATTGCATTAATTACTGGCAATTTTTATTTAGTTCGTGATTATCCAGGTAACTTTTTTATCCAGTACCTTTGATCGCCATCAGTATTTTTATTTAGCTATTAAATTTCAAGTAATTATTTGCATCCATTACAACATTGACAACATGATAGACTTCCATGTCTACTAAAGTAGTCTTATCGTCTTATTGACCCTTCAATAATTCAGTATAGGGTATAAAGACAAAATACAAATACCAAAACATAGTGCGGCTTGTTCGATGGTATGTGGGTTCTGCGGTACGTCTGTCTGTGGCTGGGGTTTGCTTATGGTTCTGGGGCTTTTGGGGCTTTTGTGTGGGAAGCGTAAGAGTAAACAAAGCTAAGAGCGGAAACGCAAGTGAAATAATGCCGCAGAGCTGCACGGAGCTCAACAAGAACATCGGCAACAACAACAGCAAAAACAACGACTACAGCAACTAAACATCAATAAGCATTGACTAACTGGTATGCTGCGAGCAAGGAATCTGGCAACTGCTCCTCTGACAGCCAACTGGGGAGTCGCAGCATTAATAGCTGAAATTAAATAATCGCTCCTTAAGCGAAACGACGTCAATAAGCACAAAAGAATAAGTGAAGTCCCAACTGGGATTTGGTTTGAATTGAATAAAATGAATTTTAATTGGTTCTGCCAGCTTTGATCAGAGCAGGGCTGGATAGAATAGTGTGTGCTTGGTTTGTGTGTCTGCATTTTAATTTGTGGTGCATTTGCAGCTAAATGAACGCCAAATCTCTCCTTAATCACAGACTATGAAGCTTTCTCTCAATGTCTATCACCTGCACATTCTCCAGCTGCTTTGCATTGTGACTCACGGTTATAGTTGTATTCCGAGTCATAGTTTAGATGCGTACCAACCCTCCATAAACTACCCACAAGTTGTCAGTCCACAGATTTTTATCGCAGCATACCAAAAAAATCCATTAGATTTTGACAGTCGTGCGTTTATTAATAAAATTTTATTATATTCCTTAAAATGCTTGAAAAGGCACATCTAGGAAAGAACTCAATCTGATAAGCATCGGCTCCATAAAGGGTAGTAATAACAAAAATCCATGGAATTCAATTTTTATGTATATGTTTTACCTGAAACAAAAAAAAAATAAATAAATATGACAAATAAAGGTTTCACTTTGTGTTTGGGTTTGGCTTACAGCTGTTTAGGTCTGGTCCACACCTGTTGATAAGGCGGCTAATTTTTTGTGTGCCCATAAAAAAACACACAACCAAAAATATTCCGGTATGTATTTGCCTCAAGCAAATTAGTCGATGATTTAGTTAGCTAAAAGGGTTCAAAGGTCCTACAAAACACAGACAAAAATGTTTTGAGGCGTCGGGCGCCATATTGTTGGGAGCCTTATCCCTTGGGGCCGATTTCTATGCCGATGAAGTGTGAATTTCTGGGCGGTGCTAAAGAACTTTGCGGAAAGCCAAAAAGTAATCAAAATAAAAGTAAATAATAAAAGGTACAGGCCAGTGCCTGATTGTGTTAAACGATTCGAGCGCTGCTGATAGACAGCTGGGTAAAACTGAAATCAATGCCACAATCAAAATCATTGCAACACAAAACTTGTCTGAGCCTTTTCGATTCGTCCCGAACTATGTATCTCTCAAGGATGCAGCCAGTCGGGCATGTTGTTGTTTACTTAGTTGCCACTGGGGGATGCCTGGCAGCAATTTTATTATCCTTTTGCCGAATGTGTGGGAAAGAAATTTTATATTAAGATAAACACGAGCCCTTTGATTTGTTGTTGTTTGTGCTGCTGCTGCTGTTGCTGCTGTTGATGCTGCTGCTGCTGCTGCTGTTCGTCCTGTTTTTGGCCTCAAGTAGCCTGAACGTTGATTGAATCTTAAGACCAGCATCCTTTTTGGCAGACTTTTGAAAATTTCATTTTAGGTTAAACGCAATTAAATTTCGCCTAAGGCTTTGATTTGATTTCATTTCTCACTTGCCCTGAGTATTTCCCTCGATATTTGGTTGTTTACGCTAGAGAAATTGGAAATTTTATGCATTTTCTTATAGTTTGTTGTTATTATTATTATGTTATTGTTGTTGTTTTGCTTTTGGTTTAGGCTCTGCGGCATTTGCTCTGTGCGGTCAGCTGTCGTAAGGATTCGAAATTATTTTGCTCCTTTAGGTTTTCGTAGGTGTTGATTAATTGATTTCATTTATATGCATTGGCATTTACATATTGCCAACGCATTTGCAATGAATTCTGTGTGGATTAGAACTCCGTTGGATTTTCGTCTCTACTAATTAGTTTTTGTGGTTTCATTACATTTGAGATGAGTTGAGTTATTTAAGCGTCAAGGCAATTGAATGACTTTATAATATTGTGCGAATCATTAACCATAAATTATATGAAGCGTTATAAGCTCTGTGGAGAAAATTATGATTCCAAATTTACTATATTAAATAAAACCTATTAATTATTGTATCAGATAGTATAGGCAAATCAACTTTAGTTCGAGCTTCAGCAGTTTTAACAAGACAGTTTTTTGAATAATGTATTTATTTATCTGCTATAAAATATGCGTAAATCGTTTTTGTGCCAGATTCATATATTATTTCTGTGCACTGTCGTTGTCAAGTTCAATACCAAACGAATGTAGTTTCAATGAGGTTCAAGGCTCTGTTAAGCTAACAGAGTTGTTGGCTTATTTCACGCTCACTTTGCCGCCAGGACAAAAATGGCTACTGCCATTGCCAAGATGTTGGCTAAGTCTTAACTTGGACCGAAGTAGAAGCTTGCCAAGGCAGCGCGGCGAGCATATAAAATTCAATAAAACGCATATTTGCTGTCATTTGTTCCGAGTTTTGGGCGCCAAAGTACCACAAAATTCTGTTGGAGTTTGCAGGAAAGGCGACGAAAATGGCGCTAAAGTTGCTAAGAAAACACAGGCAAAAAACAGACGGCAAAGCAGACAAGTTGAAATGGTTTTATATGCCATCTACCAACTCCCAACACCATTGTCAGCGTCGTCAACATCATCATCATCATCACCATCATCATATATATTATCTCGAAATGATTATAAGCATTTTTGGCTGATTTAGCATATTTTTGGCTCTTACAATTCTCCAGCTCTTTCTCTCTGATTGGCACGCACTTCCGCTTCCGCTTTTTTGGTTTGACGTTGGTCTAAAGACTTCCGCTTTCAGCGGTGCTCTAACTTCATTTTCATCTCTTTTTTTGTACGCCTTCAACTTGACAGTTCTGCAATACCTACTATTAGAGTGCTGAGCTATGGGTATATTCAGAAAATATTTCCCTAAAATGAAAATTGCTATGAAAACTACAAAAAATGTTACAGATCTCTCAATTCTAGAAAAAAAGATTTCATTTCTATTTTTCAGGCAAATATTTCTAAAGAGTAGAAGCTATAAACTATCTTAAATGTTTATATATGAGAAATCGTAAAACTTCCCATTTAGCAAAATACTTTCTGAATTAGAAGGTGAGTTACCCTTGGTCTCAAAACGACTTTAGGCTTAAAATAAGTTTGTTTCTTTTCGAAATAGGATTGTTTTCTTCTGTTATTTTAACACAGGGTATCTTTTGGTGCTGCTGCTTTGTAACTTAGTGTTATGTTATTGTGGTTTGTTTGCATATGTCGGGAGCGGAATTGGAGGCTGACGTTGGAGTTGGGTGTGGGTAAATGTGCAAATTTGTTTTGCTAATGTTTATGCAAATACGCAAGAGCACATCAAGAGTAGCAGTTGGAGTTGGAGTTGGTATACCACTCATATTTATATGAGTCGACTGTTGCTGTTTATGAAAAAACGTGGTGAGTAGATGGTTCTGCTATGCTCAGCCACATCCCCATGCTTCGTGGCCCCCTGCGTCCGCTCATTGTCGCTTCTTATGTAAATTTAATGCTAAAATGTTTATTTTACTAAGATTTGCTTAGCTCTCCAAATGTTGCGTCTGTTTTGCGCCTAATGTCTAGGGGGCGATGGGCGTTGAGCGGTGGTCTCCCAAACCTGATTGCCATCCGTGCTCGTGCTGTGGTTTTGTTCGTATGTGGGTCTGTGGGTTGGCGGGGGCCATTCACATAGCATCCATAAAGCTAAACGACGCATAATTGAAACATTATGTCAGATTATTGTTAGCAAGCGCCGAGATTTACTTAGTTGGCGTTTTTTTCCCCTATCTCCCATCTTTTCCTGTGGTGCGTTTAGTATTTGGGTAGTTAAGTTTGTGAGACATACGAGCAATGTCAAAGAGATTTGCTTATTTAATGCCTTTAACAGATATGACAAAATATGATGGCAATGGTAAGGGACATTCGGCTGGATGGTAGTTTGAGTAATGGCAACGATAACAAAACTGAAAGTTGAGGCATGAAAGTTGTTATCTTTTTGCTGTCATCTTTTTGGGCGTAATCCTAAGAGAGAAAGTCAGAGATTGCCTTGTGGAAAATCACTTATGACATATAAGTGCTGGATTAAAATAGTAGTTGGGTAAATTGAGAGGTTGAAGTTCACTTTATCTATCAACTTAGGCATGCCAGAACATAGAACACATATGTCTATATTATCCAAGCGAAGAGAACTCTGTGTTAAAGTTACAAATTTATTTTTATTATTTTTAATATGTTAAGTACCATATACAACTTAACTTAATTATTTAGCTACCTTCTCAGTACATTTTCATATTTTGAATATATGTATATACCCTGTAGTCACTACCTTGAACCGAAGAAGAGAGATTATCTTTGTTCTTTCTAATGAACTTGTCAATATATTTAACACGATACATTTTTTGCCTCTTGCTTATTAACAAATTTTTGTAATTGATAAAGAACAAAGTTAATTCTCTCCTTCTCAATAAAATAGATAACAATTTAATTGATATAAAAAAGATTTAGAAATAAATATATATACATATAAATATATAGAAAAGTATATGCAAAATACACCTTCAAAGATACCCATTTCTCTTCGTATGCAATTAATGTAATATCAGACTTAATTTGATAATTAAGGTTTGGAAAAATACACATTTTAATTTCATAACCGTTGATAATCGACTTATAGTAACACTAAATATCAACAAAACAGTTTAAAATATAGTTGAGCTCATTTGTCTATGGGTCTGCCATTGTATCCAAATAGAATTCACAACATATATTATTAATTTAATAAGACCACAGATTGCAATCCATATGCACGAAGCTTTTTAAGAATCAGATGCAACATTTCGAGCAACATTTTCAATACGTTTTCTCTTTTCTCAAAATCCAATTCAATCTGTACTCATATGATTAATGATGATGTAAATCGAGCGTAAACCGAGCTCATTTTTCCGCGTTAAGCAAACAAAGTGAAGCCAAAACTTTTAAATTCCCTCAACGTTTTGCCATTAATATCACATTTATCAATATCACAGTTTTTCATTTTATTCTTCGTCGTCTTTCAATCGTATTATTCTCTTTTATTTCCTGCACTATTTATTTTTTTAATGTGCAGTTTTCCTCCGCGAGACAAAGTCTGCAAAAAAAAAAAACAAAAACAAACCATTAAAAAAACAAGCAAGAAAGAAAATAGAAAAACCCATTTCCATTATAGTATAATGCCACATTTTTCTTTTCCGGTTTATATCGTTTAGATCGATTGCATTTATAGTTTGTCTTAATGTGGCATGTTGTTGTTGGTTTCGCAGGACGCAGGATGCAGGACGCAATAGCTGCGGGTGAAGCTGGTGTTGGTGTAGAAACTGAAGATGGGGAAACTGTCTCAGGGACAGGCATTTATTTTAGCTGGTTGCAGCAGCTTCCTTTTGGCCCGGAAGCGCTACAAATTGTCTGCTTGCAGTTATTATTATATTGCTTCCTTTTCATTTAGACTGAATATAACATCCGTTTGTGGCTCGTACAAAGCACCATTGTCCCGAGTCCAGTCAGTTCCACTGTCCCCTCTTCAAAAGATTTTAGCTGTCCACTCTTGCTTTCAATTTTTGCGTCTATTTCCACTTTTGCTACAATTCAATTAGGCATTGTGCGCCTTTGTGCGCTAACCAGAACCCAAGAAGTCAAAAGTGAACACATTTGCCGTAGTCCATTTCAGTCTCTGCCGTCCTTTTGAGTGGGTCTGTTTTTAATGGATTTGAAGGTAGGGCTATTGGCAGAAGGCATATGATTCCGTTTGGGTAATATGTGCGAGATGACACGATTATGTTCGTGTGCATGAGTTTTTAAGGCACTTAAGAGAGTGTAGATTGATCTGTTAAATTGTTCAGATTTTTTTTTAAAGATAACCAGCATAATCATTTTCATTTGTATTTTTATTATACCTTAAGCATAAGTGTTATTTTTATTACGACATAAGTTCGTTGCGTTGATTTAAAAAAATTGAATTTTTCATTTCAAATTATTGATGCCAGAAATCATCAATGGAAGCCTTGTCTAAAGTAAGACACAGAGTCAATATTCAGAAAATAAATTGTTTCTAAATACCAGAATAATTTTTTAGTTTTCAAGTAATTTTCATTTTATGACGATTTTCTAAAATTCTTGGCGTTTTTTTTTCTGAGTGTGAAAAATATGGAGTAGCACTTTATAAGCTATATTTTCAGTTATAAATACTTTATAAGTTCACATTTTTTCGAATTATCGTCAAAAAATAGTTGTAATTTCACTGAAATATTTAAAAAATCCCACTTTGTTTTATAAACGCGTATTTTATTATTGTATGCCATTTTATTTATGTATATATGTGTGTATACAAAGAGCATTAAATGGAATATGTATGAGAATTTCGATGCTCTCATTGATTTTATCCAATCAACAATTTCGTTCAGCATTCATGAAGAAATATTTTGACAAAGAGGCTTACCACATGCCCACCTTTGAGCCATAATCCTTCAACAATATCAAAATTTAAATGTCGCCTAGAAATACCACATTCGCATCACTTTTCACCCACACGAGCAATATTCGAAGCAATTAATCAAATTAAACAAGGTAAGGTTAACCTCTAACAGAGTTAATTGAAAATTTTGCGGCTATACATTGCGTGGGGATGAGGGGCGGTTGCCTGGTGTCTAAGTGACCTTACTGCAGCTGCAAAAATATTTGTGGCATGCTCTTTAGCGCACCGAGTGCAATGAATGCAAGCATGCATTGGGATCAAAAATAGGATCAAGACTGACGCAGAGCACGCAGGACAATTACCCAGGCGATTAGGCACACCGCTAAAATCCCGTACCTACATGCATACACCCTCGCCTCGCCTGTGAGCTTCTCTGCCACTTCCAGTTGCTTCGCTGCCAATTTTTATCAGCTGTGAAACAGTTGCCATTGTAATGGTGCAGAAGTCGTTAGATAGATGGGCACCAAGGCAAGCGAAAAGCAAAACAAAAAAAAAAATACACCGGGCAAGGATATTCGACTATACGTAGGAGTTGCAGAGAGAACCCCAAGCCCATCCCAAATCCAATCCCATTCTTTGCTCGAAACGCTGCGCGCTGCTGTAGTTTAAAGAAAAAACATTGCGAAAATTGCTTTACAACTGATTAAACACTGAACTGAACTAACGCACGGCACGTTTAAATTTGGGTTAAATAGATTATATGAACTGGAAGTGTTATGAAATGATGTGGTCCGCTAGCTCAGCCCCAGCTCATCGGATCTTTGGCTCCTTGGCTCGTCGCCTGCGCTCGCATTGCTCTGTTTTCTTTTATTTCATTTCGCTTTGGCTTCCTTTTCACGCTTCAAGTGTGCCAGTAAATGGATTTCGTAGATGTTAACCACAGTTAAGGATTCGGATTTGGTTTTTGTTATTTTTGCGTTTATTGGTTTGCCGCTGGTCATTTGATACAGTTACGTGAGGCAGGACATATCTGGGATGTGACCTTGGCTATAATCGCTTGTGAATGGTTTCAACATGCTGAAATCATTACTTGGATTTTGAGTGAGAATCAAACGATGGGGTCATCCTACCATAAACTAAGCCTACCATAAACTAAAGGTCATTGAAAGCAAATGTATTTATTTGTTCGGATTGACCCTTGCAGCACGTGTTAGACTTAATAATTTATATTCCATTAATTTTATAAACGTAATATTCTAACTTTCTCTTTAAAAATCAATTTCTATATTATTTGTTATTGTAATATTTAGTTGATCTTGATTTATTTAGAATGTATATATACTTAAATATTTCGTCTGACTTACTATCTAGATATTTTCAATTTCTATAATTAGTAAATCTATTTTACAGTTGTTTTTAATTTATTTAAATTTTATATATTTGGTCTGATTGAGCTTTGCAGCGCATGTTGCATTTAATAATTCAGATATGTAATTTTTGCTGATTTTGTATTAGAAATGAAATTCAATTTTGTATTATAATATTCTACACTCCTAATTAAATTAAAATTCCTAAATTAAATTTATAGTTTTATTTAATTTATTTAAAATTAGTTAAGTGTTAAATGTTTTTTTTTAGCTCTGTGTGAACTTTATGTCATCTGCTTTAAATGAATAAATAAAATGGCGTATGAAAAGTATTTTGTTTTTAGCTGGGAATTCGTTTGAGAAATTGATTAGGATTACCGACTACACACATTCTCTGAATTCGCTTATTAAATATCTGAAAGTTGGTCGACAAACTCGAACCCTCATCAATCAAAAGCATTTCAAAATATCTGATCTTTTTCTAAGCACACGACGCGCCTATCGCTAACCCAAATCTGTCCGAAAAAGTCCAAATATGCTAACAATAAAATATGCTTGAACTACAGGATATTAGGGATATCACAGCCCAATGCCGCCCACTGACAACGAAAACTATGCACTATATAAAAGGATTGAATAACTCTCTTTTGAATTTGACACGCATTTTGTAAGCAGATACCCAACTAAGGCACAGACAGAAAGCTGCCCAGCTTTAACTGACAACAGCAACAACACCAATGAGGATATTTCAAGGGGAATGCGAGGTGAAGGGCGCGTCCAGACGTTGTCATGAATCATAATGGTATCGTCCTTTCGGACGAAACATTGCCTCTTCTTCCCTTCTCGTTCAGTCTTAGACCGCCTTTGGCCACTTTATTTGTGTTGCGCTATTCCCAGCGACTTTTTGTCGTATTTATAATTTAATTTAGCAGAAATTTTGTGGGCGTTAAGCAAAAGGAACCAAAAAATATGAAGCGTTCGTCGTTTGCTTTATAAGGATTCATTCGCTTGACCGGAAATTTGAGCGCTACTCCCATTCTCACACCCCCTCTGTCGTTCACATAAGCGTTTACAGGCCATCAGGGTCCTTCCTTGGCTCGTAGTTTGCATGTTAAATGCACATATGAACATATGCGAGGACACTACTTGGGCTTGCGATGTTTAAGTTATGTACTGCCCATATAAGCTATGTCCACAATTCATATAGACAGACTGAAAGCTGTTGTGTGTGCGGTGGGGAGTCCAAGGGAGCAGAGGGAGGAGGAGCATTGACTTTGTGGTTACATTGCGGTGGCGTGTTTGGGTTTCTGTCTTTGGTCCGCCTGGGTCTTCAACTCAACGACTCGACTCACATGTGTTTATGAATACATAGAAATTTTTTGACATTTTTATGGTTGCTTTGGGGCATTGGTGCGCTACGTACGCTAGCGGGAGCAGTTAAGATTGTGGTGCACTCCACAGATTGTGAAGGATTCAAGAAGGAATACAGCAAGAGACAAGAATATTCAAAGTATTGATAACAGTGATCGTATTACGACAGCCTGGCCTACAGAGTTACATGTCTATAATTCTATCTTTGTATATCATATAAATATTTATCAATGCAACCAACGTTGTTTTATTTAAAATTATTAATTCCTTGAACATTTGTTGAGTGATCGTGAAAATGATTTAAGTCGTTAGATAAGGTTTATATTCATATATGTATATGTTATTATATTATATTTTTCATATAAAATCTGAAATTTTATTAATCACAAGCGCTTTTAATAGATTTTACACTTTCAATTCTATTTTATATATTTAAAAAGGACTACATCAAATTAAATTGCTGTAAAATTATAATTTTTAAATTGCTATAAATTGTAAAAACATCTGTTGATTGACAGTAAAAACTATATAAAAAGTTAGTTGTTGATTTATTACTAATTCAATAGTTTGTTTTATAATATTTGAAATGTGTTAGATGACCGATTCTGTAGCGTATTCACAAATTCGATTAGTCCATAACATTTCATGATTTTTGCCCAATTTGGTTGTCTATCATTTGCTTGACTCTGTTTCTGACTACCCCCTTGACTAGTTTATTATGCTTGGATGAATATACATATATCTCCACATATAACCATACGGTCAAGTTTTTGTTAGTTTTACCATGTGGGTGTTGACTTTTCTAATGTTTCAATATGACTAAATACTTTGGGGCAGAACCAAGTTGGTTCTGGGACCATCCCAGTTTGTGGCATTAACACAGAGCGTGTTTCGTTTATATTTAATTTTTTGTGGCCTGCCATGTGTATTTATAGGATTTTTTGTGGACATGTGCGGGAGGCCCATTGCTGTGCGGAGCAAGTGTCAAATTCTCTTGCGTTACGGTCGATATCCTTTTGGTTTTCAGTTACGCAAGCTGCCCAAGCTGAGGAACCCAAGGAGCCCAAACAGCCTCTTAAGCACTTTGACAGCTACTCTTTTGCTTATTCATCGCTCTTCATACGCTTCCTGCTGCTGCAGTGGCTCGTCACTAATGAGGCTATCAAATGGCTGCTTACCAAGTGCCTCTCGGTTCTCGCCTGTCAAATGTGTCAAAATTCCAGTGTGTGGTTGATTCCCGTCTGCCTACCACGTCTGAGATTTGTATGTCTGCCGCTTGTGCGGGTTGTGTTCCATATATGCATACAACGTATGGGAATCCCATTCCAAATTTACTCCCTTCGCCCCTTTGCATTCACATGTGTCTGCCACACTTGTCACTTGTGTTTTTATAACAGTTTTGTCTCTTGAGTGCCCGTTTGTTTTATTTTCCCTTTTTTTCCCCTCCAACTAAAGTGCTAAAATCTGTGTCATTTATTAATTTCGGTTTGGTTTTTGTTTCGACTGTTGTGTGCTTTTACATTTGTCATTAGCACGGATTTGACATTTCAATTATTGGCCTCATGTTTTGGCTTGTGGAGAGTTGACATATATGGGTGCCTAATGGATTTAGCCAAAACCACAAATCGGAATGGTAATCGTGACACAAATTTCCATTCCATCTGAGAAGTCTTAGAGTTTAACATTAATTTCCGCGTTCTATTAAAGCCGAAATCAATACATTTAACGTTTTTCTTTACGTAATTGTGAATTTTTAAACACATTCCGTTGACACCTTTAACTACAACCCTTTTGGCATTCTCTATATTAGCGCCTTCCTCAGTCTCATTCCGTCCATCAAAAACAGACATAAGGTCCTGTGTTCTGTGTTTTGGGTTCTGTGTCCTCGGTGCCGTGTCCTGTTACCCATTTCTCATTTGACTTGTTTGCACTTCGTGCTTCTGCATTCAAATTGCGTTTATTCAAATAGATCCGAACGCACACATTTTCAATTATTTTATGCTGATTTGTCGGCGCCGCAGATCTTTTGTATCTGTGCATTCGTGTATCTGTTAGAAGCTTTTGCTAACAACAACATTTCCTGTTTGCCTCCAATGCCAATACCAAATTTAATTATGCAAAATCTTTCGCAACGCTTTCCTTTATTTTTTTTTTGCCCCCAAAAAAAATCACTCAAGGCATTGTAGAGCTTCTCTTTGTCATTCTCATAAAAATGCAAACCAGCGCGCTCATTTTTTGATGACACTTGAATGTCATATATGAGTCGAGATATGCCAGGAGCTATGTACGTCCATCTATATATATATAAAGTTTTCATGGTGTGCTGTTATAGTTGCTGCTGCTCTCTTTCTCTCAAATATGTCACAAAGTTTTGACGTTTAGTGGCTGGCAAAAACTGTCATCACGCGCTGGGAACTTGACGATGATTGCTCAGTTTGGAATTACATAAAAGTTCAACTATAAGCTGCAAGTTGCACAGTTTGTGTAGAGATTTGATCAAAATTGTACATCGCGCTTGTAGTAAAGACTGAGTAGCTGCAATATTTAGTTAGACGAGGTTTCTAGCGAGCGGATAGCTGTCAAATCTATGCAGAAGGTTTTTTGGAGCTATTGGTTTGAAAACGTTTTTAGTTTTAATATCCGGAAATAACTGAGTGAATAACGATATTAAATGCAGAGTCTGGATAGTAATATGTATTATCCGAAATATTCATTTTTAATTTTTTGATTGCCTAATTTAGAATAGTAAACTAATACATGTAGTTATTAGTTGGATAACTTATTTGATATATTTATTTACATGCTGTGGTCTAAAAGCAATCCCAAGTTTTGGTAAACGTTTAAAAGAAAAATACGTTTTAAATTGAAATCACACTTTTTGTAACTGTTTAAACAATAAAAAATTAGAAGAGAAAATGAAATATAAATTTTATTAAAATGTAAAATGTTCCGAAATTGACTGCAAGGATCATGGAAACCCAGAAAACCCAGTCAGACCCAAAAATTTGTAAACATTAATATGTAAGTAAACCGTTAAGAATGGTGAGAAATAAGAAGTGGGAGAGAATATAAAGGAGAGCTGGGCAAATTTCTAATCCAGAGGAGTAAGAGTAAGTTTACCACAGTTAAGCGCGCTCGGAGATTTCTTGGAGATAGAGGAATCTTAATTAGTCTTAGAATTTAATTTCCAAATTAAATTTAGCAATGCAATTTATATTTTATATTGTATTTATGAACTGTATATAAATTCTATTTACGACTCAAATAGCGTTTGCCTGCTTAATTCGCACTTAGACCAGACACACAGGATATAGGAGAGAGAGTGCAGCAAAAAGGAGAGCGCGTTGTTTGCTAATTTAAAGCTGCTCTTTAATCTCATTGACAAAATCAAAATAGCAAATGTCTAACCAGCTGGACTTAAGCCCTCCCTTCCTTGTTCATTCCCCTTTTATTTGCTCCGATTTCCCTTATCCACGATGGCATTGTGCACCGCCATTTACAAATTTCCACACCTACGCACACAATTGAGCTAGCGGGCAAGTGCAAAAAGCAACAGACAAAAAATTGTTAATGCCATTTGACAGTTGACAATTATAGCAATTGTCAAAGCATTTAACACGAGCAGAGTGCAAGAGACTGAGCGAAACAAAGCAAGATAACTACAGCGAGCGAGAGGGAGAGAGATAGAGGGAGAGTGAGAGAGGGAGAGAGAGAGAGAATGGCTAGCTCTTTGTTGTTTGTCAGGGATTCTGCACAATACTCGGGAAACGAGCCTGCTCCTGTGTTCTGTCACTCATTTACCCTTTTTTTTGCATGTCAGCGCGCATTAGTTTTGGCCTGCTGGCAGTTCTCGGACTCTGCTTATCTGCACCAAATTTGCACAGTCATTGTCGGATGGCTGTGCATCCCCTCCGCAATACCTCGGCTTTATTGTGTCTGTGTATATCCTTCCATTTGCTATTGCTGCTCTTACTGCTGTCCATGTCCATGTCCGTGTCTTTGACCAGCACACGCCGTCCGCACTTTTTGCCAACTTTGCATATGTGCGAATAATTTAGCATCCAACAACAATGTCTGCAGCAGTAGCCTGTGAACCCGATGCTGGATTTACTCGAGATTAGGGATCTTTGTTAGTTGGTTGTCTGGCTGGCTGGCTGGCTGGCTGGCTGACTGACTGGTAGTTTGGTTGGCTGACTGTTGTTTTGTTTGTTAGTTGGAGCCAAGTAAAAATTACAGTTGTTGAGTGGCTGCAGTTGAGACCTGGCAGTGGGTTATATGAATTAGCCATGACTTGACCCCAAATACATCTGCATTTTGACGAGCAAGAGCTGGACTGCCAGCCAGCATTCCCAAAAAACAAACAACTTGAAGCTGTGGTAAGTTGTTTGGTTTCTCGTGGAGAGAACTTTTAGTTGTGTTAGTAAATAAGGAAAGTAAATATTATAATTCACTGCTGAGGCTTAAACAGTTCTTAACACATTTTCTTAAATGTTATAATAAAGTTCTTACAATCGTATGAGTTCTGTATTTGAATTTTCATTATTAAATATTTTATTTAAGTAATTTGTATGACCTTTAGAGTGTATTATAGATTGCTTTTCAAGTTTGAAGCAAACTTCTACTACCTCTTAAGTATTTATATTCTTGATTAGCTTCACTAGGCGAATCGATTTAGCTATTTCCGTCTGTCCGACTTTGTTAGTGTATTTTGGTTTCTCTGTTTGGCTTATAAATATTCTGTCACTCAGAGGTAATCAGATCGGAAAAATATATTATATAGTTTTCATAGGAACAATCGATCAAAAGTTTTGTTCTGTATTAAAAAATTATTTTTACTTGCTATGATATAAATATGCAAAAGTATAATATTCATTTAATAACCAAACCTGAATTAGGGGCATACGAAATATATTTGTCTTAAACGATTATTATTAAATTATTGTTTTTAAATACTAACTATGTAATAGGTTCTAGAGCAGCATCGACCCAGACTACATCCAGAGTACGAATGTTGAGAAGTCTTATTTGTTAGTGATTTTATTTTAATTGTAAGTTTGACAGTTTGTAACTTTTAATGAAACTATATAAAACTTCTAAGAAACACAAGCATATCAATGTTTCGCTCCCCAGGCTAACTTAATATATTGAACTTGCTCTTTGGTGTCGTGACTGTCGCACATTGAGTTGGTGTCCACAATGTCAGCTTATTGGAGTTCGAAATTGAAGTACAGCGAGCGAAAATGTGGCAAGGTTTGACTGCCACTTTTCGTACACATCTTAACCAAACTAGCTGCTGTGAAAAATGTTCTTGGTTTCCTATCTGATATATGTATTTTTCTTCACTCGAGTTTCAAGTTCATAATTTCAACTCCCTTATCGCACAAGTGTTTTAGAATAGTATTTTTGCTTCTGTTGTTGTTGTTATTCTCCCTTAGCCAGAAGAGTCTCATTTCTTTTTATGGCTTATCACACTATCGTCTATACCAGAAATTGGCTGTCACACACAAGCAGAAAATCTCAAAGTTCGACGAGGCAAACAAATATGAAAACTTTCAGCGGCAACGAAGCGAATTATTCTATCTTTATGCAAGGCAATCTCACATCTTCAACTCTCGGCGTATATCACATATTGTCCCCAGGCTGCGGCTTAACACTTCAACCTGCGCCAAATGCATAAAAATGCAGCTCCTTGACGAAACCTCAATCCAGCAATCCGGCAATCCAGCACTCAGCATCCTGCACAACACAAAAGTCAAAGCTGCTGAAGTAGGTCAGTTAAGGGAGTTTTGCCTTATCTCGTCTGTCATTGTTGGAACTTAAAGAGCGCGCTGAAATCCTTTTTGTGTAAACAATGTTGTGCAGTTACACATGCATATAACACACATAAACACACACATCACGCCCCTCACACTCTTACCACCCCCGCCTGGTTGCTATTGTAGCTGCATTTCAAATGCAAAATCCCATTTTGCTTCTAATTGCTTTATCGCTCAACAAGCTGTTGGATGTGTTGCCTGTTTGGGATCTGCTCTGCTTTGCTCTGCTCTGCTCATTTCTCACTCGACGCCTGCTGACAGACGATAGTGTAGAGGACCAATCAACCCCCTTCCTCCCTCCCTTGCTCCCTTTCTCCCTTTTTCCCTGGCTGCCTGCCAGCCTGTCTGCTTGCCAAAAATCCTGTTTACTTTTGCGCTCTGTCAAATATGTTCGAATTTTCTAACGATTACAACTGATGCATTTGGGTCGGTGCTGTACTGGCCCTGTTAGAGCTGACCTCATTTTCAGAGCATTTTTCGTAGCATGTGTTTTCGATGTTGAACCGGCTCGGGACTTGTTCAGCATGTACTGGTATACAAGTTGTTTGTTTGTTGTCCTTAGACGCAAAACGGATTTGTCCAAATGTGTTGTCCGAGTTAACAACCTGCCATGGCTATAGTCACATACTACCAACTAACATTCAGACCCCTCTCTCTCTCCCCTTTTAACATTTTGTGCTGCAAAATTGTCGATTAATTACTAAGCAGAGACAGCGAGAATATTTCCAAACATTTCACATTTTGTGAAACTGCAGTTTTTCTTGTTGTTCTTCTGAGGGGGGCTGGGCGTGTAAGCGGGTGTTACAAATTTGCAACAGTTGTGTAACGCACTTTAACTAATGTTTAAGGCAGTTTTCAGTTTATGTGCAATCTACAACAGCCTCTTAACACAAATGCACTTTTCCAGCAGGAAATGGGAGTTTGTATCTCAGCTTGCTACGCAGTAATTCCGCTCAAATCTGGCATGTTTGGACTGTTTTGATATTCATAGAAATCATATAATAAATTTTATATATAGCTGGTTCTTTGTCTTCGACATGTGCGTGTAATCAATTTTAGAACACGATCTTTACAAAAGATCGACGTGTGTTTAACGCGATAGTTTTGTGAGTTTCGTGGTTCTTTTGTGGCCATGTGGCCCAACACTTTAGGCCATAGACAATGTCAAACCCATTTTTAAGCAGAAGTGGCAACAAACACAAAGCAAGCAGCGTACAACTTGTAGTTATAAAAGAATAGAAATGGAAATGAAAACGAGATATTATTTTTTTTTTTACACTCTTCTTTGCTTGTTTTTTTGTCGTTTGTTTTTCCTATTGTGTGCAGCTGAAGCTGCACCGCGAGACGTCTGAGTGTCTGCTGCCTATTGTTGTGCGAGTGTGGCCCACGTTTTAGGGGCAACTCCTATTGTTGGATCATTGCGGAGAGGTGAGTCTAACCACAGGTGTATGTGCATATAAATCGAGAAATCTATATGCGATGCGTGAGAACTTTTCTTGACTCAATTTATGTGATTTTCACTTTGGTCTTTTTTTGATTTGTTTTATTTTTATTTTATTTTTCTTTGTGTGCTGTGCCTGGCACAAAGTAATTTCTGTTCGTGGCTTCTTTCGAGACAATTGCAAAAATGTTTCTGGGGCAATGACAGCGGCACAGTGGGCGGGCTGTTGTGACTGGCGCCAATAGGTGCCACATGAAAATAAAGCAAAACTAAAAGGCTCTTATATAATGTACAACTTAAATTAAAATAAACTCGTTTTTTCTAGAGCATTTTTGGGGTCGCTTTCACCCAGTTTTCCAGCTCACTGAATTCTCATGCATTTTTAAGCACACATTTGGATTTGCACTGAGTGCTCTTTCAGTTTCTCCAGCTCCTCGAGCTCCCCTAGCTTCTTTAGCCCCAGCATCATAACAAAGCCAGCGACCTCGTCTCCGCTGCAGTTGGATTCTTTAGCCCGGCATTTTTGGGCTACTTGTAAAATATTAATTTTTATATGCTTACAGCGCAGGTGGCACGTTGGTTTGCCTTTGCCCTGGAAATTGAAATGTAAAAAGACGCTTAATGTGCTATAAAATATTGAGAAAGGAAATTGCATTTGAGCTCTCTGCAGTAGGTCACAAGCAGTACTTCGAAACCAATGCCAAGCCGGCTGCCAGGTCAGTCGGGGTTAACTTGTCATAAATGGGTGCATTCAACTGAAGATAAAAGCGCGGCTTAAATGAAACATTCGCTGCACTGAAAAAAAAGTTATTGATAAATAATAAATGGAAAAAATATCCATTAAAAGTCACATATGCGAGCATGATTTTATATATACTTTCATTCTGTGATAGCCTTTACGAATGAGATTCAAAGAAACACAGAATGTAATTACTGAGAATTATATTTTCGAATACTTTTTGTTTTTCAATATGTTTATATAAAGTAAAAGCGAATTGGAATCACTGTCGTTTTAATTTGTTAACGACTCTTTTGTGATCGTGCTTCAATCATTCAAATGCAATAATTATATCCGCAGCAACACAAATTGGTCCTCTAGCAATTTCCATAATTTGTACAATACATGAAAGCAGTTTAAACAAAAGAATTATTATGCAACTTTGTGTTGTGCTTAGCGCCATGCCAAACAAATGGCAACAATTTAAACCAAATTGCCGACTGGACGCCCCATGGCGTCAAAGTCGGGTCTCGAGCCAATGGCCACGCCCCCTTTTACACCTTTGAGGCGAGGCGTTCGCACCGAACAAGGCGTGTGTGCTGCACGCCTGCACGCAACTCTCCACTTAGTTCTGTAAGCAGCACTCGCCGTATCGGTTGGGGAGCGTGGCAGAGACACGCCCCAAAAATATTCGAGTCAAATAATAACCTAGGAAAATACTTGCTTTAAATGCTCCATGACATTTGATTGATGTGCACTCTGGACAGCTGCAAAGTGCGCAAAAAATGCTTAAAAAGCCAACGTTATCAGCTGTTAAGGGATTTTGTTTCGTGTTTGCTATCCTAGGGTAATATTTAATATGGGGTCTTATTTTGTGAGCGCATTTCAGGCAAAAGCCAAACTGATAACACAGCAGACGCAGGCAGCGAAAATGTACATAATACCCTGGAAGTGGGTATATTAAGTATTTATGTGTGCCTTAAGTAAAAAAACATATTTAATGCATAGTAATTGCATTGATTTAAATTGAGGCTTTGTTTTAATTAATCTCTAAATATACTCGTATCAGCTATTTTTTTTATTTTTTATATGCAATTTTTTTTTATTTTTACTTGAAATATATCGGAATACGAGTACGAGTATATAAAAATAATTTAAAATATTACAAAATTTTAATCAATATATTTTATAATATTTTATGCTTATCAATAAAATATATGGATTAAAACATTTAATTGGTTTTTTTTTTCACTTTTTAAATATTTTTGTTTATTCACAGATAAAAATATATAAATATAATATATATATTATATTATATTATTTTATATTTGTGTGTGTAATTCATATTAACATCTTTTAAATACTAGTTGCAACTGTAAATAATTTTCAATGAACTTCAAAATATTATTTAAATGCTAATTGTAATAAGTAACTACGTGACTGGTATTCATTGAAATTGAATATAATCTTCAAGTACTTTCACATCCGTTTTAATTGCTTTAATTAGTTGACTAAAGTGCGAATTTCTGAATGCTTTTGGTCTCAGAATATTTTCTTGTGATTGTCTCATGGAAAGTTTTTCCTTAATTAAACAAAAATTTTAACTAACTTTTTTTATTTAACTATTATAAATCGTCTGTTTGGTTTTTTTTTTTTTGGTTTCCCCAATCCTTGCACTAAATATAGCATTTTAATACCCCCAGATTTATAACATGGCTTATAATTTTCTAATTTTACATTTTAGCCTTTGTAACTTTTCTTTTAATTTAAAATTTTTATTTTTTAAAATAATTTTTTCAATGGTGAACTGTATTTCGTTCACATTAAATAAATAAATAAATAAGTAGTGCATATTTTAGGGTATTTCTGCCTTATTATTTTAATGGCAACTCTTCATATATGTTTGTTGTCTGATTTGAATATGCATAAGCGTGAACTTTTTGCTCGAAATTATGTCAGTAAAGTCAGCAACAACAGCAATAAGATAAATAGCATTAGCAACAACAACAATTATGACAAAATTCCATTTGGCGATCCCCTTCCACAGCCGTTTTGGCACAAGTGCTGGGTGTTTAGGCTAATGACTGCTGGCATCGGCCCCCACGCGATGTTGGAGCCTGTTTGAAGGGGGGTGGCACTTTCATGTGGAATTTGTCATGTGTCAGTATGACTTAAATGCCGAGAAAATAATTTTTGTTGCTGCTGTTGTTGCTGTTGTTGTTCCAACAACAAATTATGTCGAGCCGACTCTAATGGACTCTGATAAGGTGGCAACAGCCATCAGCAACGGTAACCGACAAATTTATGCAAATCCGCATTTGACCCAAATTGGCACGAAATTTTGTTAGATTAGGCGCATTTCATTTCCGCTCTAGAGTAACCAAAAAAAAAAAAAAAAAACGGCACGACAAAAATATAACACTTTTGGCCATATCATCTGGTTTGGTTGGGTCAGTTGGTAATGGGAGGCAGCTTTTAACATGGCCATTTTCGATAGCTGAAATGGAAGCCAGCTTACAAGCCATAAAAATTGCATGTGTGCATGTAAGAAGCGAACTCTGGCCGTGAATTGGAACATTTTCTGGGTAGCTTTTAAGTGCAACTCTTTGTATACAACTTCCGTTTGGCGTGTGACTCTGACAAGAAATGCAAATTTCTGCACATACTCCACTCGTAGCCGTCGTCGGAGCCACAGCCACAGCCGTAGCCGTCGCCGTCGCCGGAGTTGTGAATCGGAATTGAAGTCGAGTCAGCAAGCGCACACGCATTCCATTCCATTAACTTTATCAATGTAAATCACCGAAATGTGTTGGACTGCGCGACTGGGCCATTGTTATGAAAGAAAGGAATGTGATAGTACAAACGATAAAACAAGTGCGTGTTGGGAGGGGTGTGCGGAATGTTGAAAATACTCATAAAAGCAAGACATCGAAATCAGCGAAATGTGAATGTACTGTGACTACTTTTACTCACACACAATCACACACACTCGCCGCACAACACATTTGCTATTCTTTTGTCCACGGACCAGGAAACCTATTCTTAACTCAGATATCCTTTATGCGGTCTCTATGAAAGTTTAATTGTTTTTTCGTAAGAACTTAAATAGTATATACAATTTGTGATGCAAATATATTCTGCTATAGAAGTTAATATAAAGTTTGTGCTCAATTTGTTAGCTTAACAGAGAGCTACATAGGTAACTGAATACATTTCACATTTTTAATATATCACAATTTGTCTCATGTTAAACTCCCTCTGGACGTTTTATAAAATCATTATTCAACTTTCGCTTGGTCCCTGTAAATCATATGTCAGGCGTGAGAACCAACTACGCCGTAACTGTAGACGAGGGCGTTGCTCGACAATTTTCACTGCATTTTCCGTGGCACCCTAACAAACCATTAGCATGTCAAATCCAATGCTAAACCCCTCATACTGAGGTGCCATGTAGAGCAAATCTCCACTTCAATCCTTTGGTTGTCAAGCCTAAAAATAACATTTTCTTTAATTTGAACAAGAATAAGAGGCGAGCCAAAGACTTTAAGCGCCCTTTGACAATTTTCACGTCAACTACAAATCCCGCACGCAGATAACATAAAGCAGACACAGGCCATCCAAAAGAAGAAGAAAATTCCCAGCCTTGCCTCATTTGGTTGCAGCAGCAGCAGCAGCGGCAGTGGCAGTGGCAGTGGAAAAAAAGATGGAAAATAAATAAATTTACATACATGTGGAGTATTCAACAAAAATCTGTCCCTGGCTGCCGGCTTTATATTATATCTCGTATATACAAAAATAAACACAATTTTTCTCGACTTTTTGCTCAGCTCAGCTCACGACTGTTTTTGTCTCTCTAGAGGCATTGAATATGTATTCTTGTGCGGCAAATACACACACATATATATATATATATATAAAATATATATGGTAGATATATATAATATAAATATGAAGCGGAAAATCAGTGACAGAAGCCAAGCGCCGCTGCCTGCCACGTACTTGGAGTCTCGTTGGAGTTTTGAAGTGGAGTTAAATTACTTTTGGATGGGCGCGTTGGGGGTGGTGTGTGTGTCTGTGTGTGTTTGTGTGTGTGTGAGCGAGTGTATGAATACTCGTATCTATACGGGTATGCAGTGTGCGTTTCTATCTTTGTTGTTTCATTGGAAGTTATTCCCACAATTTCGGATGGCGCTGATGGCCAGCTCTGACTGTTTGTCCATCTGTCTGTTAACTTGTCCGATTTGACTGGCAGCGAATGAAATATGGCTTTCCAAAAGCAACGAAATTTTGTTGAAAATCAACCAGAGAGAGAGAGAGATAGAGGAAGAGAAAGAGAGTGAGATGGAAAATTTGAGAAAGGTGTTGGTTTAGCAAATTGCATTCTGATACTGGGCAACTTCTGGTTCCTATTGATTTTTAGCCTTTCACAGCATTAAAGTTCTTTAAGTCTTCGACACTGTAACATTGAGCAATCAAATTCAAACTGTCGCCTCAATTAATGTGACTGCCCCTATGCAAATGGTTTCACCATTCATTTATGGCCAAATCATGTAAATTTCACTAAACATCAAACTTGATGATTGATATTGATGAACTATTGCGTGCTTGCCGCTACTCCCTTCCTCCTCTCCCCTTCTGGCATAATTAAATTCTTTTTTATGACTTTGTTGCTGCAATTAAATGATTTCTAATTGCTGTCAGGCAAATTTCTCATGGGTTCAGCCGAACATTTGATTTGATGATTTATTATGCCTTGGACTTGGCTCATAATTTGTCATATTTTCCGTGGCATTTGATAAAGATTTATTATGACATTTCTTTTGTCGTCGAAAATTAATCATTGGCCTCAAGTTGCGTTCACATATATGAATATGAACACAGTTTCCTTTTATGCTGGATATTAATACAGCTAATCAAATCAATGCCCGTTAAGATCACAAACTGGGGTTGAATATTTCTTAAGGCATTGTGTTATCGCTTGGACTATTTTATGGCATAATTATGACTTTATTAGGAATCATAAAGTTAAATAACTCGAATATGAGTTAAGCATTTAATGTTTTAAGGTTCATAAAGCATATTGATTGATAAAGAACCCAAATGCACAATCAAATGTTAAGTATCTGCTTAAATAAATGAAATTTCGACATTTAAGTAAACTTCTTGTTAAATTTCTTGTGTTTTATGTTAAATTAAGTGCTAGTTTCATAAAGCTCTTTTACCTTTTGTGAGTCCCACAGGAAATTCTACGCATGCCTAACCCAATTTTTGACAACTTGTCGCACACGAAATTATGCAGAATACCAGCATAGAAAGTTAATCAATGAAATTACATGCAGCATCAGCACAAAATTTGGCTTAGTCATTGCCACACACACACGTACACACACACGTACATACCACACCGACATGAGTACACACCCCACAATCGAGGTCCCCAAGCAATCAGCAAAGCACATTTGATTTTTTGCCTCGCCAGCCAGCAACTTGAAAAAACTACACGACATATGAACGCTTCATTATCGATATGAGTATATATATGGAGGAGAGCGATATCTATAGTTAAATTATCGCTAGAAAGAAATCATCATGATTGACAATTGACAGTTGGGCGTTGGATTTTGCTGAGGTTGGAGTTTTGCTGGCGACACGACGGTTTAGCAATCAAGCAGCAAATTTTCTTTATTTCCTGCACGCCGCGGACCGTGGTCAGTTTTTATGGCAGCTGTATCGAGTATCGAGTATTGAATTTGCTGTCTTATCAGTCCCTTGACGTGCGGGCTGCACCAGCCGAGGGACCATCACTGGACCATCATAAACTGACCATCACTTTGATTTTCATTTCATGGTCTCCGGCTACGTGCGTGTCTGCCATTTATAGCGCTGCCTGGTCTGGAGTCAACTTGGCACTAGACGCTGGGCACTGGTCTGTGGAGTGGACCCTTTCCTAATTTGTTTTCTATTTGGTACTAATTTCTTAATTTAGCCGAGTCTGTTTATCTGGTCATTGGTCATTGAGTTTTTCAGTGTGTTAGGCTTGGATCGATGCTGGTGCTTAATCATTGGTTTTTCAGCGAGTGTGTGTGTGTGTGTGTGTGTGTTTGCCGGCTCCCAAGTTGGTAATAAAACTTTAATTTTGTTTAAACGAAATGACCAGCGCTTCTATTTATTGCACTGGCCAGCTGTGATGGGTAAGCAGCCAAAGTGGATTAGTTTAGATAATGCTTAATTACGAAAATTGTTTGATTTGTTAATACCGTATATAAAAGAAATACGAGTAGCAGACATATATACATACATACATACATAAATATGTATGTACATACAGTACATATATTTTACAAAACTAGCAGAATATAATGTTCCAATAAGTGTAGAATTTAATATGATTTTTGATCAAAATTGTTGTTCAATGCAGAATAATTCAATAACAATAAGTTTGATGTTTACCATAATTTAGCTAATATTCACTATTCAGAAATCGTTTATTCCGTCAAGATCATTGGCAATATCAAAATTCGGTTTCCTCTAAAGCGTTGTGTTTTCAGACTCATTGAAATGAACCCTTTGTGTGTTTATTGATTTGATGCTTTGCTATTTGATTTAATTAAATTATTAAATGAGTTCAGATACAAAGTATAATTTTTTTAGCATCAGCTGATAAGTTTGTATATTCTGCATATTACCTGATATCAATTACTATATTAATTAGGTTCGGTTATCTTCTTACGGTGCTCTGACAGTTCTTTTGTGAATCTAAGATTTGTACATTTCTATATTTATATGCATAAAAGTTTACCAATATTGTAAATTTAGATTTTTAATTAAATTATTATCGCAGCTGTATTCATTTTTGAATAAAGTTTTACACATCTATCGGACAAATGTGTGTAGAATTTGTCTTTATATTCTTTATAATAAATTCAAAACATCGATTCAAATACTTTTTATTCATATTATGTTTTTTTCTTCCTTTTTTTATCATATTAAACGATAGTAATCATTTACCTCTTGATACTCTATTTGCACTTTTGGCCTTTCTCAAATCAAATAGCAAAAGCTCAGTGAAAGATTTTAATTAAAATCCACAGACACACCCAGAGGCGCACAAAGCAAAGCGCAGCAAACCCAAATCCCCTGCAACTCATATGCTCTGAGTATTTACCTGGAACGTGAGCCAATTATCGGGCAGAGAGGTAGAGAAAATATTTAAACCTTGGTTTGCTTTTGTCGACACTTGTCTTCCTCTTCTCCTTTTTTTTCCTTCTGTCTGTGTTTACTTTATTCGTCTTGCAACCGCGTGCAATCGAAGTTATTAATCTGATTTTTCAAATCACTTGCATGCAACGTCATCAAGACGAGGGACAATGATCGGCATCATCGTCATCGTCATAGTCATCATCATCATCATCTTATATAAACAGGAACGCGCCTTGGCTGCAATTTCCATTTATAAACTAAGTAAGCCGCTTATCTGGTACCCAAAATCCGGACAAATTGGCTGCAGAACTCGGTCTTGGCTCCGAAATTGTAAAGACGACAATGCAAACGTCAAAGCTATTGATTGGATTTAACCGGTCTTTGACTTATGTACGTCTGTTTGGTGTATGTCTGGAAATTATAAAGAATTACCACTTTGATTGACAATTTATGGTGGTGCCTGTCAGCGGGAGAAACGAAAAAAAAAAAAAAACTCAAATAATACCCATAATATGCGTTAGTTTCTAGGTGCTGTCATATCGAACTATCGATTATGACTCAATTTTTTCAGTTTATTGTGCAAGCTGTCAACAAAAAAAAATAAATAAAAAAATCAAAATGCAGCTACTGTGTCCAGTTTTTGAGGGATGCGGGCTTGCTTATTTATCAGCTACCTAACAATCCCTACCATCGTTGACTGCTTTATTTATGAGATTTTTCAGAGCGCAGGATCGGTTCAGTTGGGCTGGGTTCCGTGCGAGTCGCGTGCGCGGTGGTTGAAAATGCATTTCAATAAAAAATTTCTGTGAAAAGGCGAAGCTAATTGCCTGACAGCGACAACAGCAACTGCAACAACAACAGTAGCCAGTGAACAAAATCATGCACATTCATTTATCATGATTAAAGTTTGCATAGAACGTGTGCAAACAATTTGCCCAAGAATAGCAGAAGTGTGATCCAATGAAAAGAATTCCATTTCAGGGCGTGCCAACAACGCTCATTGAACGGACACCTTGGGTGGTATCACAAAATAATAATGAATAAAAAAGAAATCAGAAAAAGAGAACAAACAGCGGGTGGTCACTAATTTTTTACGTGCTGCTTACATCAGCTGCGAAAGAAATAAGAAAAAAAAAAACAAAGAACATCGCGAAAATCAGAACCAAGGCGCCAAAAAGTATGTAATGCCAGACAAAAATCAAAAAAATGTTCTTTTGTAGTAGTTGCTCTTGCGAATGCGATTGCCAGATTGACCCCCTCCCCAACCCTTGGTCCCTTATCTTCTTCCTATCTGCCGATGTAACTGAAAGGCAGGGGCAGTGGTGGGTGGTAGTGAAACGTGCAAATTGCAAGAACACCAAGCAGAAGCAAGAATAGGGTTGTATAAGAACTTGGTCCTTTAAGCGAAAAGCTGAAGTAAATCAGAAAGATATAGTTTGATCAGCATAATTGCTTTGTTATTACCCCCAAACCAAATTTTATCCGGACTACGCAGGTGTGCAAGGCGATGAATGCTCATCGGATTCTCCACATTTGTGATAAATATAATAAGATATAGTAATGAATATGTCTTATGTTAGAGCCGTTATGAGGTGTGTGAATTCCGATTTCAGCACTTGAATGCGTTTCTTCTACAAACAGTCTGTAATTTGTAAAAAATATGTTTAAAAAATCGAATCAGAAATGTTTTTTTTTTTACTTACTTAGGGATAATATGTAAAAGACCACACAATTTGCTAGAGGGATTTTAGAAACCTAGGAAGCTCTCAATTAGGCTCTCAGTAGTAATAGGGACAGTAAAACGTTGAGAAGGGAGAGAAAAAGATAAAGAGTGAGAGAGAAAATAAAGAAGATATAGGCAGATATCTAAACCTACGACGTAAGGAAAGTATTGAAGTTTATTGAAAGAAAGAGCGAGTTATTTAGTCGTTTATGAAAATAATATTAAAAACATTACAAAGAAAACAATATTACAAGTAATCAAAAGTTATAATCTGCAATATTATTTCTACTTCTATTTTGCTATTACATTTTTCTTCTTATTTTTGAATTTTTGATTAGCTTTTTTAATTTTAATTTAAAAATTTAATTTTCTGCTTACGTAATCGAATTAATATATTGCATTAAGTCTTCACACAGCCCTCGCCGTTTCCCGATTGTTCTCGCTATCTATGCTTAGACTGCTCCACTTTCCCTCTTTCCCCCTCTGCTTGGCCCTTCAGCTCTGTTGCTGTTCTGTCTGTCAACCCGTTTCCTGCCGCCAATAATTAAAGTAATTGCTACATTTTTGGCACTTGCGTTAGCCTTTGCCCTTAAGAGGACGAGACAAAGATGGCAGATTGTGGAAGGAGCGAAGAAGCGAAGGCGGAATAGGGAGTTGGGCAAAGAGGCTCTCAGATTCGTAAGGCTACTGCCAAAAAGGAAACTATTTAAAAAGGCGAAACTACTTTGGTTTTAATTGCAACTATCCAAGTATCCAACTGTTTAACTGTTCAACTGTCTGAAAGTCTGCGTGTCTGAGTGCATTGTAGTTTTTGGCCCGTTGCTGATGTGTCCTGGGTGTAATGTCCTTTTAAGGTCCTGCAGCCACAATGTGCTTTCGTTTGCATGCAACTGCGTTAAGCTGCTTAAATTTGGCTCCAAGTGGGCATGGCTCAAAGGGCGGTGCGTGTTAATGATTACTTGAACTGCCATTTGTGGCCTGATCCCGGACCCGTTTCCTGCTCCTTGATGGACTGGAGAAGGGGGGCACGTAAAAATCAATGTCACTGCGTTGTTTGCTGTTTGTTTTTGGTTAACATTCCTTGGTTCCGTTTCCTACCGCACTTCCACCTTCTCTCTAGTTTTCTACTGCGATTTTCCCTGTTGCTGTAATAGCAGCCGCTGAAATTTGCTGCGCTATGCTGTAAAACTTTTGCGGCAAAAACAAAAAGTTTTTCACTTAAACTTCGCCGCATTGCTGCAGTAAGCTCAGAGTCCTGCAATGCCTTTGCCTGCTTATTATACACTCTTTATATGCGAGAGCTTACAAAAGTTGCCATGCTACACAGCAGAAGGCATCATAGAATCATATTTTAATGTGACTCATTCCCAAATATGTTATTGTTATAAATTGAATAATGCTATACTACCATTTAAAATATTTGGGGGGTTTTTCGTTATTTTTATATATTTAATACCTCTTTGAATTTTATGAGCTGTTGCAGAGAAAATATGAAATTTTTCTTTTCACACTTTGCAGCTGATTTTGCTGGGGTATTTGATATTCGTCGACATCATTGCACTTCGGGTTTATTGTTTCTCTTGTGATTATTCCCACGTTGGTTCCGGGTTGCCACTGGGCTGGCGTACCACTTAAAATTTGTTTAAACATAAGTGGTTAATTATCTTGAACGTTTGCGTGCCACGGCACACGGATAGATAGTGAGAGCTACCGTATGGAAGATACACCTCATGCACACCCCTAACGAACCTAACCCGACGAATACAGTATCTATGTTCATATATGCATGCATGTGTATGCACCCCTATAATTAGTTCTCATAATTTTATATCACTGCGTTAGGGAGCTCTCATGTTTCCGTCGCTTCTCAAAATATTTGAAACTCTCAAAATGTTTCATATTTAGCTGATGCCATCAGTTGTGTCTGCTCAAGAGAGAATGGAGACCCGCATGAAAGTTGTTTTTATCATTTCGGAAATTAAAACAAAATATTTACATTTGCAATAAGTTGAATGTTGAATCTGTAACAGAGTGCCAGTCAGACAATCAGTCAGTCGCTCACTCAGTCAATCAGCTAGTCACTCAGTCAGCTCTTTAGCTGTTCTCTCATTTTCTTGCATAGCATTATTATTTTTTTGAGCACAATTTTGGCTGCTTCCTTTTTGGGTAGCTAATTTTTGCTCAGCTTCTTCGTTGCTATTGCATTTTATGACAACTAGACGACCATTCTGAATTATGCATAGCGTCTTGGCTTGGTCTACGCTGGAGTTTCATGCATAACAATGGAGAGAGCTCTCAGAGCGTCTTAATGTTATACCATTGTCTGGGAAGAGACCATATAAAATGCTAATGTTCATTTGCATCACAAGTTTTGGCTAAAAGTTGTGTGGGCGTTTGGCTTAAAATGTGAAAACTAGACTAAGACTTGGCTTATGAAACTTATATTGGTCTTCAAATTTAGTAAATATACCTATAAAGTTGAGTGGAAAACTGATTTAATATTAAGCAAGGATTTTCAGGTTAAGCAATAGTATTTTCAACCTTTTTAACACCAGGAGTGGCCACCAAATAAAAGCTGAACATCATTTTAGCTTCTCAATATGCCATAAATTATGCAAAAATTTAATACAAAATTTATGATCACATTATAAGTATCTCAGATGCAAAAAATATTTAATTGTATATATAAACTGCATCACTAGGAGGCGCCTGCTTAATTAGCTAAAAAGCCTTGGTCGCAGATGGTATTTAATACCCAATGGGGTTTAATATCTTTCAACTTGATCTAGGTGCCATAAAAATGTATATGTATAGGCCATATACATACATATAATAATATACTGCGCGGACGGAACTGCTCAAGGGACGCTTAATAACTTAATTAACTTCAACGGGGCAGAGATAAAAATCAAGCGCAAAAATGAACAGGAAATCTGCAGCCGAATCCAATAAAAGTGCGTCGAAAGAGCGAAATAAATAAAAATGATATCGCAAGAGAGACATAAAAAATTAAGGAATTACATGCACGCAGATCCACAGGATATCCTCATACGTCAAGAGGGCATCAGGAAATGCACTGCAGCATTTTATTTGAGTCGGTTTGTCATCATGAGACCACACAACAAACTGGCACAGAGACGCCAAGAAATTAAAGAGACATCTGACAAATTACAAAACGAAAAAAATAAAGGAAAATATATCTATTTATATTTATATATATATACATATATAGTAGATGAGAGCAAAGAAGTTGCGTGTCTTAAATTTGCCATAAAAGTGTCACACACATTGCACAGAGAGGTCTGAGACGGACAAGGACATGCGTGTCTTTTGTTTTTATGCGCCACGCCCCCACATCCCCCTCCACTACATTAAGCTTGACGAGAAATGGCAGACGGCGAATGTTTGAGGTTAGGTTCATTTGCTCTAAATCTTTTAAATGCCTTTATTTAGACTAAAAGCGTCGAGCAGACGTGACGTGGCTGAGTTGTAGGAGCAGCAGGGGGAGTGGGACTGCGGGCGCGGGACATGCCCCGCCTGTCAGTTTAATGTTTAGCGTTCGAGGCAAAAATTGTTCTCGGCTCTCCTGTCTTTCTGCTCTTGTGCCGTGGCAAGTGTTTTGTTGGGTGCCTTTGGCTTTAATGTCTCGTTCGCATGTCCTGTGGATGTCCTGGTTCCGGCATTGGCTTTGCCTCTGGCTCTGGCTGCGGTGCTTACTCTGTGTCGCAGCTGCCTTTGCGTGCTGAGTTGCTTTTATGTTGAAACGCGTGTAAATATTTTGTTTTACAGCTTCTAAACACAGCCTTCTAATAGACTTGGCTGCTGCCCTAGTCGTAGGTGTCTCAATTTTCTAAATAGTTGCGGATTCTCCTAGTCAAAAACCCCCACAACGACAATCCGTCCACCCACAGGGGTTAAGTAAACAAAGCGTACGAGGAAAATGTTCAAATCAATGCGAAGCAGAGCAAACATTATATAACATACATAGGTGTCTTTGTGTGTATGTGTTTGTTTGCTTAGGGACACCTTTTTGATTTCGCATTTCTATCGCTTCACCTGGCGGGTGATTGTGGATGAGGGTTGCCTAAACGTCGCCAACGGCGCCCTCCTTTGAGGGTTCGCTACCACAAAATCACAGAATGGTAAGTGAGTTTCCTTTTGTTGGATTTGGGTTTATCAAATTGAAGCTTAAGCTTTGTAACCATTAGATTGTTGTGCCTTTGTGCAAAGCCGGTGGGTTGTACGGTTCTCAAGCATGGGGCTTGTAAGGCTGGCTAGCAGCTTACCTTTCCTTAGTGTTATACATAGTAACTAGTCGCATAACTACTTAATCACGTGCTCACACTCAATACCTAATTTACTGTTTTTTTTTATTAAAATATTCATGCTTACTTTAAGCGATGCAGCAATCGAAAAGGCACGTTAAGCCCATTCATCTCAAAGTTCATTTCTTGGCACAGTTGTAGTTAAGACCTAGTTCAATTTATCTAATCCCAGTCAGCTTTCAACACATTTCCCTTTGCAGTTGTTCTCGCAACCCGGTCTCTCTCACTCACACTCCCTGTCTCCTGTCTGTCTGCCCAGCTGCCTCTTGCTTGGTTGCCTTGTGCCAAAGTTAGTCGAGCCTGCAAAACATATGCATTTATAGTATTCAACTACATCTGCGTCTTGTCCAAAGTCGAGCACACTGAGTGCGGAACCCAACTGCAATTACAGTTTACAAATGTCTGTACAATTCACTGCACATGAAACGCCATCAATAAAATTAGAGCACAGGACATAACAGTACAGAACATTACTGAACATTACAGGACAGAACAGCATAGAATTTAATAGAATAGAGGCAAGCTGGCAACCGCAGGCAATTCTTTATGGTAGCTCAAACGCTCAAAGACCCATAAAAAAGCATTTATTAAAAATTCTCTACGCAAATCCGTTCTGAAATTAAAACAACATCATTTTGATTGAATACTGTCCCAGTTGCGGCCCTCTCTCTAGACTCTAGACCGCAAAACATATGCTACCTAATTTTAAATTATATTACACAAAAGGAAATGTAAGAAAAACAGACAGGCAAACAAAAGAAAAGCCACTTGAAAACACACACACACAGAACTTGACTTAAGGAAAAGAAGAAAATCGAAAAAAAGAAAAAAAAAACAATAGTAAGGCAGTTCGTAAATTGCATTTCAGCTACAGACCGCAGTGCGATGCCGAGTCTTGAGACCTGGCGAGTGGAAAATTTATATAAATTGACTTCTTTATTGTTGCGTTGCGTTGCCCTTAATTTCGCAGAATTTGTCGAGGGCTCCTAGCTCGACCAAAACAATTTACCACCTAAGAAGCCACAGACGCAGCCGCAGTAGCCTCAACCTCAACCTCAACCCTCAAACCAGCAAACCTCAACCTCAAAGTTGAACTCAAATTCAAACTCCAATCTCGACCTGAACCTCGACCACGACCTGATTGAATTTTACGCTTCATTTAAATTGAATTTATTATCCAGGCCTCCAGCACAGGTGGGCGCTCAGTTGGGCTTCCATCCAGACCCAAAATCATAATTAATAGGCACGCATACATTTCAGAGATGGAATGAACGAAAATAACAAGAAAATAAACAACAAGGTAAAAAGCTTTTTCCACCAACTTTTTTGAGCCTTATAAATTTCCACGCTTATTTCAATTACTGGCGGCACTTTCCTTAAGGAGACAACCTCAGGAATTTCTCGCACTTTATCATAAGCAACCGAGGCACCCAAGCCCTGCTCTTGGATTATGTCTTGTCTCTCTGATATGTATGTGCTCCAATTTGTTTGCTATTTTATTTGGTGCCTTCTCTCACTCGCAGCCCCAGCTGCATATTTTTTCGTTACTTATTTTTCGTTTTCGCCTTTCCGATATTGTTTTAGCCGCTTGGATTGTTTACGCGTTTACCTGGCTGGAAGTTTTTCGTGTTGCTGTCAGAAATTTCAGTTACAATAATACAAAGGAACTTTTCACTTAGCACACTCCTTGGCAGCAAGATTTCTGGGTTAACAGGTTGCTCTTGCTAAAGTTTTCGAACGGCTGCCGGCATTCAACCTTTAAATCCCTCTTTAGGAGCTCTGCTTAATGTTGACTCGCACATGGCATCTGGCAGTTCCGCTGCCTACACATCCTTAAGTCATCAATCAATCTATCAAGCAGTCGATACGAGTCATCAAGTCAACCATACTGACAACCAAGTTGCAAGCTCACGAATCAAATGGTAATCAAATTGAGGCGTCTCCTTGCTGCCAACTACAGCCAAAAGCTTTTAGGGTATGCAAATAAGTTAAATTGGAAATGTGGCTAACGTTCAACTTAAACTTGTGATTGTGAAAATTGTGATTACAATACTTACGTAAAAAGCTTTATCATTAAGATATGCTCAGCATCTCAGCAGGTTGTATGATAAATGGTTCTAGATATATTTCTATTTGTTTAGTCTTGTCAATTTCGTTACTTTAACTTCGCATTTGAATTTCGGTAAACATTTTGAATTGTAGTGTATTTTGTTCTGTTGAGTTTATTTTCTAAAATATTTTATTCATTTCAAACAGCCGAGACGTCCACAGTGAGTTTAGTTTCTCTTTGAAGGGGAACTTTTAAGCATATCGGAGTATATAAAAAACATAAAACTCATTGACTAAAAGTACAAATATATAATTCTATCATTTTATTTTGAATTCGTTTCAGAATTTCAAGCATATCTTTTATTTTAAGCTTATAAATCGGTAGCAGCTATTTAAGCCATATCAACTCTGATCCCATTGTTCTATCTGGTTGGCCTTAATATAAAAATTAAATTTAATTACCAGCCACAAAACTAATTTGAAACTTTATCTCCAGATCGGCACCACACACACAGAGACACACTTGCACGAGGCAGCCGAGCATTATCCAACATAAATTTCCCATTGCGTGTCCAAATGCTATTTGTTGTCTCTGGAGCGCAGTTCGTTGGTCGTTAGTTTGACAGTCCGTCTGTCTGTCAGTCAGTTGGACAGTCGGCATGTCAGTCAGCAAGTTAGATAGACACACACGTTTCAGCCAGCATTTCACCACTTTTCCTACTTTTTTTTTTGCCATTTCCCACACACACACACACAACATACAACATACAACATACAATTTGAAGTTGCGTGCATTTTTGTGGTTTGCCGGTGGTCTCCCAAGTTATCCTACACTGTGGAGGCCGATTGCCTACGCACTCTGGACAAAGTGCTTGGAAGCTGAGACCCCAACTCTGTCTAGTAAAATGTGCTACGTGACGTTGGCTAATAGCCCCGACCTGAAGTGGGAGTGAGCAGCTGGGAGCTCCGCTGATTTAATTGGCTCTACTGGGTGAGCTCATGACCTTAGATTTTGACTTTACCCAAGTAGCACACATGCATTATGTATATACACGAAATTTCACACATTATTTCGGAACTTCAGCCAGTGGCAATGTTTAAGTACTTTTCCCTTTTCACAAAGTATAATAATAAAAGGCTTAGCATGAGCACATCGTAAATTTCCGTTATATCCGTAATTGTCAATTGCGTGTGTCATAAAAAGGCATTTGAAAATATATAAAATGAAATGGCATTTTACGATTTTTCAATTAAACAAATTATCCGAAACAGTTGGCGTTGTGTTTGGTTTTAAAAATGGGAAGTGGCACGCGTTCAGCTCCGGCATTTGGGCTTTGAGGATTGATACCGGTATGCGGTATGCGGGCTGAGCTGGCCCATCAAATTTAATTCACAATACAAATTTCAATTGTTAGCGGCGCAGATTTAAATAGTTTTAAAATGTAATTGCCACACATTGTCAGACACAAATCGCCCACACCTATACCATTTTTATTTGTTGTTAAATTACTGAATGCGGCAACTCAACGAAGTGCAACGAATTTGCTGCTTGCATTAGACTGACTACTCGCATTCGACCATATTTCTTCGAATTTCCGCTGGTGACAAAAACACTGTGCGCTTAATTTTTCAACTTTTCAGCACCGTCGGACGCGTCTCGACCTTTTGGCGACTTATTGGCTCCGCCTGGCTGACCTGACCCAAACGATCCCAGTCACAGCCATAGCCAGTGGCAAAGCCACCAACATTACCAGCGAGTCGAGTTGGTTGTGTCAACCAAAGTGTTATTAATGGCTTGTTTTTACTAAATTTATTGCTTGCTATTTATTAATTTATTGACTTTAAATGCAATTAGATAAGAAAAGTGCATTGCAGTGGCCATGTTCGGGCGCTTTGGGCGCTTTTTCCTCTCCCGGGCTCAGTTCATTTTTCTTCTTCGCATCAGACACGTGCATATGACATGTGTAATATGCACTGCAGCAGGCCGATAGCGCAAATTGCTATTATTTGTTTAATAATCGTAAGAAAGATGGTCTCATAGTGAATTTATTAAAGTGCAAATAACCATTATAAACATTAAAATGCGCATTACTTATTCGCTGATTAAATTGCTGTGTTGAATTTAAGATTTGATAAGAATTTATATTATTATTGTTTGTGTGAATATTAAATTAAAATATTACAGACAGGCAAATAACCAACAGTTTCCGGAATTTCCTACGGTTCTAATTGCTTAGGAATTGCATTCCTCATAATTTTAAACTGTTGGCAGTGACATTTTTAAGTTCTACTGGGGAAAGACATAAATTATATAAATATTAACATTCAATTAAATTTTAGTTTTCATAACTATAATTTTTTTTTAATTTAACATTTTTATTTAATTTCAACATTTATTTTTTTTTTTTTTTGATTTAAAACTTTAATTTTAATTTAATTTTATTTCTTGAAATAAATTTTTCAAAAATTGTGGATTCTTATTACTCCTTAGCACTAGGAAAGAAACAAATCAATAACTATCTATAAAATTGTAAAGAGCTACAAATACGTTCATCATCCAAAATTACACTAATTATTTTTATATGTTTTATTTTCTTACACAGTTTTAACAAATTTATTCTACTTCCTACTTCACGGCCAATTGCCAACGTGACTTTCCTGCTTTCTTAATTTTGTCACAAAAATCGACGCACTCGATTCATCTATGCAAGTCTTCAATAAGATTTTACTGCCAATTGTCTCATAAGATTTCTTAATGACAGCTATAATGTAACCCGACTTACTTTGATAATTGTCTTTCATTAGAGCAAATTAAAATTTTTGTGTGTACTAATTTAATTTTCGACTCTCAAAAATTCGTGTGGTACATAAGCATACCCAACGCCGTTATAACCCTTAGATACATGAGCACTTATTATCGTAACCCAATTTCCAATAAGTACATATATACTGTACATATTAATTTGTTTGTTTTCGCTTTCGTTGCCACTTCTTATGTGGCCCAAAACATGTCACACACTTGCTCACTGGCTTGTTCGACTCCGCTTTGCCAATCAATAACAATTTAAAAGCTGTTGCGACAACATGTGCCAAGGCCCCAATATCTCAGCTACACCACACATACCACCTCCAATGAGAGGTCCACAGATTGCAGCAATTACGCAACATGCCATGCAACAACAACTAGAACATCAATAGCAACACCAACAACAACAACAACAACTTTGTCAAGTGAAGCGCCATATTGTTTTGGGTGGAATGAGGGATGTTCTACCCTAAAATTTTATGTCACATTTGCGTCACATGCCGAACAGCCGAAAAATGCCAAAGAAACAAGCTGCGAAAGCTACAAAAAAAATAGGAAAAAAATCGAAATATATGTATATAAATAGCTATGCGACACAATACGACAAAACACCATAAAAGTTAAACAGTAATTTGACATAGACGACAACAGCATATGTGGGGAGTTGAGTGGAAGACAGGGAGAGAGAAATGCTCCCCGGTGGTTGGTGCGGGGGAGCTTGTATTTTTAAAAATGGTTTACAAATTTGGTTCGACAAGTAAATATTTTTTTTAGATAAAGCGTCAAAGTGCGTGAGCATGTCCCTCGACAAAGCGTAGGCGCGTGAGCTTTTAAAAAATAAAATAAAAAGTGAAAAGGTTCCACAAAAGAGACCTAGATAAAAGGAGGACATGTTTCGGTTGGTCAAGTGTGTCCCTTGGGAGGTGCTTCTGAACTTTGGCGTTGCGATATGTACAAGCTTACCTCCCGTTTAAATACATATAAAAGAAAAATGATTTTTGCGGTTGCAACTGCTGCTGTCATCTGTTTAATAATTACATGTTGCGGTCTGTAGAATATTTCTAAACAATTTCTCATTATTTTTTTTTCGTATTTAGTATTTGAGCTGCTTTTAGGTCAGGTTTTCGATGGAGTCAGCCACATGGCGCAATCATAAACATGTTCATCATCATCAAACCACAAATCAAAATGTCAAAAGTGCTACAGCTGTTGATGTCTCTATAAAGGTTGCAACTAGAACGGAAACTGGCTACTGTTTGGCGCAACCTTATCTTAAAAAACCTCAGGTAAGCAACCACCAAAATGTTGACTCTGAACAGCAGGCAGCCCATTTGGAACTGCTAATTATATCTGCAGGCTGAGCTGCTTGGGAATATACTTGAGATCATATAAATACCAAAAATTATGCATTGCATGCAACCACTTTTGACTTATTGCCTTCATTATTCGTCGTCCCGATGTTGATTCCTTTTTTTTTTTTGCTCCTCGCAGTGATCGTAATTACCAAATTATAGGCTTACCCTTTTGCCTGACTGATTAGACTCATTTACAAATTTTTGTCTGACTGCGTTTGGCTGCCGTTTTTCAACTGACCGATAAACTGGCTAGCAGGGAGAGGGGGAGACCAGGAGACTCTCTCCTGGAGAAATGCCCGACCCAAGGGCGCTTAATAGACAAATTAACTCGGCTAACTCTGGCTGCAGCTGTCTGGCTATGTCTGGCTGGCCTATACTTAGCCCCGATAACATCTTGTAAATATTATGTAATTTTTTATAAATTTCCCATAATTATGGTGGCCATGTTGTTAGGCTATTTGATTTATAAGAACGTATAATTTGATGCAGTTTGCGCTGGTGGTGGCTTTCTAAGAACCATTATTTAATACTGAAATCAATTTAGAATGCAACGACTTGAAGGCAAACAACGACTTGAAGGCAAACTAAGTGCATTTAGGTAAATAAATAATATATATAGGTGCACAGAAGCTTTGGATAAATGTAATAAATGTTATAAATTAGTTTGGCCTAGTTGTAAATTTATGTTTACCAGAAAATGGGAATGCCTCAGGTTAACTCGTGGAAGCATGGTTTGCCTATATATAATCAACTATTTTATTTAGTTAAGTGCACGTATAATATAGACTGCAGTGGAAATCTATTATATGTCTCTGTTTGCTGGCTTCTTTTCATGCATTTTAGTCAATACTAGAATTTAAAAAGAGAACTCATTGAGGAAATGTGTTTTGAAATGTTTGATGTAGGTACTCTTAGAGTATTCCCATTTTCATTCCCATTCCGCTTGTACATTTTAATAGAGTTGTTTAAGGTAACTGTACGTTTTTATAGATTTTCGTGTTTCAACAAAGAGCTGGCAACTTAAATCAATTTGAGTAGTGCACACAGACGGAAAGTAAAAGATTTTACAACAATTTTTTATGGTGTATTTTGAATGGCTTTTCATTTCACGTCTGGCAATTTATCATGGGGCTCTTAACGAGCGCGCTCCGAATGCGTTGACTATAAACAAACAATTAAAAAAGCGCAACGAAAACTAAAACTCAACACTTTCATTAAGGCATAGATACCAAATACAAAATATAAAACTGAATTGGGCAACAATAAAATATCTTTATTTGTTGTTGTAGTTGGGGGCACTGAAATGCTGTCATAAGCCAGCTAAATGAAGGGTGCTGTATGTCGGTTCTTTGTTTGTCTGATTGAGAATAAACAAATACTGAATGCGACTTAAATGATAAAAATGTCAGAAAAGTGTCAAATGACGTCGACGAGGGCGACGAATGATGATAAAGAGCTGTGACTAAGAACCCCTTTGCGCCTCCCAAAAAAACGACAAAAAAAATTACAATAATTAAACGCACGGGACACATTCAAATGGCACTTCTTTCTTTTAACGAGTTCCCTCAGCGTCCCCTTTGTCCACTTCCGTATTGCCGCAGCGCCCCTTCCCATTGGCGATCATATTGCAGTTGCAGTTGCAATCCCATTACTATTTCCAGTTTCCATGCTCATCTGCACAGCTTCTCGACGTCTTCTTCGACTTCGTCTTCGGCTCCAGCAACGCCCCCTTGCTTCCGCTGAGCTTTGAGTCTGGGGGCAGCCTCTGGTGATCTTGCCGCTTGATTTATGCGCCGCCTTTACTGAAATTTTGTATCTAAATGTGGCATTTAAGTTATCAACAACAACAACAAGAAAAACAACAACAAGAGCACAACTCGCCGTCCGTCCATTCGGGCCATCTGCCGCCTGGCGGGGCGCGTTCTTGTGTGTGTATGCTCAATGTATGCCCTTCAGTTTTCAGCTCTTGCCTCATTTCTTTTGTATGCGTTTCTGAAATCCCTGAAATATTTCGCGGCATGATTTAGTTGCATTTCACGCACATCACACGCAACGCTCGGCCCCAATAGGGGTTTGGGGCTCGTTGTTACGGGTGGTGCGTTGTGAGGGGATATGGACAATGTGAATGCGAGTTATTCGCGTGTGCGTATCTGGCATATTTCCATATTGGCTGGGGGGTAACGTTGTGCACTCTGGGTAGGTGTGCCCCATGGTATAGTCTCGCTGCCAGTCCCCAAACCACACCAGTTCCCGCTGCGTAAACTTTCTGCCATCATTTTTCTTCGATATTTACAGCTAAAGTCGCCCATCAACATAACCTGAGGCGCTACAAATAGTGGGCTATCATCGTTATGTGGGCACGTTTGACAGACTACTTCATGTGATATATGAGTTCATACGTATTTTACAATTTCCAAAGGAATTGTGAATGAATCATTTGGATTATAATGAAAATTATATTTTTTGAAATAAGCCATAAAATTAGCACTGCAAATGCGGAGACTTAGAAAATTTGTTTAAGTGTTTTTCCCATTCATAATCTGTTTATTTTAAAGTAAGTTAATTATATTTTACTTGTAATTAAATGTAGAAAAAATAAAATTAAAATAAAAGCATTAAATTTAAAAAACACTATTTATTCTTAAAAGAATTTTAGTCAGAAAAAATTCTTAAGATTTGCAACCTTAACAAATTTGAATGTCAATCTTATAACATGTTTTGTTTTCATTGATTGCTTATGCATTTAAAAGCATAAAATCATTTTTTCAAAAGGTTTCTAATTTTATATTTAAATTTATTTTTAAATTTTAATATTCTTTTAATTCTTTAAAAATGTCTGCGCTGTGTTATTAATTATTACTTACTCAATAAAATTTGTAGATAACGTATACTCCAATAAACTTATTTCCATAATGCACTTTGAAGTAAAAAAAAAATGCCTTTTCGTTTGTTGTGCAGCGCATTCAAAATTTTGCAGTCTCGAGTGGATCTCGGGATCCAAGCGGTTTATTTTTTTTGCTTAAGCGAAAAACAAAGGCGAACCCAAAGCAGCAGCTGCCTGCAAATCGAATCATTTCAGACTCAGACCCAATTCCTTTATGACGCGTCTTAAAGTTTTTTTTTCGTTTCTTTATTTTTTGGTTGATTTAAATACACTTGAGGCTCTTAATTATATTGCTGCGTGTTTTGTTGGAGGTTTTCTGTTCTTTTATGTTTTCTCTTTTTTGTTTATTGTTTATTGTTTTTTTTTTGCCGGGTGGGTTTGGCTTTTGTTGTTCTTTGCAATGAAACTTAAATCACCTGCGGCGTTTCGATGGGTTTCCGCTTGTACTGCTCACTTCTGTGGATACTTTTGTTTTTTTTTTTTGCTTTTGTTTTTGGCATGTGTTTCATCTTCATCAGCAAAACGGAAATTTAGTTTTCGCTAATGGGCGCTAACGAAGTAGCTTGTGTCCGAGTCGCCGTTGGAGATCTTAAGAGCTTGTAAATTAGGAACAGGCTTTTAGTGGCAAGCTAATTAGGCAACTGTTCTGCATTTACATCGTGTTGGCCACTGTGTTGACCTAACCGCTCCACTGCCGCCCGGTTATCATAATTAACAAGCTCTCGCATTGACCAGCGCCCAGCACACAATTGGATACAGAGATTCGCGCCCACAAATCTCAGTGAGGCCCACCCATTGAGTTTCTTCCGCTGTTGCCTTTTGGGGCCCCACCGCAAACACAATGAGGCTCAAGCACTTGAACCGCGTCAAGAGCGGACCACACACACACACACACACACACGCACATACACATAGAAAAAACTCAACGTCCTCGCCTGACAGTTGAGTTGGACAGGCCCGAAGAGGCGACTACGTCGAGTGGCTAAAAAAAAGGAGGAATTTATACTTTGTCTTTGCCTTTTCTGTTGCCTTTCATACAAAATTGAATTTAGAGTAATAATTCAGACTATGCCCTCACTAGATTTATAATATTGTCGACTACTGATTAAGTCTGCAACTTGTTAAATTTTTTTAATATTTTACTTTTACTTATTACATGCTGGAGCCAAATCATTCTGTAAAAAATATGCAGTCAGTTGCAACTAAAGTTAAAGCATTCCAGCATTTTAGTTCAAATATCTGGAAAACCGGTGAAATTGATGGATGAGCTCTAACTCTAAAGGGGGTCACATAAATCATATAAAGGTATTCCATCTTCGTGGTGAGAAAATTAAAATACTGATTTGATATTTCTTTTCTATGGTCGCGACATTTTTGTCAGCAGGCCGCGACGCCTGCGTCACATTTCATGAGAAAATGTGCAGTCGGAGTTGAGAGTCGGAGTTGGCGACGGGACAGGACAGGACAGAACGGGACGGGATGGGATGGCACTAGAGTCTGGGGAACTCAAGTGGTGACAGGTCTGGTTCTGTTAGGGCCTGCGGCTGATTATGGCCAGCACTTGCCGGCAGTACTTGTGCCTGGGCTACTGTTTGCTTAGACTCCTGCGTCCAGTCAAAAACTATGCTTGACACGACGATGATTTACAAATCTGTACAAAAAGTTTTGAAAAACTCGAACTCATTGCGGCTGTGGTGCGTATCTGGTGTCACAATGTTTACACAGACAACTGTGTGTGGTTTGTTGCTGTTGTTGTTGTTGCTGTTGCTGTTGTTTTTGCTGCACTTCAGTGGGATTTGAGAGATTAACGTGTTAAAAAATAAATATTTGGTCTAGTTAGTTTTCTCCGACAATTTGTTATTCAATTCCCGACAACAGTAAAAACAAACAGAGATTCAGAGACTCGGAGAAATAGAGCTCACAGCATGCACCACTGTTTGTATATTTCTGCAGTGTTTTATCTTTGCAGTTTTCCAGCACAAGCAGAAGCAGCAGCAGCAGCAGCAGCAACCCATCAACATCATCATCTGCAGCACATCCGCAACGTCGTCATCCCGGTCCTGGTCATACTATCTCAGTTCTCAACACACAGCTCACAGCTCTGAGCTTGTTGTTTGTTTGCTCTTTTTGAAATGTGCATAAATTCATTTCGGTGATGGGGTTTCCTTGGCTTCATCTGTGTCGTTTTTTGCCACTTTTTTTTGTGGTTCTTTCCTGTTGTGGGTGTTGCTTTTCGGTTTAAAAGATTTGTAGCTGCTTGTTGTCCGTAACAAATGAGTTTTCTCTGGTAAGCTCAGCTCTGCATTTAATAAGCAACAGCTGCCAGCGGCATTGGGAGAGAGTCAACTGAATGATGAGGTCCAAAGTTGAGCTGAAATTAATTTCAATTATAAATTGTGTACAATTTTATAATTTGCTTTCCTGTTGCAATTGCAATTGCATAACATAATAAACAAACATATGTGATTTTTAAAATGTATAATCCAATTGCAGCTTAATTATCTGATTTATATTTAAAAGACATTAATTAAATTCTTAATGTGGGTTTTGTTGCTTATTATGCGATATTTAATTTGTTTAAATATTGAATAATTTTAATACAAAATGATTATTAATGAACTTCATTTGTTTTGAATTTTATTTGCAATGCAGTTGAATATAGGATGTCAAAATATCTAATTGTGCAAATGTTTATTTCCACTGTACAAATTTGCTAACACCAATTTGATAGTTGTTTCCACATCCTTCCATTAGACATATTATTTCTCACACTTTCAAATTTCCACAATTAGCCAGTAATTGAGTTCAAAGAGTATGCGAAAATCATTTTGTGCAAATTATTGCCCCAAGGCATTACAAATTGAAAAAGCCAGCAATGCACTGAGGTTTTCCATCATGCTCGCAGTTTGTGGTTGGGTATTTGAATGCATTTCCCATAAGCTAAATAATATTTCCCATGGTCATTTCATAATAAAGCAAAACAACATCAGCAACCCTGCGAATAGTTTTCAATAGTTGACTAATTACGTCATGCTCAATTAGTTGCATTTGGGTCACGGCTGCCCACGAAGGGGTGTGGCAGGGGTGTGGCCGATGGCCAAAAAAAAAAAATGGATGTGTATGTGTGAATCAGGTCTCTTCGGTCAGTTGCTGCTGATCGATATGGAAATTAATATGCACAAACAGAGCAGAAAAAAAATACAAAATTAAAATTAAACATAGGACGAGCTGCCTACGCATTGTGTGCATAAACATGAAGGGTTAAGATGGCCCCTGGGTCTAGTTACAACCCTCGTTGTTGTTGCTGTTGTTGTTGTTGTTGTTGTAATCGTAGTTGTTGACGTTTCGTAGCGTAAATTGGTATTTACATATGTCCCGTTGCACGAAGTCGTTACAGCACCGATCAATGTGCCCCGCCTGCATTACCAATTGGGAAATTTTGTACATGTCCTTTGAGCTTTTCCATAGTCAAGCAGCCAGGCAGGCCGGACGGCAGGACGGCAGGACCTCTGCCTGTGTGCTAACGTTGTGTGCATATTTATTTGGTGATTGTCCTTTCGTCCTCGTCGCAATGCAGCTGTTTCATGCCCATTTAACACCTTCAGTCCGCTTTACCCTACGTAGTACGTACCAATAGATATATGTTACACATAGATACAAGCACTCACGTAGATACATTTAAATATATTCAAGTACATATGTGCTTGTGTTATATGACTGGCCATGTTGTAAAAATATTATCGCCTGACATACACTGTTTGTCAGCCTTGGCATGTTTGCGCGTTTCCCACGTCCTGTCTGTGCATTAGTGTGTATGTATCTATGTATCTCTGTATCTATCAGATGCACCAGCCAATTGGTTTATTTTCCAATACGGTAGCCGCTCAAATATGCCAACAGTCAACCGGCTAAAGAGTGGGGCTTGTGAGGGACAGCTGAGGTGGATCAGGCAAATGCAATTTGTGTAAACATTTGCCCAGTTTTCTCACTGATTTTTGGCTCTCCTTTCGAATCTGATTCTTTTTTTTTATGATAAACAGTGTGAGAAATCGTTGGATGGCTGCCTCGTAAATCTCGTATTTTGAATTTTAACTCCACATTTCGATTTTCGTGTACGTCTCTTGTGTAAACACATCGCAGATTCTGTTTCTGTTGCTGTTTCTGATTCAATTCCAGATTTACATTCATAAATATGTCTGCGAAATTTGTTAGGCAACAGAATGTTGTGATTTTTTTTTTTTGCTTATTATGCTTTGAATTTATGAACACATATTCCTGATATTTGGGTCGACAAAATTTGAGTTTGTTTGCGTCTCATTCAATCAAAAATTTGAAGATATTTTTGGTTTTAGTTTTAAGTTCGATTCTGTAACATAACTGTGAGCAAATAATTTCTTAGGGCATCGAATATGAGTTTTGGTCACAGTTCACTGATAAAGATCTCATCTGTGCATTGTTTCCCATGACTCAAGTTACGAACAGTAGTTTGGTTTGTTGCATTCTCACCCAACTAAATGATCCTGATAGATCCTAGAGCATACGCTCGAGTGCCGCTGCAATGACACAACAATTTGTTGTATGCCCAAAACCCTCAAAAAATAGCAAGTAATGCCCAATGGATATTACCACCCACAGACTGTTAGTCGGAGAGAGACCACCGCATGGCTTTCGCCTCGAAAAACAATTTCCCATGAAAACAAGCCAAAAATTTACTCATATTTTTCACAATTCCAGAGTCAGCAATAGATCATTTTTAATAGGGGTTGCCGCTGCTGGGATGCTGCTAGTCGTGCGTGGCATGTCCTACGTCGCTTGTCCTGTGCACTCTCCCTTTCTTGTTTTCCTTTCGCTTTCATGTTGTTTCTCATGTTTATGTGCATTTAGTTAATCAGTTACGGCTCTTTGATAGTTGGTTCTGCGGGGGCGGTTTGGATTACAAAAATTATAAAACACGTCACGCTTAATGAAACTTTATGGCGCCTACTTTAGAGTTAGCGAACATTGTGTGTTCGCCAGGCGCCTCGCTTACCTGTTCGCAATTAAGCGGCAGGTGTAGCTGCTTGCACGTGAACATTTACGAGCCCACATATCATTCCTGTTCATTGTTGTTATTGTTATTTCAAGCGTTCGTTTCAGCCCCTCTCATCCAGGCAGCAAGGGCAAATCCGTTTGGTTTAACAACAGCTTCGGGCATCGTTGTTGCTAGTTGCGAGTTGCTCGGTAGTAGGGAACCCACATATAGCCATAGTTACATCCTATATTCTACTATTCCATGTGTGTTGGCAACGCCTCCCCCTCCTGCTACAGACCCAGGCACATACATCAAAATTAACTGAAATGTCAGCTGCAGTTCCAACAACAGCAATAACAACTATTTTCACTGGCCAACACCGAGTTGTTCGCATTGTGTGCTGTTGTTGTTTTTTATGTGTTTATAATTCATGCTCATTCATCTTACACATACTGCAACTGCCACTGCCACTGCCACTGCCACCGCCACTGTCAGTGCCACTGGCTCTATGGCCCTGGGTCTGTCATATTGGTATTAAATGCTAAGAGCAGCTAACGTCAACCTACAAAGATAATTACAATTGTGTCATATTTTTCTCATTAGTGCTCGCTGCTGGCTTCAGTCTTTGGACTTTCTCTATATGTATGTTCATTGGCATCGTCCGGCTCCCTACTCCCTACTCCGTACTCCCTACTTCCTACTCAGTTTTCCATTTCACATCGCATATACTAGGGCGCATCGTTAGCTGCTTGCCACGCCCCTATTTGAAGTATGCACCTTTTGCGAGTTGACTCTGCTCTGGTGCTGCTGTCATTAATTAGCTTTGCTTGATTACTTTCGAAAATTACAAACTGTCAACGCATTATTTATGAGTAAAAATGTATTTCAGTTACTGTTTCAAATTTTTAACGATTGATTTGAATGCCCAAAGGACACATTTTAAATGTGGCTTGCTTCAATACAGCCACGCCGCATCAAATGAGTTAAAAATGTTTAAATACAAAATGCAGTCACTTCATCTTTACTGCTTCCTGCAATTGAAGCCACACAAAACACTTGAAAGTGCAACGTGCTGAAAAGTTTTACTATATTTTGAGCAAACAACTTGACACGAAATGAAAAAGTAAATTCATTACCAAACTTTTATCTTATATGCCGACCGTATATGAAAACATTTTTCTACGAACCAAAAATACTGCAACTTCAGTATAATTTATTTCAACAAAATTTGGAGAGCTACCGAAACAAGTGGCAACTTCGCTTTCCATTACCCAATTTGAGACTCTCTGAATCTTACAGAACAAACGAATATTATAGTTTTGCAGAGACAAGACGAAAACTTAACTCGAGAGTAGTTTATGCAAGCAACTGTCAAGAAACTGCAAAAGTTTTTTATTGCTTCAACCAAAGTGAATTTCACATGCAATTCTTTGTTTGCTTGCTTAGAGCAACTATAGAAAACTTCAACTTCAGTTGAGAATTATGGTTTCTTTTTTTAAAATGAGTTAAGGCCGGCTCTGAAATTGTTTATATATTCTCGTGTCATAACTCAACTTTAACACCCATCTCAAGTAAACTTTCAACTCTTCTCAAGCTTTGTATTTCCAGTCATTTCCAAAAATATGTTGCTATCAATTAGTAGAATCACATATCGAACACGCCTCAGAGCACAAACCGCAAAGCGTGTCGCCGGGGAACTCCAGTTAACCTTAACATGACATCTCTAAATACATATATATAAATATATATATATGTATATATGTATACATGTGTGTGTGTAAGTATATGTGTAAATACCTGCGCATAAAGCTGACACACATGATCAAATTATCGGCCTGACATGTTCCTTGGAAAGTATCTGCTAAATGCGATCGACTGTTGATCAAATGAAGTGCCGCCAGATCTACAATACACTGCTGCGAGTGGTAAGAGTGGTGGGCTCTGTGGTTTGCCCCACTTGGGCCAGCTGAGTGGTGTGAATGCAATCACTTCCGTTTCACTGGTTCTGTTTGCCTCCTTTGAAGTGATCGTGCGTGCTGATAAAAGCCAAAGGCAGTCACAGTCATTTCGTATTTTGTATCTTGTGTGAGTATCTTGTATCTGACGGATAGGCATCTGCGCCGTGCCGCATGCCGTTTACCTTGCCTTCAGTTTCTGTTTGATGTGCTCTGTTGATATTTCTATGGCAATTAATTGATTGTGACAGATTGCTATGAAGTGCTCAACCCCCTCAACTCTCCACTCCCTCTCCACGCTATTCGCTGCATCTCCGCCTGACTGACACTTTTGTGTCGTGTCATGCGTTTAAATTGAGAGAAAAAATTGAACGTCCCGTCAACGAGTGCTGCTGTCTGGCCGCATCCTCTGCTAGACAATGTCTTTCAAACAAAAAGTAATACATTCTGTTAACATGGCGCAAATCTAGCAGCTATTGCACCATGGAAGACGCAAAAAAGCTGCTGCTGCCGTTGCTGCTGCTGCGGCTGCTGATGTTGCTGCTACCATTCGATTGCGCTGCTGATAATATGCAAAACAGATGTCGCAATGTGTCGTTGCATGTTTGCTGATGTTTCGCAGTTCGGACTGTCATCAAAACGGTTGTCCCAGCATGCATATTAATTTTATTGCTAACAATAACAAATCCATCGACAACTATTGTGAAACGCATTTAATAGCTGCACTTAAGCCCTGCAACAATGCAAGCGACAACAATAGCATGCATTGACTAAAGACGGTTCGCAAAAGTAGGTGACTACCAAATACCCTACGCAATTGCACATTTTTTGTAGCTTAAGCCAATAGTTAAATTTTAAAGTTACTTGCGAGTCAGACTTAGTTACCTAATTAGATTATTTAGTTATTAATTGTCGACCAATGTCAATCGACAGATATAAAAAAAATTAATGAAATTTAAACAAAAATTTAACAATTCTTTTTAAATGAAAATACAAATTAAAAAATGTATAACATTTCTGGGGATTAGCAAGAAGCTTAATATTGTGTTATTAATGATAGAAGTACAGTTCTCCAAATTGATTACATGATAAAGTGTTAATGGGTTCAATTGTATAATGCTTGTCGGCAAGAGCCTCGGCAGCTAAGTCATAATGAATGTCGGACATAGTTTTGTAAATTAATATAATCCTTAATAATTGTAACAATAACAATAAATTAAATTTAATTATCATAAAGTTAGAAATCAGTGCCTTTAATTAACTTATTTTTTATTAAATTGAATTGGACTGAAACAGTCCTCAGCAGGTTTAAAAAAGGTTTAAAAAATAAATATTTTATATATTATATATAAAATTTAAAGTAAATAGTTAAATAAATATAAATATAATTATAATGTTTAGTTGGTATTTAGCATTACATTGGTGTGATTATGTTTAGATTGCCCTCAGTCTGTGTTGATTGGTATTTTGTAGATTCTAAACGTTGCCGTGCATTCCATGTGCTCTTCCACGGCACTTACATTATAGTGAAGGGTATGGAAAGCAATGGAGCAAAGGAGCCTCAGAGTTGACAACAAGTGGGGGACACCTCGGACTCGCTCTCTTCGCTGTCAACTGACAGCCTGTCACTGACAGGGCACAGTCTGTAGTCAGTGTCGTCATTGTCGTCGTTGTCACCGTTATAAGTTGCTGTTGTTGTTGGTGTTGGGTTGCCACATGTGCAGAAGCAGTAGTAGAGAACAAAAACAAACCATAAGATTTTATTGCTTTCTCGCATGTAAAGAACTACGCGAAGTTGATGCTGCAGGTTGCTGCGGGCTTCAGCCACTGCTGCCACTGCTGCTGCTACTGCTGTTGCTGCTGCTGGTGGCAGGAAGCAACAAGCCGATGCTTGGCAAAGCCCTGCAACTGCAAACAAGGGCGTTGCACGAGCTGTCAAAATGAGCAATTACTTTGCAAAAATGTTGCAGAACCTCACGTGTTCTGTGCGCCCGCAGCCTGTACAACCACCCCACCCCATCCGGCAATGCAGAAATAGTTTGTTTTGTTGGCATGCTGCTGTTTGGCAAAGTTGTCGTTGCCCTACTCCCTCCGAAAAACGGGCCAATGGAATTTGGAATATGGAAATTGATAGCATAACCTACTTATTGTTAAGTTTAGGGCTTTATACAGTAAACGGCTGTCTGCTGCTGCCTGTTAAGTAATTGCTGAAGCTAATTGCCTGACAAATAGATGCTCGACTTGCGTAGCCCAGCATGCAAGCAGGCAATCATCTAACTACATATTGTTAGATTGTTAGTCATTACGTATTGTTGATTGGAAACCGTCCCCGTGCATATGAAAGTTAATTGAATCAGGCAAATGGAGAATAGTTGTAGGTAAGGCATAAGTATGATCTTTGCCAAGAAACTGTTGGAACTTAAGAAACCTACTGAGCTGTAGTCGATAACAAAGTCTACTGATGATAGTTGAAATTTATTATAGTTATATAGCTATATTTTTTATTTTTGCTTAGAAATTATTGTCTAAAGTATTTATAAGAATACTTTTAATACTGACCTCGATCTTGAAATATTTTATCAATTCAATTACAAATTTGCTCGATTTAACACTTTTAGCGAGATTTTTTTTTTTAGTTAGTTTAGTTTCTAGTTTAGTTTCTGACGTCGTTAGATTATTACCACTTATTAAATTAGCAGTCGTCACCTGTAACCGCGCCCACCATAAACACTGCCGCCTGCACTTAATGCACTAACCACAATTTGCAGTAGCCCATTAAAATTTCGACTCAACCACAGCCCTATTTTAGCTTTTCGTACTTACTATTCCTGGACCAAATTATTTTTTTTGTTTTCCGCACTCTTGCCATCAACATCGAGAGGGGGCGAACATTCAAGCCGTACACACGTGAAAGATGTTGACGTTTACGATGCAGACGAGACCCCGCCTCCATTCCCATTTTCATCTCCGACTTCAACTCCAACTCAGATTCTGATGATGACGAGGAAGATGATGATGCGGACTGTGGACTGTGGACTGTGGACTGCGGCGATGACGATGACGTTTGAACCAGTCAAACATTGTGGGTCCTCCTCCGACACCCGCCAAACTGGCAACGGTTCTGCGGGTGAGAAATGTATTGCCACCGGCACTGGGTGCAGTTGCCTCCTTTTGCTGCTTCTGTTCTTCATTTCTCTTTTTCTTTTTTTTTTCTTTGGGAAGCAACTTTTGTCGTTCATTTAATGGCTTTATTTCTACTTTGACATTTTTCCATGTAGCTCGTAGCTCTCGTTTTTCCTGCTGGCATGTTTGTTGTGCTGTCAGGCTGTCAAGATTCTCGTTCTTTTCCTCCTCCTTTTTTCGCAGCTCTCTTTTTGGCCTTTTAAACTAATTGCATTGACGTGTGTGTATTTGCGTAAGTGTGTGTGTCGGAAGAAAAGTGCAATAACTATTTAAATGATTGCACAGCGCTTTCGTGGCAGCCACAACCGCAGACTCAGCCCCCAGTCTCCCCAACTTCCCACTGCCTCACTGCCTGCATATATTTCTTAATGGGGTCCTTTGGCTTCATACAAGTAAAAAATAATTTTGCAATATCTTATAAGCAAAAATTAGTATCAAAATCGTACTTAGTTGTCAAATTATATTCCGAATCTTATGTTTCAAGAAGATTTAGATTCGACTATATAAAACTCACAATTTTATGAAATACACAAAACTAAATGCTTATAGAAATGACAGGACCCTTAAGTTAAATTTTCTTTCTTTATATATTCGCAAAACTCCAATTTAATATTTAAGCATGTTAATCAGAAAGAAAATATTTTGACTTAAAAAAAGTCGTTCATGATATCAAATTCTAAATGATTTTATTTTGTTTTGTGTTTTTGCATAAACTTATAATATTTGCTAAAATGTTTTCAAAATATATTTCACATTCTGATTAAAACTCTTTTTTATTTTAATATTACTTAATACAATTTTGAATGATTTTTATGTAAAGAAAATCAGTTTCCTGTGTGCGTTCTATCTCGTGCCTGTTGTAATAATTGAAGTGTATTCAGGCTTCGTCGAATTTGTGCTCATTTATTGTTTTGGCTTTCAAGTGCCAATTAAACGTTGCTTATATTTGGTTATTGCTGTCAATTCAGCTGCACACTTGCTGTTGACTGTTGTTGATGCAACATCAGCGGCCTCCAGCTGCTTGTCATCGTTGGAGTAGGATGCGGAGGCAGCGGCATAGGCGGAGGCTGTGGCAAGTGTCAAAATTCTTTTAAATGCTTTTCCCTAGAAATGCTCCCACTCTTCATATGACAGGGGAAGGGTGGGAAATGGGGATGCAGTGCGTTGACCGCAACTAGTGAACCGCCCCAAATTGCAGGGGCGTGACCTCCTGCACCGCCCTTCCCTGCTTGGCCCGATAGCTGCTGAAATGCTGAAATGCTAGGCATTCAATTAATCATAATTCTGATAGCACAAAACATGTTGCAACACGACCGCAATGGCAACAGAAATTCGAAAAGGCAAAATCGATAGCACGTAAATCCGATTCCCCCAATCAACTCCCCCTCTTAGCATGGGTGAGTGTGAAAAACCATAACATGTGCTTATCACATCGCAAACACTAATACAAAAACAATCTAGCAGCACACACTCTACACACATGTGTAGCTGAAAGGCATGACAAATTAAAGACAACTCCCCCTAAGCCCAATCCCATACCCAATTCCAATTCCAATTTCAATCTTAAATCCAAACCATATTCGAAACGTGCCACGTTGCGGCATAAGCGATAATTACAATCGCCGTTTACCTACACGACATGACGACATATATTCGTATTATCCTTATTGATCCTTATGGACGCGGCTTAAATGCAATTCCAGGACATTGATAAATTGTAACAAAGTGCAGCGAGAGGAGAAAATCTTTGAATCTCAAGAAACTCTCTCGACATGTGCATTATAATCTGATTTTTTCTTTAGCTTTTGTATTTCTTGTTGCTTTGTGCACAATGGAAAATGATGCAGTGCCTTTTTGCTCGGCAGTTTTCTGCTTCTTCGGGAAATTTATCGCATATGTCGCAAGTCTCACATGATATGCCAGATTCTCGACTGTCTCTGTTGCCATTGTAATTTTTAATGGTCTGCCGGCGTCGCTTCCTGCAGGTCATGCCTCCTGGCTGCAGGATGGAGGGGGAGGTGGGGGACTTGGAAGCTGAGGCAGCACTCGGTCTGCTGGTTTGTAATAGAATTTTTGCATTGCATTTGGTCTGTGCTGAGCTGCCTGCAGCGATAAATGTGATAAATGAAGTTCTGGTTGGTCTTGTTTTTGGTTTGCGTAGAAATGCATTATGCAGATAGCCGCTCCGAAGGATTTATAGCCCCGATGTTTGTTTTGGTAATAGTCCAAGTCGACACATAGGATTGAAATATTAGCAAGCATTATGGCCTGAATGTTCACAACAGTTTCGAAAACGAACAAAGAGGCGCTTACAATTGTCCGTTGTTAATATCCTTGTTGCATTTTAAGCAGCTAACAATCGTATAATTATTTTGGCATTTTCAAGAAACAGGGTAAGCCAAGTTAATAATTTGATTGTAAAAATTCGATGAGATACACTCGAATATCAATTTCATTAAGAAAATAAAATCTTGACTATTTCAATATACGCTAAGCTAAACTTTAACTGCATGAAATGCATAAGTACTTAAATTTCAGGAATTTACTAAATGGTATTTTTAATAGAGGTCTTTGTAATTGCAAAGTAATAGAAGCAATGTAAGTAATGTTATAAGTAAGCAGTAAAATAAATAACACAAATCATATCTATAGCCAGTTAGTTTCTTTTTATTGAGCCGTTTTACACTGCATTTAACTGCCTTCCTCAATGATTTTCAATTTTTGTATGCACAATTTATATTGGACAGTCAAATGCCAAAAATGACAGCTTATGACAAAAAAAAAAAGAAGTTTTTAATGCATTTCCTGTAATTTATTGCAATGCATTTTGCCTGAGGCCGTTTTCGGTTCGTTCTGCTTATCAATTGACCACACAGCAATGGAAACAGAAGTGGCTTTGGAGAGGGGGTCTAGTATGAAATGTGGGGATATTTGCACTGTATTTATTTTAAAAAGCATTGTTTGCCATTGTACATTTTATACGATAATCGTTATATTTTGTATTTATTTGCATACACGTATGAAAAAGCAAACAAACAGGCGACAGGCCGTTGAGTATTCGATATCAGAATTTCGATGTATGTATATAGAAAATATAATGCAGCGCGCGTGCACAAAATTTTAAATCGAAATATAAACATATGCAATGCAGACACACAGTGTTTGGCTAGAGAGGGGAGGGGAGGGCAGGAGCTCGGCACACTTAAAAGATTAACCAAAAGCGCACGGGGCACGGCAAACGAAATAAGGTTCGGTTTCAGTCCACAGTGCTTCACATAAGTACACATACGCGTCGCTATCTACACACATACATACGTATGTATTTACATTACTGTTGAAATTGGAATGCTCTCTTTGCTATTGTTATTGTTGGCTCTGCTCTGTTGTTTCGGCTTTATTTTTGTTAAATATTAAACATTGCTTAAGCTGCTGAACACAATAACAAAAGGCGCTCACCTCTTTATAATGGAAAACTGTCTCTCGCGCTTCCTTTTTTTGTGTTTTAGTGGTTTTTATTCTTAAACGGATTTTAATTTCAGCGTTGATAAGTTCCAAGTACTGTTTGGTACTTCCTTATACACTATAATTATGTGAAGCATGTCGATGATGTGAAATGAAAATTATACAAAAAAAAAGACATTCAGAAATTGGAATATTTCATTAAAAAATATGAAGTGAGTAATCACGCTTAACATAAGTTCCAGATATGAATTTAAAATGCTTAAGATGTGGTTCGTACATACTTTAAAAATAGTAATTTCAAACGATATATTTATTTATATATATGTATATGAATATATATATATATATATTTTTTTTTTAATTTGAAAGATAGAAGCAAGCTTAAAGGCTTAATATAAACCATAAACAGTCCGCATATTTGACACATATACATAATTTTCTGACAAAAAGCAATATTTAAAATACGTTTCAGATTTAATTGTTTTGAAGAATGTAAGCATTTAAGTTTTAAGTGACATATACATAATTTTTAAAAAAATTGTTTGTTGACTGTTGACATTTTCCATTAAGTATTTAGTATTTTGTATGTTTCAGGATGATTCAGACTTCAAACATTCAGAATTCCAAATAAAAGACATACATTTTTAAGTTAATGTTTCTTAAGGCTTTGTAAAATGTAACATGAAATTATAAATTTTTAAGTTTACAAATTTATATATGTATAATTAAAAGAAATAATTCAAGTATATAATCAATTATAATTGAGAAATACAACAATCATTTTAAAGATATATTTTAATTTATAAGTAAAAAGTAGTTTTATATTTCAAAGTATATATGAAGTAACTTACAATTTAATTAATAGAATATTTTAAAATTCTTAAAACGTACTTTCATGTGTGTTATGTCAACATTATATGAAATGATATATTTATATTGTTATTGATTTTGTTTAGTCAAGCAGTGCTATTATTACACTAGTGTAAATGAAAAGGGTATTTCATTTTCGAACTACAGCACAACTTTCATTTCTTAGAGTTGGTTTCTTGACTTTTATTTACATACGCGACTACACACCGACAATTTGTTTGCTTTTGTTTTCTGTCAATATCGCAGGAGCAATGCGCACTTGTCGTCATCATCATCATCATCAACTACGGTCTGGGACTGTGCCTTGGGTAAACAGAAAATCCCACGCACGTGGGCTTATGTAACCCAGAGAGAGAGTGAGAGAGAGAGAGGGAGCGTGAAGCACAGATAGATATATGGATAGGGGTGGTGTAGAGAGTGAGAGAGAGAGAGAGAGAGAGAGAGAGAGAGAGAGAGCTGATAAGACTCTTGGGCGTCGAAGGCGATGCAAGTTTTGCCGGCGAAATCCACTTGACTTTTTGTCAGATACTTGAGCAAGTCAAACTGTCGGTCTTTGAGCTGTGTTCTGTCCCATTCTGCTTCTGCTTCTTGCCACCTTTCTAATTATAAACTGCTCTGTCAGCAGTCAGTGGAGCGACCCGTAAACCCTTTGCAAGTTCCAAGTTCATGAACTTGTGCATTGAACTTCGGCCAGTCAGCCAAGCCGAAAAACCAACTTGAAAATGGCTTCAGCTACAGTTTAGACACGAGTTTTCTTTTTAGTTCTTGCAGTTGTTGTTCTTTCTGTTGTTGTTGCTGTGGAAGTGTGTGTTTTCATTAGGTTGCAGTAGCCATCTGTTCTTACTTGCAACTCCCGCAGACTTTTAATTTGTGTGGATTTCCAGTTCCGTTCCACACAACGATGCGCGAGCTGTTGGGCGAGGTCGAGGTCGTCGTCTGCAGTTGCCGCTGAGTCGGGGGCCGGGGCGGGGGTCGGCTTTGAGGTTCCGCTGTCGTACCATGTAATATAAAGTGGAAGTTGTAATTTAGTTAGCTCCAAATGACTTTTCGGCACAACATTATCATTATGTGCATTTAATTGGTGTTTGTCTTGCACTTATTCTCTAGTTCTTCTTCTCTCGATCTTCCCATCATGACCTCTGCACTAATTTGTGTGAACTTCCTTGACTTTTAGGAAATACTTTCCTATTGCGATTGCTCATCAGAAATGTGGCGTGAGAAATATTAAAATACAGTCTTCAAGTACTTTTTACATTCTGATTGGAATAATTTCCATCTTAAATACTAATATAAAGCAGATTAAGCAAGTCCAGAGACAGGGTGTAGATTAACGGGGAGAATAGTTGATTAACTCAATTTAACATTTTATTCCATGAAAAATTGTGCTCATTGGGCTGTGCTTATGCTGTAATTTAATGTAGTCAAAGCAATGCCCATCCAAGTACATTTTTGCAATAATACAAAAAGTTTGACTTTCATAGGCAACTGAAACTAGAAGAAAACCAATTTTTATTTCTTATTTATTAAAAACCAACGTAACTTTCGATGGAGACTACGAGAACAACAGTCGGTAGCATACAGCATAGCAGGAAACTTAACTTAAATTTGGTATTTGTTAGTACACAAAATGGCAAGTTGATAAATCAAGAGTTGCATTTCATATAAAATGTAGTTCGATCGTATCCAATAATTGTGTTAGCAGAAGAGACTGTCAGATATAATTGCTAGATATCCCCAAACCCCTTCTCTGTCAACCATTTGCAATTCCATTCTAAATGGAGCGAAATTCTTCTCCAACATATCTGGTGGCAGGGCTTACATATCATTAAATGTGAATAGTTTTGTCTGTGCCACATCGTACACTCATTTACGAGGCTTGTGGCACAGGACGTTGCCACAGAGACCGACAACTGTCCACAACCACAAAACACATCAACGGCAGTGGCACTGGCAGAAGCAGCGGCAAGCAGCAAAAACGTTGAAATTAATGAGAAAATTCTCAGCTTGATATAAAAAACCAGTAGATAACGGAATGGGACAAGAGCAGGACCTGGGATGGTACGTTGGTTGGCATTCAGGATATGCGACCGGATATGCAAGTCCGGCTTCAAATGCAAAGCGCCAACATCACGTAGCCGAGGGAAAAACTTCAAAACAGATAAAAATGGCAATGCATTTAACAGCATTAAATAATCCAAGCACCCAAGAACAACAAACAAACCAACAAACAAACAAACAAACTGAGTGATAAACAAAATTCGCAAGCAAAAAATAAGTAGAAAAGTAGAGAGAAAAAGTGTAAGGGAAACTTGCAAATGATATTAACAGCAGAAAGGACAACTAATGAAAGCACAGCTGGCAGGGTATAATTACAGAATGCACCGTTAGCTGGCTTAGTTGTACGCTATCTTTTTAATGACACCCACTGGTGGCCCCATAAAAGCCATCACATAGTTGCTGCAGCAGCAGCAGTTACTGTGCCACTTGCAGTTCCAGTGGCACTCGAACCCGTTCGACATATGCTGACAAGTGCTCCAACGCTGACGCTGACGATGACGACACGTGGCAGCTGCAACTGCTGCCTCGGATTGGGATTACGTTGGGGATTGCGATCCGGATTGGAACTGGCACAAGCACGAGGCGAACGTTTGTCGGTCACGTGCAGCGACTTCAGTTAACAACACCAAAGAGCAGCGGGGTGTTTGCGGTTGTGTGTGTGTGTGTGTGTGAGTGGGTGTGTGTGTGTGTGTGTGTGTAGGGGCGTTCTTTGCAGTTGAACGCTTTGCCAACTTAATTTTCATTTGGCTGTACAGTTTACCTGACTGCGGTATTCCTTATCCAACTGCGCCATCATCGTCGTCATCATCAACCACATCAACGTTGACTGATGTGTCCACTCACTTGGAATGGCAAACAGGCAAGCCAAGTATAACGACATTTAAATGTCCTTAATGTGATTGCATATAAACAGATTCTGGTTTTGAATTCTTCTACCTATGATCATAGTTTTGAAATGACGGCAAGCAACTTGCATTTTATTTACTAATTTATTTATTTGAATCATTTCATCATAGAAGTGCTACAAGAAATATATATAGAAATTAGCGCCAAATTCAAATGTGATATTTATTTAATTAATATGTGGTTAGTTTATTCGGGAGTCTCAGTTCGATCAACTTATTTTGTACTTGAATTAAGCTACATGGTTACTTATAGTTAAAGTACCCAATGCAAATGGACTTAAAATCATGTGGAATGTGAGCCAACTGGCTGCCATTTAAATTTTTGCCAATTGATTGCAACTTTTATGATTAATGCCTGGCGGCGAGCGAAAAAGCGACAGAGAGAAAGGGGAGAGAGAGAGAGAGATGGAGGGAAAATGCATCACTAATACAGATACGCCAGCAATTTAATTAAAGTGCCGCCTGTGCGTCGATAATTATGCAGCAGCTTTTCTGTTTGATGCGTTTATCGAATTATTGAAGTGTTAACCAACACTGCGGCAAGTTGTTGCTATGCCTCGTTGTATGTTGTGCATTGCCACCCACACAAGCACACACACACACGCACACACACACAGCCACTAACAATCTTGTAGCGCTTGACGTCATGCGGTTATTTTGTTGCTGCCACGCCCCTTGTGAAACGCCCACATTCAGTAATGACACGCTTCAATGCGTTTTATATTGATTTCGCCTCGCCGACGTGTTATTTATGATTATTATGCTGGATGTCTGCCAATCTTAAATATGTGTAATTATTTTACCATTTAATATTTTTCAGTCGAGGACTCTTTCAATGGCGTCGCGGAATTAATTTTCTGTAAACTTCAAATTGCTTTTTGTGAATTCTGTATAAATAGTAATAATATGTAAAACGGCTTTCACCGCGCTCAATTAAGAATTTAATTTAATCAATAGATTTTGGAGAGCAAAAGAAAAAAACCGATAACGATGGCTAAGTGCCTGTCGACTGATTATATCATTAAGTTCATTTGCGGCACTGGCTTTTCAGGTGCCTAACCAATTAAATTAGACCCAACCGCATTATGTGCGACGCCCTTAAAACCTCTTTCGGAAATTAACTAAACAAAGAATATTAATCTAACCCAAAAGTGTAACTCCCTTGATATTAATTTACCCCTCAGCAAACGCACCCAGACCATCCAACCAGACCTCTCACAGCCCCTTACCATCCTCTTCCATTGGCTGTGCGCTTGCCTCAAAAACTCCATTAAGTTGGCGGCATTCTAAGCACTTGCCAAACAATTAAAATAATTTGCCACATACTCTCCACGTCCCTCGACGCAATGCACTATGTACAATAAGAGGCAGCAGCAGCAACAAAGTTTTTACAAAAGGCTCAAATTGCCAGCACTTAACGCTCACAGTGTCCAACTGTACTTTCGGGCCAGAACTTGGCTCAGAACATGGCTAACCAAATGCCTGGCCTAGATGGCGTCAACGGCAGCTGGGAAAAGCTGCACTACTTTTGGGTAGATATAATAGACACCCTAGCCTAGAGAGTGTATCCATAAAATAATCGTTGACTTTACAATTTACAAAGATAAAAGAAAAAATAAAAACAAATGGCTTAAATAAGAGATAATATTTGTTGACTGTCCAATTTGGTCTATAAAGCTGCAGCAAGATAAAACTCAATCTGAAACATATGTTATTTTTAGCATAGATAGACAGGTATAATATATTATTGGTCCGATAACTGCCAAGTCTGAATAGAGCAGGGATATTTGCAGGGTATAAGAATTGCTGTATGCAGAGTGTAAATGTAGTTGTTTTGGGGTTTGGCAGTTGTTGTTACTGGGGCTATGTGTGAAATATGCCACTTTAATGAGCCAACGTAGCGCACTGAGTGCCACCTCGGCCACGCCCCCCAACACGACAGTTGTTGTAGGTGCAACGACGTGGACTAAACTGAAGCCGGCTCGCGGCGCTTGTCGTTGAATGTTTGACGTGCAGCATTTGCATCATCAAGGTCTGGTCCACCATCAGGGGTATATAAGAGAGGAGGGCTGTTGCGTTTGGGGTTGGGCTGATGTGGCACTCAAGGGCTGTTGGACTGCCACATGGCCGCATGCCTCAATTGACATTTTGAATTGTGCAGTAGTAGAGTGCAAAAAAGCGTTGCATAACGCACGGGGAGTGAGCAGACGAGTGTGTGTGTGTGTGTGTGTTGTGGGTGTGTGTCTCAGTTTGTTGTGTGCTGTGTGCTAGGCAAGGATAATGCCGGGCAAAAACACGTGTTAAATGCATAAGTGCGAACGTGACGCTAAACTCATTTAAAGGATTACGGACTAAAGCGTGTGTGTGCTGTGCCTGTGTGTGTGCGAGTGTGTGTGTGTGTGTGTGTTGGTGTGTAAATGAGATTAAATTCTGCTGAAAGCAACGCGAGCGGCGGCAACAAAGTGCGGTCCACACTTTTTTCCACAGATATTCAAAGTGCTCGCTTGTGAGTGGTTGGAGGTAGGCGAAGGAGGTTAAGTTTATTTATGCATATAGATGTATGTGTGTGCGTGTGTGTGCTTTGAGTTGTCGTGTAAACAGAAAGTAGGTTAAAAGCACTTTGGGGCCGCAGTCAGGCCCCTCACCACCAACAACCCCCTTCCCCCGGCACATACATGTTTTGCTGTCAGTTGTTTCTGTTTTTGTTTGCATTTCGTATTCGGTTTTGGGAACAGTTTAAGCGTCAAATTGTTACCCATTGTTTTCGAATTTGTTAATCCTTTTGCTGGTACCGCCTCACACCCGCCCCGCAGCGCCACCACCGCCAACAATGCCTGCAAGAGTTGACTTTAAATTTAATTAATTACAATTTTATGCGCTGACTGTTTAATTCGAGCAGACATCGTCGTTCCTCCGTCAGCCCCTCTACTTTTCATGAGTCTTTCCTGCTCTGTTTGGCTTACTTATTTCATAAGATTAAATATCAAATATTTGTCTGGCTGTCCGTCCATCTGTTTGTCTGTCTGTCTGTGTGACTTGAGACAAGGCTGTGCGTTGTAAGCCAACTGGGACGCTCTAGATTGGATAGGGTGTGTGCTAATCATCTGAATTGGCAATGTAGGGTTGCCATGTGTATTTGTTAAGCCTTCTGAAAGCAGACGAAACGAAGTAGAGTGGTCAGCTTTTGAAACAAAAGATTTTAGATCTTGTGCTCATTAGGATAATCCTTAATGCAATATACAAATGAATCCCTGATTCAAATTACATGTATGTAATGCTTGCCAATTAGTTTTGTTACTCTTTCGGTTTCCATTGCAGATGGGCGCTCAACGTACTTAAAGTAATAATTGTTATTAAATTTCAATTTAATTTATTGTACCATATTTTATTGTGATGAATTAAGAATTTAATATAATCAATGGATTTGCGGGGAGAGCCCATGACGATGACTAAGCACATTTTAAGCACTGGCTTTTTAGGTTCCTTCCTTCATATATAATTTATATCAATTATTATGTGCACTTAAGCCACATCCCAAAGTAAGCTGCCTGACAACTCTGGCTAATCAATTCCATGCGGTGCTTTTGATGTGCCAGTCACTGAAAGGGCTCAAAAATGTAAAACGTTTATTGACATTTTGGCAATTACGGCGCCACTTGCATTCAACCCTTTCCCCCTCCCCTCCCTCTCCTACCCTCACCGCCCACAACCTACGAGCATGTTGACACTAGACGGCTGCCAAGTGGCAGTTGTCGGTTTTGGGCTTATCAAATGTTAAATTAATGAAGTTAAAACATGAGCATCGAGTGACACAACCTGCCTCCGCGTGTGTGTTTCCCACTCTGGGGACACCAACAGCAGCAGCAGCAGCAGCAGCTAATGATATCAGAGCGCTGCAGAGCGAAGAGAAATGAGCGACGAGCTTATCAATGCTTAATTCAATTATGTTAATTTTCTTAACGCGATGAAGTCGACGACAATCGCCAGCTCTCAGTATTTATTTATTTATTTTATTTTTCTCTTTTTGCTGTTTTTTTTTCTGTTTTTCTTTTTTTACCGTAACGAGCAAAGCTATCAAAGCTGTCTCATGCCGCTCACAGGTGGTCAACTAAGCGTGAACAATTGTGGGACAGCCAGATAGAGACAGACACATATCCAACGAGAGACAGAGAGAAAGAGAGAGAGAGCGAGATCCATTTGCATATATAGCTGGACACGTTGAAGTTGGGACATTCGATGAGCCCAACGGGTGTCTAATTATGCAGCTTGACTCCTCTCCCGTTCCACATTTTTTGATTCGTTGAGTTTCGTCTCGTCTCGTCTCGTCTCGTTTTGTCTCGTCAACGCCTTTGTCTTTGTCCATCAAACTGTTTAGAGGGAAATCAAGATAAATTTTAATTTCTGGTCAGGTCGTAAAAGGTGGACGTGGGAAGCATTGTTGCCAGCAGTCGATGAGGAGCAGTAGCTCCTCCTCGTCGCAGTTTTGTACAATTTATTCAAATTTCAACTGCAGTCTGCGGATGAACATAAAACTGGCATTTTATGAGCGTACTTTTAAATGTCCGAAGACCCGCACAACCTACCATGAAAAAAAGAGAGGGTTAATTTGCACAAGGGCCGACCATGTGCTACCAAATTTTCCCTGTCCTTGTCCCTATTCCTGTTGCTGAGTGAGTCCTTAGACCCTTTTTTTTATTCACTTAGGCGCCCAATACTCGGCCATCTGATAATTAGAAATTTATTAAGCTTAATTATGTGTTGGCTGAAAGTACGCACTTTGAATGCGTTCCGTTGGTTCCAGCTGCCTGATTAAAGGAAGAACTCGACAAAAAAAAGGGTTTGTTTTGGCTGTTGGCAAAAACTTTGCCCATTGTGGTGGCGTCATCATGAAAATAAAATTAATTTAATGCATACCCCTTGATTATATGAAAGAGCAACAAAAGAAACATTTACATGCGGATGTAATTCATTTTAGTGTTTCGTAATAAAAATAAAATAATACTCGTAAAATCGCCTATGGCGGGTTGAGGGTTCTAAGTGTAATACGAGTTTGCCATAAAGCTTAGCTTAACGGTCAATTTTTTGTTTAAGTTTACGTGTTTTCACTGTGAATTTAAAATGTATTTAAATTTTGTATCTTAAAAATTGTTTATAGCTTTGATAACTCTTTTATATGGTGGTTTTATTAGTTTATAGATTTTGAAAATATCTATTCGGCGCATATTTAAATATTTGTTAACATTTAACATGCGATAAATCTTCCGAGAGATGTAAGCGATTTGAGTCATGTTTTGTTGATTAGATTTGTTTATCGCAATCGTATCATAAACATATCTCAAATCATGCACACATAAACGCCCAATCTAAATGCCATAAGAGCAGCACAAACATTTTGAAAACTTTCCAAAAACACACACAAAACTTTCTTCTAAATACCAACCAGAAAATATATTTAAGCTGATCGATGATCACATTAAACTTTTAACCCGTTTAGAATCGAATCCAAAATTAGAAATCCAAAGGCTGCTGTCGGCGTGGGCTGGCAATGAGGCGACCGGAAAAACACCTCGAAACAAGAAAATTATTTAAAAACCCATAAAATTTGCATATTTATGCGTTGAGTTGTGAGCTGATGTGTTTATAGGCGATCATTTCCAGACCCCAAATACTGTGGGCAGCCAGCAACTGTCATATATGCATGGGGTGATAAAAAACTTTTTAATTGGGTGTTGCACACACATATCAAACCGTCTAAGTTTTTACAAAAATTTCAAATTCATATATGCCAAAACAGACACAGCACAACACATTTGTGTGGATGGCGGCCTCTTGGAAACGCGGCATCTCAGCTCCGACGAGACTCGCTGCAGACGTGGCTGTGGCAGATGGCGCACTACGTGACCAATATGAAATCCGTTGACTTATGTCAATACGACGTAGCCGTCGCGTTTTCGCCAGCAAATCGACTCTACCCAAATGAAGATAGACAGTGCAAACGTCACACAACAGACGACTTGTGACTGACTCTAGACAACAGCCCAAAGGTTTGGGTTGGTTTTGGGTTTGGTTTTGGGCTTGGAACCGGTTGCATATCGTGTACGAACTTTTTGGCAGTGGTGAGAAATCAAATAAGGACGACAGCCTGCCAGGATGGCAGAGCTGAAAGGCTGTCAGCCAAATGACAGTCTGAATTTTGAACTTGAAATTATTTGCACGACAGCACAAATTTTGCTCTGCAATATGAAAAAGAAGTGGTTGCCTCACATTTAAGGGTAACTATGAAACAGCCTCAGCTGGAAACCCATTAAAGTTATCCATAAATCGATGTTTAAGTAGATTACACGCATATGCTTGAAAACCTACAAATTCAAATGCGACATAATTTATGCAAATAAAGCAAAATATTAAAAGATAAAATTGGATTCTGAATCTGGATGAACATATCCCGATTGAACTCAAAAAATATTATTTTGCGTAATGTTACGCAAATTCGACTAACAGAGTGGAAATATGCTTGCTCTGGCTGCTGCTATTGACAGAGTATTTCAAATAACAGAGTAGAGCGAACGGACAGAGCAGAACATTCATATCCGGAGTAGTACATGAATCATTGTTTTTCTCTACCTATATTAATTAAGGTAAAGGTAATTCCGCAGTCGACCACGTATCAAACTTAAATGTGGAATTTAATTTATTTTCACGCCACGTTTTCAGGTGTCACATTGAAATGTAGTTTTCACATAGGACTAAAGCGCTTAACACTGTACGTAAAGAGGAGCGCAGTCATGCTTCACATGCCGAGGGCTTCCTCTTTTCCCTTTCCAATGACAGCTGTCAACAATTCGCGAAATGGCGCTCAGCCAAAAAAAAAAGAGAAGGAATATGGCAGGTGGGGAGCTGACAAAGTGTTTGCCAATTTTAATAATCGTTTTTCGTTAAAAAAAACTTTATACATATATTTATGTTTAAAAAAATATATATTTATTTCTGTATATGCAAATATATATATTAAATTCATTCAGCATTGGTATTTACTGTGCCATAATGTTAATTGATGGCAGCCGAAGGCAATTGATAGCATGGTCAACATGACCAAAAGAATACGTGTTGTCCTTGCTCATTGCGGTTGGGTTGTTTTTCGCGCGTTGACGCCTCTGACAAGGACACACACACACACAAACAGATATACAGAATCAGAGCTGGGAAATGGGAGGAGCGGGGCGGGGGGCCGGAAGTGGATAGCATGCGTCGCCAGCTGTCGGAGCTGTCCGTTCGGTGCGTGCAGCCACAAAATGTCATGCACCTGTCAACTGGCCATAATAAGATGCCAAAACAGTTGTGCGGTTTTGGCCTGGCAAACAGCTAGCAGCCCCAGGCCACAGGATAACAACAGGCTGTGTAAACAATGGCTTAACTAGACGCCTACCTAAAAATGTGTGAGTTGAGCTTTTGGTCCACTCCATTGGGGTACTCGAGTATGAACTCACAGCACTGCATGTGGTCAATTTGCATTGCCAGGAAGGCTACTTAGATCTGCAAACCTCAGTAGCTAAATCGAGTGTGTATCTTAAAGGTTGAACAAACGAACCGCTTTACTGCACTTGCAGATAAGCTAAGCGCGTTTTAACAAAAATATTCATATATAATTAATTATCTTATCTACCTACAGTTGGATAGAAATTCAACACGTAATTTAGAAAATTGCACTGAAAACTAGAACATTTTCCTGGTTTTCAGTAATAGTTTCTAGATATACGAAAACTATTTTTAATCAGAAATGTTTTTTTTTTATTTTGTCATCAATTAATTTCTTAACAGCAATTATTTCTAAATATGCAAGATTTTATACTAAGGAAATCCCTTTCTAAATTCAGAAAATAGTAATGAAATTGGTTATATAATATAATGAACATTTACAAATTTTGATTTTTTTTTTATATTGTTTGCTGTGTTTTGCAATTTTCTTCAAAGCCGCTTACTGAATTGCATTTTAACGTTAGCATTTACACAATTTCTGTAAAATATTTTACTTTAACAGGTTTTAGTAAATGAGTTTTGATACCTCATGCACTGAAGGTGTAAGTTGTAAGTTGATTATGTAACAACGACAACCACAAAAATAAATGAATGATTGATATATTAAAAAAAAAATCATTTAAAAATGTACACTCAAATGCCTTTTTTATTTTTATATGCTTCATATTATTTTGTTTTATTTTATTTAATTTTAAATTTTAGTTGAATTAATCACTTTCAATTTTAAATAATAAATCTGTGACATTAATTCTGAAATTAAATTTAAATTTTGTTCAACCTTCAACAAATTTAAATTCTGTCAATAAAGTAATAAATAAATAAAATAGTAAATATATACATTTATACAAATTTGTGACCTTTTTGGGTTTACTCATATCTTTATCTTTAAAATAAAAATATAATAATTTATTTATAAAAACTTGAATTTTTTTTTGTCATTTGATTTATTGATTAAATAATTACATATTGTAGATTATTTTAACGTATCTGCTCTATTCAAATCGGAATTAAAAAAAATCACCTTTTAATACGAAATGTGGGACACATCTGAATTTGCAATAATGTTGCCTATTTTGTGTGAATAGTAAAACAACAACATTACAAACTTGAATTAATTGATTATCATAGATAATTAAATACCTTGTACAATTAGTTGTTTTAGTTCTGTAGCTTTTAATTCTGGAGTATATATTATCCTCTCAACGGGTCCGATGTGACTGTAAGTTATCTTTCAAGTTAATTTAGTAAGAGGGATACAGAGACAAAAGGCAGTCGTAGTAATTTCTCCCACTTGGCAGCCTCTGCTCGTCATTTTCTGTCCACTTGAAGAAAACTTTTGCCATGGCTCCGCAATTGTCGCCTGTTCTCCGTCCCTGTCAGCCTTCCATCATCATCGTCGGACGTTTTTGTCGCGCTCACTTCAAAAATATGGCAAGCTCATAATTTCAACGCAGCTCTTAGCCCCCATGCTCCGCTGGCCAAAGTTCCGAGCGCAAAGCCCCCAGCTGCCGCCTGCTGTTCACGCACAATGTGGCAAATTAGCAACAATATTTAAAACTAACGCCTGGACTCTGCTGCCACCACTACCTCCTCATGCCCTGGCTTCCCTGGCTCGCCAATTATTTAAAGCTGAAACTTTTGCCATTTGCGACAGTGCTAGACAAGAAACAATGCCGGGAATGGATGGGGGCCATAGAGTGTAGTCAATGGGTGTGGCAGCCACAGTAAAGCAAAGCTAATGCTAAAAGCTTTGCATTATGGCCCAAAAACACTTGAAGCTATAAGGACGACACCAGTCAAGAAGCCGTTTCAGTTATGTAAGCGAAATATGATCGCAAAAACTTTTCGACGAAAATCGTGACACATTTTTTGGGTCAACTGTGGACTGCAGAAAATTTAATTTTCAATTTGCTTGCGTCACAGTTTTTAATTAAAAGCAAAAGCGCGAAATAAACATTAATTTTTATTAAGCTGCATATACAACCGACCCACTGTCCCATTCCAGCTGGATTTTCTGCCTGTGGCTTATAATGTGAATTTCTATGTTAATAACATCATTATCGGGCATCCCTCTCCTGGACAGGAGTCAGCGTATCCTGACAGAGTCAATGCTGTGCTGTGCTGTGCTGTTCTGTGCTGTTCTGTCTGCTGCCTGTTGGCTTTTAACGCCTTTGCTTTTAGCCATTTCATTGCCGTCGTTTGGATGCTTAGCTGGCCGCATGCCTAATGCAGCCTCAACCATTTACCAAATGTATACAAGGGACATAAGTAGCTGGCTTCTTATCCTTTGCCTTCTTATCCTTATTGCCATCGCATCTTCATTTTTGCTCGTTCAGCTTTATTAGAGACGCGCTTTCCTGCCGCCTGTCCACGCAAATCCTGCCATCAAATTTACACAAATTTCTGCTCAAGTCCGGCCCAGCCAAAGGACATGGTTTTTGCCAGCGCTCAACGTGGCAGAGAGCTTTGTTTTTGTGCTTATCATTGTTGTTGTTGGGGCTGTTGTTGTTGTTGTTGTTGGTGTTGGTGTTGGTGTTACACTTATTGTGGCTTTTTCATATTGCCGGAAATTGTGGCTACCGGATGTGGGATTATGTTTTCAAGTTTGTACCGGAACACTCGCGCTTCCCGACTTCTGTTGTTAATATCATGACTGGGTTACGGTTCGGTTGTGTTTTGATTGTAGCATTGCGAAAGGTCAGGTTTCAGCATGGTTCATTTTAGATTTGGGTTGGCTTAGCCATAATTGATATTTTATTGCAATGCTTTGACGCATGGAATTAAACTCAAGATTTTTACTGGGTTTGTTTGTATTCTAAGACAGAGAAAAATAGTAGATGAGTTTTGTGTGATATTCGCCCTTCTGTTCGTATAACTGTAATTCTGATAATGCTACAGACTTCTAGTCGAATATATCCAAGTTTGACAGATTGGTTGGGCCAATTGACATGTTTGCCACAGTTTTCGGCAAAGTCTCGCATAATTCAAAAGGTTGCTGAATAAGAATAACCCGCATAGCTACTTTTATTCATCTGTAATACACTGAAATAAAACTAGAATACATTCGTTCACTTATTTTAGTTTTACTTAATCCTATGCTCTTAAATTTATTTGTTTAGTGTCGACATTTCATGTTTATATATGAAGACACCGTTTGCTGGCCAAGCAATGAAAATGTATGCTAAAAACCAAACCATGCCATTCATTCAACAATATTCAATAATACCTTAAGCGCTGGTTGTGTAACGGACTTTATCACCATGGTTGCTCACTTCATAACGCGATTGCCATTAAGCTTCCAGGCCTCAATTAATTTCACACTGCTTTCAGAATTGTTCGTGCTGCACATTATTCACGTCAAACTCAGCACTTGAGAGCAAATTTTGCGATTTAGTTGGCGCAACTTTTATTGGCTTGTGGCGCCTTTTGTGTTGTCACCAGGCACCAGCACCAGCTGCTGGCAGAGCTGAAGCTGATGCTGATGCTGGAACAGGCCCTTGTGGGCTGGTTACTGAGTCACTTCTTCCTTGTCGTCGTCGTCGTCGTCGTTAGCGCACTTAAAGTAATTAAGCGAATTACTTCAGAAGTCGCCAAGTTTTCTAATTATATCGAATAAATTTGTTTAATACTTGTATAATGTTAGAGAAGTTCGCTCACTCTCTCTCTCTCTCTCTCTGCCTATCTTGTGAGCTGATCATTTACCTCCAACCCCCCTCCCCCAACAAGTACAACCCTCAGCCCACAAATCAATTTGCAAAAGCAGTTTTTTATTTTTTCCCAAATTTATGTTGGGGGTTTTGTTATCGGTGCTTTGGCTTCGCTTCTGTTTGTTTACTCTGGTGGAAATGTTAATTTCTGGACTTTTGACTGCCGTTGCGCTAATTTCTACTGATTTCTGTTGATTCCGAGCTTCACTGATTTGAATGATTTCGTTTTGAATGGCAGGCGTCAGTTTTTCCCCTCCCCATTTGCCCATTTGCACATTTCTCGCATTTGGCTTTTATTTAATGCTTTTCTTTGAACGCTTTTGTTGCCGTTGTTTTCTTCTTTTTTTTTTTTTGCTTCAGTTGTTTATTCAATTTCCGCCTCTTGATTTTGTGTTTTTTTGTTGAGCGTAACGATTCCTCTCGATTGGCTTTTTCATTTTAACTGAAATGGCATTGAGTGGGGGAAGTTCTTTTATTGGCATTAAAAAACCTCGAAATTAGTTTAGACCGTTCAATATCGAAACGATTGCTTGTTGAAAGTAAATTGACTACAATGCTAACAGATCTTTAAGACCTGATTAAAAGCAGAGTGTAAAAGTTCTAACGTACTAGAATATCTGATTTAAATATAGTTTATATATATTCGTGTTAGATATTATCGATTAAACTAGAAACACATCAGTACTGTTGCCGCAGCCAGTAAAGCCATGGCGAAGTCAATAGTATTGAGTGTCCACATTAACAGGAAGATCGCAAGACAAGTTCTGGTTTTCCAATGTACATAATTAAGCAGATAGCAGCAATTCAAAAACCCGACCAGAAAACGAACAATACAGATCTTTATATAAATATATCAGTATCTGATAAAAATAAACTATTAAATTTGTGATAATTTCGACTCCGATCTGCATGGCACATAACTATCTACTCTGTATCTAATTACTCCAGGTTTATATACTAAGCAGACAGACGCAATTTCTTCTATTTCTTCTTTCCACAATATGAGAGTTTCGCATCAAACTCGCTCGAGCTAAATTGAACACAGTTCATAACTTTACCCGCAAATAATCTGCCTGCACACTTATTAAACAATCCAATCTATATCAAAAGCAAATAAACACGCGCCTCTTAAAAGTAACCCTATACTTGCCACCGTTCACTCGCCTCCCATCCCCAGAAGAGTTTACAAGTAGCAGCAACGACAACTGCAACACTCATTTGGTCGACTGTCTGACCCAATTCAAGTCTGTAGCAATGTGTAACTGTAGTCAAGTAACCCCCGCGGCAAAAAGTGACGCCCCTGCAGCGCTGAGGCAGCCTCTTCTCTTTCTTCTCTTTGCTATCTTTCTTCTCGCTCCTCGCCCGTGCGTCAGTTCTTAATGAAGCAACGCACGTAAACAATAAGCAAACTTTGAAGCGAAAATTTTGCACAAATAATGTTGGCTTTCTACAATTTTTTTGTTGGTCTAGTTGCTGTTGTTGTATTTGTTGTTGTTGTTGATGTTGATGTTCTTGTTGGCTGGATGGGAAAAGAGATACGGATGCGGATACGTGCGGCGTGATGCGCCGGCAGGAACTGGCACGAAGGTCGTCCTGCCTCCGGTCGTGGCAAAAGTTTTGCTCGCCTGTAACAACTTGCTCGGAATTAGTTGCGAAAAGTGTGGCAACTCCGGCGCTGCCACGTTGCCCCCAGTGCCCCTGTCAGCTCATTAATTTTAAGGCACAAAACGGAAGCATGCAGCCAGTTTCCGGTTAGCGAAAGGCTCACAAAATTCCCCCCGCACCGCACCGGAGACAGCCATGGCTTTGTCACGGCTTTGGATATTCCTATTCCTATTTGTATTTGTATTTTCTTTAGTATTCGCTTTGGTATTTGTGAGCCGCACTTGAATTATGGCTGAAAATTCTTTTTGCCTTTCAGTTTGTTGTCGGTTTGTTTTCTTCTCGCTGCCTCTTAATAAGCAACGGCACAGAAACTTTTCAAGTGCGCAAAATATGCGCGAATGGCACGCGATAGGCCAGAGGAGCTTCACAAAGCGAGGGGTTGGGGCTGACAGGGAGTGGGAGGGGTGGGAGCGGTGGGGATAGCGCAGTGTTGTGCAGAACAGCTGATGCTGCAAGCCAGTCAGCAATGAATACAAAATTAATGTAGGTCGAAATGGCAAAGCATGCGACTGAAACTGAAATAGATTAATTACAAGTAGTTCCACTTGGGCCCTGAAAGATGGTTAGGTCTCCCCACATCGCCCTCCCCGCAGCTGCCCTAGTTGTGCCTGTGAGCCAGCTGAAGCTATTTATTTTGCATATGAAATTTTGGTCTGATATATTGTCCAAAATGGTAGCATAAGCTCCTGACAAATAAGTTCATTTCATATCAAGTTATGGAAATTATTTGTAAATTTGAAAGCATTTTTGCAGTAGGAAACAATCAAGTATATATGTATTTTACTTTAATATTGTGTTGTTCTGATTAGGTACAAATATATATAAAGCAAGATAAAGGTTACAATTGAAAAATACAAAATTTTAAATATAGATTATCGATGGTTATTGATAACAAATATTTACATTCAATGGGTCATAAATAAATTAAGAAAATTATTGGAAAAGTGCAGATGCAATTCAAATGAAGTTATGTATACCATATATACAAATTAACCTTTTGATATAAATGCAAAGCTATTCAAAAAATGTATTCTTTGCTCCTTTGAAATTGTGCTTTTCACAGGCGTCTTTTCTATTTGCATAATGTGCACAAGCATTGGTTTGTGGCAAAGTATCTTAAGCAATGTACTGAACATACATAGATCAGATAGATAGGCAACAAATCCTTTTAAACTGCTCTGATGCCGTTTTTCTTTTGTTTTGCCCTGATGCAACATGCCACAAACAGCAACGAGGACAAACAAGCAGCTCAGCCATATTTGTTGTGCCAGTATCCCAAATGAAAATATGCAGCTCGGCATCAAAAGAAAACAAGGAGTAAAAAAGCAGAGATGACAAAAAAAAAAACACAAACACAAAAATGAGCACTTGTTTGTTTGTCAATAGTTTGTCCTGTGCAGTCCTTTTGTGGCCTGGCTAGTTTCCTGCCTAGTCTCTGCCAGCCTGCATGTGTTGTCAGCGCTAATCAAGCGCACAACTCCATATTTATGTAAGAGTGTCCGTGTACATGTGTGCAGACAAAGGCAGGACTTATGCAATTGTATTTGCTTAGCCAGGCAGCAAACTCTGCTGCCTCAGGCCGGGTTCCCTGCATCCTTTGTACTGCATTCTTTGCATTTCTTTCAACCGTTGCCCTTCTGCACAATTTCACACACAATTCGCCTTCCCTCTGTCTATCTTTCTGAGACGTATTGAGATTCGTTGGGTTTCCCTTTGATTGATTCATGATAATCCTTAAGCCTCTGGCAATTATGCAAATTCACACAAAAGTTAAAGGCATATTTCATTAATGTGATTATGAATGCTGGCCTTGTCTGCTCCAGGCAATCCCAACTGTAGTTTTAGTTAAGAACTGCTCCGAAATTTACTTACGCTCTGCATATTTCATGTGTCTAAACTCGAGTAAAGTAACATTTTATTATGTCACTATGTCACCGCACAGCCACTCTCTTCCAGTCCAGTGGGAAGGAGCCAGACAGTAAGTGAGTGGGTGGCATGGAAGAGAGTCGGCGAGCTTTTGTCATGTTGACATGCTAAAGAGCCTGTAAGTGAAGTGTGATGGAAGCTGGCTGTTGCACAACCATCGAGTGCACTCAGAGAAAATCTAAGTACTACATTACAATACAACCGTTTTTTTTTATATTTTTAATTTACTTTGTTTTAGAACTTTACCTAAGTTCCTATTCATTTCAAAATCGTCCAATTATTATTTGGCATTAACAAGAATTTCTTAAACAAGTTCAAGTTACTAGTTTAAAATTTGATATATTTAAAATAAATGTAAGACTTAAGCTGCTGAATATATTAAATTAAATTCTCGAACTGTGGAAATACCTTATTTTTTAAAGAATATATGTCTTTAAAAACCAAGAAGAAATTTACTTCATTTCGCACATTCCGAACTAAAAAAAGCTCGTCTTAAACTGGGAATTTTGTTCTTTTTGTTTTGACATGTGTCGGATTTTGGTTTTGCCTAAGAACACTCATATTTTGCGAAGTGCAACGGGAAAGCGTGAGACAGACACAGTTAGCAGGCTGTAGATATGAGTCTCTGGCTGCCATCTCTCTCGGCTTTGACTTGTCAGCTTCTATGGTTTACTTTTTAGTTAGTTAGCAAAAAATATATACATAACTTTTTCGCTCTCTCTCTCTCTCTCTCTCTCTCTATCTCTCTCTCTCTCCCTCCCTCTCTCTCTCTCTCTATCTCTATTTCTCATCATCGTTTCATGTCTCTGTGTGTCTAGGTATTCTTTATGATGGAATTTTTAATGAATTTACTTTTAGTTCGGTGTCACAGAGCATCTGCATCTGCATGCATGGAATACATGGCATGAATGCTGCCTGGGCTTCATAAGCACTGACAGCTTCCATATTTTCTAAGAAAATATATATTAAAAACGTGCACAAAATGAAAGGTGTAAATTTGTTTATAAAACTTAACTTCTTCTGCCTCACTAGCCACGTATACCACCACCAGCAACGCCACCCCCCCTCCGCCAACCCAATGTATTGCAGACAGACTGGCAACGATGCACAGGTTGGAACATGACGGAGCATCTATTGTGACATGTATGCATGTGTGTATGTGTGTATCTGTGTATGTGTGTGTATCTGAGTGTGCTAAATGCCAGTCATGGCTAGGGCTGCTGAGGGGCTGATCCAGGGGCGTAGGCAGCAAAGTTGCAAATTGAATGCAGCAAGTCAAGTGCTGAGAATTTAATTCCCATTCGCTTGGAATTAGATTAAAACAAAAGAAGAATGAATGAAATATAACGGCAAATTGTTGAAAGCAGAATAGGTAAATTCAATTAAAGTAAAGTTGTTTTTTTCTTATCACAAAGCAATTCTGGCTTATTTAATTTCTAACTGCCTCGGTAGGTGAGAATGGTGGAGATTTTATGTCTAAGCTAGGTTAAATAAGTTTTTCATAGTTTTGAATTACTTGCAATGAATAATATTGTCAACTTTGATGCAAATTTATTTGTGATTCAAACTACATAAATATCATATTTATGGCTTGGCAAAAGTAAGTTGCGTTGTTAATTGATTGTATTTATTTTAAAATTAATTGTCTTATCGAAAGAAGAATGAAGGAAATGTAACGGCAGAGTTGAAAGCAGAATATCTAAATTAAATGCATATAAAATCGTATTTATTCTTATCATAAGAGCAAGCAATAATTTAGTTTTGATAGTTTTTAACTACATAATAAATAATATTAACAATGTAAATCATACACTCAGATTCCAAAAATATAACAATCTCAAAGATAAATGTATTTGTGATCCAAAAGATATATGTATTTAACGGATTTATGCTTAGGCAAAAACAAATAACTCGGTTTTTTTCGAAATAACTTTGACAATTTCGGGTCTTTTTGCAGTTATTTCAAATTAACTCAGTTCCACAGTTAAGTCTTAACTAAGGATTGCGTCTCTCTCACTCTCTCCGTCTCTCTTTCACGCCAGCAATTTCCCTTATCGTGTGGACATAAATCTCAGCGGCAATCTAAGTAAAGTCGTTCGCCGTTCAACTTATGTTAAAGTTCGAAAATTAGTCGAAAGCTAATTAACGATAAGCGTTTGGCTGTTGCCTAAGGCTGCAGCAGCAACACACACAGAGACAGGCCCAAGTTTTGCTGCAGCATTCGAAAAGTTTTAATGCATTTATCGAATGAATTTGCCAGCAGCAGCAGCAGCAGCAACTAAGTGCATATTATCGGGCATCTATTTCAATTTCCTGCAGCAATTACAAGCTTTTACAACACCGCACTCGTTTCCTTGCCCCTTGCCTGACCAAAATTGCCCAAAATTGGCCCAAAACCAGTTGCTGGTCGTAAGTTTTACGTACTTATTTTATATTTACGTGCGTATAGACGTAGCGCCCACACAGTCTGACCTTTAGCCGGGCACAGTTCAAAGGCGAATGCTAGCAATTCGACTCTGGGTCTCGCTCTTTGCGTGAGCAGGCGAGCCGAGGGAAATTTTACTCAATTCACGGAATTTACTCTCTTGGAGTGCGCACATGCGCCACGCCAAACCGGTTTTCGAGTGACACTCAAACTGTTGAGTTTCAGTTTGGCTTGAGTGAGAGAGCGTGTAGACGGAGTGGCAAGGGAGAGGGAGGCGTGCCAGCCAACTGAGCAATGCATTTGTTCCACTTTCTGAGCACGTATTTTTTTTTGGCCAACATATCACGAAGATGCCTTTGTGCATTGAGTCTGGGTTGAGTGCGGCTTTTGGTCAATTTGAGTTTGAGTTGCAGGACATTCACGTTCACGTCCTGATTGCAACGGTCACCAAGCAAAACAACTTTCGACCAGGAAGCAATGCGCAACCCTTCGCCCAAGGGACACATAATGGCTGAGATTTCAACTCTATTCTACTTTAAAGAGTTTTTTTTTTTGTTTTGGGCCATTTAAAGTTCGTTTGCGCCTGGCTGCGTCTTAAATGAAGTGAATGCTCAATGTCCTTGAATAATTTTTAATAATTAATTGTTATTTTATTATTCATTAATACTTATGACTGAAAGAAATATAACGGCAAAGTGCTGCAATCAATATTTTTCCGTATCACAAAGGAAGGGATAAATTTGTCTCCACAAAATCGGTGAAAAATGTCTTAAATTAAGTAAAAGATCAAAGTGCTCGATTTTTCTTCTTTTCAATAGTTAATTATTATTTGTTAATAATGTTAATAAATGAGTGATTAATCAATTGAAGTGGCAGAATATATAGTTAAATTAAATTAAATGATGTCATAAAATATTGCTATTAGTCTGAGTTGAGATTTTTCAATTTTTGAATTAATCATTATAAATGTAATTAATTATAGATATAAAATTTAAATGATATTTTAAAAGAATATTACTAGTTAGAGCTGAAATTTACGGATTGTCAGCTTTTCTGATTGTTACCACAAAGCAAGTTGCAAATCTTCAAATTTATATTTTTATCAAAACTGAGCTCTTTAAATTTATGTGTGCTTTAGCAACTGATGAACAGCTTCAAACTTTCTAAACGAGATCCTGGCTCATAAATCCTAACCCAAGCTCAAGCTTAGCTAATACTCCTTCCACGCCCCCTTGCCCCATTCGCCTTTGCCCCTGGAGTCTTGTCTTTTTAGAGAAGTTTTTGCTATTTGCTTGAAAAAACTTGAGAACTTTAAACGCCCCAAAAGTTGCCACGAACGTGACCGGAGCGAAGTTTTCTTTAGTCAAAGCGGCGTTGACGACTTTTGCTTTTGTGAACCGCTTCAAACTGGGTCAACTGAACATTTTATATAAAAAATAACATGCGGCCAAAATTGCAAAAAACACTTCTTAAAGACAAGGACTCGCAACTTGCACTCAACATTGTGAGTGAGCCGGCAATTGAGTGAGTCACAAAGTGTCCGCCGAAGCAGACATTTCTAGCGAAAGAGAGAGGGAGAGAGAGCGCACTGAGTGCAGCCGCCACGCTCAACGAGTGCATTTGGAAAGTGGCAGCGTTTACCTTACGCTCGCCGCCCGAGAGACCAATTCAGTCAACAACGAGCCGCTCCAGTGAACGGACGCAGTGCGCACGCCAAACAACGTGTTTCGAGCTAACGAACTATTCAAATTCGACCAATGACTATTTATAGACTGCGTTTTGTTTACGTGTCGTGACGCGTGTGTGTGGCAACAACAAAACTAAACAACCGCAACAGCAAGAGCGAATTCAGTGATAAACGGAAAATAAAGAAAAGAGAACAAATTGGGCAAAGATGTCTCCAGCAACACCAACAACAACAACTCCAATGGATTATTCGCTGACGGAGACAACAACGGCAGCAACTTTAACAACTGGCAGCGGGTCGGAGTTGTATGCGGAATTCATTTCGGCACCGGCAAGCAGCATGAGTCCCGCTGCCATTGCGGAGCACATGCAACAGAATCAAATCACATTTGAGATACCCACGGCGCACGATCTGCGCCACATCGATGCACTGCACTCGTTCAACACGCTGCTGCAACGCATCGGCTACGATTCCCTGCCACCGGCCAGCAGCATCAGCACCGAACAGCTCTCCAATTCGGTGGTGCTCGATCTGGCCGATCTGCGGGAACACACCGATGCCGAGGATGCCATCGATTCCTCCTGGTCGTGGTGGGAACAGATCTTTGGCGATGCTGACATGCATGCGATTGTCAACTATTTGTGGATCGGGGTCGTCACCTCGCTGGTGGTGCTCTCCCTCATCTTTATAGTCTTCAGCTGCTATTTCTATCGCAAGTTTCGCACATGGAAAAAGTGCAGTAAGTATTTCCACTCCCCAACCCAACCCAACCCAACCCGCCCCCTTTCAAATTCGCATCGTTTTTTTTATGTGCGCTTTGACTTTGTGGCTGCTGTAATCAAAATGTTATTTTTTGGGTTCGCCCTTATCAGCGGGCCATTTATTCAGCTGTTTTGCCTGCCATGCTAAACAATATAAAATGCAGAATACATCGCACCACCCCCCACCCATCCCCTCCTCCACTTACACCCACTGGTTATGGCCGACAATCTCATAAATTTTGGCGCGCTTCGAAATTGTCAGGCGTTCTTTGCATTCCCGTGGTTTGCTGTTGCTCTTCGTAATTTTAGATACAACACAAGTTTATGATGCCACAAAATATATGTGCAGCATATTTATAATATTAAATTGACCCAGCCCTCTGCCCCCGTCCATCTGCACACCCCCATTTACGAGCTTGATTATGTGGAAGCTGTGCGAAATTTGTTTTTGTTGCCATTTGTTCAATTTGTTGTTTTTGTTTTTGTTTTTGTGACTGGGCGAAAAAGGCGTGAAATGTGTGTTGTGTGTTGTTCTCGTGGAGTGGACACTGATAAACAGTCAGATGAGTAATAGTATATGGGCATTATGATAATGTGGCCATTTTGACTTATCTCTGCTGCAGCAACAGCTACGAAAATATTAATGCCACAAAACTAAGACCTTAGCGCGAGAGAAATGAGAGTAAAGAGCCCAGCTTAAGATTCTTTCTTAAAAAGGTTTAGTTGGCCAACAAATAAAATAAATAAATAATAAATTAAATAAAAAACAAATTTGTTTAAAAAATATATTAAGAAAGAAATAGAGTTTTCGCAAACCTTGTGTAAAAGAATAATCAAATAAAAGTGAAGAGCTGATTTTTAAAATAGAGTTTTGGCCAATCTTATCGAGTTCGATATATGTATAATAAAATAATGCAAAGAAAAATAAAATAAATAAATGGAGTTTCAGTAGATTTGAATTTCTAGTGCACAAAATATGACAAATGTATTTTCTGCAGTTTCTACGCATAATTGTTAAAAATCTTCAATATATGCAAAATATTATAATTCCAAATTTCGATTGAACATGTGAAAAGTTTTAGTTCGCAGAGCACTAAATATGGCAAATGTATTTTCCACAATTTCTACATATAATAAATTGTATAAATACACAAAATCTACTCTTTGAAAGTTTCAAAGTTCGATTAAATAAATGCTTTTTAAAAGCAAAAGATAAAAATAGTTATTTTAGAAAGATAAAGTTTAGTTCCCAGTGCATTAAAAATGTTACAAATGGAAACTTTTGGCATATATAAATATCTATGCTAAATTTAGTCATAAATTATAATGAACAACAATAATTAAAATCCAGTTCTTAGGCAAAAAAAAAAAAACCTGTTGCTTAAGTGATGTAAACAAATACAGAAAAGTAAATCATATGCTTGGGCACTTTACACATAATTCGAAGTAAACGAGCTGTGCACACACACACACACACACACACACACACACACACATACACTCGCACAACCTGGGCAAACTATGAAAGTACGAAACTAAACAAGTCTCAACTCAAGTGTCAAACTTTTTGCAGACCAATTTAGCCAAATGATTTATTTAGGCCAGCGCCAGCAAACCAGATGAGAGTTGCGAGCACTAAACTTGAGAGAGGGGCAAGTGAAGAGAGAGAGAGAGAGAGAGAGATGGAGAAACGGGGCGTATAGTGGCAAAGGCCGTGGCATTAAAGTATGGCCAACTCAACTGTCAAACTGTCAATTTCGTGCTAACGAGCCTTAAAAACTTTGCGCTCCACAATAACGAGGAAGAAGGGCCAGCGTGGAGCGCAGAGGAGCGGAGTGGAGTAGGGGGGGGTCACTACGTAAAATATCAATTTGAGCGATGCGTGTGTGTTTGTGTGTGTGTGTGCGAGTTTGTGTGTGTGTGTGGTGTGTGTGTGTGTGTGTGCATTGCCAGCTTTTGGGCGTCTGTGCGTCTAATTAGTTTCGTTAGTGTCGTGTTGGTTTTACTTTTAGCCTGGTTTTTTTTTGTTTTTTGGTTTTTTGTGTTACGTGTTAGACTGGCCTACATAGATAGATAGACGGTGCCTAGATATAAATATACATAGATGTAGTGCTAGCTGTGGTAGCGTTGCAACACACACTCTCACACACACACACACACGAAAACACACGTGTGTCATTTATAATTAAGCAACTTTGGCTTAAGTCTGCTCGATTTTCGTAGCACGCTTTTCTGCGTTTAATGCTGGCTACGTGTGCTTACCCAATACATCCTCCACCAGCCCTCACCCTCTGCTGCCTTTGTTGCTGCCACTCACACACACACACACACACAGTGTGCTTACCTTATAAATAGTTAACGAGCCTGAGATGCTGAGCAGCCACTGCCTGGTCTTACAGTTTATTTATTAAGCAGGGATACACACACACACACACATGTACACACAACACACACTTGTACACAGGTTTTGGCTTGTTATCAATTAGAGCGGCACACAGTACTGAATTTATTAACAGGACAACAGGCTGCGTTGCTCGCTGGCACTTGTAAATTAAGGCACAGGACGAAACAGGAGCAGGAGCGTAGCAGGACATGCCGCTGCCACTGTTTATTATGTTGTATAGGTTGTGCATAATATACTTGCGTTAAAAATGTAATTAAGCATGGCACACAAATTTTCCCCTGCCCTGGGCCAAAACTTCTTGCTCCCACAGCTCGTCACAGTCCTTTCAATTTTTAATAGCTTTTATGGCTGCCACAAAAACTAGCAACTGCTAACTATATATATATATATATGTGTGTGTGTGTGTGTGTGTGTGTGTGTGTGTGTGTGTATTTGTACACTTTTTTTTGTGTGTTTTTTGCCTTTTGGTTTTCAGTTGGCCAACGCCAAATTGAGTGCTCTAATTAAGCAAATTGTTTTGTTACCGAGCAACGTTTAGTTGTATCTGGCAAAGTGTTTTGCTGGCTAATATTTGATCAGTTTTCCTGCAGTCGCAGCTTGAATTTGGTTTACGTGTTTAATGCCGTATAACTGGTGATTAACTGCAACCCAAGCCGCATAAATTTAATTTGAGCCGCACTCAACACACGGTTTGCATTGATATCACCTGCGAGAGCGATTAAATGTAATAAAAATGCGGAGCCAATCCCCAAAAAGACAGCCCTCCTCCACCAACCCACAAGCGTGTTAAAAAATTAACAGACATTTATGAAAAACAATTCACACACACACACGCACACACACACACACACAAATACAAGCATGTATAAATATATTTAAAAAAAAACGTTGCGGCTGCCAGTTGAGCTCAATTGTTGGTGCTTCAGCGTTCGTCAGCTCATTGCAATGAATTTAAATTGTTGCATACATTTGGGCGCAGCCGCCAGTAAAACAAAAAACTGCCAACTGTAACAAAAGCCAAAAACAAATGGCGTGCTAATTTTTTTACCCAGCTACTGCAGCTGCCATCTGCCTGGCCTCCCCTCAGAGTGCCCAAGGGATACTCAGCACTACTCTGCAGTTGTTGCATGCTGCCAGAGCATGCCCCAACACTTGCATAAAATATGAAGCCCACCGTAGTATGTTTGTGTGTGTGTGTGTGTGTGCGAGTGAGTGCCCCGCCCACTGTGGCCGTATTTGCCGTCTGTCTATCAAAAAACGAAACAAAAGTCAAATGGCTCTCGTCCAACAGCACCCAAAGAATATATGCGAACTGCTGGTGCTACAGTTATAACAATAAATCAACAACTGCTGCCAGCAGCACACTGACTGCTGCCAGTATGTGTACCAGTGCGGATACTCCGGCTGTGTGACTCTTTGGTTGTGTTTTAATATTGTAATGCGCACAATTTTTTTCTTTTTCTTTTGCCACGGCTTCAACAAAAAAAAAAAACAAAAAAAAGAACACCCGCACAGCAAAGGCCCAATTCGCTTTAATGGAAAACCATTTGGCCAAAATATTTACACATGCGAAATTCTAGCATAACAGCAACATAATGGAAAACACAAAATACATATACGAAAAAAAGCAATTAAAACTCATAACATAAAAAAAGAAACACTCAAATTGTTGCGCTAACAATTAAAAATTTTGTTCAGAGTTTTAAAATCGCAATATTCAATTGCACAAAGCACACGACGATTTCCATTCAAAAAATGCCGCTTAAATCGCATTTAATGAAAAACCAACAATTTGATACCAATAAAAATTACTGTAAATTGGTAAAAGAAAAAAAATTAAGCCATAAAATGCGCTTGTATATCAAGCAATATAACTAAACCAGCAAGAATGCTGTGGTCGGGTGAGCTTGGCTACGACATACCCTGAATCCAGCTGTTAAAAACATATTCTAGTTTTATTGCCGAATTTCCCTTCAAAGGTTTTGCACACTTAAATGTAAGCATGCGTGGAAGTGCTCTCATTTCTTATGGCTGGCACAGGCACTGAGAAAAGCTGTCGAGCCTGATCGACAATAAATATACTTTATTGTGTCGGAGATGCCTCCTTTTATCTGTTACATATTTTTGCATACAACTTTTACTTAATGGGCTTTTTGCCTTTTATTTTGATTTTGAGCCAGCTTAATAGATTGTCCATGGGATTCTTTAGGCTTAAAAGCGCTTATACTTGCCATAAATTTCTTTAAAATACAAGCATATATAGCATATTATATAAAAATGAAATATTTACCGTTGCATACTTTTCGGAACCCTTTCCGCTCTGCGTTGCTGCATCTTCTACAATATTTATTTCTACCCCCTTTTTTTGGTATTTCGTTTCGTTTGTGCCACGCGCGCACTTCCGCCATGTTATTGCCTACTTGCTGTTGTTGTTGCTGTTGTTGCAGTTGTTGCTTTTGTTGTCTGTCAGTCAGACAGGCAGACAGAGAGTCAGGCAGCGAGCCATTCGGTCGGTCGGAAGCTTGTTGCGAATGGGAAACTTTTCCTGTCCGGTCAAACTCGCAGGCATTTCCGGTCGGCACAAAAAAGAAAACTTTTTTTCTTTCGTGATTTTGTTTTTTGTTTTGTTTTCGCATTTTTTGTGTCTTCTCAATAAAAGATCCCGAGGTTCCTGTTCATGTCCTGCCATTCACAAAGTTCAAGCGTTTGCGCCTTTACGCTAAATTGAATTTAATGCCCAACTCTGCCACGCCCCCTCACTAAGGCCCACCCATCGGATACAACAAGTGTGCTTTGTGTGTGGGCCAACAAACAAACTAATGAGACGTCTGTCAAAGTCAAAGTCAAAGTTTGAGCGCTGACCAGCAATACGAAAAAAAGAATAAGAAATAAAAACTGAAAAACTGAAAAACTGAAAAACAACTAACCAACTTTATTTTTACCCCTTCTTCTATTTGCAGACAAGGATATACGCGCTCAGATCCATGCGGCCAATGACTCCTACTCCTCGCATGGGGCCAGTCATCACCTGATCAGCTGCGATGCCAGCCGATTGCTGCAGCAGCTGCCTGCCAGTGGCAGCAATAATGCAGCAACAGCAGCAGCGACAGCAGCCGGGGGCAGTGAGGCAGGCTTCTATCAAATTGAATCGCCGCCCTGTTACACAATTGCCACCGGGCTGCCCAGCTACGATGAGGCGTTGCATCATCAGCCGCGTCACTTTGCCTGCGGCATGAAGTTTATGTATCCCAGCCTGGCGGCGGTGCATCATCATCATCATCATCATCACAGCAATCAGCGTGCGTGCATCACAAACTGGGAGAAGGACGCAGTGCAGCAACAGCAACAACAACAACAGCGACGGCAGCAACAACGTTCGAATAAGCTGCAAAAGTGCAAACTGTCAGCAACAGAAGAGCAGACGAGGGCGCAGTTGCAGTTGGAGGACAAAGCCTTGCCAGCCATTTGCATTAACATGCCGGCTGAGCAGGAGATGCAGAATGAGAGGCAGCCTCGAAATGTGGCATCCACTGTCGCGACGACAGATGCGACACAAACTTTGCTGCCAGCTGCTGCAGCTGACGACGATTGCGCCTCGTTGGTTGTTGTTGTTGCCGCGTGATTGCCCAGCAACTAAATTGGGTGTGGGTGTGTTGCAGGGGCATGGGTATAGGCTATAAGTGGAAGGGAGATGGAGATGGGAAGAGGGAAAGGGAGGGGTAGCGATCATAGTCACTTGCTTAGTCACTTGTAAATAGCCGCATCCATCCAGCTGCCCAGCTATTTGGGTCTATCTGTGTAGAGTCCTATAGAGCAACAACAGATCCTATTTAGGTGCTCCCTTGTAAATGATTTGATTTCGTTTTAGTTATTTGTTACATATATATATCATGTATTATGCAAGACTGAGTATTATTTATTGTATCTATAAAGTATTTTAAACGAATTGCCTATCGATTAAGCCTAAATGTTATAAAAAATTAAATAACGGAAAAAATATTAAAAAAATCCATGCTTGAAAAACCATTCAAGCAACCATCATATAAATTACACGCTTTTTATTTTGTTTACTTTTAGCTTTTAACTTTTTGTTTTAGTTTGTCAGCACCAAGCTCAGCTGCCAAGTTCTTCCAAATTCTTCCAAGTTCCTTCATAATAACTGGAATATTGGCATTTCGTTTGCTTGTTGTTTTCCTCCAAATTGCGTACGTGCCGTTTGGCTTGTATTTGCTTGTTTTTCCAACAGCCAGTTAATCTGACCAGAAACAATAGCTGGTCAAGATATTCAAGATTTGTGAATTGGATAAGCATATTTGAACAGGTTAATGCTACCACATCAACAAACAAACAAATAACGTAAAAATTTGCTTTCTTGTCATTCCCAAGGGTTTTGGCCCAAACTTTTTCTTGCTATGGGATTCCACCACTGAAGATGACCTTTGAAGACCTTGCTTTATTGACTATTTTTATTACCAAAACTCTGCAACTACTTCAGACATTTGACAATGAATTCAGACATTTATCAACATTTTAAAATTCCAACAGCCTTCATATTATATATTCTTAGCAGCTGTATTTATTGAATTTTATTTATTTTAACTTTTTTTGTTGGGAAAAGCAATAAAATTGTTGTAATTTGGTTTCAAATACAGTGGCACCTCTTGATTAAGCACACTTAGTTCATAAAATGTTGCAGTTACTAAGACTACGTGCATAAGTAGTGAAGAAACAATTACAGAAACTAATTAAATAGTATTTACACTGAGAGAAACTCGAAATCTAAAACAAAATACTTAATTAACTAAATTAAATAAATATTGTCAACTATGGTAAAAGAAATGCAAGCAACTTAAATATGTATGCAAATATATAAAACGAAAAAGTATGAAAACCTAAAGAAAACTCGCCTAACTGTTATTTGGTTATTTGGTCGCTGCCTGGGGCACGTGCAACAGCTACAGCAACAGCAACAAATGGAATATATAAGCAGGTAAACTTCTCGTGCAAGCATAAATAATTTCATGTCAAATTTGACACTTTTGTTAAAGCATTTTGCGCCTCACCTCGTAATGCTGCAATTTGTATTCAAATGTACGATTTGTTGATGAGTCGACGAGAGACAGTTCGACTCTTGCACTCACTCACTAACTGACAGACGGACTGACTAACTGACGGAACGGACGTCGTAGCACGCCACATCAAACATACCATAACGCATCGGAGGCAACAAACACCAAAAACAGGGCCATAAATTATATTATCGTGCATCGTGTATCTGGTTCAGGTCACAGTCATGAGTGACTGCCAGCTAAACTCGCTGCTAGGCCAGAAGGGGGGCGGTTCGGGGGGAAAGGGCCTGGAACCTGGTACTGACATCAACACCAGCAGCAGTTGCAGTCATTGTTGGGTTTTGTGTCGCGGTCGTGTTTTGCGTTCTTGTTCATGATTTGCTTTATGCACAGCAAGAACCAGAAAGAAAGCGAACCAATTTTTTAGAAGTCGACAGCTGAATACCCTTACAAAAATGAATTTAGTTTCATCAAATAAATTGAAGTTAGCTACTCCGTCATAAGACACAGCATGCTGAATGCAAGCAACTGCAATTTACTTGGCTTACCAAAATTAGAAAATGTTCTTTGAAAATGCAAGTTTTTCAGTTCAGTTTTTCGGTGCAGATTAGCAACGATTTGAAACAGTTTTGTATTGTAATTTTGTATACAAACTCTTTTCTTTATTTCAAGAAAATTTGGCATAATTAATTTAATTAATATTAATTAATTTCGCTTAATAATACAAACTTTTCAGTTTAACGAGTTAGTGTTTAAATATTAAATTGTAAACAAAATCTTTAATATATATATTTATATATGGTAATTTTGTCACTTGTTATTTACGAAATTAATTGAATTTTGCCTCGCTAGAAATGGACGAAAGATCATGAGAAAATTATTATTTTATCATTATATTCACAACACTTTTATATGGAATTATGGTGGTAAACTTCCAACAGCTGATGACATTTCAGTCAGCTCAAAGATAAGTAATAAGCGATGGCGTAAGTACGTTCAAGTATGTGTTACGGAATTTATATATATATATATATATATTTATATATATATGTCTGCACATATCTATGTGGTACGAGTACGTTTTTATGGGGTCTGCACGTGTTCTTGTCGTAATTGGGAGAACGGGTTTCTTTTGTTTTCGGCTGGGGTTCGTTGAACAGGTTGTTGTGATTTGACTTTCGAGTGATAAATCTTTGGAGCAACCATTTGTAAGTCACCTGCTAGTTAAATGACAGCCAAATTGTTAACGTGAGTGCTATTAACTGATTATATTGACAATTATAAGCCAACAACCAAGAGTAACTGCTCACATGCTCTGATGTACACGCACAGTGCTTGTGAACAGATACTCTGGTTGACCAAAGAGGACACATCTCTTACAACATCATCACCCATAGACTTTTTATACGGTTGGACTAGCCTCAACTTCAACTGCAAACTGCACTTCATCCACCTTCTTTAATTGCTGCGTTAATCATGACTCCGCCAGGGATTTTTTTCGGGGCTTCTTTTGGGACTTCCCCGCCAGATTCTTCTCCTCCTTCACGAACATTCTGAATCCTTTCATGGCGTGCGGGGACTTCCTCAGCTTGGCTATCACTAATGCCTCTGTAAAGGATTCCTCGTGATGCTGCATCGTCTCTGACATCTTCACCTGGATTGTGTACTCCACCTGCATTTCTGGAAACGCTTTCACCACCTTCAGCATCTCTAGCTGCTCCTCTACCACCGGCATATCTTTCTGAGTCTCCACTATTGTCTATGCCTGATAAAACTCGTTCGTCACCTGGTCTCGAAACTCCTGGCCTTAGCCTGGAATTTACTCTCTTATCGGCGCTTTCATTGAAGCTATCGGTGTGTCTACCAGAGCCTCTACCAAAATCCCCTCTACTTAAGTCAGTTCCTGCGTCAACAGCTTCATTTTTCTCTGGTTCTTCTCTGGGGTATTCAGTTGCAATGCCGTCTTGACCAGCAGACGAGCCTTCCGACGCAGAAGGGTTTCTGTCACGGCCTCTGCCAGCGCCCCGAGAATCCCACCCACCAGTGCTTCCATAATCTTCATCATCGTCTCCTCTTTGATATGTTGGTACATTGCTTGTTCTACTTTTGGATGGATGTCCATCACCTTGCTCTACTTTTGAGTCGATTGGATCATGATCTATATTTTCATATTCTTCGTAATCTTCATATCGCATGTGTGTCATATTAGGGTGTTGTGTTTGCATATTATCCTCCGTTGACGTCGACGTCATTAGCCAAGAATCTGGCGTGATGGGTCTCTCCAAGATTTGCCAATAGAAAGTCAGCCAATATAGGATGAGAAAGTCATGGAATAGAATTAACGATCCTAGAAGGGCATCATTGAGACGCATCTCTGCAAATCGACTGCCGATGATGGTTTGTGCATGATACATGACAAACTAAAGGGAAGGGGAAGGGAGAAATGCCCATATTTAACCTTCGGTTATTTAGTTCATACTTACAAATAGAATAATGATACTAATGGCGATCTCAATAATAATATATGGATATATCTCATCGGAGACTAACACGAATCTAATCATGACAAAGTAGACGGCGATAATCAGGAAAATGAAACCCAAAATAAAAAGTACAGCCACATCCAATGTTAAGTCAATCTGAAATTCATTTTCAAAATAAGAAGCATATTAAAAATAATTACAACTTAGCAAACTTACCTCTTTGGGAAGAAATGTACCAATCAAAATAAACACCCAGAGAAGCAGAAAACACATTCCATAGAACGAAAGTACTTCGGTCCAATGACAGTAAACGACAACCGCGAACACTGAAATAATTTGCAGCTCAACCTTGAGAAAAACCAAAAAAATGCTAGCAACACTATTGAGATGATAGACTTAATCAGTAACTCACAATTATAAAGCTGATCAAAAAGTTTAAGAAGTTGATATAACGCAGGCTCTCAAAAAATATGAAGACACCAAAAAGCAGAACCGCTAGAGAGAAAGTCACAAAGCTGATATAATAGTGATTCTGGAATACATCCCTGGCTTCTTCGCTGAAAGTGAATAATAATTCATCCATGATTAAATACTTATCAGTATTTTAATCTGCGACTTACACGAGGCATATGATGGACCACTGTATCAGAGCTACAATCATCCAGACAAACAATATTACATAGGTCTTGAGAGCAAACACGTTCCGAGCATTTTTGTATCGAATATAACTGTCGTAAGCGGATTCCATGATGCACCATTTATCGGACAGAAACTAACTGAACTAACTTACTGCGAATTTGGCAATTAAATCAAAATCAACAGCAAATTTAACAATATTTCATCATAATATATCTGACATTGATCTCAAAACAGACGAAAGCTGTAAACAATTAAAAATCAACAAACCAATTTTTGAGAATATTCTTTAAAATAAACCTTTAAATAATTAATAATTTTATATACTTTCGGTTTAAATAGTCGGACACTCGTATATAGTTACTTTCCTATCCACAGTTTAATTACATTGCACCTTTAACCGTATTCCCCGCAATTGGTATTTGGTATACTTGAAAGAGCAATCTTCTACAAATTTATTGTTTCTATTGTGTAATAAAAAATGTAAAATATACTCAGATCAGCTTAATATTATATAATGTAGACGGTCGTATTGCTTTATTTCAGATTAATTTCATATAATCAGTCAGTCGATAATGCTGCTAATGTGCTACATATATATATATATATTTCCCAGCCGTTTTCAAAAAGTTTCATTAACCTTAACCTAGGCGCACCTGCTGATGTATTTGTGAAGACGTCAGCTGTCAAAGCACAGCTGCGAGGCTTTACTGTGAATATTGCAACTGAACCATTGGCAAACAAAGCGACAGAGGCACAGACAGAGAGGCAAGCAAGCGGCTAACACGTAAAGTCAACAAAAATTAACTGCAGATGCAAAGCAAACAAAAATAATAACAACAACAAGTTAAGCTCAATGCAGGAAACTGATTTACGCCTTTTGGCAAGTTTGAGAACATAATGCGACTAATGTGAAGTCAGAGAACACGGCATAATTGTCAACGGCAAGTGTTAAAAATGTCAAATAAATAATGCTCGAGCAACAAGAACGAAGACAACAACAAACAAGCACACTAATGAGCTGCCTTGAAAATGCAATGCAAACTCAAAACTTGAACCTCGCTCACAGTTCTCGATCTGTCAGAGACAAAGTTTTGCATCAGGCGTACGCAAACAAGCCAAGCACCGCCAGCAGCAGCACCCCCTCCCTCATTGAAACCCAATTTGCATACAAAAACCGAAACGAAGCCAACTGAAAAGCTAATGCCAGTCGAAAGCTGCGTTGTCACACGGGACGTATGCGCAACCCAGATAGACAGACGGACAGACAGAGAGACGCACAAACAGGGAGAGGGACAGAGTGGGTGGGGATGTTGTCGGCGTCCAGGCAGTCAACAGACAGCAAAAAGTAACATTTAGCGACACATTTGGCATAACAAAATTGGATGACCGGGTCCATCATTAAACGTCATGCGGCATTCAAAATCAGCTGGCGTGTGCGTCGTTTATTAACTTCCAAAACTGACGCACAGCCAACTGATTACGCACTAAATACATGCACTCGGAATAAAAATTACCCTCAAATTTTGAACATTTTCATACACTTAGCGCCAATGTAATTCAGTAAGTATTTTTATAAAAACAGGGCTTACAACAAAAAAAAAACTTTTACATTTCTGCGTATTTTTGCCCTTTTAGTTGCTTATTAAATTAATTCAGCTTTAGAATTTTAAATTTCAAACATTTTATGTAATTTATAAATTCACAACATTTTAGCAGTTAAGTTAAAAAAGTTGAAAACAGAATGCGATTTGCAAGCCATTCGAACTCGTAATCCTTTGTCGAGACAGCAAATTAACTTTATTTTTTTAATTTCATACAATATTATTGCTGAAAATGAGTTAGTATTTCTAATTTTTACTAATTTTGAAAAAAAAAGACTCAAATTTATAGAAATTTGCTCGTATATTTCGAAATATATTCAAAAAACAAGAAAAATGTACAGGTGTCATTTTATTTTAAGGCAATATCCTAAATTTCAGAGTCACTTAACTTCTTTTTTTTTTTTTAGTGTATATACTATATATACCTGTTACTATATAGGCACGGTCGATTCGGTCTCCATCTCGCTGTCTCTATCTGACTTGCATGCAAAATTAATTACGAGCAAAATTTATTTACGATGCTGACGTTGATGTTGGATTTGTCGTTGTTGTTATTGCTGTTGCTGTCGCTGCCTTTTGCTGAGCTTCTTCCACGCGCGCTGCGCCAGCCATAAAACTTTTACGTTTTGGCCCTAACCGAATTTAGAAGCAGAATGACAGAGTCGCGGTCTCGGACCCCGACCCAGACCCAGAGCCAGACCAGGCCTCAGTTTAGATACATTCTCACAACCATTTGCGGCAGAAGGCCATAAAACTTGGAACAACGCTGACATTTTCGGTGCTGCATTGCAGTGTTGCGGTTCTTTGCTGCACTTTTTACGAGCAATACTTTTGCGACTGCTGCAACACTGGGCTGCCCGCCCCGCAACAACAAAGGGGTGCACTTTGCACCCAAGCACCCAAATTCACAATCACAGCGACCCAGTCGAAAGTGCGAAATGAAATTTTAATCAGCCTTGCTTTGTGTTTATGATTTGGCCGTAAAATTGAGGCTGCTTCTGCTGCAAGCATTTGATAAGTAAATCTGTATAAAGTATGGCCAAATTGAAGGCAATATAGCTCAGATATGAAATATAAACCACTCCAAAAGCATGAGAACTCTTAACAAAGTTGCTCCCATTAATTGAAGAATGTATGAAATGAATATCAACTACTTATGCCTTATACTAAATATTTAATAACAATTATTAAGTAAATTGATTTATTCGTCTTTGACTTCTGTACAATGTTGGAGATAAAAATATTAAATTTTTATTATGAAAACACAGTGAATTTTGAGAGAGATTTTGCTATTTTAAACTAAATACTACTAACATAAAGCAACATCGAAAATAATTAGAATCTTTATTAAAAAAATGCGTTATTTAATTTGCAGATTTTACAATAGCATACTCGTATATCCCGAAAGCAACACGATTATATCATTCATTACGACAATGATCTAAATGGATAAGAGACAAGTGTGATCTACATTAGATTTCACAGAGATATCGCATATCTCAACTATGTAGAAAACGTGACTTAGGTCAGGGCCGGGTTGCTGCTAGATAAACACCACTGTTGCCTTGGTCACAGTTTCAGACAAATGCTGAGGCCAGTCATGCCAACTAGTTGTTTGACTAAGTCAAATGCAAATATGAGTTGAGCCCACCTCCGCGTCAGGCACACGATGCTCAGATAAGGACCACACCGGCCAGGCTAGCGCGACGTGATAGGGCAGAGAGTAGGGGGGAGTAGAGGAGAGTAGAGAACAGAGGAGATAAAATGCCGCTGGGCCAGTTCAAAGAGCCGACGATGAAAGCGTCATCACATCATCAAACAAAGTGAGCAACAAATTAGAGGCAGCAACTACCAAGAAATGCTCTGGGATTAGGCTAGATGGGACGTGGATGTCGTCGACGCTTGCGTCATCAAATTTGTTGCTGGTTATCAACGGGAGTCGGAGGCGACTCGCCGGCATTCTCTGTGCCAGCTGATAAGCGCAGAGACCTGTGAACACTGAGTTGTGTGCGTCATCTCAGCCTCAGTTGAAAATGGAACGTGACCTGGCACTTTGCTGACATTCCATAATCACTTAGTTTTTCCTGCAGCGCATTTTCATGCTTTGTCCTTATCAATTTTACGACTTCCTTTGGCTGGCACTTCGGCACTTGGAGCACTCGGAGCTCTCGGAGCACTCTTTCCCCGACTCCGGACCACCGGCTAACTGCAATTAGCTTGCTTTCCCATATTTGAATCGTTGACCGTGTCTCGCCTCGGTCTTTTTATCTAAGTTAATTGATATTTATGGGTGCACCACGTTTTAAGAACTTTTCTCTTTAAATGTTCGAAACAAAACTTCGTTTTCCATTTCAACTTTTATTAGCAATTGATCTAGCAAAAGATTTTATAGGTTGAAAAGTGAGTCAGTAGAAAATACAGATCGGCGTTTTATTTATATTTTATAGTTGAACAGATCTTTAGAAATGACAACTAAAAGCGTCCATAGGAAATTGAATTTATCTACCAACAATTAAATTCTAAATGTTCTCTTGAGATACAGTGAAAAAATACAACTACAGGAAGCACTAGGAGTTCTCAGTTGTTCGTCAGCTGTCTGTAGCTCGAAGTAATGTGCTATCATATTTCCAATACATCAATACTGAAATAACCATGAGGAAGCAGTTTTTTTTTTAACTAGCAACACTTGAAAGGTTTCCCTTAAAAAAATAAAAACATGGCAGGAATATATCGAAAATTAACAATCGCTGTTGCCTTGATTTATGAATGAGTTTGTTGTCAGGACATTTTCTACGGCATGATGCGCCACTTTTTCAAGGAGCAGTCCGGGAATATTATTGATGTTTGTATATGAAGCGAGTACTTAAAAGTAAATAAATAATAAAGGAAATTACATTCTTGTTTGCTAAGGAAATGCGTTGGCATGAGTCGTAAAAAACAAACCTGAGATATGATATGTCATTGACAGGCTACTGTTGGGTAAATAATATGAAAAAGGTTAGCCAACTATGAATATAAATGGTTGTTCATTTTCCGAATTATTATATATCCCACATTAAATGAAAGTGAGTTAAATGATTACAGGCAATTTTAGGGTTTCAACGGCTGTTCATTGATAACAAAAACAACCTGTAAAGCATTACACCTCAAGGACTCATTTTCTGCGCCGCAGGAGCAGCAGCTATATCGACTTGAGAGAGACTTCAGATCAGCTTTATGACATCAACCAATTTTGAATGCCTTGCAGAGCAGCAGGAAAATTTCTTAGTAACTACGCACAAAACCCTAATATTCCGCACAGTGTGTGGGAGTTGAATTGAGTTGCTGAAAAATTCCAGGAATAGATTGAAGAGTATAATTATGCTCACGCGTGCAATTTACTGTCTGGCTGTCAATTGCAAAAGCAAACACAAGACACACGCAAAGGGAGCAAAACAACAGCCCAGACTTGGGATGGGGCAAGATGAATAGGTAGAATGCGAGTTAGTTGCTACCTGAGTCCCAAAACTCAGTTGTCCTTGGTTATTCTAGTACTCCGACTCATCTGAGGACAATGTCAATGTCAAAGGCTGGCTAGTCCTGGTGCTGACAAATCAGCAGGCGAATGGAGAATTTATGAATAGGCGTAGGTTGAGCTCTTTGGCTCAGGATGTGGCCTGTTGTGTCTTTTGCCAGTGCCTGCCGCTGATCGCTTCATTATGCTGTAATTGTCAATTTTTTGGATTATTGCTGAGCCAAAATGTTGCAACTGCTCACTTCCTGCGGCAAGTCAAGCACAATTCACATATCTATCAAACGAAATCAGCACAGATAAATCAATTTGTCGTCTTAATGTCAAGGCAAAAACATTTTTATTTATGCTGCAAAGTAAAAGCTAAAAGAGGCTTACAAATTTTGATATCGTCTCAAATTTAATGCCTCGCACTGTAATTTAGATTGATTGCCTTTCAGATGGGCAAGCGAAAGTGTGGAAAAATAGGCGAGTAAATTTGCACAGTCCTTCAAGCAACTGAACCTTTTTGCTAATTTTATGGCTAGTTCGTGACTGCAACTACGAGAGGCCACAAAGCGTACTAGCTTTGGCCAAAATAACGGTGTTAGAACTACCAGAGAGTCAAGTCGAGTCCATATGCTAACCTGTTACGCCCGCCGCATGTGGACATTAAATTGGTTTGCCACGACGACTGCTCAACTCGCGACTGCCACACGCGCCGGCCCAGCAATTTGGTTGCAGGTAAATACAATTTGTACGTGCCAACGCATCCCGTCAACAGTCCGTTTTTCTTTTTGTTTTCTCTGCCAATTTCGAGTACCTTCGCACGTCGTTTTTTTTTCCAGAAAATTAGTTTAAAAGCATCATAAAATAATTTTGGTGTGCGCGTTGAAAATTTTGCGCGTTCGCATTTGCCGTTTTATTGCGGGCAAAGTTGAATGGCTTTTAACTTTCAGTTGATACCCTACCAACTCCAGTATTAAAGTGTTTATGCAATGTGCTAGCCAATCGGTAGTAGATACGCTGAAATTTGCTGCCTTAATGGGACAACCACATTTTTGTATTTTATTTAGACTTTCGAATTACTTCTTTCCATTTTATATTTTCTCTTCGTTTCTATACAACATGAACAATTTTAAAGCTTTTTATAAATATGAATTTTTTATCAATTGAACATAATTATTTATTTTTGTATTTTGGATGACGACTAATTTTAAATAATTCAAATAAAATAAAGCCGTTGCAGCAATTATATTTGAACGATTTTCAGGGTATTTTATAGCTGACCATTGTTATGTGTTTCCTTTTTCGCTTGTTATTTTACGCGAAGGTGTGTAAATGGATTTGGAGTATTCTGTCTTGGGCGCTTAGATAGCTCATTGTCATCATCATCATCATCAACAGTAACAAAATCATCAGCGTTAGCATCAGCAGCATTTTGCAATTCTGTTTTTGAAATGATCTGCTGCGTGGGCACCATAAAATACCCAAAGAGCCAAATTAGATTTATGGGTTTTAGGAGATTTTAAAATTTTATGGCGGTCGGAGGGTGCAGACTGGCAGTCGATAAAAATCAAATGGTCCTCGCAGTTTGGCTGGGGTCAGTAAATGGTAATTAGAGAAACAATTTATGTACGGAATATTCAAAGCAATTACAAAGCTTTGACAGCGAATTGAATTTACAGATTTCTTAAATGATTATAATGAATTTATAGTTATGTATAATTTATAAATGTTCGCTTTTTATATATAATGAATGTATCTATTGACATTTTTTAGTAGTATAAATATTATATTTAATTGATATATTTCACATTGGTAAATATTAATTTGGCTTAACTTACATTACTCATCCAATGACGTTTGCAGATGACACGCATTTTGTAATCCTTATCTTACTATTATTTAGAGAATATGAATCATTCCTTTGCTTCAGTATTTATTTCACCCAAATACTAATTCAGACGCATGCTGCATATGAATCATATTGAGATAAAGTTATCTTAGTTGGGGCAGCTCATAAAAGGCCCACAAAATAAATTTAAAGTATTTAACATTTCAAATGGTTAGAATTTGCTAAAACAAGTAAATTACAATTTGTTTTTTCTTGCAAAAAAAAACCATTAAATATAAATTCCTCGTGCTGCATGCAATTGTCCTTTGGCTGAGGCGTAATCCATACCGAAATGCACTTAAGCAGCAGTACTCCTCCCACAAGCACCTTCAGAACACGAAAAAAAATAACATACAAGTACATTCAAACATATAGTAAAAAGTATAAAAGCGATGGTGGAAATGGAGAACCTCTCGTAATTTGAGCAATTTGTTTTCATAAATTGCACTGTGCTGGCAACATTCTGCCTTATACAATATGAGGCCACCAGCCAGTGAATAGTATCTTGTATCTTGTATCTGGTGTCTCATACTCTGGAAAACTATTTGTCGATGCTGTATGTGTGTTTTCGTAGGAATTACGCTACAAAATTTGTTAAGAACCTCTCAAGTTAAGCATGTGTGGACGTGGATTTATGTGGCCGCATGCTACTCCTGCTTTTAGCAGCACATCCTCTGAAAACAATCACAGATCCTTGGCAAACCACTTGCCTGAAAAAAAATACTCACAAGCGGTTCAGGCGTCAATGTTTTAAGTGCTCTGTCCGGCCTCCCTCTGCCTTCCTCTGCCTGCCTCTGCTGGCAGTTGTTTTGTAATGGTTTTAATAACAATTTGCCGCAAATGTGACCAGGTTTCTTACACTTATGTTTGTGTAAATATAATTTCTTTAATTGGATTTTGTCGTCATAGCTGCCAGCACAAGCATTAAAAGCACCGCAAAAGCATTCGCCAGTTGGCGGCGTTGGTGTGAAGTTAAAAAGCAGTCACCAACTAAAAACCGACCAGACAGTCAGACAGTCAGACAATCAGACAGTCGGACAGACAACCAGGCAGCTGAAGAAACCCGTTAAAATAGCACCCGAAAAAATGCGCAACTGTGGAAAGATCAGCCTCATGAACTGCAATATTCGCTGCATCTGATTAATAAAATAGTTTGAAAATAAAATGAATTTAATGTACACTTATGGTAGAAAATAAGGAATTTAAGAATGTAGAATTACAATACAAAATGTTAATATATATTTTATTTTTCGATAAGAATAATTAAATAAAATTTACGCATTTATGATTAAATATATAAATGCCTTATTTATTATAAAATGGATTAATTAAATTGTAAGTTTGTTTATTTATTTAATGTAAACACAATTTTCGAAAAGGTTTTTATATTATATATAAAATTAAATGGCAATTCAAATCAAAGTCAAAAAAATAATTTAATAAATTTAAAAAGCAAAAAGAAAAAATTAAAATAAATGATGTAATATATTCATAAAATGTGAACATTATTGAATATAAGGAGTACTATTTTTGTGGATACGAGTATAAGAAAATTAGTTAAAGACTACCGTATAATTTTTATTTTGAAACTTATATGAAACAGTAGCACATAAAATGAAAAGATAAATAGACAATAGGCAATATTAAAATTAAAATTAAACTGACAAATGGAATGGTTTAAGTTAAAATGTAAAATGAAAGTATAAATAATAGGATATTTGGGGGAATACTAATTAATATAGTACATGTATAAAATTAGTTAGAAGTTTCATAATATGGTTATTTGGGAACAGATATCCAACTGTGAAGCTTACTGACTTTATACATTTTGTTCCACAGAAAATTAAGTTTATAGTGCCTCAAGGCAATTTCCAAAGTCCGGAGCAGAGCAGCGTATACGTATACATAATATGTTGAACAAATGTTAGTGACAGGCGACAGCGCGACACGCTGTCTAACAATTTTAATTTTCAATTTTAAGAGCGACGGACGACATCGACGACGATGGCGATGACGATGACGACGACGTCTATTCCAGTCACAGAAGGAGCCAGGGACAGAGTTGGAGTCAGAGTCAGAGTCGGAGACAGAGACAGAGTCGAGGCCCGAGCCACGTCCAGTGTTATCCGGTACGTTTAACTGGGTCACTGGTGTCAATCGTTAACTGCTGTTGTGCTGGCTCTACTTGTTGTTATTGTTGTGCTGGCTGCTGTTGTTGTCAACTTAATTATGTCGCAATTGCTTTGAAGTCGACTTTGGCAAATGTAAACCAACAGCAGGTGGCATTGCTCCATGGTCTTTACGTACGCGATCCGTGGTCCGCGGTCCGTGTTCCGTGTTTCGTGGTCCACAGAGCCATTTCAAATTGCGCTTTATTCAATTTTTATGAGCACCAGCACCTCCTTCACCCTCCACTCCAGAGCGTTCCCCTTTTTTTTAGCTGCAACATCGTTGTCACCGCTTTAATTGGATTTGCCCCGCTGACGCGTGGCTTTTGTCTTTCTCTATAACATTAGCTTTGCCATTTGCGTCGCTCTCTGTCCTTCTTACTTTCCCTAGTCGGTCGAGGGTTTTGTGGCCATCGTCATCATCGCCATTTGGCACTCTCTGTGGCAGTAGCTAAAAAGCTTCAGCGCATTACAAATTGGTTTTGTTATTGGCTTAATTGAATTGTTGCAGATTGGACTTTAAATACGCGACTGCCTCATTGCGACGACACCAGCAACTGGTTGTTGTTGCCACTCTTGCTATTGTGTGCCTGAGGCAATCTCTCCATATACTAATTTTCATAAGGTAGCATCAACAACTTGGCATGCAATTAATTGTAGGTTGTCATGCTTCCAACTACAGCAACTGTAATGGACAGATGGACAAATGGATGAGTGGATGGTTGGGTGGATAGCGAAATGTACTTATGTATGAATGTTTGGGTGTTAGCTGTCGTTGCGAGCCCGAAAGGAGGCCAAGCCATGTAATTAGAGCAGTGGTGGGTATATTCCAATTGTTAGAATCAACTGTCGGCTGTTAACCCCATTAAGACTGCAAATTATTTTCGAATTAAAAAGAAGAGAAAAATATGTTGTAGCACCTGAATTAAATTTTACAAAAATTCACTTGAAGTTTAGAGTATTACATATCGTATTGTTCACTTTAAGCTACAACTAAAGTCTCTTCGTATAGAACTTGAGCTAAACATAGAGAATTGATTCGAATAATCTTTGTCTCATTACTTTCTCTGGTATTATATTACATTTTTGATTAGACCGTTGTTGAATTACTTGCAGTATTGGTTGTATTTGTAGGAAACTCGAAATTGAAGTCTTTCTTTGCCCCATTTACCCCATTCCAAGATCATTTGGCCATATCACTTACAGAGCAAAACAAAGCACGGCTGTGTCACTTACCGAGAATTGCTAAGCCACAAAGCCAAAAGCAAACGCCTTGTAATGCTACTGTCGCCAGTCTGATGATGTTGCCCCAGCTACCTTGTGCTCCAAAAAAAAAAAAAAAAATAGAAAGAAAAAAATAGAAAAATAAAAACCTATTTCATTGTTTGCATGCAACGTTGACGAGGCAGAAAGATATGTCAACAAAGAAGAAAAAACTCAGACTGGGACTCCAATGAGAATTGATTGACACCAAGATGTACAGCGAGCGGGGAAATTATTTGTGTCCAAGTAACACTCGAAAACTAATGCGCTTATCAGTGAAAATTGATCGGGTCTCCACAATGAATGCAGGTGATTGTTGCTTGTATGTGGAAATAATTAACATGTACTTTCGATTTCGTGACTGGAGGCTTGCTGGGCCCAAGAAATGAAAAAGTAACAAAAAGAAAAGAGCCCGTCGAAAAGTAAAACGAAATGGAGCCACAACTACACACTTGTGCCGTACCCGCTCCATGTCCGCACCCCCATCCTCCACAATATAGTACGCATTTCTGAGTACAATCAATAACATTTGTAATGTCAATAATGACAAGCGCCACAGGGCGTCGGGTAGTTCTCGAAATTGAAAGTTTATAGCTGATGGATTTTGATGAATTGCCCAACTATACATCCAGATAGCCAAGTCCAAGCACCTTGCATATCATTTTACGGTACCTCAGCACAGCGATAAGAGCGGTGCCGATAAGCCAATCTATCTGATGTCCCAACGCAAGCTCAGCGCTGGAATCAATCATAAAATGCATTTATTGATGGGCCCAGTCACAACGCTTGTTTTTTGTCTGCTTTTTACTGTACAGTGAAACATTAAAATCCCAAGACGTTAATTGAGGTCGTCCGAGCAGTCGGTCGGTCGGTCGGTCGGTCGGTGGGGTTTGGCGCCAAGTGCGAAATTAGGGTTAATTGAGATATTTTCAACACACATATCCAGTAGAGATTACCCAAGAGCTTTCACAAGACTACTAAAAGAAACTGGATATGAAAACTATTAACACTTTGATTGCACATTGAGGTTCTAATGGACAGCACGGGTTCGTCTTGCAAGAGTCGTTACGGGAAACTCGTTTCCGTTCGTTAAAGTTCAACGACATGCAAAATTCACACGTTGTCTAAAACTATAATTAACACACAAGTTGGCTGGAAAAATTGTTGAAAACATTTGCAGAAAGGCAATCAAGTATGACGCGAAAACCAGTTGCATCCTATTCTTATTAACAATAGTTAAATCGCTTTGCATACTTAATAGTATATAATCAGACATTATCCATATAATACGCTTATTGTTTTGATTTATAGCACGACTGCTGTTCAAACTTGTAATTAATCGTGTAGCTATTTGCATAGCATAGCTTTAAATCTCGCTTATTATATGTCTTGTTATTTATATTCGCTCATATCGTAAGTATGCTTCTCAGATATTAATTGTCATTTCCACTGGTAACTGTTGCATAAGCAGATTTGCATATGTCATCGATCAATTATTCATCAATTATTGAGATATTTCCAAAAATAGATCTTGTGGTATTTTTTCCTTATTTAAATTTTTGCACACGATGATTCAAGTTCTGAATTCATTTGAAGTGTCGCGACGTTAAAATAACGAATTAATCTTTGATCTAAACTTGAACCTATTGTTATTAACAAATAAATGTTTGCTTACTCAGTATTCAGATTAGTTTTATGTGTCTTTTTTTTACCCTGATACCATGGTACATTGGGTTTGTCCAATGTCCGTCATTCTGTCTGTGCGTCAATCGCAAATCGATAAAGCCACATATCTCATACAATTTTGAGGTCACCAAATTGTCTATCGCAATTTTGAAAGCAAACTTATAAGATGGAATACGGGGAATTTTCTTCAAAGGCACTTGTCATCAGATATTTCCTATGGCATCGGAGTATTTCGCAGTCTGTTACGCTCAACTACAACGTTCTCATTGTTCTTGATAAGAAAATAAATTATATAAATTACACAACCAGTCACATATTAATTCAATTTGTTTTAAGCGAACGAAAATATAATAGCATTTCTAACCCTGAGCTAAAATTGGTATGTTTCCAATTTATTTATAATTCTGCATATAACCAAAGTAAATTTATCTCACTCACGAGTAATAAAGTATTATCAGACAAATAAACAAAATGCTTAAGCAATATTTGTTAAATATTTAGGTCTTTCTCTGTTGAGATTAAGTTCAATATCAAATTGTTGGATTGCACAGCTATGTAAAAAAAGGGCCAACTAAAGATTAGTGTTCAAATCTGATAAGTTTCAGTAGTGCTTAATGTAGCATAACAACATTTTCACCTATGCCACAAAACGATTACACAAATTTTCTAAGCAATCAATATCTAAACAGCTTTCTTAAGGCCTATTTTGTAGCCCTTTCCCACCTCAATAAGAGAGGGGTGCAAAGCTTAGCTGCACCTATAAAAAACAGAAGAAGAAAAAAAGAAAAACACACATCAACTGCCATATAAAGCCACTTGGCCGACTAGAATGTCGAAAAAATTTATGCTTGAGTGCTAATAATGTTCAATGAATTGTTATAGTATAGAAGAACCTTTGAAGCGATAAAAAAGAAACAAAGCAAAATTGGTATAAACTATGATAGAAGACGGTGACAAGAACGAAGAACACGACTACAATAAATGGAAATGACATCGTAAGTACTGCATGGCTATAGCTATATACAGATACAGATATAGACATGTAGATATAGATATAGATATAGATACATACTTACGAGCATGGGCTTTAGGAGTTAACTGGCCAAGCGCAACGAACTTGAAGCTAACGCGCCCCAAGATTATCTGAGGCGGGCAAAACCATAAACAAATAAGGAATAAAATTCAATCCGACTGACAACTGACTGCAGCACAGTCTGCGTGTGTATCTGAGTTGACAGCTGCGGTTCATTGACATTGAATGGGTTGACAGTTGGGGTTGTTGTATGGCTCGGGTTGGGGTTTCTGTTTTGCTATGCTTTTGTTTTTGCTGTTGAGCAACTGCGTTTTTAATTGTGCATGCAATGAAAGCGGCACTCAAAATGCACTTGTTAGTTGCACACAGACACACAGTGGCAATCATCATGCTGCAACATAATAAGAGACTATGACTAGTCGCAGGACGAGCTGAGATGAGGCCACTTTCTGTTGCAGTTGAGTGCTGCATGCTTGCGCGTAATTTCTACGAATTCAAAAGCCAAAGACAATGCAACGGCATGCGGCGTGCGGCAAGAGGTGGGCGCATGCGGTGCTACGCGGAACCTTGAGGGTTGCATGACCTATATCACAGCTTAGATACGTTGCCCAAACCAGACCAGGCAGCACGGCTCCGAAGACGCTGACAACGACTACTTTCCCAGGGCAGCTCCCGGCCTATGACAAATGTTTCACATCAGTGCGTTTCGACTGCAACAATTACCTGCCTAGTCCGTTGTTGTTGTTGGAGTTGTTGCTGCATTTGTTGCTGTTGCTGTTGCTGTTATTATGATTATTGTTATTCTTTAGATCCCTCCCGGCGTCACAGCTCAGTTGGTCGTCCGCTGCGCCTTGCTGCGCCTCCGAGCTGTGCCTCGTTTGCTGACTTTGCCGGGGTCAGGGAACAAGTGCTTCCAGTTAACATAGCCTGGCAGGATGTCGAGAGACGTTTGGGGTAATCGGTCTCTCTGACTTTATGGCGCACAGTCCACCACAGGAGTTATTGCGATGCTGGCTGTGTCAAGTGTACCTAAATCTACTTTTTCCGATACCCACCCTTCTCTCTCCCTCCTTTTTTTCCGGGCTAAATCGATGCTGCAGCTGATTACTCAATTAGGGTGTGAGAAATGCACTTTGGTTGCATGTAATTATGCGGAAATTGTGAAGAGATTTTCACATGTGCAAAACAACTCGATTGACAACTCAATTCCGTATCCGTTCGAAAAAGAAAAACAAATTACATATGCTAAGTGAAAAGGAATTCTGAGCTGAGCTCAAAAGTGATGTGCAGCTGTGCAACTGCAATGGAACCCAAAGTAGCATGTAGCAAGGCTCGCGAAGTAATAAAAATGTAACAAAAATGAGATGAAATCAAATGAAATGAAACTTATATATCATATCGAGCTGAACATGTTTCATGTTGTATAAGTCAAAAACGTAGTTGTGAAATTTATTAAATATTAAATATCATTTATATTATATTTTTCATTTTACATTTTGAATTTAATTACAATTTGAGCACACTAATATAAATAAATAAATGAATAAAGAAACCTATTTAGATTATTATTTATTACTTATTAAATAGCATTACAAACTTTTTGACTGATTGGGTTTCTCCAATTATTACAATAAATGCTGGACCATTTAACATTTTAATTCCGCCAGAATTAATTAAATCTTTTATTTTCAATTATAATATTTGTTCATTTTTGTGTGTGTGTGTGTTTTTTTTTTAAATTGTACAACATATTTAGTGCACATTTTCATTTTCTCAGGGGCGCAACAAATAAGAAAAGTTTCTATAATTTTCCTATATTATTAAAGCAGGCGTCAAGGCAATTGTTAAAGACAATGTAGATTGTGATCAACGCCGTGCATATTGTTATTTGCATACCAGCAGCTGTTTTAAATGCAATTAAAGCCTCTTAATAAAATGTTGCTGTCGATTAAAAAAAAGATTAATTGCCCGTTTCCAATGAATAATATACGTAACTGTTTTACATTTATCGCGGCAGCATTCTTGCGATAACTAGAAAAGTAGCTTTTAAGTGGAGTACTAATTTAGAGCAGAGTGAAACACATACATTTAGACACATACATATATCCAAATGCACACATATATATATATACACTTATTACATATAAGGTCAACACACAATCAGTGCAGCTGAGAGCGTTGAGCTTGGGGCTTAGAAATGAAATACGTTGTTCAAGATCAAATTTAAGCCGATTTATGAATGTCAGAAGCGCTTGACAAGCCCCCAGCCAATAGCTGAATAACCAGCTCAAATGGAAAACAAAAAATATCGAAAAAAAAAAAATAAACAAAATAAACAAAACAAAAAAGCGAAACAACAACAACGAAAATAAAATTAATAAACTATGTTAAGTTTTGGATCGTTTGGTGCATTATGCAAAGCAGCGCATCGACTTGGAATTGGACTCGGGCTTGGACCCCATAGTCAGTGAAAAATTAAGCGGCTTTATCAGTGCCATCACCCGCATGCGAAGCCGCAAGAAGCCGGAGCCAAAGCCAAAGCCAAAGACAGAGCCAAAGGCAGCGGATTCGGTGTCGAGCTGGCCGTGGACTCATTAATTTTTGTGGGGCTCAGCACAGTAGTCGGCATTGAATACAAAGCCAGAATGCAGAATGCCTAAATGGCTCATTAGGGTCTTAAATTAAAGCTACTTGGGGGCTACCAACAAGCCAGCAAACGCAACTCGGTCAGCCAGGCCCCAAAGGGTCAGCGAGAAGCCAAAAGAAAGCAGCGGCAGAAGCGGCTGCAAAGACACGCCTTGCCACCAACCACCGGGCAGGGAAGCGGCAACCTGGTTCACCTAATTAGATGGCAATTGTCTTACTGTGTGTGACAGTTGGGCAGAAATTATTGCAATGGGTTTAAGGAACTACATACAAGCGACGGGTACCTGGCCAGGTCTCTATTTATTCGGTTCGGTTACCCGCAACTGCCACGAATCCCACAATTAAAGAAACTGAATAAAAATCGTCATCAACTGTGACAGAAGATGCAACCCAACTAACAAAAAATTTGCTAATCTGTCCCCCTTAATAGATGATCTGAGTCCAGGCAAAAGAGTCTCATCATCATCATCATCCTCATCCTCATTCTTATCCTCAACCTCATCCCCGTCTCTTGTGCTGATTCATTTAGCTTGTTGCGAAGAGAGATTAGCCGATCATGATAAGAATGTTCTTTTGTGCAGTCGATGAGCTCATCAAGCGAACAACCCTTTATAAATTGCATTGGAATTTATCATAGACGAACCTCGTTGAAAAGCAATTTCATTACTTGCAGTGTGCTTCTCTCTATCTACGTCGATGGCCCAAAAGAATCTGATTTTATCCGGCTTTGTTTTGAGTGCCTGCGTTGCCTGCCTAACTATGTATGTGATTTCTTATCGCAATCTTAATGAAAAATGGCAACTGAGAGACTCGTCTAATGGGCCAACGATCACCGTTGACTTATGGACAGCTTTTGTAGTGGAAATTCCAATTTATGAAAATACCTCAACTTAAAACAAGACAAAGAAGATGAAGAAACTATGTAAATGTTTATTACTTTCTTACACTTTGTTTTCCGCACTCTTTTCTACTATTTGCTATAATGTTAAATTTTTATTCGCTGAAATAGCGCATTTTCATTAAGTCGGCTCCTAAATAAAAAGAAATTACAAATTGACCACAGCTTAAATATATATACTCGTACACAATGCGATTATTTACTATTATCTTGAAATGCAACTTTCTCGTATTCACTTAACTCATCTTCATACAATTACAAACAAATTCAACCATTCCCAATCTGAGCAACTCTTGCAGCTCGGTGTGCTGTACCAATTTCAGTTTCCTACCTGACGCCAACATCAAATTCATCTTCCACCAGGTGAATGCATAATAAGTAAAGATTCCGCTGTGCGCCCACAAATTGCTCTCGAGTCCCGAAATAAGATATCCGCACGTAGCTGTAATTTAAAACCCCACCAAAAAATGTAAAAAAAAAACTACAAAAAAAATAAAAGCAGCAACAAAACGAGAAATGGTCTCATGCCCCGTAAAAGCAACACACACCTACAAACACACACACACACATGAATATAACACACACACACACATAGCATTATCCTACACAGCAATAATATCTTTTCTCAGGCAGGCGGGCGAACAATACAAATGTAGAGATATGTCATTTGCCAGGCAAAGCGAAATGGAAGAACACAGCTAAACAGAACAGAACCGAACAGAACAGAACAGAAATGAAGATCGATGCTCCATAACAGTTCGACTGGGACAAGAACTGGAACTGCGACTGGAACTGGGCAGGCAGTCAGGCAGTCGGGCAGGCAACATGTGCGCCGCTTTGTAACGCCAATTATGGGCCCATAATTTGAAGGCATTGTTTGTCTGGCGCACAAAAGACGAACTGAGAGCGAGCATTACACGAAACCCGAAGAAAACGAAGAAGAAGAAGATCATTTCCCAATCTCATACACACACACACACAGTCTCTGGTCTTAGCGATGCGTAACGAAGCGGCAAATGAGCAAAAGCCGCTTGCTGGCTGAGCACATTGAGCACAATTGAGCGCATCTTTAGCCAGGTAGCGCGCTCTCTCCCTCTCTCTCGATCCGTTGCGCTCTCGGGCTCTCTTGAGTGGGCTCTCTTGAGTTGACAACGCGCTTGACGATCGAGCCGAGTTGTCATCGGCTTTTTTACGTGCTGAGCGCTAATCAGTTTGTTTGCAGACGTCGCCAGTGCCGAACGTTTGTGCAGCGCGGAGAGCACAGAAATTCAGCAGAACAAAGCTACAGATACGAAAACAGATAGAGAAAAAGAGATACAGTTACGGATAAAGTGAAAGTGAGCCGCACAACAAGAGATACGCGATACCGTGCAGCGTGTAATACTCGTAATTGAATCCGAGAACAAAAAATACATAAGAAGCAATGGGCGACTTGCCACGAGCATTAAACTACGAGCTGTCGCACGATTTGCATTTCGATCATTTCGGCGGCGCCGCACAACAGATTTTGGATAACGGCAAGAACGTTGCCGCACAAGCCGCCGAAGCCTCAACGCCAACGATCAGCACACTGGATGTGCTGGTCAATAGTGATTTCCTGCAAAAGATTGGGGAAACCATCTTCAACTCGATACAGCTAAACCATCAGAAAATAAACGAAGCCAACTACGCACGGAATTCCAGCGAAATGTCCATGGACTTTGATTTCGCAGCCAATCGTGTGGTGCTGGACAGCAGCAGTGTGGACCAACTGCAGCAGCAGCTGGAGTACGACAAGTTCATGAACGAGGTGTGGATTGGCATTGTCTTCACGCTAATCTTGATCTCGATGGTCTTCTGCATCTGCTCCTGCTTCCTCTACCACCAGTTTCGCACCTGGAAACGCAATTGTAAGTAAAACCATATCAATAATTCAAAGGCAGCTTTTGTCAAATCTCGATTAGCTCTTATCAGAGCAGTTTGCTTTTTTCGGCATTTCATTTCGCATATTTGTGATTAGTGCTTCGAATGAGGTCTACGTGATAATTTGTTGGGCAATACTAACTAAAGTGACCCACCCGCCACTCATATCTTTTGAATGAATCAGAAACGGCTTAAGATTGTGAAACAATCCTGAATGAGAATTATAACTGTGCTGATAACTAAGATTCAAGATGAGTGAATCTCTTTTTTACACCAGTAATTCAATTGGTGTCTTCTGTTATTAATTATAAATAATTGTTAGATCTGGGCCACCTTACTCTAGTCTGAATGTTAATTTTATTAGACTTGGTGATTTTTTTAGTTAGACTGCTCTTCAAGACTTTACGTGTTGTTCTACTCATTTTGTAAAACTGTTTTGACCTTCAAAAGAATTAGCACAAAACCATTGCCTTGGTTTCTTCTTGCTTTCACAATTTTCTTTAATTGCTGTTTTTTTTTTGCAACGCAAGCAAAGAGTGAATAAACTTTATGAGAAAAAAAAAACACAAATGAAAACAGCTTGCAATAAAAACAAATCACAGAAATGCTTAAGCAGCTAGAAAGAAATATTACAAAATAAAAGCAAACGTTAATCAAAAAATGTTCTTTTCTTATTCTCTTGTGCAGATCATAATAATGCCAACAGCTCATCGCAGTGCACAATTATTGATGTTGAGGCATTGAAATTGCAGCCCGACTTGGAAGATCCGGTTCCGGAATACACACTGGTCTCCGGCCTGCCCAGCTACGAGGCTGCCTTGGAGTTGTTGCACAAAACGCCGCAATCGTCGTGCTTGATTGTCTATCCAAGCGTGTTTAATGTGTTCAATAAGCATGAGAGACCCAGCACAACAACAGCAACAACAGCAGCAGCAACAACGGCGACAACATCCACAGCCATAACTGACGTTGTGGAATCTGCGACAGCAACGCTGCCACAGACGTTGTCGTTGTGTGAGGCATCAACTCCACTGTTGCCAACAATAGCAACAACAACAACAACAGCAACAACAGCAGCAGCAATATCCACACCCACATGCGAAAGCATAAAGCCCAATTTTGTGCCCAGTTATGCTGAGGCATTTGGCTTTAAGACCGTCGACGAGAAGAAGAAATCTTCGAGATGCCAAAGCCAAAGCCAACTCCAAAGGCAACTCCAAAACCAGACAAAAGACCATAGCGATAAATGGTAAGAAATGGCTATCCAAGGAGCGAGATCTGAAATCAGCTCTCAGTTTGAGCTCTCGGACGACACCAACCAAAATGTGCTCTGTGATAATTGCTGCTGTTGGGCTGCCCAGTTTCCCTAACAAAATGATTATTTTGTACTTAGAATCCACTAAGCGCTGTGATTAAAAAAAAAGAAAAGAAACAAAAAACACATAGACAACTCGTAAGAAATGATATATACCATTACCTGTACTTATGAATACTTAAATGCTCGATATAAATTCGATTCGCTTAATGCTTAGTTGTTATTAGCTTCTAAGTAGACACCAATTTAATAAATTAAAAAAAAACAAACAAACAAATATTATACTAAACAATTTTAAGTCTGATTAAACACACTTGAAAACTTTAACCTGATGATATCAGTGGCTGATTTGCATTCCAATTTATATTATATGGCTATCGATTAGAGATTTTCCCATAGTTGATACTGATGTGATTGACACCAACAAGTATTTGCAGCATGATTCGAATCGCAGTCTGCATTGGATGCCATGAAAGGCTTTCCCAGCGTTTCTCTTGTAGAGCTTTATAAATTGAGTAGCTGTGTCCAACTAGATTGAGATACTTGTAGTAGACAGTTAGACAGACAGATGAAGACAGCTTGACTTTGACATTGAGCAGAAGTACGTGCCACGTGAGTAGCTGCATATAAAAATATTGTGCAATTGTGCTAGACACTATTGTAAACTAAGCTTGCAGTGGCATTTTCTCTACTCATTTGTATCACTAAATCCCCTGAGCTGCCTCCAGCTATGTAAATCTGTTTAGTTGTGATCCGTTAAACTTAAACTGCACTTAAATAATGATGTTGAAATATAATACTCGTAAATACAAAAAGGCAGTTAAACGCGGCAAAACGTCCAGCAAAGAAAAATACAATGTGTTTTTTATGTTTTAAAGCGACCACATTTTTATCTAAATAAATTCGCTAACCAGTTTGACTTAGTTTCTAAGGTAAATTAAATTATTGAATTGGCAACAGATCGACAGCGGCAGACTCTATATCTATTTCAACCGTGAGCAAAATGAAAATAAACCTTTTAATACATTTGCTCTAGCTACACTCAGAAAAATCTAACTACATTTTAGAAATTTTCCATTTTTTTTTTGCGCAAATGGTAAGTTGTTAATTTATTATTATTCATTAGTAATTTTTTACACATACAAACATTTTGATAGTTTATAAATTCATTTAATTTGATTAAAAAAAGAAAAAACGATTTTGGGGAAGTTTGAACCCAAAATCCTTCGTTCATGAGTTGAAGGACTTTCAACAGACGAGAGAAAAATTTTCATTACGATTTACTAAATTTCAGAAAAGCATTCTGGAAATAAAGTTTAACATTTCTACCTTTTTACAATTTCAATGATTAAGATATATATTATTAAAAAATAGAAACAAAAACCTTTTATAATTTTAAGAAATTTGTTTTCGTATACTTCGAAATTGTTTCCAAGATCAAGAACATTCGCCAGTTTCTGAGTGTAGCAGATATTTACTAAGAATATATCTATCAAGAATGCCATTGCCAATGAGAGCGTTAGTATTCAAAGTTTATTCGATTGCAAAGCGCATTCGATTGCCGTTTGCATTTATTGGATTTGGCTGTTTATTTGCTTTTTCACTATCGCATTTTTAGTTGGGCAATGGCGATTTGCAAGCTTATCTGTGCAATCCACTTTGCAATTATTGTTTGTGACAATAACAAATTATCTGCAGAATAGCGAAACATTTACATAAAAACGTTGTGAACTAAACTTATGGGGCAGGTCAGGTGAGCGCAAAGCCAATTACTTTGCACAACTATAAAGTGGGTAATAAAAATTATTCAACTCAACATTAATCATTCAATTGGAGGGGGATACACTTGATATGCATGTGCGAAAAGGTGCCAACTGCAATTTGCATATTGTTGCACATTTTGCAGTCGTGCAAATAATATATTTTAATTGTAGTTGCAATTTATGACAGTCGCAACTTTATTTGACACTTTATGATATTTTCAATGCATTCTAAGTGGGCCCCCTGAGTTGGGACTTCAGTGAAGCAATGACTCACCACAAAGTCCGACTTGCGTTAGCTTTATGTTTTCACAGAACACTTTGCTGACAAAAAAAAATAAATAAATAAAAGTAAAGAAAACTAGCATTCACATTGTGTGCAAATTAATTGATTGCCCGAGACATCGAAATCAAGCAACTCAAAACACATTCCAAAAATGTTGCGCATGCGCGTGCCATATCAAAGCGTGCCCAGACTGAGTTCCTAGTTTAAACATATGAAGATATGTATAATAAATCCACTCACGTAGCCTCAATTTGCGTTCCAAAATTGATTGTGTTTTCCGTTCGCAAATAAATACGAACAGCGGTATTCTCTATTATTTTTATATGTTAATAATATTCTCGGCTAGAACAAAACTCTTTATACTAGTTCGATATAAGTTATCATGTTCTGAATAAATATTCTTCTTTTATTTATGCTGTGCGCTTATGGAATCTACTACCAGGAAGTCAAAAAAAAAAAAAAAGATTGGCAGTGCGACGTATTTTGTGCTAAATAATGTGCAAAAAAAATTTTGCAAAATTATTGAATATCTTGAGGTGATTGAATTAGGAATCTTTGGGTTTTCCCAGAGCTGAAGTTATAATTTTATTTAATATCAATTAATTTATTAATATATAAATATTAATATAATATTTATTATTCTTTGTTTATGACTTATCTGATAAGATTTTGTGACTTGAACATAATAATAATAAGTGTAATCTTATTGCTTAAGAAAAAATGCATAAAATAAAATAAAATAATCATTAAAAAAATAAAGCAGATATTTTCTTAAATCTGAGCAAATGCCAAATGACACTTTAGATTTTACTCCAGCTCTACAATTGTATATGCTACATAACTAATTTGTTAAACTTATTTAAAGTCCAGGTGGATCGACCAAAACATGACATATTTGCAGGCGTTTATTGTTAATAATATAACAAAATAAATTACCTGTCATAAAAAGTTGAATGTGCAAGATTAGAATTTAATTAATGTTATTTATTTTTTATAATTTATTATAATTTAATGCTGAAAGCAAAACAGAAATAAAATACTTCAGTTTTAATATTTGTTTTTATAATGACTGAAAATGAATGAATGTAAACAGGGTATAATGGTTTATTGGTTGTTACAAGCTGAAAGGATCATCTCCGATCTCCGACAGACATAGATATTCTCGCTCTTCAGTACATGTGCCTGCCATAAGAAATGAGAGCAATCCCACTCAAAATACTTAAAGGGGAGGTTTTAAAATATATTTAACAGCTGGGTATTTCGTAGTCGAGCTCAGTCAACTACAGCATTCTTATTTGTTTTAATTATTTGATTTTTTTTTTTTTTGCAGAAAAGTAGTTTTACCTGTCGTATTTTTGAATTAATTGTTTTATTATTCAGTTCGCAAAGACAAATCAAATGCTGCTGATTAGCAGCTTTATTTAATTCCAGCAGTCATTTTGCCACTCCCACGTCAACGGAGGTTTTGTATTAGAACAGCGGAATCCGGCTGTTGGAGCATTATTTTTGGAAATAGTCGCAGTTGCAAGTAACTAACAAGTTGAATTTCTTTGATATCAAATGTTTTCAACTTTCCATTTTTTACATTTAAACATCTTTTTATTTTTAAGAATAAATAAGCTCAAAAGACGATCAGTTAACGAACTGCATTCACATTCACTGTTTACCTTTCATATTCTCTGATTGTGATTAGACTGATTACTATTAATTTTTTTGCAATGACTGAACTTATAATTTCAGTATATTAATAACTGCGAAAATGATATATACAAACCCTTATGAAAGTCGCATATTCTTTAGATATTTCTAGCAATTTGTTCAATAGCAATCAATGGGCGCAAATGTTAAGTGCGTACTTAAGATTGTTGCTAATGAGTTTTTGTTTATACAAACTAATTGCTCAACTAATGGATTTATAGCGTAATAGTTGATGTAAGAGCTACCAGGTATATTAAGGTTATAACTTTAAATATTAATACCTAAGTCACGCTTTGAGGCTGACTGTGAAATCTACTCGTATTGAAATATCATCTGAAGAGTTCTCATTTGCATTTGATATGGCACGCCTCGAAGTTTATTGCAAGAGCAACAAAACATGTGTTGCTCGGACAGCGTATCAAAATATTATACAACATAAACAACATAATTAGCTTACAATTCAAATAAAATGAACAAATTCAAATACAAATGCAGAGGCAGCTTCAGTTGATGAGCAGGCGAATGAAAGAAAGCGCAACCAAAGGGCAAACAATTTATTAAAAAGCCATACACGAAATGCAGATGGAGAGAAAGTTGCCCTGTGGAGTCTGTTGGCCAGCCTAATGAAACGAACAATTTATTAATAAAATGCACATTAACCCACGGCTTAGACCAAACACTAAGCTTGTCTGAAGCCCGTCCTACGGCAGCGGCATTTAGTTGAATGAATTTTCAATTAAGCGCCAAATTCGTTGAACGCAGCTCGGGAATCAAAGCTGCAGACGCCACGCCGCCGACTTTTGAAAGTGAAAACCGGTCGAGCGACGTATTCGAATCCGAATCCGAATTGGACGACGTCATACGCAACATTTGACCCACATTTTTTATAGGTGGTGCAAAAAAAAAAGAAGAGAAATATACAAAAAAAATTGGCAAGCCAGTTTTTCAAACCGTTCACATTAGTTACCAGAAGCGAGCTCATAAATAAGCATACTACAAACATATTTGCAAATTTATATATAAATTAAAAAAAATATATATATAGAAAATATGTATATATATATATTTAGTGTATGGGGAAACTCGCTAAATAATTGCGCAAGATATATAAATATTAAATTCGAGCAAGGCATAAATATTAAAAAATTCAAAAATGATCGACAACCAATTGTGCACACATTTTTTTATACAAGGCTTAATGTATTCAACCAGAAAGTATTTTGAGAACTTACACATTTTATTAGATATTTATATACGCCTGCCTAGGTATCATTTAACTAAACTCTTTAAACAATTTGATTTGCATTCACATTTAATGTTACACTCTGACAAAATGTTTTCATATCGCACCGCTTAAATATTCAGCATTAAAATGTTTATCTCTTCCCATTCAAGTTGAGCAAACATTTTTAGAACACAACTTGACATTGCTGAATTTACATGTCATTTATTTAACTTCCACGTATTTTATGACCTAAAAATGTGAATGAAAGGTTTAGATAAAAAAAATACAAAACCAGAAACAGACAAACAGAAATAAATGGCAAAGATTCTGCCATTTGATTTGATTTGTTTGCTTTTCTAACATTTCGAGGCGAATGTGTCGCATGAGTAAATATTTAACAATTATTATTTATTGTACTAAAAGCTTTTGAGAACTTTTCCTTCAAGTGTAAGTTCCAACTGCAGGTAACCCAGAACTACTCAATGGAAAAGTATACCTAAATACATAACATGCAAATGGCTTTATTCCTAAGAATCAATAATTACTATTATTCAAATGACGTATGCACATGTGAATAACAGTTTATTTGCTTTGTGGTTCATTATTACAAGCTTTTTATGTTAGTTAATTGTTAAGTAATGAGTACTTTATATTTTATGTGATTTTTACTGTGAGGTATTTGTAATCATAACCTTTTAAATATGAATGCCAAATGCGTCTTTTCGCTCGCACTTTGCTTAAACTTTAAAGCTTCAGCTGTGCCGATTTCAAACCCATAACTGGCTCAAGCTTTCAATGCTACATACAAGCTTTACAACAATCTTGACATTGTGCATTGTGTTGTTGAGAATGCAGCTGGCTACGGCTTAAAAGTTCGTTCGCACAATTATCGTCTCAAATAAGGTCAAGTTCGTCATGTTAATAATCTGTTAAGAATGTGCGAATGTGCTGCAATTACTAACTTAATGCTTACTTAGCCATTTTTAGAATATGTTTGTTTCAGTCAACAAATAAAATTAGTTGCCGCCGGCAGCATATTATAAGTTCTGAGAAACCTAAAAAAAAAGGAATAAAAATGCAAACAAAAGTTATATGAGAGTCAAAGTTATGGGCATGGGCATGCAAGATGCCCGTCCAACTTTAACGTGAACCCAACTCATAAAAAATGGAGTTACAGAGAGATGGTCGAAGGGAGAGAGGGTTAACTGCCTTACTAACTGTTAACTGTTCCTATCTGGGCGCTTGCATCAGAAGACATCAAAGCGCAGCAGTTGGATAAGAGGCGAAGGGTTTTTCAAAACTGGGAGCAGCCACAGCAGCCACAGATTCAGATACAAATGCAGACCCAGATGCAGACGCGGCAAAAGATACAGCTACAGCTACAGATTGAGATACATTCACATATAAAGTAGGTTGCTTGCAGGTTTGTTTTACTGATAAGCTTCGCGTCTCAAGATTAACATGGTGCTAGCTCGCTCAAGCGCACACTTTGTGTTTCTCTGCTTCTATCTCATTTTTCAGTTTGGTTTTTCTCATCTCTTCTGCGTATTTTGCTGCGTTTTAATTTTATGGCCCAACGATTTTATTTTGTAACTTAATGTTTGTTTAGCTTGGCTTGATTTGAATTGGCTTGGATCGGATTAGTTTAGTTTGGAGCAGCAGGTTGTTGCCTTTGTTGCTGGCTAGATTTTCCAGAGAAATACACTCAGCACAAAATGCTGAGCGTAGTTGAAGTCTGGACAGGGATTTGCATTTTATTGCCCTAACTGGTAAGTCTTTAATTGCGGCTATTTGTACGGCTTACGTTTTGTGTTTGTTTTCACAATATTGGAATAAACTAAAAACAAATAAAAGCTACATGATGTAGACCATAAAAATAGGGCTTGTATCAAAAAATGAACTATGCATCATAAAAATCTCTTCGCCCAATTTCTCAGCAAATTGGATTATCACTTGAGCAAATCTCTAAATTGACTCTCAATTAAAAACAATTAAGGAAATAAAACTTGACAGCTTAGCTGAGAAGCTCAAACATAATAATTACTGTGAGCTATTATAGACTAACATAAAAAGGTGCTTAATTTGCAAAGTTTATTGCACCTTCAGAAAAACACAATTGTATTTGCATAAAAACTATAATTCATTAAGAAGTTCTTAGATAAAGCGAACTCTGCTTGTCGACTTCCGTAAGAAGCACCCAGAGAACTGCACGCTACACTGAACGCAGAACAAAAAATATAACTTACTAAAAATAGAAACTAACTTGACGACTGATAAGTCAAACTTGCACTGTCTCAGCTTACAATAGCTTGCAATGGCTGGCGTAGATCAAAAATCCCATTTCGTATAATGGTCAGCAATAGATGTGAGATGAAAGCCACAGTCGAATTTGGAGACCCCATCGAGAGTGGCACAAAGTGGATCAATTGAGATAGCTAACATAATTGCAGACTCACTGTTGCAGAAGACACACTTCCTGTGCCTGTTGAGCTAAAGCCAGGGATACACCGATGCATGTGAAGCCCACCTGGGGTAGGCATTATTAAGTGTATTAGAACTAAATGTGCCTCAGATTGAACGCTGGTGCGCATCTTATATATACTACTAGTAATACTACTACTACAACTACGAAAAGAACGACGCCGATCGTAAAATACTTAACTTAATTTGAATGCTGGCCTCCATAAATTGCCGGCTCTCAGTCTTTGTTATCATTTTTATCGCTTGCATATTGTTATGACATTGAAAACATTCGTTTAACTTCTTTATGTGGTCGACTGCTCGCCTGCCCGCCTCTCCCGCACTTGACTTTTCATTGATAAAGTTATCAGCCTCTGGCTATAGGTTTATGTGACACTACGGATCCGTCCCGTTCCGTTCATTTTCATTCTTTTCATTTCTTTTCTTTTTTTTTCTCCGTTTTCTTTCACTTCCTTTGACGCTTTGTGGTTTGGCTCACACAGCGTTTCCTTTATCAACTGCGCCACGGCAACGAGGAAGTATCTATAGAGAGCACTTTTATCTGACTCTGCCTTTTGTCGTCATCGTCATCGTCAAGCGGCAACGGCAACAACAACCACAGCAATAACTACGACTACAATATGCATATGCGTTCAGCTGATTGCACTCCGGGGAGTTTTTCTTTCATAATTGGTACAAATTTGATTAGCTCTTTGAAATTGAAACTGAACATTTTCTCAGACCCAAGTCAAAGATACTCAAATGAAATTTGTGGTCGGTATTTAAATAGTCTGGAAAGACTTAAGATTTAGATTATGCTGTTTAGAAACAGTGAGAAACTGGCCAATAGCTGCATAATCAGGAAAATAAATTCCAATCAGCATTGCCCAATAATAACTATGACTAGAGATTTTAATCAGTCCCATTAAACCCCTCACATTGGATTAAATGCGAAATTATTTCTAATTATGCTAAATCCTTTCCCCTAATATTCATAGTAATAACCATGCGCATATACTTAATGCTTAATCAACCATATTTTATATTTTTTTGCAAAGTGAGCCTCATATAAAATAATACTTATTATATTCCCAAATCAGCTGATTAAAATTTGATAATGTTTTCATGTTTTTTTGTTTTGTGAAATGCGCACTTCAAATTGACCACTAAAATTTGAGTATACAAAATCTACGCTTATCGGTATTATTTTTGTTTTGGGTTTTATTTATTTCTGTGAAAGACAACTTAGTGTTAAAGGGTGAATTAAGTCTTAGTGAGATGTCAAGAGAAGTTTGATTTAATTTATGCCGACATATATAATTGGAAATTTATTACAAATGATGTCAACACCATCGATTGCGAGAGGGACAGACACAATAAGAAATATCGATGCAATTAAGTTGACTTTAATGGGCCTCGAAATGAGACAACCTCTCCAACACTTTGCTGCTTATCGACATGTAAATAAAATGTTTTCAGTTTTTATTTTACATTTTTGATAACCGAAACTAAAGCGTTTAGTGTTGAGCTTGAACCGGGCACAGACAGCAGGCAGACATCGTTTTGCAAATTTAATTAGAGAAGAGCAAATACCCCCAAACACTTAAACCTTCAGCGAACCGGTTTTATTTTGCTCATGGCAGAAAAAACCATCCAACTAACATCAGGGGTATAGCACCTCACCTTATCGTCATTATCTACAATTATTTTGGTCGTTTGTTTGGCAAATAAATCAACAAAATCACACACACACACACGCACACACCCTTCAGACTGACCTGTATGTAAAGAATTTATTTATGTGTAAGCGTGTTGAGTGTTGGCTTTTTTGTTTTTCCATTTTTGGATTATTTGATTTTTATTTTTATTTTTATTTATTTATTTTTTAGTTTGTTTACTGCGCACATTTGCGGCTTGAACTTGGCATTGTTTGCTTTGGGTCGCCATTCATTGAGAAACGGATCTTCGGATCTTTACTTGACGAATCTTGTTGACACGCTTTTTTCAAATACGAATTGTTTGTACATCGCTCCGCGTGAATTCAACATTTTCGTGTCTCTGGTTTGCGTGTATGCACAACAGATCAGCGTTTGCCTTATTAATGTGCCTAATTTTGCGGACTGAATAGATCTGGAGAGTTTGTTCTTTTGATTTGCAGAACAACATTTTTAACTGTCCGTTCTGGCGCAACAAATTGCCAGAAATAATCAGAAAATGTAATAAAGCCAATTTGAACTGTTTTATATGATAAAATCATTAAACTCGATACTTCAATGGCTTTAATTACTTATTATTAGCTGGTAAATTAGTCAAGCATAATTATTTATTAAATGGTTCATTATATTTACACTTTATGAATTTATTGGGTATAACATCTTTTCCATTGTATTTAAAGGTTTGTTTCTAGTGGAAAATTTGCGCTATATACTTGAAAATTATTCAGCAATTAAACTGATTTGGCTACGAACTGAAATCGTCTTTAATTACGATCGTCCTGAAGAGGTAGGTTTGTATGTTTGTAGGTTTTATAAATAATTTATACTAAAAATATAATATATCAAAATAATGCCATTTTTATTATTCCGAATTATATTTTTAGGCTAGGTTAGTTTAAACGGTTGTCAACCCGAAGGTCCCGAAAGGGATTTAGCTCGGATTTCTCCTATCGTCGTATAAAATCGAAGATCAAGGATTATACCAGCCAGTTGCGTTTATAAATTTCGCAATCTGGCAGATCCCATGTTTGCTACCCGTGATAAACTAGGTAGGGAGTGGCTACCCATGGTTGCTTCCTGACAAGTGCAGGCCAGAAGCATAAGGAGTGTTCCGGAGATTCTACTTCCTCCTCTTCTTTACAGATTTTGCAGAAGTCATTATGCGGCATCTGGAGACTATTGGCATGAATACGTAGTCTGTTTCCGAAGAGATTTTTCTATTCGCTTCTAGAATAGATTACATTTCGTAATAATAAGAGATATTTCTAAAAAGTAGATGTGCAAACCAATATATTTTTAGTAAATATTCTGTGAAATATTAATGTTTATATAAATAACAAGAAAGTCAATTTAAAATTGTATAATATATTTTTTAATTACATATTATAATATTATATAATTATAACTTTCCCCTTAAAATGTGCGACCTATATTATTTCAGTCATCAAGTACATATTCTCGGCAAACCTGTGCACAATCCCATGGATCTGCTGCCTTACGTAATGTAGACACCACAAAACTGTCGCAGCTGCCAAAGTGTTTCCGTGTTTCAGATGTTTCAATTACGTGCAGAGGGCCAGCACCTTGGGTTACGTTTACATTTACGCTTACGCTTACTTCCGTGTAACCCACATATCATCTATCATCCATCTACTTAGCCGAACAACGTCTCACATAATTCATGCCACATACGGGTCCACAATCTCAGCCAACTTCAGCCCACATTGAGATACGTGTTCATCAATGGAAAGTATGTCTGCCTGCCCCTCTGTTGCCGCAGGTCTCAGTTTTCCCAGGCCTTTTGTCTGTGCAAAATTACTTCCGTTTTGTTGCAACTGCAAAATGTCATTGTTGCAGCATGTCTGGCAGTTGCTTCAGGACTCAGCATTCGACATTGCTATTGGAATCCCCTCGCAAAAGGGCGAAAGGCAAATTGAATGCAATTTTGCGCTTTTTTCTGCTGCTGCTTCCTGCCTCCTGCCTCACTTTACCTATGTCTGTGTGGGCCTTTTGTTTAATGCCAACCTGTTAGCCAACAATGACAACTCATCTGGTAATTTGAGCACGTAAACTGAGACATTAATGCCCCATATGCACAAATATCGTTTACCTTTACTTGTCTTTAATCTTTTCTTCTCTTTTTTTTTGAGTTTCACAGTTTCACGTGAACTCACACGATATTATATAAGTGTTTCTAGCGTTTGTTTTTGTTTTTGCAAAACACCTTTTTTAGCCAACAACAATAGCTGACATGTTTATCTCTTATGGCAGATATTTGCTGTTGTTTGTTCAATTTGTATAGATATGTATGCAAATCTGACAATCTGTTGTTTTTCGCTGTTTTTGGATTTTGGCTGTAGCAATTGACTGATTGCTAAACCACATATGAGAAAAACTAAACAAAAAATGCAATTAAAACGCGCATTCAAATATTTTGTTTGTAGAATTAGCAAGTAGTTGCTTTAAGTGCAACTAAATGTATTCGTTTAAGTTTCGAGATTACTTTGCATACACTTCCATTTCAAAGCGTAAACCACATCGTTGCTTATTTAATACCTGTGACTTCAACACCTCCACTCCACTCTGACAAATACAACAGTTGAGAACTCCGCACATATCAAACATACACTTTAAGTACACACCCTGAAATGCGCTACTGTTTTGCCATTGACTGTTTAGAACTCCCCGTATTCATATTAAATTGCACTCCTCAATTCTCGACTTCAAATTGCAACAGCTTCAACTTCAGCTTCAACTTCAGGTTGAGTACCACGCGAAGGCATCGTTGAGTTACCACCCAGAGAGGTGAGCTAATATTTCTAATTGAAAAAGGCAATTTGTGTGCGGCGAGCCAATCGAGAGTAGCGAGGGGAAGCGGTGGCAGCCGGGATAGACTTCGACAGACAAAAGCACTCAATATAATTAAATTTTAGCCCTGGCACAGACCACAAGCCCATCGTCAATGGTGCTGAGATTTCAGTGTTAGTTTTTTAAAATGCATCGATTGTTTAGCACGCGACGCTTCTTTCTGAACAGCAAAAATAAAAATTAGCATTTTTAATCCACGCAGCAGCTGCCACATCAAATTCTGCACCTTTCTCCATAAGCTGGTGCTGCTCCGACTGCAGATGCGTGCACAGCTTGAGTACGTGCAAGTATCACTTTGTCGTTGGCGATTGGTTTTTCTTTGCCGACGATGATAAAAAGTTCTTTCACCTTTTCAATCAGTAACATTTTTCAACTCTCTCTTAGCTTTGTTGTGGTGGAAAATCTGCGCTATATGCTACATATAGCAAGCCCATACTCCCAAAGAACTCATCTACTTCGGCTGCCAGCTAAGATCTGCCGATATTCAGGTGCTTACCCTAACTTTAATTCAAACTCGTTTATACTCATTTATACTTATATATACTAACGATCGGGCATTATCTTCAACAGCGCCACTGTCCAGCACTTTGTGCTGCTGGCCATTGTGCCCAATGATACCATTTGCAGCTCCGGTCAGCTGGTCGTTGTCTGAGCAATGTCAATGTTCTGGTTGGCGATAGTCGAGATCATTTGGTTTATCATCGATTTTTGCCATTCGAAATAATCGATCAAATTTGGCAAACCACTGAATGAATCACTTCAGAGCCACAAAATCTTCGTATGATCGATTCTACTACCATGCGGAAAATGTGAGTTTTTTGTTGACAACAGAATATACATAAATATCATATTCGTAATCAAAATGCAATTTCAGTGACCTTCACTTGCTCAAAGTTAGAATATACAATCTTTATATTCAATGCATCAGGTGAACATTTTTGGATTGCCCCGATGGAGATGAAGGAAATTAAAATTCCTCAAAATACCCACTAATAATATTAGACAATAATAAAAGATAGATAGAAATCATTTGAGATTATATATTTTACGAGTATCTTCTTTTGTTGTAATAAATTTGGATGTGAAAGATTTGTACTCAGGATTGCTAGCTTTCAATTGATATTTTATGTTAGTTCCAGAATTAGCTGGGGACATTCTTCCAAAAGTTTTCGAGTAGCCTTTCATTAACATATCCAAACTTCCATTGCTGCTGCAAATTCTGGACATCACAAGGATTTGCGACGACTTTGCGCTGTTCCAATCGAGCTTCCAGGCAACGTTGTTGATCCTTGCTCTGGCCATTGACAATTTGATTGGTATTGGTGTCGTAGGACCAAAATTGATTGCCAGCATGATGATGGCATTGCCAGAGCCAAATCTCAGCATTGGGCTGTCTCTGTTGCAACTCTAAGCAGTGGAAACTCGAGTGTAGATCTCGAAAATGGCTCAAAGACCACTTTTGCTCCAGCTTGGGATACATGAGGTCCCCATCGCAAGGCATGAGTTGCGGATGTTCTGCACTCTCCGACCTCTCCAAGCAGATCGTGGGCTCGGCCAAGTTCTGCACAACGCCAAAGGCATAATCCTCTGGCTCATCCACAGGATACAGCTCGAGGAAATCGCCGGCCAGGTGATCCAAAAACCATTTAAATGGCTTGCACTGCAAACGTTGGCGCAGTGCCTTCTGCTTTTTCAGTGAACCCACCTTGATGTGGGTCAAGTGCGGCAGATTCGCATACAGCTTGTCCCTGTATTCATCAAGCCAGACCTCAGCCACTCGCCTGTAATTCTGCAGAAAATAATTATTAGAGTTGTTGGATAAGGTCTTCGGTTAATCAATCTCACCCTAGCTAAAGCCTTGCTATCAGATTTTGTGTACTGCATTTTGAAGTTGCCATTCCTGTACAGGTGTCCCACTCTGGAGCAGGGCACTTCCAACAGTCGTCCACCGCACAGCCAAATCTTGAGACTCAGCTCGAACTGTTCGGCGCCCCAAATGCGCAGACCTTCATCATAGCCCCCCAGGTCAAAGAACCACTTGCGATAAATGGCAAAGAGGCCGCCATTCATGATGGGATTCTCATGAGGCGCCGGCAAAGCCAGCTCATCCTCTTTGCGCAGCGGCAGCTGCACATAATTAAAGTCCCAGTCAAAGAAGCCACGCGTTGGCTTCCCACGTCTATACGCAAAGTTGTCGTAGTCTATGGTGTCCACCACGGGCGTGGTGCAGGTCTTGTTATTCTCCAGTAGCGGAAAGAGTAGAGGCGGCAGCCAACCATGAGTAACCTCTACATGTGCATCCAGAAAGACAAGGACATCTGCCTGAGCCCTCAGTGCACCCGACAGACGTGCCTGCATCACTCCCAGCTGCTTTTCCTGGCGCTGAAGATGTACCAGGCCCTTGAACTTCTCCTCCACATAACCAGTGAAATTGCCAAGCATTCCAAGATCGCTGCCATCATCCACCAATATGATCTCATGCAGTAATCTGGCTGCCGTTCTGCTCCGCAGACTGCTCAGCGTTCTCAACAGTACGCTCGGCTGTTCATTGTGATGGGTGATAACGACACTGATTGCCGGCAGCTTTTGCAGCGGATACTTAAGCTTTTTGCAGCTGTTAAACTTAAACAGTTATCTCAAATATGCCAACTCTTATACAGCTGTTACTCACCTCCGATGCCGCATGTCGAAGAGCGTGCGCTCTGGTGAAATGCGCTCTGAGAGCCAAGCATTATAACCCGTTTTGAGCTGGCTGCGCTCCATGGCCGAGAGCTGAGCATCGCTCCAATTGCTCTTCGCCGGTCTGCCCAGTGCGCCCAGTTCGCCCATTACCAGATTCTCTCGCTTGCCAGCCAGCTGACTGATCTCATCCTCTGCTGTTGCATCTTTGATTGTCGATTTAGTCGCTCCGTTTGTTATTGTTGCATGTTTGTTCGATTCCATAAAGTACAGGTAAATGACTACATTGCAAATTGCAATGAGTATCATTAGCAATAAAACGATTTTCTTATGCCTCAACAATATCTCACGGCCCAACATCGTAAAGCACACATCAATATTTTGGCGGCTTAGGCCGCTCACGTTTTAGCCAAGACTGAGCATATTAACTGAGTCTAAGAGCAAAGCTTAAGTCTTATACGCCATTCATTTGATCTTATACGTTGTGAAAGTTTGTAAGCAGTTGAATTTGTTGCGGAGCGGACTTAAAACAGAAGATTAAACCGGTAGAAATTAAGACTTTGATATCATATTATATTAAAAATAAGCAGCAAAAAGTGAAAATATTGAAAATATAAAAAAAGATTGTACAGATTGGGATTGAAAAAATATGTTTTTTCTTTTTGTAGACTTTAAAGTAAATCAAACACATAGTTTAATGGACAAAGTACAATTCAAACTACAAGTCAAAAGATGTACAATATTGATAAAAAAAAAAAAACATTAATTTTATTTATGAAATATATTATATTCTTTATTAATAAGTGAGCGGCCTCAGACTTTTTACATACCCTTTTACTATTATGCCAATCTTCATAAACATAAGGTTAACTGAATTTTTCGAATTTTCAATAATGCACAGCAAATAAATGTAATAATATAATATGGTATTTAATATTATTATTGATTTTTTCAGATTATTTTACAGAGTAAATTCATTTTTGAAAAATCGAAGATAATATGAAATAATATTAGATTTTCATATTTTTTATATATATAATATATATGTATAAGAACTGAGGTTGCTAGTTACATTACATTACTTCTGAAAAAAATTAATTTGTTGTTTTAATTAATATTTACATTTCACATCCATATTTTTAATATAATCCTTATACGATCCAAATTAAACAATACACAAGAGTGATCAGGAAAAAGTAATAAAACAACCCCTTTTCTTCAGCAAACTATATTTCACCAAATATATCGGACTCAGTGACACCATATTCCTTCAAAGAATCTTTTGTCCATTTATCCAATTTTTCCTTAGCCACTGCACTTAGCTCATCTTTATAGGAACCAACAATACCACGTCGCATAAATCTAGAAAATGAGTGAAGCGTTTAGTAAAATATAATTTAATATTGTAACGAAAACTAACTCAAAATCTTCAGTTGTCTTCAGATCTTTCTTTATTCGATGAGTCGGATTATTGAATTCGCTTCCTGAAATTTGAAATGAGGCTATTATGTGTATATTTTAGATCGTAGAGAATTTCTCTAAAACAACCTTTCATGGTATCAAAAGACAAGTGATGCAGAAGTTGATTCATAATCTCTTCTTCTACAATTGGTACTGCCAAAAACTTGCACAATCTCTCAATAACATTTCTTATGTCCCGTTTCATCTCTTCGTACGTCGCAAAGAAAATGTTGGGTTCATTGCGCATTCGCCAAAAGTCGATGACATGTGACCAGTAGGATGTATACCAAATCTGATCATTCACAAACTCATCGACAAATGTATCCAAGTTACCCTTCCAATTTGTAATGGCAATCAAAAAATGATAACTAGAAACAACAACATCTTTGGGATTTCGGGCTAAATAAATAATTTTACGACCTTCTTGCCAAATCTCACGAGGCAGCAGTTGAGCTGGTATGTGGGATTTGATAAGACGTGGACTGGCCATCTTCTCACAGGCAGTTATTGCATCTATGCCCGATGGGTTGCCGGTTAGAGACCTAAAAGATACTAGTTAATTTTTTATAATACATTTACCTTTAATTATTGACTTTCTCACTCTATAAATGGACTACGGCAATGTAAAAAGCTGCTTTTAGCACTGTGGAAATCCAGTTGATTGAGTAACAACCAAGCCAGCTCCTGAATCCAAGTTGTGCCGCTCTTCATAAAGGTCACTACAAACACATCGCTCTCACGAGTCTCAAAGTCATGGATTCGCTGCGCGCACAGCTCTTTGTAGACTTCCGGCAGTGCGCACCAGCGAGTGCTCCAATCCTGCTTCAATGGAAGCCAGGAGCCATCCAATTCACCCGTACAGCGCATCCGCATCATTGGAATTGTGGACAACGTTTTAAGACTTTCGCTCTCGTACATGACTTTATTTGGCAAATATTTAACAACGACTAATGTAGTCGCTTTACAAATTTCGACAGGTATGCTAATTTTTGGTGAAGAAAAGATTAGATTGTAGACATTAAACAGATAAGAAATATGTTTAAGAAGATTAGATTTTTACAAATTTATAGACATAAAACATCATAAGATAAACTATTCTTTTATTTTTATAATATTTTACACATATGCTGTCTCCAGAAGTTCAGATTCTTACCTGAATTGTTGGCAGACCAGAGTTAGATGATATCCTATTAAATTAAATTCAAATATTCAATAGCCAATATATTGAAAAGATAAAATTATTTATTGGAGATTAAGTTTTTCAAAGTAAGCTCCCATTTTTTTTTACCCTGAACCCATTAAAAATGGGTAAAAAGAGTATAATGGTTTTGTGCAAATGAATATAACAGGCATAAGGAAGCATCTCCGACCCCATAAAGTAAATATATTCCTGGTAAGGGTCAATAGCCTAGTGGATATAGCCATGTCCGTCTGTCCGTCCGTCTGTCCGTCTGTCTGTATGAACTCATGTTTACCAGAGACTATAAGATCTAAAGACTTAAAATTTGGCATATAGGTTCTCGTATACCAGGCGCAGATCAAGTTTGCTTTATATTATCGGTAACTGTCTCCGTTTCTCGATTATCGATACATTTAAATTTCCGATACCAATAAATGCTACAATTTAAAGACAGAATTAATAAATAATTTGCATATATAATATGGATATGTAATATGCATATGCATATTATTGATCAACGCATGGTAAGTATTTGTAAGTTGTTTATTATTATGTTTTATAGAATAAATAAAAAAACAAAGAATAATGGCTTTTAGCAAGGCGCATCGCATACACAAGTGCATTGAATCCATTTTAATATAGCAAACAGTATGCAGCAAACACCTAATAAACGTTCAATATTCAGGTATGAAGAGAGGATGCACAGCAACATCTAGAAGGCGGTGCAATGAGGGTTGCCACGGATGAGGTTTTTAATAACACCATCGCATTGCTCGATTCCGAGAAGTTGATATCATACTGAAAGAGGGAAAAGGAGGTTACGATTTGTAAGTTTAAGATTTCTTAAGAGAAACTGATCCGTAAGAAAGCGTATTTATCAAGAGTTCTATCAGAAATATCATGAGTAAAAAGTTTACTGACCGTAGGATTTCTCATATGCGTGTTATCTGTTAAATTATCATTTTTATTTTTGTATAAATTGTATTGTATTTGTATACCGAATAACATCTCACTGCCAACCATCATAAATAATACTGACTGCGCACCTTAACTGAGTTGCGGATTTATGACACAAAATTAAACCGTTAAAAAAAAGAAGTTAGCGATACATAAAATTATGAATATAATGCAAAGGTAAACAACGGCTTTTTATTCCCGCAGAAGATGATATATTATTAAGAACTGGATTACGAAATTCAATATGGTTTTATATGTTTTAAACAAAATTTGATTAATATGTTACTTGCTTCACAACATACTACATTTCTATAGTCACATTGCATCAAAAAGGGCGACAATCGGCAATCCCACAGTTTACTGTTCTTTCTGATTATTACAAATTTTATTTGCATATTTTTTAAAACTATTTCTATTCGGATATTTTAAAAATTTTTCAATAAACTCTGATAATATTTATTTAATATTATTATTTTCCATATTTAACAATTGGATAAAGAAATAAATCAGGCGCTTCTCAAGGGGCACACCATTTCTACTGAGTAATGCTATATTTCACCAAATATATCGGACTCAATCAGACCATGTTCCTTCAGAAACTCGTTTGTCCATTTATCCAATTTTTCTTTATGCACTATATTTAGCTCATCCTTATAAGAACCCACAATACCACGTCGCATAAATCTAGAAGACGAGAATAGAGTTTATAAAAACATAATTGAAGATTAAATTAAAAACTAACTCAAAATCTTCAGTCGTAGTTAACTTTTGCTTTAATCGTCCTGTCAGGTTATTATAATTGCTTTCTGAAAATATAAATGTAGACATTATATGAATATTTTCGATACTAGAGCAGTTAACAACCTTTCATGCTCTCAAAAGACAAATGATGTAGCAGTTGTTTCATTTCCTCTTCTTTAATGTTCGGTGCTGCCAAAAACTTGCACAATCTCTCAATTACATCTTTTAGATCTCGTCTCATTTCCTCATAGGTGACAAAGAAAATGTTGGGTTCATTGCGCATTCGCCAAAAGTCGATGATATGTGACCAGTAGGAGGTGTAAGCAATCTTATCATTCACAAACTCATCGACATATGTATCCAAATCCCCCTTCCAGAGTGTCGTACCATTCAAAAAATGATAGCTAGATACAACAACATCTTTGGGATTGCGGGCTAAATAAATCATTTTACGACCTTCTTGCCAAATCTCACGAGGCAGCAGTTGAGCTGGCAGGTGGGATTTGATAAGACGTGGACTGATCATCTTCTCACAGGCAGCTACTGTATCTATAAATGGCGTTGTCATAGCTAGATTCCTAAAGTATGATTTCTTAAATGAAAAAAAAAAAACATTTGTCTTCTACTTTGGTGTCTCACTCTATAAAACGACTACGTTTCGGCAAATAGGAGCTCCTGGCACGCTCAAAGTCCAGCTGATTGAGCAGCAACCAGGCCAGCTCCTGCATCCAAGTGGTGCCGCTCTTCATAAATGTCACCACAAACACATCGCTCTCACGAGTCTCAAAGTTATGGATTCGTTTCGCGCACATCTGCTTGTACAATTCAGGCAGTGCGCACCAGCGAGTGCTCCAATCCAGCTTCAGTGGAAGCCAAGAGCCATCCAATTCACCCGTGCAACGCATCCGCATCATGGGCATTGTGGCCAAGGATTTAAGACATTCGCTCTCGTACATGACTTTAGATTGTGAACTTTCAGACTCAAATGCATTGCGTGCATTTATTCAAAAGGCATTTTAATAGCTGAATTCTTTGTCGAATAGAAGAGATTAGATAATGCTATCGTGATGTATGCAAAACATGATAAGTAATACATTTTTGGTTTTTATAACACTTCAAATAAAACATAAAAATAAAATGTGTTGCAAAATAAAATATATATAATAAAAAGAGCTTTAAAATGGTTTTATTTATAAATGGAACTCAAATAACATTTGAGCTGAATAATGGATTTCGTATAATCTTGAGTGCGCATTTATAAGAAAATATATTCTTTAAAAACAATTACGCACTTATTTATATTGAAAGCCTTGAGTTACGCATCAGATGCATGCCAAAACTTATCATACTTATCCCAAAGTTGCAACTGAATTTGCATTTGTTAGAACACTTAAATAATCAGTTGTAACCCCTGAAAGCTGGGAAGGAGTGGGCTCATTAATTTACGTAAAATCCACTTAACTTTTTGTCAGGGCCCAAACCAAAGCAATAAATTCCACAACTTTGCGCCTCATCAAACGAAATGAATGTTGAAATCTACCACGAGTAAAAGTCAGACAATAGAATAGATAGAAATCTACATGAAGTACACGAGATGGCGACGTGGCGACGCCAGCAGCAATTTCAGAACATGTGGTGTTATGATGAGGCTGGAGACCCATCAGCGCAACCACCCAACTACACACCAGCCACCACCCACCACCCACCACCGACCGTTTTGAAGCCACCCCAAATACTTAAGCTTGGTCTTTAATAGACAAAGGGTAGCTGCAGCCAGTAGCAAAGCAATTTTTTCAGCCAGCTTTATAGGAAATTCCCTTAAAGCATTGCCCTGTACGGACGGGTACGTGCCGGCAGACAGAGTCTCATGCCAATGCACTGCATAATTTTAGGCAATTGTCAAACAAAACGAAGGGTGGCAGGCGGATAAATTAGATTTTTACTTGCGCGCAATTGCATAAAGCCCAATAATCCTCTGAGGACCCAACGGCGCCCGCTCGTAAATATTCATTGCATACGCACGGGCGTTTGAGCTTTAAGTTCTATCACTCACCTCACCTCACCGCACGCCTTATTCCCCATTCGGTAGACGGGGCTTTCTATGTTATTCGTTGTAATATTTTTTTTCAAGGTCTATGCCAAATTTTGGGGCGGCGGCAATTACATTTTGCCACCCAACCAATGTCCTTGGGACAGAGGCGGGCTGTGTGCGTGCGACCTCCCCAAATCGCCCCCTGGATGGTATGACATTACACTCCAAGGGTGTCGAACTATAAATTGTACCTTTTGTTGCATTTTTGGCTCGAATTCTTGAACGGGGGCTGCTAAAAACCCCACAACCCAAAAGGGTCTGTCATGTCTTTAATAAATGTTTGAATGTTTCGTTGCGAGATTAAGTGGATTTCTTTTATAGCATGAGTAATGATCGATGCATAATGCGCACGTACGTACGTGTCAGGTGCTTGGGGCGGGGTTGTGCCATCAAAGAGGGGATTGAGTGGCAAGACATTTATTAGTTGTTGAACACTATCAGAAATTATAGTAATATGCAATTATGAAATGGCTTTAAAAGAATAGAAGTCAAATTCAAAGTTCATATATATATTAAAAGGCTTTAAGCATTTAAATCTTTATTTGTTTTAGATTTTGCAATAAATCATGAACATTTTATAGTGCAGATACTCATACAATAAAGTGTATTATTTAAGCTTTGACAAATATATGTTTATATGTAAATTAGAACAAGTTCACTCTGTTATACATTAACAAATATTTATTTCTTAGCTTAAATATTCAGAGTCCCTCAAATATATTATAATATTTCAAGAAAGCCTGTTAGCAGCTTTATTATTATGCTTTCGATAAATGACAAATCTGAGTTATCTTCGTCACTGCAACAAAACCGCGATTGCTGTTTAAAACTGCACTATGGCTGTCATAGAACATTAAGAGGACAAGGAATCCGCGCAGTGGAGGTAAAAGGGCAGACGACATCAGAAACATCAGTTGAGCATTTTACTGCAGAATGTCCCGATGCAGAGTAGACAACTCAAAGCGCCCACAATAAATTTCACTTATCAAAGTTTTCGCTAGCACAGACCAAAAATCAGGCAAGAAAAAAAGAGGAATGGAGGAATGGAGGACAAACTTTATGGCAGAGATACTAGAAGCGGGCCAAAGCAAACTAAGGGAAAATTAAATGTCTTTTGTCAACAGCCGTTCCACTAAAGATGCTGATGGGAACAAAAAAAAAAATAAAGAAACTGCGAATAGTCAAACGAGAGCGGGACAGTGGAGTCCAGTTCTACAACAATGACGCACTTTTTGGGGACAGAACTTTGCCCACTTTGATATGCATTAAAAAAGAATTGGCAAACAGACGAAGCAACTGACGAACTGAAGAACTGACGAGCTGAACAACTGAAGAGTAGAACTGACGGACTCCAATGGAGCGCAGCGCAATCTCGCTGTGCAAACTGGCATCATAATGGGCCACTTATCATGGCAATCACTCAGCAGCTAGCGCCCTCTGGCGACTGCTGGATGCAAGCTGCAGGCAGCTCCTGCGCTCGTTATGGACCCTTGAAATGGACATACCCCCCGTATCCGACGCCACCCATACATTCTGGCTATCTGGATGCTTTCTGGGTTTGCTTTACTTCTTTTCGATACTCAATCGTCGTTGCCTTTTAATACTTTGCGCAAACACATTAAATGGAAATTTCGTGCAAGGCGACCAGCACCATGATTCCTAGAGGGCGTTGGCAACCACACCCCCAAACGCCATTTCCACTAGCCCATGCAAAGTGCTGGCATTCGCACAGCGAACGCATTTTTCATGTGACATTTGCAAAGGCAAAACAAACTTTCACTCAAGCGACTCAAACCCAAAAAGCCTCAAAGGACTTTGGCAACAAGATTCGTCAGGAGGACCGCCTGCCTCGTGGTTCTACTGTTTGATCTCTGCTCGGTGCTCATTGCACATTTGCCACTGTATTTTTTCTGGGGCGAAATCCTTGCGTCAATATGCTCAAAACAAAAAAAAAGGACTCGAATCTCTGCGTCCTGCTCTGTTTCTTTTCAAGTGTTTTATAAATAAAAATCCTAGCGCTTTTTGCTTGATAGTCCCACACATATACACAAAAGAAAAAAAAACAAACCCACATAAAGGGTGAGGGAGAAAAATGTTTACTTTGAAAATGGCTGTGATTCGGTCAGAACTTTTTACATTTTTTGGCTGTTCCATGGTAAGCCTTAGAGGACAAAAAAAACCGAATTTGAGTGGCGTATCTAAAGTGGGAATTTGAAATTGAATGATTGTTGAATTAGCAGATTAAAATTACTATAGTTTTTGGGGTAGTTTTGTATTGGAGTTTTCAGTTTAAATTTGAGGCAGAGTAACTGCAAGTAGTTTGGAACCAAGTAAGACATAACACTAGAAAATCTTGAAGGAATAATAGCAAACTTAATAGACATTCGGATGTAGATATACTTTCAATTGATTAGTAAGTGTAGAAAGTGAAAAGTGGAAATAAATGTGGATTGTTCAACATGGATAACCATTGTCTTAAATTCAAAAAAATATTTTAGCTTTTGCAATAAATGATCACCAAATTATCAATATGCTGAAAGCATATGAGATCCAAATAACACTTATTTTTATGGATTCAACATTTTCAAAGTTTGAAAAAGAACTTGGGACCCAACAGCCTTTAATATGCACAGTGCAATCTAGAACTTAAAGAAATATCCGGACTCTGATTAAGTGCAATATATTAAAAATAATTATTTACATTAATTATCTTGACTGGCTCTTAACGGTTTTAAGAGCAAAACTAAACCAGTTTAGCTTAAGGGAAAATTTTGGGAGTATCTCATGGTGCCTAGAGAAGAAACTAAATAAAAAATCGCAAATATACTCTATAAATTCTCCAAAACTACTGCAGATTTAATTACTCAGTGATGTGACAAGATATGGCATTGAAGTGAAATTATGGCACTAATAAATAAGCTTAGATTCCATCGAAATTGGAGAGGAGCATAATGAGTGATTTCTGGGGAATATCTGTGTGTAAACTGTAGACATCGTCTGGCATATCTGCGCCTAATTAATTGTCAAACATTGCGCGCTATGTGACGTTTATAAATGTCAACTAAATGAGCTGCATGTATGCAAGTGAAGCGCAACGAACTCCCCGATGCGCAGGCAGAGGCAGTCGCAGATGCTGATGCAGACAGGCTACTTAGTGACAATGCCAATGCCACATGTTGCAGCAACCAACTAAGTACAACGCAAACAAATGAAAACTATTTTAAGTCATTGCAACATGGCAGCAAGGAGTCGAGAGCACGGATCGCTAGCTTGTCTGGTGGTGTGGCAGGCAGGTGTGACGATGAGTAGCTGCCTGTTTACCAAATTAGATGCATCTGAATTGATGTGCGTGCATAAATTATGTCGAATCTCAGCTTTGAGTGTGGAAAGGGAATGTGTATGTGTGTGAGTGTGTGTGCTGCAAGTTTAAATTAAATGTTTAACATTCAATCACAGACGCCGCCTTCTGTGGCCTGTGGCTGTGTCCTATCTCCTGAGTATGCTACAGTTAGCTTCAGGCTAACCGTTGACAGTTGAACAAATGAAATGCATTGTAAAGTTTTCTATCTATCAGTTATGCTACCTACCTACATACTCTTATTTATATATATATATACATTTATATATATATAACTATATATATATATATATGTAGCACACACACTGTCTGTGTCACTCTCACTCTTGTAATCAAGTCAACTTCCTGCCGGTTTTCACACTTTAATTTCCGGTCTTTATTGTTATAGTTTCATGAGTTTGAGTTCGTGTTGAGTTGACAGCGGCTACGGTTGAAGTGGTTTCCCGATCTGTCAACAAAAGGGTGGAAATAACTCGCTTCGGTTAGCCAAGTAGCTTTGAGGTACAATCTCAACGAATGTTTAATGAAATGCGCAATCCAGGCGAAGACACATTCGAGTTAAGGGTTTAGAGGAAATATCCAAGACACAAATGAAACCGAATTATTCACCATTATTTCAATGTTAAGTACCGTTAGAATGATGTGATTAAAAGTCCCGAAGATTCATGGTTTGTCAAAAGGGTGTTTGAGAAAAAATAGATGAAAAGTATGCAGAGTTCCAAAAAGGTAAAAAAAAAAATAGAAAAAATATTGAAATAAAAATAAACTTAAAAATCTTAAAATTAAAACTAAAATTACTAATTCAAAATTTTATAAATTGATATAAGACTGAATAAGCTAGAATTTCAATGCAAATTAAAACACACAATTAACTGAAAGCTGTTTATAAATATTGAAGTATATAAAGAAAACTTAATCGAAACTTTTTGCTGGTGAAAATGAACAGTTTGATTTGCACTAAATTTTTAAGCAATATAAAGCAAAACTATGTGACAAAACTATATATATCATTCCGAATCAGCCCAGAGGCCAACAACCTTCAACAGAAAGCAAACTTCAGCAGCTCCTGTAAAGCAACTCCTGCTAAATGTCGTCTCCCCCGATTGCAAAGCAACACCAAATCTCCTTTTACCTTAGGTCATTTTCAGCATGAGAGGTGTACACCCAAACACGCATGTATGGGTTTGTTTTATGTAAGCTTTTACCAGCAAAAGCAGCGAGGGGCGAAACGTGTTATAAATATGCGCTTGGGGTTAAATTCTATTTGAACTTTCTACTTTCCTCTGACTGCAGCTGCAGCACAAAAAGATGAAAATTTCATTCACATTTTCATTACATGTGGCTAAGCAAGCACACATTTACTACATATGTACATTTACATATACATATATATATATATATATATATATATATATATGTATATATTGTACCCTGAAGACGTTTGTCACTACCAGCCAGAGTTGAAATCAAAGTCCAGGCAGCAGCAAGTGATATATTTGCATTGAATTGAGCTTTAAAACTTTTGAGATGAGCAGGTTCATTTGAAAGGGGCAGGAAGAGCAGCTCAAACCGCATTCCAATGCATATCTTATATAAGTATCTAAACAATGCCGCGCAATTAGTTGATAGCACGCCCAGAAACCTTGCGACTCATGCAACTCATTTCCTTGGCTCTCTCCCTCTCTCTGTGTTTAAAAAAAAAAACGCCCAGTCACGCGGCAAGTTGAGGCGTTGGTTGCACACCGCATTAATCAACATTGGCCACAGTGCAAGTTGCACTTGTAGGCGCAAGCAACAAGCTGCAAGTAAAGATTAATTAAGGTCATTCCTGAGCTCACTTTTTAAAGAATGCCGCCTTGAGAGTTAGCCCAGCATTAGTAGAGCGGCATAGTCATGCCAACTAATGCCATGCCGCGCTGGCTTCCTTCTTCCGCATGGGGGTAGGGGGACAGGGCAGGGTCTTCAAGGCGCCTTGATGCATGTCCAATGCATCGTAATGAGCGGGGGGTGGCGGCACATGTACGCCATATGTGGTCCACTCCTGCTACTTGACCACTGCGCGTCCAAAATAAATCTAAGGCCAAATCAGCTGCAGAAGTCATCAAACATCATCAATTTAATCAACAGTGCAGTCCGGCTGGGGCGTCTTGGTTCATGGCTGGGGGTTAGCATCTGGGGGTTAGCATTTGGATGGGGAAGTGGATTCGTCACTCAATGCGCTGCGAAATTGCAAAGTCAAACTGCCTGAACCAGGAGGCGATTCTTAGACACGGGGGGTTGCCAGCTTACAAGTAATTAAGGGTGGCAATTTTAAGACAAATCCTGTGGGCCATATATGACTGAGGTGTGGCTGCCACAGTAGCTGGGAGGGTACTGGGGGTGCTACTTTGTCGCATTGAAATACGTGATAAGGGCATTAATGATGGCTCAGCCGCCACCTTTGTCGTAGTACAACCCAATAAAGCTTGATGAGTTTCAATTATTTTTTTTTAAGGGGAGGCAAGTTCATTGATGAGGCGATGAGCTGTTAGCAAAAGAATTCAAGTGTAGTTGAAGTTCTATTTCCTCAGCTCGTTTAGTGATAGAAATCAGTCGAAATGGAGTAAACTACTCAGTTGTGAAATTACCTTAAACGGATATCAAAAGAACTAAGTAAGTGGAAAGCGAGTCATAGAATTCATTTTGCAAGTAAAAAAAACTTTTCTTACCCATAGACTTTTGTGTGTTAAATAAATTGCCAATTAAAATTTGGTATACTACAAAGCTATTTTATAAATTCTTTGAATGTGATAAGTAAATAAATCTGCTTAAAATTTAAAGATATCTTTATCTGTTAAAGCTTCCCTCTCAGTTTCAAAACTATATTTATGAAGCTTGGCTACAGGCAGTACACATGCATCGAAATCTGAGTTCTTGAACGAAATTTGTATTTGTTTCCCAAGTTATTCTAACCAAACTCACCAATTATGCGTTTTATTATTCTTCTAACATTTGAATAAAAAATCACTGAGATCGTACTACTATATCATATGGCTACGGTCGGAACAATTTAAATTGATAGAAAATCTTGGATATCGGCTATTTGACTCTGATCTTGCTTGCTGTTGTTATTTGATTGATTTTAGTTGACTTAAATTCATAGTAAATCTATCAAATTTTTCTTCTATTGAATTTAGTATATTTATATACTATAAAGCTCTCTTCATACATAACATCCATCTAATTTCCCATCTGCCTTCCAGCCAACTTGTGGTATTTTTAAATTTTTATTGTGGTTGTACACGCAACCTTTCAGGTTTAAATTGCACCTGCGGAATTCATTAGTTGCTAAGGATCTTCGTGAAAGGGCATACAAACCCAGAAACTGCCACAAATTAAAGCTGAAATATGTGTCTTCAGATGCACCCGAGTGTTACACATAGCCACAAAAACCTCATTAATTTGGCACGTAATTAGGGGAGACACACAAAAAATACCTAAAGGGCAAGCTGCAAACTCCACAGCTGTAAATCAGTGCAATTAAATGCGACTTTTCAGCAAAATTTGCCGAAAATTTATGACAACAAGCGAGACTAATTACCCAAGCAAGCAAAAACAAGTGCAGCCAATGAGAGAAACAATATGCGACGAGGAGTTGGCTAAAATAAAACGAAACATAGCAATAAAATGTGTGTTGGCCAAAAGATGCGACAATATACCCTAAATGGGTATCACTGATATTAATCAAGGCTTTAATTAGCCGCACGACCATGAAAACTGACAAAAAAAACATAGTTTCATGCCAAGATTCGAGGCGTTTTTCGGGATGTTATCGCAAGCTGGTCATCAAAATTTTGGCCAATTCAATACATCAATGTTAAACTACGTATATATGCATGTATCTGAGACGCAGACTTGAGGCACAGCCCACTTAACAAAACTGACAGTTCAGCTGCCACAATTTGGTCGATTAACGTCAGCAGGCCCAGACAGCAGGCTTCGTTCGGGTTCTGGTTTGGGTTTTAAGTATTCGGATGAGCCTGCGATCGCTGCAACCTGTCGTCATCAATTTTGTTGATCGTTCTCGCAAAAGGCAAAAACACGAAAGAAAAATAAATAAATAAAATAAAACGTAGCAGCTGTTGGTCAAGAAATCACTAAATGAGGCAGCCTCAGGTAGCAGAAGGCACATTCAATGATCAATGATCTTCGAGGGGCAACTGCAACTGTTGAATTGTGGCATAGTCGAATTTTGGTTCTTGTTATTAACAAAGAGCAGGTGACTTTTGAGTGGCCATTTGAATTATGGAATTATGCGTGAGTTAAACAATAGATACGATATGATTGTACACAGATTTTTGGTGGCTCCCCTACTGTTAGATGATATGTGAACTGATCTTAATCAGGAGAAAGAAGACAACCTTCAGCCGTATAATTAAAACTCATTAATTTGCTGGCATTTCGCCTTATCGGCTATTTTAAATCTATTGATTGCCTTTCCTGGAACAGCATTTGGCTTGTTAGTTTAACAAGCTAAGCAATGAGAAAACCAAGAACAAGAGGAAGGAGATAACCACCATTTAGCTGAAAAATTAATGGTCAACGGGCTTTGCTTCGGCTTCGGCTTCAGCTTGCACCTAACGCCTGCCTCCATCTGTTGCCACAGACGTTGTACCAAGGTTCGATTTAGGTGGCCAGTCTGTGCTACGCGTGTCCGCATTTAATTTAATAATATGGTGTCATGTAGCAGTTGTTAGGATGCGCTAAATGCCCCATCCCAAATGCAGATGCCCTGGACAATAAGCCGAGCAGCGTCCAAAGCAATGCTCCGCCATCTGTCTGAGCTGTGTAACCTAATGCCCTAGCCAACTGTGCCTCTTGGTCTGTGTGGAAATTGTAGCGAAGTGTAGTTTATTTGAGAGCATTGTTTGGTGCGTTCCCTTTTATGCTAACAAGGCGTGTGTTGAATGCTTTTCAAAGTAGCTGCCTTAAATGCTCAGAATTGTTGCTAACAACCAACAAAGAATGCGTAGTGTAGCAACACTTGCCCACAACTTAGTGCGAGTGTATTGAGAGCTGAGCTAAATACTTCAAATGACCACACAGCAAAGGAATTCACCGAAGGACATGATATATGATCTCAAGTTGCTTGAAATGTGATCAAGATACGAACGTTGACCACGCTGAAATTGGGTAAGTTTTCATATATAAAGATAGGCAACCTGCAAATATCGTTCAGTTTTACTATTATCTCTTTAACACATCATTTATAAAGCTTTTACAAAACAGTTCTTTACTTCGGGTGCTCTAATAAATACAAACTATCGAAAGGTAAAGATGGGCATTTTGTATGTGTTTTGCCAGAAATGTTTTCTATGAATATGCTTCAAATAACAATACAAGCAAGAAAAAACCAATGAAACTGAAGATATTTTGAATATTCTCTATATTCTATACTATTTAATGTATTTATATATTACGCCATAATATAATTAAATCTGTAACTATCTTTTGCCCATAAAGTAAATACAAAACTATAATTTCAGTATGTATTATTATACACTATTGCAGCGAACAACAATGTCTATTAAGCTTAAGAATAACTACTATTTTTATAGCCCAAGAAAATCAAATTTTATATCTTCTCGTGTACTCAACTTGCCACAAGCAGACAATTGAAATCATTGCATAAGTTAGTTATATCAAAGCTAATACTGTATATTTATTATTATTTGGGGCAGGGCTCTTATCGGCTTGTGATTGCCATAAGCGCCTGATTATCATATCCATCAGTTGTCCAGACAGTTGAATGCGTCCTTTTACTTATTAAATATGCAAATGGCAAATAGATTTCAATTCCTAACTGCTTGCTGACAGGCAAGCCATCAACTTTTATTTGACAACTTTCTATATTTATATGTATATGTAGCTGAACTATATTCAAATGCAAATTCCCAAACTAATTTTGTTTTTGAAAACATTTACGCCCGGTTGCATTTTCTGTGTGGCATTTGGGAAAACCCTTTTAAGGGTTCTCTCCCGGCGTACCAGCTGGTCCATGGCGAATGCCAGTCACCAATTTGGCCACAAAAGCCACTTGGTTATATTAAAAATCGAGCCACACACAGAATGACACGATACGAAGACTGACAATAAATCGCATCACAAAATTTTTCATTTTCATTTCGAAATGTTGCGTGCAATAAAATCTAATAATTTTCCACGGCTGGCGGTTGAATGATGGTGGGGGCAGTTGCTATGTATAGTGGATGGGGGCGGAGGAGGGTGTAGTTTGCTGAGCTACATCAGTGTTTAACTTGGGGTTGCTTGCCGTTCGCTGGGCTGACAAAACAGTTACAAACAATTGGCAACACTTGTGACTCAGACGGGGAAAAACCAAAGCAAAACCAAACAAGAAGCAAGAGCAACCCTCAAGTGCACTTGCCATAGGGCCCCCTTTATCGAGGTGGGGGTGGTTGAATGGTGCTGGGGATGGTAATTGCAATCAAAACGAAATTATTTTTATGCTTACCCCCGTCCAAAACGAACTGGAGAGCAAACTGATATATGAGACATAATTAAAGCGCAGACCGCAGTCCAAATATTCGCAAATCAGTTTGGGCTTTATATACATATAGTTAAGGCTGTGTTCATAGGGGGTTAGTTGGACGGGGCCGGTGGCTGCAAATTGGTCATAGCCTGTTGGTGACGTGTCCTTGATTACGCCGCAAGTCGTTGGCGCCTGTCATCGTACTGGATTCCACATCCTGAGCCTCGTAGCTCTTGCTGCTGCTGCTCGTTTTGTTGTTTGTTTTTAATATAAATGCAAATTTGGCCAAAGGCATTTGCCCTGACTGTGCCATGACTATGACTATGTAGTAGTGTGACTCACACACACACACGCACACATGCAAAGATCTGTCATAATTAATATTTTGCAGCTTTGTCTAGGATATCCTACACGTCCTGCATAGTTGCATGCCGCATACTAAATAGTCTGGCCAGCTATTTCCTAACATTGTAGTTGCGCCTACTGCGAGACGCAGTTTAATGCAATCTAAAGTTTTTGACAAGCCGCTCCCTCCCATCCACCCATACCCACACTTATCTATGTTTCGGGCCCTGACATCGCCCTTTTGTACTGGGTTAGCTCTAAGTTATGGCCTGCAATTAGTAACTGGCAAATATGTCATTTTATTGGCCCAAAGTTCAGCTAACACAATAAGTGGACATGCTCGAAAAGATATTAAGCTAGTAGTTGCTTTTGAATTGCTTACACATTATGAAAGGCCCTCAGGCTTAATGGCATCTGATGACAGCACGAACAAGTTTGGGTTTTACATGGGTAGCGGATATGTTGTAGTGTTTATTAAGTTTCCTTGTTGAACAAACAGTGAACAGTGACACTTTCTAATATGTAGCTTTAAGATAAGCTTTATCTTTAAATTTGGAGCAATTGTCTCCATATATCTATTATATTGAACATTAAAGTTAGGAATAAAACTCCTTAGATTTTTTTGGTATATTATAATTTATAAATTCCATTTTGTTATGGCCTAATTCTAACTTTGCAAATGCGCATATATTTGACAAGTAAATATTCAATATACTCGTATAAACCAATTTTTCATATAAATATTATGTTTCATATTTTTAGTTAGGTGCATGAAATATTTGAATTCAAATATTTGCAATTAATTGCGAAATAATACCGTAGCTTTGATTAAAACTCTACCAACATTCGACTGCAAGGATATAAAAGCTTTGACACAACGAACTTTTTTTTCAACAAATGGTATCAACACCATTATCATTTCAGGGAATTTTCCTACGCAATTTACATCTATCAAGTAATAAAATGATTCAATCTTCAATCTTAAGTTAAAATCTAGTTGAGCCGTACACAAACAATGCTTCGACATTGTAGACTGTCTTTGTTACTCTCATATCTGTCTCTATCGGGGATGTAGCCAAAACAAAACCATTAAATCGCCGGCTAGACAGATAAATTGAGTCGGAAATCGGTGCTTTAGCTACGTGTGCTGTTGACATGCCACGAACTTGAAAACAATTAACGTACCATTTTGATATGTGAGCTAATCGAAAAACCAAACACACAAGTACACTAATACATACACACTCGCACACACACAAATGAGATAAACAATGCAGATAACTCTGTAATATTTGCCAAATGGCTGAGCAACAACAACGAGCAGGGCACAGAGGGGGACAGAGATGGCACTGGCATCGTTACCTGCCCAGAGGGAAAACAAGTGCTTTGAATGATAACAAAAGGTGTTGCACAAACCTGGAAGGCTGACGGCATGCAGCTCCTGCTGGCCGCACGATTTATGCGATTACATAAACCAGATACAAAGCACACACACAAGCACGCATACATATACACTCAGAAAAAATAAACTGAATCTTAGAAAATCAATCTATAATGAAAATAACTCTTAAAACGTACGAAATGAATATCGAAATATACGAAAACTAATTTCTTAAAATTAGAAAGTCTCTTTTAATTTATATACGAAGTACATATATTTCTTAATATTTAATAAAAAGTAGAAATGCAAAACCTTATTTTAGAAAAAAAAAACTCGTGCTTAAATTCCATAATAAAATTAGTTCTTTCAATAATGGTTGTGTATGCGATGAGCAATAAAAAAAACCAATGGTAGAGTTCTACACATATTTTAAATATTTGAAAAATGTATCGTGGAAAAAAAATCGAAGAAAAGGACAACCTTCGTAGTCGATATTTTTCTATGTGTAGAGATAACCTGGTCTCCAGCTCTCGGTCAGTCTCGGGCTCATTAAATGTCAATTTTTGGCTAGCAGAGGAAATTGTCGAGTCGTGTCGCTGCACATCAAACGTTCTCCTGCTGCGCGCGTGTCGCATCGTTAGCGAGTCCTGAATCCTGAGTCCTTTTTTGGTAGGACAAGTGCAATGTACTCCCCTATGTGAGCGACTAATGCCCGACAAAAAAACGGTGCCCATAATGCGGTCAGTTGTGGTTCATCTGGCGCGCCTGAATTATTATTATATGGTCAGGTCCATTGTTTGCTGTGAATTATTATCCCTTTCGCATGTGTTGTTGTCCTTTTACTAAATACATATATCCTCGGTTCTCAAGCGTCTGCTGACTGCCTGCCTGACTGCCACGCCCTCATCTTTTTTTTTATTTTTTATTTCGTATTTCATTACGTTAGGTTTTGCAGGGCGTTTGCGTTTCTAAAGTTTTCGGGGCGTATTCTTCCATAAATTGCTTTGCTTTCTTTGGAATTCTCGGGGTTCGCTTATTGAGTTTGTGCTTCACTTTTTGCTTCAAATTTCATAATTATCGGGGCGTGTATTGCAACATTCTGCATACAATGTCAGACCACTTCAGCTCCCGCTACTCCTTTTGTAGCTGCTCCTAGTGAGTCCTGCACTTGTTCGCAAAGATACAAAATCAATTTATTGTTTTTGTGCTGCGGTCAATGTTCTGTCTATTGTTGTTGTTGTCGTTGTCGTTGTTGTGGCCATCCAAGTGTTGGACAGCATTATAAATATTTCAGCTTGCATTTGCAGCTTATGGACAACAAATGCTTGCTGGACGGGCTTTGGTTTTCAAGAGGGGGAAAGGCAGGTCCTGTGGCCAGGCAACTGCAATCCATTGAATTGTTTAAGCATCCGAAAAGCTTAACTTTGTTTGATTTTTACAAACGACCAAATGTATTGTTTTGGCTTTTGTTAAAGTCCCTGAAGTAATGAAAAACTTCAGTTTTTGAGGATGCTTAATGATTGTAATTCACATGGAATCAAAGTGTTGTTTTGTTCATTACTTTTGTCTTAATGCAAATATAGTTTCAAGCCAATAGAAAAGCTTAAAGAGGGTAGCATACCTGACAAAAGTAGCAATTCTATTTTTAGGCATTTATTTAAAGAAATTAGATAGGAATAGGAATTGTTGCACTTAATTTTGGTGAGATTACATTACAATTAGTTTATAACCATTCTAAAAGAGTTCTAATCAATTATTTATTAAGTCGATAAAAATTCTAAAAAGATAGAATATTAAACTTTGAAAATAATATTTACAAAGCTGGAAATTAAAATTATTAAATATTTAGACAAACAAATAATTAACAAAAGCGTACTTGCAATAGTAATAACTGAAAGATAATAAATAAATTAAAATCAAAAACCAATTTATTACTGAAAAAAAAGTTATGTAATTTCCAACATATCTGCAGCTCAGTAAAGAAAAGTGGTAAATAGCCACAAGAATTTTTAAGTTCCCAATCTAAGTCAACAATCAATACAGGCTTTCTTCAAGAATCCCTCAAATAGTTGAATAAATCCAAAAACAACGCTCACCCTGCATTCGGTGTATTTGATTTCAAGAACAAATCGCTTAGCATTTGCACTTTGTGACCCTCTGGAAAAATATTAAAAACCCAAGCACATGATTCAGCAAACACAGTTGCATTGGCCCCCGGACCACCTCCTCCTCCTCCGCACCCCCTTATGTGGAAGTGCTCCGTAGACAAGTCCTTTAACATCGACCACATTGCGGCCAAATGCCGGTCACATTCGGGGCAGCAGCTGTTGTACAACCACCACTCAAGGACCACTCCCCCCACCTCTTCAGCATCACAACAACCAACTGAATTCTAATAATTTTTAAACAAAAACAAACTTCCTTCCGTTATACCATGGCCATGCTGCAAATTCTGGAACATTACAAAAATTACAATGAGGCACATTCGCCACGAGTTTCATGTGTTTTTTTTTTTGTCTTTTTGTTTTTGTTGTTGTTAAGAGAATTCGTTACGAAATTTCACGCCAACGTCTGTGACGAAATTTCCCGGTCGCAGCGAACAAGTGCAGCAGTTTTGCCGATGTCAACCCCCATGTCGACCCTTTGTAGACCCTTCGCGTACCGCAAATGGAAAGGTTGCAACATGAGACCAAAAAATGGAACTCAACCCCAAGACCGGCCAAACCGTTGCCACTTTTAATCAGCGCCCTGCGCAGCTATTTAAGGGACCAGAGCAGGAACAAACCTCGCCCGGATTCCCCTGGCACTTTGGCACTTTCTGCACCGGCATTAAAATTCAGAGAAATACAAAATGAAAATTTCTATGCTGCGGGATTTGCGTTCGTTTTTTTTAGCGGCAAATGAATGAGGGAATGAATGAATGAACGAATAGCTGAATGCATGAATTCCAAAGCAATTTTGATGTTGACATTGAGTAATGTTGGCATTGGGCCCACTCACTGAACCCCGGCAACGGGCTCACAAGTTCAGTTGACGTTGGGTGGTTGTTTGGTTTGGCATTTTCATATCATTTTCGAATATTACATGCGGATTAGCATTTCCACATAGGGATTGCAACAGAACGTGCCATCGTTTTAACCACGGGCGCGCTTGTGGGTGGCATCCAAAGAGGGTGGCTTGCATGCGGCCGATTGGCATGGGTTTAAGTCAGACACTGGCAAGTGTTCCGTTGTGTCCTCATAACTCAATGAAGGGTTACGAAATTAACTTGAAAGATATATATTAGACTTGACTAAAAGTTTTCTGCAATAATAATAGAATATACTCAGATGCTTGATTACAAAGTCTGCTTAATTAAGCAAGTGAAAATCAGAAGATCAATATTACTTTATCATAAAGACTTTAAAATACACCAAAAAGTCGTTCAAAAATGTTCGATTCAAAAATCAGATTCTTAAGCTATAACTTAGAACTTCCTTTGCCATTTGCTATGTAAATATAAATATAAGATTGTTTTAAGAAAGATTCTTTAGAAAGTCCGAATTCTAAGCTACAAATTGATTAAATTTAAATATTACAGACTTAGATACTTAAAATTCACAAATTTTACTCTGCATATCTTTTTTAAAAAATTATCCTAGCATAAATTTTGAGGAACTCAGTTTCATTTTTAAAAACTATGTCGACTTCTTTAGTATTTACACTTTTTTACACTTTGTTCAATTTATTTTGTTTCCCGAACTATTCTTTAAGTTTACATTTGGTTGCTCGTTAGCTGTTACTCGTATTATCCCAACACCCTGCCCTTTACGATTTACCAATTTGAAGCGCTGGAAACTTAGCCTAGTTAAACTCTAATTCCTAACAAGTTGGTTCAACTTTTTAAGAATTCTCAAATCAACAGCCTTTCAAAACTCAGCCAAGAGCAACTTTTCAATTTACTTTTCACGCTCACATTTTACAAGCTGCTACATGATTGGGGTCGTGCGGTCCTACACCCTACCAATACCCCCTCGCCTCGTAGCCCCTTTGCCAGCTCGTTTGTAACAAGCTGCCAAATTTAACACTCGACCATGCGGCAGGAAAATTCAATAGAGGTGCTCAGCTAAAACTTTCAACGCGTGGCGCTTGAAATGTGTCATAGAATTCTTGATAGCATCGAACTACTCTAAGCCTTAACATACACCCTACTTCAGAGAGGCAGCCGTTATCTAATTCACTGAAAATTTTATTATTAACTGACAGTTTATTAAAAACTCATCTGAACTGGGCCAGATTTCGATTTGGATTTGGATCTCGGTTTGGATTCCGGCTTGGGGTTGGCTCCTTATCAAGATCCACGACACATGTCAGCGCTGTATTTGCTGATTACCGACGCTAGATAAATATTAAACAACTATATAACAGCTTCCGCCTTACCCCATTCCCCTTTCCTGTGGAACGACGTCATCGCCTGTTTGTTTTGGGGAGAGCCAAATCAGCTTCCTTTCTGTAATTGACTCACCGCCAAGGGGCAGACCTCCACTTCACCCCAGTCGCGGTCCTACCCCCGCCTCTGCAGTCTAATAATGAAATTTTTTGGCTTCGAGTGCTATAAATGTATGCAGGGCAACTTCAACACTGTTATTGTTGCTGCTTGGCACGTGGCACGTGGCAGTTGGCAGTTGGCAGTTGCTACGTGTAGGTGGTAGCTTGAGGCAGAGGAAACGGCATAAATTGATTTAGATTTTAGTTATGTTGTTATTCAACTTGCCGCCCCGCGGCTTGCTTGTAATTATTTTTGAGCAGCGAATTGTGCAATAATTAAAAATGATTAGCTCATAAACATTTCCGGACTGTCGAATGACTCACAACAGGACCTAAGGCGTATTCGGTTTCATCTAGGGGTTGACTTGAACAACATGTAAATATTTAAAATTTCTGTTGTTTTTCTTAAGATTTAATCAGAAAACAAAATCGCACTTCATACTCTGATACCGATACCGGCACAAGAGTAAATTGGATTTGTGGAATATCCGTCCGTATTTCCGACCATTCCTTAAAGTTAGTGAATTGAAAGCAAGGAGCTCAAAGTAGTGTGCTACGTTTACCAGATTGTTAGAAAATCGATTGAATTGCGAATTTGGTTAGCATCTTTCGACGGCGACGTGCTTTTGTCCTTGCCATGCTCATCAAATTTTCCCAAAAAGCACAATAACCCATATCACCAGAAATCGCATTCAAAAATCGGGAATGCCTATCTCGTCCGTACTTTTACACCTGGAGTTACCAAACTGGGAAGGTAATTATTTAGGAATCTCCACCTAAGATTGTGAAGAAAATTTCAAGGACACGCCGCCATACCCCTGACTGCAACGTTCTTCATAGTTTTTAATTTTTTTTTAAACATTTGTTTAAAAAAAGTCAGTAAGTCTACGTTCTCATTCTCCTTTTTTCAGAAGAAATAAATTCAAATTTTCTTATGGTGTCAAGAAAAATCAAACCAATTTAATGTGAAAAATTATGTTTTCTTTTCTTTTTTTTTGGAAAATGTATTACACAAGCACACACACAGCTTAGACTTGGGGCTGGCGCATGTCTAAAATTTTAAGGAATTCTCAGTGGAAGTTTGAGGATGCATCAAGTGGACGACAAGCATGACGATAATGTGGCCATGCTGAAGTGGATACTGATGCTCTGCGTGCCGGCTGCCTGTCTGGCTGGCTGGCTGACTGACAGTCAGACTGACTGACAATGACGAAGCTGCTGTATTTGTGTCTGAGTCTGCTTTGGCGTCTTGGTTTTATGGTAATGCCACGTACGTGAAAGATGCACCAAACTGGCCTGCAGATTCCTGGAATGGCTGGCAACAAGATTGGGTTGTTGGGGAAACTTGTGCGCCAGACAAGATTTATCGAAATAAGTCGAAGACACTTGTTCATTGCCACGCACAATGCGCTCTTATTCTTATTCAGTAAAAAAAAAGGCCACTGAAATTTTATAAAGAATTATCTGGCTTTTAGAAATAATTTCTAAGTATACGGAAAAAATGTATTTAAATTGTGGAGTTTTCTATTTTTCAGAAATATATTTTTTAATAATTGAAAATATCATAAAAAGTAGAAATTAAAAGCCCAAAAAATTCGATTTTTCCTAACTTTAGATCCTGAATTAAGAACAGAAATACCCTTGTTTTTAGAAAGACACAATCGTCCCTTTTAGAAATCTACTTTCTGAATTATAAAGATAGTCATCTTCGGAATATGGTTATCTTGTAAAATCGTACTGCGATTTCTTTTTGTGTATGCGCAAGTATTTGCCCAGCCACCAAATGAAAATCCGACTGAGCTTCAAAATTGCAACCGAATTGTGGCGAACATAAAAGTTAGTACACGATTATGGTCATCATATAAATTACATAGCTAAATATACTTTTATTTTCTACCCTGGCCTTTAAGTTGGTAGCTGCAGACATTGAGATTTTTATAAGATAGTGGCTTGCCTATCAGTTAAAGCTTAGCTACATATTTATTAAATAATTTGTAATCTCAATAAAATAGAATAATGTAATAAATAGAAAATTGAATAATATATTATATATATTATATATTATAGTAGAGCTTACCTACATATGTATTAAAGAGATTGTAATCTCTATAAAATTGAATAATGTAATAAATTGAATATTAAGTAATATAATATTCATTTAATATTATTGTTATCTAAGATTGAATAACATTTAAGTCTACTCACTTCAAACTGATGCCAAATAAATATTTATATTATTCCTAAAATGCATTCAACTGATTTAACTTAGGTTAAAGCATTTACAAAAATACATAAAGCCTTTCATATTTGGTATGCTTAACTCTTTGACCATTTGTATTTTTCAGCAAAAGTATTTGCAGTATTTTATCCACAGTTCAAATCGTATCAGAAACCATTTGCATGAAACCAACAAATAAAATAAAATATCAAAAGCTTGTTAGATACTTTAAATATTTACACCGAATTTTAGTTATTTCATACATTAAGAGATTTTGCTTAACTTAAAAGCCTCTTGAATAAATCATTACAAAATCTACCAAAATTCTTAATTGGGGGAGCAAATCACAGATTTTGCAATACACACTAAATATACGAATTTAAGAAGCTTTGATTAAATAACTTACAAGCCGGACTGGGTGCTAAACCAAGCCCCAAATCTAGTTTACAAATTGGAAACCACAAAGCCAACAACAAGACAAACCACAGCAGCAACAAAAACAACAGCAGCTGCAAAATCTGTTTTCGCCTCTGCCAAGCCACAAAAACCCCATCCAAAAGCCCCAAAGAAAGAAAAAACACAAACGCCCACTGCTAAAATGACAGCCATTTGGGGGTCGGTTGTGGGTGGAAGGGGGTTCTAGCCTTTTGTCTAGTGTCCAGCGGGATGTTGAGATTTGGGTGTGAGTGTGGAGTTGGACGTGGAAATTGGAGTGTGTTGCACTTTTGAATTTCAACTTTGTCTGCGTCTAAAATTTACTTGCTCCAAATTCAATTCAAAAGCGATTATCACCACTTAGCTGTCAACGACACGACACCAACTACAAGGGATCTCAACTGCCCAAGACCAAAGAGCCCGTGAGCAGTGCCAATAACCGGCAAAGCCACTTCACAAAGGCATGGCATATAAATATATATATATGTATATATATATATGTATGTATGTATGTGTGTGTGTGTGTCTGTATGCGTGTGTATGTATCTACATCAATAACACTTTGGTTGGCTCAAATAAAATTTACACTTACAAGTGGCGCTAAAGTCAAGTGCAATGCTCCTCCTCACACTATTATTATTATCCCCATTCCCTCTTTTACACCCTGCATCTGAAGCCGTCAGCTGGTCAGACATGGCTAAAAGTGTTGCAGTCCTCATGGAAACTGGGGAGAGGGCTTAAGGGGTCTCTGCGGCAAATGTGGTCAAGAGTTTTATAAAGTTCATCATCCATGGGCTGGTCCTAAGCATTTTTCAAGTGCAGCGCCAAAAGATTTTCAATTTCAAATGCGAGCATGTATTATATAAGCAGCTGGCAGGCAGTCGCAGCATGTGAAAACCATTTCAACACCTCCCTACCTAAAATGACTGTAAGCCATTTCATTATGCTCTTCACAGTGGGGCATAATAATTACGTCATCAAGTTGGCAATGCACCAGCACGTTGCATGCGATTATAAATGCCAAATGGGTGGATTATTCTGATGTTACAAATTATCAATGTTTTGCTCTACTTTTGAGCTTCTAGCTTAAATGTTCTCGGTTATAATTAGTTTGTTTGTTTATTAAAGGTAATTTAAATATTTGCAAGCTTTCATGTAACTATCATTGGCTTAATAAAGGAAAATTATATTTTTCTATACGAGAGAGTATAAGAATAAAAAGTCCGAAACAGACTTCAATCAAATTGTTATATTGTGTGTCATAATGCTAGATTGATAGATATAGTAATATTTGAATGTTATCTGCGGTTAATTAATATTAAGAAAAACATTCAAATTAAAGCTTAATTGCATTGATTATATTCCATCAAATAGTCTTAACCTTAATCAGTATTTGGCTTTGATGTAAAATTGAAAGCGTCCAACAAATATCGCATACGAAAGCGTTAAACAATTAAAAGATCTAAATATATTTCAATAGAAGCTAAAGTTTAATTAGATTAATTATATTCTCTCAAATAGAACTTGCTGTTATATGTTTTTTTTTATATAATAAGTCCAAAATAAACTGCAGCAAGTCAAATCAGAAATTATTTCAATAAATTCGATTTTTAATTTATGCATTTCTGATCAATAAAAGCTTGCTGGAAATTCTATAGAAATAAAGCAAATGTTCTTGGTATTTCAGAAGTTAAGACTTAAGTTCCTTCGAATTAAATCATATTAATATCTATCAAAATATTTCTGTGGTGGAGAAAGTCTAGGATTTTATAGGACCCACTAAATATTAGTATGCGAGAGCATTAAAGAATTTAAAAATATAAAACTATAGCTAAATTGCATTGAATAAATAGATTCTCCATTGCTCATAAACGAAAGAGCATCAAAATTATATTATTCTCTTAAGATATATTTCTTATCCCGTTGAACATTCATAAAGTACATAATCATGTTCATGACGTGAGTTGAAGTGGATTTGGGTTTGAGTTTGGGTTGGACTCTTGGCCTGCCTGTGGGTCTCCGTTGTAAAAGCTTAAACAGCTACAAGTATTTAAAAAGCACTTCACACAAATGTATTAAAAGCATATTGAAATGTATTTTATTGTTTATTTTGTTTAAATCAACTGCAGTGGAATTGTGCCCAGTGTCTTGTTACATAATTCTCTTCGAATTTAAGGTCTAGGTCTCATTTGAGCAAGCCGAGCAACTTGGTCACAATCGAGTTTTTGTGCAGAATCTATACAGGATTAGCAAAGAATAGTTAAATGCAGTAGTGAAGATACTTTTCAGTGGACGTACTCTGACACGAGATGAGTTGAATATCACAATGTGATAGATTCCTCCAGAACCAGCGAGTTATTGTCTTGTCGCGGCACAAGTCATTGAAAGTAATTGGTCTAGGAATTTTAGCTGGACATCTCCGACAAGCGTTATTGATGCTCTGACAATCAAGCGTATTGGCACTGATGCACACGCAGCAGACCACCAGGAGAAGGACGAGAGTGCTCTTAATATGCATTTTGCGATCAACAGTCGATAACTGATATCCAACTTGAGTTCAAATCGAGCTTATATAGGCGAAAAACACCCCATCCAAATTAGTCCATCAGAAACAGCTGTGTAAAACTGTTACATTGAACTTTTACAATAGGTGGTTCTATTTTTAACTCATTGTAGATCCATATATCTCATTATTGCACAAAGTAAGCATCTGGTCGATAACATTTCCAAAAATAACTTTCTCAACTAGGCTTTCGACTATATATAGCTGGTACTTGAGCAAAGCTAGCTAGAGGATCACGCAAGTGCGTTCGCTAAACAAACATGAAATTAGTGCTGTTGTTGGGTAAGCTGGCTACTTTAATCCATCAGAGATCATCCTGAGCATATATCCCTCTATCATCGTAGCCATCTGCTGTTTGTGCCTGTTGCAAGTTCAATCGCAACCCAAGCCCAATACCTGCGACATCTTGTTAAGGCAGTGTTTGAGCCATCAGCTTAACAGGGGAACCACAGACGATATCACAGACTTCATCAATCTCGGCTGCCGTCAAAGGATTCCCAATTGGAATAACTTAACACGTTGTCAGCTGGAAAATGTCGCCTGCGAATGTAAGTTTTGCATATTGCTAATTGTCAGATATTGGGGATAACATTTATATATATATACATTATTTTCAGTATCTTTGAACATGTGTCTAGCATTGGAGTGTGAAAATGTGGCCAGAGTACGCAGGGCATAACTAACCCAAGGCATCATTAACATTGAAAGTACATTTTGAAGAAGATAAAAAAGAAATGAATATTTTCAAGAAAATTAATTAATAAATCAATATAAACCAAACAAACACTGTCTCATCTTGTGTGCATAGCTACGAGCTTAAGCGAAAAACGTGTTTAAGCTTTGATTTGCTCAGTTTTCGTTTCCAAATCAGTGGTGAAACATCTTCTTCATAGAACAGCTTGGAGTTGACTCAACTAATAGTAACTTGATTGTCGAATTCATCTGTCCACATGCTGGCAAACCACATTTAAAACTAATGCCTATTAGCCAAGTCCGCACACATAAGAAGATATCTGCCACTAACTAGCGAAACTCACCACAGTTTTATATTTTTGCATATGTTGAAAACGGTCCAAATTCTCACAGATTACGTGTTGCTTGTCAGACGAGTGCCTCAGTCGAAAAGTCTGGTCTCTGTTCTTCTCTCACCACAGGCACGCAGTTTAGCTTAACAACTAATCTCTGGCTCTATCTCTATCTCTCTCTCTCTCTCTCTCTCTCTCTCCCTCTCTCTCTCTCTCTCTCTCTCTCTCTCTCTATTTATACAACAGAGCAAACAATGCTCTCGCATGTAAACAAAACTTAATGCGAACCAGAGAGGAGATCAGATGCAGGAGCACCTAACTACGAGATGTGTGTGTGTCTGTCTGTCTGTCTGTCCGTCTGTCTGCCTGTCTATTTGCCTGTTTGTCGTCGATCTATCTGCTTAGGTACACATGGTGATAATAAAGATTGCGAACCGAAAACAAAATTATTGTGCGGCGTTAATCGTAGTCATCATCTACTTTTGCTCTTGTTGTCGTTATTGTTGTTATGGTTGTTATTGTTAATTTTTCACACATATACTAAAAGAATGTTGGAGCCACAGTTTCGACGCTGCTCTAGATAATAAGCCAGTTGCACGACGAGTGACAGTCGCCCAGTTGACAGTTGTCGTGAGTGTCGCGTGAGCAACGCCAAAAATTAATAATAAGAAAAAGAAATAATATAAAAAGTTAAAAAGGCGTAGTACAATAAGCTAGTGATATTTGCATATTGCGATATTGGAGGACTGATTGACTGATTGATTAAGTGATTTCAGTGAGTGACCTCGTGAGCAAACAGCAGCAGCTGTTGCCAATGCTGCCACCAACATGTCAAACACCACATTTGGGCATCTGACCAAATCGCAACCACTTTTCCATATGGTGGGCAGCAGTTATGCAGCGCTGGCTAATGCTGCCGATGATACTGCTGCTGGCGTCTACTCACCAGACTTGCAAAGCTTGCACAACAGCAACAACAATAATAACAATGAGAGCTTTCCCAGCAATAACAACAACGACATTTTGGTACTCTATGAGCAAGAGAATTACAGTTACCGTTCCACATCGACCATTGTGCTAATGGTCACCGCCTGGATATTGCTGATATTGGGCTTTGTCTTTTGCTGTTGTGCCGAGTGCTTTGGTGTCAGCGTCTGGCGGGGTAAGAAAAGAGCCAGCATCTCGCTGAGAGGCGCTGAGAGCGGAGTTGCTGCTGCTGCTGTTACTGCTGCTGCTGCTGCTACTGCTACTGCTGCAACCATAGCCAGTGTCAACGAGCTTCAGGCAGGTGAGTTTAGTTCGATATTTTCTGCTCGAGAGCTTTCGTTCGAGCACAAGGCAAAACAACGACATACTTTTGGGCGCTGCTGAGAAATGGCACAACGAACATTGACGGCGACAACGACAATGAAACTCTACCTTATGTTAGCCGCATTGGCACAAGCCATTCTTACCACCCGCCCCGATTCGCTGTGCGACATAGCTCAAAATTTCGAAATAACAACAATAACCGAGAAATGGCTGAGCAAACGAGCGACATGGCAATTTCAATACCCTTGCAATAGCTGTTATTTTAAATATATTGCGGTGAGATTTAAGATTAGTAAAGTTAGGAAAACGCTGACTATTAAAAACTGAAAAGCTAATAAATAAAGCTTAGATTAGAAAAAGTTTGAAAACTACCAAACTGTGAAACAAGCTTAGATAAATTTACAATATTTTAAACAACAATTAAGACTACAAAATTAAAAATCACATCTGAGCGTTAGTGTCTTGAATAAAATATTGTTATATTATTATTATATTGAACAAATACTACGAATCTCAAAAATGGTCCATCCCAGCCGCTGGCAGGCAGTCGCAGCATGTGAAAACCATTTCAACACCTCCCTACCTAAAATGACTGTAAGCCATTTCATTATGCTCTTCACAGTGGGGCATAATAATTACGTCATCAAGTTGGCAATGCACCAGCACGTTGCATGCGATTATAAATGCCAAATGGGTGGATTATTCTGATGTTACAAATTATCAATGTTTGGCTCTACTTTTGAGCTTCTAGCTTAAATGTTCTCGGTTATAATTAGGTCATTGTTTGTTAATTAAAGATAATTTAAATATTTGCAAGCTTTCATGTAACTATCATTGGCTTAATAAAGGAGAATTATATTTTTCTATACGAGAGAGTATAAGAATAAAAAGTCCGAAACAGACTTCAATCAAATTGTTATATTGTGTGTCATAATGCTAGATTGATAGATATAGTAATATTTGTATGTTATCTGCGGTTAATTAATCTTAAGAAAAACATTCAAATTAAAGCTTAATTGCATTGATTATATTCCATCAAATAGTCTTAACCTTAATCAGTATTTGGCTTTGATGTAAAATTGAAAGCGTCCAACAAATATCGCATACGAAAGCGTTAAACAATTAAAAGATCTAAATATATTTCAATAGAAGCTAAAGTTTAATTAGATTAATTATATTCTCTCAAATAGAACTTGCTGTTATATGTTTTTTTTTATATAATAAGTCCAAAATAAACTGCAGCAAGTCAAATCAGAAATTATTTCAATAAATTCGATTTTTAATTTATGCATTTCTGATCAATAAAAGCTTGCTGGAAATTCTATAGAAATAAAGCAAATGTTCTTGGTATTTCAGAAGTTAAGACTTAAGTTCCTTCGAATTAAATCATATTAATATCTATCAAAATATTTCTGTGGTGGAGAAAGTCTAGGATTTTATAGGACCCACTAAATATTAGTATGCGAGAGCATTAAAGAATTTAAAAATATAAAACTATAGCTAAATTGCATTGAATAAATAGATTCTCCATTGCTCATAAACGAAAGAGCATCAAAATTATATTATTCTCTTAAGATATATTTCTTATCCCGTTGAACATTCATAAAGTACATAATCATGTTCATGACGTGAGTTGAAGTGGATTTGGGTTTGAGTTTGGGTTGGACTCTTGGCCTGCCTGTGGGTCTCCGTTGTAAAAGCTTAAACAGCTACAAGTATTTAAAAAGCACTTCACACAAATGTATTAAAAGCATATTGAAATGTATTTTATTGTTTATTTTGTTTAAATCAACTGCAGTGGAATTGTGCCCAGTGTCTAGTTACATAATTCTCTTCGAATTTAAGGTCTAGGTCTCATTTGAGCAAGCCGAGCAACTTGGTCACAATCGAGTTTTTGTGCAGAATCTATACAGGATTAGCAAAGAATAGTTAAATGCAGTAGTTAAGATACTTTTCAGTGGACGTACTCTGACACGAGATGAGTTGAATATCACAATGTGATAGATTCCTCCAGAACCAGCGAGTTATTGTCTTGTCGCGGCACAAGTCATTGAAAGTAATTGGTCTAGGAATTTTAGCTGGACATCTCCGACAAGCGTTATTGATGCTCTGACAATCAAGCGTATTGGCACTGATGCACACGCAGCAGACCACCAGGAGAAGGACGAGAGTGCTCTGAATATGCATTTTGCGGTCAACAGTCGATAACTGATATCCAACTTGAGTTCAAATCGAGCTTATATAGGCGAAAAACACCCCATCCAAATTAGTCAATCAGAAACAGCTGTGCAAAAATGTTACATTGAACTTTTACAATAGGTAGTTCTATTTTTAACTCATTGTAGTTCCATATATCTCATTATTGCACAAAGTAAGCATCTGGTCGATAACATTTCCAAAAATAACTTTCTCAACTAGGCTTTCGACTATATATAGCTGGTACTTGAGCAAAGCTAGCTAGAGGATCACGCAAGTGCGTTCGCTAAACAAACATGAAATTAGTGCTGTTGTTGGGTAAGCTGGCTACTTTAATCCATCAGAGATCATCCTGAGCATATATCCCTCTATCATCGTAGCCATCTGCTGTTTGTGCCTGTTGCAAGTTCAATCGCAACCCAAGCCCAATACCTGTGACATCTTGTTAAGGCAGTGTTTGAGCCATCAACGTAACAGGGGAACCACAGACGATATCACAGACTTCTTCAATATCGGCTGCCGTCGAAGGCTTCGCAATTGGAATAACTTCACACGTTGTCAGCTGGAAAATGCCGCCTGCGAATGTAAGTTTTGCATATTGCTAATTGTCAGATATTGGTGATAACATTTATATATACTCGTATATATACATTATTTTCAGTATCTTTTAACAGGTGTCTAGCATTGGAGTGTGAAAATGCGGCCAGAGTACTCGGAGCATAACTAACCCAAGGCATCATTAACATTGAAAGTACATTTTGAAGAAGATAAAAAAGAAATTAATATTTTCAAGAAAATTAATTAATAATCCAATATAAAACAAACAAAAACTGTCTCGTACAAGATTATAACCACCTAGGAGACATCTGGCTTGTCGGAGTCCTGCTGCCTCTGACCAGATCTATTGCCGTATCTGTCTCTCCTCGTTTCTAAGTACCAGCCGTATAGTGTGTCTACCTATGCCACAATACGGTTCTGGTCCTATCAGGGGCCTTTCTGCCCCCATTCTTGCTTGCTTATCAGCCACCTCATTTTCCGCTATGTCCCTGTGGCCCAGGACCCATCGTAGGGTGAGCCTGGTGTGAGTCCCGAGTAGGTCTAGCCTTGAACTTCATGGACTACCTTCGCTGTTATCTTAGTCCCAATTATAGCGTTCAATGCTGCTTGACTAACGGATAGGGTGGATATATCCGTATTCCGATAGTTACGTTTTATGTTGAAGTCCGCACATCTCCGTATCGCACACACCTCAGCGTGAAATATGCTGGTGTGCGTTCCCAGGGATTCATGGTAGAATACCCTAGGACCCACTACTCCAAGACCTGTGGCCTGATTCGTGAGTGATCCATCGGTGTAACATTTTATGGTGTGCGGTTTCATGGGATGGACTTCATCCAGAGTTGTCCATTCCCTTTTACTACTCATACGAACTGTGAAACTTCATGGGTCTTGCTACCATTAGGTATAGCCATCTCAATATCTTTGGTGATGTACCCCATGATTTACCGGCAATACTACGACATGTATAAAGCTACCTGGAGCACTGTAATATCGTGTTTTGCACATGGGTGCCAAAGTTATGCCTGCTGTCAAATGTGACTCCCAGGTATATGACCTCCTTACACGTTTCTAGTAGGGTTCCTGAGAGCCATTTTTGTCTCATGCTCTGTAACTTGTGTCGTCTGGTAAATGGGACGATGACTGTTTTCGTAGGGTTCAGGTTGAGTCCAACCTCCATACACTAGTCACACGTTATCCTTAGCCCTGACTGGACTATGTCACAAAGTGATTCTTCAAATTTGCCTCGCGCAATGATAACAATGTCGTCGGCATAACCTTGACATTGAATACCACTGTTAGCAAGTCTGTTTAGTAGTTCGTCTACTAACAGACTCCAGAGTAGCGGACAACACCCCTCCTTGGGGATAGCCTGGGGTGGTTAGGACTGTTACAGTGCTATCATGTAATGATGCCGTGGCTTGCCTGGACCATAGCAGTGCGAGTATCCATCTGCTGGTAGTATAATCCAGGCCTCTTCTCTCGAGGGTAGCATTGATTGCATCGTGTAATGTGTTATCAAAGGCACCTTCTATATCTAAGAAGGCGCACAGTGCTACTTCCTTATTATCAATTGCCGCACTCAAAGTACGTCACAGCTGACAAAGTGCTGTGTCCGTGGACCTGCCTACTCTGTATGCTTGCTGCGTTGGGTACAGCGGCCTTTGTTTAAGCAAAGTGCTTCTGATTTTGTAGTCCATCAGCTTTTCCAACGTTTTCAGTAAAAGCGATGTTAAGCTGATGGGTCTGAAGGACTTTAGGCTGGTAATGTCTTTCTTCCCTGCCTTGGGGATGAAGACTACCCTAGATCGCCTCCATGCGCTCGGTATGTGTCCGAGAGCTTCCCTAATATGGGAGAGGAGTATTTCCTGTCACGTTTGAAGGAAAGCTGGCGATATGCCGTCCATTCCAGGGGACTTATAGGGCTGGAATGTATCAATTTCCTAATTAAGTCTCTCCCTTGTGACTGTCGACTTGGCGCATGCACAGTCGTCAGTTGACGGCCTGTATCTACTTTCCCTTTCGATAGCCTCTTCCTGCAGGGGTGTACATTCTGTACCGTACGGTACTGCACCCATATTCCGTCTCTCATTGCTTTATTGAAGAGGCGACGTGTGGTCACGCGCAGCCTTTCTAGGTTGTCGTTCCACCATGGGGCATCTTTTTCCATGTGATTTTTCATTACCGGGCAGTTATCATCAAATGCATTAGTTATGCCCTTGTTGAGGGCACCAATAGCCCTGTCCAGCTCCATTAGGCACTTGCATTCAGGGGGCACGCCCTTCCACGATTTTAGCCGCGAAGCTGTAGTTTTCAGCCAGTCGGCTGAGACCTCATCCAAGCACTCAATTACCAGGAAACCGACCCGGAAATGAATGCCCGCGAATGAGACCGCAACATCCCCACCAGACGCAATGACTTCGTCAATGATGGCCTCCTCCAACACAGATGAGTCTCCGTGACTGAGCATTGCCTGTGGGAAATCCGCAGGCAACATGGCCACCTTTACCTTTCTTGCCATATCCGCAAATGACAATCGGGGCTCGGTGGGTGCTGGCGAGCTGGGCTTCGTGGCCGCTGCACGCGATGTGCTCGGACAGAGGTCTAAGCGTGCTCCCTTTTCCGCTGTCACCTTCGCCGCCCCCGGGCCGTGAGCAGCACCCATGACCTCCGGGCACACCCCCTTGGGAGTGGCCACCAGTGGGGTGAGTGTACTGCTACGCCTCTTGGCAGCTGGCGCTGGTGCTGTAGCCGCTTCCCTGGACTCTGTGGCATTCTTCAGGGCTGCATCAGGAGTGAGTCCTTGCTGGAGGTACCGAAGGTACCACTTGACCCTCGAACCGCAGAGATTCTTCCGGTTCGGGTTATCCAGCCCACCGAGTTGACCACTCGGTGGCAGGAACTCTGCCTTCCTCTTAGGGCGCTGTGCGCGGTGTGGAGGTTGGTATACCACACGAGAGGGTCTTTCCCCGTCTAGGGCTCGACCCTCTAAGTGTCTTGCGACATACTCCGCAGGGAGATCGTGCGGTATTATTGTATTTCTAGAATTAATTAATTCTCACGTGCTGCGGAGAAATGTGTGTCCGCCCGGGCAGAGATCCGCAATACCCGGGTAAGGCTGAATTAGAACAGGTGGGCGCCATTTGCCTGAGCCCACCGTTCGAGACTGGGCTAGTTTATTCCCCGGGTCCCCAGCCAAGCTGACTTTCGGCACGGTTCGGGGGATAGGGCGTTGTGTGAGGCTATACTTTAAAGGCGGCAACACAAGCGCCTTGTGACTGCTTATTTACAAGGAATCTCGTATTATTCGCAGCTAACCTCCTCGGGAGGAGGCCATTCGCTATCCGCAACCAGCGACCCGCCTGGTCGCCACAGCTCAGCCCCATCCGAACCATCCCACAAGTTCTTTAGACCAGGGCTGTAAAAGCTTAAACAGCTACAAGTATTTAAAAAGCACTTCACACAAATGTATTAAAAGCATATTGAAATGTATTTTATTGTTTATTTTGTTTAAATCAACTGCAGTGGAATTGTACTCAGTGTCTTGTTACATAATTCTCTTCGAATTTAAAGCGATGACCGTAAATCCTGAAATTTAAAAACATAATTAGGCACGTGGTCTGACCAGAGGTCTTGGTCTCATTTGAGCCAATTGGGCTATTTGGTGACAATTGAGCTTATGTGCAGGATCTATACAGGATTAGCAATGAATTTAGTTAAATGCAGTAGTAAAGATACTTTTCAGTGGACGTACTCTGACACGAGATGAGTTGAATATCACAATGTGATAGATTCCTCCAGAACCAGCGAGTTATTGTCTTGTTGCGGCAAACGTCATTGACAGTAACTAATTTAGGGGTTTTAGTTGGACATCTATGACAAGCCCTATAGATGCTGTGACAATCAGGCGTATTGGCACTAATGCACACGCAGCAGACCACCAGGAGAAGGACGAGAGTGCTCTTAATATGCATTTTGCGGTCAACAGTCGATAACTGATATCCAACTTGAGTTCAAATCGAACTTATATAGGTGAAAAACACCCCATCCAAATTAGTCAATCAGAAACAGCTGTGCAAAAATGTTACATTGAACTTTATCAATAGGTAGTTCTATTTTTAACTCATTGTAGTTTCATATATCTCATTATTGTACAAAGTAAGCATCTGGTCGATAACATTTCCAAAAATAACTTTCTCAACTAGGCTTTCGACTATATATAGCTGGTACTTGAGCAAAGCTGGCTAGAGTATCACGCAAGTGCGTTCGCTAAACAAGCATGTCCAAATTAGTGCTGTTGTTGGGTAAGCTGGCTACTGTAATCCATCAGAGATCATCCTGAGCATATATCCCTCTATCATCATAGCCTTCTGCTGTTTGTGCCTGTTGCAAGTTCAGTCGCAACCCAAGCCCAATACCTGCGACATCTTGTTAAGGCAGTGTTTGAGCCATCAGCTTAAAAGGGGAACCACAGACGATATCACAGACTTCATCAATCTCGACTGCCGTCAAAGGGTTCCCAATTGGAATAACTTAACACGTTGTCAGCTGGAAAATGTCGCCTGCGAATGTAAGTTTTGTATATTGCTAATTGTCAGATATTGGTGATAACATTTATATATACTCGTATATATACATTATTTTCAGTATCTTTTAACAGGTGTCTAGCATTGGAGTGTGAAAATGCGGCCAGAGTACTCGGAGCATAACTAACCCAAGGCATCATTAACATTGAAAGTACATTTTGAAGAAGATAAAAAAGAAATGAATATTTTCAAGAAAATTAATTAATAAATCAATATAAACCAAACAAACACTGTCTCATCTTGTGTGCATAGCTACGAGCTTAAGCGAAAAACGTGTTTAAGCTTTGATTTGCTCAGTTTTCGTTTCCAAATCAGTGGTGAAACATCTTCTTCATAGAACAGCTTGGAGTTGACTCAACTAATAGTAACTTGATTGTCGAATTCATCTGTCCACATGCTGGCAAACCACATTTAAAACTAATGCCTATTAGCCAAGTCCGCACACATAAGAAGATATCTGCCACTAACTAGCGAAACTCACCACAGTTTTATATTTTTGCATATGTTGAAAACGGTCCAAATTCTCACAGATTACGTGTTGCTTGTCAGACGAGTGCCTCAGTCGAAAAGTCTGGTCTCTGTTCTTCTCTCACCACAGGCACGCAGTTTAGCTTAACAACTAATCTCTGGCTCTATCTCTATCTCTCTCTCTCTCTCTCTCTCTCTCTCTCCCTCTCTCTGTCTCTCTCTCTCTCTCTCTCTCTCTATTTATACATCAGAGCAAACAATGCTCTCGCATGTAAACAAAACTTAATGCGAACCAGAGAGGAGATCAGATGCAGGAGCACCTAACTACGAGATGTGTGTGTGTCTGTCTGTCCGTCTGTCCGTCTGTCTGCCTGTCTATTTGCCTGTTTGTCGTCGATCTATCTGCTTAGGTACACATGGTGATAATAAAGATTGCGAACCGAAAACAAAATTATTGTGCGGCGTTAATCGTAGTCATCATCTACTTTTGCTCTTGTTGTCGTTATTGTTGTTATGGTTGTTATTGTTAATTTTTCACACATATACTAAAAGAATGTTGGAGCCACAGTTTCGACGCTGCTCTAGATAATAAGCCAGTTGCACGACGAGTGACAGTCGCCCAGTTGACAGTTGTCGTGAGTGTCGCGTGAGCAACGCCAAAAATTAATAATAAGAAAAAGAAATAATATAAAAAGTTAAAAAGGCGTAGTACAATAAGCTAGTGATATTTGCATATTGCGATATTGGAGGACTGATTGACTGATTGATTAAGTGATTTCAGTGAGTGACCTCGTGAGCAAACAGCAGCAGCTGTTGCCAATGCTGCCACCAACATGTCAAACACCACATTTGGGCATCTGACCAAATCGCAACCACTTTTCCATATGGTGGGCAGCAGTTATGCAGCGCTGGCTAATGCTGCCGATGATACTGCTGCTGGCGTCTACTCACCAGACTTGCAAAGCTTGCACAACAGCAACAACAATAATAACAATGAGAGCTTTCCCAGCAATAACAACAACGACATTTTGGTACTCTATGAGCAAGAGAATTACAGTTACCGTTCCACATCGACCATTGTGCTAATGGTCACCGCCTGGATATTGCTGATATTGGGCTTTGTCTTTTGCTGTTGTGCCGAGTGCTTTGGTGTCAGCGTCTGGCGGGGTAAGAAAAGAGCCAGCATCTCGCTGAGAGGCGCTGAGAGCGGAGTTGCTGCTGCTGCTGTTACTGCTGCTGCTGCTGCTACTGCTACTGCTGCAACCATAGCCAGTGTCAACGAGCTTCAGGCAGGTGAGTTTAGTTCGATATTTTCTGCTCGAGAGCTTTCGTTCGAGCACAAGGCAAAACAACGACATACTTTTGGGCGCTGCTGAGAAATGGCACAACGAACATTGACGGCGACAACGACAATGAAACTCTACCTTATGTTAGCCGCATTGGCACAAGCCATTCTTACCACCCGCCCCGATTCGCTGTGCGACATAGCTCAAAATTTCGAAATAACAACAATAACCGAGAAATGGCTGAGCAAACGAGCGACATGGCAATTTCAATACCCTTGCAATAGCTGTTATTTTAAATATATTGCGGTGAGATTTAAGATTAGTAAAGTTAGGAAAACGCTGACTATTAAAAACTGACACATAGCTTTTAGCTAATAAATAAAGCTTTGATTAGGAAAAGTTTGAAAACCACGTTTGAAAAATATGTATATGTAAACTGTGAAATAAGCTTAGATACATTTACAATATTTTAAACAACAATTAAGACTAAAAAATTAAAAATCACATCTGAGAGTTAGTGTCTTGAATAAAATATTGTTATATTATTATTATATTGAACAAATACTACGAATCTCAAAAATGGTCCATCCCAGCCGCTGGCAGGCAGTCTCAGCATGTGAAAACCATTTCAACACCTCCCTACCTAAAATGACTGTAAGCCATTTCATTATGCTCTTCACAATGGGGCATAATAATTACGTCATCAAGTTGGCAATGCACCAGCACGTTGCATGCGATTATAAATGCCAAATGGGTGGATTATTCTGATGTTACAAATTATCAATGTTTGGCTCTACTTTTGAGCTTCTAGCTTAAATGTTCTCGGTTATAATTAGTTTGTTTGTTTATTAAAAATAATTTAAATATTTGCAAGCTTTCATGTAACTATCATTGGCTTAATAAAGGAGAATTATATTTTTCTATACGAGAGAGTATAAGAACAAAAAGTCCGAAACAGACTTCAATCAAATTGTTATATTGTGTGTCATAATGCTAGATTGATAGATATAGTAATATTTGTATGTTATCTGCGGTTAATTAATATTAAGAAAAACATTCAAATTAAAGCTTAATTGCATTGATTATATTCCATCAAATAGTCTTAACCTTAATCAGTATTTCGCTTTAATGTAAAATTGAAAGCGTCTAACAAATATCGCATACGAAAGCGTTAAACAATTAAAATATCTAAATACATTTCAATAGAAGCTAAAGTTTAATTAGATTAATTATATTCTCTCAAATAGCACTAGCTGTTATATGTTTTTTTTATATAATAAGTCCAAAATAAACTGCAGCAAGTCAAATCAGAAATTATTTCAATAAATTCGATTTTGAATTTATGCATTTCTGATCAATAAAAGCTTGCCGGAAATTCTATAGAAATAAAGCAAATGTTCTTGGTATTTCAGAAATTAAGACTTAAGTTCCTTCGAATTAAATCATATTAATATCTATAAAAATATTTCTGTGGTGGAGAAAGTCTAGGATTTTATAGGACCCACTAAATATTGGTATGCGAGAGCATTAAAGAATTTAAAAACATAAAACTATAGCTAAATTGCATTGAATAAATAGATTCTCCATTGCTCATAAACGAAAGAGCATCAAAATTATATTATTCTCTTAAGATATATTTCTTATCCCGTTGAACATTCATAAAGTACATAATCATGTTCATGACGTGAGTTGAAGTGGATTTGGGTTTGAGTTTGGGTTGGACTCTTGGCCTGCCTGTGGGTCTCCGTTGTAAAAGCTTAAACAGCTACAAGTATTTAAAAAGCACTTCACACAAATGTATTAAAAGCATATTGAAATGTATTTTATTGTTTATTTTGTTTAAATCAACTGCAGTGGAATTGTGCCCAGTGTCTAGTTACATAATTCTCTTCGAATTTAAGGTCTAGGTCTCATTTGAGCAAGCCGAGCAACTTGGTCACAATCGAGTTTTTGTGCAGAATCTATACAGGATTAGCAAAGAATAGTTAAATGCAGTAGTTAAGATACTTTTCAGTGGACGTACTCTGACACGAGATGAGTTGAATATCACAATGTGATAGATTCCTCCAGAACCAGCGAGTTATTGTCTTGTCGCGGCACAAGTCATTGAAAGTAATTGGTCTAGGAATTTTAGCTGGACATCTCCGACAAGCGTTATTGATGCTCTGACAATCAAGCGTATTGGCACTGATGCACACGCAGCAGACCACCAGGAGAAGGACGAGAGTGCTCTGAATATGCATTTTGCGGTCAACAGTCGATAACTGATATCCAACGTGAGTTCAAATCGAGCTTATATAGGCGAAAAACACCCCATCCAAATTAGTCCATCAGAAACAGCTGTGTAAAACTGTTACATTGAACTTTTACAATAGATAGTTCTATTTTTAACTCATTGTAGTTTCATATATCTCATTATTGCACAAAGTAAGCATCTGGTCGATAACATTTCCAAAAATAACTTTCTCAACTAGGCTTTCGACTATATATAGCTGGTACTTGAGCAAAGCTAGCTAGAGTATCACGCAAGTGCGTTCGCTAAACAAACATGTCCAAATTAGTGCTGTTGTTGGGTAAGCTGGCTACTTTAATCCATCAGAGATCATCCTGAGCATATATCCCTCTATCATCGTAGCCATCTGCTGTTTGTGCCTGTTGCAAGTTCAATCGCAACCCAAGCCCAATACCTGCGACATCTTGTTAAGGCAGTGTTTGAGCCATCAGCTTAACAGGGGAACCACAGACGATATCACAGACTTCATCAATCTCGGCTGCCGTCAAAGGATTCCCAATTGGAATAACTTAACACGTTGTCAGCTGGAAAATGTCGCCTGCGAATGTAAGTTTTGCATATTGCTAATTGTCAGATATTGGGGATAACATTTATATATATATACATTATTTTCAGTATCTTTGAACATGTGTCTAGCATTGGAGTGTGAAAATGTGGCCAGAGTACGCAGGGCATAACTAACCCAAGGCATCATTAACATTGAAAGTACATTTTGAAGAAGATAAAAAAGAAATGAATATTTTCAAGAAAATTAATTAATAAATCAATATAAACCAAACAAACACTGTCTCATCTTGTGTGCATAGCTACGAGCTTAAGCGAAAAACGTGTTTAAGCTTTGATTTGCTCAGTTTTCGTTTCCAAATCAGTGGTGAAACATCTTCTTCATAGAACAGCTTGGAGTTGACTCAAATAATAGTAACTTGATTGTCGAATTCATCTGTCCACATGCTGGCAAACCACATTTAAAACTAATGCCTATTAGCCAAGTCCGCACACATAAGAAGATATCTGCCACTAACTAGCGAAACTCACCACAGTTTTATATTTTTGCATATGTTGAAAACGGTCCAAATTCTCACAGATTACGTGTTGCTTGTCAGACGAGTGCCTCAGTCGAAAAGTCTGGTCTCTGTTCTTCTCTCACCACAGGCACGCAGTTTAGCTTAACAACTAATCTCTGGCTCTATCTCTCTCTCTCTCTCCCTCTCTCTGTCTCTCTCTCTCTCTCTCTCTCTCTCTCTCTCTCTCTCTCTCTCTATTTATACAACAGAGCAAACAATGCTCTCGCATGTAAACAAAACTTAATGCGAACCAGAGAGGAGATCAGATGCAGGAGCACCTAACTACGAGATGTGTGTGTGTCTGTCTGTCTGTCTGCCTGTCTATTTGCCTGTTTGTCGTCGATCTATCTGCTTAGGTACACATGGTGATAATAAAGATTGCGAACCGAAAACAAAATTATTGTGCGGCGTTAATCGTAGTCATCATCTACTTTTGCTCTTGTTGTCGTTATTGTTGTTATGGTTGTTATTGTTAATTTTTCACACATATACTAAAAGAATGTTGGAGCCACAGTTTCGACGCTGCTCTAGATAATAAGCCAGTTGCACGACGAGTGACAGTCGCCCAGTTGACAGTTGTCGTGAGTGTCGCGTGAGCAACGCCAAAAATTAATAATAAGAAAAAGAAATAATATAAAAAGTTAAAAAGGCGTAGTACAATAAGCTAGTGATATTTGCATATTGCGATATTGGAGGACTGATTGACTGATTGATTAAGTGATTTCAGTGAGTGACCTCGTGAGCAAACAGCAGCAGCTGTTGCCAATGCTGCCACCAACATGTCAAACACCACATTTGGGCATCTGACCAAATCGCAACCGCTTTTCCATATGGTGGGCAGCAGTTATGCAGCGCTGGCTAATGCTGCCGATGATACTGCTGCTGGCGTCTACTCACCAGACTTGCAAAGCTTGCACAACAGCAACAACAATAATAACAATGAGAGCTTTCCCAGCAATAACAACAACGACATTTTGGTACTCTATGAGCAAGAGAATTACAGTTACCGTTCCACATCGACCATTGTGCTAATGGTCACCGCCTGGATATTGCTGATATTGGGCTTTGTCTTTTGCTGTTGTGCCGAGTGCTTTGGTGTCAGCGTCTGGCGGGGTAAGAAAAGAGCCAGCATCTCGCTGAGAGGCGCTGAGAGCGGAGTTGCTGCTGCTGCTGCTGCTACTGATACTGCTACTGCTGCTGCTACTGCTACTGCTGCTGCTACTGCTACTGCTGCAACCATAGCCAGTGTCAACGAGCTTCAGGCAGGTGAGTTTAGTTCGATATTTTCTGCTCGAGAGCTTTCGTTCGAGCACAAGGCAAAACAACGACATACTTTTGGGCGCTGCTGAGAAATGGCACAACGAACATTGACGGCGACAACGACAATGAAACTCTACCTTATGTTAGCCGCATTGGCACAAGCCATCCTTACCACCCGCCCCGATTCCCTGTGCGACATAGCTCAAAATTTCGAAATAACAACAATAACCGAGAAATGGCTGAGCAAACGAGCGACATGGCAATTTCAATACCCTTGCAATAGCTGTTATTTTAAATATATTGCGGTGAGATTTAAGATTAGTAAAGTTAGGAAAACGCTGACTATTAAAAACTGACACATAGCTTTTAGCTAATAAATAAAGCTTTGATTAGGAAAAGTTTGAAAACCACGTTTGAAAAATATGTATATGTAAACTGTGAAATAAGCTTAGATACATTTACAATATTTTAAACAACAATTAAGACTAAAAAATTAAAAATCACATCTGAGAGTTAGTGTCTTGAATAAAATATTGTTATATTATTATTATATTGAAGAAATACTACGAATCTCAAAAATGCTCCATCTGAGAACTGAAAATCATATTTGTTAACTGAATTGCAACACTTAATCAGGCTAAAGGCCTTGCGAATATATATTACATGGATTGAATAACGTTCAGACCATATTCAAATATGAATAAAAGAATGTGCATAATTTTTTCGAATGCTTGCCATGGTAACTAAGACATCCTTTTCCTTATTTGTAGAGCATATTTTGGTGAAAGTTTTGCCTTAACTGTTATCAGCTTGCATTGAGCGAAATGAAGTTTGTGCAGCATTGGGAACCGCTGCGCGTATCCGAGTGCTAAACAAAGTGAATTTCTCCCGGGGTTAGAGTATAAAAACGCATTTGTATGGGCTGTCAATGCGCTCAACTGCCACTGGTGAACTACTGGAGCAAGGGCAACAACTATAGCTACACGGCACTTGCAGTGCTGGAGAAGCATGCAAATGTGTTTTGCGTTTTGAGCTGTGCACATTGTGCATTTGCATTGTGCAGTGCCTGCAGTTTTTTATTGGTGCTGTGGCATCCCACATCGTGTGGGGGAGAGTGGTATCGATATCATAAAATATTTAGCTCTTTTTCGTATCTCGTTTCGTTTTGTTATTGGCAAATTTGGCATGAGTTTTGGCTGAAATTGGCTTTTGGCCAAGTAAACGAGCGACCAGTTATACACATTTGACTGCAGACACGAATTGCCCATATTTCTGGCATCATTTTAAGTTTATGTGCAACACACCACACACACACGCCCCCTCCTCTTATGGGTTGCAGCTTGTGCATTGTGCAATGCCCTCTAAATTCTCAAAGATTTTGGGTTTCATTAGGCCAATACTCGTGTATATGTATGATAGTCATACTTGCTGGCCAGCATCAACAGTCAATGGGTCATTAGACGTTCGTATCGATAACACAAAATTGGTATGCATATTTATTTGGCTCATAACTAGTCTGGGATTTTGCCTGCTGGGATTTCGGGGTTGTGGCTTTAGGCTTTAAGTGGCTTTCAACTGCCGCATTCTTCAGTTCAGTGTTGCAGCTGCCAGTTTGTTGTTTTGTTCAAATAAATCGATAAAGTTTCTGTTAGAATGCAAATTTGTAGCAAGTTATACAAACAAAAAATCATAAAGCTCTTAAGCTAATAAATTTCGAGCTGAGAGAAACAAAAATAAAATATTAGCAAGATATGGAACTGTCACAATATTTTAACTGATATAAGAGGTCGACTAATTTTTATTAATGAAAAAAGTGAAAACCAATAAATCAAGACTTTATAGAGACGTAGACAAGTATTCATAGCTCAATAAATATTAAGTTGTACAATTGCTTAAATGTACAAAGGTTCATAACTTGCCAAAATGGAGATGTGTTGACAACAACAATAAAGTCGGAAACAACTTTATCGATAATACACACACTTATTACACATCCATCAACATTTTTACCCCAAGAATGCTGGAGTCGAGTAAACTCGACTACGATATACCCTGAAGCTGTATAGCTGTATATATTTAGTTTTATTGCAAATATTCGCTTATAGTAATGAGATCTGACATCGACTATTACTGGGTCTTTTCTAATCCTGATAATATGGCAATGTATATTAAATATGAATAAGAAGCATCTACCAATAAAATTGATTTTATTGCTATCGACAATCGAAATGTATCGAATGTATCGAAATAAGTCTGATCCACACAGGATATTCGACCACTTTTATTCCAAATTTGAAGTCTTCCTTCTGGCTGTTACATACCTTTGCACAAAACCATTATACCCATATTTTTACCCATTTTTAATAGGTTCAGGGTATAAAAATCACGGGACGTAACTTTGATGCGGCCACATTCCGTTAGCGATATAAACCATAAAGCTGAAAGCAGCAAACCCCCATTTTGAATGAAGCTCGTAAGTAATCGATTTGATGGTCCCTATTCAATTTGTATATACATATATATATATATATATGTATACATTGGCGCATTGGCCCATTTCGATAACTACATAAAATCCATCTTAGTGGGTCAGACGATAAATTCTTGCACTTGCCAATCCCGTCCATAAACGTGCACAAAGTTATTACCTACAAAGTGTATCAGATAAAGAGAGACAGGGAGAGAGAGAGAGAGAGAGAGAGAGAGAGAGAAAGAGAGGGAGACAGAGAGAGAACTTTAAGTTGCAGCCATAAAACATTGCGAAAGTCACAAATGTTTTATGAAAGTTTCTCATTTTATTTAGCCTTTTATATTATATCAGCACGCCGTGCAACGACTCGTCGCTGCACAAGTTTTTAATAAAAGTTATGTGCAGCAATTGCAATACTTGCGAATGCCCCTCTCCGCACCCCGCACTCTGCTGATCCATATTTCGAGTGTCAGCAAGTCGCATTGGGTTCTTCTGTTCAGAAATTCATAGCCGCATCTCTCTCGGCTCCTGGCAAACCTAGCAGCAGGCGCAGTTGTACATACCAATTACTTACATATCGACAATATAGCTGAGACAATAACTGTGAGCGGCCCCCTCACCCGACGACTCGATACACGCTTGGAGCACAGCTGATGCCACTTTGGTGTATAATAAGTTTTTGTCTCTGAGAAATTTGCACATAGACAATTGTGTGCAGCTTGCCAAGTTTGGTGCTTGAGTGCCTTCAGCTTGATTCACAATTCAGAATTCTCTTCGATTCGTAGACACTTTAAAATTTGGGCTTTCGTTTATTTATGAGATGATGCAGAAATTGTTAGCGCTTTATTTGCTGTTTACGCGCTCCATTGGACTTTGACTCCACCCACTTCCTGTTTATTCGTGTACATCATTTTTTACAGCCACGCATTAGCGGGGGGGATTGGTGGATTGTAGCTGGCGTAGCTGCTGCTTAGTTAGTCCTTCATGGCACTTTGATTGCTCATTTGGCATTTATTTGATGATGCCAGGACAGCCTCACATCTTCTCCTGCTGCTACTTTTAAATTATTCATTGTGCGTGCCGCAAGCCCCTCTTCGGCGCCTGCAGCAACCTCAATCTTCGGCTCCAGCCGCTGCTCCATCCGCTGCTCCGGCTACAGCTGCCCACGTAGAGAAGTGCGATGAGAGCACTGCGAATTTTTAAAATATTCATGTCCTGCCGCTGGCATCGTTGGCCAAGCAACTCGCTGAAAACATCATCGGGCCAAGGCACTAACTAAATGTGCGTAATTTTTACCAACAGCGCATTGAAAATATCGCTCACAGCTATCAGACAGCAGCTCTACGTGAGTTTGCAACTTGTCCCATGCCGAACACTAGGAGCCGGGGACGTATGCGGTGGCTGTACTTGTAGAATATTGGATTTGCTGGCACTTTAGATGAACTCTGTATTCTAAAATCTAATATTCTACTTTTGAGTTGGACCAATTGCGTGTAAATGGAGGCAATGGAAACAAATAAAATGAAACTAACAATTTCTAGGCTTTAAACTATGAGTTCGTTTTTATTTCATTTATTTAAAGTCGACTGAAATCAATCATCAACATTTGATTCGTAACATTAATTTGAATTTATCTTATGAAAAAAAATTAAATAAAGAACAAATAAAATCAAATACAACTCAAAATTTTATACTTCACTGTAAATTACAAATAAATAAAATTAATTAAAATGACTTGTGATTCTATCATATTGTTAAATATTTTTTTGAATATGTTTATTTATTTCAAAATAGATTTTATTTGTTGCGGTTACTAGCACAATATTTTTCTTATCATTAGGTGCTCAATACATTTTCACAGAAGTGCTTTAATTATTTGCTTAAACTTTGTTTTTAATAAAATGTATCTTTTTTATCAAGAGCTCTTGATATGACACGCCAACAAATTATACTTATTTATTATTTGCAAAGCTATCTAAAATATATAGCAACAATTTGTATTCGCTTGCCTTAATATCGAAACATTTTCATTTTGGTTCACTCTAATCCAGCGTAAATATGTAGTTTGTGTGTCTGTGCCATTCAAGTGAGCTTGTGCTGTGCCAATTCGTCTAATTTGTATTTATTGTGCAACATTTTTTCTCAAATTGTGCATAAAATTTACATTTTTTATTACCGCTGTCCACTCTGAAGATGTCTCGATGCCAATATCAATGATCCATTGCCTACTAACGCTTCACAGGTTTGCCTGCTGATTGTCGGTAATTTTTATTGATTGTTCGCATCTGCGAACATGACAGAAACATGCCGCTACATATAGTATTTGTATTGAGGTCAATTGGTTGTGTGCGGATGTGGCTAAAATCGGTTGAAAACGGGGCAACTGCTGGCCGCTGGTCAGTTGGTCAGAATTGCATTTGGAGTTGACATTATGCAATTTGATTAAGTTGCATTTAATTGCTTTTGTCGTACAACAATAAATAAATGCAAATTGCTTTGGTTTTGTTGTGTCACTTTTATTAATTAATAATGTTAAATGTACATACATATTGATGGTTATTTTGGCTTCGTATGAGTTGCGGCATTTGAAATTAATTATATTCAATTTTGGTCTCAAATGCTTTAATTAAATTCACACAATTTATAAATGCAAATAATTGAAGTGAATTTCTGCAAAAATAGTACAGACTGTATTTAAAAAACCCACATTATTTTAGACTTTTATGAATATCTCTCAAAGCTCTAAATCGCCTACTTACCAATATATACTATTGTGTACCATAACACTATACTATGTTGTAGACGAACATAATCAGATAGTACTTTAAATATAAACTTAAAATTGATTTTTAGTCTAATATTTTAATTAGTGTTCAAAATAATGTTATAACAAAACCATTACAGCATAAAGGTATACAATTTTCACATTATAGTTGCGATACTTTTCGATCCGATACTTTGAACTAGCTTTGAAGCCTGTTTACAAAAGTTACGGCTGTTTCATTTGCTGCATAAAACTATCAACAAATGTATGCCCCAAAGTGAGTTTACTCACACTTGACTTACGTGCTTCCCCCAGTGCCACCGTCGCAGAGCGTCCCACTTAGCAGCCTTTCAACGTAAATTACCATAATTCACGCTTTCAAAAGGCGAACACTTAACCTTTAATTAAGATACTCGAAAGTTTTCAATATTCAGCTCCACTGTATGCAATGGCGGCGCATTGGCGCCAAATTTTCCTTGAACCCCGCCTACTCATCTTTCATCTCGCTCTTTGACAGCCAGTCATACACACATACACACAAACACACACACACACACATACACACATACACGCTTGCACACACACGTCAAGTCGTTGCATTTTGCCATAACGGAATTAACGCCACGCCAGCAGCGCTGCAAAGTATGCAACATAAATTTTTGCGCCGTGCCAATAAAAATAATTGAAGCAAAATGCGCCACACATGAGTGGAGCACGAAGTGGGTGCGATGGGCATGTGGGTGGAGGTGGAGCTGGGCCAGTTGGCAGGGTAGCTCGACTCCATTGAGGCTCCAATAAGACACCAATGGCAATTTCACTTTTATTGCACGCCGCTTGACGTTACTGCTGCCTTTTAAGTGCTGACTCTTTGTTGTGGGCGCTGCTTGTTGCCCCCATTGTTGTTGTTGTGTTGTTCATGTCAATGTTGTTGCTGATTTTGCTGTTGCTGTTGCTGTTGGTGTTGTTGTTGCTGATGTCTGTTGTCATACCCATCCATCCAACGTCAACGCTAACTTGTGCTTGTTTTCATTTCCGCTGTGCTTATCACATTATTGCAAGCTCATTGCCGTCTTCTCTCTTGATTCCGTCTTTTTTTTTTGTTTTGCGCTGTTGCCATAATTCAAGTTGATTTTGGCTTTTCCTTTGTGACGTCACTGCTGAGCGTCTCTGATGCATTTGTAATGTGCACTGAAGTGTACAAAGTCGGTTTGCATATCATGGATAAAGCTGACTTGACTTTACAACAACCATTTGTCATATATTTTAAGTTGGACAAATTTAAAGAGAAGCTAAATGCCAATAAAATAAAAAAAATTCTAATTTAAATTACAAATTATTAATATGTTAAAATTTGTTGGGTTTTACTTTAATCTTTATATATACACAAAACGAATAGATTGAGCAGAATAAAAGAAATCAAATGAAGAGCAAGAAAAAAATATCAGAAGAAATGTATCTGATTTGGTTTTCTATACAGCAGTAATCTGTAAATAAAAATAACTTCAAAATAATAGCAAATTTTAAAGTCAAATTTAATTTTTTTTGCATATAGTAATAATAAGTATAAACAAATAAATAAATAAGGTTACTTTATGTTAAAGTCAAATTTTGAAGTTTTCGTTCTCTATCTGACAAAAATAAATATTATTAAAAACATTTTTTTCTGCATAAAACTTAAAAAATAACTCAATATAACAAATCATTAAGAAAAATTAAGATTTAATCTGTGCTTAATAATAATATTTTCTTTGATATTTTAAATATAATAATATTGATTAATCTTGTAATCTATTCATAAGAAGCTTTGCCCAAAAGCCATCTGAATCAGCCAAGCAAACAAGCTCGTAATCGATTTATCAACTCAAGGGCTGTTCAACTTCTCCGAGTTAACTCGAAAACCCAAAACCCCTTCCAAAAACACACAAAACACAACAAAAAAAACTGTCAAAGTGTCGGACTGCTTAAGAGTATCGAGCTTTTCAGCTTAGCGGAACATTTTGCATTGAACATTAATAAATAATTTGGATTGTGTGAATGATTTTCATATAAATCCCCGTCCAGGAGTCGTTACTGTGTCACTCAGTGTCTGTGTGTGTGTGTAACGTTTGTCTACTTTGCAGCTCATGTAATATTCATGATTATTTGAAATTTGCGCTTCGTTATCCTTTATCCTTTTTATGTACAGCACACAGACAAGGACGAGGACAAAAACGAGGAGACACACGACAATCATATGTTAACGCGTCCGGACGCCTTCTGTGTTTGCACAGATATACAAGAAAACAAACGCACACACACACACACACACGTGTTCGCACATGCATAGAGCGTGTGTGTGTGTGTGTGTCTGTGTGTGTGTAGGTATCAGGTCCTTGCATATCATCAGCCTTTAGTCGCCAGCTAACGTAATCGGTTTTCAGAGCCAGGGAGGAACTCCCCTGGGGTATAACAGCAGCGGCTTTGATAGCAACTCAGTCTTCAGTTCCGTCCATCAATAAGTACCCCCCCCCCCCCCCTCCTTTGCCCCTTACCCCAACAAACTGTTGCGCTTGCCACAACTCCTAATACCAGCAGTACCCCACCTCCAATTCTCAACAGTCTGTTGGCTGCGTTTTTATTTGTCACTCGTTTGATGCCGCCATATTGTCAATACACAGACAGCTTTCAATGTGCGTGTGTTTGGCTGTGTGGGTGGGCATGGGTGTGTGTGGGCGTGGGTGTCTGTGTTGGTGTGAGTGTGTGTGTGTTTGCTACTTCCGTTTCAGTGCTTATCAGTTGTCGCTGCGCGTTCGCTGTTAGCGGCTCCCTTGGCGCGCTTTTTGTGCAAGTTTATGCAACGTCAAACGAGCAACGAGCAGCGAGCAACTCGCAATGTGCAACGTGCCACTTCTAACGGTGGTAAAGTCATCGGCTTTTGTTAGGACTTACAGCGCCTGCTGTGTGTAGATGCAAGTACATGGAGTGTTGGAGGGCGTTTTCGACCGTCTGGTTGCATTGCGATAAAATTGCTGTATGGAAACTTCAACAAGTGAAGCGCGTCACGCGGCATGTCTGCTGACAAACTGAAAAACAATTGTGATTGATTGTTCAACACCGGCAGGATATTGCCAACACGGAAGGTGTCTCTTAGCGGACCCGGGAAAACTTCTCTAGGCTTCATTCAAGATCGAAAGCTGAGATTCGCTCGCTGCCAGTTTGAAATGGGAAGCTCCAACTAGTTGGAAGGATAGTTAGTTTTTGTTACGAATACTCTAAGAACTTAGCAATTTATAAAACGGAATATAAATTCTAACCGACCAATCGCAGTTCACAAAAGTAGCGCCAGCAAAACACGCTTCTCATTTAGTCTATAAGCATTCAATTTACATTAAGATAATGGGCCAAGTCTGGAATATATGTATTCGCTTCATAGACGACAACCGTCTTATCTAACCTAACCTAAGGGATGTTTGTGCTAAGGATAAGTGCCTGCCTTACAAAACTGACAGTAAGGATGATCCAAAAATAGCTCACATATTTTGCTACTTACATAATTTGCTACTATTTACCCCTTCAACTCGATAAAATTTGTATTTTCTGGTTATTTTGAAACAGTTCAATAAAATAAAATGTATTTGATGTAAGCCCGAGTTTGTTCACTTAAACCAAGTCCCCGGAGTTCATAGCTCAACTGATTCAGTAACCAAAGCCCAAGCAGCTGGCATAGCCCAACGAATTGATCAAACATATTTAGCTATATTGAAGGCTGCCTTTGTCTTTTATACAACACGCAGCTCCTTTAAGCCCCAGAGCTGTTTCGACTGCTGCAATCTTATCAAGCCGAACATGCCGCATCTCCAGCACATCCTTTAGCCGAGCACATGTCGCTAAGTCCACGAAAAAAGAAAAAGAAAAAACAAAGGAAAGGGATACAACAGATACATGCCGTCAGTTGTTGTTTCGCTTGCTTTGGCGATGCCGATGCTGATGCTGCTGCTGCTGCTGCCGCCGGAGATAGCTGTTTAAGCCAATTTGTAAACCATCAAATCGCGTTAAATGCGCTTTTCCGGTCTATGTCGATGTGTACAGGGCTCTGCCTCAGTATCAACGGAAAAATCTCTCATTGTTATTGTTTTCTTTGCTAAACGGAAACGGTTAGGCAGCCCTCGCAAAAGGCACTCATTGCATGCCTCGCTACGCGCATCCTTTTGCCACAATTACGACTCAGTTGTTTTTCATTTTTCTTTTTTTCTTTACATTTTGTTATTTGTTTTTTTTTTTTGTGGTGACTGCCTTTGCACCTCTGGCTGGGAACACAGGTATGCCTAAATATCTGTGTATATTAGACTACAGACTGCAATCGCTTGCGCTGCTTTTCATCTTGCGCCTGGCTTATTCATATCGATTTGTTTGCCTTTTGGCTATATCTTGTGTCTGTGCGTGTGAGAACAGGAAATTGAAAAGGGGCCGGAGCAGCAGCAGCAGCAGCAGAGGGCAGACAGCTCTTCAAATGACTTTTGCGAGTTGTGCAAACGCTATTCAATTATCGATCATTGAGCAGATTGTCACCAAGCTTAACTCAATTTATCTCGGACCTCGTCGAACAATAGCCAGCGACTTCCGTTGCGGCGCATTCAAGCAAACAGAAATGAATTGACCAGACCAAACAAAATCGAACCGTGAAAATGCTCCCCTACTCTGCTACTCTCCTACTCTCATTAAATGCCTAAAAAATGTGCGTGTAATTTACGAGCTGTTTGTCAACAATGTCCACAACAGGGCCCAGGCAATCTACTTTGTATTTTTATTAATAAAGGAAACTCCAAGTGGAAATGGAACTGCAACTGAAACTGAAACTGAAACCGGTACGAGTAATGAGGCGTTTGATCATTTCCGTTCAGTAGCGAATAAATTTAAATGTTCCGAAGGATTTTAACATACAAATCGTATTAGTGCCATCGTAAACAACAGCAGGCCATATATTTTACTTTATCACGAGCAGACAGCAACAACAACTTATGAGGTTCTGCTTCAGGAAGTGCACGCTGGGAGGGTCTGTTATGAGGGAGGTGCTTAGGTTAAATTCAACAACAAAGCTTAAACCCATAGTAGATATATGCATTTTCTAGTATTGGTTTTTGATTATATTATTGGATTAAAATTATCTGAATTTACTTTTTACTGTAATTATTAATTTGATTACTTACTTGTTATTTATAAATTGCAATGGTTAATCTAACTTGTGAATATACATACATATTTTATTTGAGAATACAATACAAAACTATATTCTGATATTTTATAAATCATTTTTCTTTTAACTATCTTCCGATTGATAGTCCAATGCTAATCAATCTAATCAAACTTTCATTTGTACGTAGAAACACCACAAACAAAGTTGAGGATTATCCCATTGTGTCTGAAACAAAAGACCCTAGATATAAACACAAAAGCCAATGTATAATTCATCAAATAAATTATTAAATTTAAAAAATATATATAAATTACATTTATTTATTAAGTAAGTTTTTATTCATTTATATATACATGTATATGTATTTGTTAGGTGAGCGGACAAACATTTAACGATGATCGCTGACTGCGCAAGGAAGTTATTACTGTACTCAAAGCTCTTATCTCACAACTCATTGTTCAAAAATGTCTGTGTGATTAAAGATGCTTAAATAGTTCCGCTTATTCATTACTTAGATATGCACAGCAGCTGGCAGCTTTTAAGAACACAAATAGACATAAGCCCAAAAACTTGTTCATGATCTATAATTAAGTGCTATAAGGAAGTATGAATAGAGCACTCAAACACTTAACTATTTTATACCCTTATCTAAGCCCATAACAAATGGAATCTACAAATACAAACTGTTGTTTAAATATTATATGGAATCAAGTAATTTGTGTATATAGTAAGTGCAAAGTGAGTTAAATTGAATATATACTCGTATATATGTTCTTTAATTTGCATAAAAGGCATATAATTTTAAAACAGATGATATAAAATGAATTAAATATTGAATATATATAATCCATTTTATTTTCTTTGTAGTAAATGTAACCAACTCTTCACAGTTCAAGACAATACTCTTACTAACCTCGCTTATAAGCTGTAAGCCGTTACGAAAATATATGTACGAATAAATATGTACATATAAATATATATATATATATATGTATATATATATACATATGTATATGCTCTGCCCTGCGCTCGTGTTTACTTCCAGCCGGGCAAACAATGATGACGTTTTGCTAAAGCAATTCAACTGTATTAGTCGTTGTTAAAGTTGACTCTCAAGCAGTCAGAAAGGTCAATAACACAAGCAGCTAATAATAATCATGACTCAGATATAAATCTGCGTTGATTTTGTGAAAATTCCTCAGATAGGCAAGTTACACAGCACTGCGCTAGTTCACTGATAGATTTACAATGTATTCTATTCAAATAATGACATGGGCACTTTTCTTATCACTGTAACTTATCGCAAAAAGAAGCTAGACTGGCTGGCGCTGGAGTTGACTGAAAGTTGGCCAATAGGCCGAACTGTAACTGGGAATGCGGAGAGATATCATGTGAGCTGAGTGAATCCCGTGACTAAGATCAGTTTATGCCTATTTTTAAGTCCGATTATTTCGGGCATGCGCAACCAATTCCAATAACCAGTTTGCACCTGTTGACTCTTATAACCTGAATATAACAATAACAAAGAACAATTTTAAAAATGTTTTTAATGTGCATTGGCCCCCTTTTTTTGTTATGTGCATGACTTGCAGAAAAAAACTGTTTCTACCGGTTGTTGTTGTTGTTGTTGTTGCAATTTTTCTCAAGCTGAGAATGCCTCTGAACAATTTCTTATTGGAAATATGTACTTTAGCGTGGACACAAACCACTAAATAATATTGTGTAATCAGCAGTCGGATTGTTGATTGGTATTATGGGGCACAAAGTGACGATCTCCTTTAGCCTTAGTGTGGACACGAACCGTTGAAGTCCTCGTGCTCAACAACTGAAGTTCAGTACGGATTATAGCAAGTTTGAGTCTAAATAATAAAATATTGTAATTAGTACATTTTATAGCAGGCAATTAGTGCCTTAAGAATGTGTTGTGTGGTTTTAGTTAAAACCAGTTGTAACTGAAATTTGCTAATATTTACGGAAATTTTGCGGTTTAGTTCAAACACTTAATTCTCACATTTGCACACTTCACTTAATATATATTTACACAATTGTACAAGTCAAATGGTTGTATACAAAATGCAATCAATGCCACAATAAATAATACATATAGCGCCATACTTTGTCCCATTTGATCTACACCAAATGGTAGTCCGGCATTTAAGTTGTTAAGATAATAAAAAGCACGTCAGATAAGCATCCATCGCCATAGAATGCAGAACAATTATAAATCAAGTGAATACTCACAGAATCTGGTATCTTATCTGTGGACTTAAAGCTAGTCACAGTAAGTGGGTTAAGAATCAAATCTACTATATAAATACATAACAAATACCTGCATATGCGAACAAAGTAAACATTATAAGTAGATTATGAACACATGGGGAGTTTTTCTAAAATTTAAATAAACATAATCAGTTAAGTATGGTGATGTATCTCAAAGTTCCATAATCTGAGCAATCAATTATTTTTACCAAGTTTTCCACAAAAAATAATCAATACTATGCACAAATTATTTAATTTTATTTATACGCCAATTAAACACATTTGTTTTATAAATCATTAACTTGTACAATATATCAATTAGTTCTGAACGAGCTCTTGAAGCGAGTGTATTGAAGTTTATTATTATTATTATTATGTACCTACGCTCTCCATTAATTATGTTATATGTGCATTTTAAATAGAGCTTAGCCCATATTCATTAATGAGTGCAATTGAGTATTAAATTATACATGCTTTTAATTGTTTGAAAACAATGTTGAATATTATAGTGTACACATATATTTTTTCACTTTAATGCATACGAACTAAATTGATCAATTTTAAATTCGATTTCCTAATATTAATATCATATTTATGAATTTCAAGTTGGTTATTATACTTAATAAAATAAATGAAATTTATGTATATCTGATATTATAAACGCAGTCAAGTTGAGAAACTGGTTAAGTTCCAATGTGTGATCTTTGAACATTTGGGGTTGCCACGAGGATGGGCAGCAATCGATTAAATATGTATTTATTCCACGTGCAAATAATATTCGATCTTACGTACTTTAATCGATCGAGCGACAACCTGATAACACATATCATGTTCTACTAAGCTGTGTAGAATGTTAATTGGTTTAAGGGGAAAGCCACAAATACGAGCACCATAAGACTTTTATTGTCGGGAGTGAACGACTAGGTAATACCTTGTACCCACCCATAAATGAATATGTATTTTTATAAGTGCAAATATTTTACTATATTTATTTTATAATATTTAAAAAGTATAATAATATTTAATAAGTTTTCTTTTAGTATTTGTCACATTTTAAAAGATTGTGTTTTCGCCATTCTTTCCATAATCCCACATACCTTGCACACACGTCCAGACACATAACCAGAGGGTATATTAAGTACTAAATTTATAGCCAACTAACTGAGTCGAGTCAATTGCAGATTTATGCATGCAAATATTAAAATTACAAGCATTTAACTCGCCGGCAAAAAGTTCAAATAATAATCATTTGCAAGCTTACGCAAACAATGCGAATTCATAAAATGAGTATGCTGAATATGAAACGAGTGTAATTACGAGTATCGAGCGTGAATGTTATGATTGTGATTGTGATTCTGATTGTATGTTTTAATATCATTATGGTCACGCCTTTAAAGCCATTATGCCACGATGCCACAATTTGCATGCAACAATTGTTCAATGTGCCCCATTACACGCATTTTAATATTACAACAAGGGAAGGAAGCGCAAATAGTAAAATTGAATTTCGGTTATGAATTTGCACAAAATAATTAAATGCTCATTTTAATAAGCCCGCCTAGCAAGAGCATTGCTTGACTATTAGATACTTTACAAATAACACAAAGTGTAAAATAACATTTAGTATAAATATAATTTTCATTATTGTATGTCACTGAATATTTGGTAAGACTTCTAGGGATATTTGGAACTTTAATTAATCACAAAATAATATAATAATAATATAATATATAATAATAATAACAATAATATTAGTAACAACTTATTTGACTAATCACTCCAGAGAAGTAAAAAAAAACAGGTAATTGCCATTGAAAGCGCTTCAGCTTAATAATAAAATTAACATTAGACATAAAATCAATGAGATGCCCTTAGAAGCGTTTCAGTTTATAATGTTATAAATATAACAGTTCAAGTTGCCCTAATTTCTACCCATCAAAGTCATTGCAGATTGTTAATACAATAAGTTCTTCATGCTCAGTTGAGTGCTCAATAAAATGAACACATCGAAAATTGTGCGTGAAATTGGCAACTTAAAATAAACCAATGCACGCAGTTAAATGCAATTGATATAAATATAATTCCGATTTCACCCGAGGGGACTTTGAGCACATGATCTTAAGCGAACATATATTAGAAAATTGACAAGCTCGTGCAGCACATTCACTGATTATATTCGTAATAAAAATCATTTGCCAGGCAATTATTACAAATGCAGTTAAAAAATACCTCAGCGAATATGAATTGTCATTCAAAGGAATTTACAAAAATAAGTAGGTGCAAAAATAAAAGTACGTCGACTCGTTTCTTGTTTGCTATCGCTACAATTTGCACTATTTTGTTATTGTTTTGAATACATGTTTCTTCTGCCCTCACAGCAGGTCTGATGCCTTGTTCACAGCGTGTGTAACATATTATTTGTGCATAGGTTATTGATCAGAACTGCCAGCTGAGTTGATAAATTGTTCTTTCACGTTCATTAATCTTTATATTACATAGTTGAGTGGTTGACTTCATTTTGCTCAAGATCACAATAAACAATTGAAATTGGCATGTAAACAAGCGTATTTATTCTTCGGATAGCAGCTCTTCTTTCACTGTTGTGGTTATTGTTTCTAATTCATTTCCGATAGTGAAAACACTGACGGTGTGCTCGATGTGCCTAGGGTATCTGTCTGAACGGCCCCGCTGCGTTGTTTCAGTATATTTATTTTTTGCGGCGTCTTCACATCAGATACAGATACAGTAAACACAAACACACTGTCACCCACACACAGACTCAGGAATACAGAGACAGAAAGCGTCGACAGCTCAGTCAGTAGTCGGTAGTCAGCTGTGTTCGGGCTCTTTGCTTGGCATTGCTTGTTTTGCGCCTTGTGCTACCTGCCCCCGTCCAGATACAGAGCAGATACAGATACAGATACTTGTACTTAGACCCCAGCGGTAGACGCTGCAGCTGCGTCGCTGGCAGCGCAGTCGGCGGCAAGTTAACGTTAACGTTAACAACAACTTTTTGCATTTAACTTGCCTGTAATTGCTGGACGATGCGAAACAGTTTTTAATTGTTGTTAACAAGCGCGGGCGTTCGGTTCAAACTGTAAAATAAAAAGATTAATAAACAACTATATTGAGAATTTAAAACAATAATAAACGAAATTACGAGTTCGCCGCGAGTTGTTCAAACTCGAAAACAAATTTGTGAATAGGGGTCATGTTATGTTCGTGAAATTTGTATTGCTTTTATATTGAAATCACTTATGCAAATTAATTGTTGCCGGTCGAGCAATGAAATTGGCGCCAAAACAACTGCAAGTCTACAAAATTTGTTTATTATATGTGCGGACAACACAGTATTAAAACAAAATGTAAGCAAATTCGACATAAAATCACAAATTTATAGAATACTTATGGTGGAATATGCTTATGGATTATTTAGTAATTCATAAATATTTTATATAAATCAATAGTGTAAAATCGTTTCCTGCTTTCCCATTTCGCGTGCTGTTTCATTGCTCCGTTTTCCTTTCATTTGTTTGTATTATTTATAAATTATGCCCTATGAAACTGTTTTTGTGCTTTAACAATACTGAGAATACGCTCCAAGAATACAAGCCGACTAGTTGAAATTTAATTGCGAAATTAGTGTGCAATTAATGTTTTTATATAATTTCAAAAATATGAAATATTATCGATCAAGTTACAGGTGCAATATCTTAAATTGATTTTATCGAATGGAAAGAAATTTTAACAAAATAATGTAAAAATTAATATCTTTGGAGCGCACTTTGCATAATCTGTGGCATTTACATTTTGAGATATAATTTGCTTGCAGCAATATTTGGTGTATCTGAAATATGACCATCCTTTATAAAAAACGCCTGATCAAATAGTTTTTCGCTAATATAATTTATAAGTTCAATTGCTTTTATTGAACAGAAAGCAAATTGATAAAGATAAATACAAATTTATGTTGAATCGGTGAAAAGCTTGAATGTGTTAGGAATGCAATTTGCATAAGCTAATTTACTTATATCTGTTTATTTGAGGTACACTTCAATTTACTGTAATATTGGGTTCATCTAAACTGTGATCATCAAATCACGTGCTCTGTTTGCATTGTAAGCTACAAACTATGGCAATGGCTGTTTTTTCTGAGGCCTGCATATCCAACTTTTCTGTTTCAGTTGTTTAGTTTGCAAGTCAAGTGTCTTGAAATTTTCCACTAGATTATTTACGCACCATTAATTAATTACACCCTTTATAGCATGTATTATAAAAACAAATTATAACTACATTTAGCTAGGAGGACAGAGACCTACAATAATAATAAATGCGAGTCTCTTAATGAGTGACAACTCATTCATTTTTTATGAGCTGCAATTCAAACCAATTTGCAAAAGATATGTTAGACGAGTTGACGACTCGCTTGTAGTAAATATATAAAAAACATGAATTAAGCGAACACCTATTGTAATCCGTATTTATACTTCAGACAAAATAAAATATGAAAACTCGTTTATAAAATACGGCGCCCAAGTGTTGATCAAGAGCTAAAAAGGCGACTACATATTTATTTTGTAAATATTGTTTTAATTATTTTAAATCAATTTAAAAAATATTTTAACATATTTAACATACAATACAATACCAAACATTCAATTTATATTCTGAGAAATGTAATTTCAGTTTGTATTAACCTATTGCAACATTTAAATTTGAAAAAAACATATTGAAATGCCTGAAAATTAATTTACTTTAATTTCCCAAAAATTAAAATTAAGTCATGCATACATGATTAAGATTATTATATATATAGTTCCAGCTACTGTTAACAAATATTTTAAATATATTATTTTCATTTCATTTTTAGTTTAAGCCAGACATTAAAACTCTTTAAAAAATCAAATTAATGTTAACTTCTATTTGTATATTTTTAAATTATTTTCAGACATTAAACATGTTACAAAAACAAAAGCTTTCAAAGTTCCCCACTTCTATAAATATTTGGTTGGTAATATTTCATAACAGACATTAAGCACCTTATAAAAATCAGATTAAAAGCTTATCACTACATATTTAATAAGTTAAACACTAAGTTTTCACGACCTTACGTATGGGTATATGTATTGTCAAAAACTGATTGCCGAGTTGCCTCAAATTGTGCTGCACCTTGACAATGCACGTGTGTCCTCAGTGAGTCTTGACATGTAGCTGGCAATTGTTAAGTCAAATATGAGAGAGATTTTCATGGGATGATGATGCATTCACATGGGAGAGGACTGTAAATGAAACAGAGCAAAGCACAAGCACGCCCTAAACTAAGTAACACGATTCTCCACGATTTTATAGAATTGAAAAATCCACTTTGCAAATCAATAAAGTCATATACATATATATGAATAGTTTGTAGACTGTGCTTGATGTTTTGTGAGTGTGTGTGGTACAGCTACGGAGAGATACGAGCGCGAGATATGAATACCGAGTCCAATACTTTATTTAGAAACGTTTATTGCTAAGATAAATCCACAAAGGAGTTTAATAGCCACTATCAATATTTGTACAACAAATAAGCAACGAGAGCAACCGAGGCACAATGCTAACCGGAGTGCGAGTACATGGTATCTATAAGATACAACCGCAATCGCAGCCACAACAGCCGCAGCAGATGCGTATGGCGAATTAACACAAACGCGTTAACACAATTAGTTGAAAAGTGAAAAATCCCATACACATAAAATACGAAACGAATCAGCAAAAAAACAAAAATAAAACACTGTTAACTAAATAATAAAAAAAAAATACGCTGCGAGGCTGTCGACAAAAAGCGCCACAGCAAATTTGCAACTTTACACTCGTCGGCGGTTTTCAGTCGCGAAATGAAGCAACAGCCTCCGAGCTGAACCACAGAACGCGTGTGCCACCACCTACAGAAAACTATTAGCAACAACGACAACTATTAAAATAAAATAACATCAAAAAAAGCATACAATAAGTGACCTTAGTCGTTTCGAGTGCCTACAAAATGGTCGAATTATTCAAGGCGCTCAATTTGACGGGTAACATTCTAGCGGGCCTAGAAGATAAAAGCCTCGAGAATGCCCCAATTGTCACGGAGCCCAGCATCAATACCACGGCCATGAATGTTACTATAGCAACAACATCGTTGGCCAATGCCACCAACAGTGCCGAGAAAATTCAATTGGATGGCTTCGATCTGCCCAGCAACTATTCGGTATTAATCAATAAGCTGGAGCAGCTGGCTCTTGGCCTGGACTCGGCGCTGGGCAACATCACCATCGATCGCCAGGAGGTCGAGATCAATTTGAGTGGCAGCGCCTCCGCCACCGATGTCGCCGATGTGGCCGACGACCTGCTCTTCAGCGATGTCATACCCGCGGCACATGCCCCGCCCCCCCACATAGCGCACGGCTCGCGCATTTACACCGGCAACGATGATGATTTCCATGTGGTCAGCGATATTTGGATTGGGGTCATTCTCACGCTGCTTATCGTCTTTGTGATATTCTTCATATGCGCCTGTTTCCTGTATCACAAGTTTCAACAGTGGAAGAATTCATGTGAGTGCCTCAGCGTATACTTGATTATTCTATTTAGCAACATTACGTATACGCAGCGTGGAAGCAAAATTGATATGATTGAAGGTTTTTCTTAACGCGGTTGGTTTTCAAATAAGCCAGTTTAACATGCTCTGGCAAGTCGCCCATTTCTCTTACATTCCACAGTTTGCATTCTTAATTTATGCTTTATCGATTTGTCAAATCTGCCAGCATTGGAATAATAACATGCAATTTATTGTCTTAAACTTGCATGAATAAATGCATTGAGAGCGGTTAATTGATATGCACATAATTATTTTATTGGCATAGGACTTGAACACATGCTCATGTATGTTAAAGTCAAAGTCAACATCGATTTTGGATTACCTCGACCATAAATAAATTTCCAGCATCCCCAAAAACCGCATTGCTGGTATAATAAGTGGTAAGGATGCAATTAAATTAGTATAATATATATAGTCGTAATTCAACTTTATTAAATGCAGTTTATCGATAAGCACCTAACCGTTTTTAGTTAGCAAGTCTTTTAATTAATGCCAGAACGCAGTTGCCAATTTACTATAGCTGCATAAAATCAACCATCTGACTCATAAAGAGAGCAATCACTTTAAGATTTAAATGTACTACTTACAAGTAATTTAAATATACAGCTGAGTTTATCAATAGCTCATAGGTGATTCAGCTTAAGAGCCGAGTAAATTGCCAAATAGTGTGTGTCAGCCAGTTTTAAAAGAGTGCAGGGTATTTTAGGCAACAACAAAAACACACTCAAACAAATAAACAAAATACCAGAGCAAAGTCTGCGGGCAAAAAGTTAGGAGCCAAATTCAACTAAAACAGAAAACAACACTCAAAGTGACTGACGATGATGATAATGGGGATGAAGCTGATGAAGATGATGACGACGATGATGACTGTCGAAGAATGACTCAGAATTAGACACGCCAGCAAAACTAATTCAAATAATTTGAAATTTTAGCGCTATTTATTTGGACTGCGAGCAGCAATCGAGTCTTGTGACTTGAATACATATTAAAGTGTGGAGAATAGAATTTCACAAATATTTCACAGCTTGATAAATAAACAAATTTGCTTTCTGTCTGTTTATTTGCGTTGCCAATTGCCAAATAATTGTGGGCATTGAAAACAGAAACAGAAACAGAAGTTGTTACCAGGCACTCAAGCTACCATCATAATTTGTCTCTGGCCATGTTCTAATTATAAATTATAAGGCAATTAGCTGATAAATTCGAAGCTGCAATGATTAAACCCATACACACAGACACACTCATCCACACACTCTCACAGAGAGGGAGCAGATAACCAAATGCATTTGGCTCTCATCTGTTTCGTTGGCAGAGTCGAACCTTTGGGGTTGCCTTTTGTTTGCCAGCCAAAAGCAAACATGACATTTCCAGTTAATTAAAGCTTCAGTCAAGTGGCCCATTTTCAGTAATAAGACACCAAGCCATCAAGACTCCAAAACTCGAGTGTTGGTTGCCCAGTTCTGGGCTCGATTACACTGCAGATTTGTGTTAATTAATTAAGATTGCTTTGTTCTACTACCGACAAAAGAATCGTCTTCGCAATTGTTCGTTTGTTTATTTGCTTATGGCCAAAAGCCAAGTCCATGGGTTACTTTCGTTTTGATTAGCCGGCATTTGTTTTGGGCCTTGATCGAGATGCAGCGCATCAAATGCAGACAATACTCCAAAGCTCAAGTGCCTCAAATGGGGGCATATCAAGCGTTTGCATGAAGTGAATGAACGATATCAATTCGAATGAATGCATTACAAACGCTATTCCTATTGTTTAAATGGCAACACGAAGCATGCATTGTTTGAATGGAAATACGAGAAATGTATTTTTTTGTCAATGAACAAGATTTTTTAGCAGAGTCAACATTGCAATAACCAATGCCAGACATAACACGATGTATTAAAAATTCGAGGTCAATGCGTGTTCGAAAAGTGAAAAACGTTTGGCTATCAATATAAATTTAGAATTATGTATTCTGCTTTATACTCTACCTACTTTGCATCTATATTTATTGAATATATGGTCGAGAAAATTTAGTTTAATTTATATGTATTTTGTCAACTGAGAAAGGGCAAAACACACATTTAAAATCAGCACAGAATTAAAGCTCTTGCTTAAAAATTTGCTCCGAAAGTATAAAATATGAATAGTAAATAGTGGTAATTTCTAGGGAACGAGCTCCAGCAATACATGTACATCATCAATCACACTTCCGAATACTTTCTGCCAACTTGGAAGCTTGAAGCGTGGCTGGACTTGCCAAAGAGACAAAACAAATAAAATAATTATTTTGGGCGTTGGCAGCGATAAAATTCAAAGGCTGATATATAGCACGAAGCCCACTTAGCATATATCTGATATTTGCCAGTGCTGAATCTTATGTTAATTTCAGGCTATATTTAAATATATTACAAGGTTGCGAAATAAGCATAGCTTTAGAATCTAGTCATTGAACCATTTAGAATACGGCCTTTGTTGATATTGTTATGCAAATATTTAATATTTTGTTGTTAATTAAGTGTTATCGTCGCTTTGAGAAAATGCACTTAAATATGCCATAAAATAAATACTCTTACACACACATAATTTATCATTAATAATAATTCATCAATTATCATCATTACATATCCTAAAGCAAATTTATAACAGCAATTTCGAGGCTTGAATATGCTTTCGTCAGTAGATTGTTTACTATTGTTGAAGCTTTGGATTTAATAAAATATGCACACAGTAATAATCTTCTCTTAATATAAGATATAACAATAAAGTGTAGTAGTAAATTTGACAATGCTAAAATTATCAGCAAGTACGTCACAAACAATCATCAGCTGCACAGAAGTTTCATTAAAATTACTTTAAGACTGGGAAATTGTATACACTTTAGTATTTTGTCGGCATTCACGTGACGAATTTAACGTAACCTCTTACAGAGTATAAGTATATACAGATATACGACAAATATAGCAGCGTCACTCATACGCAACGTTGAACGCATTGCCTCCGATGTTACAGTGCGTATGAGTGACATTTTTCGGTTCACGGCTGTTTAATTTCGTTTTAATGAGTTGTTTATCTTTGTGGCAGTTGTTGTTTTTGCCCTTCTTATTTTGTTTGCTGCGGGCGTCGTATAGTTGTTTATCAACTGATTTGGTTTCGTTTTTATTGCAGCTGCTTTTTTGATAGTTTTATTTTGTTATTTTTAAGCTTAACTGTTTAAACAATCGCTGGAGAATAAATATTTAATGAATGTTTAAGCTGTAAAGTCCAATCAAAAATTCACAACTGATAAGAAATAAATTAAATCATATTAATAATTTTAATTTTGTGTATCCTTAATAAATATGTTGATTTAATAATGTCTCCCATTATTGTATATATTATTTACTCAGGTATGTTTTCCCAAATACCACAATATCTGTATATTAAATGTATCTGCTTTAAATGCGATATTCGGACTTAAATCATTAAGGAGTTTTTCTGAGCACTCTTGTGTTGCACTTGTGCAAAATGAATCCCCTCGAAATTCAGTTGATAAGCTTTTGCGTCGCTTATCCTCCCGCACCTCAATTAAGTCCGAGTGGTTGGCAAATAAAGCTGCGAATTGTTAATTAAATTAGGCATTGATTAAATTTGCACGTTATTAATAAAGCGTCAATTGCAATGGCAATGCAATATTAACACTCATCATCACAAGCAACAACGTCATCAACACCATCATTATCATTGTCATATGGATATTAAATGTGAATTTCACTTGCCCGCAACCTCCTCTCTAGCTTTTATCTGCTCTAAGCTGCTTTGACGTCAATTTATTTATTTCTTTCTATATAAATAAAACGCTTTTCGCAGCTTGCAACACTTTTAAGCGGATTACATAGTATAGGAAGTATATAAATGTGTATGTATATAAATATCTACTATATATGTATACAAATACACACACATGCTTTCATATATATTCAGCTAAAATTATTTGTTATTTTCCCCAATTTGTTGCTTTATTGAATCAAACGCAAAATTCGCAAAAATATGCTAAATGAATAAAAACCCAACCAAAACGCAAGAGCAGCGCGAAACGGCGTGGCAGATAGCGGGGGCAACACGCACAACGTAAGAGCGCTTAGTAAATGCCAAATTAGTAACAGTAACTAAAATTGAGTTTGCCTTTGATAATGCTAATACCCCGTAACAGGCCCAATAACAAAACAGCGAACGTGGCACACACAAAAACAGTCAGCTTGGCTAACCGAAGTCGACATGATGCTTCAGCTCATAAGCCACAAAACGTGTTGGATTTGTTTCAATGGTGCTAATTGCTTAATTGAAACTGTTTTTCCATTGCATTTACTGTTAGCTAACCACTCCATCTCTTACCACCAACCCACACACGGCCCTGTCACAAGGTTTTTGGGCACACCGCCTCCGTTGTGCCGTTCATAGCCAAATGTCAATTAGTATTTGTCCGCTAAAAGCCAAAAAATCGACAATACCCAAAAATTAGTTGCTTTCATGACAAACACACACTCGAACACACCATGCCACACCCCACCAGTATGCAAATATCACGCTGCCGTATACGTAATATACATTTTGATTAGCATTACGCATCCGCCACGTTGCGCATTGGATATTTAAATTGCATGGTTAAAAAAACTGTTCCATTTTAATTGCGAATTTGTAAATCTGCATGATTTGCTGCAGCCCAGCCCAGCCCATCATCATCATAATTGGTCGAGGGGCAGTCACAGCATATTTCAATAATTGACGCGCGCTATATTTTTAATTAGTTAAATGCACGTTTAATTAGCTTTATAAATTATGCACATGCAGCGGTTAGTTGCAAACTCTGCCATTTTTTTTTTTTTTGCATTATTTACTTGCTTTTGCAGTTACTGTCGCTTTTTTTGACTCTCCGCTGACTTTGGAGTTTACTTTTCCATAATTTATGAGTGTTTGTTAAACAGACAGTCGGACTAGCGTGATGGTCTTTCAGTTATGATTTATTTATGTATTGGGCATACTTTTTATCAGTCAGTTTATTAGTTTATTCGCCTGTTTATTTGTTTATCTTTTCGCTGTCACCGGAAATGAACTGCGATTTTTATTTATTAATCACTTTATGATTTATGGATAAATAATTGCAATGCTTTCTGGTACGCGAATGAGCTGTCAGCAGTGGTTTTAAATTGCGTTACCTGCAATCAGAGTCAGCAAGAATGAAAGCCACACAGAATTTACATGAGGCAATATTAACACGCTGCAAGTCAAATGAAATAAGCTAAAGCGAAATGTTTAATTTTTTCTTGATCGTTACTATAAAATGACGGGCAACTTGTACGAGTCTGAATTCACTTACTAAATAATCAATCAACTATTTTTGACTGATCGTTTTCACATAAATCATACGCACCGTTACCAATTCAAATACTTTCAAAACATATTGCGCGCGCACAATAGTGTTGTAAAGCGACACACAGCTGACACTCTCTTTTCGACAGCTGCCCAAGCGGCTCACATTGTGAACGGAGCGCGGAGAGCGCACGCTAAACAAAACAAAACAAAACAAAATGCGACGCGCAATTAACACTCACACACTCTCACGCAGCACAGAACTAATAGCAGACGCTACCAGACAACAACAACGGCAACAACAATAGCAAACATGTTCCACAGTTTGACGACGCCGCATGTTAACGACCGCACAAAGAATGCAGCAGCAAGCAGCAAGCAGCACGCAGCAGGCAGAACATCGAGCAGAGCGCGCAGAAGAGCAACGCGACTTGGCAGGCAAACAAGCCATCAGGCAGAGCGAAAGAGAGAGAGAGCGCAAGTGAGCACAACAGAAACAGAGCGCATTTGCACAAAGAGACACAGAGAGAGAGAGAGAGAGAGAGAGAGAGATAAAGAGCGAAAGAACTTGCTTGCTAGTGAATTGTATTGGCGACAAAAGCCAAGCGTCGCTGTTGTCGACGTCTCCGCCTCCGTCTCCGTCTCCGTCTCCATCGCTGTCGCCGTCAACGCCGCTGCGTGTGGCTTTTATGGCTAGTTTTAAAATTAACCACAGCTGCAAAAGCAAAAAGCAACAAAAAAAATATATGAAGAGGCAGACAAAGTCGCAGACTGAAACGAAATTCAATTAAAAGGGAACAGCATAAAAGTGTGAAAATGCTGACACAGTCCAAAAAAAAGGGCTGCGGCTGTGGCTGAGATTGTGGCTGAGACTGCGGCTTTGGGCAGCGATCAGCACAGACACAGACACAGACGCAGACACATACACGCACGCACACACCAACACACACACACACATAGAGCAGCAGCAGCGCTGCTGGCGTTGCCTTTGTTGACTGTACAACGGGGCGTATACTCGTTTTTTTCGGCTTGTGTGCTTTCTACAGCCGTCAGCCAAATAATGTGTATACGTTGGTAAATTTTTTTTAATCATATTTGTTGTTATTGTGTTTTGGTTTTGCTGCGCGCTTTTTACGCTTTCTACACCAGCAGCAATAGCAACAGCAACAACAACAACAACAATGGCAGCAAAACTCGCCACACTTAATTTGCATATTTTTGTACAACAAAAATCGCTGTATGTTTGCCACTGTGTGTCTGTGTGTGTGTGTGTGTGTGCTCTTGTCTGCCTGTTAGCTGTCAGGTTTACTATCTTTTTGGCTATTGTGCCTCACACACACACACACACGTAAGGCAGACATTTGTTGTGGCAGCACCACGTCGTATGCGTAATATTGCATTGCCAGCGCATGCAGCAACCAAAATATTGTGTTTTTGTTCTGCTGTTGGCCCATTTTCTTTTTGTTCTTCTTGCCTTTTCTGCTTAGCGAGGTTTTTTAGTTTCGCTGATTTTTAATACAATAAAAGTAGATTTCATGCTTTTGTTTCTCGCTCGCTTTTGTTTACAAACGATATGCTGTATCTAAAAAAAAAAAGAAATTATTTACATATATATATATATATATATAAATGCATGCATGTACAAATATATATATATATACATATATATGTATGCAGTTATATATGAATATGTAGCAAAGTAAATTGACATTGCGAAGCTCTGATGATAATAAAGCAAAGACAGCGAATAAAAGCAGACTGCTCAATAAATAAACACTCGAATTGAATGAAGAATAAACTATTGGGAACTGTATAAATACTCCATAAAACCAAATACGTATGGATTATTTACAACAAATTGAGCAATTAAATTTTTGCATTTTATTTGTTATTATTCAAGCGATAAATATTTTGGCTAAGTGCAACGCCTCCAAAATTTGGATAGGACATAAAAGTCACTTGAATTATTCCCTGAGACATAAAAGAAAATAAAATATACTTTATTTTAACGACTTGCTAATTTGAATAAGACTTTGGTTTTAATTTTAGCAGAGCTCGAATCTGATTCCAATTCGTTTGCTGATTCCGAACCAAATCCTTTCTCTCTCACTGTCTGTGCCACCCCTTTTAATCGCACATGTTTGACTGTACAAGGACCAGAGACTACCCCATTTAGGAAATGACAAATTACCTTGAGTTTTGCTCTCTTGCAGTATGCACACCCACCCCCCTTTCGATGATCTTAGCAACTGAAAAATGTACAAAGGGCCTGGCAGCAGCAGCAACTAAAGCAACAGCCGCAGCAACAGCAGCTGCTGCTCGGACGGCCATCAGCCCAATACAACTTTAGGCGAAAAGTGGTACAAGATACAAAGAAACACACCCCAAATTTGCACAGTGTCAATTGGTGGTTGTGGCAAGGGTTGATTGGATGGCAGCAACAGCAACAATTGCATGCACAAATTGTTAAGAGTAATAATCAATGTATTTTCATTGGACTGTTTGTATATGTTGTTAGTAATATTTATGTGTGTATAAATGCTCGTTGTCTTAAATTACAAATTATACTTTTGATCAAAGTTCGCTGACTTTTTGCGTGTCTTGTCTTTTCCCTTAACTTAAGATTCGAGAGAATTGATCAATATAAAAAAATATATATATATCTGTTTCAATGAGTTACTTAAAAAAAAAAAGAACTTTGGGCTTAACATGTATGTATCGTTTATAGTAAGCAGTGTTCAAATGATTTAGGTATGCATCAAGTTCTTATAAACTATATGTAAATGGATAAATGATTGTGTATAACTAGCTTTAATTTGGAATTGGAGTATGTGTAATGTTTAAAAGAGTTTACACATTGCATAAATTGCATTATGCATGACTGGCAATTCAGTTGCTTTATGTTGTTTTTCATCAAATTACAAAATATTCTGCGCATACATCAAATTTAATTCCAATAAATTGAATTTTGTTTTTGTAACTTTGCGAATTCGGAAACGTATTATTTTTTTTAATCCAAGTCGGTTGCCATGAATTTTGTCAGACAATATGTAGAAAAATTCACAGCAATTCAAGTTGAATGGTTTTGTTTTTTTTTTTAGTTCTTGAGCATTTCAATTCAAGCATTTTGCAATTCATATCGTACTTAAAATATTTCACAATATTTCATTTATTGTTTGACTCTGTGTCAATTTTATGTGTATAAATATAAACTCTTTGCAGTCTCTTGTTTTTTTCTCTTTTGTTTTGTTTTTTGTTTCTTTCGTACAATTAATGCTTTTAAAACGTAGTCTTTTCTGTCCGTTAAATGGTAAATTAAATGCGAAAAAAAGTGTTTGTCTTGGCTGGTTCCTCTTCTTCATCTATCACTTCTCAAGAAGTGTCCATTCATCGTAAAAATAAGTTTTGTATACATATGAAGAATACTTAATCCCTGCAAAATTGAAAAGCTTATAAAGAAAGTGAAATCGTCTCCAAGTCTGCGCGAGGTGTCCAAACTAAACTAGAAAGTTTTCAAGTACAGTTTGCATCTTAATGCTAATGAGTAAGATTTGTGGATTGGGTTGGATTGGATTGGATGCTGATAAGTCTTTAGATCTCCGCCTGTTGCCCAACAACGGTGAAGTAGCTGGTTATCTTGCGATTGGCCTTCGTCTTGCCATTGCCGGATGCGGCATCCGCTGCTGAGCCGCTCGACAGCGCATTCTCCTTCTCCGGCGTGATCTCCTCATCGTCGTCCCCCTTCGCCGGCTCCACGTGCATCGAGACGGTAACCGACACCTGCGCCACAGTGCCAGCGCCTGCATCTGCCGCGGACAGTTCCGTTATGGTGTGCTTCTCCTCCTCGACAGCTGCTGGCGTTGCTGGCGCTGACTCCTCGGCGATCTCGGTGAGCGTACTGAGGCTACGCTTCAGCTCATTCAGCAGCTTCTCCTGCGCGGCAATCTTCTCCTGCAGCTTCTCGCGACGCGGACGACGCGCTGCAGGCTTCGCTGGCGCCGGCTGCTCCGGTTGCGGCACTATGGTTAAGTCGCCGCCATGTTCGCGCTGCTGATGCCGTTGCAAGTTGACACGGGAGGAGTAGCCACGCTGACAGGCAGTGCAGATAAACGGCTTCTCACCTAAAAAGGAATCCCAAGTCAATTACGAAGTGCATTTAACGGATAGCTAGAGATTGACTCACCCGTGTGCCGTCGCATGTGGACACGCATATCGATTTTGCGGGAGAAACGCTTGTCGCACATCTCGCACTGGATGGGCTTGTCGCCGAGATGCGTGCGCCGATGCACGATGAGATTCTGGCGGGCACGGAATGCCTTGCCGCACAGGTCACAGCTGTACGGCTTCTCGCCGGTATGGACGCGCACGTGTATGGCCAGATCGGAGCTGCGCACGAATCCCTTGCCACACCGATCGCACTTGTAGCGGCGATCGTTCTTGTGGTGCCGCATGTGCAGCGTCATGTCCTGTTTGGTGGCCAGCGGCAGACCACACAGCTCGCACTTGAATGCCTTCTCGGTGCGATGGCGCATCTGGTGCTCCACCATGCGCATCTTTAGGCGGAACGCCCGTCCGCACTGGCCACACACATGCGGCTTCTCGCCGGTGTGGAGACGCAGATGATCCTGCAGCCGGGAGAAACGCTGAAAGGGTTTGCTGCAAAAGTTGCACGTGTGCTGGCCGCTGCTGCTGCTGCCGTTGCCGTTGCCATTGCGCTGCGATTCCTCGGAGGATTCACGCTTGATGGAGGAGGCAGCCGCAAGGCTGTCATCTGTGGAGCTATTGTGTGGCGTTGTGCACTCGGCCTCCGTGTCCTTATCTTCTTCGTCGTCGTCATCGTCATCATCCTCATCTTTCACATCGACCACGTAGTCCACAAAGTTGCGTGCTTTGCGCACGCGTCTCGGCTCTGTTTCCTCCTTGATTTCCTGCTTCTCCTCTAGCTTATCTTGCTTCACGTGTTGCTCCTTTTTCTGCTCCTCCACTTGCTCCTCCTTCTCCTTCTCCCGCTCGATGGGCTTTTGTGCTTTGCGTGCTCGCTTGCGTTTGCCATTTTGACTCGCCTGCTGCTCTTGCTTTGCCTGCTCCAGCTGCTCCAGCTGCTGCTCCTGCTTTGGTTTCTGCTCCTTCCTCTTGCGCGTGCGTCCCCCACGCTTACCCACTGGCAGCTTGATAACCATCTTCTTGACCTTGGGACTACGCTCGGCTGTTATTTCCGCCACCATAGCACTAATCATTGCGAGATCATCTTTATCCGCCGTCTCCTTCTCCGGCGGCGGCGTCTCTGGCAGCTCCACTGCCGGCACCGGTATTGACTTACTGCTGGCCACATCACATGGAATGCTGACCATGGGTTCGCTGGGCTCCCGCTTGGGCACCAGCAGCTTGCAGATGCCATGCTGCTCGCTGAGATGCGCCTGCAGCTGCTTGCCTTGCTCAAATTGTGCATCGCAAGTGGAGCACAACAGCTGTTGCTGTTCCCTCTCTCCCTGATCCTGATCCTCATTCGCGTCCGCACTGCGCCTCAGCAACAAAAGTTGCGCACAGCATTTCATGTCACTCAGTTTGAGGCCCTTACTCAGCTCGATAGGTGGCTCCAGTTTAATTGACGTTTGCCTCATCCGTGACTGGTGCTCCTTGTGCCAGTGGTGGGCGAGCGCCTGAGCATCGCCATAGAGCAGGGAGCACTCAACGCAACTGTAAATCAGACGATGCGTTTTCTCATCCGCATGTATTTTGGCAGCAACAATCGATGAGGGAGCGGGGGCTGAGACGGGAGCGGGAGGAACAGCGGCAGCGACGCTTGCGCAGCTGCTCTTTGAGTATTTGCGTTTGTTTTTGTTTCGCTGGTTCTGGTTCTGGTTCTGGTTCTGATTCTGATTTTTGTTGTTGTTTTTGTTTGTGCTGCCCGGCGGACGCCCACGCGGTTTGCGCGACGCCGTCGTCACTTTACCGTTACTGACCTGCATCTCTGCTGCGGCGGCGGCGGCGGCCGCTGCTGCTTTAATATCATCCAAGCGTATGCGTTGTGCCTCCAACTCAGCCTCGTCCTCACTGTCGATCTGCAGCACAACCTCATCATCATCATCATCATCGGCATCTGCATCGTGAACCTCTTCGATATCCAGTTCGGATTCAGAATCCTCATCGGATTCGTCCGTGTCGTCGACTGCGCAGCGCAGCGACGCAGCTGCGACGGCGGCTAATCCATTATGCAGAGTCTTTTTCGCTGCTGCTGCGCTGTTTTTGCCGCTGCTGCTGCTGCTGCTGAATTTAAGCATTTTCGGCAACGGCACATTTGTCATTTTTAGCATGTCAATAACACGAACAATTATTTTGTTTGTAGTTTTATTGTTAACAAATTCCACTTCTTTCCTATGTATTTTTTTTTTTGTTTTTTGTTCGTTTAAATAAATATATAATTATTAGTGCTTCAAGAGCAGAGCAAAACGCGCACCACTGAAGCTACTACAAAAAAACTAAATCCACTGACGCCGCTGGCAGATTTTTTGTTGAACGCTCTTGCTACCTCTTTTTCTCTCTCTCGCTCTCACGCTCTGACGCTCTGTCGCTCTCTGAGTCTCTTTTGTTCTTTGAGCGCACATTATGACGTTTGAGTGAACTTGGTTCACTGAATCGTGCTGCCAGATAATAAATAACAAATGTGATCATTATTGCCAGACCAAATATCTTGATAATTTGAGATAAGGTGGCAGCACCGTAACTTTATGAAAACTGATGCGCTGTTAAGTGCGCTGATCGACTGCGCAGCACTGTTAAGCTATGTAGTTTTATAAACATATCGATTTTTTTATAGCACAAAAACTGAACGAAATTTACGACTCAAAGTGCTTGGCGATAATCTAACGTAAATGTAAACATATTCAAAGGCGGTACTGCAGCTGCTGCTAATGCCGTTTTGATAGATATTTGACTTTTGCCCAAGCATATTTGGCAGCCAGGCCAAAAACATTTTACTTATGCGACTCACGCGCATAATTGGCACGTTTTAAGTGTTTGCCGCCAGTGCATCTTTTACCGTTATTTTTCTTCTTGTTTTTATGCGCACTGCTTGCGACTTCCTGAACTTTTTGCGCTGCTTCGTGGTTAACCGTTATGCCCCCCACACGGAACAAACACACACACATACATAAATATTATCCCAGCCTATTGTGTTTTGTTTGGTTTTTTGTTTTTCTTTTTCTTTTTTTATCAAGCACAATTTGTGTGTACATTGTTTGGCCACATTTCGCTACGCCGGGCAGCATGTGCAAAAGTCAATTTGAAAATTGCGGCAATGCCAGCCGCATCAGTGCCTGGCCCCCTCCCCCACTCCTTCCCTTCCTTATACTAAACAGTCTGTTGCTTTTGGAGCTGCCTGGCAACTCTGGTACTTTGTGGTCCACTTTTCATTGCGCTGCCGCAGCCGCTATCGACGCCGCCGTACGCACATAAACAACATTCAGCCCGACCCCGAGCCCCCTTCGCACCCGCATTGGCAAGTTGTTTATATTGTTTTTAATAACATTTAACGCTGTGGCAACATGTGCGCTGTGCACTGCATAAATTACTCTAACTGCCTATGCGGCATTTGACTCAAATAATGTTAAACGGACAACTAAAAAAAACGACGTGTAACAGACAATCAATAAATATCCCAATAGTTCTGGGAGTTCGTTTCAGATATCAAAAATACATTGCACATTTGTAATAAGCATGAATTATATTTGAACTGCATTTTTTTTGGGCTTCAATTTTAATATCAAAATACTTGGAATAAAATTTTAAAAAATGCAATTCAAATTTCCTTTTCACAAATAAATAAAATATAAAAATAATCAAGTAAATAAACTAAAGTATAAATAATGAGACTAATAAATATTATATTTCAACTGGTAATTGACAATATTTATTTAATTTTTTGAGATTAAATTTTAAATTGTAAATATTTAAATAAACAAAAGTATAAATATTTAGATAAACAGTTAGCTAATTGCAAATGCGTTCAAGTATAATAATTAAATTTTTATTTGAAATATAAAAAATTACATTTGCCATATTGAAAATCATTCAATGCAATAACTTAACCAAAGTAAGATTAGCAAATATCATTTTCCAATTAATAATTAACACATTAGTGAAAGAACAGTAACTTCAAAATAATTTGTTTTATAATAAAACAACATGATAAGCACAGCACTTAATAGATTACCACAAATAAATAAATACTTAATTAGCTGAGGTATCATCAGCAATGTCAACCTTAATATTTCAAAAGTTACCTGCACCTGAAGTTGGCAGACAGAAAACATAAAGCTAAATATTTGGTCATTGTTATCGTAAAGTTGAATTAAGTTTTTCGGTTAGGTTTCTGGACATTTCATGAATTGCTCATTTTTCTAGTGAGAGACAAAAGCAAAATGCGGGCGTCGAACAGGCGGCGGTTTCTGCCCAAAAGAGAAATAAAGGCACGGGAAATGAAATATTTGCGAACAAATAGACACACTTATTACATTTTCATCCTGGCTGCTGTTGCTGCTGCTGCTGCTGCTGCTTCCTGTCCCCTTTGTTAATGTTGTTGTTGAATGCTTTTGGCGCGTGTTCGCTGCTGCGGCAATGTCTTCATGTTGTCTGTCTGTTCTCGTCCTTTTTATTGTTGTTGTGCCTTTAACTGACATACCGCAATTTTTCTTCATTCCCCATTCCCCCACATGCCCCGTGCGTCGGTGGCGTGCCCCAACATCTCTGAGATGGATGGGTTACTTTCCTAATAGTTTAGCAGTTAGTTAAAATGAGCTACGCAAACTAACGGGAATGTCGCCACACAACTAGCCAGCGAAATGGACAAATCTACAAAGGAAAGCCAATGAAAATTTAAACAAGACACTAAAAAAATGTAATAAAAAATTTCTGCGAATTGTTATCCTAATTTTCTTATATTTTCCGTTTTTCTTTTTTATATAAAGCTAACTTATATAAAGCTAACCTTAAGCTGAATTATATATATGAATTATATTAAAAAGCAATAGCTGAAAAGGCCTTCAACTCGTTGAGAGCTTACAAATTTACATTTTTAACGCGAGATAAATTTAATATTTCATTTTATTTAGCTGCTATTTGCTTTTTTAACAAATCTAAAATGAGATTAAAGTTCTCGCAGGTGGGTTCTGAATATAATATCTTAAATTCTTATTCAAGGAAATTTGTTGGATATCTTTTGATTTTATGCATTGTGGAATACTTAATTTTTAGTAAAGCCCATACAATTTCCTTTAAAAAATTTATTTTATTAGTTTGTTTTTTAGAAAACGAAAAGTATCACATATATTTCATAATAACTATATACGGTATAAATCATATTTATTCAAGCGAATTATGTGGTTTTCACTGTGCTTCATCTAGAATTCTTGGCAGCGCATACAAAAGGCCCAACAATTGAAAAAAAAAAAACTGAAACCATCCTTTCTTGTTGGCCATGCCAACATGTTCATAATCATTTTTCTTGTTTCCACAATGCCGCAGCAAAAGAAAAACATTGCAAATTTCTCACAACATACGTTTAGGAGTAGACCAGTGTGTGTGGAAGGTTGTTAAAATTTTGACAAAAAATATTTGCATGTACACATGTACCTTGAACAAGTTTAATTAGTTAAGAGAAAACTGCCCCGCCCACCGTCACCGCCACCGCCCATTTCGCCATTGCAAGCGAAACCTTGCCAGACGCACAAAGCTTGGGGCTTCAAGCGTTTGACATGGTTCAGACTCCACGGGGAGGTATAGTTTGCAGTTAACGCCTACCGGATAATCCTCCAGACATTGTCTCGACAGCCACAACTTCAAATATACAAAGTTGGGCCAGTGGATAGGTAAAACGGAGATCAAGGTATTCTCGAAGTAGCTGCTCTGGTGGGCAACTAACACTAGTCACAATAATGCTTCAAGGACGCCTTGGCCCCAGTCGGGCGCACACATTGGGGAGAAATTTAAACGGCAATTTGGTGCCGTGTTTACCAACCCCAAGGACAAAGGACAAGCAAAGAGCAGCAGCAGCAGCAGCAGCAGCATCATCCAAAACTCTGTGGCTTCTGGAGTTTTTACTTTTAGCGGGTGGGGGGGAGGACGGGCCATCAACTGCTTACGTGCCTGGCAAGCATCACCAGAGAGCCGGAGAGGGAGAGATGTATGCTTCCCCATGTATCCCCTCAATGTGGCTGTTGTTATTCTTGCTTACTCGCCTGCCAGCCATCGGCATATATACTACATAGCCATGTTGTCCTGGGCACATCATTTTCTTTGTTATTTTTGTTATTTTTTTTTTTTTTGTTGAGCTGCGTCGTTTGTTTTATTTTTTGCTTCGGTTTTGCGGTGGTTTTGGCGCCCAAATCCACACACACAAAAGGAGGGAAGAGCAGCGAACACTAACGCTTTGCCCCGCCGAACATAAAGTGTGTTTAACTTTTTCGTGAACGCCCAAATATCTTTGGCCTGCCTTAGGTTATGCTTTTTGCTTCTGGTTGTTAGCTCCCTGCTCCTTGTTGTCCTTAGGTGTTTTTTTTTTTTTTTTTTTTTTTTTGGGGATCGCATCTCCATGACCTTTAGCATATTGACTAGTGAGGTTATTTGGTGTCCATTTTGCTTTTGGCTTATAACTTGCGGCGCATACTTTATGCACAACGCACTTACACTTTGTGCCTTTTCTCGCATTTCTCGCATTTTTTGTATTTTCGTCTTTTTTTTTTGTATAGCGCGTTTCAGTCTTTTTACTGCTGCACTTCATTTTATTGTGGTGCTAAGCTGCGCTTGGGGAATTGAAATGCGTATATCCTTGGGGCTTATGGCGACAGACAGTTCATCAAATGAAGCTCTTAAGTGACGTGCCCCACAGCTCATAACTTGATATTTGATAGAACTTTAACGTTGGCCACTCTGCCACAATTTTATATGACATTTTATTTATTTTATACAAATTAAAAATTAAATTAAATTGTGATGCGTTTGCAAATCAAACAAAATAATTCAAAACATTTCATTCACATGCCAACAATATATTTAGTTGTAAAACAAAAGTTTTTCTTCTCTTTTTAAAAAATTAATTTAGATTTCTGGCTCAAAGAATATTAGTAAAAACCATACACAAGCTTAAAAAATATAGTCAACTATTTTGAAAATAAACTAAACAAATATAAGGAAGAAATATTGCTACAAATGTGTAGAGTGTGGACAGTTTGGAACAATGTCTTAAACATATGTCAACCAATATTAAAAATTCTGCATAAGAATCGATAGATCGAAGAGACAGAGCGAGGGAGAGAAAAAGAGTCGATAGTTATGGAAAAATAAAAAATGACACGTGCTGCCAACCCGTCACTAAATCAAGATAAAAGCCAAGCCCTTTCGGCGCAATTAACAAAAGTCAATTGAAAATTACACAAAATGGCTTGAGCTCTGCTGAGCTGTTGCCACAACAGAACAGCTTAACCAAGTCTGAATGGGCACTCCATATGGTTAAGCAACCAACCCTCCTCCAACCTCCCATCATGGACATCTCATCCCCATAACATACACAAATGACAATGAGTTTCCATTTTGTCGGTTGCTTCGGTGTCCTGTGTTGGATCATCAATTTAATTTTGTGAGCTTACAAAGCGTTGCATAAAAAATGAACGTCCATTCATGTGGGTGTGAAAACGCTCCCGGTTACAGCCGCCAGCGCCAGCGGCAGCGCCAGCTTTTAAATTTCCACCCGCTGCCCACACACACACACACACACAGACACGCAGAAGGGTGTGAAACGAAGCGTGCGCCATTTTCGTGTGTTTTTTAAAGCCACGCAGCATGCGGCTAATCTTCAAAATCGTGTAGCACGTCTCTAAACGCTTGCCGCATCAACAGTTTCTATCTATCTCGCTAGTGGGAGGGGGCGGCCTTCATGCTGACTCACCTCAAGCGAGAGACTGGGGAGGGGCAGAACATTGAGTATTTTCCCCCGAAACAACAGGGCAATTGCAATAACAAATGTTGTTGCCTACTTTTAAGGGTTGGACGCAGCTTGCACATTTCCGCCAGCGGCAGTTTTAGTAGCTTTCTACAAAACGTTGCGACATTTAAACATAAAAATTTCATTAATGCACAGCGCAACCCCCCAGCAAAAATAAAAAAACCAAAAAACGAGAAACTAAAGCTTGCAGTGGCTGTGTAAAATGTGGGGAGTTGGATCGTCCCAAAGGTACTACAGAATTGATTTGGTAATTTGGATTGCTCTTATGCCCTTATGCCCTTGCCATCGAGTATTGCAACTGGGCACATGTGTCTGCCGTTTAGCGAAGCTGCTCTGATGAAATTTACAATCTTAGGCAGGAAAATATGCACCAAAATAAATAAATCTAAATATATGAAACTCGATTGATTATTTATTTTTTAAATATATAAAAATATAAAATTCTTTTTCTACACATTTGGTTCTGTGTTGGGATTCGAAATATTTCGGAGTATATAAAAAATGAAACAACTTAAATCAAATTTAAATTATACAAAAATCAGCAAACAGTGAATAATTATTATTTTCTTAAGTAACTTGACTGAACTTACTATTTGAAACTAAAAGTGAGTAGATCTTAAAATTTACACAATGAGAATTGCTTGGAAAATGAGTTTTGTGCTGAAACCATGCTTGTCTTTTGATATATTTAGGCAAAAACCAAGTCACTTATAAGATTTATCACGACCTGACTACATAAATACCTGTATCGAATTTATAGTACACATCTGCAAGGGTAGTTTTAGTTCGCGACCCGGAAAAGTTCTCTCATGTTTCTGTTGCCACTTTTTATTTTTACTTGCTGAGCGGATGTTGAGAGTTGAAATCGGGGATTTGCTGTTGGGTTCATTTATAATTGATAGAATTCGTTGAAATCAATTACGAATGTCTGTTTGTCTGCTTTCAGATCGTGCCAATCATGGCGATGCCAGCATCGAAATCTGCCGCCACTGTCCGCCTGAATATGAGGTGGAGTCACTGCCCTCCTATACGATTGTCTCCGGCCTGCCCACCTATGACGATGCACTCGAGGAGTTCCGCAAGGCGGGCATCATACTTCGTCCCGCCCTAGTGCCCGTCATCAAGATATTTGAGAACGCCAACAATGAAGCAGGTGGCGTCAAGGAGCCCTCTGTCGCCTACAGCCTGGTGGAGACCTCGTCCAGTGCCGCAAGCGATGCCAATGCGGACACTATTTCCCTGACATCAATCACCTGCAATTGTGGTAGCTCCTCGCCGACTGGGACACTGCCAAGTTACAGTGCCGCAACGGCAGCGGCGATGACCAATGCAGCAGCTGGCAATCCGCTCAACTCGCAGGTGATCGAGTTGTCGCCGGATCATCTGGCCTCGCTCTCCCAGAAGCGTCTCTCGCTGCAGATCTCATTCAACAACTCGCTGCGGTGCCGGTCACGCTCCAATATGCGCAATCATTTGCTGCGCTCACGCGCCGTGGGGAACTCCGCTGTCCTGGGTCCCATAGAGACCACATTGGCCGCCGCCTCGGTGGTCACAGCACCAGCAGCAACTGCGCATGTCCTGCCGCACATACACCGATCCTCGTCAACGGTATCGCTGTCCAATGAGCGCCAGTTGCTGGATCAACGCTTGAGACATTTGCACCATCGCGGCTCCTTGTACTGAGCAGGAGCCTGTGGAGCCTCTGTCCTCATCTTTCAATTACTTAACACTTAGTTCTTAGCGACAACAAAACAAACTGATTTATCTAATTAATAAAGTGCTTATGAAAATGTTAAAATTCCAAATACTTAAATTTCTTTCAATTTCAAAATTAAAATTTTATTTGAATAAGAGCATTTGATGGGGTCAAATTGGGTACTTAAAAAAGTCTTTGAATATTTTAAGATATTGAAAGTAGTCACAAACTCAAAAATATGACAAATCTTGGGCTTTCTTTCTATGAAAACTTGTAAAATTATCGGGCTTTCAGTAAAACTGATATTTTCATGAGGAGCATTTAATGATAACTCTCCAGCTGTGGCGATATTTAATTTAGAAAGAGAAACACAGCCAAATAAAGAATAATAAATCGTTAAACAAAATATTATTATTATTATATAATATATTATTATTCGTCCCGCAGGAAAATCATGTTCGACCTAGTCTACTCAGAACTCACTTCACTCTCAACGGTAGGAGTTGGAGCACTCATAAGGTGTTCTATCAATCATAATTACCTTTCCTAAGGATCACTACCCAAATTCATATACGATCATATTGTTCACCAGGCTTGAAGTCAGAATACGAGTATGTTGCACAAGTTAAGAAACACTATGTTAATTGTATGAATTATTACATCTATTTCCAAATATGCCTTATCGACAAACATTCTTAGCAGATGTAATGAGTAAGTATTTCCTCTTTATACATACACATATATCAATTACTTGTTTAGGTCATGTCCTATTCATTTTGCGTTATTGCGGAGACGTCTCCTTCAATGCTGCACAAAGTTTGCGGCAAAATTAGTATGTACAGGAATAGGAGCAGGCAGACTCTAGTCGTCTAGTCGTCCAGACCAATAATTATTATATATGCATATATACTTTATGGGTTGGCAATATTATAACACACTCTGCACAGAGCATTATTAGAATAAGCTGAAATTCAATCTCGTCTTGCCATAAATTGAATTCGTAAGTTTTGCTCCTTTAGTTTCACCAATTCGTCAAAATAAACGCATTTTGAGCAGACAACAAGACCAAACTTTGGGTTGGTATTTGCCATGACAACGGCTTGCTTTGCTTTGCGTTGTTTAATGAACGCCGAAGGCTTTTATGAGTCTTCGCCAGAGTTTCTCGTGAGCAGCGATGAGCGGCACAACACGGAGCGGATTGGTGCCCACACCGAAGCGGCATATCAAATATGTCAAGAAGGTAAATAGAAATGTTATTCATTTCTCTAGCAGTCAAGTTAAGTTAAACTAATACGGGTGGCTGCCCTGCAGCGGAAGAACCTTCATGCGGACGATTCGCGAATGCCGTTGAAATTTGAGGCTATGCCGATGCCTCTGTCGCTGCGTCCATTTGGTGGGCTGTTCAATCCGTTTGCCAAAGGCTGCTCGGTGCTGTGCAACCATCCGGCGCCGTCGGCTGTCAAGGAGGTCATAAACCAGCTGAAAACATCGTTAGCCATTGAGGGCAAAGGTCCCTTGCAGGCAACTAAGGAGAAGTCACTTGAGGAGAAACTGCAGCCGCATGAGGCGGACAACATACCAGAGGATCTGTTCAGACGCTACGCGGAAACCGATTCCCGACCCATGACGCCGACACCAACTGTGACTAGTATCCATACGCGAAACAGTGCGGGCTCCTTTTATAGGCGCTGCATCACGCCGGAGTGGGGCAAACATGAGAACATTCAGCGGAAGAAGATTATATTGGATCTGCGGCGCTCGCACTCACAGGAGACGCTCTACTGGAAGCCCAGCTCGGAGCTAACCCAAAGCGGCATCGAGGAGGGCAAGAAACCCAAGAGCGCCGGTGCAAATGAGGAGAAGAAGCCCCGACGACAGCCGTCCAGTGAGCAGCGACCCAAATCCTCACTGGCCACAGCCACTCTGACGACTGGCGGTGATCAGCACATCGACCTGGAGCCCAAGCCGCCGAAGACCTGCATCAATGAGCACGAGATAAGCGACGAGGACGCGCGACGGGGCAAAAAGCGCAAGAAACTAAAACCCACACAGGGTGCGTAAAGAATATTATCTAAAGAGGAATTTTACAGTCTACAAACAAATTTAGAAAGATTTTATTTAATATTCGGCGCACAAATAATAATAATTTATCCATTCCACTTTTTCGTTTTTTTTTACATATATATTTAACAAGCTGTAGTTGAAATCTTTCAGTCACCACCACATTTCACTTGAGCGAGGACCCAGAGACTCAGGTTGCCACCTTGGGCCCCGATTCCCTGAATGCCAGCACCAGACCCAGTCTGATCCCAAATTCGGTTAGTCTGCTGCCCAAGGATAAGCGCGAGATTGAGCGGGAGCCCATATTGCTCAAGGGCAGTTTCCTAACCGACGAGGCCTTCCAGACGCTCAAAACGGATCTAACAGTGGATTTAATTGAAAACACATTTGGGAGATATGTGGGTATAGCTGGCTGGGTCAATTTATAGTAGAAATGGACTCATGCCGGATTTTTTCCAATAATACACAATATTTATTGCTTTAAATATTTATTTTTCAAAAATTAGATGCAATTTTTAACTGATTATTATTATTTTTTAAAGAGATTATCGACAAAATCAAGTCTTTATTATTTTCACATTTATATTTTACGTTAATTCTTTTGTTGTTTTTGGTATTTAAAAAATGAATTTATTTAAGTTGCCGTCATCAATTCGGATGTAGACAACATATTTCTCCTAAGAAGCACAGCAAATAAAATTATTTAAAGAAATGTTCGTCAAGCAAAGGCAATTAATTTTTATTATCCTTTCAGAAACTTTGAGCTACTATACGAATTTTATATTTCAATATGATTTCGAAGGAGAAGAGCTAAATCTTAAATTCTTTAAAATACCTTCTTTGTCTTCCTTCAGCTCAATCGAGCACTGCGTGAGGCCATCAAGTACATGCCGAAGACAGTGCACAAGTCGACTGAGGAGGTGGATAAGACAACGGTTAGCTCGAGCAACAAGATGCCGCGAAAGTTCTCCAAGTCGGCGACTCGATTCGATGTGCCCATGGATCTGTCCATGCTCAAGAGTTTGTATAGATTCGTATGCATGTCTGCCTGTGTAGCTGAAAATTTAATGTCTACCCTCGCAGCCATGACACCTTGGACCTATCTGAGCACATATGTGTGGGTCTCGCAGCAGCGAAAGCAGCTCTACAAGCGCGTCTTCCTCAAGCATCTGAGCCGTTGCGAGGAGCCGGAAACTGAACTGGCCTTGGGCAACGAGGAGACACCGCTCGTGGAGTACAAGGAACGCACAATGTTGTGGCGCAGTTTGCCGCAGGCACTGGAGGATGTGTTGGAGTTTCATGGCACCGAGAAAAATGTGAAAAATACCCTTACCACATTGGATTATCAGTCGAATGGCAGTGGAACTTTGGATTTTCGCGCCTGGTGCGGCATTGTCTCTTTTGCCGAGCGTTTGGCGCTCTCGAATCCTGAGTGCAGTGATGATGACTCCTGCGATGAACTGGAAAAGGCAGACTTCAATAGCATGGAGCAGATAATTGATCAGTTTGAGGTTCCTGAAAATTTACGCGAAATTTTCAAAATTATTCGCATTACACACAAATTAAAATATTAAATACATTTTGAATGGTAACCACAAATAATAAAACGATAACTGATTTGCCATTCACAAAATGCGTTGCCACAAACAGCTGTTGCTGCAAAGAGTATCGATACTTTTGTACCCCTCATCATTAGTTTGTTTGCTTTTTGCTGAACTTTCTATAATTAAATTAATAGAAGTGATAGAACTGCATTATGGCCACCCTAGAAGATAAATTACTGGGCGAGAAATTGGAGTACTACTGCAGCAGCAGCGAAGGCGAGGACAATGCCGACGATGGCGACTCCGAGGAAGGCGCTAGGGGCTCTTGCAAAGGAGCCGCAGCTAAATCCGGACTGACAATCAACACAGATCCCAATGCGGCGCCACCGGGCGGCTATCGTCAGCAGCAGGGCTCAACCAATACAGGGCCCAAGGGCGTTGTGCAGGACTGGCAGCGTTTCAAGCAACTGGAAGCGGAGCGTCGCGAGGAAACGGAGCGCCAGCGCTTGGATATGGCTAAGAAACTGATGATGACCACAGCGACATCCGCCGAGGATGAGGAACGCAAGCGTCAGGAGGAGCTGGATGCTGAATTTGCAGAGCTAATGAGCGAAGACTTTCTGCAGCAGTACCAAAAGCAGCGCATGGCCGAAATGCTGCGCCAGACGGGCCACCATCAGCAGTTCGGCAAGGTAGTGCAACTGGGCACGCACGAGGAGTTCCTGTCCTGCGTGGAGCAGGAGAACAAGCACACGACTATCATTATACACATCTATGAACGTAGCCAAACCGCTTGCGCCACGCTTAACAAATGCCTAGATACGCTGGCCACCGAATATCCGTCCATTAAGTTTGCCAAGATCTGCAGCTCCGTGGCTGGCATGAGTCGTGACTTTCGCACCAAGGGACTGCCCGCTCTATTGGTGTACAAGGCCCAGGCGCTGATTGGCAACTTTGTGCGGCTAACTGATGATTTGAGTGATGACTTTTTCGCCTCCGATGTGGAAAGTTTTCTCATCGAGTACGGCATCATAGTGGATAAGGCCTTGTACAACTAGGAATATGTACTTACTATATAAAGAGGAGCTGACCAAATGATGTGTTCGAACGTCTCGCATTTATCGCAGATCGCAATAAGTCCACCAGTCAAAAAGACGGGGTGTCTCAAATGTTTTGAATTTAGTTATTTATTTTTCAGTAATAAGTTACATAATGATTCTTCAAAATCTTGTATACAGTTTTATGTGCAACTTTTTTGTAATGAGAAAATAATCAGAATGACAAATTTATTTTGTATTTTGTTTTTAATATGTACATGTACAAAAGAAGCCAATTTAAAAAGTATATTTGAAAAATGTATTCGAAATGCATTCGCAGCAGATTTACACAAAAAAAAGAAGATTTATATGGATGTATTACATCCATATGGAACAGAACCTGCACACTTGATACGGTAATTCCTTTTTGTTTTTGTTTTTCATCATCAATAATATACAATACAATAAACATAAGATTTATATAATATTTTTATGGGCTAATGAATGTACTTCACTCAAAATCGTACTATGTAAGATTTATACATATACAATATATATGTCTATATATTTATATAGCTTATAGCCTAGCATAAACGGGCAATATAAAAATTATGTTGATAATAAAACTTTTGCTAATCAACAAATTGGTGTTGCTTGGTTTCTCTCTCTTCACTTTTAAGTTGGTTTTTCATTTCTTCTTTTTTGTTTAAAGAGCTCCTTCAGATTGGGCTTCATACTATGTATGAAATGGCCAATTGAAAATTGTTTTTATATCTTAACTAAGCCTAATTACATATATGTATGCATAAATTCAAGTTTGTTTTGTTTTGCTTTGTTTTTTTGTTTTCGAACAACAAACACAAAAAATTGTAGCACAGCGAGTGAATTTTAACTTGGATGGATTTTTCGCACAATTCCACGAAAAATCATCAAATTAGGGGATTGTTAAGGCTAGGAAATGGTACAGATTCGGCAATGTGGAGATAGTGAACGGGGCAGTGAAAGAGTTTGGTATTAATATATATGACATGTTCTTCAGTTATGGTTAAGTAAATTGGCATTAACTGGGCAAGTTCTTAAGTCTGGGAATGGTTCTTAATTATGTCAATTTAATGTACTCGTTAATCTAATTAAATTGTTTTCACTTCTGCACCTTTACTGTGGGTTGTATTTTTGCCTAGCCTCGATCGTATTGCTCGAGCTGTGCTAGCACTAGTTTTAGTTATTAAATATTAATATATGTGGAACTAACTTCTAGCGTTGCTAAAATGAGCACTTGCTTACAGCGTCATTTAAGATAATATTATATTTATTTTGCTTTGAGTCATATGTTTTGATATTTACTGTTTTCACGTCTTGATTCTTGGTTCTTTTTATGTATGCGAACTGCGATAACGCCAACGTTAATTTTGTAGAAAGATATCTATCAATCTGAGAGGATAAAATCATTTCAATTGCAACCAAGTTTCTAGGCTAGATGGGAAATATGTTATTTTAATAACAAATGATCATTGTGTTCCTATCGATGGGTTTGACACGGTTAAATTTGATTGATGGAAAACGTTGAAACTTATCCGAGATGGATAAATCAGCTAGCAAATATGATTCTGGAGCTTATCTTATCCTTCATAGGGAATGTTAAGAAAGATATTGGAGAATAGGCAGCATCAATCGGTACTCGAAACAAATGCGTGATCAACAATTCCCTAATTTAAGATCATATAATATCTAAACATTTTGAGTAAAAGAAACAACCTATCATTGACGAGATTAAAACTACTACACAAACGTATTATTTTAAGTTCGAAGCCAGACGTTAAGCAATGAACACTAAAACATATTTCACAAAAAAGTAAACAAAATACTATCTTGAACTGGGCAGTAAACTTTTGCTAATTTTAGAGACGTCAGAACCTAGACTCACATATACAAATATATTACATATATATATAACATATATCTTTTGGACACACAGACATTAGCTATAAATATATTACAACTTCGCTTGGAGTTTCTTGAAACAAGAAACTATTACTTAAATGCTATATAATTCTATATACATGGGTTTTTATAAGTATTGTGTGAATTTTAATTTTGTATATTCCATTTTTTTTTTTTATCTTTTCGACATTGTTTTTGTACTATTATTTATGTGTAGTAAAAATATTGAGTTTGAGTTCCGTTTGTATCTCTTCATTTTGATTGCAGGGCGAGTCTTTGCTTTTTCTTTTTTAAAGTAGCTGGACAACATGGAAATCTATGAATATACATATAGTATTTGTGTACCTAATGCAACTGTTTAGTTTGATCTGTGTCGTTGTTTTTGTTCTGTTCTCATTCAGTTTCAGTTAATGCTCAGGTCAAAAGTTTCAAAAAGAAATGCATATAGCCTAAGATTTCTGTTGACAATCTTTACAAGTGATTTGAATTTTAGTTTTTGTTTGTTTAACTATAAAAAGAGATTCTTTGCTAAAAATTGAAAACGAAATTTCGAACAAGTTTACAAAAAAGTAATGCATTGAATTTCATTTTATACAATTTTTTTTTTTGCATTTTGTGTTTTCTTTAGTTTACTCAAATAAAATTTGGCAATTTGTTGCAATATCCGTTAATTTGTATCGTTATTAACTAAAGAAAATCAGCCTTTTCTTGCTATACACATAAATAGAAATACATATATAGATGTGTGTATGTGTGTGTGTGTTTGTTTGTTTGTGTGTAAGTGTTGGGGGCTCATAAAGGTGTTTAGCCCGCTGGTAAAAATTCATTTAAACTCTAGTCAATTTAATAATTACTTAATTATGTATGTATATCTGTTGTTGTTGAAATGTTGCCTGAGCCTGCATCGCTTGCCTCCTGCGGCTGCTGCTGCTGCTGCTGCTGTTACAGCCGCGGCGCCTTGAAGCTCAACGATGTGCTGCACTCCACGCTCAGCTGGTGCTCCATGGTGTCCATGCTGTCATAGTCAAGACTGCCGCAGTCCGCAATCGAATTGCGCACAGATGGCGGCTGCTCCGCACCCGGCAACAGACCCACCAGCAACAGCGGCTTGTTCAGCGGTGTGGCGCCACCAGCAGCGACTGTTGCTGCCGTTGTCGGATTGCTAGTCAACTGCTCGTTGCTGATGCTGTTGCTGCTGTTGCTCTGACTGGCGCCGATCTGTTTCTCCTTATGGCGACGCAGCGAGGAGCGCAACGGATACTGGCGGGGCACATTGATGAGCAGGCGGCGTGTGTTGTTGTTGTTGCTGCTGTTTGGATTGCTGCTGGTGTTGGGATTGCTGATGATGTTGGGGCGACGTGTGGCATATTGTATGGACTCGGCGCTGTTACTTAAACGGATGTTGCCAACTAATTTATATATATATATATATATATATATATATATATACACACATTGGATGTTGGCGTGGCGGAGAGAAAAAGAGAAGAGAAACGAAAAAAATATAATTTGCTTTTGAGTTAAAGGGGGAGGGACTCTGCTGCAACATTTATGTTTGTAATTTGGATGGCTTAGTTTGGTTGTTGGTTCTGCTGATGTTGTTCATGTTGTAGTTGCTGCTGTAGGCGTGTTGCGCTTTTTGCTTGCAGACAAAAACAACTCAAAAACAAATACGTTAAAGCAACAGAAAGCTACACATTAAACCACAGAGTGGGTTGTTTTTTCGATTAGTTAGTACACATAAAATAAAACAACAACAAGTACAAGAAATATATAAAACAAAAATGTGTCTGCGAGTGTAAAGTAAAGTGTAAAGTGTGTGTGTGTGTGAGTAAAGTGTGTGTGTGTGTGTTTGTATAAGTTTTCAAATGTCATACACAAAAATAAGAAACAAACAGAAGCTCTTACATTTGTATTAACACAAATTTGATAAATAAATGCAAATAGTATTTATTGAAATTGTTTACACATAAAAAGCAATAAAATAATTACGAAATAAATGTTGAAATATTTTTTTAAATATTTCTCTTTTTGGGCTTTAGCGCACGATTGCTGTACACACATACATAAAACATTATAATTATATAATATAATCATAAATATATAATTACTCCATTAATATTTATATAGCTAGAAGTATTAATCAAAATTAAATGTAAATTTCGAGTGTTGGCAAACGCATAAGTTCTTTAAAATGCAAAACAAAAAAATGATTTGATTCTTTTCAGGTTGCTCCACGAATTTTTTGATTTAATTGAACTTCAATTAATTCCAATATTTTTACTTTTAGAATTTTGGACACCTTTGCTCTGTTAACGTTTTTAGGGTAACGCTTAGAAAACACTTAGAGTAGACCGCTTTGAAAATTCGTATATCATAAATTATTCTTGTTACAAGAAATAATGTTCGGCAACTATCTGCATCTGCAGTTAAATAAGTAAATTAAAATAATTAGGCGATTAAAAATATAATTGTCATTTGCAAAAAAAAATAAAAACTTAGAATAAATGAGTTAAATAAACAGAAAACAGGCGATTTGATAAATGATTTTTAATAATGTTAAAAGTATTATACAATTAATTGATGCATGATAAGCACAAACTGCAAATGATTAATGTTTAACAAAATTCATGTTGATGATGGGGCAAAAGGCGGAAAAACGAACATTTGTACACAGTTCAGAGGTCATTGAACACATCCCAATATCTTATTAATAATATTGCTTGCAACAGGGTTGCAAATGATGTTAACTGTATGTGGAAGCTACAACACAGGACATGCCACTTGGTTGGTTTTTTGTTGGTTGTTTTTCTTAGGGTTATGTTAAGATTTAACAAATGATAAGCAGGACAATAAAACATTAGAACAGAAAATCCAAAACATTAAAAATGATCGTGACAAGGTTGTTGTTGCTGTTGCTGTTTCTGCTAATGTTAAAGCTACTATTGTTGTTGTTGTTGTTGTTACTGTTATTGTTGTTGCGATTGTTGTGGTTTCTGTTGCCGCGCGGCGACCCAAACGACTGGTAAAGCGATGCAGCAGAGGCATTGCTATCTAGACGTGGGCGAAGGTGCTGCTGCTGTTGAAGCTGTCGATGCTGCATGAGTGGCGTGGAATGGCGCAAACGCACAGAGGCCGGCTGCACGTGCTGCTGCAGCTCGTGCGCCTGCAGCGTGTGCAACACGCAGCCATCGAGCAAATCGCACTCGCTGTCAGAGCCAACTTTGCTGTTGTTGTTGTTGTTGCTGCTGGTGTTGCCAACACGCTCAACAACAACACTAACACCAACAGCAGTAGCAGTAGCAGCAGCAGCTGCAGCTGCGGACAGATTTTGTGTGGAATAGTAGCATGAATTATTGAGCGTTTCGTGTAGATAGAAGCTTTGTGCATGCTGTAGCTGTTGCGGCTGCAACATGTTGCTTCTCTTGTAAGGCTTTAGCGCGTCAGCGTGTGCGGTGTGTTGTTTATGTTGCTGTTGTTGTTTTTGTCGTTGTTGTTGGTGATTGTTGGTTAGTGCTGCTGCCGCTTTATAACTACCCGAATTGGAGTCCAGCAGCAGGCGTCGTTGTTGGTGTTGCTGCGGCGGCCTCAGCAGACCCTTGGAATGTATGTGTTGCTTCTGTTGTTGTTGTTGTTGTTGATGCTGCTGCTGTTGCTGTTGCTGCTGACGACTAGAGCTGTAGCTGTCCTCGGTGTCCATCATGTCGTCCAAATGCTGTTCCCGCTCCAGTTCACGTTCCCGTTGCTGCCGGCGATAGAAGTGATAGAGCAGCGCCGCCTGACTACGCTCCGCATCGATTTCAGCGGCTCCACCGACGCTGGCAACAGTTTGCCGCATGTCGCGCGTGCTGCCGCCACCCAAGTAGCCAGCGGCGGCAGCAGCGGCCGCTGCCAAGCAGCAGTTGCTGCACGTATCCGCCGGCAGCTGCAGCGAAACGACCGCGTCCCGTGGCCCCAGGAACCACTCGGAGCGGGTGCGCATGCGTGCGGTTTGGCGTTCATGGACCTAACACATTGGTGTGATTTATATTTGGATTTTTTTTGCATGGATTTTTGTATTGTTGTTTTTATTGTTGTCATGTGTCGTCATTGTTGTTGTTGTTGTTGTTGTGATGTGTAGTTTTGTTTTTTTTTTTGTTTTTTTTTGGGGGAAAACGGGGATTCAAAAATTTCGCATTAGAGTTTTTGACAATTTACAGTTTTGGTTTTTGGTAATTTTCTAAAGCTCAATTTTAAATTTGTTTTGCTTAATTTAAAAGATTTTCAAAACATTTGCAGATTTATTAAATAAAATAAATATTTGAAAAATTATAAATTCCAAACGAAAATTGAAATAATTAAAAAAAAATATATTTTTTGTTAACAATACAAATTAGATAAAATTATTTACATATATTGCAAGGCGTAGCGCAGCGGAAAAAAGTTTAGTACAAAAAGTAGAATTGATGAATATAACAAATAGAAATGGTATTCGCAGATTAAATGTGAAAAGAAATTTAAATATTTTTCATAAATAATTTGACTAGCTGACAGTGTCATGTCAAACGAATGATTATCCAACTGTGAATACCCCAATTGTTATAAACATATCAAAATGTAAGCGGAAACTTGCCAAGCAAAATTGCAGTTTCATAACAATTTGCGATAAGCGTTTGGTAATTCTTTAGCATAAGTATTTTATAAAACACAAAAGGAAAACAATGGAATTGCCACGCTTCCGCGTGAGTGTGTGTGTGTGTTGGGGGTGTGTGTGTGCGAATTTAAGTTTAGTTGTCGGGTTATTTGAATTACAAACTACAAAATCAAAAGACATAAAACAAGACAGAGACAATAGATACGAGCACAAGCTACAAAAAAGAGTTGTGGTTAATTCAGGCTACGACAAGACAACAAACAAAACTACAAATGAACAACTAACAATTAACAATGAACAATAGGAATACAACAATATCGTGGCTTAAACATAACTTAAGCTATTAACTAAATGACTAAAACAAATTTATTTGTGCAGTTTGTGTGTTTTGTATTTCAGTTTTTTTTTTTGGCTTTTTTTTTGTACTTTTAAATGATAATTAAAAAAGGTATACAAAAGATAAGATATTAAATTTAAAAAAAAGTGCGATTGATTTTGCAATTGTTTGCCGTAATTAACTTTTAATTCTTTCTGCTTAATGCGTATTTGTTGAATAATGATAAATGCAACATTCTGTTTCCTGGTTGAATCTTTGCTCTATGCTCAACTTAAAAATAAATATTTACAATTTCTCGCACGACATTTGAAATGGTGTTTTTTGAAGTAATAAAGTATATACGCATTTCATGTGTTTTAGAACACTTGTGTGTTTTTTTTATTATTATTAAATAAGAGAGTAAAACAAAATTGAGTACAATTCTGTTTATGTATTTTGAAAGGAATGAATTTTTGTGGGTTTTCGTATTTCTTTCCCTTCAAAGTAGCTATAAATGTTAAGGATACATCTTTAAAGTTATTACATACAAAAAACAAAACTAAAATTATAAATGAGTGAAAAACAAACAAAATAAACAAAAAACATGTGTTGTTGTTGTTGGTGTTTTTGTTTTTGTTGCGTGTATATGTTCATCTTTTGTACAGTTGTGTGTATTGTTTTTTTGTACTTTTTTTAGTTTTAGTCTGGGAATTTTAGTGCCAGATACGCTTAGAATTACGCTTAAATGTATATGTTGTTGTTTTATGCGTGTATTCTTATATGGGTGTGAGTAGTAGTTGTTGTTGTTGTTGTTGCAGGCGCAGCTTTAGTTAGATATATTCATATATATATTTAAATAGTATAGAGCAAGATACAAAACTAGAGAAGGAGGCGCAAACGTTTAACAATTTTATAAATCAAAGAAAAATTCGTTTTAGATTAAACCAAAAAAAAAAACTAAATAAAATATTCAGTCAGTGAGTGAGTAGGATAGTGAGAGAGGGGATACAGCGTGTCAGGGAGGAGGGCTGCTGTCCAAATCGAGATTATTTTATATAATTATGAAAGAAAAAAACATGAACGAAAAAGAAATGTAATTGAACAAAATGATAATCAGAAAATAAAGAACAAATGCACAGCGTTAAATATTAAAAGTTACAGATAAAATAATAATAATAATCATAATAATAATACAAATCAAAAGTATAAAGTTCATCAAATCAAGAATAATCTTAAAAACTATTAAATAATTCACAATTATTTGCAGTTTGCTTGCTCAAACCTGCAAAAAGAATACAGAACTTAAAATTCGAGCAAGTTGGCTAAATGCTTGAGACGGGGTCAAAAAGAGGTTTTGAGGAACATTTTGGGAGGGGAGTGGAGGGGATGGGACTGAGTAGGAGTCGGGATGAGATGTTGTGGACTGGTGGACGTTCTCTGCCTTTTTAAACGGATATTCTAGAGCCAGGCCAGAACTTATGCCTCACCTGTGGCAAATACGAGAGACTCTTGGTGCTCTCCGCATAGCGATTGACGGCCCGCAGCTCCTCCATGGTCATGCCACCTGAGTTGGCTCCATTGTTGCCACTGCCAACGCCGCCGACGCCGCCCCCATTGGAGCCAACGGCACCGCCCGAATTCGAGCTGCACGAGCTGCTGTGGCGTATGCCGCGATTGCAACGACTGCAGGTGCGATGCTGCTGCTTCAGCTTGCCGCCATTGCTGCTGCCTGTTGCTGCTGCTGGTACTGCAGCTGTTGCAACTGTGTCCGCAGCAATTGTGGCTGTTGCGTTGCTGCCACGTCGCTGCTCGCCGCCGCCATCGAGACTTTTGGTGCCGGCGCGCAGGCGTCGCTGATGATGACCGCTGGACAGCGGCTTCTTTTTATTTTGTCGATAGCGACGCTTCACGGTGGTCAGCTCATCATCCTCATCATCGTCCTCATCCTCGTCGTCCTCCTGTGAGTTGTGTGTTGTGCCCGAGAACTGCTGTTGCTGTTGATGCTGATGTCGCTGCCTGTAGCGTTGCAAGCCACGCACTTGTTGCAGCTGCTGCTGTTGATGTGCTGGCGTTGCTGGCGCAATGCTGCTCAGCTCTAGATCGGCGGCAAAGTCATGAGCCAGCTCATCATTATCCTCATCATCGTCCGCATAGTCATCGTAGTCATAGTCGGTGCCATTGCCATTGCCATTGCCACTGCCATTGCGCTTGGCTGGCAGCGGTGAGCTGGTCATGGCAAAGATGCCGGGTCCCTCCAGCGAAACAGAGAGACGGGCACAGCTCTCGATGAAAGAGTGCTCCGGCGATACGCCCAGCGAGAGCACGCTGTTCTCCAGCGCCGAACTGGAGCTGGTCAGCAAAGCGGGCGTCGAGCGAGACTCCTCCTGGGCAACTGCATTCAACAACACGACGACGTTTATGTTTTAGGAATAGGTTTTGTATGAGCAATGAAATAGACATAAATATGTAGACAGAGGTATTTTTTGTGATTTGAGTCAAAGTGCCAAAGTGGCTAAAGCAGAGTGCAAAGTTAGAGAGAGAGAGAGAGAGAGAGAGATAAAGACAGAGAGAAGCGAGAGCGTGTAGTAGAAATTGTGTTAAGCCCAAAAGCATAGAAACCCAAACAAATTGCCCAAGCAATGGACTTAAGAGCTAGGCACATAAACCTTACCCCACAAACATATTGAATAGTGTAGCTTACAGATAGATAGTTCTTAAGAGTTCAAATAGAGATAGTTTCGGTACTCACGTAAGCCCCAACGCTCGCATTGGCACTGCAACCAGGTCTTTTCGGCCTCCAAAGAATGTTGCACTGCAGAGAAATAGTTGAATTAGTCATTTGCTATAGGCATAATAAAATAAATTACGTATTTTATGGCATGAAAGCTCTGGTTAAACATTTGATTATATTTTAAAAAATATATATATATTAATTAAAATCTACACACTATATTTTATATTTAATAATTAGCATACACCTTTTAATGTGTTTCCTAAAAATGATATATACAAATTTGCTCAGGTTTTCATGCCAAGTAAAAATATAGACATTTTTAATTCAAGCAAATTAATTCCTAGGCAATTAAAATCGCTGACATTTCTATCTATCTGTCGCTTTGTTGTAATTACTTCTGATATAAAATATTTCCAAAATAAAGCTGAAATAAACTTTGTCTTATCATTGTAAAAATTCAATTATGCATTAATTGAATTTGAAGTGTTTGATAAATGAATAGTGGTTGTATGAGTTGACATACAATATAATTGTTAGCTGCGTGCCAGAAACAGGTCTATCGACATAAATTCCATATTCATTTCAAATTATTCCAATTACTCTAAAAATTATTTATATGCACTGCTGAGTATGAAAACTGGATAATGACTTGTATAATATATATTTTTAATTGCTTCATTTCATTTAATGAATCGAATTCAAATCGTTTCTATTAAAACGTTTTAAGTTTTACTACAATTTCACTTGATATGTTCTAATGTATATTCTGCTCAAAAGTTTCCATATTCTAATCCAAAAAAAATGTAATCTAAAATATTTGGTATATTTTCTACAAATATTTCAATGTTCTCATCCAAAAGAGCTCAAAAAATGCATACGTCGTGTGATTCTTATCTTTTCGTGGAACTTCGTTATTCCTGGGCACACAAAATCATTATTACAAGTAAAAGTATAATCAACAAAAGTTTTGCAAAATGATTCATGATTCATTCATCCCATATCAGCCACATTATTAGCCTTCTAGACTTACATGCGTATTTCTGTTGCGCCAACTTGCCGCGTGGCGGCGGCGGATATTGAAAACTGCAAATCCATTCGTCCTGCACCTTGAGGATGCGTCCTGTGACGCGTGCATAGTATTCATAGTTGTCGCGCCCAAAGATGTCGTGTGTGGCAAACTTATCGATTATGTGCTGCATGATCTTAGTGGACACCTGCAATTGAGAGAGAGAGAGAGGCGGATTCTTAATGACCAGATATCAATTATAAGTTGGGCAATGGACTCACCTTAAATTTTAGCACATCCTCCATGCGAGCCGTTTTGCCATCGCTGACGCAGGATTGAAAGAAACTGGGCGCTACAGAGACGCCCAGAGCCTCGCTGGTCATGCCTGTGGATGCGTGGGCCGCATTGCTGGCGATAACGCGGAATGTGCCAAAGAGTAAAACTAAAAGATGTTGCGTATACTTGGGCAGTGATGCAAACAATCTGCAAGGGAGAGGCAAAGAGAAAGAGGCACGCACATTAGTCAAGACAGTAGCCAGCCGTGTAAAGACCGTGTGTTATCTGTGTGAAGAGTTAGGTTTGTGGGCACAACAATTGTTACTCATGTGCTTATACATTATATTTATTGCAAAGTGCACTGACTCATTGTCTAGCCATCAAAGACAGCCAGGGGCAGCTGGAGGTAGAGCTGAGGCAAGAGCAATAGAGATAGAGATAGAGAGAGAGAGAGAGAGAGAGAGGGAGAAGGAGCAAGAGGCAAGAGGCAAAAGGCAGCTGCTTGAATTGTTCACACTTTCATTTTGGCATGCGCTGCTAGGAAAACCTGGCAAACTAACAAACCTCTAAACTGGTCTCTCTTTCAGTCTTACTGTCTGTCTCTCCCTCTCTCTCTATATTTTCTCGTTACACAACAAGACTGGAGACTCGAGACCAGCGACCAGCGAAGCGAACTAAGCAACTATCGCAGCTAGCCAATCAATTAAAGCTCTTTGCTCTTCGCATCTGCAGCTCCCATAAAATAAAAAGTGAAAACTTGAAGATTCAACCAACAACAACAACACACTCTGGCCATAAGCGTCGCTTGACAATGAATTATACTATATTATATTGTATATAAGTCGGAATAGAGTTTGCCCCTCTATTAAGCTGTTGTTGTAAATTGTGGCAGACAGTCGAGCGAAGACATGCGAAGAAAAGACGAAAGACGAACTCAATTTCGTATCGCAAAGCAACAAAGCAGCACAGCACCTGTTAAGGTGTTAAATGCATTGATAACAATAATTATAATAGCGTGCCTCAAATGCAGTTAGAAATGACAGATAAACGAAAATATAAAATCGCTGGTGATAACAAAAAAATGGTATCAATTGTTGGTTGTGAGACACAGTTCGAAATTAAACAAAAAGAACTTGTTAAGCGAAATACATAAATGATAAAAGAGGAAAACTATATTAAATCATCACAGCCCCTTAGACAAACTCTAGATTTTAGCTACACGTATTGAATAGTCATTGATCTATAGCAAAAACAAATGCTTGCAAGAGTAAGTAGAATAATTGATAAGTTTAATTAAAGTGTCAAATGACTATTTCATGGGATCAGCAGAAAATGAGTAACAACAAATAAACACTGGCACTTCTCCAAGCCAAGCAAATTATATATTTATTTAAACAAATTTAATATGCAAATATATATATAGTCTAGTCTAGACTAGAGCTTTACCTCTGTTAATAATAATAATGATTTCTATTATTATATTGTTTTTTTTTTTTAATATTTAACTCTTTACTTCAGCAAATCTGTTTGTATTAGACAACATTATAAAAAAAGACGAATAATATTAATAAATATTAAATTGAAAAGTTTAAAAAAAAGTGCTAAAGTAAAGAGAGAAAAATTCGGTACTTGCAGAAATGTGTTTTCTAGTTGAATTCTTTTTTATACTTGACTAAAATCAGTTTGTGGTTTTTGTTACCTTAGCACACAGTTTTTCTTAAAATTATATCGCAGTTTTTATCGACAGTTAGATAATTTTTTTAAGCAGTATAGTGCTCTATCTTTTTTCAAGGCTTTATTAAGTTACTTCATCTCTTAATTATCGGCGAGTTAATCTATTTCCTCATGTATATATATATATATATACATAGAGAGAGAGAGATACAAGCAGCTCACCCCGAGCAATGCCCGCCTAGCCTATGGGTTGAACTTTTCAGCTCTGGCCCCCAACGATATCAATGACCCGAAAAAAATAAAAACGTGCCGCTGTAATATGAATTTCAATATGGTATAATCTTATCATGATTATGAGGCCTTGCCTTCTATAGTTTAAGCAAACTTCTTTACGGGTAGGACTTTGATAATGAAGATGCCTCGAACTCGAAATCGAACCCATAAAAAAACTAAACTAAATATAACTAAATAATACTGATAGCGGCGATCAACAATTATGATTAATATGTTATAGCGTATAGCATTTGCTTTAATTTTGTTTACTATTTATTATTTGTTGCTGTTATTTTTCTCAGTGATAGCAACATAAATGGAATACGTACAAATCGTTTACTAATTGCATTAATTACGAAAATCCAATAATAATAAAAATAAAAAACCATTGAACGATTGCTACATCGAAACAAGTGTTTACTTCGTCGTTTGATATCGCGATAAGCGAAAAGCAAAATGCCGCACAACAGATTTAGGTTTCGTATAAAAATCCCTAATGGATGATTAATGCGAGTTGCTACGATTGTTTACTGACGTATTCCAACTACGTTATTCAAAGTGATTCTACTACGTGATAGTTTTAATAGATATACCTAAAATGGGAAAGCCAAATAAGCAAATTTCGAACTTAAATGCGCATTACAACGACGTTATTCAAAGTGATTCAATTACGTTATAGTTTCGAATGCGACAGCCATGACGTATCCCAACTACGTAATAGTTTTATTAGTAGCATTTCGACTGAGACAGCTAGAAAGCAAATTTCGAACTTTAATGTGCTTTCAAAACAATTTTTACACAGATGCGTGAAAGTCAATAAAAAATAAAAAAAAAAACAAAACAGTGAAACTGCAGTTAAATAATTGAGTACTAAACAGCTGTTTAATTATTTGAGTCTAGGGAATAATTATTTACTTTTATTTCAAATGATTGTTACTATCATTATATTACGTAAAAATGTTTGTGTTAACTTTACACATTATGCATGTTATTATCATCAGCAATATTATTTATTTTTCGTTTCGATATATTTTTTATTATGCAACTATCTCAAATGATTACTGTTAATAGTGGCTACATAGTATTTCAACTTGGACTCTATACGAGTATATTTTTTTGTTATTTAAAAATATTTGCTTCAACTTCTCTAAAGAGTATTTCAACTTCGTCGCGGCAAATTTTGAATTATTTAAAAATGCTACTTTTAACTTTTCTACAGAGTCTTTCAACTTCGTCTTGGTTACGTTTTTTGTTTTCAATTTGGACTTTATGCACACATGATTTTATGTGTATTATTATTTGGGCATTTGGGCGCACAGCACAACACACCGCACAACAGCTGCCTCTCCTTACGTAATCGTACGACGAGACGCGTTACGCATGCGCCGTGTTGCCAGCCGCCGTTTGATATTTACATAATGCTCAAGAAACCGGCTATATTAAAAAGCATTTCTGTGAATCGGATGCTAAATAGATGTTCGCATTTTTAATGCGTATCTGTGCGTATTTTTTGTGCGTGTGTTTGTATTTATTTTGTTCGCTACTGTTAAGACCACCTTGACGCTGCGTCACACACATTATAGATGATTCATTTCTTATTATTATTATTGTGTTTTTTTTCATTCATAAAATGAAAAATGTCAGCCGAAGACGTTGACTACAATGCCTTTTTATCTCTCTCTCTCTCTCTCTCGCTCTCTCTTTCACTCTCGAGTGCCTTTTAAAGTGCCGCATTTGATTTGCCTTTTTAATGTTGTTGTAACTGTTTTTTTTTTTTTGTTGTATTTATTTCTTTCTCTGTATATATCACAGATGAGGTTTGTTTGTATTATATATGCATTGTTACGCAGTCTGTGCCCTACAGAGAAACCAGTTTTCATATTCCCACAACTCTTGTGCCACTTGAAAGATTTCAGATGCGAGCTTTGCCGGCTGATAAGTGTTACAAGTGTGGAAAGCAGAAAGAGTCGGAAAAGTATATTTAAAATGACAGATTGTGGAAATCGGAAGCATTCAAGTGTTTTAATCACAATTTTTAATAATAAATTAATACATGTCATAAACTGTACACATTATCAAACATAATTCATTGTGACATATAATGTTGTAATGTGCATTCTTGCCTATTCTTTCAACTCTTGACTTGATTTTGTATTTGTTTGTAGAGAAATCAATTGAATCACAGCCAATGCACATGAATAGAACAAAGGAAGGCGAAACCATAATATTGAATATTGACGTCTATATATCCTATATAAGAGAATCATAATGTAACTTGGTGGTGTCTTATCTTGCCACACAGTTTGTGCTCACTAAGCAGTGGTCACTATAAATATGTGGCCATATCTTTCAGTTTATCTTTAGACATCAGCGCCACAGCCAGAGCCACAGCTGCAGCTGCATCAATATTCATCAGTGCGGCTTCGCAGCTCCACGCCCCAAAAGCCTTTGTGTTAATTTAGCAAAAATGAGAGATTCAAACAGATGCGAAACGTGAACCACGAATCAGACACAGCCTAAGTTGCTTTATAGTTGTTTCTGTTGTTGTTGTTGTTGACGGCACACCAAACAAAAACAAAAAATAAATAGTAAGAAGACAATACGTCATAATAATGAGCCAAGTGAAACAGCAAACGCAAAGCAACGCTAATAAAAAGCAGTTTCAACATACAAATACAAAAAAATATGTATATGTATGTGTATTTATGTACTTATGTACTAAGTGCAGACCTCACGATACTACTATGATCCAGCCATAAGAAAAAAATTAAGTGTGTTGCTGAACACTACTTAATTGCAGATACCCTGTATTCTACGTCAGTCTCGCTTAAATACGGCTCAATCTTTTAATATTGAATTGAGTATTAAAAGATAACGTGCAAAACTACATATGATCAATAATATCAATAATTAACTTTCTTGCTATCCAATTTCCTTTGCAGCAGGGCAAAATGATGAAAATAAATGAGTAAAGAAATAAACATAAGACCATTAAAACCATTCTACTTGCAGGGTATAGAAAATGACATTGCCAAGTTGACACTGTGCAACAAATTATAAGTATTCCTTATAAGTTTGTTAATCATTATTCACTTAATAATTAAAAATTTGTAAGTGGCATTTAGCTGAACAATAATCACACTTAGAAAATGCATAATAGTTTTAATTTGCAGTATATCTATTTCCAGACAATGTGATCTTGTGTGAACTGTGCCTGATATGCAGGGTCAAAAGGTTTATATCTGTTGTTGTACAGTGCTTATCCGGCATATGGTTTAGTTATGACTGCGACGACTGACTATGCCAGAAGTTCAGCGTTCAGGGCAATCACTGTAAGCGTCGTCGTCCCAGACACCGTGCGAAAGAGAGACGGCGATGGGGAAATGGAGGCACGAACAGAGACAGAGACAGATAAAGAATATTAATATGAATATGAATGTAAGTGCAAGTGTAAGAAAAAGAATATGAATAAGATACAGCAACAGCAACAGAAACAGAAGCAGGGCCGAGACTCACCCGTTGGAGATCTACTGACGCACATTTTGTACTGTGGCACACACTGTGGTGTGTTTATATGCGTTATATATGAATGTATATTTATATTGTACACTCGCTTATTTTACTTTTATTGGTTTTGTTTGGGCATTGTATGTTGTTTATATTGTGTGTGACTGACTGACTGACTGACTGACTATGGCGGCAGTTTAAGTTTATTTATGCATCGTGGCCAGTAAAAACTCTGATGTAGCAATTTTTCTTTATTTTTTCTTCTTTTTTTTGTATTTTTATTTTGTTTAATTTTATTCAGTAATTTGTTGCTGCGTTTTGCGAAGCCCTTTAAGAAAACGACCATGACAACGATTTCAGCACAGGGAACGAGAAGAAACGACAACAAAATCGAATCGAACAAAACAAAACGATTCTCTCTGCAGTCAGTCACGGACTACATAATGTAATAATCAGGAAGTGAACATCAGTCGATATTGCAATAGACCCAAACAGAAAGACAGACATACAGACAGCCATCCAAGTCGTCGATGTCGATGTCGTCTCTTGTTAATGCATTGGACAATGCGGCTTTTGTTATAAACTGTTTCCCTATCTGCGTCCCTGCCTGTCCCTTTTACTCTCTACTTCTTCTGGCAGCCGTCTCTGTCCGTCGGTTCAGTTGCCATTTCGCCTGTCTAGACAACAACAACTACAGCAAAAGCGGGCAATTTTTGCATTTCTTTTTGCACTTATTGATATTCGCAAGCGGTAGACGACATCGTCGCCTGTTTGCCTCTCTGCCAACTCTGCCTATTGTCCCAGGCAGTCGTCAGAGCAGACCAGGCCAGTCCAGGCAATTGTGTAAATATCCTATTAACTTGGCATATGTAAACGGCATGTGACAGGCTGGCACCTGGCATATGAACAGGTCTAAGCCCGAAAGGGACATGGATGAATCTTTGAAACGAACAAATATAAATAAGCGAGACAATGGACTCAATATATGACTATATAAAATTAGCCAAGCGCCGCAATTAGCTAATTAAAACCCCACAAACAAATATTGTAATAACCTGTTTAAATCTGTGCTGCAAAAAGAAAACATTTATTGAGCTCTTCAAGGCAATTCGCCTAACAAACTTAATAAGCTCATCTGCACTGCATAAAGCAACAGGCGTCCGACAAAAAAGCGAAAAGCTTTGAAAGGCAGGCCAGCAAAAGCTTTGGCAAGGCAACAAGTTGGAGCCACAGGAAACGCTACTGAATTTAGAGAGAAGAGAGAATAAGCTCATTCCCATAAATATATTACACATGCGCACACACACTAACAAAGAAACATACAAACAAACAAACACCTGCATTCACACTTTCAGAGGTAACAACGACGTCAGAGTTGTGTTTTTCTAGCATGTAATTTAGCAAGCAAAACTACACAAATAATACAAACACATGGTCGTCTATGGCAGATGTATGTATATATATAAATATATAAGTATACACACATGTATAAATAGCGTTTTATATTTTGGTCTATTGCAAAAACGTGCAACAATGACGTCGTCCATCGTCTGCCGCAATGATAATAATAATGCTTAGCAGCAGCAGCAACAACAACAGCAGCAGCAACAACAGCAGCAGCAACAACAGCAGCAGCAGCTACAACAACAACAAATGATGTGCCAATTGATGGAAATGGGTGGCAAATGTAGTTGTTGTTAGAGGGCGAGGAGAAGGAGACCTGTTGGGCTGCTGTTTGCTTTAGGTTTACGTTTACGTTAATTGATACAAAGATTCAAACGCGCGTCTCCGCATCTATTTATAAAAGTTTCAGCAGCTATTTTCGCGCATTTGTTTAAATCTGAATGCGATTGCTTAATGTGTGTTTGTAGAAGTTGTTGCGGTTGTTGTTGCCAGTGCCTGCCCTAAAATGTAAATAAACAAAAGAAAGGTAACAGAGCAGCCACAGCACCAACAATTACAACAGTAAATGTGTATATAATTGTATTGCTGTTATTGCTGGCAACGGGCGCTAAGTTTACAGTAACCAAATTGAGATTTACGTTTGAATTGACTACTTGGCTGCTGAACTGGAAAATGGAAAATTTTGGCGGTCGAAATTTACGCATTTATCGCTGGCCAATTTGAGATGTATGTTTTATTGCTGACGTTATTTGTTTACACGCACATTAGCATCAATGTAACAGCGTTGCTGCTGCTGACGCAGTTGCCGCATCCACATTCACATCCATCAAAGTGTGCACAGAAGAAGAGTGTATTACCAACAAAATGAGATTTGTTGTAGTCAGCGCTGAACATTTAGACAAATATAAAGCGACTGCAATCAAACAGCTGTCAAATGCCAATTTAACAGCAACAATTAAGTTGGCAAGGCCATTGCAGCAGCGCCGATAAAGAAAGAAAAAAAGAAACAGCGCAAGATAATATCGATTGCGATTGTGAATGGTTAATTGCAGGCGCCGCTCACTTCACTTCACGCACAGCCAACTTTACCATATCTCACCCACAATGCTGCCTGCTGCTGTTGTTGTTGTTGCAATTGCAAAAACAATTGTAAATTGTATAAAAGTGCAATAATTTCGTTTTATTTTAACTAAGTATGCGTGGGTCTCTCAGTCTGTGTCTGTTTGCCCACGCTTTATGCTCCAATTCAGTTTGGTTAGAAATCGATTGCAGCAACAAAAACAAAAACAAAAATAAAGCAAAAGCAAAAGCAAAGCGAATCACAACGCAAAGCAAATGAGCAAACAAAACATTCAATTTACAGCTGCAAACGAAGTACTTACAACAGGCCCCTTTTCTAACTGTCTGGCCATTTTTGTCACTTAGCGCTGCTTGGCGTATAAGTGAAAATTGGTGAAAATCTAGCAAATGTGTCAACAAGTGCAAAGACAACAACAACAACAGTCGCAGTTCAGTCAACGCTTTTCACTTAATTTCAACTAAATTCGCAGACCTCTTAACCGGGCCCAGCTCCTCCCCCTCCACCCAACCAACTGCTTTGTATGTATAAATACATACAAATGTACATTTTGTTTGTATGCGTGTATGTGTGTGCGAAGATTCTTGAGCTGCAACCAAATCTAGATCCGGTTCAGCAAGTTTACCGCAAGCTAGTTACAATACACACACACACATATATACACATGAGATGAGTACAAAGACGATACTAGAGATGGGCGCGTGCTAGAGCTCGATATAAGTTACTATTTAATCGCAGGCTTAATTTAACGTGTTAAATTACTTTATTTTGCATGAAGATGAGATCAAAACAAAAAAAAAATGCCGGGAAAATGAAAAACAAGCACACTTTTTTCGATTAACATAAATTTTAGTCGTGTCACGCCACACAGTTTACACATATTCATATGTGTATAGGTAGTATTTGCATATATATGCATGATAATTGACTCGACTCACCTGTGTAAACGGTCCGTTTGCTCGGCTTCGTTCTGCAGCTCGTTGATGGCAAAGAGTTCTATTTCGCCCAGGCGTCCAAAGATGCCGTTGGGTATTTTGCGCAGGAATTTCTTCAGAACGCTGGCAATGGTGAACACCGAATAGTTGTCCACATTGACCAATCTGCCCGCCTGCAGGAAATGGATGAGTTTCTTCATGGCCCCCTGATGCCCGGGTGCACGAAAAACATCGCGTCGATTTGGTGACTCCTTGTTCAGCTTCAGGATCAGCACGAGCAACGGTCCCGGAATGTTGTTGTTGTGTTTGCAGACCTCCTCGAGAGGCACACCAAATTTCACCTTCTCGAGGCGGTAGGGGTAGGCGGGCGCTGTTGCTGGATGGCCGCAGGATGTGACAACGTTGCCCAAATCGGCGGCACGTCGATGAACGCGCTCAGCCCAGCTGGACATTTTGTCTATGTATAGATGTGTGTGTGTGTGTGATTATTTGGTTGTATGCGTATGCGTATGCGTGCGTGTATGCGTGCGTGCGTGTGTGTGTGGGCAACACTTTTCTTTTGGGCGTTCGTTTTTCACAGAAAAATGTGATCGCTCAGAATTTGATGCTGTTTTATGTTGGTTAAAAACATATTCCTCTTCTTCTACTACTTTCCACTGGAATGTAACTGCGTTGTTGTTGTTCTTGTCTCTGTGTGCATTTAACTTTCGTTGTTGTTGTTTTCCTCGTAGTTAATTTTTGTTGTGTTTGTTTTGGGGCGTTGTTTAAATTTTCTTCGTATGTAGTAATTATTTTGTTCGTTAGGTTTTCTCAAATGTTAATTGAATTTGGCAAGATCGCTTGTGTTTGTGTGTGCCTGCTTTGATTTGGCAATTTCAATATATTTTTCGTTTTATACTTGCTCCGACACAGCAGCCACTCCTGTATGCACTTTTTTTTGCTTTTGCTTCGCTGCTTCTCTCGCTCTTTTTCACTGTTGCCGTCTTTTCACAGTTGAATCGCGGATAGCGCGTCGCATTGTAGCATATTGAGCGGAGGATATATCTATCATCCACATGCACGTTAAGTCTAGCAGCGCGTCTGCTTGTTGATTTTTTTTATTAAATTAATTGGTTAGTTTTCGTGGCTCTTAACGTAAATTTTCGCACCTTCGCACGCACGACTTGCAGCTCCAGCACTTGTGTATACACTAGCGATGTGGTACTTTTTTCTACCAGCGATGTGCACAAATTATCACAATTATCGATATCACTCGAAGCGGCACATACCACTCACAAAATATCAGTTACTTGAAGTATCGATTACTTATGCGATAACTAACAAGACGTATCGATTCCGATGCACAAAACGTTACCCTGCATGCATTGAGTAGTATCGAATCTCTAATTATGGCGAATATGTGTAAAGTGAAATTGTTCCAAATGAAATAATAATAATAACACAAAGCTCTAGCAAGCCGCAATTAAATAAAAAAAAAATATATATTTTTCGGCGAAATAAGTACGTATATAATAGAGTAGGCTGCTAACACACTTGGAGCGGTTCTGACAAATCATACATATTCATTTATCTTATTTTGTGTTTGTCTGAATCATTTTGTTGTCTGCTTCAAAACAATAACACCAGCAACAATAATAATTCTTATCGTTTTCTCTTCTTTTTGCACAAATAATAAAAGGCGACATTTGGCGAACGCAACGCATTTTGGCCAAATCGCTTATCCAAAATTTTCAAGTTCCATTTGCAAATACAATTTTCATGTGTGTGAGTGCCGCTGCTCACCTTGAATCCATCGTCGACGTCGTCGCTGCTGCTGCTGTTTTTGTTGTTGGTGTTGTTGTTTTCCCCTCCGTAAGCGTCTACATATAAGATATTGACCCTGTACGTCTGATACATATTTAAAACACACGCACATCGATACATACATAAGTTGCTGCTGCATAGAAACACTTTACAATTGTTAGGTGAACAAATGACCACCGCTGCCTCGACATCGCAAAATGCGCCATCAACATTGATGGGCGCTGTCGGAGCCGTAGGAGGCGGCGGCAGCAGCGGCACTGGGTCGACGACGACAACGACACCGAGCAGTTCGGCGGTGCGTGCTTTGGCCATGGAATACAAGTCGCTGCAGGAGGAGCCCGTCGAAGGATTTCGCGTCAAGCTAATGAACGATGATAACCTCTTTGAATGGGAGGTGGCCATCTTTGGGCCGCCAGACACACTATATCAGGGTGGCTATTTCAAGGCGCACATGAAATTTCCACACGACTATCCATACTCGCCGCCATCAATACGCTTCCTCACCAAGGTGTGGCATCCGAATGTGTACGAGAATGGAGATCTATGCATATCGATACTGCATCCGCCAGTCGATGATCCGCAAAGCGGTGAGCTGCCCTGCGAACGCTGGAATCCCACACAAAATGTGCGAACCATTCTCCTCTCGGTTATATCGCTCCTCAATGAGCCTAATACATACTCGCCGGCCAATGTGGATGCTTCGGTGATGTATCGCCGATGGCGGGACTCACAGGTAAGCAATTAATTTACGAATTAATTCAAGATTCATCCATAATTTTTGTTGCACATTGAACATAGGGCAAGGACAACGAATATCCGAACATAATCCGAAAGCAAGCACTAGCCGCCTATGCGGACGCCAAGCGCGAGGGTATTGTGGTGCCAATGACACTGGAGGACTATTGTCTGAAGCCGACGGTTAAGCCCAGTGCCGGGTCCGGTCTGGATACAAATTTCTATGATGATGATTTCGATTTGGAGACCGAAGACTTGCCCACAGATTCGGATGAGGATGATGATGAGGATGACGACGATGATGACGACGACGACGCTGATGATGATGATGATGCCGATGCTGCTGGTAATGACGAGGGCGGTGCAAAGGATGGCGGTGGCGACAGTTCAGTGAATAGCAAAAATAATATGAATAACAAGAAATGCACGAACAACAATGGCCTAGTGTCGTCCAAATCGACTGCCACAGATGATGCCGAGTCAGCTGATGACAGCGGCAAGGGCGAGACAACATAATGCAGTTAAACCCGCTCCATCTCCACCATTGCTCCCCCTGCCCAAGGCGTCCGCGTAGCATTTAATTGATGTAACACATGTGAAAAGAAAAAATAGAGCTAGGAGAGACGCCCCCTAAGGTCAATCGCTGGCTTAACATTTCTCTCAATACAATTATGATTTCTTATCTTATATGTTTAATGATGTACAATTGTAAAACTGAAACGCAAATCGCTCCCCCAAAAAGCCCCGCTTTGAATCCTCAGATATAGTCTAGAGATATGGCTGGCTGGCTACGCATATTTTCAACCAGTTCAGGAGCTTGCGATTCATTTTAAATGCAACTAAACAAGAACAACAACACTCAAAACTGATAATGATTATACAAGATATATACAATATACATATGTATTAGCTATAAATTATTATTTAAAAATATATATACACATACATACATGCAGTTCATTCAAACGGGGGCCCGAGACACATGGAAATTTTTAATGAAATCTAACATCCTAAAAAGCAAGACATCCTAACAAAAGCTATACTAAACAAGCAACAAAAAAAAGAAAAACAAACAAACAATTACATAAAGATACAATCAACGGATTTCAAGTATATAAGGCAAATTATGAAACGTAGCAATTAAGCCATTTGTAAGTGCAAAAACACCAACAGCAATATTGAAAAGGAAAACCGCATTGTATATTAATAAATTGCAAAGATAAATAAGCCAAATAAAATTACATAAAACCCTCCATGGACTTCTTTCAATTAACGAAAAGCGACTACGTTTTTACTATCACAAATATATTTATAAATAAATGGTCTTTATTTTTAAATAAAGTAAGTCCTATATTTTCTCGTTCGTATCGTTAAGAAATCTATCAGGCGTTGAACCCAATAGGTAACGGGGACTTCTGAATTTTTCTTCAATATCCTATTTGAATCGATCTGAGTATCAACCGCAGATATGCTATAATAATAATAGTTCAAAATATTAGTCAATTGTTGTTATTATATTGCTAACGATTTATTTGCTCAACTTTTCATTATCTCTTAGATTTGGGTTATGAGCTTGGCGCGCTTGCGCCATGCCAGCAGCGCCGGCGTAAGATCATTTTCCGTAATGGCAGGCATGCGTATCAGGGAGCTATAGACACCAATGTCCGCTACGGAAATTTGATCCCCACCAAAATATTGTTGCTGCTGCAGCCGCTTGTCCAGCAGTCGCACCATGGCCACCTGGCTCTTGTGTGTGCTGCAGCGCAACAGTTGATAGCAAATGTCCAGCACAGCATCGATTTCATTGCACAGCGGCGAGCTTTCATAGCGATATTCGTTGGGGCCGACACGGCCCAAATACCTTATGATATTCACCTCGCCATATATGGGCACATACATTGTGGGCGAGCTGATCATTTCAGTGTGTTCGCCTGTAAAGCAGTAAAGTAAATTTAGTGATACACCCAGAGATATATTGAAGTGATATTGCTTACAGTTCTTCCATATGAGCGTCACATTGATCTTGGGCAACGCCGCATTGACGGCCACCTTGGCCAATTTGGCCTCAAAGTCGCGCGCCGCTGGCCCAATATCCGCCATTGTCGAGTGAGTGAAGGTTTTCACATCGATGGTGTACAGATCGCGCCAGGCGTTCTTCAATGCCAACAGCGCATAGGGTATGAAATTGGGATGACCATTAACGACAACATCGTGCAGTGGCTCCTGGCGCAGCAGGCAAGATAAGCATTAATGATATGTACGTATATATGTATAGGTCTGAAGTTGAACTAACCTCTTTGAGTCCGCCATTCTGATAAGCTGTCGTATGCTGAAAGGTCTTGCCGCAGACACGGACACCCAAACTTTTCCGTATTTGACCCAACTGCGCCTTGAGCTCCTCCAGCTGCTTCAGCACCTTCTCTTGGCGCTCCACTACAGCGTTTGTGTCTTCGTGCTGCAAGCAAGAAGAATTTCACATTATTATTAATTAAAAGACGTCACCAGAGTTACAAACAAGATAGAGATGGGCGTGTCAATATTGTTATTATTATCATTAGATACAAATACCCAACACCATTAGATATATAAATTAACACTTGCCACAATGATTTTTATGTATACTTTTGGAATTGCAATTTGATATGACAGTACCAACATGTGTCCTCAATTTTCAATAGAAGTTCTCACTGGACTGAACACTCAATAAAAATAATAACAAAAAATAAAAACTGCATGAAAGATCATACGCCCATTTCTAATGCGAATAATATGCAAAACAACACAAACATGGAAAGCATATCGTGCGTGTTATGTGCTTTTGTTAGTCAGTTTGTATTTAAAAATAGATTTATAAGTTTGTGTTTAGTATAGAAATATGTTTAACCTTTAGCAAATGTTGTATTTGTCGGCCTAAAATGTCCAAATCAAGTGCACAATTGACTGATTTTGAAATGTTGCTCTCATTCTCCGTTGCGCGACTGCATCGAATTCTATCGCCCTTCTTCAATATACAGTGAATGAGAATGAAAAATTATATGATTTATTTTATTTTTTCAAATAAGCTAGCTATCCAAATTATTATTGAGCACAGATAGGCAATCGACATTTTGTGAACAGTCACTGTGACTTTTTTTGTTCACATTTTACGCTCATCTCTAATATGGGCCACGGCAGCTGGGAAACAACACACTTACTACTGGGCCTGGTGCAGCGCCGGCGGAGAGGCTGACATTCCTTAATTCGTACATGCAGGTGGGCAGTTTAATATCGAATTGTGGCAACAATGTTTTCAACTCGTACATTTCACGATTAGATTTTTAATGAAGCTCAAATTGTTAGCCCTCAGAAAAATGTGCTTGGCGGTAGTGATGTGGAAAGAGTACTATCGATTTCGATAGATGCACAAGTTCTTCAAAACAATTAAAATCAATATCGATAACATGCCGACAGCGTATGATACAGTTAGCGAACGCCACAGCTTTTGAAATAAAAAAAATTATTTGATTAAAACTAATTGGCTCGTTTTCTCAGATAAATATTTATGGACTACGAGTACCAATGTATTTGTAAGTCATTTTAAAATAATTCTGTTTAAGACGATCGTGTTTTGATTGATTTAATTTTCCATTCATCTGCTCAGGATGCCAAACAACCATTTTCGTAATCAAGCACATTTAAAAATAACAGACTTCTGAGTCTTATCGATATATCGGTATAATATAATGGCATTCACATGGAAATACTACACTGTATCTTGACAAGTTGGCAGCCACAATAGTGGCGTCTATGATTTAAATCAGAAAGGAGAAAATTTGTTTACAAGAATAAAAATAAAAGGAAAAAGAAGATGAATAGGAAATCAAGAAGTTCGGTAAGTAAACGAATAATTTCTCATAAGCGTCAACTATATTAATGCCATTCTCATAGTTGAAAAAGGTATCCATCCAGGCGGAAGAAGAGACGAATCCTACGATATCAATTAAGCGTCGCATCAGTTTCAGTGGCAAGAAATTCATAAGGTAAAATCTTCATCATATTCTTTTAATATGAGTTAAATTTGAGTTGTGTTCTTTTTTCAGAGAATTCGTTGCAACAGAGAAGGCGAGAGACTATGACCATTCATATGAAATATCAGATAATACCAATGGCTCCGACAGCTCTGGCCAAGCTCATGGCACGGTGGCCGCATCTGTGCTGCAAAGTACAGCGCATATTTCGCTGGCCAATGATGAGATGGACAAGGAGAATGCACCGCTTGCCATTGCGGCGGTTGACGCGAGTGGATCCCTGCACGATCAATACTGCATGAGCGATTGCACACTCAAATTTCAGACGAGCATCAATGTTACGCTGTTGCCGGATGAGTTGAAAGGCAGTCGTAACCGCACTGAATCATCGACTGCTTTAGTGGAGCTTACGTCCAGCGACAGTTTGTCTCTGTATGAAGTGGAGCGGGATAAGCTGCGCGAGAACAGCATGTACAATAAAAGAGTGCTTGAGAAAACTATAGATCTCTTGCCACCAAAAATGGTGTTTGCCGAGGTAGTTTAGGAGTGATTAATAAGTTTTAAAAAATTTAAAAATATTTTATTTTGAACAATTGCAGCAGATGCCAAAGCAACTGGAATTGGAAAATGTTCAAAAAACAACTGCAATGTCTATGGATGTAAGCTGTGTGACTACAAAGGAAAAAGAGCTCAAGCAAAAGACGGTGATGTTTGAGAGCCACGATATAACGTGTGATTTTGAAGATATTGGTAAGTTAAATAAGCTCGTAGCTTAATTTAACAAGCTATTTAATTCGCTCCATTTCCAGAGCCAGCTGCAGTTGCGGCGATTAAGCCAACGCAAGAGATAATTGATTCGCTTGATGCGAATGACAGAAATTATTTCAATTATTTGACAGATGATTCGACGCTGTCCTCGCCGTTAATACCACTGGATGTCATTTCGGAGAACGGAATCAGCAAGAAGCTCAACTATCGCGAGCTGAACGATGCACTGAACTCAGGCCGCCTAAAGGTGTATGCCAATGGGCCGAGAACACCAGCCACAGATCGCACCGCGAAGCAGCGGTCATTTTGGCATGACCCAGAGCAGCAGCCAATGGATGAGGATGTTCCGCAGATAGAAGCCATTAAGCGTCGCAGCACGCTTAACTTTGATGATAGCATGATCGTTTCTCCTGTTCCGCAGAAGATTGAATCAAAGCCGATGGCTAAAACCGATCAATCAGTTAAACGAAATTATCGCTTCTCGCAAGCGGACGAGCTGATGCTGGACAATACCAATTTTCTGGTCCATGCCAAAATGGGCGATGAAACGCAGTCGCAAAGTAGCTCCAAATGCTCCTCGCGACGTGAGATAACCTGCGATAATACTGCCATGGAATTGGATGATCTGGAGAAACATGAAGCAGCAGTTGCAGCAGCTCTGGCATCTGTCAAACACAGGAAATCCCTGCATTGTTTGGAAGCAATGGAGGGAGACGATTTCTTAAGCCCCCGCAAGAATGCAACAGATACACAAACTCGCAATAATATTATAATTGGGGAAGATGCTAATAAAGCGATGCATGATGAGCAGCGCAGTAGGCCAAGGCAAACATTGCACACGGTTGAACCCATTGAAGAGATCTCCTCACCTGCTGTTCCAAGAGAGCCACAATACAACAAGCAACGGACAACGATGCACATGGCTGAGCCCATCACAGTGGATATTGTAAAACCACAAATTGACTCTAAGGATCAACAGCATGCAATTTCTGCACCGAAGCTGAACAGCAAAGCACGTCGAGAAACTTTACACTTGGCGGAAGCAATGGACGAAGACATAGAAGAACCTCTTCAGGAATATCAATTAAAACAGGTGGCTGCTTCAGTGGAGTATTCGTGCAGCAGACGAAGACAAACCTTGCACAATGTGGAATCCATGGATGAATCTCTTTGCGCGAGCAACAATTTGCCAACAGCTGCTGCTGCTGCTTTGAATAAACCGAATCGTAACCAATACAGGCAAACAATGCACACGGCTGAAGTCGTTGAGGAGGAGAATATTATTGGACCACAACATGAGCTGAAGCCACTGCAACAATACACTAGGCGTAGACAGACCTTACTGCTGTCCGATCCCATTGAAGAAGACATCCTGACCTGCGCACATAAGAATTCTATGCCGGCAGGTGTCCCAATAGAATCGCATCCAAACAAGCGAAGACAAACAATGCACACGGCTGAGACTATTGAGGAGGATGCCATCATTCCACACCAACAATTAATGTCAATCAGTGAAACTTTTGGAAGGGGTCAGCAGAAAACGAAGCGTAGACAAACACTTCGCATCGCTGAGTGCATTGAAGAAGATATTGTCAAACAACACACAGAGTTTAAATCACAGACAGTAGCTCCTACACAGCGGCGACAAACACTGCACCTGGCTGAGCCCATTGAGGAAGATGCGTTCTGTGCACAAACAGAAGTCAGCTCAATGTCAAAGACTACCAATCAAAAATTCCAAATGGATGAATCAGTTGATGAAGAACTCTTAAAGAGACAACAGAAATTAAAGTCAATTTCAGCAGTTCCTACACTGGAACAGCAGTACAACAGGAGGAGACAAACTCTGCACCTGGCAGATCCCATTGAAGAAGATGCGTTCTGTGCACAAAGAGAAGTCGGTTCCATGTCGAAGACTGTCAATCAAAAATTCCAAATGGATGAATCAGTTGATGAAGAAGTCTTAAACCCACAACAGAAATTAAAGTCAATTTCAGCAGTTCCTACACTGGAACAGCAGTACAACAGGAGGCGACAAACTCTGCACCTGGCAGATCCCATTGAAGAAGATGCGTTCTGTGCACAAAAAGAAGTCAGCTTAATGTCAAAGACTACCAATCAAAAATTCCAAATGGATGAATCAGTTGATGAAGAACTCTTAAAGAGAGAACAGAAATTAAAGTCAATTTCAGCAGTTCCTACACTGGAACAGCAGTACAACAGGAGGAGACAAACTCTGCACCTGGCAGATCCCATTGAAGAAGATGCGTTCTGTGCACAAAGAGAAGTCGGTTCCATGTCGAAGACTGTCAATCAAAAATTCCAAATGGATGAATCAGTTGATGAAGAAGTCTTAAACCCACAACAGAAATTAAAGTCAATTTCAGCAGTTCCTACACTGGAACAGCAGTACAACAGGAGGCGACAAACTCTGCACCTGGCAGATCCCATTGAAGAAGATGCGTTCTGTGCACAAAGAGAAGTCGGTTCCATGTCGAAGACTGTCAATCAAAAATTCCAAATGGATGAATCAGTTGATGAAGAAGTCTTAAACCCACAACAGAAATTAAAGTCAATTTCAGCAGTTCCTACACTGGAACAGCAGTACAACAGGAGGAGACAAACTCTGCACCTGGCTGAGCCCATTGATGAAGATTCGCTTTGTGAACAGAATAATTTGAGGGCATCTGTTGCTCCAATCAAAAGTCGATTGCAATTGCAATCCCAAACAGCAGTTCAGTCAGTTGAGAAGCAAAGCAACAGACAGAGACAAGCTGTGCTCAATTCGGAGGATATCATTTGCAGAAATGAGGACAGCAACTTGAAAGCAAAGCACCACTTAAAGTCCAGGCAAACATTACATAAAGCCGAGCCTATGGAGGAGGTCATTTGTGATGCGGCTAAATCGCTCAGACTAGAAGCAGCTTCTGCAGATCAACTTGACCCAGTTCAGATGGAAGAATCTATGGAGGAATACGTCAGTTGTGTGCCAAGACACACCGTACACAAAGTAGAACCTATGGTTGAGGAAATGCCAACAGCTAGGCGAACTGAGCAGCGCAGCAGCAGGCCGAGAGTCACACAACTGCTCTCGGAGTCCATGGGTATACAGCTGCTAAGCCAGAGCTCAGGCGAAGATGTTGACAAAGCTTCTGCTGAAAGTCCATCGGATTCAACCGAATGGTTGGCTCAGATGCGCAACAAAGCGCGTCAAACGCTAACCGAAGACAAGTCTGCGTCTCCAACTGAAGGCAAGGCGAATGCCATGAAGCCAAAACACAGCAAATCAATTATGGAAACGCCCAAAATGAATAAAACGCAACAGTTGCGTCACAACAACTTCCCCATCACACCGGGTCGGTCAATGATCGAGTACGAGGACCTTGAGGAGGAATGCAAATCTGATAGTCGCACTCCAGCACCTCCTTCGGCGGCTGCTGCTGCCCGAACCATATACCAAGCTGACGATAAGGACCTCGACATGGATACTTCAAACTATGACACACCTATTCGTGCTGCTGACAGGAAAACGACTTCATTCAATATCAAACGTTTGCCGACACACTTGACACCAAATTTGCCGCAATCCAAGAAACGCAACACGCAATCGATGCAACTGGAAGATGAAAATAAGTAAGTTCATTCAATTTTTGAAATTCGCCAGCTATTTAAACTTCTTTTCATCATTAACTTCTTGGATTATATCACAATTGAAACTGGACAAACAACCAGACAAAATGAGGAACAATTAACGCCCGCTGCTAGAAACAGATCTCGCATTCCAATCCTCTCCAAAAGCATTAACCAAAACTCGCCACGGTGCGAGCCTGAGCAACTGGACGGCACCGTGCAGATGGTCAGGGCACAGATGACGCAACAGACTCGCAGCCATTTCGAAACGGGTATCACGAATCTGCTGGCTGATGGCAAGCATGCAGTTTGCTATGACGATAATCCCATTATCATATCCGATGTGTCCAGCCATTTTATGGCACAGCGGGAACTGGCCAAGCGCTCTGTTGAGCAGTCCAATAATGCCTCCGGAGATAGTCGTAACTCAAATGAGCACAACTTTAAAAGCTATGCCACAGCGCACAGAGAGTTCATAAATCTGAGTGGCGATACTGTCATCTTTGCCGCTGCTGAATTGTCAGACGGCAGGGAGACGAATGATTGTGAGATTGAGAAGACGCAACTCAGTTTGGTCTCCACCTTGCTGGACGAAGAGATTGACGATGAAGATAGGGCTGAGCAGAGCAACAGCATTGAACTGGAATCCGATGGCGAAGCCGAAGCCGAAGCCGAGGCCGAAGCTTGCCTCGAGCAACTGAATCCGCCTGCTGTTGCCGGAGCTGTGGACGCTTGCAAGAAGTGTAAGCATTGCAGGCGCTCTGTCGATTTGGGACGCAACAGTTTGGGCGACTCATTTGAATTGCCCGATTGGCGTGAGCTGAACGTGGAATTTGAGCGGCTGGAGCGTTTGCGTAAACGGAAGCGTCTTTCCGATGTCCATCGTTATTGGGAGCTCAAGAAACTTGGGCGTTACTCACATTCCGGCGATGAGACGGCCAATCATATGAGTGAAACATCCAATGCCATAAGCGACACAACAAATCGCTTAAATCTGCCACAAATGCTGGAGATGTTCAACACCAAGTGGCAAGAGTGAGTAGAAGCCACTGGCTTGCAGGCCGAAAGAAGCATACATCTTTTATTAACACACTATTCCCCATCTTCTGATTTAGGTACAAGAAAAGCATTTGTAAGCCGAACCGCGTGGAAACGTTTGTTAAGCGCCTGGAAGCCTCAATGCGTGCCCAGCTGCCCAACTGGATATTTGATTATAAGCTTCAATGCCAGCACAAATATATATTCTCACATCGCAAAATAACCACATTTCGCATCGTTGTTAGCTACAAGCCGCTTGATTCGTTGGAGACGGAGATATGTGTGGACAGCATTCAATTGGACACTGCGACCCTTGTTCCTAAAGGTATGTGTAAAGGTCATACGAAAAAACACTCACTTCAAACTGCAACTTTTTTATTTGCAGCACTTTGGAGCACCTATGAACATTTGATGGATTTCCAGCTGAGGCTTAAGCTGCCATTAAACCTGGGCAACTTGTTGGATGGCAATGACGTTGAAGCTTTTGTATTATTTCTACAGCACATTGATAGTATTTGCATGGAAATCAGAGGGATTTGCAATAGTGCGCACAAGGTGCTGATCGCGTCACAAGCCCGTCTTATAAGGTATACATATGTGATGATATCATAATTTTCCTCGTTTAACTTTATTTTCCCAATATTTTCTTTAATTTATTAGGGAACCAAATCGCACAGTTGTTAAGAAAACCGTGCGCAGATTAATCAAGGAGGAGGATGAGGCATATATGCGAGTGGAGAAATCCCACTTTTGCATTGAAATCGGTAATGTTCTGGAGATGTCGTTCAAGGACATTCTAGAGCCGCCGATATATCATTTCGATGAGAGAATTCAATTTTTACCAAAGGGTGTTGCATTTCTGGAGGCCTTCATCCATAATCCAGAACAATATTTAAAGCGCAACGACGAGCCAATAATTTAATGTTATTCTCACGCAACTATAGCAGAGCTAAATCGGTTCAATGCATATGCATACATTATTGTAATTTCAGATTAGACTATTTCTTGTGTACATATACGAATTACTTCAGTTGGCTAACATATTTAAATGTAAAACTTCTCATTTTGTAATGCAAGCATTACCATTACAAATTAACGATTTTCGTTTATCATTATTATTTTTTTGTTTGTTAATATACAATCTCAATAAACGTCTTACTTTTTAAATATGCTTGATTCTTGGATTTTTTTTTATAATTACTTTTTTTAAAGTGATCACTTTTATTTTAATTCTTATTCTTTTTAGGGAAAATTTCGTTCTTTTGTAGTCTGTTTTTAAGACAATGATGATTTCTTATTAGTATTAATTAGTTTGCAATAGAAAAAAGAAAAACCAGTCAAAAATATGCATTTTTTAAAATATTGTTTGTGCCATTAAGGAATGTATTTATAAGCCGGTTACTGTAGCATTTCCGGCAGGTTGACTGTGGCTAATTAAGTCAGGAATGAACTAATGTCTTCCAGAGCAACGAATGAAAGCTCTTCGCGGTCGCATGCCATCTTCACATTGACGGCAATGGCAAGGAAAATACACTCAATTTTAATACACTAGCATTAAAATTTTGAAATGAATTCAGAAAACGTGTGTCAAAATTCAAAATTGAATTTAACAGACTTAGCTAGCGCCGAACACTGCTGAAAGACAATCGTTTGTGGCAATCGACTTAAAGTCAACAACATGGGCTCCTCGATTATAGATATATATATACATATGTACCCATGTCTGATTGGTTTAGATGTTTAAATTTAAATTTAAATTTATATTAAATAAAATTGATTAGCGACGCCTCCAACTTGGCAGCACCTTCTATACATGATGCACTGCGCCTGGCATGGCAGCCGCTTCACTGTTAGCCAGACTAGAGGATCTGCAGCAGAAGTGTTCTAGTTCGCGTTCCAGTTACGCATTCAGCTTGCCAACATCAAAATCCTTTTGAGCCTTAACGCTACAGCGCATTCTTCAGCCTTTAATAAAAAAAAGGACAAGTTGAGTTGATATTGGCTGATAGATAGACAGAGAGACAGACATCGTCAATCTGACTTGGCAATCGATGGGGATCAAGAATATATTTGGTATAAATTTACTTCTGCACATCAATGTGTAGTATTTCAGGCCAATTAGTCCAGCAAAATTGCGACATCTTCGACTGACGATACGACACATGGCTAGTCATTTGTCCAGCTGCAACAAGCCGATAGCTAAATCATTTCGAATCTGGGATGCTTTCTACGGCTGCTTGCAGCCCACATGATGATGTTAAAGCGATCGACACAAGCGAGCGTCTTTCAGCAGCGTTCGGAGGCAGCAAAGTCCATCGAATTTCATTTGGATGTTGCCACACATTGCTTAATAACACAAGCAGTTCAATATCTGTGAATAAATTCAGGGTTTAATCAGCTTACTCAACATTCTTTCCCGTTGCCAGCAGCGTCAATTTAAGGAGAGCATGCGACTATGATGAGTTCTCATGCATTGCTCTGGAGGTCAAAGCGTGAACCGAGGAGCCATTCATTAGTTAATTCGTGACCTGATTCGCTTCCTGTTAACTTCCATTTCGGTTGAGTCCAGGGAAAAAGAGATTTTTTGTGGCGCTGCAGTGATATGCGACAGCCACATTCCACTTCAGACGAGCAGGCGCACGCGCAGAATCAACTGCCACAGAGTCCATCAATTTAAGCAATGGAAAGAAATTTGTACATTTTAAAGTTTATTCTTTGAGTTACCAAAAGTTAGAATGCAAAATAAAAGTTAAACTTAACTTTATTTGAGACCTAACCACAGCGCTCACAGCTAGAGAAAACCGCGATTGTTCAAAAATATGCGTCGTTACTCCGAGAATTACCTAAAAAATGTCAATATACCGCATTTGGTATTTTCAAAGTAAACTTACACATGCATATATAAAATTGTATCGAAAAACAATTAAAATGCAGAAAAAAATACTAAATATAAATCTTTATCTTAATTTTATTGAATAATAACATAATGTAACAATATAAATTGTAATGTTATCCACACAGGTTGACAGACAGCTGTGTGCAGTTTAGCACCTACCATAAAAATTCCGGTGTCAAGTTAAGATATTTCCGAAAAAAGAAGTTTGATATAGAAATGGAGGACTCTGAATTGATTGACCACTTGATACAGTCTACGGCAATCATTGCAGTGTACTCGAATAGTTGTGTATGTCGTTTTTCGGTTGAACTGCGTACCAAGCTTTTGCTTGAGTATTTTAACAGTATATTTCTTCTTTGATTTGTTATGATTTTGTTATTGTTAACATCTTAAAGCTGGTCACATTCCGCCGAGGTAACGTTTGAGGCCATCAAAACAAAAATCGCAAAATATTTGCAAAAATAAGCAAGGGAGACATATTAACATATATTCAGTCATTCGGTTAAGCCATCTGATGATTGACATGTGGTTTGATCCATCCGGCTACTACGTGGTGGCGCTGTCGACGCTGCTGTTATGCATTTTAATATCGCTCTATTTTGCCAACTTTCTGAAGGATGATGCGGTGAGTAGGCAATTGAAAATAAACCCACCCCACCCCGAATAATCCCATTCGAATGCCTTATCGAATGCGATACAGGAGCAGGAGGACGAAGGACTCGGCGCTGACGAGGAGCGCTTGGAAGACGATCCCGAGCTGAAGGCACAGATGCAGTCGCGACTGCAACGCGAAATCGAAGACGATGAGGCCTATGAGGAGGAGCAGGAGCCGTTGAGCGACAGCGATACGGAACCGGGAGCAGCCAGGACACTCAATTATAGCAACCTGATGGGCAAATTCAAGGCCAAGCGCTATCAGCACAAGCTCGCCAAGAACTTGTCGCCCAGTCAAATAGAGGAGGAGCGACGCATCGAACGGGAACAGTTGACGGCCATATTTGAACTACTGCGGCGGCAGGAGGACGAATTGAACCTCAAGGAGCGTATCAGCGAGACCGACTTGAAGCAGCAAGTGAAATTGTATCGTTAAACTGACTGCATGTGGAAGTAGAGAGAGGAGAGGAGAGACTACTTTCCAATCCTAACTAGAACGTGTGATTATCTCGCCGGGCATTTTCATCTGGTTGTAAGACTTGGGCGACTTCCTAAATGATTGATGATTGATGATGAACCGATTGATTGGTCAACGGCATTGTTTTGATTTCTCATCATGCCTGCATCTCAAATCCTCCTCGGAACAATCTGTCCGACATGTGAACAATGTAGAAATTGATGGTAAATTTGTTATCTGTTAAATTTCAATACATTTTCAATTGTACGAATATGTTTGCAAACAATTTGAATAAATTATTGTAATACATAACATTATTCTATATGCAATTTTAAGTACATGTTTAAACAACAGCTCTTCGTGTATCTGCTAAAATCGCCGATTCAATTGAATTCGAACTTAATTTTAATACAAGCTAGAATTTAAAATAAAAACAAAGCTGAAAATTAATCTTAGCAATCCATTTATTGCCACCCTTTCCAGCAGGAACTTAGCAACCCGAATATTTCCATAGCAACCCATAGTTTATTTAGATAACAGTTTCCATTTCGCAGGCTGCTGAGAATTGTATTCCGAATACACAAATAAAAGCAGAAAAAATCATTAAATATAATGGTAAACTTTGTGTATCCCGAGGAGCTGTATTTGTTCGTGGAGAGCATTCGCTGTTTCCAAGTGCGCGAAGTGGGCAACAGCAAGTGGCTGGAGGTGCACGAGATGGTCATCAAGCTGAGCCAGCAGGCGGCTCTCGAGGTGGCCGAGCATCGTGAGGAGGATGTCAAAGAGTTTCTCATCTCCCGGGACAAGCTCTCCGTGCTCGTAAGTGAGGCACTCTGTGTGAACCTGTGGAAGACAGGAGTGCTGCCCCATCTGCTGGAGATTGATCCGAATCCGCAGGCCACCTTTCTCATTTACACGGTGATGTACCATGAGGCAGCTGTGGTGGCTCTGTTGGATATATGCCTCTACCATCCCAGTGGCTGTGAATCGATGCAGGATTCGGTGCTGGATTTAATCGACTACTGTGCCCAGGCCGTTGCCCAGGTCATTGGTTTGGTTGGCATGGGCTATCACGAGAACGAGACCAAGGTGGATGTGGATGAGGCCGTGCTCACCGAACTGGAGCGCCAGAAGCGTGATCTCATCTATAAGATTGGACTGCGCTGTATCTCCATACTGAGCTACCTGGCCGACAACGTGTCCCTGTTCCACTTGGGTGCAGCTCGTCGCCTGGTGGTCACCCACGACATACCCTGGCTAATGGTCGATCTGCTCTGCTTCCGGCCATGGCAGCGCAATACCAGCAAAGGATTGCAGAAATTCATCGATGAGAAATGGACGAGCGTCGAGGATGCGGCAAAGATCTTAAAGACAGAAGCCCAAGCCTGGTTCTGTGTGCGCCAGTTGCTCCTCACTCAGCAGACACTCGACAACTATCCCCTCAACGAGGCACGCTGCAAGCAATTATCCAAGGTAATAACAAACCCGAGATTTGAGGATTATCTACTTTTATGTTCTTTTTATCACAGTTGCTGGGAATGATGCACGAAACACTTTTGGACCAGTTGCCGGTGCTGATTGAGCTGAAGCAGTTCATCAGTCGAATGACAATCGGTGGAAATGTGGGCAACAACAAGACTCAGAATCTAATCTTGGAGGATATACCCCAGATAAAGGACGAGCTCATCAAGGAGGTGGAACGCGAGGGGGGCTTCTACCATGTGGCACAGAGCCAGGATGCCATCTTCCTGAATAACAACCGGGAAGAGATTTGCGCACTGGCCACCAAACTGGCCAGCGCCTATGGCACGGATCTCTTGTGTGAACTGGAGCAAATCATGGCTGATTTGGATGTGCAGATGCCAGAAAGCAAAAAACCAGAAAAAGAAAGCGCCGATTTCGATGCCGATGACCAGAAGGAGGAAAAGATCTACAAATGCGGCGCTTGCTACAAGGTGGCCAAAAAGAAATGCGGCAACTGCAAGGAGATGTATTATTGTTCACGGTAATATTTTGTTTCACGTTAACACACCAAATTCGCATTTGTAATCAATTTCACAATCCGCGCTTGCAGCGAGTGCCAACTGAAGGATTGGCCCAGACACAAGGACAGTTGCACTGATGTCAAGGTTGTCTAAATGCAATTCTTATTTTATAGCATTAAAGAACATTCCAAAAAATTGACGAACAGCTCGTTGCGTTTTTGGTTACATTTTCGTGTTTTTTTTTTATTTAGCAATAAAAAATTTGCCAGGTAGTCTCTCATTCAGCAGACGGGGAGGAACGGCAACAACATGTTTAGCTGTTCTGTCTGAGATGGTCCTTAACTACATCCAATGCGGGCGTCTCCTCACCGAAGTCCTTGATTACGACCACAGAGCAGCCGCACACCTTGCGTGGCTTGCCCTCCTTGTCGATCTTGCACAGACCCGACCATTCACCCAATTTCTTGTGCGAATCGACGCGAATCAATGGAATCTGATGCTCATTGCACAGGGCAGTGATCAGTTTCTTGTAGTTGGGCTCATCAAAGGATTCGGCCAGAATGCACAGGACAGCTTGACGCCTAAAACAAAGGAAATGCAATTAGAAACGTAGGCATTTGTTTGTTGCAAATCGCATGGAATTGACAACATTTTTAACTCAGTAATTGGAAGGTTTCTAATCAATATAAATTCATAAACACGGACCAATTAATTTCATCAGCGTGGAACAACACTAAATAATTTATTTGAATTTTTTGCTTACTTGTCCAGAGCTTTGCAGGCTTGGTGGATGCCATGGACGAGGCCATCGGCGATCAGCGACTTCTTCAGCACTTCCTGCAGCGCGGTGTTTATGTCCATGGCGCCCCCAAGAACGGGCGCTGCGGACGGCACATCTCTACGGGGCGAGGGATTTGTTAAATAAATTATTTAAGAATTTCGTACGAATCATGACAGAGTTGTTAATTTGTATTGCATTTAACACTAGTTACTCAGTAATTGGAAGAGTTCTAATCAATGTAAAATTCATAAACACGGACCAATTAATCTCATCAATGAAAAAACTGTTTTGTTTAAAAATTGTTGAATGGATTTTAGTGGACTTACACATCAACGTCGGCCATATCTGTTAGGTTGAAGCTGCACTGCACTGCAAACGATAGTAAGAAAACTATTATTAGCTATGATGTTGCTCATATTTGTGTATTAAATTCGTCGAAGCGGCTTCAGCGCAAAATTAATATGCTTTCGTACCTTTTTGACAACCGGAAAGAAAGAGAGCCGCATTGCGTTGCGGCCAACTTCATGTCTAAGTTTTTCGATATTTCGATATCAGCTGTATCTCAGCAATGCCATACGAAAGCTAATTGTTACAGGACCGCACAAAAATAATATAAACAAAATAAAATTAATATTAAATATTACTCATATATTTGTATTTAATATAATCATTTTTATTTAAATATTTATATGTATTTATTGAACTAACTGCATTTATAATTTAAATATGTTCAACGGACGGTGGAAACGTTGCAATATAAAACTATCGTCAACCATATAATGAGGTAAATTTTAGCGCATTTTTAGTGCCCGATTTTTGTGTCATTTTGCGCCCAAATTCTTTTGGGGCCAAGCAGTACCCGCAACTCACAAAACTAAGCTATAAATAGCTCGTAATAGGTCTAATTAAACTAAGTCATAGGTTAAACAGCAATACCAAGTCAATTTACCAGCTTCAGCCTTCGTCGCACAAGCAAAGTGTTTATGTTTACATAAGCAGACAGCAAGCATCCAAGGCAACAACAATAACAACAGCAGCAACAACAATGACAACCAAACTACAGTAAGTTGTATGAATGGCAACCAGCAAACATCTCGTCGCTTATTAATGTCCACGTGCTCCTCTTCGTGAATATAATTTTTCAAATTTACAGACGCATGTGAAAATCGTGGGCTAGTTGCGGGCTGTGTGCGTCGAGTATGTGTGTGTGTGTGTGTGTGTGTTTGTCTTTTGTACTTATGATCTACTCGGAATTATTTGGATGGTGGTATGAACTGCCCAATTTTATTGTTGCTATTGGAATGCTAAGTTCTGATAAGAAACATTCTTGTCAATGAGCAACCACTCAGCGTAAACAAGCTCACTTAACAGTAGTTAAAAAAATTATGTTGCCTGGCTTACGATGCTATCGATGTTATCAGCTCTTGGATTAGATTATGAAAGCGCATTCATATATCAAGTATCATAAATGTTATTTATTGCATATTAAACAATTATTATAATTGGTTCATATTTATAGTTTCCAGCATTTGTATCAGTATGTGCACAACATAACTGCAAGCACTGTTTGCTCTGTTTTTTTATTTTTGGGTTTAAGGGCTATCGCTGCGGTTCATCAGCAATTGATACTGATTATCATTTCGCTGATGTTCGAGGCGTTTATGTGTTGTTAAGTGGACGACAGACCCTCGAGCGGAAAAGATGTGCGACAGCCAGAGCAAATCGAGCAACGCCAGTTTGTGTGTAGAAGGGAATCTGTAGATTGTCAGATTCTCGGCGCTAATCGTTTTGATTCTCGCTTTGATTGCAGAGAGGGCACCCTGGTGGGATGCGGCAATCCACTGCTGGATATATCGGCAACGGTTCCTATGGAATTTCTGCAACGATATGGCATGAATGAGGACGATGCCATTCTGGCCGAGGATCGACACATGCCCATCTATCATGAGCTCGTCGATGGCTATCAGGCGGAATATTTGGCTGGTGGCTCCGTGCAGAATTCGTTTCGCATCGCCCAATGGATATTGAAACAGCCGAATGTGGCCGCCTTCTTTGGCTGCGTCGGCAGGGATAGATATGCGGATATATTGAGGGAAAAAGCACGCGAGGCCGGCGTCAATGCGCATTATCAGATCAGTGAAGAGACGCCCACTGGCACCTGTGCGGTCCTTATCACTGGCACTCATCGTTCACTGTGCGCCAATTTGGCGGCAGCCAACAGATTCACAATCGATCATTTGGAGGAGCCAGTCAACAAGTCGCTGATCGACAATGCCCTCTACTACTATATATCGGTGAGTAGAATCTCTGGATGTGACTAGAATTTCTGGATGAGAGAGTAAGATGAAATCGAGAGAGAGAGTGCGGGAGAGAGATGAGAGTTGTTGAATTAATTGTTCTTTGATCTTTGCATGCAGGGCTTCTTCTTGACCGTTAATCCGCCCAGCATAATGCGAGTGGCCGCCACCGCCCATGCCAAGCAGCGACCGTTCCTAATGAACCTCAGCGCACCATTTATATCGCAATTATTCATGCAACCGCTGCTGGATGTTATGCCCTATGTGGATATCATCTTCGGCAATGAGGCGGAGGCGAAGGCTTTTGCCACGGCACAAGGCTGGGCCGACGATGAGGATCTGCGTGAGATTGGCAGGCGTCTGGTTGCACTGGACAAATTGAATTCAGCGCGACCACGCATTGCGATACTCACGCAGGGCTGTGATCCCGTGCTGCTCATCCAGCACGACGCTCCGGTCCAGGAGTTCCCAGTCACACGTTTAGCGGTGCATGAAATTGTGGATACCAATGGCGCTGGGGACGCATTCGTTGGCGGTTTCCTGTCGCAGTTTGTGCAGGGCAAGTCGCTAGATGTTTGCATACGCTGTGGTAACTATGCGGCCGGTCATATCATCAAGAATCCCGGTTGCACGTATAGCGGAGATCCTCATTTTGTTGATCAATAATCATCAAGGATGGAAACGCAGACACACACACACACACATCCACACACACATCTGCATACCTGCGCTACACTACACTACACAACACAACAGCCAGAAACCTGTAAGAGTCATTAGTATTTGCAGGAACTGCAAATAAGTTCGAAGAGTGACTAAGACAATTTTGTTAACACTAATAAATAATTAATTGTACATACACACGATCTACTCACTCACACACACACACACACACACACACACACACACACACACACACACACACACACACACACACACACACACACAACACACACACACACACACACACACACACACACACACACACACGCACGCACACAGTTGACAACGAATATGTGAGTGAGTTATGCACGGCCTTGCGGTTTACATACATACAAAGTTAGAGCAATATTCGAATTTAAATTGATAATAAAATATATAAATACAAAATTAACAAAAACAAAACTCACAAGCAAACACAATCTAAAAAGCTGCTTTCTTTTTTTTTTTGTTTATTCGTTACTTTTTGAATTGACGATAAGAGTTAGTTACGTTAAATTGACCTAGAAACGACCTCTTCCAAAATTGAATTGATAACAAGTCGCATATTGGCAAATATTTATTTTTACGTCCAGCTGTCATGTTCCATTTGTACTACTGCCATAAATTTACTTCCTCTTTGCCATGTAATATAAATTTGTCGACCTATTTTGTTAATCCACCAGATTAGATTAGCTGATTTTCTTTTACTATGCATACAAGTTTACATTTGTCACGCTACCTGATGACTCAATTGAGTCGCATCATTGATGTCAACGTTGACAAAACAAATTTGCCTAGAAAGCACTCAGGCTACAATGTGCTGTTTTTATAATCTTTAAAGTTGTTCATCATTTACAACAAATGTTAGTCACTTTTCAACTAAATTAAAAGCGCAGAAAATTAAAAGAAACGAAAAAAAAACATGTTCAACATAAAGCAACTCAATTTATTAGATCTTGAAAATACTTTAAATCAAATGTGCAAATATTGGCATTTTTAAAGGTTGGCCATACAAAAGTCGAAAAGACTGTGGAAAACCTATAGCTAAATTTTGTTGTTTACTTTCATTTGCATTTGTGTGGATGACATTTGTGATCCCAACCTGACCGCTACTCAATCAGATAGCCTTTGATGAAGGGCAGCCCCGTTGACACTCGCTTCTGATAGCGAACATAGTCGGACTGAAAGAAATTCAGGAGCGAGTACTCCTCAACGTATATGCGATCGTGAAAGAACAGCCAGCTGACTAGCGTATAAATGCAGATACACAGCGGATTCATCAGCACCAGCTGTGTGCCAATGGACCAGTAGAACCAGCCCACATACGACGGATGGCGGCTGTAAGCGTAAATGCCGCTGGTGATTAGCTTGTGGTCCGAGTGCTTTTCATCCTGCACCTGTCGAAATTAATTGACAATAATTAAGCATATGATACATACTCATTCATATCTATATACCTGGACAGTAAGATAGGATAGATATCATGCCCAAAACACAATATATTCATTTGTTTCCTAATGAAACTCGGAAGTCTCTGCCGGAAGATAGCTTGCAGTTTGGTTAATTTCTTCGTTAAAAGTCCATAGTCAGGTGGACAGTTAACTATAAAGTTAAGAAAACTTTAATATCTCTATTGATTTTGTGCGCAAGAGGTAATATTTGAATATATTCATTATAAAAAAGGCTTATCTGAGCTATCAAAAAAGTATAGACTGAGTATAGAAGACAGAGCTTAAGCTCTAAGATCAAGGAAAAAATTAACAATTGCATAGCTACTTCAATTGGAAGATCTCACAACTTCCTTACAATGCTCCCAGGTCAGAAAATCAACCTTAAAAGGTGCGAAGGATTCAAGGAAATACATCAGCAGTGTTATTGGCTAAAAGTGATACTTTTAACTCACCAACTGCTCGATGGCGATTAGTGTCTGCAAAGTTAGCTAGTAGAATATTCAGTGAAGTTCCTTTAAATAGAATAGAAAATTTTAAGATGCGGATAAACTTCACATTGGATCAATTGGACTGGTACGGATCAGGGCGTGCAAAAAATGACACAACATTTTGTGGAATGATGAAAATCAGCCAGTTATTGTCTTCACATCTATTTTACTGTCCAGGTGTTTATATACGCACCAAATGCGTAAAGCTGCGACCCGCCGTAACGATGGCCACCTTGCGCACCACTTCGCCACCGGCGCACAACAGCACGCCCAGTAGCCAAACGTGGCCGTAACGCTTGAAATCTGGCAGAAAGTAGAGCTCTAGTATAAATTCTGTCCAACTGGCTGCCGCGGCCAGGCCATAGTGCACCGAATGATTCAGCATGAAGGAGTCCAAGGATAGGCTGCGTGGATTTGCCCACGCAATGACCAGAAACTCCGAGTAATGAAAGATGGACATAAAGCAGCCGTAAACGCCAAACTGCTGCCATTGTGTGGGCGCGAAACAAATGACTAGAACGCTCACAGCCATCGTAAAGCCAAGAAACGAGGCGCGTATGGCAACCTTGTAGATAAAACAGGCAACAAGTTAATCAAATAATTAATTGAAAGTGAGGTGAGTCATTCCCCACCTGATAATTGCTGTTCCTGAGCACAAACCGTATGATCATGTTGATTAAGGCATAGTAGAGCACCGGCCCCCACAGGATGGCCCCCCAAACATTTGGCACAATTCCATAATAGATCTGTGGAACTGAGGGCAGCAGCACCAGACTTGCCGTGGCCAGGAAACAATACAAACTAACGCGTCCCTCGGAGCAGAGTTTTGCATGGGCGCTGGGTGCTGTTGATGATGTTGCTGGCCGCGGATTGTTTGCGCACATTGTTAATAAATCACAGACCTTTTTGTGCGCTTTGTATCAGAAAACACATCGAACTTTTCCTTTTTTACAGCATTTGCAGAAACGTAAATAAAAATACTGCAAGACCGGCTGAAGGCGCAGTGTACATACACTCCATAAGTTTATCCATCTACAAGATTACGTTTAGAAACACTCAATTTTACAATTGTTCTGGTCTACGTCACATTACATCCACCTCCCATATATATTTCACAAATATTATAATTTTTTATTTATACAACCATTAAAAAATGACATTATTTGTAAAATATGCATAATTTTATCTTTCTAGTCACTATTCTTAAATCCAATTTTAATAAATATGGGCATATATGACATCATGTGCTCTGATTTGATTTGGTGTGTGGGACGTAACCTTCTAAACTCTTGACTATCATCATCAGACCATACATATATCGATAATTACGTGTGAGGTGTACAAACAGCCGATAATCAGCTGCGCGTGCATAACAACCATTTCGATAGTCTGTGTTCTCTGCAGGTTATGTAAATTGCTAAATTGTTAATTAAAATTGTAAGAATTACTGTCCATATTGTTGAGTAGAGCTTGTTATGGTATTTCTAAACATAGCACTGATGGTTCGCGCCCGCGGCCCAGATGAATTCTGGCGCAAGCGACGCATTTTCAAGCTCGCTGCGGTAAGTGGCCCAAAAGCAATGCGTTGTTTTTCATTTCTAACCCGGTTGATAATTGTATATTGTAGCATTATCGCAGTCGCACCCGCAATGTTTACTGCTTTGCCATACGCAGCGTGCATCGTGCGCTCGCATATGCCACCAAGGGTCGTAAGCTCAAGAAACTGGACATGGCCCAGCTGTGGACGACGCGCGTCGAAGCCGGTTGCCAGCAATATGGAGTCGCCCTAGACACATTCAAGGAGGGTCTCGCCCGCTCCGATATCCAGCTAAACAAGTTAGTTGTGCGCCCTATTTATTGTTCAATTAATTGAAGAACTTGTGTGTTTTAGAAAAATGCTGTCGGATTTGGCCATTTGGGAGCCACGCTCATTTGAGGCCTTGGTGAATCTTTCCCGGGAGCGTGCTGCAGTCGAGGGCTTGCCGGACATCAAACGAAGATCAGCTTTTAATCAGGTGTACGGACTGAGTAATCTAAAGCTGGATTAGTTTAAGTATTGCTTATTCAATTTACATTCATATATATATAGTTTTATATATTAACCAATGATGCTAGTTTTATTTTTGGGTCATGCAAACAATAACATTGCATTGAACTTTTATTGAATGGGCTTAACATACTAAATAGAAAACATAGAATTCATAGAATTGCTTGTTAGCCGCTTATTCCAATTTGGCCAAGATATCCGACTCGCGGAAAAGGAACATCTCCTTCTTATCATTGCTGTCTAATTGGACCTTGGTGCCACCGAATTCAGGCAGCAGAACACGATCGCCTTCCTTGACGCCAATTGGAATATGGCTGCCGGTGGTCTAACAACATATATAATATAAGGTGTTGCAATCATCGGATATAATTATGAAATACTAACAACATTCCGGGTGCCGGGGCCAACGGCAATAACAGTGCCCTCCAGAACTTTGCCCACCGACTTCTCCGGCAAGACGATCCCGCCTTTCGTTTTGGTTAGCGCCTCAGCGCGTTGAACCAGAATGCGATCCAGCATAGGGATGATCCTCTTAATAGCAGCAGCCTGCACATATTTATAAATTAAAACATTAAAGCAAGATTCACATGCTATCAGCGGTAATTGTTCCACCCGCCACAATCAATGCTGGGGGCAGAGTTACACAACAGTTATCAATTTATGGCGAAACTTCGAGAAGCTTATGTTCAATTATTTTGTGCAACGCATGTTTTTGTTTTCTCTTAGAATGTGTTTTAACTTTAGCATGCACTTACCATTTTTATATATTTTTAAATGCAAACTGGGGCTTCTTTATGAGCTAAAACTTAATTGGTAATTGTAAGTGAAGATTCACTACACGTGCGGACCGGTCGCAGTTGTTCGTAATAGTGATGCAATTACTTGCTTCGATGCGTTTTCCTATCGATATATCGCACTATCGGTAATAAACAATTTACTCGCCAGTTTACTTGAAATTCAGCAGTTGCAAATGTTGTCGGACTCGCTAAAAAAAAATATATTTGTGGTATTTTCTTTTGATTTGAACTATCCCACCTGGTTTGTAACAAAATTCTCGAAAAATTTTAAATATTGTATAATGACATGTTTAAAAAATTGTCAGTTCCATACAAAATCACATAGAAGCAATGAATCAAAACAAATTAGATTACTTCAGATGGGTTTCTAAGGAACTTTAAATATATTTTTTATTTTATTAGATATTCTGAAACATGACATGTGGGATCGAAATAGCTGTACATGTCACACCTACTTATACAATATAGCTTCACAAATTTTGCTTCCCTATGCAACCCAGAGAGCATGAGATTTGATCCACCTTCTTCAACTACCTCTCATGTGCTGTTTGCTTAGTGGTAGCGTAAAAATCAAAACTGATTTCACCAAAAGCACAATAAGTATAAAACAAGAAAGAACGGGTAAATTAGGCTTTCCGAAGATTGTATACCCTTGCACACCAGAGTTAATCTGCTGACATCAAAATTTTAAATTGGGTTTCGAAATATTATGTCTTTTTCCGTCTTAATCGTCGTGTATATGTCATGTATAGCGAGACTTAACTTTTTGTTTGATTAATGATTTTTTGGGGCTGGAGACATCTTCTTTAATGGCTTGCAAACTTGAAAACAAAAGTTTAATAACCTTCACAAGAGTATATAAATGGTCTTCACCTCTACACAAAATAATAAATATGAAATTTAAATTTAATTTAAATTAAGCTGCTCTTACTTTTTATGCTTCGCTGTGAAAAATACATATCATGTAAATTAGTTATTCTTAAGGTTCACCTCTTCATAAAATAATTTTTCAAATTTTTTTTCTAGTTTTTCATGCATGGAATAAATGTAAATAATGTACATAAGTTGATGCATAATGATGTAGAGAATGTTTACATGCCAAGAAATGGTGACTAGTTAATTGTAGCTGCTATTTTGTAAGACGTATCGATGCAGTCGAAACCAGTTTTGCTAGTGGGTCCCATTTCCATGGCCAATTCGTCGGATTTGCTTTGTTTGTTAAACTCGCAACTGAATTTCCCAGACATCAGTTGTAAATCGCCACAAATATTTTCGTAGATTAGCGTGTCATGCAATTTATGTTGTAATATGGCAATCTTGCCTAGGTACTGCAGCTGACTCTTCGATAAGGGCCGTGCGGTAAAGTTGCGCAGCGATTCGGTGACCTGAAAATATCAGTATGAAATAATAAGATTAGCATTTTGAGTGTAATATAACTCTTACACTTTTAATCTCATCACAGGTCAGCTCGGACGGGTGCAGGTCAAAGGTAAGCGATATGGCCTCTTGCAACGTGCAATGCCTTCGATCCTGTCGAGCCACACACCAAGCCACAAAAGTATCGGAAATCCCATTGATTCTTAGCTTATGCTGATGCAACAGCAAATCACATATCCGATGGCTGTAGTGCATTATCTTCCGAGGACACTCTGCCTCCAGCAACTTGGACAGCTCTGGAAAAATCGCACCCAAGGCTTTTAGATCAAAAACATAGGTGTTATTTGCCGTGGCAATAACAATGACAGATGCATTGCAATGCCGCCCATAAAAGAACGGCTCGATCAGCACCGAAATTATCATCTGGTCGCATATGTCGCTTAGAGCTTTATGATAGGATTGGTCCGTTTGCTGAATAACTATTATGCGCTTGAGTTTCTGGTCCAGCGACAACAATACATGGGGCTGAAGGGGGCAACTTCTTATGGGTTTCGTTTCCCATTCAGGTGCTGAAGCAAAAGACTTTTCACTTTCACTGTCGTCCTCAAAGCAATTGCCGTTCATTTCTGTATTCCTGGGATGCGTTTTTAAACACCTGCGTGGATAAAAATATAGTTAGTTTCTGATGTGCCATTGATTGAACAGAAATAATAAGCAAATTGAACTTTTAATGAAATGCTAAAAAAGTTGCTCGCCAACTTAAAAAAACTCTACTCCATTTACACCATTTACAAATTCACAAAATTAACTGCACAGATAAAACTACGCGCTGGATCCATTCATTTTTACGTGACACAATATAAATGTAGATCCTTATTAATTGAATATGTTTCTACAAAATGTTATTCTACACCATTTAACTCCCACAACAGCTGCTCGACGATTGCCAAAATGTTGACCACCCTGTAATAATTGTATTATGTGCTTTCACGTGCTTTGAGTTTTTCAAGTGGCAACCGCGTGGAACGCTTGTTATAAAATGGGGTGGCAGCACCGATAATAAGCGGCTTAAGAAGTAAATAAACATTCGCAAGATAGGAAATGTAGTACTAATCCTTTTTTTTTACTAGAAACGTTTGGAATTCTGAACAAATGGTTCAAATCGATTTAGTAAAACAGAGAGTATACTTCTTTTTTTTGTCGACAATCGCGATTATGCATAACCAAATAAAAACTCCTTATGGATATGTATGTACATACTACATGTATATATGAATACGAGTTTTTCTTTTTTACACCATGCCTGTACTGAAAATATGTGAGTAATTATAAACCATGGAAAAACGAAAATGTTTGATCTGTGACAACTTTCAATTTAAATGCAAATCAATTGAATCAAAAATTATTGCGGACATTCCATGTTTCCTCACACATTGTAATGAGCGAGCGAATTATGACGCATGCACTGCGCAAAAAGGAGCGAAGAGGAGAAAAAATTAGTTCGTTTTGCTTTGCCGCCGTATTCTTCTGCTTTCAATTTCGATATAAGTTATTAATGCGATTACTCTCGATTTTGTGCAGTGATCAACCAGACCAATCCACGTGCACTTTTAAATTTTTAATGCGAATGGTTAAAGCAAAAAAAAAAAAATATATGTGGAAACAGAAGGGAAAATTGAGGAATGTACAATTAGTGAAGAGATAACCAAAAAATTTGGACGTCACAGAAACTTGCGTCTGCATTATTCGATATGTGAGCATGTGCAACCACTAAATTGATTAATTACTGGATTATTTTACAGATGACGTTTGAAATATTTATACAAATGCAAACTTTAGTTAAATGTGCATGGTGAGAAATGGAAGGTATATAAAATGAGAAATTAAGGTATGTATGTATGTGCATAAAATACACAACATATATAAATATGTACGTACATATATACAAATGTATATATAAATTTGCATTTCAATCTGAATGGGAATTAGCTAATATTCCAAAGTGAAATCTTTTGAAAGAAACATAAGTTCGGATATGTGTGTCATTATATTCATACACAAATATTTTTGTTTCACAGGTGCTGTGACTAAATGTTGGCCAATTTGTTAAATGGCCTTTCGGTGCTGAGGCAAAATGACTTTCTGAATCCAGGCCAAGGGCTACTGGCATAGGAATATGCCCATTTGGTGATTTCCTTGAGTGGCCCACCTAGATTTAGTAAAATGTTTTCATTTTCGATTGGTCTAATTGCAATTGACTTTGCCTTTGACAGAGCCAACAATGCTTTGCTTCGCACCCGTCTACCAAGCTATCATCTGGGATAATACTACTGCCATGTCATCCAGACAGTAAACGGGGGACAATCGCCTGCCAAAACCAGCTTAAATTAATTGCAACATAAATCAAAAGACCATCTGTGTTGCAAGGCTTTTGATCCGGATTTCAGTTGACTGCATTTTAAGCTACGAACTTTTTAATAACAACACTTTCGACAGATTTCCTTGTTCTTATCGCAAATGGTTTTGCAATCACATTTTACATATAAGCAATTGGCTTAATTACTTTCATTAAACATGTATATTGTGGCAACTTTAAGTGTCTTGTCTTATTATAAATCTATGGAATTAATTACGTCTTTTTTTATTTTATAATATAAACTTATCTCAGATTGGTTTCTTAAATTGTTTTAGAGGCTGCCATACAATTTAATTGTAAGTATTCCATATTCATTAAATAAATAAATAATTAAATAATAATTGAGGCAGGTCACGACAACGCAAAGTTCATGCTCTCGCTCGAGACTATGCAATATGGGCAAGAATGCATTATTCGAAGGATATCGACTACGATATAGCTGTCAAATATATTATTGTAGCTTAAGTTCCAAATTTGCATTTAAAAATATGTGCCCACAAAAATGTAGCAGGGCTTGAAGCGTTAAAAAATCCCGATTTCATATCAGCGGTTTGCGCCACACGCGGGAATATTTATAGGAGATTATTTAGTAATGAGATTAACATGAGAGAACACGCGATGTTCATTATTCTGTCTTGTTCAGTAATATGTCAAATTACTTTATATATAATTTGGAAGGCTCTGCTATCAAAATTGTGGCTTTTATTGATATTGGAAATCCATATCTATATATATATTTTTATTTGCGAAACCGAGCAGTCATCGACAGAATAAAATGAACTTGTTTTGGGCGGGGTATTTGAGAACTTATATTTAAATTTTGTAATCTTTTAGCTGAGATTATTTTGTTCATACGGGCGGGTAGACGAACGGACAGTTGTTGATTTCCATCGAAAATATTTATAATTTATAGGGTATGAGAAGCTCATTAAAGCGTTTATTTTATGGAATAATTTTTTTGTATCGATTTGATGCCTCCTGTTATTGTATGCTTATTGTACCGGTCATTTCCAAATCGGGCACAACTAACTAACATTCTATCTGTGTGGTTATCTGCGGCTTAAGTACTTGTTTCATTTGTACATTTCATTTGTTGGGAAAATAATGTCAGAACATAGAAACGTTTTTAACGATTGTCATTGAATTGGCCATATAAAATTAAATATAATTAAAATTTATGTTATATTACAATCAATTCTGACTTCAGTTTAGTTTTGCTTCTCATTGCGTTGAACGTTGAATTCCGTGCCACACCTCAGATCCACACTGATTAAGAGATTTACAAACGCTAAGCGAGCTGCGAGGCGAAAAGGTTAATTGCTTTGTAAGGTGGCCTGATGAAAAAAAGTGAAGCTGACCACGTGGCAGGCAACGCTGACGCAGACTCAACTTAATTGGCGCACGAGGCGCATACTTAATGCGCTTAGATGCTGGCCAAGCTCATCATAGTGCCTCATTGCCATTGCCATTGCAGAAGCCGCTTTTGTGCTTCTAATTAGATCCAGCGGATGCAATTCGTCCTCGTCACCTTCTCCTCTCATCCTGCGTAGAAAACTGCGCCGTGCAAAAGACGAATTTCGCTAAATGCGTTCGGTAAGTAAATTGAGTGTGCGAATCAGTTGGATTTGTTTTTAGTTTCTCTGGTTTTCATTGAAATTGCAATGCAGCAAATGGCAATCTATTTGCCAATTTCAGTATTTTTTCGTACTTTTAAGACAAGTCAAGTGTGTTAATTGGCTCCAAAAACTTGTGTTGAAAGTACTTAGTTAGTAGTTATGTTAAAAATTTGCATTATAGAACCCTGCCATAACCGTACGGTCTATTAAACGTTAATCCCATTAGCATAATAATTTCGATGGTGTCGAGGAAATGAGTGGATACGCGATGTGAGAAAATTGTCCCGTCCCGTGGCTAAATGCAAATCGACTGTCTGACGAAATAACGAAATAAATTGACGATGTAATTAAGTATTCCGATTGTGTGACAAGCTACGTATTTGATTTTTGCAAATTTAATGCATAACTTAACCCAAACCCTTACCTACCAGGGTCAAATTCAGGGCAATCTGCTTGGTATGGCTGTGATTCGATGTCACAAGTTAAATCAACAATAACAAGCGAAAACAGCAACCAGAACAACCAGAACAACAACATTAATGATGACAACACGCGACGACAATAAAAACAAATAAGTCAAGAGTGCGCCAGTTGCGTGGGCTCAACAGTCAGATACCCTGTATGTAGTGCAACATATATATACAAAATCTGAACAATTTTTTATTTTTTTAATTTTTTCGCAGTGTTTAGAAAATTTATCTGAAAAACTTTTTTTTAGCAACAGTAATTTCTGCTTTTCTTATAATAATACTTAATATTTTGTTTAAATTTCTTATTTGAACTCGCTTGCATTTCTTATTTATAATACCAAAATTATTTCTTATTTATTTCTACTTTCTGGGAATGTAATCTATTCTAAGAGTCATATGATCTTTCTGTAATTCGTAAAATATTTTCGAGGACAACAATAAGAGCCAACAAAAAAATGTTTTATAAATTTTTCAGAAATTTAGAAATTTGATTAATACATTTTTTGAATAGTTATATTATACGTTTTTATTTAGTTTGTAATCTAAGATTGGATTAATTAAATTAATTACAAATTATTGAAAGTAAGAGTTAATTCATTAATTCAGAACATATTCTGAAATTCAGAAATTTACTATTTATATATTTATTTAACTAATTGTATTTGAGTACTTATAAATTTTTAAATATAAAATGTTATCAACTTCGTTATGTTAGTCTGAATTTTGAGTGACCTTATGTCAAAATTCTCTTTTTGAACAGAAGAAAAGTAAATAAAAAGGGTGAAATTCTTATTTTGTACACAAATATATAAATATATATTTTATTTAAAACCTGAAATTCCAGCATATTTAACAAAATTAAATGTTACAGGGTACAATAATATAAATGAACGGCTGATTGCGTTGGTGGTTGGTTACTTGTGCATGTGGAACATGAAAAGGGCTTTGCATGCTATGTGTATGTCGAGAGCAGCAACACAAACAGAACCAAAAGCAACATCTTCTAGCTGCGGCAGCAACAATAACAATAGCAACAACACCAACAACAACAACAACGTAACACTAATTACACTAATTGTGCACGGGAGGTGTAGAAACACTTCGAGAAACGATGACGACAAAACTCCAATTTGGACTTTGACTTTTGTCTTCTGCCGAAAACTTTTCTTACACCGTCCGAGATGGTTGCGTGACAGCCGAATAGTTTTCTTAATCAAATCAAGTCGTATGTAGAACAGACTATTATCATGCCAAGTTGAACTGTCACAGGTTTTAAGTAGATCGTTTCTTATCTTACATTTGTTGATGGACTATTTATGGGCATTGGGTATGCTATTCTGAATTTGCTTGTAATTCGATTGTTTTGCTGTCTGTTTAAACCATTTTTAATGCAGGTTGCATCACGATCTAAATCACGTGCTCAGCGCTGTTCGCCAGACTTGTTGTTGTGTTGGCGTTGCCATTAACGTCATCAGGTTGGAAGGCCGCAGCACGTTGGCATCGCGTGCTCAACGTGTGCCGACTGTTATTACGTATACGCTAGCGCGGCCAACTGTGTAGAAATAAAACGTTAAATTACGTAGTTCGCCAGTTGGCCATTGTTTCCCTCTGAATCTCTCTTTCCGTAACTGCGATTCTAGCCTGATTCTGTCGACTGGGGCAGGTGTGGCACACACGTCGACCGCGCACGTACCAGAAATTTTAAGTAATCAGACGAATAGCTGGGGAGCGAGTGGACATGCAGACAGACAGAGAGAGAAACAGTCAGCCTGAAAAATAGACAACAGTTTGGGGGGCTGTGCTGGCTTGCGGTTTTGCTCTGAAGTGGCCTTTAATAGTTTGCTGTCTGCAACTGCAGCAGAATGTGGCTTACATATGTAACTGTGTGGCATTCGGCATGTGCAGTTATATTACTAACATTCAGATGCACATATACGTATGTATGTCTGTCTGTATGTGTATGCGGCAAACCAAAGGGCAGTTTAATGAAATAGCAAAGAAAATTGTGGCTGTTACCATAGCAACATAAAGTGGCACTGCTGCAAAGCGAACTGAAATTGTAATTATACAACGATTGCTATGACTGCTAAGCAGCATGCCACACTTTAGATGACCTCCAGCGGATTTATAATAGAAAATATAAAGCTTACAAATTTATAATCGATCTGGAACGTTTATGCATCTGTTGGCTATTTGTGTATTTGATTCATTTGTGGCTTATGTTCAATCACTTTCTATTATTTAAATAGGTGTTTTGCAAACTGCAGTTCAAGAGTTTTTATTTATTTTTTTACTCCCGTCGGGATTAAAGATGTATCGGCTTATAACAAAAATGTAAAATACACTTGAAATATGAAGTCAGCAACAGACATATTTAAAATGCGGCTTGTATTTTGATGGCTTAACTGAGCATTTTACATTTTAATATTTATGTATACTTTATATTATTATTTCATTCGTTTTACATTTTTGTATAATTGTCCCATTTAAGTTTTTATTTGTTTGATTCATTAACATTTTAAACGTTTATAATAGCTGTGAACACATAAAATAAATAAATAAAATAAAATGTTGTTTGTATTTTGACTGCTTGAAATTTAATCGGTAAGCTAAAAGTTATACTTTCAACTACCGTCAATATATTCTGATAAAAATGCTACATATTCAAAATGAAAATAAAATTAATTAAATACATTTTACATTCGTTTGGGATATTTCTTCATTAATTACGATTTATCTCTCACATCTGTTAAAAGATGAATGAACATTTCCATTTATGCAAATATTTGAAATATTCGGATTTAAATCTGTAAAATTTGTGTACAGCGTCCAAGAATTTGTTATTAATTTAATGTTGGTATTCTATAAAATCAACAAAAAAGGTTTTTGTGGAGTAAACTTGTCTTGTATATTCTCTATTTACAGAGTACACGTAGATAGTGTTAGAAATTTGATTGCTGTATTATATATGAAAATACGCGCTTGAAGCTCTTAAGAATAGTCTCTAATATTACCCTTTATTTTGTATTCATGTTTTTAACAGAATAGGGTATAAAAATACAAATATACACAGACAAGTCGATAATTTGTATCTCATAAAGTCACCAAACGAATTGTGTTGCCTATTTTTAAAGGGGCAAAAGAGGGAGCCTCTTTAATGAACTGGCAATATTTTACTTTTCGTCGCCTTAGGAAAATGTTTGCGGCTTAAATAAAGTTCGAACAGCTGCTACCCAAGAAACCACAAAGCATCTCTTTAAGACTGTTTGGGCCCAAACACACAACTTTAATGCAGCAATGCGAACCCGTCTCAATAAAACTAAATGAGTGTGTATGTGTTTGAGTGTGAGTGTGTTTGTGTGTGTGAGTGCGGGGCACAACAAGCTCAAGCCAAGAATGCTAGGAAAACAAATATTAACAATGCCAATAAACATAAGCAAAGCACATACTGAGAAAAGTACCAAGAAATAATCCACAAAATAATCATTATGACCATAAGGAGGCGACGTCTGTTTAGATCCAACCACAATGCTATGTAAAAACTGCAATTGCTATGAAAATAACAACAATAACAAGAATAACAATAAAATGGACAAAACTGATAAATGTCCACATCCTTGGCCAAGCACTTTGGGTGTATTATACCGAGTCCCCGAGCCAAAAGTATTTATCCAAACATCTGTGTACTCAAATTAGAGCACCATACTTGAGATATTTTAGCATACACAGCAGAGGCATAATACTCACACACACACACACATACGTACATACATAGACTCAAACAAACAAAAAACACTCACACAAAGCCCAATAGGATAATCGGCCAAGATTTAATGGTATTTTTACGTTAGCAAAATGATTTTTAATTGCATACATGTATATTTCTTCACCCACGCCTCGGGTTATTTATGTGTGAACAGGTGTATCGCAAATTAGACAAGAATTAGCAGAGCCACAGGCGCTAAAGGATGCTGTAGTCGCTCCAACAATTGACGATAGCTATGGGCATTCATACGTTGTGTTAATTAGTTTTGTGTCCTTGAGGCTTGAGGCACACTGCATGTTGATTGATAGCGCTTGCACCAAAGGGATTGATTATAAGGTAGCTCCAAAATGCAAGGACAAGGGACGCAAAAAAAAACAAGTAAAGTGCTCAAGTTGAGAGAGCTCGATTCGGAGATACCCTGAAACCAACTGTTTGTATTCTGCAGCACCTTGATATTAGCTCCCCGATTTTAATTATTTATATACAATACATTTAAATTGAGTCTTTATATATTTTATTGATTAAAACACAGGATCTAATATCCGATCGATAGTATTGAGATCAATATCACAATACGTATTAGACTACAACTTGGGTGTTTCTTTTTTTCACTTTATTCAATCTTAAAATGTTCACAGGTAATTAATAATGTGTCAACGTATATTGCATATTAATTCGAAGACTTTACCTTTAAAATGTTGGCTCTTATTGCTATCGAAAATTGATTTGTATCGAAGTTTTTAAAGCAAAGAAAGTTATCGAACGAATATAATAAACATAATGTGCGTCATATACAAGAACTTGAATTTGAAATTTGAAGTCCGTAGTCAGTATAGTCTCTAATATCCGCTTGTTCATACAGACAGAAGCAGTATCGACTTTGCTGTTGGTGAAGATGATTCCTTGTTACTGTTACATTCTTTTGTACAACTTCATTACACCCTTTTAAGAAAGTCGTATAAGATCACAATCGAATACTTAGAATAGACTCCTGGTTTAAGTACAAAAACCTGCAACAAACAATATACTATTCAATTGAATCTTTTTACACTACAATGAATAAGTATGAAAAGCGGTTTAAAAAATGTGTACAATTTGTTTTGAGATTTATTTTGACAATTTAAGAATTACCACGTTGTAGTTAAAGGACTCGTTTAACTACATCTTAAAATTATACCTAAATTAAAGTAAATGCTGATTTCTACTCCTTGCTATTCATATCTCAATAAGCTTCAAATTTGTATAACTAATTTTATGCTATCTGAGTTTAATTTTTGAAAGTACTTAAATCATAACAGAACCCATGTCGATATTTGTAGATTTACTTTGTTTCATTTTAGAATACCTAAACAGTTTGCCAATTTCTGTATTGTCCACGCAGGTTTGATTAATGTATTGCTAGTTCCATTAAACGATTTCAAAAAGTCGGTACGAAAAGAAAGAGAAATGATAACTGAAAATCTGTAGGGCAGCGGCAGTATTCATAAATCAAGAAGATACTCATTAATTCACATCTTGACAATTGGTCAATGTTCGCGATTTAAAATGCATTAAAAAACAACAGACAAGCATGGCAAACCAAAAAATCGGGGGAATTATGTCAAACAGAGTAGAAAAAAATCGGGAAAGCTCGCAGCATTGGCCAGGTCATATCCTGGCCGCGAAAATGATAAATGATAAATTATGTAAGAAACGTTGACAGCAAATAAAATAACAACACAGCAGGGAAAGTCAGGTGGAATATTTACGAGCATTAAATGTATTTAAAATGTTATTACACTTCGCTGCGGATGGGTCCGATCCGAGCACTCGATGACCAAAAACAATACGGGTATATAAGACACAAAACCAAATAAATTATGAATATTAAGTTGCCAGACAAAGAACAAAAGTCAATTGCTGAAGTTCATTGATGGGCTGGCTCACTGAACGAGGGCACAGAAGTGGCTATTGTGATGGCACTTGAGAGCTTAACGGCTTTGAAAATGCCAACAGCCAACAGAAAATGCCATAAGTTTCCATTTGCCATCCATTTGATTAGATGACCACTCCAGCTATGATTCTAAATACACTGGTGGATAGGAAATGTTTCTGCAATTGGATTCAATTTTTGTATCTTATGATTTGAGCTTTTTAAGCATTCAACAGAATAGAAAAGTCAAATGTTCCCCAATGGATGGACTGGAGCTCCCTAGTGGAGGGTTGTGGGTGTTTTCCTATTTGTGTTGTTCTCTTAGTTTGCCCTTCAGTTTTGCAGGCATTTATGGTTTCCGTTTATTAAATTTCGGCCTTGGTCGTGCCCACTCGAGTGGAGTTTCTCTACCAATTTCTGTCAAGCCCACACAAAATGTGAGTTTGCAAAATGTGAAACTCATGTGATGTGTGCATAGCTGAGCTATGCATTTTTAAAGCATCCATTAACGGCAACATTGCACTTTGCCACAAAATGCAAATGCAAATGCCATATTTGAAAAACAAAGCTTACTACCAAAGAGAAGTGAGTACTTTCTGCGAAAGTGCCTTTAAGGGATTACTTTTATTCTATTGTGATAATTAATTCCATTAAAAATTTATGCAAAGAGTATCATGAATTTGTGTTTATTCAGAGACTATAAAGTTATATATCCATAATGTTATTGACTTAACACAACTTTTATATCTTAAATCTCAATAGTCTCTGATTGAATCCATCTGTAAATAATCTTAGACTGTAAATCTAACCCAACCCGATTCAATTATCGTAACCTTACCAACCCCAAATCTGTTGAGATATAAGAAAAAAATCATACGAAATTTTGGTGATATAAAAAAAGAAATACATTCGAGCTCTTGGTAAATTGAAGCAACAATGGTTTTGGGGTGCGTTTCCAATACCAAAAGAAAGCCGATAGATATAAACTAGACTTAGGTTCACAGAATACAATCTAAATACTTGGTTGGGTTGGTTGTAAAACGAAAATTTAATTGAGCTTAACGTTCTATGCATACATATATAAAATATGCTATGAAAATCTTGTATTAAACACACAAAATGTGACACTGCCGAATCTCCATCGAAAGACATTCAGACAGCATAAACGTAAGACAGACAATCAGACAGCCAGAAAGACAGACAGACAGGCAGACAGGCAGACGGACAGACCGTCGCAAGCAGAGTTCTGTCGCAGCAAGCGAAGCTAATTTCGTCTAAGTGGGTAAAAAATGCTGAGACTTCGTGCTGCAATGTCAGCCCAATTGGCGAAGTAATCCCCCAGCAGCCTGTACGCAATGCTCAGCTTTTCTTTTCATATTTGTTGGCTGAATTTTACTGCCAGCTGGGGAGCGCCGTAGAAGCGTGTAACTTGTAACTTCAAAACAAACAAACCAACAAGCGAGCGCAAAAAAAGAAATGAGTGCAGAAAAACCAAAACAAATGACAAACAATAAAAATCGAGTATACGCATTGGTTACTTAAAGGATCAGCGCGTGTGTTGTGTGCTGGCATTTGTGGGCGTGCTCACTTTTATTCCAATGTAATTTAAGTGCCTGGCTGCTCGTTAAAGTTATTGCTGCATATTTTTTTTTTCGGCTCTAAACATTTCCGGTGCACATAATTACGCGCACAACGAGACCGCACGTAAAAGCTCAAGTGAAAATAAAAACGAACCTAGCAAGTAACCAAAAAATAAAAATAAAATAATATGTGTATATATATATATATATATATGTATATATAAAAATAAGAATTGCAACCGCCGCATGCTGCGATGCGATAAACACGGCCTGTTAATGTTTATGCACGAGGCGGCCAAAGCGTAGCAGGATAATTGTGGCGCCCCGTGTTCCTGACCATTTTGCTGGGGCTTACGGCCAAACCATTATGAACAACTGCAATGGCGACAATAACGTGCCGTTGATGTTTCACACCTGAGACACATTTTCGAGAATGTGAATTTGCGCACTCACCTGCTCCACCCAACGGTTGGCTACCCTCACTGCCAGAACAGGTGGTTGGCGCAGCGCCCAAAAGTGTGCCATTAAAATCGACTGCTCCATAGATATATACACACGCACACATTCGTATGCTTTCAGACATAAGCTAAGCGTTTGTAATGTTGCCAAGCTGGCAAATGCAACACAAATTTTGCGGTTTTGTGGTTATCCTTTTAAGGTGGCAACAACAAAAACAGCTAGCTGCTTGTCGGCTTTTAAGCTTTTTGTTAGGCATTAAATATGTTTTTGGTATAATGTTATTGCATGGGGTATATAATTAATAAAATTTTCACAGCATTCGAAGCTTTGCCTATTGATGCGATTAATAGGATTCTTTTATTTGGAAGATCTGAGTTTGACGGGGCGCACAGATTGAAGCAAATTATTTGAATTGACTTGAATATGTTCGAAAGGGCAATTGGAAAAAACATTTTGTACCAAGACCCAAAGTCTTTTAAATAATATGATTTTTGGGATTTTATTTACTCATTTTATAGCCAGAGACACGACGAGTGTACGGCATATCTTGATTTTATTTTAAATAAATCTGTCTGAAATCTAAGAATTGCCTACGTTCAGCTGACGTTTTAATATATTTATAAGTGAGGTTAAGCGTAGAGTGTTTAAATTAGATCGAATTAAAGATAATATATGTGGAAATGCTGATATACATAAAAACATATTGATATATATACTACAGATATTTTTAAAATGTACAGCATAACTCGCATTTAAGCTTAGACTTTGAAGCAAAGGCAACTTTAAGCTATTTCTGAAAATCGGCATTAGCTTAACTCAGCTGCGAGTATAATCTAAATAAGTTGTGCGATTATTTGCTTATACACTTAAGGGCCACATTTTCTTTGTATCTTAATGCTGTAGGTGGTGAGACCTTTACGTCGGGTTTCCTGGTTCGCCTTCATTAACCTAAGCACACAAAATGATTTCGTGTTTGCCGCTGGCATTTTGCCAATCAAATTGAGCATAAATCTAAACAAAATTCTAGGTTCGCTGGTAGTTAGCTCTTCTTGGCCGCGAGCTGAGTTTAATTAAACCTGAGCAGCGCAAAATTTAAACGTTTAATTGAAAAACTTTAAGCGAGCGTTGGTCCCTAGAGAATATAAACGACACTTTTTAGTTGGTTCCATGGGCGCTGAGAGGGCATGGCAGAATTTAACAATGCCACAAGCGGTAACTTTGACGCGAGTCAAACGAGAATTTTTGAGTGACAGTTTTTGGTCGCTGGCGGGAAAAATAAATTCGCAAGGCAAAGTTATCAAGAGCCAACAATTTAGCTGGCAGGAAGGCAGCGAAAAATTATGACAGTTGATAGTTGGCAGACAGTGGAGGAATAGCAACAGCAAAAGCAGCAGCAGTATCCGAAGCAGAAGTATAAGTATTAAAATCACTCATACGCACCGTGAGCCCGGAAAAAGTGACTAGCGTCAGTTCTTGTTGCTAGTTGCCCTGGGAGCTGCATTAATTGACACGTGATAATTTAATTAACGTGTCTGCCAAACGTGGCAACCCATCTAGTGCTAAGCGCCATCATCACCATCGATGCTGCGATGCTAAAGCAAAAGCTAAAGGAAACAGCGCAGGCTTTTCTCCCAGCAAGTCTGCTAATTGGGTCAGCTTTGAGGGCGCATCGAGTTTGCCCATCATTGTTTGCGCATTTCCATTGGCCACAGACTGCTTTGGAGTGAGTGGGTCCATCCCAATTCAGCGCAGTTCTGCTGAGTGTCATTTAATTACAGTGTGCGGCGCTTGTTGGCAAAAGGGATTTTCTTGTTGTTTGCCAATGACGCACCGTCACAGTTTTCCACATCGCTACGTTTCAACAGAGCAGCAATATATGCAGAGATAATTGACATCAGCCCAACGTCGAACAACACGTTTGAGACCTTCAACCTTTCACGCCTCTTCACACTCTCCCCACGTCTCCCTATGCATGTATCATAAGGTACACGCTCCTTAAATAAACTTGAGTCGCTCTGGCAAATTAAAGGCACTTGTTTTCCAAAGTTCGCTTTCAATGTATTCAGCAGCTGCAACCAATACACAGATGTTTTCTTGCTCGAGTTCTATTATCTAATTGGTTATGCAAATATAATTATAAGTGATTATAAGGAAAAAAGCAGGGCACTGATATTAATTCTCCAAATGATTTTCTCTTCAATTTGGAGGAGCTCCCATACACGTGTATATATTTGTATGTTTAATTTATGTGCGTATTTATTGAAATATGCGATATTCAGTTTATAAACTGACATTTCTCGCTTAATCAATATGTACTCTATTGAAATATGCGATATTTATTTTATGAACTGACATTTCTCGCTTAATCAATATGTACTCTATTGAAATATGCGATATTTATTTTATAAACTGGCATTTCTCGTTTATGACATTTTAATCTGATTCAGTGTGCGCTTTTTATTATGCAAAAGTGAGATCGATTTTTGTCCTCTGATACTGAAGGTAAATCTTCCGCAGTTTTAAGTTAGAGTCATCAAATTTGGTAGGTATATTACTGGTAGCCGCCCTTTAGAACTGATAACAAACTTGTATGGCCACGCCCACACCTGCGCCCATAACAGCCAAAAGTTGCGTTCATATAGACGGAAAGATGGACATACAAGACAGCATGACAGACATTGCTCAAAACCAGTAACCATGATACCTTCAGAGTATATAAATAACATTATCGAATATTAATGCTGTAATTGTGTGTGTTTTATTTACAAAATATACTTTGATAACTTTGTTATTATTTCAAAAGGTATTTTTAGTCTCTTTATAGATTTGTAAACTAGAAAACCCATTTATTTATATCAGCAAGTTGCACAAAAGAATCCTAAAGCTTTGAATTGCAACGCATCATTGTCAACTACTGAGAGCTCTTCTAGAAAATAAAGTGCAATTATTTAAGGCCAGGCAGAGATTTTATATAAAATAATGAAAGCCCTTGATTAGAAATGTGCTAGATCTCCATGAGCGTTGTTCATCTCTACTTAATAGCCGTAAGCTATATTTATGCGATTAAGCATATAAACTTTGTCAACCAATAACGACGCAGAGAAGTGTGTTACGCAAATGCGACCTACTTCAACAATGGGCCTGGCTTAATTAAATATTATGAAAATTTTATTTAAATGCGGTTCTCTAGAAATCTTTGTAGCATGCCACTTGTAATGTAGGTAACAGGCTACTAATGACTTAACATAAGATTGTAAAATAATATCTGTACATAACATTGTTATCGATAACGATCGATAAGAAGAAATTAATCGTTGTGAATAAAGTTAAGTAAGCAGAAGGAAATTTAGTTTTGACTGCTACAACTTTGTCTAAGCATTAAAATTGGAAATTATAGATGGTTATTTAGTTAGTTGATTTATATATATATATAATATATATATATGTATGCATAATTAATCCCTATATATATGCATGTATTTATTTATTTTCTATTTTCAATGTAAAAGCAATTAAAATTGAAGTTTTTATTATGTAAATGCTTTCAACAATTTTAGTAACGTATTATTAATAGTAAGTTTGGCATAATAATTCTTTAAATTGGTTACATTATTATTTGGCGGTTGCATGCTCTGCCACCTGTTAGCTCTATTGAGGCCCTTCTTCCATCAACTTTGTCGGGCTTAGGATTTTTATGTCATCCGAGCCTTAAATATGTTTCCCTAAGCTACTAAGCATATTTTCCAGGCTAAAGCACACTTTACAGGTCGACGAATAATTTTGCGACCGACATTTGCAATTTATTGCGTATGTGTAACATAAAAACAAAACAAAGACTGAAATCATATTTCATTCATAATTTACTATTTCCATTTCGATGCACTTGCCCCTTCTATGGTGGTTTGACGACAACAGCCGTAAAAATATATCTAAGTTCATTATTTTGACACCCTCGAAAAGACACCGGTTTGATGCAGTTTTTTTTTTATAAGCAGTTTTTCATTACCGATAACTTTTTTTTATCTGTAAAATGTGCTTAAGACAACACATATAAAACAGTTTTTTAGACAGTTTCCATTTCAGTGGTTTGATCTGTTCGATTCAAAGATTTGTACGGAAATATTAAAATTGTCTTTATTGAAGCATTTTAGCTGAGAGTTCTTAAAGAAACCGATGAATGAATTGATCATGATTAGCTAGTGATTAATGCTGTACAAGAGTATATTTATCTTATTGGATCGGATATGTCTCTTTTAAATGCGTTACACAGTTCATAATACAAATATAAGAATCTTTGCAAGTGTACAAAAAGCGAAGCTTTCTCATTGATTCTACCCACTGTGCTGCAATGTGGGAAATGGGCTGAACTAAAGTTAAGTGCCGCTTGAGCCTTTTTAAATATAGATACTGAACGGCGCTCCCATAAAAATGCTCATACGCATCATTGCCAACCAACTCGACTTCCCGGCTTCTCGTCCGCTCTTCGCGCTTGTTACCATTGTCAACTGACAATGCCGAAGGCGAATGTGTTGTTTCAAGTGCTGCCTGGCAGAATGGGCAAAGGGGGTGTGGTCGAATGCCGTTGAATGCAAATATTAATAGGGCAAGTTCTCTATTGTACAACAGGAACATGAACAGGAAGCCATTGCTTTTGAGAATCAGATCGTGAAAATCAGACTGTGATCAAAATGGGTTTTTTTTATTTGCTTACTATTTTTGCTTTGATTAACTTAATTTAATGCTTAGCATATAACCAGTTGGATCACTGACTTTTAAGACGACCCTCGAACTTGACAAAGGCAAGAAAAGTTGACCACCAATGAAAACCAACCAGTTAGCTTCAACAAATGTTGGCAATTTCATTAAGTTTAATTATTGCCACCATATGGGAATGAAGGCTGGCAGTCTAGAAAAATTACTAGTCATAATGAAATTATATTAAAACAGTTGAAAGACGGGCAACAGAGGCCTGGTAACATGTGCAGTAAATGCCTTACATATATGTGTCTTTTTGTATTTTAAATAAGGGTGTAGAAAATAATAGAAATCCTGAAATTTTTATTAGCATAAAGCAAAATTAAATTCCATTTATACTGCAGTAAGTCCATAAATGTTGGTTTAATGGCCCTTTGAGATAACACGAATTTCGCTAATCAACTGCCAATGCTAATGCAAATGCCGTGATAATACGACTAAATGCAACCTTGTGGAAAATCCCCATTAATTACTAATGCCCAGCTGAATTTGACTTGAGCAGTGCTCAGCGTTGCGGTTGGTTGATTAAATTCCACCTGCATGTGGTAATTATGACACCTCAGCACACACTCGACACACACACATACACGCACATGCAGACTTGTACACGCATAGGGCGATAAGCCAATGCAATTGGATGAGTTGTCATTAAGTCGAGGAGCAAAGGATACGTTTGAAATATTGCACAATCAGCGCATTAAATAATTAAGTGCTTAATTAAATGGCGACCAGGAAAATAGCGGACAACAGAAGCAGTAGTATCCAGCTGAAGGCATTATAATATCCTGATTGTCTTTCTCTCTCTCTCTCACTCTCTCTCTCTCTCTCTCTCTCTCTATTCCCCTATCTGACATCACCCCAACCACCAACCCTCTCGGTCTGTGCTGTCAGAGCTTGAACTAATTTTTGTATTGTATTTCGTGTGTTAATGGCGCATACAAATGCGGCAAGTTTAGCAAGGGGTGCAGGGAGCAGGGCATGACATTATCTGAGTCTCATCTACGCGAATGGAAATGGAAATGAAAATGAAAATGGTATTGCATGCACATCACGTGCGGCCTCAAATTTGTAATGAAAATTAAATAAGAGTCAAATAAATGACCGAAACGGTGGCATTAGTTGCTAGTTGCTGTGAAGCCTGTTGCATGCCTCATGGACTCGTTCATTAACTTGTATAACGATTAGCCTCAGGCATTACATATGATTATTGATGTTCGTCGGGGAATAGGTGATAGTTTTACCAAGTCAGCTAATGGTTGTAATTAATTATAGCTAACCATATATTTAGAAGATAAATGTAGATACAATTAAGCATTTGTATAGATAAAGCTGAGAACCAAGTGACAAATTGTAGTTTCAATTAAATTCCTTGAGTTATTTAGTTTTTACTCACAACACAGAAAAGTTCAAGTATTTCATGGTTGTGAAATCTTAAAATGCTTATATTTAATAATGATAATATAAATAACAAAAAGGCGTTTCTAAATCTGAGTACAAATATTTAGAGACACCTTGGAAATTATATATATTCCTGGTTTTAAGGCGGACACAACACAACCTTCCGTTTCAAAATAGTTCTTTCTGAATAATATCAATTAATTCACTATTTAGCGAATCAATGACATAATTTTCTAGAGCTCATATTAAGAATATTCTGCACACACAACTGTGCTGGGATTTGTTTAGCTTTGTCTAATGTATTTCTGATTTGCGCTCGTTTTGTCTAACTCGTTCTTATATCAGCCATGCTCCAATAAAGTAGCGAGTTCTTGATTTGAGCCCAACTTAACTTTATTTCACTAAGATATATGATCTCCATAGATAAAATATATTTGTATATACTTCGATCAATTTTATTTACTGAATGATTTTAACGTACAAAAGATTGTCCATTTGCCCTGATCTTTTACCAGTCTCCTGATAGGGGAGCATATTTTCTTATGTAATCATCTGGCAGCTGTTCTAGCGCCTCTTGCAGCTTCTTTTTGCCGATACGCTGCACGGGCGTCTCTGTGGGATTTTCGTAGATAATGATTTCCATAGGTATGCCGAGTCTAAGCTGCTTCTCCTTCGGATTTGGACCCAACATGAGTTCATTGACTTCCGAATCGCGCAACAACAGATAGTTCTGCTCCATGGGTATAAAATCGCTGGAATTCTGGTAGCTGGCGTAGTCACGCACAAGGCGGATAACACTACGCGAGTTTAGATAATAGCGATCGTAGACGGTCAGTGAATAGTATAGATTGCGGGTTGTTTTTGGGGCAACCAGCCAGAAGACATATATGCCAGCCTTGTTGCCATTCATCGCGACCAGTTCGCGCTCCAACATTTTATCCTTGAGATGGGCATACCAGGTGCTGCGACAGGCCATCATCATAATGGGCAGATAATTCTCATACTTGCGATTGTCGTTGAAAAGCGACGAATTATGTGGGCTTAAATAGGAGAGGCCCGGCTGCGTTTGTGGTTTGCCCTCCTCTCCGCCAAACAAGAAGGTGGCCAAGCACTTATTAACGCCATATTCACAAACCATTGGATCAAAGCATATTACCGCTGGCTTGTGCTCATACATCTCCGAGCTTGTAATACCCGTCGAATGCAAATGCTTGTGCAGCACATGCACCATCATGTTGGATGGGAAAACTACGTCCTTGCATCTGCCAACTGGACATTTGCCTGGTACACGGGACAATCCATGCACAGCTGCTTGGAGTTTGATTTCTTTCTGTTCGTTCTCCTTCGCCTCCTGCAACTTCCTTTCCATATTCATTTCCAATTCGTCTAGCTGCTGCTTGTGTTTTGATAAACCTCTAGGCATATTGAAGGCTTGAATTTAATTTATAATCATATCTTTTGAACGCAGAAAGAAACTATTACTATTTCGATTAGAGTTTGGTATTGGTAAAATAAAAATGAGAATATTAATTCAACTGAAGTATAAGATTTGGCCTGTTAGATGACATGAAAAGTAACTATTTAACATAAGCAATTTATATTGGAATATACATACAAATGTAATGTAATAATTGCAATTGGTGAAAGCTTGTCAGTCAATTTTTGTCTGGTAATTTCTTGTTCTTGTTTTAAAGTTTGCTTTTGTTGGCAGGTCAAAGATACTATGCATACAGAAGACACAGTTCCCTGGTAAACTTCATTAATTATTTATAAAATAGTAAAGCTTAAGAACACAACGCTTTCCGGAGCATCATACACTCATACACAAAATATAATATGCGAAATCAAAAATTTGAAAGTCTTTGTTTCTATTACTTAATAATAGAAAACGTTTCTAAAAAGTAGATATGTTTTTTTTTTTTAAAAAACGCCTTCTAAAATTCTGAAAATAGTTATGAAATTTGCTCTTTCTAGTGATATGTTACTGTTAGGGAAATCGTAGGAAAATCGTAGGTTTTTCAAATTAAATGTTAATAAACTATCTAAAATGTTTAAAGTTAATTTAAGCAACAGGAATATAATGTGTTGTGTGTACACACATTTAAAAAACAACTGTCTGAAAATTAGATATGTGTTTTCTATATTTGAGAAAAAATTACCCTGGAATTAAGAAAAGACAATCCTTGGTTTTATGTAAAATTCCAACCTTCAGTTTTAAAAATATATTTTTGGAATAAAGTTGGTTACCAATGAAGCCCATAGAATGGCGATTTTCTAAAATTAAACTTTTTCTGAGTGTACTTTAGAAATAGAAAACCTATTTATTGTGTTTGGAATCATAATGAGCACATGCCAAAATTTTCTCAAAATATTGATGCCGAAAATTCGATTAACGTACACCAAAAATATTTTGACATTTAAAATAAATCTATTGTCAACAGGCCGCACAGAAAACCAACAAGTGACCAGCTATCAATCCATATTCTCTATTCTGGAAGCTCGGATTTCCATGCTTTGTTGTTTGTTGTTGTGCATTTCATTTTTCTTAGTTTAGTTCGGAGTCGAGTTTGACAGGACCGAAATGAAAATTGGATTGGTCTGCGAGAACAAAAAGCAAAAATGGTCGGACATTCAAAACCATTTATAGAAGTGCGCGGGTAATTCGAAAAGTTTGCTCATACTTGCCAAAATGGATAGAATGCCGAGCACTTCAATTTAAACTTTTGGCCATCCGCAAGTTTTTTGGAGGCCAGATACTATGCAGATTGTGCTTAGAATTAGGCCAGAATGCCAGCCAATTGTTTTGTTGTTGTAGCCATCTTAGGCCTTGGCTCACAACTCCAAGTTTCATCTTAAGTAGCAAGGCGCAGGATCTGGCTACCCATGAAAAGGGTCGCTGGCATTACAAAGAGTTAATTAATTATTTCTCTAATCGCATTTGATTTGATTCAAGACTAACGGAAAAAAAATATAATTTTATTTATGTATATATATGTAAATATACAGAATATGTTATATATTATTTTTATATATTATATATTATATATTACATTTTATATATTTACAAGCTAAATAATGTCGGCAATTGCATTGTCTGTATCCCACTTGGCCAGCACATGTCCGATTTTGATTTGGGTATATGCCACCTATATCTTAATTTCACCACAAAAGCCAGCACTTTAATGCCATGAGCTGCAAAAAGGTCTTTGGCTCCCTTTTCAAAAAAAGAGGTTCAACTCGCATAGCTCCCAAGTTTGCAACACAATTTAATTCCAAAAAATATTCCTTAGCTCACACACAAATTGCACAGTTGTCAATAGTTTTCTTTTTTCCATTTTATTTTGGTATGTGCCGCGACCAACTTTATCGACACTTTGATGTGAGTGCAAAAGGTGCGTGTCAAGTTTGCGACTGGGTCTCTATCTTTGACAGCTACGAGGCGCCGGCCGTAAAATGGAGACTTACCCACTTTTGGGATGCACACGCAAGAGTCATAGTCAAAAAATGAAAAAGGAACGAAAGCGGATACGGATACGAGTATACGTTTGTATGAAAAAATGCCAGAGCTGAACAGGCAATTTAGGACAAGTGAAGTATGCACAAATAGCAGGTGAAGTATTTTAGAAATTTTTTAGATGAAATTTGCATATTGATGCCAAATACTTGCAAAGAAAAAAATTGCTGAAAGATTCGTCAGAATACTACAAACTAATCCAAATAACAAGAACACGTTTTAAATGAACTCGGTAAGCAACTTTTGCCATTTTGAGCTACAAATAAGAATGAGTGAAGTACTAAATAACTGAGTGCAATATATTCGCAACAATTAATTTTAATACGTATTTATTTTATATAGGAATCTATATTTTATAATTGAATTTATAATTGGATTTGCTTGTCATTCTTTTAATACCTTTCATATTGTACTTTTACATTACTATCTAGTATAAATATAATTTGTATTATGCGGGTGGTATTAAAATACTATTGTAAAGTTTGAGAAACCGCATTGTTTGAGATCCCACAAAGTATATATATTATAGACCGAGTTGATATAGCCATGCACATGTGTCTGTCTTTTTGTTTATGTCTTTGTGACTCAGTTTCAAAGCTATCTTGAAGAGTATATGTCGAAGGCGAATCACTCATCGATCACTTCATTTAGGCACAATTGGTCGAAAGGTGAGTAGTTTTATGAGAAGCTTTTGGGTGTAACAAGTTATGTGAACCAAACTAAGCAGATTTGCATGTCGGTATTTATTTGGGCTAAAATTAACCATAAGTTTGAGGTTTTCCTAATTTTCTTTCTAAATTTAGATGTCTTGAGACTGACTTTGTTGTTGTTTTGTTTAGTTGTTTAATTAATTAATATAATGCGAAGCACTTAACATTTTTGTGATAGGCTAATTTATTGAAAAATATAAATAAATAAAGCCATACTGATTTGACTATTTGACGGTTAATAGTGCAACCCATTAAGCTGATAATGGTTCAAAGGCAAATGTGAGTGGTTTCTAATTAATAATCGAATTTAGCGGTTATTTGCACTTTGTTCAATTCGTGTGCGATCAGATAAGTTGGTTATTATCATTGAGTCATACACCAAGCAAAACGAATTTTAAGCGTACATTTGTCAAATGTTCCAAGTGACAGTCAGGCCTTATATACGTGTTCATTCAGCAAAAATAGTGATTGACATATCCATTTGGCGCAATAACCAATAACGCTGAGCACTGACAAACAGATGAGTGTAAATTTGAAAAGCGCAATTATGCAATTGAAACCAGCTTAAAAGTGTGGACAGGGCTCAACCGATGCACAATCAGCCAAACAAGTCATATAGTTTTGCGGTGAATTTGCTGGCATTATGTGAGCTGTAGTTGCCAGTGAAATTATTCCATTTACATACACTGGCAGCAAAACAAATACAAACTCGAGCGCAAGCACTGCTCATAGTTCAAACACAAACCCAAATATAAACACACACGCACAAACACACACACACACACACACATACACAGACACACACCCTCAGACTCCACTTAATTTGTAAATAGATGCGGCTCTGCGAACTGAAGTTGTTGGCATACAAACACATTCGCATGTCGGTTGCCAATTTGAAGTTGATTTTGAAAACTCACTTAGTGGCATAATATCGAGCAATGGTTTGTAAAATTCGTTGAATGGATTCAAATGAGCTGTAATCGGGCTTATATTTCAAAGGAGTCATTAATTGTAGCAAATTGCAATCGTACTATTTGATTCAATTCAATAGTCCATAGCTTGAAATTTGTTATTAATAAATATAAGCCGCAAATTTGACTACCATTGCAAATAGGTTTCATGTAACAAATTATTTATGTAGAGTGAAATTATTTCATAATTCATATTTCTAACAAAAATATATCTAAAAATTTCTATAAATCTGATATTAAATGAGTTTTAAAATTCATTAGATTCAAAGGTAAGTTTGCAATATGCTTGATCAAATTTTAACTTATGGAATAGTATACTTCTTTACATTATTTATTTTACATATGCATATATACATAATTTTTTCATACGCTTACGCTGTTAATAACACACATTTTTCCGTTTTCTGTTTAATATAAGTATGAAATATATCCATGACAAATATGAGAATCAATATATCCAATAAATTATGCTTATGGAAATATATATCTCTTTAATTGTCATAAGAAAATATTGAAATTGATTCAAGCCCTTATGCTCCATCATGAAGTTATCCACTCCATCGTTAAGCACAGACACGTATTCGTATCTGGTTTGCTTTATATCCACTTGAAGGCCAACATATGCAGGCAAACGATGATAAATGATGACAGAGATGCTGTTAATGCAAAAGAGAATACAAAAATGCGCACAAATCAGCTGACCCATAAATATGCCTTCGCTTAATATGTATGTCTATATCTTCTTGTCGTTGTCGCCTGGGCATGATGACCCCAGGCAAAGAATACAGAGCAGCCGAATCAAATTCCACGCAGGCGTGAGTTTGAACATCGTTAATATTATTATATGCATTATTGTATTTATTATTGATTTTCTGACGGAAAATGTCTGTGTCCTTATATTTTCCTTTGGCTTCCTTTGATTAAAGTGGCTCGATGCTTTAAAGCATTCTGCCATACGTATACTTAATACGAGTATGTATAAAAATTGTTCGCAAATATTTTTATATTTGCACATATGTAAATGCACCTAATTAGTTAAATTATGTGCAGTCAATAAATTGTATATACAGCAAAAAGTCAGCCAAAAAACTGTCTATGGAGCGGAAAATAAATGAGACGAACTCGAAATGCTCTTCAGAATACTGAAACGTAAAGGAAAAAAATATTAACATTTATTTATTGCTATTATATAAAAAATGTATCAAGAAATTTTAGAAAAAGTGTAGAATTAATATACTTCGCCAAAACATAATTTTTATAATCCATGAGTAACTCTAAAAAAAAAGAAATTACTGAATCTACAAGCTAAAAACCATATTCCAAGCACTCGCAAATGAAGTGCATTATGCGGAATGATATCATGGGTCGAGCCGTTGGAGAAAACTGAGTAAAACTCCGGACTAAAAGTGCTGGCAATTGCAGTCGAGCTGTGGTGCTGGTGGTGCTGTGGCAGTGCGGCTTTTTGGCCTGTTTTGCGGGTGCAGAACATTTAATTTAAAATGAAATACATCATGCTGGCCAATTATTTCAGCAATTTTTGCAAATTAGTAGCTACCAACTATTGCTGTGGCCCAAGAAGCGCCAATTATCTTGAGAGGGTGTGTCTTCCCATAGAAATGTGGGTGTGTGGCTGTGTGCATTTTCGTCGCATACTTTTATGCAGTTGGCGCTAATTACGAAGAGGAAAAGCAATTGCTAATGTTGAAACTGGCAAAGAAAGTCGTGGCAAAAACACAAGGCTAACAAGTGGCCATTGTCTGTGTCTCGAGGGTCGAGGCTAACAATATGACAAGGGCCAAACGCATTAACACAAAAACAATTGCTAAACTGACGAAGGGTAAAATCAGGATACGAACGGGAAAAAAGTAAAAGGTGAACCACATACAATGAAATTTTAATTAAGTCTGAGCCGGTTCGCTTTTGTGCTGATGCAGCCAAACGAAAATGCCACTGATTATATATACATATATATAAGCGTGTGTATGTATGTGTGTGGGTATGGATGCTTATGTGTGTTTGCCCGAGTGTATCTAAAATGTTGGCATACATACATATTTTGTTTACCCTTTGCTGTATGTACTTTTAGTCTTGTATGTGTTTGTGTGTTCGGGTTTTGTTTTGTTCTGTTTTGTTCTGTTCTGAATGGCTGCACAAATACAAAACGTCTGCAACTTTGTGCATGAGTGTGTGAGTGTGTGAGTGTGAGTGTGTGAGTGTGCGTGAATGTGTTTCGGTCTCTGTGCAACATAAATGCATTTGTGTAATTACACAACAAACACAAGCGCAAGCAAACACAATTGTATCTATATCATGTACTTTGTAGCATTTTAGTCATGTTGCCACCACTCGTGCATCATTTTAAAGCCCATTTTCTAATTGAAGTAAATGTGCTAAAAACAGCTAAACTTTCGGAAATAAGAAAATAGCTTAAGTATTGTTTGTAAATTCGACTCATTAGACAATTAGTTCTCGACAGCATGGTAGGCAGATTTTAATGACTTGACTTCTGGAACTGATTTAAATATTTGAGAAATTTGTGATGATCTTAAATTTAGTAAAAATATTCAGCAAAAACAATAGAATTTGGAACGTCGAAATATTTGTGTTAAGTGCGGAAAGGATTGTTGAGGAAAGTAATTAGAAGTGAATTATTGTTTCAAAACTGAAAGTGGAATAATATTGCAAATGGAATGCTAAATTTTAAATCTAAAAGAACATGAGGTTGCTTAAATATCACACTGAGAAATCATTATTGAAAAATTCATATCGGATGGTAACATTTTTTAAATTTAGATGGTATTATAAGAAGTTAGCGCCTATACGTTTGCCGATTATAGCATTCTCTTGCCGACCTTGGTTGTTATATGATAAAATTCCGATTAGGTTAATAATTTCTTTTAATCTTTATCAGCTCTGATAAAGATACAAATCTTTTGTTATCGTAGAAGGGAATATTCCGACTAACAACACAAATCTTTAGCTAAAAAGATTAATTAGAACTAGAATTTCCATGACAGGGTCATCTATTTTTTGTAAATAAATAGTTTTTCTTAAATTCCGAACAAGATGTAAATTTTTAATAAAATCAACAACATGAAATTGGCCCTTAAAATGCTTTAACCCCGATTCAAAGTGCCATTAGCCTTCAAAAGGGCAGCCAGAGACCGAGTGCGTCTGCTTTATTTCAATTAATTAAAAATGCAACTCAATGCATGTTGTATGTGCTGAGAATTACCAAACGCACAGCAACGTTGACCCTGGCTGAAAAACTGTGTCGAGGGATGCAGAAAGTAAAACTCGTTATTAATTCGACCTTTTGCCTAGAGGGGAATTGCAAGCCATGCCAGGGAATGGGGCTGCTGCTGTTGCTGCTGTTGTTGTCGTTGTGAGTGAAGTGAATAAAGCCTCTCAGCCGACGACCCTTGAGTGTTAAGCTACGTCGTTAAGCGGCGACAATTAATCAGTACTGAGATTTCCACAGCAGAAGAATAAAGTTGCAGCTCAAAGACACTTACAGCGGCTTGAGCCGGATCTGCTCTTATGCGTAATGGTCAAGGACCAGGCAGACAGAAAAAAAACAACATCAAAAAAAATAAGAAAATTGTTAAAAAGTCAAGCGGCAAAAGCTTAAGGCAGCAATGTAGGGATCAAGGATCAAAGTGCCAACTTGCGACCTGATTGATTACTTTGAGTGACAAGTTTGTCCGCTTATGGGGAATGTTTGATTTTGCAGATTCCTTTTTTTTCGCTTTTCATTTTCTATTCATGTTTGCTTTTTTTTCATTTTATGTAAATAGAAACAGTTTTTGTACCAGTCAGCTATTTATTTATGTAAAGCTGACCAAATTGAGTTCACAACATAAGAGAGAGATTGAAAAAATAAAATAAATTTAATAAAAAATCACGAAGACTTAAATTTACAAAGTAGAAAAGTTATAATTAAAATGGGTATCAAAAGAATAAAATTTAAAATATAAAATGAAATAATTGAAGATAATGTATTTAGAATCATAATGTGGATTAATTAATCTACTTTATGCATATACTTGCAGTATAAATATAAGCTTGAATATAAATATTTAAGAATCGATGACACAGTTTATGTTCGAATAGGATTGACAAGCCCCCATTTAAGGTGCTCTCCTTAAGCGATAGAGCATAACAATTGCGCAATAAATGCACAAAACTGTCGATTGGTTCACCTGTGAAAAATGGCAAAATTGCATATATAAATAAAAAACGGGTCATGCCAAATGTGACCGAAACAGACACACCCACACTCACGTACACAAATATAAACACAAGCATGAATACAAACATGAACACAAACATGAACATAAACATAAATATAAACAGAAGCCCTAGCAGGCAAACAAGCACATCGACGATTTATTTCAATCAGGCTGGAAAATTGCGCATACGCCCCGTCAAACGGGCAACAACATCTGACAACTGAAATCATTATAGTAAGGCAGCAAACTAGACGCTAAAGAATATATCGACATGCAGTTTGACAGTTTGACTATTTGACTTTGGCGAGCTCGAATGCCTTCAGACAGTAGCTAGCTGTAATAGTAGTTGTAATAATAGTAGAGAAGGAGGAGGAGGTTGATATTTCTGCAGTTCCGTTTGACTATGGGGCACAAAATGACGTTGCAAGCAGGGCTGGCAAGCGAACAGCAGCAGCTGTTGGGCTGAGGGCCAGGGGATAGCGGGCATTGAATAAACTTGTACAAGATGAAAATCGTAAACATGCTGCTGCTCCTGCTGCTACTGCTCCTGCTGCTGGTTTTCCATTGCGCCAATGGCGCCCATAGCCACTGGCAATGTGAAAACTTTTCCTCAATGTGTGAGCAAATAAAATTTGTTTAGTGTACAGGCACAAAACTGCAACCTCCAGTCGTGTTGACGTGTTGCATTGTCGTTTGTTTACACAGCCACACAACGACAAGAGCAGGCAACAAACTTTTCGACATGCTTCAAAAAAGCTGCTCCGCAATTTAAATGCTGACTTTAAAGCATGCATTATTTTTCAGTGAAATAAATGTGAGCTTATGCTGAAATGGATGTTTACGCATTAAGCTTTGGATATTGGCCCAGCGAATCGTTCAAGGCAAACTTAAATCGAAATGAATTGCTCAATAAACTAATGCACGTATTCTATGCTTTATTATTCTATGACTGACTCATCAATCTACTTCATGTTTGCTTTTTTTTATACTATGCATAATAAACGCAAAGCACAAAAACCAAAGAAGTAAAAAAAAAAACAAAAGAAAAAACGTTTTCTTGCGACTCACGCGTTTCGAATAAAATGCTGCCAATAAAATGTCATAAAGCGGGAACGTGAACGAACACATTTGACAGCCAGTGTGCGTGTATGTTTGCTATTGTTATTGTTTATAGTCGCGGCAATCACGTGCTACAAAGTTTTGCGGGCTGACATTGCCCAATCCCTTTATTCGGCGCACGCAGTGCGCTTCAGTTGCAAAAATGTCTAAGCAGGGCAAATAGAATCTAACAGCAAAACAAAAAAGGAGCTAACACTGATTTCAGCAATTTGAAAATGATAACTGGAAAATACCCTGCATTTGGCTTACCGTTTTTTTTTTTATATCTTAATCAGTACAAAAGAATAAAACCAGGTTAAGATGACATACCATGTCAATTTTAGTCGGAGTGCACAGAAATTTTTGAATATGAATTGCTGCCGCGTTAGCTTTTAATTTATTTATTTATAATATCAGTCGGCACAGAAAATAAATAATATCAGTCGGCAGTGAACAATAAATGTATTCAATTCTGGAGGTATTTAACTGCAAAGTATCTCAAAAGAATGAATTAATTCTGGCAATCATAGCTGTTATATAAAAACCTATTTTAAATTATAAAAAAAAAATTATAATACCTAACACATTCATATTCCAAATCTCCTTATGTAAATATTTACCTTTAACTATTATTTGACAAAAATGTAAAATTTAAATTCTTCACCTTTTTGAGTAATTCAATAAATCAAACTCAATATTTAAGTTTATCAAATATTTGCACTGTCCAGTTTGCGTTCCATTGATGCACAACACAAAAGAATAAAAATCAGCATACAGAACTTATTGTGTTTTACGTTTTTTCGAGTTATTGTCTGTGTTTTTAGATGAAACTCAAATATTTGGAGTTATCCGCAATATGCACGTAGCCCTTCTTAAATTGTAAATAAAAATAGTTTTTACTTGCAGCATTTGTCACTGGCCAGTTTTACGCTTTGTTTGTGTTCAATCAACCAAATTCGTTAGTTCGTTAAAATATAATAGTTTGCAGTTCAGTAGCAAAGCAAAACAATCCAAAATGTTGTTGCCATTTGCTTGACTTTGAAATACCTTTACAACAGTTAAAAGTATTGTGTATTGTGATTTACATATAAGTATGTTATGTAACGTAAGCCAAGTAATCGATGACTGAAATGGAAAATATTGATTTTAACAAATCTGCAATCGTATTGTACATTAACATTAAATAAATGTAGCCTACTTGAAAAAGGGTAGAACAGGTATCGTATTGTGCACATTTTGTCATATTGAAAACTGAACTTTCCGCTGTAAAATCAATATAACTATATTGTGCAAATCAATGCGTGTTCAATAAGCGAACAGTGATACTTTGAAAAACAAAAAAAAAAATCATAAAACAAAATTTGAAATTCTAAATTGTCACAACTATTGGTAAAGGAATAACAAAACCTATGCTAACACATAAAATTGGTATAGTTAAGAGAGTTCGACTGGGAGCATTGCTCAGCCACAGCTGTTATAGTCGATTAAAGCACAGTTTCTCGTTTACGTGTGCATTCACAGATTTCGATGAGCTGCAGAATACACAGAATGCACCCACACATATTTCTGTTCGCTTCGATTATCACAAATGCAAGTAGTTATGTATGTAAATAGTAAAGTAGTTTGTTCAATTTGCAAACACGGTTTGGTTAACAAAGTCTGTATCTTGATGAAACTACTATAGACTGTCTATATTTGTAAATATGTATATCTACCTGGTAAGTTTGTGGACTATGTATTTAAAACACTAGCTTTTATTACTCTACTTCTATTATTCGATTTGAATCGTTACTAGTTATTCAGGGGGGTATCGATATCTATAATATGTAAAAAAGCATCCGAAAACTTTTCTCCTCCATTTTAAATTGTTATTGCCCCTTTGAGTATCTGAGATAGACGGTCAGACAACTTCATTATGCCCTTCTTACTTATTTGAAAAGGATTCAGCTTATATAGCTCTGTACACATATAATTTTAATTCTCGTAACTATTTTTAAGCCGCTTATAGCAGATGTTATTTAATCGATTGCGATTAATTTGTAAAGTATTAATTTTGTCATAACCTAAGCAAATTTACGAACTGTAAATGTTTTTTGCTTATTACAAGTGCAATAATTGATTGGCAAATATTAATATATTTAATGAAATGTTGGTAGTTTTGCCAGTTCATTTATGCAAGACAAATATATTTTGTTGAGCTTATTTATGTGCAATAAAATAATTGCAAATATGAAAATTGATTGTGCAACGCCCAAATAATATTACTAATGAATCACAATTAAATGTTTTCCAACAATTTAAAAAGCTTGTATGTGAGGCAGGCGTTGTGTGCAACTGGCCGAAAAGTGAACAAAATGCCGTTTGCTACAAATAATTATGCGACCATTGCAAACGCAAACAGTGTTAGACAATAATCAAATCGAGGGGGCGTGGCGGACTTGCCAGACTAGAGAGGAGAGTTGTGTAAATATGCTAGTTGGGCATTGTTTGCCTCACATTGCGTATACGACGTGTATTGCGACAGAAAGTAAAGTACCGCCTGTAAATTGCAAATGTTAAGTGCGTCAACATGGGGCACATGAACCTTATTCGCCCCCGACCGAAGTCCCCTCCTTCAGCTTAACACCATGCCACCACAGATGGCGTGGCATAATGACGCCAACAAATCGACGACAAATGTGCCGCCAGTTATACAACCCTCCATTACACCTACCCACTTATCCACCACCCCTTCGTGGGGACTGTAATAACAAATATTGGTCGCTGGTGAAGTGCTGGCGCATTTTCAATTGCGTGGCGATATGGGTTTTTTGTTGATATCTATCAGATACTTGCCACAGTCCTTGTATTATTTGCCACCGAGCTATTTGTCATGTGACTTTCGTGCTGTTTATTTTGCCAGTGGAATGCATTCCAAAGTGCTTCAGCATTACTTAACAATGCAACTGCAAATGATGTGTGTGCTCTACCATCAAGCTGAATATGATCGATTAACTGAATTGCATAGTACAATGATTAAAAAAATAAATAAAGTTTGATTCGCACTACTTTGCAACGTTCGAATTGAAGCCAGCACTTCAGCTCGCCTCGAATTTGGTGTCAATCAGTTAGCGGAAGGATTGCTGTCAAACTCATTAGGCAGCAAAAGTAATCTGCATGTCGCCGGCATTTGCCGGTCAAAGCCAATGATTACAATCAACGTGGTCATGGAAGAAATGCAATTGCCATTAATGCCAGTAAACCAGTACACACAGTACAACTGTAACGCAGTCATTGCCCCAATTGGGATGGCACGTCAATCGATTTGTGCTTTGATTGACTCAACGAAATGCAAGCGATTTGATTTGTTTGTGTGGCCATGTGCATGTGAGTGTGTGGATGTGCCAACAAAATGGCGGCTCTGGCAAACACATTCCTCGGACCATAACGCATCCAAATTAACAAAAGTCAACGCATAGTCAATTACGGGTAGGCGATGTTGTTGACCATGTCGTGGACATGGCGTCTCATCAGCCAAGTGGTTGACTGACTGCGCCTGGCTCTCAGCCCAGCGTTGGTCAGCACACACTTATCGTAAAGTACGCACCCACGCACACTTGTGCAATCGTAACCAATTTGCGGCAGGATTTTCCGGCTGTCCTCGATGGAGTTCTGGGCTCGTAGTTGCCGGCTTGCATGCTCAATGCTCATTGATCGCTGCACAAAAGTTTAGAAATAATTAGTAAACTTTTAATTGGAAACTAGTACGCAATGGCAAATCGATTGGTTGCATTTCTGCAGTTTTGCAATCAGGCCTCCTCCTTCCCCAATTCCCCTACCGAGCTGCCTTCCTCTATTCATCCAATCCCAATGGCTGGCAGTCTATTATTGAGTGCCCGGTCGCTTTTTTGGTTTTTGTCGATGATTTTCCGAGTGCTTTTTACTTCGATTGCATTTTCGGTGTTCTTTTGATGTTGTTTCTTGTTCCTGAAGTTGTTTATTTTTCCTTGTTATTTTTGTTATTGTTTTTTCTACTTCACTGTTGTTTCTGTGTGTGTGTGCGCGTGTGTGTAACTTTATTTCGTTGCAATTTTATTCCCATGAAATTTGTGGCTCCGCACAAATTTTCAAGTCTTTGTGGCTTACAAGGATTTCCTAACGAAATATGCACTGCATGCTGTTTGGTTAGCAGTTTCTGCAAAACTTTATGGCCATACTTTCAAGAGGAATTGGCACTGAAATGTCGGATAAGGGCGCGGGGACGCGGCGCCGAATGCGTGATATACTAAATTAGCTAACAAAACAGCAACATCCACTCTTGCACGCCATACGACACTGTGCGTATACGTAATTTTACGGTTTGTAAGTATTGGGTTCAAACTGTTTATGTTCTCTCTTTTTTTTTTAGCTTGCATGGCAATTTTGATCAGTGTACTCTAGCTATAAATGCTTTTACTCAAAGATATTGTCCGTTTGGGAAAAGTTTAAAGTTAAAATAATTTTGAGATTATTCTTTAGCCTTTTGTTGACTTTAGCCATTATATTATGTACACTGTTACCGTCTTAATAAATCATTGATTTCGGAGTCTATGTGAACTTCAAGTATTTAACTTAAGGTAAACGTTTAAAATATGTGACATTTAGTCGAACTAAACTGTCGTTTACTTTTCGCAACTCAATTTGGGGAAGTCACTTGCCATGGAAACTTAGCACAGTTTCTTCTACTTCTTCGCAGCAAATTAGATTATTGTCTATTATATTTAGTGGAACACGGTAAATGGAAATTTGTGCAGTGCACTTTAAATCTTAAACGTAATTTAATTTCCAATGCAAAGCAACATCCGAGGGTAAAAAAAGCAAAATAAATGCAATGCACCTGTGCAGTTGATGGGGTGGCGGCGCACCTGCCTTCGAGAGACGGGTAACGGAGCCATGGAAAAGGGATAGAAGCCAGACGCAGACAGACACTGGGGTGCATATTAGCAGTAAGGACAGCTCCCTTTCATCCATTGCGATGCGCAACACTTGCTTACCATTATTTATATACATACGAGTATATGCGTATACAAGTTTCTAAAAAGCAAGCGGGAATGCTGCCGTAACTACTGATTTACTACACAATATTTTTGGAGGTTCATCTTTTTTTCTGGACAAACTGGAAACATGTAATTAAATATAGTTCACTGCAAGTCAGAATTTATAATTGAAGTGTGTATATTTTGCTTAGGGACTAGCGAGTTAACTCAAATGTTATGTTCTGATCAATTTGATATACCCATTGGCGCTATGCATTTTAAGGGTATGTGAAATGCTCGAGCATTCAGAGCGCATTAGCGCGAATGTTCATAGCTGTTGTCCTCTGTAAGAATGTGTGTGTGGGTGTAGGTGTAGGTGTGTGTTTGTGAATTCAACTGGCAGCCACAACGATGGCTACTCTGACTGTGACTTCAGTTTTGACTCGGGCTTTAACTGCGCCTGAGTCTAATGCGTGCCTCAAGGCTTCACTCGCAGTGTTCGCTAACGGTAACTGCCGCCATTTTAAACTCGTTTCGCATGCAGCCGTTTTTTGCATTCTTATTTCATGCCCAACGTGAAAATGCCGCATGCCATAATGAAATGAAATGTAATTTGCATTTAAACACACACCCACTCACAAACACACACACACACACACATATATATATATATATATATATATATTTATATATATAGCGCAAAAGGCAGGTAAACTGAAAAATCCTTAGAGGCATGCAGAGCTGATCGGGCTGGGGGCTGCGTGGGTGTGGGACTGTGGGATTTCTAGGGTGTGCTGGTCGTGCGTGTCTGGCGGCGCATTTACATTTACATCGTGGAGCCTGAGCCCACATGCATTTCATTTCATTAAAATTGCAAAAAAAAATTTTAAGTGAAGCTGGTTACATATTACATTCTGTACGCTTCTAATACCCTGCACCTATTCAGATAGTAGAATAAGTAGGCAACCCTTAGAAAGTATATAAACTTGATCAGTACGCAAAGCTCCCTCAATATTGCATCAATTTTGCCATCGGCTTATAAACGGATCGTATAATAAACATAAAATGTAAGCAAGAATGTATTTTCTTTATTCAGTACAGGGTATCTCTTAGTCTTGACTAGAGTAATTTTCTTATAATATTTTATTTGGTTGTCAGTTTCTGCTATGATTTTTGAACTTTTTCATATTGCCAATAACAACTTCTTCTCTAACAAATTATTTTTCATTTAATTAATTTTGTATGCACTGTAACCTTTGTGTGAACATTTTTATGGCTATGTCGTAAACGAAAATGCATTTGCGTTTTTGATATATACTGTTCATATGGAAATACGCAGCTAATATCTTTACTTTATCCTTGTTTTGTATCATACAATTAAATTTGCATGCGAGCATATGTTAAAAAAATGCAAAAATTTAAAATAAATCATTGGTTCCGTTTTGGCCCGTCAACCTTTCATTAGGGGCGAGCCAAGTTACCTCGATGAGCACATTGGCACATCAGTTCAGCTTCATATCAAAACTGATTTTAGTGTAGGTTTTTTTATTCACCTTCAAACAGTCGTGACAATTTAGAATTTCACATTTTGCTTTTATTTTTTTCATCGAATCGCTGTTATCTTTTAGGACATGTGTTGATTTCAACAATATTTCATGTGCAGTTTTCAATATGTCAAGTTATGCACAATACATACATCTGCCAATACTACATCCGAGTTTTCTAATTGGCTATATTAATATGAGTGTAAGGATCATAACGATTGTAGATTAGATAATATCAGTAATTCCCGGTTCAGTTATGGTAAGGAAAAATATTATATAACTAAAAATACCTAAATACTTTATCCATTAATATTGTTATGTGAACTTACTTGTGGTACAGGTATTTCAAAGTCAAGCATTTGGCAACCACATTTGTGCTTGTTTTCATTTGCTTTCCAATTGCAAACTATTATTTTTTAACGAACTAACGAATTCGGTAGATTGAACACAAGTAAAGCGTAAAACTGACCAGTGACAAATGCAACATGTGCAATAGATATTTATTTACTATATAAATGGATTACGAGACCATCCAAAGGAGCTGCGTGTGTATTGCGGATAACTCCAAATATTTAGGTTTCATATCAAAAATTGACAATAATTCGATTTTGCACAAAACGTAAATATTTCGTAGAGCAGTTGCAATTTTTTATGGCTATGTTATGTGAGCGTATCTAGTACGATTCGTTCGGTGGAAAGAATTGTTTAACAAGGCTTATTTTTTGTTGTGTCAATAATTTGATTACCCATATTTGCTAGGTATCGTAATATTGTTATTTTAACTGTGCTTAATTTATTTATTAAAATAGTTAGAACATATTATTATTTTATGTATAATACGAGTATATAGGATTTAAGCATTTTATATTAATTTAGTTTTAGTTTAGACACTGTATTAATTTAAAGAAATATATCAATCAAAAATGTAAATAATGATGGCTACCTTCCTTAAGCACGTAGATTTCTCTATTCAGTTTTTTTCAACTCTGCATTTGAATCAGTATTAGAAGTTTGCTAACGATTTCAGATCGATAGTTAGAGAGTTATATTTTTTTTATACTATCTTCTTACCTGATTGTGGATTTCTACTTATTATAGGCTGCTGCTTGTATTAACCTGAATAGAATATGCACTTTTCAATTCATTCAACAGCACTTCAATTTCGACTTTTTGGGCTTCAATAGTTGACCGCATTTTTATCACATTTAATAAAAGAGGTTTCAATTTAAGAAACATAAAGGGACAACATTTACAATGCATTTCTGGGGTCGTGCACTGTAAGAGAAATGTGAAAATCATTTTGGAACTACTATTGAAACATATAAATTGCTTAGGAATTCGCTATTGCTAGCGCCAGCGGCGTGCTGAACACATATTGGAAGTAACAGAAACGCTACCCAAATTCCACAAACGATCATGTTTAACAGACTTGAGCCACAAGAAACTCTGAATTAGGCTCAGTTGATATTTCCAAACGTGCTCTATTGGCAAATTATCTTATATGTAAGTGGTCTCCGAACAGATAATTTAGATGAATTTTGAGAGCTCATATATATTTACTTTATGTATACTATATATTTGATCTATTTATAACTAATAGATTGTGTTTTTTAAGCTTTGAGCTTAATTTTTTATGCTTTTGAAGCTACACAGCAGTCAATCTTTATTTATTTAAATGTGGTTTTATCTGGCAGGCCAAACAATGCTCATATTAATAGACCTCTGAAAATCAGTTTTAGGTTTATGAAAAAGAAAGATAGTTTTGTAATACAAGGTTATCCATTTTTAAATAGACAAACAGTAGCATATATATAATATATAATATCAAGTTTATTTATAAATCTAGCAGCAATTTCATTAATATCGTATAATAAACATCCAAGTTATAGTCGAAACCGTAATCACATATTGATCTCATTTTCTGTATGCCTAAATTGCGTTGTGTGTATTCTTCAGCGCTCCGTTATCTGCGATTCCGCGTACGTATGTATCCATGTATGCATGTATGTATTTATGTATGTTTACATAAGCGATTGTCGCAAGCCGGTGATTTCAGTTGGGGCTTGTTTAAATTTTCAGTGCCTGCCATGAGAAATGAGTGCACTTGCACACCTGCTCACATTTGGGTGTTAAAAACTTTATAAATGAAAATTTGGCAATAAAAATGGAATAGGTTTAATGGCTGGGCTCAGGGTATATCGAATTCGAGCTTACTCGACTACAGCATTCATAATTGATTTATAGATAAATTAATAATGCGATCCGATGACAGTTACTTTTATATATTTTTGCCTTGCATATCTTGCGGAAATATACTTGAGAATTTGAGGAGAAGAAAAACTGTTGCTTATGTTATTTTTTTGTTTCTGGCATGTTTTCTATTTGGTCTGTTCGCATTTCCGCCCGCAGCGAGACATTCAATTTAGCTTTTAGGTGGACGAAAAACAGTTGGCTGAGTGTTTGCATAGTTTACCTTTAGGAGTTGTGCACAAGCAGTTGGCTACGCCCCCATCGGATGCCCGTAGCTTTTTATTTTCGAATTTTCAAGCGTCTCGTTTGTGGGGTTATTTATGCGGCAACCTTTCGGCCAGTCTCCGACCACACTTTTAATGCTATTTGCTTGCCATTTGGGCCAATAAATCATTTTGAGCGCAGATAAGTAATTTTTACAGCACAACGTCTACTTTTTCTTAGCGGCGCTGCTGGTGCACTCTGCTTTTCTTCGTTTTCCCCCCTTGCGACTTAGTTCTTTTCCGTTGCCTTTTGCTTTCACTTCCCATAATGTTTTTCTTAGCAGCAATATGATTTTGGGTCTGTTGTGCCATCGTCTGCGGGTAGCAAGTCTTTTGATTCATGACGTTGCTGTTTGGGCCAAACATTTCACGAAATCTGAATGGTATACTAATGGACGGAAGAGGGAGACGAAGGGGCTTATGAGTGCGCTCTTGTGCGTAAAATTATTTCAACTGGCAACGAGTGCAGACCGAGAAGATTGCCTCTGTTAGCACTCTTTGCTTATAAATGACCTTTATGAAAACGGTGCAGTTATTTCAAACTTATTATGAAATTGCAATAAGATATCTGTTTCTATTTATATTTATAGTTTTCGTAAGCTAGAAAGGAAAGAAAATAAAAGAGATATTCACAGTTTTTTTTCATTAGTTATGTTTCCAAATATCATTTACGTGTAAGATGTGGCTTCGATACCATTCCATTTTGTTTGTTTTAAATTCTTAAAGGCATAAGAAAGCTGTTCCTATTATACATATATACTGTAAATTATTAGAGGGACTCAGCAACAACATGCGTACTATTTTAATGAGTTTCTGCTTCTGTAGTTCGGTCTTAAAGTATATATTTTAGTTTGTCCTGGTGGCAAGTCACTTTAGAAACTTCACCGCCTAGTTGTGGAATATTTGATTAGTTCTGGGAACTAACTAGTATATTGATGTCACTTGCTGCCGCAAGCTAAATATTAATATTAATGTAATTTTAGCATCTGCGCTAAGGATTGCATAAATACGCCCAATCAAGCGTCGTATAGTTGCGAACACCTGCGGAGATAAACAGGCAGAGAAACGGATATGTATAGATATATATATATATATATGTATATGTATATGTATTGGTAGAGAGATAGAGAGAGTGAGAGTGTATCTCATGGTGTTTCATAGGCAATTTGTTTGTGGGCGTTGTTGCGGTAAAGTGGCACGCATTAGGCGGCCTGATTGAAATTTACGTGTTCATGTTTTTGGGATTCTGTGGTTGTATCTTTCTTAGAGGGAGTGTCAATGAGTTTCGAAAGATTGTAAGTTGGCACATTAAAGCATTTTACAAATGATTTTGGACAAGTCGGCGAAATCTTTTAGAAAACTGAATTAAGTAACTGACTCAAAGTAGACCGCAAATTTATTGAAGTGAGGAGTGGATTATGACTTTATTCAAACGCGCTTCCAAATTGATGCGATGAGTTCATACATTTTTATTAAAAAATGTTTAAAACTTAGGCCAATATTTGTTATTAAAACTTATGTTTAATCCATCAACCCTAATTTCGGCATGAATTTGAGAATCTTTGCCGGGTTGAGGGTTTCTATGCCCGCTGAGCTTAAAACATATTTCGCTGCGATACAACATATTTTCCTGGCTAAGGCGACACTACTTGCTATGATGTGGTTTGACTCTTATAATAAAATAGATATTTTTTGTTGTTGGTTTGAGAAATGAAGCAGAATGAGAATTCTGCATACGAATCGTAGAAAACTTTGCTTTACTTAGAGCTATTTGTATGATTTCACAAGCAGTCAAAAAGTGTGCAATATGCAAACAGTTTTGTTTTAAGTTTTTTCTCATTTGAAGTTTGTTTTTTGTTTTCATAGCTGAAAATATTTGCTTGTTATTCTCACCTGCCTCAAAATTTCTGTGTTCACTTTACGACAAGACGCTTTTTCTGCTTTGACTTTATATGGAACTTAGCGTCAACCTGATATCAGTCTCAACTATTTGATGACAGCAGCTGCGGCAACAGCGACCGTAGCAAATACAAAAACTTTCTTCAACGAATAAAAAGTTATTGCGTTTGGGGCGCCTACCATAAAAACGTATTTGCTGAATGCACATTCTTTTTGTGATACTCCAATGGAAAATTGAATAAATGGGTATAATAAAGTTGTGGAAAATTATGCAACAGGCAGAGGGAAACATCTGTGACCACATATAGTATATATATGATCATGTCCGTCTCACGATATACCCTTAACCCATCTGTTGAATATATTATAGATTAATTTTTAAATTTCCCTTTAAACAGTTTTGTACAAGAACTGAAATTACAAGCTTGCCACAAGTGTTTTTAATGATAATTGATAATGATTGATAATAAATTAGATCAATATGACAGTATATTTTCGACTATAACTCGCGTGTTTCTTATCCGATATTGTTGCCCAGTTGGTCAATAATATGCATTTGCATATTATGTGTCGATAGTTGAGAAACGGAGGCAGTTATCGGGAAAATTAAGCCAACTTGTTCTGTCTATTTGAAATTTCAAATCTCTAAGATCCGCGTGTTCGTACAGGCAGAAGGAGATGGCTTTATCGACTCGCCTGTGATCCCTTTCCAGAATATATATACTTTATGGGCTCGGCGATGATTATTTCTACCTTTTACATGTATTTGCACAAAACCGTTATACACTTCTTACCTATTTTCAATGGGTATTAAAAAGCGATCTCATAGGAAACTAGAAATTGTATCTAAATAGTTTTATAGTATATAGTAGTTGTGCTTTGGGTATCTTCTAGTCTCAAAAACAGTATTCTTACTTGTATTTTGTACACTTTTAAATATGTGGCTAAGGTTCATATTTCTCACATGGAACGATTTAAATTATTTATTAAGTTGACCAAACAAGCAATACTATTTATGTACATAACAACAAAATATACACAAGTAATTTTCAAACTATTTTTGGATTTGGGTTACAAAGTTGGAAAATGAACTATGATAGTTATTGCATAAGGAGTTTATTAGACGCTTATTACATTCACATTTATTATTATATTTAAAAAAGTTTTCGTCCAACTTTTACCCAAAAATGTTGGTTCTATAATGGAAGTCATTTGCTATTTATATCATGCTTAATTGTTGGTCATTTATTTTGTAGCTCCCAGCTGAATGTTGTTTTATTGCTCGCGTCCATACGTGTTCTGAAATATTCAAAACAAATGTACGAGTATACTCAACATATAAAAGCCTGCCGAAATGCCTTTGTATAATAAGAATTCATAATTATTAGCAAATTGGAGCGAAACTGACCGCAACTCGTAAGCATGACCCAAAGAGATGTTGCTAATTTCTACAACATATGAAACGTGATTAATATTTTCTTCGTTTCATCGTGTGGTTTTTTTTTTCACTGGTGCCTGTTGTTGTTGTTTTGTTTTGTTGTAATGGTTGTGGATGTGGCACTCGTATCCTGCTGTGCCACAATTTTCGTTGTGGCTCTTTATTAATGAGTGCCGTTGTGTCCGGCCAGGACTTTGGCTATTTGTTGTTGTTATTTATTATACGAGTATTTGCCGCTTTGCCATGTTGATTGCGTTGAGGTTAAATGCGTTTACTTTTGGTTTGGCCGCCCTTCTAGTCGCGCCTGCCCAATTTCAACAGCATGACGGCCAACAGCCCCAAGCGTTAAGTGTGTTCTCATTTGGTCCGAAGGGGAGGGCATGAACCTTAATTAATATGAATTAATTTTAGTGTTAATTGCAACTGGATGGGTGTTCCATACGCTTGTATTGCGTATGTGACTACAAGTGAAAGTGTTTTGCACTCAAAGAAAAGCTATAAGAACTTTAAGATTTAGGATTAATTAAGTTGACCTAGTTTAATTATTCAATTAATAAATTGTCGTCACAGGAATGGGAGTATTTGAATATTTATATTTGCATATGTGTAAAGTTGGATATATTTGAAGAGTTCAAAATATTCAGAGTAGCTATTAGTGTAGTCCAAGTAAGTACATATACGCATTATAGTTTGTGTGGCTTTAAGAGTAGCTTCTTATGTGTAGCCAAAACATCAACCATCAATCACCCGTGCTTCGACTCATTTCCTCATATTGTTACGCATTGTTCGTACGTAAGGCGATTAGAGCATTACTCAAGCGAGTCCGCTTAAAGTAATTTAGTTAACGACTTAATAATATAATTAAGGCGACCGATAGTAGTTAGGCAATTGCATGGAGGAAGCACCACAGAAAATGTTTTCAGTGCAGCACAGGACAATTCTCAAGATGTTTATCACCTACAAATAGAAACAGGACCCTCACGAGACTTCTTTTCTCGAAAGTTTGCTGAATTTGGTGTGACCGAAGAAGATTAGTAAGTGGCAATACAAACTGCGTTTGCATCGCTTAGTTCGTGTTGTATATGTAATTAATATTAAGTATACGGCGTGTTTGACAGCTTTTAGTTGTGTACCTAGATGGAACGGCACGTAGCATAAATGAGCCCTAAAAATCCGCTGCTGCCAGGAATGTCAAGTCAATTTTTTTTTTGTTGAGTAACAAGGTGAGCAATCGGTCGACCGGTAGGAGTAAATAATAAATAAATATTTACGAAAACATTTCGCTAGCAGAACACGTACTGGGGATTAGCTGTGGGAGCAACAGCAGCGCAACCAGCAACAGCAGCACCCAAAGCACAGTCACTAAGACGTGCGGGCCATCTTCCCGGAAATCTCTGACCAAAACTCGGCACAAAAAACTTTTGCTTTAGCTATTAAAGTTTAAAGATGAAAGTGACAGCTGCTGCCGCTGGCTGCTAGCTGCTGGTTGTTGGCTGCTAAGCCACAAGCGCTGACCCCGCAGCGGCAATAACCGCAAGCAAACGGCCTAGAGATGGGGCTACCCGCATAGATTTACAATCAGATGCTGCTTGGCTGGCTGGCATTATGCCACAAATCATAAAAACGCATCTAGTATAAGCGCCAGTTACGTGTGTTTTTGTGTGTGCTCTGGCTGCCTTCTGCGCTGCGTATACGTGATATTTTATGGGTCACTCGTTTCGTAAACGTCTCATAATTTTTTTCGACCACGCCCCAAGCGTCCACAACTCGATTCTCCGGGCAACAATGAAGGCAGTAAAATTCAGCGTGTAACTGTTACTGTATCTCATTACATTTGATTTACGGATAAGCAAAGTGTAGAGCTAACGAAATATGATAAACACCTTCTTCAACGCTTCTTCACTCGGTGCTACTTAATGGCACTTAAACGACAAAGATGGTTACCTTTTATTCGAGTTCACAGCGCACTACTGAGATTTGTGAGTGACAAGTCAGAAATTAATTATGACAAGTTAGCAATATAAGCTGGTCCAATTTTTAATAAGTGTGCACATCATTTCCGCTGCGTTTGGTATTTATTGGTATTTATTGGATTTGTTAAATATTCATAACTTGACTATGATTCGCTTTAAAATTGTAACTTATTTAATTAATTTTTAAGTTATGTAAATGGTTACTCTGTGATTTAATTTATGCAAATATGCCATATAGACAAACGTTCTTATCACCACTTATCAATAAATAGTATTGGACGAGCCAAGTAAGCAGAATTTTTATCTTCCATACACTGTGTATATACTACATAAGTATACACCCTATATACGAGTATATACATATATATGTCGTCAGCCAGTTCGAGTTAGTTCGGGCTGAATTGGTTTTTTTCTTCTCTGTAGTCCCTGTGCCTGCCCTAAGAAATGGGTTTATAATTTATTTATTTATTTTTCGTTTAAATACTTTTAGCAGCATTTGAGTTTTGAAGAAAGTAATATATGTTTTGGTCATATGAAATTTATTGAGTATTAGAAAATGGTTACAGCAAACATCCGATCCTAAGTTTTAACAAAACAGCTTTAAAGCTGACGCACTAGTTAGTATAGAAAAAGACAGACAGGCAGGAAAAGTGTCATGTATTTGATTTATTTTCACTAGTAATAACCATTTGTTAGAAACAATATATTGCCATAAATTGTATATATTTTTCCACAGTCATCAGAAATTGAGATGCATGCACTTTTTTACAGAAATGTTTCAACAGTTGTATACAAAGTCCAATTGAATTTGCGAAATACAGCATTTCAATAAGTAAAATGAATTCAGTTTTACTCATTGTTAAATGCCAAAATGCACACGATTGCTTCCCTTTGACCACACAATTTGAAGCATTCGATTTTTGCAAAATGGAATGTAAATGTATATATTCCTTGCTCGAATATAATATACCCACCAATAAGATAATTGGAGTAAGTTTTGATATGAATAAAACATGATGCATGAACATTTTCTCAATACGCATTGCTAAAAAAGTATGTCATGTTATTAAGATATGCATATCTATTTAAAAATTTTTTTTTTAATTTTATTAGCTCATTCAACGAATAGCAACTGCTATTCAACAAATAAATGACTTTAAAAATATGGATAAAAAATTCAAACGAATATCAAATTATTGTGCAACAAATTGTTACACATGTGCAGTTTAGCTATGGATAAAAAAAAATAAATTATGGAATCATTGAAAATATGACAAAATTAAATTTATTCAGCAAATTGACAATTGAATTGAATTAAACATTAAATTTTATTAATACTTGCCAAAGATGAGATATCGAAGCTGTTTTCAATTAAGGACGAGAACACGAAGAAAATAATTTGTTGGCTCTGTCAATATTTTGCTGCTCAAAAGGGCTTTATTTGAGGAGTAATATTGAAAAAAGCACCAAAGGGACCACACATTCCAAAATATTGCATCGGAATTGTGTGCGAAATTAAAAAAAACATTCATGTTGAAATAAATTGAGCAAAATGGTGGCAGCTACTTGAGTGAAAATATTTTTTTTGGTACTTGTAATAACTTGACGGCGGCTGCCCCGCTTCAAGTCCGCACCCGATGGGCGAACAAGAAAACAGCAAGAGCAATATGAAAAGGGCTTAAGTGCAGTGAGTGTTGCGGCTTTGACTGGAGCTGCCGGTCCGGTTCACTTCGACATTTGGAACGGAATGCTGGCTTGGGCCAGGTCCTCGGCCTGTGTTACATTCATACGTTTTCGATTAAGCGACTATAGGTCTCGGCACGGACTGGTTGGATTCTGGCAGCCAGCGAACACTTTCGAAAGGAAGCGGAAATATACACAAAGACAGGATGTAGCAGAACTTGCAGTTGTAAGTGGCCAAGCTGCAACCGAAATGAGGCGAAATTGCAGCAGGCCAACACAGGCGCCAAAAGGCCAAACACGTGGCTGTTGGATGTTGGCTGTTGGCTGTGGCGTGGTTGCCATGACTGACAGGCCATTAATTTTGGATTACCCAAGTACTTGAAGCACTACCAAACCCGCCGACTGGAGGCCGCCGAAAAATTCACAAGCTAGCTGGCTGGCCACTTAGCCAGGCTGTTAAGCATTTCATAATGCCCTCAACATGCTTAGTTTTCTTGTGGCTCGTTTTCTCCATTCTTTTTATTTTATATTTTTGGCAGGTCGTTAACGTTAATGACAACTTAAGTGGTCATATATAATTTCTTAAAATTATTCCTACCTGTGCAACAAAGTGGCACAGCAACTAACAGCAAACTGTGTTATTATTACACGGATAATAAGCTGCGACCTGCAGTTGCCTTAAGCGGTGAGAAATACCCAACTAAAACGGACAACATGCTAAATGCGTTCAACTAGCTATACAGTTTTGACTACGTCGAAATTTTGTCACGCCCCGAATATCTAAATAAATAATTCATTACATAAAAGACCTTCCAAGACGTGGCTGTAAATTAAATGTAAGCTTATGCGAATAATAGGCCTAAAGTGTTTACTCAATTTGTACAATTGAACTCAAATTGAGCGGTAATGAGGGCCTAGAAAAAGAGCTGTTTTCGGCTGGTCGATGTTTAAATACTCTTGCACGAAGTTTAAATACTTGTTAAGGAAACTTTCATATTATGATAGCTTAGCCTTGTTTGTAACTTGACCTTTATCCTAGCTGCAGCAAAAAGAGGCAGCGAATGCCGTTTATAAAGCATATACTTTATGAGGTCAAGGATGTATGTTTGAATGCACTTGACGACAAAATTATAAAACCCCCAACGATGCTATACAAATACAAGTAAGGGATTTTGTAACTCAAATAGTTAGCGAGTAAAAAATCGATACGTAAACTATATGAGCAAAGTAAAATAATATTCAAATGCAGTTAAACATTTTGAGCCAATTCACAAAAGTGAACCAGAAACTACAGTCAAGGTAAAATCACTTGAAATAAAATTAAATTGCACCGGAAGCCGTTTTGAATGCGTGAGTAAACACTGGCCACAAGCAAAAAGTTATGGCCAGCAAAGTTGGCCAAAGTATTTGGCAAGCATTTGGTTATAATTTTGTTGCTTTTATGAAACTATAAGTGTGTGCATGTTTAAAAGTTGAATATGAATTGAATCCTCATCAGATATGCAACTAAAAATGTAGTTTCACGCATGATTCTAGTAATGAATATTTAATTGGAATCTCTTTTAAATAATTGGATATTGCATTTATTCAGTTTTACTTAAGAAATATTATGTGGGTAAGCAGAAGTTTAATTTGAATCGTTTGAAGATTTTTCAAATTGTTAACTCAAATAAAAAATTAAACTTCAGCAACGACAAGAAAAACTGTGGGATTTTAGTTATATTGTAGTAAAAGAATGTATTGTTGTCCCAGCGCATTGCATAGTTTTTGGGGCCACCTAACGCAGCCGCCTAGTTGTTCAAACTACTTTTGCCTAATTTATCTTGTTGTCAGCCTGGCAGCAACAAATGCAGCCGTAATAGTTGAATTACTTCACATACGCCAGGCATGCAGAGAAAGAGAGAGAGAGAGAGAGAGAGAAAGATAGACACACACTTACACACGCATACACTCACAATCATGTCCAGGTGGCATAAAGTGCTAGAAAGTGTAACTGGGTCGCTGGTAAGTGACTAAGTAGGCAAACTAAAAGCAAAAGCAAAAGTACAAGCAGCTGAGAAAAGTTTTTCACTCGATGTTACAGTTTTTGGGGGCAACAAGATAAAATGGACAAACCTTATGTGTTCGGTTTGGGGCAAAGTGTGAAATAAAGTGAAGAAAATAGCAGGTAGCTAGGTGCCTACGAGCAACTGCTGCCTACTTTTAGGCCACCAACTCAGATACTCGACCAACACAAGCAATTTGTTAGCGGGTCGGAAGAGCGTCGTGCAAATGTAATTTACTGGTTGCTCTTGTCTCACGCTTCCAAAGAATGTAGCCGGAATTTATTTGCGGCTATTTGGTAAAGTGAAAGGAAATTAAAGCTGCCACATACCAAGAAAATGCCATGCTGTACTTTAAGCTACAACGGATATGCTGCCAAAAACTTCAGTGGCTCGTAAAGTAGCTAATTCGACATTTGATTTAAAACATTTGCCGCAGATTACCAACTAACCATGACTCCCATACCAGGAGGAGATTGTTACATATGTACTACTAATGCACAAATATAACCAAACACAACAACATATTTATATATTTTTATATATATACTTGCTTGAAAAGCCCAACCAGGAGCATTATTAAACTCCTTAGCTGCGGTCGCTTATACAAATGTATCTAAGGCCGCGAGTGCCAAAAATTCTTGTTGGCTTCTTCAAAATGTCGTGACGGCTCTTGTCCTGTTAGCAACAAGCAAGAAATTGTTGAGCCATGTCTTTGCGCTTTACACTGCAAACAATTTAAGGTTTTGCCTCAAATTCAAAGATTATCTTATAGCTACGGTAATTGATGTGAGCCTGAAATATTTAGCTGTTTCCTGAGTGAGGTGTTCTTATCCGCGATTAAATTTTAATCAATTTAGTGGCTAATTATTATTTAGTAATAATCTAAAAATTTGTATATTTCCGCTTAAATTAGATGTTGAAAATACTCAGTTAACATATTGGGTTTTAATTGCAGATAAAAGGATTTTAATTTTTGAAATGATGTTGCGAACACATGTTATTTTTTTGTTTAATATTAATGCATTGAGTGAATTTTTCAGTTTGTGGCAGTGCTTGGGGTTTTGCATTCGTTGGCCTCGTTGCCACAGTCGTACTCGTACCCCAGCATAGAATCCAAGAACCCAAGGCCCCTGGTGGTTAGGGACTAAAGTCCTGACGGTTTTGCTTCATCATCAACTTTAGCAGTGCCGCAAATCTTTGCGGTTTCGTCTTAATGGCTAAGAAATTGTGATTTATGCCTCGACTCGACTCTTGTATATACATATATATCCGTGCTGTGACGTGTGTGTACATCTCTGTCTGTGTGTATGCATGTGTGTGTGTGTGTGTGTGTGGCTGTTTGCCAATGTGCTGGTGCGTGATTTACATGCTCGTTAGATTTCAGATGTTGGCAAAGGGTATATACGCTACAAGTACATTTATTCCTTTTGATCTGCATAAAAATTTATTTACAACAATGACGGCTAAAATTTAAGAGCAGACAGCTTAAGAGCGTTGGAAGCGCCATCAGTTACGTACTTTCATTACCTAATTAGCCTTAAATTTATTACCAACGATTCCAAAGGTGCACAAATTAGTTTGGTCGTCTCCCTTTTTCCCCTTTCCTTAACAAAAATGTTGGCTTTGGCTTTTGCTTTTACCTGCTTTTTTGTTGTTTGTTTTTCGGTTCTTTTTATCCATTGAATTAGTTTAATTGAATTTATTTCGCACAAAACACCAAAAACTGGAGAGTTTCCTTAGTTGGGATTGAGGTACATTGTGTGGAGAGGAGAAAGGTTCTTGGCGACAGTTCCATTTTTGCTCCTGATAACTTTGCAAATTTTCAAAGGCTTATTATGTAATTAGGTTTAGCCAGGCATTTATGTCAATTAAAATAAATTTTAAAAAATGAAGTGAAAATATATTGGTATGCATAGAACTCAAGAAAATGCTTAACTCTAACATTTTCACTTAATTTAACTGCGAGTCTTCCTTAAGTCTAGATATAATCAAATATTTGTCATCAGCTATAGCCATCTGAAATATAAAATGTGAATTTAAATAAGTTATCGAAGTATTTCTTATATATACTCACTTGCTCCGGAGTCAAGCCTCCAAAGTATGGGATTCACAACAGTAATGGAGGTTGTTTATTGGCGTTTCTTACTTCTTTAAGGATCCTCATAATATCACCGAAGAGCTTAATACTGACAAATCGAGTGGAATAATGGAAACCTATAGTTTTTAGTTTGCAACACTTTTGTAAAATCATTAACAGGTGGTTGGAAATGTCTTCCAAGTTATGATGGGATGTTATTTCCAGCACCTTTAGATTCCTTAAAAGTATTAAATATGAGAAGCTTTCTTCTTCGAATATGCCACACTGTAGTCTTCGAAGTGAGTTCAATTTTACAATTTGTTCCATCTCCTCTAAATTGCTGTCGTTATTTTTGATTACCACGCTTTGCAGAGTCGGTTCCAATCTCAATGATAACTTTTTAAACAGGTGTGCCAAGCACCCGATTTTTGGTGATGTAATTTCAAGATGCGTTAACTTTTTTAATTGCGCTATAGTTTCAATAATTTCATTGTGACTATGCTGGAATGTAATAGCAAGTTCTTTTAGTTCAGGCAATTGGTCTAAAAGTACTATGCTATTTATATTTGTGAATTCGCAATGCAAGCACTTTAAGGTTTTAATTTCTACAACAGCCATTGTCTCCTCATATGATATGGGAGCATTTTCTATATTCAAGTAATGCAGTGTTGTTGAAGAAGCCAATGTCTGAAAAAGAAGTGATATTGAGGTACCTTCATATAGTGTAATAGTCAGTTCTTCCAATTTATTCAATCTGGCCATTAATTCTACATTCCGTCCGTCGAGAAATCCAAAGGCGAGATTTCTCAATGAATTAACACTTGTAATTTGGACAGTTTCTTCAGGTGACAATGTTTTGTTTTCTAGAGACAGGCATTGGAAATTCGACGCTTTTCGTGAAGTCTGCTTATGCAGTAGGTTTACTAGAGCACCATCTGGATTTGTTGTAATGACAAGCTCTTGAAGGTCTCTTAGTTGTGCTAAGAAATCAATGCATTCTCCATCTGAAAAGCCGCAATTAAGTTTGTTAAGGGTCGATATTTTGACTACTTCTGCAGTTTCTTCCAAATCAATTGAAGTTTTTTTATGATTGCTTTTGCCTTCTACGATTAATTCCTGGAGAGTTGAATGTTTCTTAGCAGCAAGTGCCTTGAATAGATATTTTAGCGACCCACTTTTGTGTTCTCCTATTATGTGCAAAGTATTCAAGTCTGACAGTTCAGCATGCAGAGCATATTCCTCTGCGTCAAAGACTTCATTGTCGTAAGAAATGTTCGAAATGGTGAGTTTTCCAAGGCTCTTATTGAAACTGATCTGTCGTCCAAATCGAATAACTGTTACTTCATTTGCACATTCCGTTAGAATGTTTAAAACACCTGCCCCAATTTCATGCAGATCATGCATCGAATTTATTATTAATGATTCAAGCTTGGGCAAAAGTCGCAAGAGCTTAATGCTTTTGGGATCAGAAAATCCACAGTCTAAATGTCTTAAGGTTTTTATTCTAGCAATTTGCGAAGCTTCTTCATAACTTATGGTATCCATTTCAATAGATAGTTCTTGAAGAACCGTAGATTGTTTAGAGGCAAATGCTTCAAGCAGTGGCATCAGTGAGTTGAGCCCATGCCTTCCGTATATGATAAGATTCGGCATATTGGGCAAATTTGAGAGTGGATCGAATACTGAAGAATTTATATTGTTCGACATTGTTAAGAATAGCGCTCTTAAATGTTTATTCATATTTATGCGGCTTTCGGCAGAACATATGCTGATATCTCGATTAAAAGCAACAAATAGCCTTAAAACTGCTTCAGAAATGTCCGCAAGCGGATGTTCAGAGCTTATGCAAAGCACGTCTAGTTGTCTCAGTTGGGTCAAGAGATTAATGCTTTTCAAATCCGAAAATCCGCATTCCAATTGAGTTAGTGATTTAATTTGTGCAATTTCCAAAATCTCTTCGGAATCAAGAGGGAAACCGCTGATGGTCAATATTGTAAGCTTTGAAGAATCTTGCATTGCAAATGCTTTGAAAAGATTTTTCAAAGATCCTCCTTCGCTCTTTCTTATGTATAATTCTTCAATTTTTGACAATCGTGATGGATCTTCAATAGGTCGCGCATCTACGATTTGCAGCTCTGCAGCTCTTAGTGATTTAATTGTTAGAATCTCAATTACATCTTCATTATTTAGAAAAGCAAATTTGTTGTATGAATTTAAAAATTCAGTATCATGGTACTGATTAGATTTGTTAACATCCACATCTTTGTTAAAACTTTCAAATGTCGTAAATTTCAACTATTTAAACTTCGGTGTTTGTGAAGAAATAGTCTTAAATAGTGTCTTTAAAGTCCCACTCCTGGGAGTTCCAACAATAAGTAAGGAAGTGAAATCGACCAAAATTCCGAGATCAGCCAAGTCGATAATATTAATATCGGCTTTAAAGCACAACGTCAATTGTGCAGAGCTAGGGGCAAAACTTATTGAGTGATTGCCTGCGATTCCACTGAATTTGCATTCGTCTAAGGAATGTATTTTTAAGACTTCTGCAATCTCAGCACAATTAATGGACGCTTCACCTATCTCAAGTTTGGAAAGAGTTTTTGGTTCTTTTCTTGCCAATGCTTTGATTAATGTGTTTAGAGAACCAGGTTTGTGTTCCCCTTCAATACGTAAATCACATAATTTTGGCAACTGAGCTAACGATATGTATTCAGAATTGTGAAAGTCACTTTTGACCGTAAATGCAAGTGTTTGCAAATTATTGCAATATGGCACAATGTCACTCAACTTTCCGCCTTTTTCGTTATTCATAAATTTTAAACTGATCAAGTTAGGATTTGTCTTGCAGTATTCAACCAATTTCAGAGCGTCCATTTTCACATTTAAACACAGATGCGTAAGATTCCGGAACTCTTGGAAGCTGTCAAGGGAGTACCCTAAAAATGAAATGTATATATTATATATATTATATTTGTATGTATATCTACTTCGATATGGATGTGTGATCAATAAATAAGTATGAGTCGTTAAATAATAAAAATAAAACTCACCTTTCATAACAATATCCAAGAATTTAATACTGCCTTTATTTTGAATTGCAAGTACACGCATAGTGAATATATGCCCATGATCATTATCCGAAGAATGTGAAATATGTTTTAATACAATAATGTTGAGATTGATATTCGATTTAAGTGCATCGATATACGCTTTCCAAAATATGTTTTTGTCCGTTTGCGGCAATGTCCCCAGTCGTTCATAGTGCTTGGCAAAGTCAACAATAAATAACTTCAGAAGATTTGCTTAAATAATTTTTATTAATCTCAAAATGCGAGTTCCAATTTAACATATCTGTCGTATTTTATTTTTATTTTAGATTCCGTTAAGCTGCAAACATAACAATAACATTTATATCCACAAGAAACTCATCAAGAAGCGATAAGAGTCATAAATGTAGTGTAATACGCATTCCAGTTAATCGATGAAAATGAATGAAATAAAATGAAATGGGACCAACGACACAAAATAAATTGTATATATTAATAATTTATTTAATGAAATAACTAAGTGCCACAATAGTAGGCATGCATTTATGTTTATATAAATATTTATGTTTGTATATATTACTTTTTTAGTGCGGGCGTGATGTGTTCAGCAGCTGAAACGCTCAGCAGAATTAAAGCAACAGCCGGCAAGTATGAGTCTTAAATTCTCTGAGAGTAGTTTTCTATCTAGCAAACGATAAGTGGTGAGTCATAGCACAGCAAGAGTGAAACTAAAATTCTCTCTTTCTGCTCGTTAAATATTTACTCATTTTACAAACACGGTCTTTTTTCATTGTTGTTTCGCTGGTAAGCAATTCACTGAGTGAGTTGTGCTCACAGCCTGATATTAAAAAATCTATGGCTTTTTGACAATGCACTAATAAGTTGACTGATTCGTCATTTTGCTGCTGGGCTGACTGTTGCTGTTCATATGTTCTCTCTGTTTTGCTTGCTTAATATGCTTACCAGCTGAACCTTGGCGTTTTTCTTGGTAATGAGAGACAGAGTAATTTATATCAAAATTCTAAAATATGTGCATACTTTTACGCTTCAGCTTAAAGGCAAGAATTACACAAAATCATCGCACAGCCCTAGGTATAATAATTGAAAACAAAGGCTTTTGTTCTTAATTTTACTGCAGCCCATCAGCGATGACAAAACTATCAATATATATATATATATACTTCTTTTTTTTTGTTAAAACCGTTGTCACTTAAGCATTGAGGATGTCTCGAAATATTGGCTTGGGTTTGTGAAGACGAATATTATTGAATGGCATTAAAGCATTATGGAACAATCTCGAAATCATCGGCTTGGAAAGTTTTCGTTGAAACGAAAAACGCATCAGCCGTTGTTACTCGGCACAATTGCCTTGCCATAAAAAGTCCTTATATCTTGACTGCATGAACGATTTTTGCTTTGCATTTTCCAATTCGTCAGCATCAGAAGCATTTTTGTGAACAACTTGAGTTGTCCTTAAAATGATGGATTGGCATCCGATTTATTGATTCGTCATTTTAATGCTTGAAGTCTGTAAAAGTTAAATGGGAATAATTCTGGCTGCTACTTGAAAATAAGGGGATAAACAGAAAGTGGACTAGTTAAAAACAAGTGTATGTGATTCGACTAAGCTGTTACTCTAATGCAAATATAATCTAACAAAACATATAAATTCCACTGTATAATGGGTGAATTAATCTTAATTTAATTTTTCTCAAGCGTCAGCAAAAACTATTTTTCACACTATTTTCGTAGATGCAGTTCAGAATAGTGACCAAGTTGGATGTAGGAGCAGCTGTGCTTCTCGTAAACTGTTGAAACGTTTAATTTTCATTGGCGATGCACATAAATTTTCCCAGCCGACTACTTGTGTATATTGAGAAAAAGAGATAGGGCTGCAGAAGCTGCTAGCGAACAAGGGCAATGTTGTAAACAACGCGAACCAAAGTTGCCGCTTGAAATTTAGTTTGGCTGGAATTTATAGCTGCTGACCCAGGTCTGGGACGGGTCATAAGTTTACTGGCCGGCCAGCTCAACGTACCCCAATCTAAGTATTTCGGATTTATTTATGCTGCGGCTGACAAAACAAGAACGTTAATTCTTGAAATTTTCCGTAAATTAGCAGCATATGTTAGCAATGGGTGCGCTTGGATGTTGCCCAAAGCCTAATTAGTTTAAAAGACCCAGATCGATAAATCCAACAGTTACACCCACTTCTTTACAGTTGTCAGTGGCCAAGATGAATGCCGCTACCGTTGGTATCCAGCTGCCAAGTATTCAAAGTGAGTACCAGCGTTGGGCCACTTGGCAAAACTCTGTCCATAAATTCCAGCCGGACGCGCTGCCAGCCAAAACTATTACTCACACTCCCGCCTCCTTCAATCGCCATTATGCTGGCTGCCTTTACTCGGTTATAATTCAGATTGTCTATTTCGCGCAGCTGCCACTCGATTTGAGTTTGCGTTTGAGTTGAGTCCTGACAATTGGCGTTGTGTACGTGCCACACTCAACATCTATCTATGGGGCAAGTCTATTTACCGCCAGGATAACATTGTGGCCGTGCCAAGTTTTCTGTGCTTTGTTTGTCTTCGACTTGAACATGCACACGCTGAGCCCAAATTGTTGGCCAAATGGCGTTCAAAGTAGCTGAAAGCATCGTTTCATTTGCAGATAATGCGAAAATTGCAGCTGCCACAAAAAGTCAATTGAATATATTTACTAAAAGCTGTCGGGCCGGAAGTACTTCTATAATAATTGTTTTCCATATAACTTCAAACAACGTTCAAATTATTATCAAAGTGTTCAATTCATTTATAAAAATAATAAACATTCCAACTGACTAAATAACATTTAAAGCGAATTTTCCAACAAATTGTGCAATTATATAGACAATAATAGTTGTATATATTTAATGAATTGCTTTGTAATTTTGTATCGCATTCTATTTTATTTTCGATACAATAATCCAATTTGAATAGCATCAAAACGTTTTATGTTTTTTTTTCAAATTAAAATTCTGCAGTTTATTTACTGATTGCGATAAATTGTTAGCTCAATTATCAGCTTGAATGACAGCAACAAATGCCTGCAACTGAAATATGCCAACTGAATTTGCAGTGAAAATGTCGATCAGAATTTTGGCTGAGGAGAAGGATGCGTTTGGCTGAAATCGAAGTAAAATCTGCCAATCAATAAAAACAATTTGAAAGCAATCAAAGTTTAATTACCACATCCAACGACAAAAGGTGACGCAAAAAAAAACCATAAACGCTAACGAATTCACAAGGATAAAGAAGCACAATAACCTAGCCATAAAGAAAAGGGACCAAGCAGAAGCACATTCATAGACATGGACCCCCATCTCCCTCCTCAAATTGAGTATATGTATACATAGACTTGCCATATGAGGCGCGACCGTACAAACCGCATAAATATAAAAGCGACAATCAGAAAGTTGCGGTGGGCGAACAAGAAAGAAGACGACCATAAAAACAAGAATGGCCATAAACAAAGAAATAAACAAGGCATCAAGCGGTAAGTACGATACATACACGAGTACGTACCGAAACTCTCTGTTTGCCGCAAAGCTTCCGGCGGAAATGGAGTGCACACAAATACACAAATACGCACACACACATACACACACACGCACACATGCACATTCAAAGAAATAGACGTACAATGATGCCAGACAGCGCTGCTGGCAACAGGAGCGAGCAAAATATAAAAGACTGATAGCCGGCTTAAAGGCATCACATTATGAGGTTGACACAAATATAAAAGAAATAAACAAACGACTGTCTTCGTTATTTGCTTGTCACAAGCTTCTCAGTGCTTTCAGTCCCGGAAAGAAGAGACAAACGCACAACATATTTTCAAACACACACCTGATCACTTGAATAGAAACAGTGCTAAACTTGCCTCACTTGCCACACACGCCACATTTTCGTATGCCTAAGAACAAAACAATTAAAATAGCTGCTTAATTAAATCATCAATGCTACGTACTATATTCAATTAGTTAACTTAAGTTAGCCAATTAGCTTGAATTTGGTTTCAAAGTAGCTAAGTATTTTATCTGAAAAGGTTTCCTGTTCGTTTTTGTTTTATTTTTTTGCTGATGCTTTTACGGAGCTTTTACCAATTTTGAAGAAGGTTAAAGTCAGCACTTGTTTAGTGGTTAATGCTGCACAAGTGCAGACCCACTTAAGGGACTCACAATATGTACACACGAGAAGGGCACCTTTTTCCAGGCCAAAATGATGACGACCAGTTACATTCCTATTATGCCAAATGCCTAACTTTAGCTACCGCAAAAAGCAACAGCGGTGATAAATCTGCGCAGAGCTCTCAGAACTTTTCCAATTTTTTACGAGAGATGAAACTTGAACACTTACCAAAGAGCAAATAGAAATATTAAATATTTAAAAGTACTTCGGTTTCGGCTTTTTATATTAATATTTAAAGTGTTTGCAGCCTTGGCTAAAAGTTCACAAAAATGGGACAAGTTGCGAAAAAAATAAGAAAATTGATAATAAAAAAAAGAAAAGGGTAGTTTTGTGAGAACCGTTTACGGCGGGCAGCTGTGTTGCATTTAGCCATTTATTAACTTTAATATAATGGTTTCGAATATTAAACCTAATTGATCAGATGCATATTCCCAGGAGCTTATTAAATATTGTCATTTATATAACTTGGGAGCTCGACCAAATTGCACAAAGAAAATTGGTTATCGAGCCCTTTGATTAGTCACAAATACCGCTGTTCTGCGCTTGTATAAAAGCCAGTCCCATGCTAACTGCCCAACATTCAAAGTGGAGCAATATGCAACTGCAGAACTTCATGCATTATACGGATGTGGGCTGCCGATTAGTTAGGATGCAGCGCTACGAGTGGAGGGGAAGAAAGGGCTCACGTGACGAAGAGACTCCGCTGCAGCGTCTATGGTTTCTCTTTAGTGCGGTGAATATGATCTATCAAATGCTGGGCATGGTCATCTATCTGTTCCTGGTCGACTCGTGGGAGGAGCAGCCGGGTGGCATCGTGGGACAGCTATCGGAAACCTGCAGTATAATGGGCATTATGCTGTTTGGTATCTCTAATATGTGGATGCTGGTGCAACATCGCAGCGATATTGAGTCCATTCTGACCGAACTCCAGCAGCTCTACCCTAGACAGACGCGGCAATATCGCACTGATTACTACTATGAGAAGTCGACACGCCTAATGAGATATATAGCCATTTACTTCACTTTCGCTTGTAGCTATTACAATGCATTGCCTTTTATAGTGTTAGTGTACGAGCTACTGATGGAGTCACAGCACTTCAGATACAAATACCAGAGCAATACCTGGTATCCCTGGCAGTTGGTGACCAACCCGGATTCACTTGTGAGCTTTATGGTAGCGTATCTGTGCCAGGTGGTATCCTCAATCATGGCTGTCGTTTTCATGACAGTTAGTCAGTTTTTGCTTTGCGTTTTCGTTACACAAATACAGATGCATTTTGATGCCCTTGCCAGTGGCGTTGGTTCCTTGGGTGCTAGTCAACCAGGAGCGAATGATCAGCTTAGGGCGTTGATTGCGTATCACATTCGATTGTTGAGCATTACCAGGAAAATAAATCGCGCTTTTAATTTTGTGATCCTGATCAATTTTGCAACATCTACGATTGCCATCTGCGTGATGGCCTATTCCATGGTCATGTTCAATGTGTTCATGGCCTGTAAATACTCTGTGGGGCTGGTAGCCTTTTTGATCCTTACATTCGTCATCTGCTACAATGGGGACCAATTAACTTCTGCGGTAAGTTCTACTCAATTTCAAATCGATGCCAAAAGCAACATCAAGCATTTTATTGCAGAGCAACCAATTGCTGCCGGCTGCCTTCTACAACAATTGGTACGAGGGCGATTTGAACTATAGAAAGATGATGCTCTTCTTCATCATGCGCTCTTCTGAGACTCAAGTGCTGCGTGCCTACAAATTCATGCCCGTTTCTATGATTACCTTTATGGCGGTACGTAGGCGTAGAGTTGACTTTCAATATCAACGTATATTTTTTTTCCACAGATCTTAAAGTTTTCCTATCAGCTGTTTATGTTTCTGCGCACAATGGCTTAGTGGATGATGTGAAAAACATTAACAAAAGAAATTAAAAATTATAAAAATATTATTCAAAAGACACATCACTAATATCAATTAGATGGTATTAACTCATTAATTATAATTAAACATTCTTATATAGTTAAATATTATTGCGAGCGTGTCTTTAATTAAGCTAAAAACTTTACTGATATAATTACCTAGATCTGTAACAGTCTTATTTTGCCTATCAGAATATGAGAGCTAATCCATTTGTAAGCGTATATCTGGAGATGCTCTTCAAAGCCAGTTGCCAATGAATTGTGTTAAGCAAATTAAGACATAACATGCAAAACACATTTTTATACCGTGGTCCCATTGAAAAAGAGGAAAATGGTTTAATGGTTTTGTGTAAACATGCAAGTGTAACAGTCAGAGAAAAGTATCTCCGACCCCATAAAGTGTATATATTCTTAATCAGGATCAACCGCCTATGCATGACCTGGAGACTTAAAGTATGGAAAATAAGTTCTCGCTTCGCCCGCCCAGATAATGTTTTTTTTTTTATTTTATCGATAGCTTCCTCCGTTTCGAAAATCGATTTTTGTAGATTTCCGCCAGCAATAAAAAAGAATTTTAAGAGACACAGTCTTCTATTTAATGTGTAATATGCATAGGCATAATTTTTACAAACTGGACAAATGTCGTCAAGATCGGATGAGAAACATCCAATTTATAGTTAAAATTAGAGCAATTCTCCACAAAACTTTGAAAGGGATACTTGGCAGTAAACAAGACAATATTTAGCAGTTGGGCTCAGGGTATATCGGGGTTGAGCTCACTTTACTGCAGCATTCTTACTTGTTTATTTGGGATAAGTGTTGGTTTTCGCTTTCGGCTGGTAACAGCAATATTTGCTGCTTAGCACTCATACGCATAATGGTTAGTTTTTCATCTTTATTTATACACTCAATGGTCACTTAAATTAACTTGACCTTATCCCAGTCACATGCGTGTATTCGCAATCGATCAATGCTATACTCAAATTGAATGTTTGCGTATTAAATTTAAATTGAGTACGTAAAGGTATACGCTTTAATGCTCTGAGTGGCTGCCAAGCAGCAGGCAAACTTATTAAAATTGGATCAGCTCCAAAGGTTGTTGGGTGGCTTTCCATTTAAGCAAGTAAATTTCTCAAATTCCATTTGGTTTTGTCGCATGGGGGACGTCCTTGCCACTGTGACCCCTGGTTATTTACGTTAACAGAGAATGCAAAAGCGTAAAATTAAGTTCTTCGCAAAGGACGAGAAAAGTAAAAATTGAGAATTATGTACAAGTCACCTGCCTGTTTGTCTGTCTGTCCAACTGACTGTTCGTCTGTCCGTCCGTCACTCATATAGGAGGTATGTTGACTGTTCAGCCTGTGCTGGGTGTGATTATCGCATCGTTATCCAGGATCAGTGGCTAGCCCCAATGCCAGCCACTTGGCACCCCAGCGAAACCCTCTTGCAACTCGTCGCAGCTCTTTTGTCCTGGCCCTCACTTTTATTTTATATAATAACATTTTAATTCCCTTAATACACGCTACGCTGCCTGTAAAGCCAAACAAACTGAAAGCCGCAGCCCCATAGCCCTTGGCTGTTGACGTTGAATGTTGGCTGCTTTTAGGCGCACAAGCTGCTCTCACAGTTTAGGTACTTTTTTCTCCTGCACATTTTTTTTTTAGTTGTTTGCGTAAATCATTAATCATAAGCAGCGTATATTTATTGTATTTTGCCCTTGTTGACAGCTTTTAGTTGAGCCTGGGCATAACCATGGATAGTCCTTATACTCGTATACATATATTCCATTTACTAAGCGCACTTACATAACAAAGTTGGAATTTATGGTTTTCCCCAAAACTTTTGTGGCTTTAATGTTAAATATATAGAAGAATATTTCATTTATATAATAATCTGATTCATTGAGCTGATTAATCATTTGCCAAGCTGTGATCAGATGGACAACAAATCTTGTTATGAAGGAGCCTGTCAAATTATAAAATTTATACCACACGAGGATTGAAAAGAGCAATGTTAACAAGGTTCGATTTGAAGAAACGCTGGTCAAAAATCTTTATCTACGTTTTGTATATAATAATCTGCATATAATATAACACTTATGGTATTACATGCCATACATTTTTGAATCAGCAGATAATGTTTGGCATAGGGGACATACGAGTGCATGTTGTTGGAAACTTTGACAATCTATCGAAAACACACAAAAGCCCTAATGGAGCATGGTCAACCTTCAAATAGGATTTTCAACTTCACTTTTCTGATTTCTTATGAGTATTGGGCTGGGGCATAAGCCAAAACCAAGAACACAAAATGCGATGTGTGCCAGTTAATTTAGCTATCAGCTTGTAGGCGCTTAGACAATGCCCAGTTGCAAATTGCCCAATCAAGTGAAATGACCAGCAAACCTCATCCTATGAGAACACACACAGGCACAGAACATACACATGTACACATATACAGAGAATGCAGTTGGGTCTGGACTGTGTGTAGAGAGCACACAAAATCGACAGATGCTATAAAAGTTGGCTATATACACTGAGATGAGCCACACAAATGCAGCTTCAAGCGTTTCACTGCTCTGTTTCCTGTGGGCAGTGCCTCCTTTTGGCCCAGTCTCTTGGAATGGCCTTGATAAGTTTTAAGCAAACAAAGTCGGCTTGTTACTGTACATGAATCGGAGGACTTGGCCAGCACGATGCACCCTCGCCCCTGTTTCATCATCAAAACAGTGCCGTTTGAGTAAGCCGCAAAATGTAGTCAAGGAACATGTCTCAATTTCATAGCCTAACTCTGACCGGAACTGCAACCGAATAAGGCAAGCACAAACGTCAGTTGCTGCTTATATTAACGATTGATCGTAATTTGTGGCTATAAAAGTCTTAAAGTCAGTTGACTTAATTTAAACGCAATAAAAAAAAGTATGATAAGAAAAGGCAACTTTGGCATCGTACCTTTATTTAATATTCCATACATATGTATTTATTTATATACTTTTATATAGAAAACCATTTTGGTTTGCATTTGACTCTCACAGTGTCCATCAATTACTTAGCCTTATCTGCAGGGGCCATATGGTGTCAGCAGCGCACAAAGAGAAAACAAAACAAATAACGAGCAGCTAAAATTTTTACACACAATTTAGAGACATTTCCGCACGTAGTCAGCTACGTACTCTCCCAAGCTCCAAGTGCGCCGCAAAGTCGCGTTACAAAACAAAAAATTTATATATTTATATATATCCCCACTGCGGAGAACGTCATGAAATGCGACCCAAAAAAATATGTGCAAAAATTTACTTACAATATTAAAGCCGAAGTTAAAATACTCTTGGTACGCGCAAGTGAAAAGTAAAAATAAAAAATATACTAATTTAAACATAATGTTTAATTAGTTTTTATGTGAATATAGAAATAGAGATACAAGTTCAGAAATATAGAAATAGAGATAAAAGTTCTTCAACATTGATATTTATCTTGCTCTTACCGAATAAAAGTAATTATTATTCATTATTATTATTAATTAATTTTATCAAAATAAAAGCACTCAATTCGTATGCGAACATTGTTTGATAAACATTAATGTTAGTGCACAAAAATGGCGTGGTCTGAATCCAAACATTTGCTCTATGTACGGACGTACCTATTTGGTTGCCTGCTGCTGCCAGAGCATTGTGGTGTTGTGGTTCAGGGTAGTTCCTGGTTCTGGAACGATGGATTCAGAACAATGCGAACCTCGCGGCGCACTGGCATCAGCCACACAGCATTTATGTCTATTAAACAAGTAATAAAGTTCATAAATTTAACAAATTAGAATTATTAAATTTCATGTTTGTGACATTCTCGGCAACAGGCGCGTTGGCATTAACGGTAATGGAATTTTTCAATGACCCACTCAGCCGAAGCCAAATAATTTATGGGGCATAATTTGCTAAAGCTGTGACTGGATTGCAGAAGTCTACCAACTCTGACAGAGTTTATCCCTTGCAACAGGTAATTTAAATGCCAGCGTCCCAAAGAATTAAATGTCTAAATGTCTAAATTGAAAAGATTATAGCTTTAAGTATTTATATATATTTTAATTATTTATATGTATTTATGTTTATTATTTATGGCCAATATTTATTATCTTTGAGCTGTCAAACGGTTGTTGGCTATTTAGTGAATGCACATTATTCAAATACAATTCATACGCTAATGAAGCCATCAACACAAATGAGAACACAATGCAGCATGTCATGCGAAACTTTTGCAGTTTGAAACTGGAAACCACAATACAGCGGTGTGGCACGAGCTGGCGCTGACCACACAATCGCAACACCACCTATTTCCAATTACCGCTGACGATGCATCACCGGCTGGATTGGTGTGAGCCTGGAACTGACACTGGCTGCAGCCATGATTGATTGCAACATAACCAGATTTTGGTTGCTGTCATTTAAGCGCTGGCTAACTTTCGACATTGCTCCAATACATTATTGACATGGACGGGTATTGCTTGCAGGCTCGTTGTCGCTATTATATGGCTCACAACATAAATTGCCTCTGCTGCATTCTTTATTAAGCGTAAATGAAAAATTGATTACTTTTTATGACCGATACGTAATTGCCGCCCTAGCAGCTAGCAGATTCAATATTGGCGTCATACTTTTAAATGCGCACATATCAACATCATCTTTCTTTCATTCCAGTTTTTATTTATTTTTTTTTGAACACAACAATATAAAATGAAAATTGTACACGAAATTTGCATATGCGTGTCACATGCAATGGCAAAATTTTGAATATTTGTTGCCCGGCGATTTCTTTTGCTTGTTGCATATATTTTAACGGCCCTACAAAGCGGAAGTCAAAGGTTTTAAGCGGAAGTGTGCAGAGTTGTAACAACATTTGTGTATGTAACTTATTATATACATTTACGTATATATATATACATAATTTTGTATACACATGTGTGTATTGGAAATTATATGGCTTGACTGCTAAATGTTGGCGTTACATGCAATCTTGCAAACGGTTTGTTGTCCAAACACCAAAAACAGTGCTGGAATTTCAAATTCCTTTTTATACGCTTGTTAGTACATTAAAAAAGTTAAAATAACTGTGTATGAGAATTTAGATGAACTATTCTAAAATTTGTGGATTCCAATACTATAGCGAATTAAATTTTGTTTCGAATTCTTAAGTTTTATTCTATAAGAAGCAGATAAATAGCAATATAACATAATTATTTATTGACTTGTTTGTATTTTATAAACTTATTTTCGATACCATCCTGCTTTATTTATGCAAACAAATTATTATATTTCTTGCTACTATTAAGCGGATATTATAGATTTTAAATGAATATCCATTAAAATCACGTAAATCGCCACCCGATACATTAAAAAATTAATTTTATTTTTCTTTTAATTTATTTTAATTGCATTTATTGTTTCGAGCCAAACGAATAATGGTTCAATTAATTATTAACATTTAAATGTTCATTCATTTTGCTATTTTGGCGTTTAATTAGCGCCAATTTTGTTATGGAAATTAATTATATCGCTTTAACCGGACGGAATTATATTAATTTAGTGTGGAGCAAAATATGTAAGCGGCTACAATGTCAATATGCCCACTGAACGCACTTGATTAATAAAACAAAAAAAAAAAAAATACAAACACTTTTTAATGAATTACTTGCCATGAAATATATGTAAATAATGCAGCATCATTGGAATATTTTATCAGCATATCCCAATTAAAACATCAACAAGTCGCAAATTAATTATTTTTCAATTATAAGTGTAGCTTTTCCATAAGATAACTAATGCAAGTTGATTTATTACTAATATATATATCATATATCAAATTTCTTCTGCTTCGTTATATTTAATTTAATTGACCAACTGCAAAATTTGTGTACTTCTGCTGCACATTTTTTGTATGCATTTAACGCTGCATTTAAATAGATCTCGCTAAAATTCAATTCCCCTCACAAATTTGGTGTGACTTTCGACCCCGGATCTCGTTCCGTCTCGTCTATGGAGTGCACTTGGCACTTGTCTTCCGCTGCATGCTGATGGTTAAAGAGCTGCTCCACTGCCATGCAAAGGCGGAAGCACTTAAATTGGGCGTAACAAAATGTCTGACACGCCAATTATTTTGCTTTTCATATAACAGAGAGACGGACCGGCACCCAGACAGCATGTTGCTGTTTGTTGTTTTTGTTGCTTTTGTTGCTGTTAGTTGCTGATTGTTGCTCTTTTGCTGTACAGCGTGTTAGTTTTTATACTTACTACTGCGTGGGTGCTCGGAGTTCGTCTTGCATGCTGCTTGCTTTTTAAGTGGTTTTATAGTTTACATGTTTGTACTTTATTTTTTTACTTGGGTTTCTACTCATATAAACTGTTGCCAGCTATTGGCTTGTAGTTTTGGTTGGCAGACAATTAACTTTGGATAAGGGGACTGCTTTTTTTGTTAGGGAAAAATATTATTCTTGTACGTTATAGCTTATGATTGCTCGTTGTTTGGATCTTGTCAATTATTCTGAGTTTAAAGCTACTATTATAGAAAATTGTTTTGTTTTGTTTTTTAATTAATTCTAAAAATATAAATTAATAAAAGACAATATAAGATTTTTAAATTATAAATATACATAGAAATTTTCGATATTTAAATGCATCCCATTTGCTATTTTGATGACCGTATTAATTTATATTGTCCAATATACATTCGATTAAATCTGACAACTCTTCGTATTAAATATAACACAGTTTCACTGTTATTATTACCTTTATATTCCCCATTTAAATATACGATAATTTGTTTGTTTATTTTGTTTGCTGGCTTGTTTTGGAAAAGTTTTTTCAACTCTTCCGTTGTTGTTAGTCAACAAAACAAAACGAATTTTTGTTAACAACAATGGCATATTGTAGTTTCCGTCTTTTGTATATAACATTTTATAAGCATTGTGCGAAAGTTTTCATTTGTATTTAGTTCCGTTCTGTTTCAGAGCTATAATTACATGCTCGTTTTTTCCTATCATTTGTTGTTTATTAAACAAAGTTATTCTCGTAATTGGTAAGCCAAAAAAGTTCATTAGAGTCTGCAACAAATCAATTTAGTGTATACACATATGCATGGAAATGTAATTGTAATTGTTTCTCGAGCAGATGTAGTCGTACAATAATATGTAATGCAGAATATGTTTTGCTTTAAGAATGCTTTTTGTAACGTAAATCACTTATTTTAATTAAAAATAAATACTACATTAACATAACAAGATTTAAAACAAAGACAAAATGACTGTTTGGTATGTTAAGACAAACCTAGAAGTCGTTGGAGTAGGTTATTAGAATACAACTCACAAATATATACACATAATATAGTAAAGGAGACACATACCCGGTTGTGAAGCTTACTGTGTTAGAAACGCATTTACGACTTACATGATGTATGTCTGTACTATTAAAGCTAGTTTTATGATTGTAACAGTGAGCTGCAGTGTGTGTATAAGAGAATGGACTCTTTAGTGTGCCTGCTGGCATATTAATTTGTGATTGCCCTGCTGAGCAGAGACACCTGCAGAACTTTTACACCCGAATGCTCGCATAATAAATACAGAGTACACAGAATTCCGAAATCGTGATAGAAGGCTGCTGAGGAGACTTCCATAAACAGAGACTGTTTGCCTTCATTGAGCCTTGCCTCGTTGATTAAATGCGTGTGAGTGCTTGCTGCTCACATGATGTGTCTGAATATTTGCTTACTCTTATTGCCAGATCCTGTGCATCTAATGGAACTTCGGTTGTCAATCGAATCAGAGCTTGCTTAGACACTTCATTTGATTTGATGCGGGGTATAATGTGTACTCCATGCATGTTGTGCAGGCAATTAGAAAATTAACAGATCAAATGCCAGAGTGGCATTCTAAACTAATAGGCAATCGCATACGTTTCAGTATTGAATTTGATGTTGGAGTTTCCATGAGTAAGGCAAGCGCGTGGTTGTTCACTCTGTTTCTATTGGAAACTCGCTAGATTAGTCCTTTATTCATTGCTTATCTTGCCTGAGGTTCGACCTCAACAAGAACTCTAACAAATTAGTGCGCTGCTGTTTCAAATTAAAAGTTAAAAACCCAAAATGGGCAACGGCGATGCAGTTAATCACAGCGCCAATTGTCGTATTGTCATCGTCATCCTAGTCATCGACGCGGTTGCTCTTAGCGTTTGGGAAAACGCAACGGGAATGTGGAAGTGCACATGGGAATGGCCATACAATTGGTAATGGATATCACCCGAGCGGCACTTTTATTGTGCCAAGTAAACGCAGCAAATGCATTCGGAATTTCTGCATCCATGGCTGCAATTGAGCGTTTGTGGTTGCACTGGCCTCGGGCCTTCGAATGAGCAATTCGCGGACAATTTGTACGCACGGCATAATTGTTGCTGCGATGGCAGTGTTGTATTGGCCACGCACAGATTAAATCGATGGTCAAAAGCGGACAAAGCGGAAATGCAAAAACGGTACTAAGCTGCCAAATGAACCCTGGCACACAGGCCCCCGGTGCAGCGCATCAATGATTGCAATAATATGGATGCAGTTTGACGTAAATTTACAATTCGTTTAAATCTTCCCAAACATTTTTTAATGGTACTTCACATTTGGAATTATTTAAATTTTCACATTTGTAACATTCTGCTTGTAATACGCGCAATATATTGCAAAAGTTTTCCACACATTTTAATAGGTTTTTTCATAAAGCTACAAATAACCAGTGTAAGATTGTTATCAATTTTATTATGTGGTATTTTAATTCCAATTCAAAATTTTTGCTTTTAATTTAACATCTTGGTGTGTATACATATGCATATGAATATCGCCACAATGAGAAAAATGTCCTAATTGGAATTAAAAAAACGAATTCAGAGAATGTAAATATGTGAAATTGAAATTAAGTAAATGGGAATCGATTACCGGCTCTATTGCTTATAAAATTGAATGAATTTATTGTGGTAAATAATAAATATTTTTCATTTATGCATACCACTATAGTTGAATAGAATTTAATTACACCAATAAAAAAATAAAAAATAATTAAATGGCAAATGGAATGTGGCAATTATTGGGCATGATTTAGAAATGAAAAAATGAACTGAAAAAAACAGCTTGCTTTAGTTTTTGCTTATTTCTCTTTCGTTTATGATGGAGCTTTATTCTCTCAAAGTTCAGAGTGGTTGTGTACGTAATTGTCTACGCAGTGTGCTCCTAAATAAATTGCGAATATTCAAATGGTATTCATGGCACAGTCAAAGCTGTGCACCATTTCCGCTGATATAACTATAATCCAGCATAATGAACACATGCATATTCATAACACACAGCTACAAATAAATACATCCACACAGAGGTGTACAGGTGGCTGCGTGCTACTCTGTCTGTATGCGACATAAATCTTGGGCAAACAAATCCAGCGAAGAATAAAAAATAAAACGAGATGGCTGCAACATACGCGGAAGACAGAAAATGAAAACTCACGCGCAACTGTAAATAACCTAAAGGGGGAGAGTCCCATCTGCCTGGCATAGCAATCATGGACACCTAGCCGCCTATAAACGCAACTGTCGACGGTTTTTGCATTTAAATGTGCGCAATTTGCTCTGAGCGTGAGCAAAAAAACGGTTGCCTACTTTGGGGCGCACGAGAAGAAAATGGCGTTAACGGATGTGAAACATGTGCGATTCCAAAGCGAAATTTGAACAGCAACAAGCGCACAAGCAAAATAAGAGAGGTATAGAAAAAGAGTGTGTGACAGTGGAAGCACAAAATTGAAATGATAATAACAATGCTGTGGCTGGGGTTTGGCTTCAATTATTCGATATGCCACGATTTGCATGGTAAGCATTTCGTTTGACAGCGGAAGTTCATTAACGCGAAATGCGCAGGGTGCTGGAGAGTGTAGTGCTGGGACAAGCAACAAGCAACAACAACAACAACAGCTCAACAAGAACTCAGCTCAACATTGAGGGCGACTCGATAAAAAAACCTAAGCACTTAATTTGAAACCACAAAAAGCGAGTTAAGCAAAATGCATAATGTAACAATTGGTTTCCCTTTTTCCTTTTTTTTTGAATGCTAAAGGGGACCGAATATATATATATTTTTTTCTATCTGAACCCTACCTGGAACCTACGTTCTTGTGCTCGTGCAAAAATAATACAATAATGTTAAATTTTCCACACATTTCACTGAAAACAGAGTACGGCCCTTTCGGTTAATTTCGACTGCACCGCCTCCACTCACTTTTTTTTACTCTGCGGCTTCTATTCGAGCGTATTACGTGATAATATGAACGTCAAAGCTGTGTGCCAGTCGATAATTTTCCAAAAATTGCTATTCCTCTGGTTGACAGTACTATGTCAAAGAACTTGAAATGTGTACAGTGACATATTTCATAAATAAGACCGAGCTTTTGAAAGATTTTTTAATACAATTTCAATTTCAATTTCTCTGTATGTCTGCACATTCGTATAAACGTTGATATTTCTATATCTGTTACATTACTTAAATCCAAATTTGAAAAATCAATTTGAATAAAAGAGCATTTTCAAAGTGAGCAGTATTTAATTTTTCCGACAGCACACATACACAAGTATTTTAACTAGACTCTCATCGGCTCTCAGCTCCTGCAACATTGATAAACGGATTCAGCGGAACTTTATTCAACATTAATTACGCTCGTGGTTGTGATTCAACTGAATTTTTTCTGCCTGCGGTTGATTTCTTTTTGCACTTTGCACGTTTAAATCACTGCCACAAGCTGTTAGCCCAACTCTGCGAGGGGTTCGATGTGCGTCCATCATAGTCGTCACTATCGAGCTTGCGGACCACACAGCAACTACTGAAAAAAGCAACCCTGTGGATAGTAATCCACTCGGCTGCCAAATACAGCGGTTTCAATGGTTGCATCAATTGAATTAAATAATTTGTGTGTGTGCATTTTATATGCTCTCTACTTTTGATTATTTTTGTAGTGATTGTTTTGTCACTTGATCACTTTACGTAGAATTTCTAATATTTTTTATATTACCTCAAAATTAAACTCACGTTTGATTGTTTACCACTTGGCAGCTGTTTTTTTTTTTAAGGTAGTGAATTATTTTATTTCCATTTGTTATATTATTGTTGTACAATAAACTAAAAGCCAATTCAGGTGTATGAATTCGTGCAAATGGATTTAATCAAGTGAAACTATACGTTCATGCGTAAGTATTTTAAATATAAAAATTGTATAAAACCAGGATAAAATAATTTTTAGTCAATCAACTTTAACAGCATTTGGAAGCGTTATTATTATTTTTTTTTGGTTCGATCGTTCAACTGAGTCGGCCGAGACATTTATACAGTTTTATAGTTATATTTTCTGTGTAGTGACCATTTTGTTTTATTATTTCAACATTTTCGAATGATCACATAACAGTAAGTAACATTCTCCGATTTTTTTCGAATTAAAAAAAAAATTTTCACATCCATTAATATGGATGAGTTAAATGAGGCAAACTTGAATGCCCTGTGCACAATATGGGAGCAGAAGCAGAATAACTTTAGAGACGATATTCAGAAACTGCTCAACCAGAGCAAAAAACTTGACAGACAGCTCCGCAAGGCGGCTGATGAGCCCGTGGATCCGGAACGGGCAGAAGAACAATTTAAACTTGAACAGCTAATGATCCACCTAACTGTAGAGCTTCAGCGGCTGAATGACACGGATAATGCAAAAAAGGACTGGCAGAAGACCTTGGACCAGATACGAGCTAAAATCACCAGCATGTCACAGAGCCTGTCGGAGGTGGGACTTATAGACCTCTCGGCCATGAACGAATTGTGCAAGCTGCCGGATAATTCACAGCGCAACTATAAACTGCTCAGTCAAGCTCTGAAACGATGTGAGAATTTGCGTACTGAGAATCTCTCGGTCCTCATCAATCATGTTCGCACAGATATCAAGCAATGGTGCGATATGACGCAACATCCTCTACCTGCACAAGATGCTAAAAATGATTGCAGCAGCAACGAGTTGTTGGTTCAGCTGGAACAGAAATTGGACGATCTCAAGGGCTATTACAATACCAACCAAGAAATCTTGGAGCTGTATGCCAAACATGTGAAACTCTTGACACGCATGACGGCACTAAAGGATCAGTCAAAAGATCGCAATCGCTATCACAATCGTGGTGGTGCACTGCTGCGGGAGGAGCGGGAGCGGAACTGCATATCCAACAAACTTCCCCAGATTGAAAAACAACTGGATGAAATGGTGCAGGCCTTCCAGCAGCGAACAGGCAAACCGTTTTTGGTGCATGGCGTTGAAATACTCTCTTGTATTTCGAGTAATTGGCAGAATTACCGCTTAGCCAAGGAGCAGCAAATAAACGCACGTAAAGCAGTATTATTCCAAGATAAGTTGCCTCAGGCGGCCGCAGTGGGCCCAATACGCAGAGCGTGCTCGGTGCCATTTGTCAGTCGCACCGCTTCTGAAACATCTCTGAAACATCTCAAGCCACGTGCTCCGATATAGTGAGATATATCTTATATATCTAATATAGATGTGATACTCCTGTATGTTATTCTGCTACTGATTTAGTCGAGTTTTAAATTGGTTGTATTATATTTTTTTAATTTAGTAGGGGTTTTTTTGCTATTTTTTTTTCATTTTTATCTATGCAAGAATTCGCGCCTTGAATGACCAATAGAGCTGGGAATATTACTGTGTTCGGCAGGAAATTTAGTAGTATTAATAAAGAAAAATGAATTAGTACACAAAATAAACCATATATGATGAGTATCTACGAGTATATTCTTTTTTGCTTTGCACTCTCTTTTGACACAATTCCTTTCGCGCTTTTAATATTCGCCGTGTTCATCGGGCCAGTTCAATTAAATGGCCAAAAGCATAATGAACAATAAGTACTGATTTATAGTAATTGATTTATAACAATTTTATAAGTAGCTTGGTCGAACTGTAAAATGGTCTGCAAAATGATGATGAATAAAACCTAGGCAACTTTCCACTATGAGTTGCACGTGCAACATTTGCTGTTCGCAACATAGAAAACTTTTAAATAAAACTTGTTTAAAACGTACAAAATATTATTTTAAGCTTCGGACCAGAATTTAGATGTGGTCAGCTTGATTACGTTCAACAAGGGTGTGGAATCCTCGCCATGACTAAGATAGCAGTGCTTCCTTATTTTATATTCTAGCCAATTCCGTACTGTGTGCCAAGCAAAGACCTTCAATTTTGCCCACACTTACAGCTGTCACTTAGGCGTTTTGACGGGCATTTGGCAATTTCAGTGTTCGCTACTAATCCAGACAAACTCGGCTTAATTACTTACAAGCAAATTGAAGACATAAATAAATAAAATGCGGCAGGGCAGCGCTGAAACGGAACTTCAACGCCCGATCAATGTGAATAAGTGGGCGGAGGTGGATGATGGAGAGAACTGTCGAACTTAATGCCCATATTGATAACATAAGCTGCATAATATATATAAGCTGGACGAACTCAATCAGCAGTCGAATTGTGGCTGCGTCTTGAGTTCAGCTAAGTCGTATCGATTTGACTTTTGATTGATACGTAAGTTGTTATGTGTACTGGCTAAGAGAGCGCGTTGTCAGGTTGGTTATTTGATTAGAGCATCGCGTAAATCCCCATGAATGAAGTTAGGAAGCTGGCTCGCCTGGCTCAGCGTATCAATTTTAATAAATTTGCACATGGCCCGCCATTAATTTCAGTTAATTTGCCATTTTTCATGTCTGCTGCTACGACATTTAGCATCGGAACAACGCACAGTCCTTTCGGCTCACGGTTACCTTTTGCATACGGCAGTCGTACATCAATGACACACCAGCGAGCGGCAGAGCCGTAAATATCCATGAAGGTAGCCAATATGCTTACACGCACACAATTTCAGCGCCTGAGCGGTTTGAGACTTCCTTCCGTACTCCCTCCAAGGTCTTGCGGATATCCTTCCGCTTCAGCCCGTTCGATGGATCATAAATTCTGCAATGCGTCGTAATTCTTCACCGAGTCCTCTAAGTGGGCGGAAGCAGCGACAGCAGCATCAGCTACAAGTTATTCGGCTTATTGGCGCTTTGCTGGAGCGATTTGGCTAGTAGTTGGCAAAACTTTTCAGTCTTCAGTGAAGATAGCCAACTTTCATTGAGCTAAATATTGCAATTGTCAAAACTTTGAAAACAAGTTCAATGTGCAACTGATTCTCCTCGCAAATATGCAAATATTGTAAAACTTATGATTCCTATTCCGAAGAATAAAATAAACATTATTAATTTAAAAACCAGAAAGGTAATATTTGCATAAGAGTATCGTAGAATTAATTGACAAGGATTATGTACAGCATTGAGGGAAAAAAAACAAATTTAAGTGGAGTAAAGCTAAGGCAATTATTAGGAAAATAAAATGAAAGACTTGGTTGAATTTACAGCTAAAGTGCATTTAACAGTTAAGTATTAAAAATTTTTCGTATTCCAAGCGGCATATATTATTCATTGAAATGCCCGAAAAAATTGAACAAAATTATGCGTTAAGTTTTTGGTTGCGTGTTACCAAGTTTTATGTGCGGCAGCGTGTTAATGGATTTGCCCACAAGGAAATCCATAGCAAAAAGCTGGTCGCCAATAGTTGAAATTTGCGTTGAGCGTGCTTAACTTATTTGAAATTAATTAAAATGCTGTCAAATTCAGATAGGGGAGGCGAAGAGTTCTAAGGTGATGGACGGTGGTGCTGGAGATGAAGATGGAAGTTCGAGCTTTAACAAATTACACGCGTTACGTATCCGCATTGTGCGGAATTGATAGCGAAAAAAAGGCAGTCGCCGGAAATTACCAGGTGAGTCAACAGTTTTATTTTTTTTTCCTTTCGTCTCTCATATTTCGCAGCTCCTTTATCAAGAAAACCTTTTAAAACGCATAACAATAACGAAAATTTGAAAGAGATAAAAGACGAACGTACGTGGGCCGGCAACGGAAATGATTATATCTCCTTGCCAGGTGAAGGTGGATGTGGATGTGAATGCTGGATGGTGGTTGGTAGATGGTGGATGTAGAGGTGGAAGGTTTCCATTGTTGGCCACGTTGTTGTCATTGCGGGCCATTGTTCCATTGCCATACCAGTGCAATTTTCATTTGGCTGTGTCTGGCCGACGCGTCGGCCTCTACCTGCGCCGTTATCAGTGACAAACGGCCGGGTCGTAAACCGAGAGAACGAGCCAGAGAAATCAAGCAACACGAGCGCAATTTACACATTTAAAATTCAAATAAAGTCATTTGCATGCAGACACAATGAGCAAAGCACACAGAATGCTCAAAATGTGTACCAGAGGACGATTAGAACTGTACGAGCTGGACACTGTCGCAACATATGCGACTATTTTGACTGTCTGACCTTTGAACTCGGCACAGGTCTCGCAACAAAATGGCCGTCTGCTATTTTTGCTTTTTATACATTTGTCATCATTAGTCCCCCGGCCTAAGAAAAAGTGTCATAAAAGGTAGCCTGGATAATGAAATGGCAGCTGGAAGGTGACTGGACACGAATCTGGTTTGGGTATTCCTTGTTTTAGCAGTGTGTTCAACAAGGGTAGCGAAGTCTGTACAGCATTGAAATGAATAATATGGAAAGCATAAACACATAACCTGAAAATAACAAAAAAGTCCCCAAACTATAAATCATCGAAACTTTTGACCTTTAATTCAAATTAGCAGAGATATTGGGATAGAGAAAAATATAACAATGAACAGGATTTTTAACTTGTAAGCAGCAATTTTGAAAATGCAAATACAATCTGAATTAAGCTCCATACGAACATATTTTATTTCAAAATTGATTGATATGCAAACATTTAAAATGCATTCATTTATAAGTCTGGACTGAATTATTCAATTAAATTAAAAGGTTTTTCACGCTCAAATTGAATTCAACGAATAACATTTGGTTGTTTCTGATGACTTCGCTGACACATTACTGTCCGTAAAGGCAATTTTCAATGATTTATTAACAGACTCCATTGAGATTTTCAACAATTTTCGCCATTTTTCATTTGTGTTTGGCTCACAGCCTGCATGCCTTTGCCAAGACAAAGGCTTTCTGGCCATTTTTGTTAGCATGTAAATATTATTTTTCTACTCCAGTCCATGTGGTACGCACAAAATGTGGCATGGTCTGACTGGTCCCCACTCTGATGCCATGTCAAAAAAGTTTTCACTGTACTGGCACCGGCCCAGGAACAGACGTAGGCACAAACTCACTCACACTCTCATACAAATAAACGAAAACAAACAAATAGCATCACACTCACACTAATACGCACAGGCTCACAGTTTGGGCCCTGTTTATTCAATCAACAACGGCAACTTGATAAGAGTGGAACAGGAACATAGTCGGCACAGTAATGTCACAATGCAGGAGCACATGACAAACGCAAGATGACAGTTGCCATGTTGAAAAATACCACAACTACATATATGAGTGTGCGTTTTTGTTTGTTATTGTTTCCTTTTTTATTTTTTTTTTTTATATTTTTTTTTTTGCATTTGCGTTAGGTGGCTTGTCAGTGTTCGCAAAGTTTTTCTGTTATTTAAATCATGTCAGTTTATCTAAACAACACCTCACAATCCACCCTCGGCAACAGTTGCCACACCTACTGTTACGCCCCTCGTGGGCGCCTTTTAGTTGTGGCCACAACATTGCTCGCTGTTTTTGGCATCTTGTCAAGTTTTGCCGTCTGTGGGCAGCGTTCTTGTGCTTTTCTTGTTCGTTTTGCCTGACTTGCAATTTCCATTGCGTGTGGAATGGGCATAAAACATTTTTCCCTTCCACACAAAAGTAGTTAAGTATTTTTCGTATCATTTATGTTACTGCAGCTGGTATGAAATATATGTGTATTTTTTGTGATTTGTTGGGCTACTTAATGAATCAACAGAGTATATTTTTATAACGTATTGTATACAATTATTACTTAAGGTTAATATGTGTTGGAAGAAGACAAAGGGTCATCATCGCTGGGGCCTTACAGAGACTAAAGTAAGGTCTTATATATCTCATATGTTATTAGAGTTCATATGCCTTTTAATAAAATTGGCAATTGGCTTTTGTGTTGTTCTCAATGGGTGCTCTGTCAATAAAAATGAGAGAAAACACCAGTCAGATTAAAAATTGCACAATATTCATGTAGATTGTTAGGCAAAAGGATATTATTATTTTACTAATTGATAAACGAAATGCATTGACCAATAATTGCTAATAATAACATATGCAGTTAATTACTCAGTTTAAAATATATAATTAAATGCTAAAGTTTTTTTTTTAAATTAATTTCAAAGTTGTCACTGTAATTAAACAATGTATATGTCCATGTTAAATATTGTATAAAAAAACGCAAAACTGACAAAACTGTCAGCGCACAGAAATAACTATAACAGAATATGCACACAGGACTGCGGGAAACAACAACAAACTGTATGTGTGACGTCAGCGAGACACAAGCGTAGTTAGTCACATGGTCACTCGCATTTAAAATTAATTATACGACGAGTGTTGCAGTAACAGCTTTGCGTCATCCACTTAAGCGCCTCATTTACTGACCCACTGCACGGGCAGAAAGAGATGCAACTAAGAAAGGCAGACAGTAAGTGGAAAAATATGTTTGACCACACTTTAAACACGCTTCAGTGTCTAATTAATGAAGATGGGACTTCATTTAACTTGTTAGATGTGCACTAGAGAGATCTAATATTCTCTATTGTATACGTTGTGCTTCTTATTTATGATAAAGTTATTTATAGTAAAAAAATATATATACACTAAGTAATTAAATATTGATACATCTTACGTTTTGATGGTAACGGTGTCTTTAAATTTGAATGCAGTGTTTCGACCAAATAATTACCATGATTCGATTTAATTGAACAAATGTGAAATTACATTTTAAAATCAATTCATATTCATATTTCAAAGCTATGAATTTAATTCATTCAAAAATATATTACTATTTTATACATTAATTTAAAATACCCTATTTTCGTGCCTGCGGCAGACTGCAATGAAGATTCAGCTCACGTCTTTCGGTTTTTAAATCTGATGCTTATAAAGATATGCTGCTACTTCTATTGCCTACTGAAAACTGGCAAAGGAGCAAGATGAGCATTGTAGTTTAGTGGCTTCTATTTTAACTTTGTCCCATTTTTGCTTCACGTGCGTGACGAAGTTTTAAAACACCGAGCAAAGAAGCTACAGTTGAAAATTCAGATATTAGGCTGAGCGATGTTCACCCATCAATGTGTCAGTCAGTCAGTTATTTTGTGAGGGCAAACTGTTTTCTTTATTACGAGTTACCAGCTCATAGCTTGCTTTTACACAGTATATTTATAACCATGCTTTATTTAATAACAACTAAACGGATTTTCTTTCATTGCAAAATGTTTCATGAATTGTTACAGAATATTTGCTTGTTTCTCATTAATTGGCTTACTTATGTTTACTTGGGCATTTTAAGATTGACCTAATGACTATCAGAACCAGAAATAAGTTCATAAAAGGATTTGACGATTTCTTACCCAACAGTGCAGAAAAATTAAATGTAATAAAATGAAATCCAAATACAAACCATTGCAAGCTGCCAACAGAAAGTTTTAAACATAAATATGTCTTGAAATAAGTAGAGTTGATACCCACCACCAACTGCTACAATGGTCTGTTAACGTATGTCAACTTATTTTTCTTTACTGTACACTTCTTTCCTTCAAGTCTGCAGAGAACAAAGTTCCCTTCAGTCAAATTTTGAATGTCTTGATTGAAAATATTCAATATAAATTGAATTAAATTGCATCGAAGAGCGATTCTCTAAACTTTCACTTCGTCTGCCTTATTTTGAAAACATATTTGCAACTAAAACTCAAATTATAATATTATAATTATATAACTAACTCTCTTCGATGCTACGATACTTTTTTTGACGCCATTTAGAGATGATGTAGTCAAATATGCTAAATATGTTAACACTTTCTAAGAAATAGCAGCGGGATCGAGGGGAGCGTTTTACATTTTTACTTCTACAGCCAGAATTACAATAACCAGCTTATTTTTGATGTAAACAGAGTTAGCTGTGAAATATGACAATATCCTGCGGTTCAATGTAATGTTCAGAATAATATAAATGTTCAGCATGAGAAACACATATACCAAATCCGTTCGATATACATATTATTTTTCTGTTATGGCTTTTGTGTGCTGACCTCGCAAGGAAATTGAAAGCATATCAGCAACTCAGCTACGCGGTCAATGTGGCAAACAGCGCAAACAAAAGTTTTTATTTTTTTTTGGTCAATTTGAGTGTACAGCAAGGCCATAAAATAGAAATTAGTTGCAATTGGAGTTTGCGTTTTGCTTTTGGTTTTTTGGTTGTGTTGCGGTCGATTTCGCTCTGACCATTGTCATGTATCTGCAGCTGCTATCCAAACAGACCGTGCTCATCCTCCACTCCCGCTCTCAGTTACAGCTCCAGATCCAGTTACAGCCCAGCTGTCTGACCAGCTTTCGTTTCCGGCTTGGTTTGCCAAAGGGCAAACTATTTGGCTGCGCTGAAACTGCAATTTCACGTACTAATTTACAATCTTCCTATGGCGTTGCGGCAGACAATACATCTGACTATCAACTGTAGTCCGAAAGTTCAGCTGGCCAATATGCATTTCAGTTGATTTCTGGTTTGCTGGTTTTGATCTTTTTATATCCTGATGCCAAACATATACGAGTACTTTGGTTTTATAAAACGACTGATATGCTATTCGCTCGTCTGTTCCATCTGTCCCTCAACGCAAATTTTTTCGATATCCCTAAGTTGTGAATGATTATTACACATCGCCTATGGGGCGAATAAGTCGATTAAATCAATAATGGTAAATCGATGTCTACACATCTTTCACATTAGCAACCAGGGTGGGACTGGCCCTACCACCATCCCCACAATTACCTACCCGCACGAAGGTAATTTGCTGGCACAACATAAATATCAGGGTATTCAGCAGTCGGTTACGTCCGACTGCAACGTTCTCACTTGCTATGGCTGAAACATGCATTTCGGAAATGCGTTTTAAACGAACGGAAGAGGAAGTGTCCTCTTACGTTTATTGGAAACATTATTGAAATCGAACTTATTGATTTAATTTTAACTAGAGATTAAGCTCATTGCTTGACTGCTATGGGACCGTCATGCGGAATACAAAGCTTTAAGTTGCAACCCAATTCTAATTTCAATTTAAGTTTATAACGGTCATTTATCGATATTTATTTCTATTCAATCTAATTATCAAAATTAAATGCAAGTTATAATCAATCAATTTATACAAATTGTTTACGCATTCAAAGAATGTAATTAGATAAATTACGTATACGCAATTTAGTATCCTATTTATGGTCTAATAAACTTCTTACTATAGTGGTAATTTGATACCCAATACAATATATGCTGCTAAAAATTCTTATTTCAAATTTATAAAATTGTTAAACCTTTTTATTTTAATTCAGTTCTTACATTGTTTCCACTCTGTTCTGCTCATGTGTCAAACAAATCTTACAATCAATCAATAAATATCCATTGATTGTTTTGATGAGTTTTGTGGCCCCAAAAAAGTTCCCTTGACCGCAGTATAAATACGTTTGCACATGACAATCAATAAAATCGAACAAATATTACGCCATTCCAAACTGACACAATCATCAAATCAAAAAGCGCGCCCATCAATATAAGGCTATCGCATATATATACATATATACATAGAGACCTACATATTTGATATATACATATATTTATATTTTTAACAGAAAATATATTTTGCCTAAAAGTCAAATACAATTGCCACATGAGGCACTTGACTGCTCCCAAAATGCAATGATTTATTTTTGGTTTGTATTCGACAATTTTTGCGTACCATTTGTCGTCCTGAATTGTAGGAAACATTTTTTTCATCTAACCAGCAAAAACTTGGGCATATGCATATCATATAATATTTTTGGCGTTCTCGTTTTACATTTATGTGCCATTATTTTTATAGTTAATATGCACATGTGACACCATTTTTTGTTGTTGTGCTCTATGACCTGACAACTGGCAAGTGGTGGCCCGCTTGTTTTTATCAATTAGGTGCATCATTTTTCATGGTATCATGCTTGCATTAAAATGGGTATTTCACATTCGTAGAATGTTCAATTTGATGCAACACATATATATCCAGTAGACTGCCTGTTGGTATTATCATAATAACTAAATTTATTCGGTACAATGGAAGTGCCGAAGTCAAATTACAGGGTATATACCTAGTCAAATGATGTTGTCCTGTAGCTGTTACCTGATTTTATTACAGTTTTGATGTATTTTTATAATCGCGTCAAATTGATTTATGTATGCATTAATTGGCCCAATTTATTTATATGTATGTTAAAAGTTTCTTTTTGTGAGCTATAGGATTTTTCATTATATATGTGCAACAGTAACTTTTTACAATTATTGAAATTTCTGTATTTTATTTTTTGCGTAGGTCGTCTATTAAATATAAATCCGTTTTTAACTCCATGAAAATCGCAACTAGTCAATTGAGAACAATTTTGTGGCCAACGCATAAATCCCACAAACGATTTTACAACATTTATAAAATATGATAACTATGTTCCTAGTTCGTTGGGTAATTTAAAAAAAATAAATGAATGCGCTTATCTTGTTGTGAAATGATTCATTTTTATGCGGAAATCAGCTTATAATATTTGCAAAATAACGTGAATTTAACGATTGCATGGTTAGACTTATATGTGGTTTTTTAATGGGAGCAATATCAAAAATAAAATACTATATATAAATAAAAAGGCGCTTAAGAGCTTAGCGACAGCACAACCAACCCAACGTATTTCATATATTTCCTGTTTACCATCATATTGAGGATATGAATGCAAATGATAAAAGTAGAAAATGTCGAGATCTTTTTTCAAGTGGGCTTAATATGGCGTTTCCTATATTTTCCACCATATCAATATAAATCTACAGCTGTACGGTATCCATGAGCATATCAATAGAGAGCTAATAGGCTTTTGCTAACAGTTCAATTGTCCAATTAAGCGACCATTTTCTGGCTGTAGCTGAGAGTCGTTGGTCTATTTGTGTATAGTTGCTTACTTTAAATCGACTCGGTACTAAGACATAAGCCGGTTCAATTGAAGAATTTATTACAGCCAAAACAGATTAAAATTTAAATTGAAATCAAATATATTTTATATTTTATGTAACTACCAGTTGATCACAATAGGAAATGTCTAAGTACTTATATCTATAAATTGCGGTTGAAATTTTCTCATTAGTGCTGCACGAATTACTCTTATAATTGAGTTAAACTGATGGTTGTTTTTTCGGCCTATTAACTCATTAAATAAACAGTTTCATTTGCAAACTGTTTATTCTATTTTCCACAACAGCCTAGAGCAAGAGGAAATTATGTGCTTCTAAATTGGCTGTGTGTGAAAACAAACAGCAGAAAATTAGCAAACAGAACGCACAATGAAATAAGAAATGCACATATATATATTCTCAGTCCCTTGAGTTATTACTGAATAGAAAGTATGGCATATTTCATAGACGCATCTTTCAATCTTTTGTTAAGTCCCAATAATTTAAGATGAGGTATTTAAATATACACACATGTGTGCGTATTTAAACTTCACTCAAAAGCATTGCCTTAAGTCGCTAATTCAATTTAGCAACCTACCATAAACACACATATTTGCATACATCTAAATTCATTTCGCTTATGTTGTTTATTTAACTCATTTTCTATGTTGACTTTCATGCGCGTAATTTTTATATCCACAAGTTGCACGGGAAGGAGGCGCCCCCTCTTAATTGCCTCATTTTTTAGTATGGCCAAGTAAGCAGTTTTTAATGAATAAACCGCAAAATTACCTGGGTGTGGTGAGCAGCAAGAACACACTTATGGCCACAACCAAAGGTCAAGTGCTCAGTTGTCAACAAGTTGGAATTTGCGGAAAATTAATGTTGCACGGGTAACCTCAAACGCAAAACGCTGCCAGCAGAAACTGTATTAAAATTTTACCATGATCTAAATCCTAGGCATACGGCAGATTTTCTTGTGAGATTAACAAATATTGCCTCTTAATATGTCAGTTGGTGTTTTGTGTATGTGTCGGGGTGTGTGTAAAAGCAGCTGTTGCTATTGTATTTTATACACTTCCTTATGCACATATGCGACGCACAGTAATTAGAAATTTAATTGGATTTGAAAGAAAATTAAATTTTAATGTGTTAGCTACGCAATTACATTAAAAAACAGGCACACGCAGACACAAATACGCCCACACTCACACCCTCGGAACCTAGAAAACACATGAATACTAAAGTAGACACGTGCACAGATGGAGAGAGGAGCAACAAAAAAAAATAAAAAATTAAATTAAATGAGAATTCTAAGCAAGTTCAACTTGCATTAATTACCTTCAAACTAATTTTAAAATATTGTGCACTACCCAGCAGTTTCAGCAGGATGTCACAAAGTTTGCTCATTCAATGTGTGGACTTTGCGAACTGTTCTGCTCTGCTCTGCCCTGCTGGGAATGTTCTGCTTAGAGTACACACAAACATTTGCCTATGTGGTTATTGAAATACTTTTGGGAGTTTACAATATATCACGTTACCTAAAACACACATAATTAATGTGGTCAACACCCAGTGACAAGTTTTTCAGTACACTTGATATGTGGTGGGCCAATTCAGAATTTTCTGTTTGAAAAAGTTATACTCTCTCTACATGAAGTTTAAATGACTAAAAAGTCATTGCCAATAGTTGAGTCAGATTTCAGAATGAATTACAGTTGGGACAGCAGGATGACCCAATAAACAAATACAGGTGGAAAAAACCAATATATGTAAAATAAAATCACGACATATTAATTCTGCTATTTTCAATCTTATGGGATTTTCAGAGTACATTCTAATTATTTTGCTTTGCCAATTTTGGTAGTCGTATAAATATATTTTATGGTGTAACTTTGTTTAATAAAAATGAAAACTAAACACAGTCAATATTCTCCTTATTACACTGTTGCTGAGGGAGACAATATTCCGTGTCGACAGGTGAAATTGGTGTGGACATATTTTCATGTCGCATAACAACAAATACCATAAAAAAAAAGTATCAGAAACAATTAAGCACTGCCATATTTTGTGCTTACAGGAAGCGCTACGGAAAATTGTCAAGAGGCGCAAAATCAAAGCACCCACCAAATTATAATTATTTTATATGCGGAAATGTGCGGAATACATAAACAGAAACTACGCAACCAAATTCGAGGAGCAAACTTAAAGTTAATGAAAAGCTCTTCACTAGCAAATGCCACAAGTTTTTCTTCAATGCGCAATGCTTCAAAAAATTTAATGAAATACAAATTTCAATAGCATAATTTAACAACTAGCGCTGGAAATGTACCTTGTTATTCAAATGTGTTTTGAACCTTCCAAACTTAATAGACAGCCCTTAAAAGTTTGAATTTCATTCCATGAAAATTAACAGAGTGTATCGCATTTGTGTTTTACATAATGCGGGTTAAACATGAGCAAAATGGAAGGAAATTACGTTGGAGTAGATTTGCGAACACAATTTTACTGCATTTATACAATTATTCTTATATGGTAATCATCTATCAAACATTGTTGTGCATTTACCTACCCAGCGTGTCATTTCCACTCGTGTTCGTATCAACGCTTATTTTAATTGCTGTTTTTGCTTTTGATATGCAAAATTGTGCACAGTTTATTATCAACGCTACGCAGGTTCTTTTATCCTTGGTCCAGTTTTAGGGTTTTTGTATTTTGCACGGCTCGTTGACAAATTTCAAATATAATTTTCCACATGTTAAACAGCACATAATAAAAATGCATTTGGCGAGGAATTAGAATGCTTTTGAATTTTAATTAAAATTGTGTATACGACTGGTGAGCTATTATCAACTGTGAACAGCCGTATTTCACGTGAGATGAATATTCATTATTATAAATGAAGACACGTAGCAAAAATAATCCAAATTTCTCTTAAAAATGCAGGCCTTAATAATAGAATGTATAGTTTAAACACTTGATTTGGAATGTCTTCGGCGATGCATTATAGTATGTCAACTATATGCCAACCCAATTTTAAGTAGCTTTGGTACGCAAACAGAAAATGAAAACCAAAATAAATTGCCTTTGTATTTGGCTTAGGCTCGTTGGATTACAAGACTGAAAATTATGAATAGCAACGTGATAATAAATCCTGAAGCGAATTTAGCTCAGCAAAATGTTAGCACAAACAGCAACCAAAAAAAAAAAGAATATAAAAATATATAGACTTTCCGATACGCTGTAACAAATTTGATATTTGTACAAGTATCTAAAAAAAAAACATATTCATAAATATTAAATAAGGCATTCGCAACATTTTTGAAAATAATATATTTTTACCAGAAGTATAACTTTATGCCTTAATTCAGTCGCAGGACATAAAAATTGCGAACAAATCCAACCTTTGAAATTGGAACCAGCTGCAGCAGTTGACATTTGCCGGGTGCCTGTTGACCACTTTTTGTCGTGGCTTAGACTACTGAAAATTCAGCTAAAATTAATGAGTGACAGCGGGAGACTTTGAACCACATTAACAGACTAAAAAATGTCGGCAAAAAATGAGAATAAAAGGGATTCCAATGAGGATGGCAGCGTGGTAGCTTTGGCTTTTATTGTTTAACTCGCGACTGCGTTGACGTTTCTATACACATTTACAGCAATTGTTGTTTGAGTTGGCCGATGTCAAATGTACGAAAATATCTGGGATTTGGCAGATGTACAGGACAATGGAAGCAGCGAGCAGTATCTTTGGTGTTTGTTGCCCAGGCGTGCAGCTGCTCGTTGCTGTGGATGTATCAGACCCTGTGTCAGTATCTATAATTGTATAGCTATATCTGTCACAGAATATGCATCTAGAGTTGCTCAATTGTTTGCCTTATGAACGCTCGGTCGACTCGGGTGTTGGCTCTGCTCTTGGCCTGCTTGGTTAGCTCTCATTTTGTCATTTTGTGAATTTGCGCATCATGTGGCACTAGCAAAACAGCAAATGGCAACTGTCTGGGCCTGGGCGATATCGTTAGCATCATCATCGTCGTCGTCGTCGTCGTCGTCGTCGGCATTATCATCTGTGAAGGAAGGAATAATAGGAGAGAGCTGCATAATTTTGCTTTTCACTTGGCACCGAATTTGGCTGTTGTAGTGTTTGTTTTTGTTGTTGGGCTGTTTTGTTGTCTTTTGGTTGGTTAATTAAAAAGTCATCATAACTCTTGTTGCAGCTGCCATCGACTTGTGACTTTGTTGTAATTTTCTAAAGCTAATAAAATTGCTTTGTAGCTAAAAATGGAAATAAAGCATTTTAAGTGCTTGGAGCTTATCGTAGACAACGCAGTTTTCAAAAATTTCAACCCAATGCAACTTTACTTACCCAGTCTCACTCCTACCGCTAACAAGTTAAAGTACTTGTTGAAATTTTTATGACATTTTAAAACTTGGAGCACGGCCTCCAATGGCAACGCACCAGCCAGTACATGGCCATTAAAATGTTATAAAGATACATTTAAGCACTTAACTTGATATCTTTCAATCTCTTCAACTTAGTCTATGTATAAAGTGCTGAACAAGGCTAAGCCAGGTCAAAAAAGTTATTATTACAATGCGGACGAGCATAACAAAAAAGATAAATATCAGGCAGAAAGTTGCTTGTTTGCATTTTCGGGGCATAAAAATTAACAATTAATTGACATCAGCCTCCTCAGGCAGTAAAAAAAAGTAGATTCTTTCAAAATACCAAATTGCTCAATTGGTTGCATTAAAAAGAAAATCATAAATTTCCAACAGGATGATGTGGATTTAGTCGGCAGCGAATTTTTAAAGAAGACTGTTGACAACGCCTATTTTAACGCTTTCACTTTTGGGGCAAGACTTAATAAAAAGTTTGCTGTTGGTTTGCCATGGGTTTTGTATTGTATTGGATATTGTCCTTATTATCAATTATTAGTAATGAATTGTGCAACTGTAAGCAAGTCAATTTATAAATGTAACAAAGATAGCAGAAAACTTTCATGAAAAATATTGAGAGTTAGATATTAAAAATTAAGACAGTGGAATGTGGGAAAAATGTGATAGAAGTGGGCTCAAGAAAATCTGCGTTTCTTCTTAATTCATGTCAGTCTTTACAATTATGTCGTTTAATTGTTACCTTAAAACGAATTTCGGTAATCGCGGACAGTTACTTAGGAAATCAAATAAGGTTAATGTGTTTACGGTCTGCAAGAACGTGTTTTCAAAACGATTCCTCGTGAATTTTGTTTTAAACCTGTTAAAAAAATGAAAATACATATTCCTTGTCAATTACGTGGGCAATTATACTAAATATATGCTTTCATATTATTTAGTTGGAAATATATTCCTTAAATATTTAGAACATGTTTCTAAAGAGTGAAACTATTAAATGGATTTGCTAATGAGCACACGAATTGCCATGTTACCAACTTCCATTTGTTATGCTAACTGCAAGCTTAAATTGAATTTGAAGTGTGAGCAAAGTTTGGCCAGTGGTTTTATTTTGTTTTTGCATTTTTTTCTGCTATGCATTATGAAGAATGTGTACGCAAATTTAATATAAGTTACTGCTCCATAGTCAGCACGCATTGTTGCATTCAAAGTTTTTGAGTCATGCGGCGCCTGTAGGTATGCAAGGTGTACGTGCAACATGCGAGCTCTGTTCGTCGCCTGCGCCCTCATGTTGTATGCGTAATAATATTTCAAAAAGAACGCTGAGAATTTTGCATAATTTCAACTTATAAACTTTCTCGTGTGCTTGCTGAAACCTGCACACACAAAGGGCACAACAAAATGGAGCGCAAAGAAAACACAAAGTGCCACAAACAGAAAATTAAATTTTTCAACTAATTTCAATATAAAGCAACTTGGAATTGCAACAAATTAGAAGCAAAAAGCAGAGTGGGACCAAAACGCCCTTATGAGAAAGCAACGCTTAACTTCAAGACATTTGGCACTTGAGAAGCTTTCTACATAGCCATTGTTCACTTGCGCTTGACTTTTGCTGTGCCCGCCACTGCCACATGTTGAGTGGTGGAAAATTGTGTCAAAGCTCAGGCAGCGGGTGGGCGATGGTAGTGGCGCTCCTGCTGATGTTGCTGCTGATGTTGCTCCTGCTACTGGTTACAGTGCCACGCGTAGCATAAAATTTGCATAAATTAAAGTACGCAGTGTCAGCAATGGCAGACCAGAAAAATACTTATAAGCAAAATGGCTATAAGTTGTTTAATTTTGCGTAACAATTTTATAGCTTCGCTTGGCTACTTGTTGCACTCGGCTTGCTATCTCGTTCCCTTGATCTCTGGATGTCTCCCTCTCTTTCTCTATCTCCTTTGCATTGATTGTTACATTTAAATGTGCGTCGTTTTATTTCACTGAAAGCTTAAGCATAATTAAAAGAGATTTCATTACAAATACTATATTACAAAATTGGAGCATACAATTAAATAGAGATTTCTCATTAGAAAATACGTAACTATTGGTGATAACTCAAATATATGTCTCATATACGAGTATATCACATATATATATCTCGATACTTAACTATAAGATGCAACACAATTCATGTGTTCCGGTGCGAACCCTATTCAGACGCATACACATACATTCGCACACTAAGTCGTTTCACACATATCTGTCGTCTACAGGACGAACTTTATCAGAGTTTTCACTTGCGTGGAAAAAAATGAGCTGAGCAAAAACGAAGACCGCACCAAATATATATATTTTTCTTTTGGAATGCTTTTTCTTTTTTGCACATTAAGCGTTTTTTTCTCGCAGTAATATTTAAAAAGTAACAGCCAAAAGCAAATGAGCATAAGAGTGTCAAAAAAAAGGCAGCAGTCAGCAGTAAAAAGTGAGCTCAGTGCATAAGAGAATTTGAGAAATAAGATTTTTACTGAGATTTGACTGCTTCATTAAATACTCGAACATGGCAAAGAACTGTAAACGCACGTTGCTTCTGCAGATGCAAGTTGGTCAATGCTTAACACTATGTAGTATGAGAATAGTATAATGAAATATCTACTGATTTCCTGTATGAGTATCGACTACATCCGTTCTTCGTGCACTGAAACCTCTTCAAAATATTAAACTAACATGATCCCCATCGTGTTTTTAATACTTTCAGCCTGCAATTGCTAAATAAGCTCTGGGCTACAGTCAACTGACTGAAAGTTGTGCAACTTGTTCGCACTCCTTTCGTCGTCGCTCCTGTCCCAGCCATCTGCCATCTGCCATGTGCCATGTGCCATGTGCCATGAGCCTGCGCCCAAAAGCGCTACGGAGCGGAAATGTCAATGCAGCGGCACTTGCACTTCCGTTGCCTACTTGCGTGTGCCGGCAGAGCCGTCACCCAACTTTGCCTGCGCCTCAACTTTTTGTTCCAACGCGCTCAGCCTGCTGACGTTAACACAAAATGGAAACAAATGGCAGCCGTCGCCATCATCGTCTGCGTCGTCGTCGTCATCAGTTCTTCTGGTGCTGCACTCCCTTGTGGTCCACACCAAACTTCGATTATGATAAATGTTTGTAAGTGCGACATTCAACTAAAACAAAAATCGAAGCCACATCTGTGGAATGTACGACTAGCAGCTACTCTGCTGGAAAGAGCTGTAAGCACTTGATTTGAAACGATTGGATGATCTTAATCCTAGTTGCAGTTTTAGCAACTATAAAATATTGTGTATCTCAATTAATATGTTACTTAGTAGAAATTGGTTGCTTAGTAGAAATCAAACATAGGGCATTTACTCAGATATGCAATTTTGTAGGTTAACAAATAACTCGTAACAATATAACTTGCAACATTTTGAAAAGCACAATGCACTGTCAGAAATGAGAAATTGGAATGGAGTAAAATCAAATTATAAGAACCCTGTCGCACTCATCTGTTACACCGAATAAATGTTACACCATCATAGCGAATGCCAATACAAGTTTTTAAAATTGTCAACGTCGCCCTTTACACGTCATCAATTTCCGTTTATTTAGTAGCCATTTGGGCGTTGTCATGTTCTGAATGCAAGTATGAAGTAGTTTTCTTAGGAGCGAACTGGCAGCCGTCTTTTGTTTGTAGGCAATAAATTTGCTTCTGGTGACAACAATGTGGTGCTCACCATGCTGTCAGATGTGCAAATCGCGCATAAATTATTGGCAAGGGTGCGTGCGGGGCACTTTATTTTATCAGCGTCAGCAACAGCCGAGGCGGCATCAGAAAGCTCCTTGTGCAATTGCCGCATACTTAAGGTAATCTCGTAGAGCGTCGTGCTTACTTCTAATGGCCATTCATCAGCTCGTTGAATGCAAACGGCAAATAAATGGCAGCCCTGGCTCAGGCAAAAGAACACAGCACACAACAGGACACAGCCGGACAGGCGGCAACAATGGGTCTGACCACCCAGCAACAATTGTCATAGAAAACTGTCGACTTGAGTCCACTTGCCATGGATATCTGGATACATATATAGAGAGAGAAAGATACATAGACAGAGAGAGAGAGAGAGAGAGAGAGGGAGAGAGAGAACTGTAGAGTTTGGATGTCAAGACCAGGGCAAGAACGGGTCGCGGTCTGTAATTGCAATTGTAGCTGCGCACTTAGCGCTATTTTACTTTAAAGTGACTTTCTTTGCAATTTTCAGATGCCATTGTGCCTTTGTGTTGGATAAATGTTTTGAAAACTATTTTCATTTGCAACAAATGTCTGTCAATAGAGGGCCAAAATACTAAAAGTGCTTGATGCAAATGTAAATCTCCAGCGAAACGTGAATTAAAGCATACTGATTATAACTTTGCTTATGGGTCAAATGTTTCCAATGAAATGAGCTTGACATAAACATAAATTGCTGTGGGCTTTTATGAGAAACTTTTGTCATGTTTCCCCGTTTGGGAATCAGCTATTGCAACCTCGACCTGAAACTCTTTGTTCCCATGTCGTCTTCTGTTCTTATTTCAGCGGACTCGCAGGATTGCATTAAATATGACGTGAGAGCTTTATAATTTATTGAGGCTATCTATTTAAAATATTAAGGTACATTTCTGTGTTTAGTATACAAGAAATTAAATTATTACATTTCAACAGCGTAGCCAAGATATAAATAATTTTATGAAAATGTAATACTTATTTGAATTACTATAAAATAATTCTGAAAATATAGTTTAATTTGCGCCACAAAAGAAAAAGAAAAAGAAAAGAAAATTGCACAAATAGTATTTTTCATGCCTGGGACTTGTGGATACCAATGAATATATTGGATTAAAATGACATCCATCAAAGCCAAATCCAATACAATATTCTGCTGTCTGCTCGTGGTTCATTAAAACTAATAGAAGTGTCTTGTGATGAAAGCTCCATTATGTATGAGTCCCATGCATAAGTTAGGAAGTGCCACCTCTCTGTCACTACTTGACTACGTCAATATTCCATTTTTAAAGCTGATTATTACAAATTCTTTAAGACTTAAAACTTTTCTTCTTAATTCATAATATTCCGACATACTGCGCTAATCGGCAGATGGAAGATATGATCAAATGATAAAGCTATTTAAGCCAAGAGCCAAAACTAAGCTCCACCGTATTGAAACCGTATGTGCCTGCCAAGAAATGGCCACACACTGCTGGCTTTGCGCCAGTTGCTATAACAAGTTTAGCCACTTTTTGATGGCCATAATTCAAATTAGACCGCCAACGAAATGTTGCTGGGAAGGCGATGGCCATCTGACAAATAGGCCGGCCAGAAGTCGCCTTAAAGCGTGCTTTAATGTGGACAAAATTGGGTCGCAGTTCGCCTGAGACAATGCCAGTGGTTGCAACAGCGACTGTGGTAGTGCCGACGGAAACGGAAGCGAGCAATGGACAGCGCTGCCTAATGTTCGGTGCGAGTTGGTGGGTGGATGGTTCGGGGGTTGGCTAAATGGCTGGCATTGGGCGGCAGAAACGGAAGCTTTCAATTCCAAGCTGCAATGCAAAAGGAGCCACCAACAGCCTCGAACTGCAGCGCAAAGCAGAAAAAGTAATTTATTTCGTATTGCGGTTTTTAACCACATTTTCCACTTTGTACAACAGCAACGATAGTCGAAAAAAAAAACGCCACCAGCTTCAGCTCCAGTTCTAGCACAAGCCAAGACTTCATTCTCCATATACCAGTGCCTCCAGCTCTTCATATGACCATAGTATAAATTTGCTCAACTGTGCTCCGACACCCAGTCTGTATAGCTGCTCGATAAAAAAGGCTCAAATGCGGTTCCGCTTTTTTGTGCTGTCCTCCTTTCAGCATATTTTCTTGCCTTTTTCGTGCTGCGCACGAAAAAATGGCATCGTTTAAATTGCATTTGTGCCGAACCAAAAAATGCAGCAAGTGCGAAGTCCTTTCTTTTTAGTTTTCGTTTTCGTTTTCGTTTTGTCTTCATCTGCTTTTCACCTGAACTAAGCGCCAACGAACTCCAAATTGAAGTTATGAAAGACAAGTGTGCGAATGCGACTTCCGAAGGAGCCGCAGCCCGGAGGAGCATTTGGTGTGTGGTTTCCGGCTGAGAAAGATATACTTCTTGACGTCTGTTTGGTATGCAACACGCAGACAAGAAGAGTTATTCATTGTGAAACTTGAGCAGAACTCGGGGCCAGCATTAATGGACATGAACCGAGGCAATGATGAGATAACTGCATAGCTGTCCAAAGGAAAACTGACTTGCAGAAGTTTCAATGGGACGGAATTAAAATTCGGGTAATCACTTTGCCCCAGAGTTGTCCAAGGAAACTTATTTGAATACCGGATTAATTTGCCCATCTAAATTGCAGGCTCTGTGTTTAATTTGCCAATTCTTCAGGAATATATGTGGCAAAACTAATTGAGTATATCAAGACCGACTCTTGATAATCAAATTTCCGGGCACATCTAACACTTTACTTTATATTCTTCCAGCAAACGACTTTATTTACTTGCAATTTGGAATATACAAAGTACATTCAAATCAATTGTTAGAAAGAGTAAGCCAAACCAAACAGGCCATGTTATTTCTCTTGTATAATTTCATTTGCCCTTTCGGAAGGCATTGTGACAACAATGAAGAGCGGACAAAGAGAAAAACAGAGAGCTCTGAAACCTAACCAAAAACCAAATGAAACGAATACAAAAGGCAACTAAAAAGAAAGTAATTTTGGGCACCAGCATGTTAAAAGAAATTCAGTTGATTAGAGACCCTGCAATCAAGTTATTTAATGTCCAGTTGACGCCAAGAGGCAGCCAGCCTAACAAAAATAACAAAAAACACATAAGCAACTTCATAGAACTAGAACATAGAAGGCAAATCAAATCGCAACTCGAGGGGAACATGGCAAAGCATGTTCAATTGTCAGACTTTGTAAGAGAATAACTAAAAATAATGCGGCAAGATTTAGGAGCTAGTAGTCAGAGGCAAGAGTCCTTTGCAAGACCACTTAACTAATCGATTTCACATTATCACGCAAACAGGTAGATGCCGTTGTGTGTTGTTGTTGTTTGTTGCGATTGCTGCACCTGCTTCTATAATGCGGATGATGACTTTACTTTCAGCATTGCTTAAGCTTGACCAAGACTCAAAGCACGGCTTCCGATGAACATTAGAATGCATGCAATGTGCTCCGTGGCACAGATACTTGACTCAACCGAGCTATGCGATGGGTAAGATAGCTCAAGTAGTCTCATGTGCATATATGCGGCTGCTTGGCAGATATTGCGCATACGACACGCAATCCGGTTGTGAATTAGCTATTACACTTCACAAGTGCTTAAACGAGCTCAGCTATATTTCAAAATATTTACTGTACACAATTTGTAGTGCAGTATATCAAAATTTAAACTGCCCTAAATTTTACAGTTTTCATAGATAGCCTTAATAATAATAAGCATTTTCTGCTAATTGGAAATCAGCAAGTACCAGGTGCATATAGAATTTTGCAACATTTGAAATAAAGGGCCAATTTAACAGCTATGCAGGTCATGCGGTGGACAAACTGTGACGAAAATGTCCTCTCAAATATTTGCATATTAATGCAACGTGTGAGTATGTGTGTGTGTGCGTGTGTGTGTGTTTTTTTGTGGCGTATTTGTGACCGTGTGAGCTGTGTCCTTGTGTTCGTGTTGTTTGTGCAAACTCCTGACCCTCTTTTTCGTTGTTGTTGTTCAACTTTGTTCTGTCACTCGTGCAGACAGTTCAAACATTTGTACACAAAACAAACAAACACACACAAAAAAAAGCGAAGAATAAAAACAAAATATACAAACTGAGAAAGAATATACTAAAGGAGCTGGCAAGTAGAGTTTCTACATTTTGGCATACAGTGGTATTCGTGATTTTAAAGTTGATATTGCGAAACTCTATTCAAGCTTAACTCTATTAACGATGATTTTGGTTCATTTCAGCCTTATGCGAACTTGAGATCATAAATCATAAAATCTCTTTTCCTTCAGATTTGGTTCGTTGCTCGCATACTCTTAACAACTCGGCGACTATACAAATGTCCTAATGTTGCTCACCTCTGCAACAAAATTTATGTACAGTCATAGATGTCCGTCCGGGCTTGTCCGCTTGTCCATGTGTTAGTGTTCTTCTTTCCTTTTTTTCTTCATTTTTTTTGTGCATAACCCTTTGTAAATTGTAACATTTTCGCACGTCTGAATGTGCCTCGTTCATCTGACTTTGTGTGTGCGTGTGTGTGTGTCTCTATAAATTGTGGTGCTTTTGGGTGCGCACCTTACCTTTTTTAGGCCATTTGAAGTGCGCAGGAATCGACCTCATATGACTCAGTTATGTGTGTGGGTGTACGGAACACGTTTTCCATTAGGCTACCAAGTGAAAATGTAGCATTTCCACGTGCTTTAATGGAGTTTTCTAGTTAAGCCTGCAATAATTTGGTAATTTAGCATTGCTTGAATCTCTATCCGTTTAATTGGTTGGCCTGCATTGCAAGCGGGTTGGCTGTAAGCGAAAATGTTGTTCAGCACAATAGAAATTTAACTGGAATTTCAACCAAAACATTCAAAAAGACTAAAGTATTGCAAAGCATATCGATGTACATACATATGTAAAACCAGCGTTACCAACAATGATGTATTTTTTTCAATACATTGAATTTACGAAATTCAATTTAAATACGTATGACTGAAAGGTTTAAATAATAATAAATATGAATGTATCTTCTAAACGTTTTATACATTTTTTAAGACAAACTCAAAAAAATGTTGTTCTTTTTGATTTGTTATCGACATGGTACACAAATACCCCCGACTACTCAATATTCAGTTGTAAGCCGCTTTATTGCCAGCCTGGGGCAATATGCAAACTCTGTTGCAATCCCTTGACAGAAAATGCTTGCCTATGCAAATTTTCAAAGCATCAAAACAAGTAAACACACCAGCAAACACACTCGAATCAAAAGCGAACAACGTTAACAGGAGCAGACCCTTTTTTGCTATGCATAGAAACGAGAGTTCGATGCGCAAACAATTCAGGCAGCCTGAACAATTGGAGCCTTAGTTTATGTTTTATTATGTTTTATTATGTTTTGCATTGTTTTTGCCATCCCAGAGGTGCACGTGCCTAATAAGCAAAGAAACAATGTGGCCAGAGAGTAAAGCGCCATCAGCAGAGCAAACTAATTAAAATTAAAGCCACACTTTAACACCATCTGGGCAATAACTCATATTTAATGCAGCACCGTAAATTCACTTGCATTGGCTCTGTTAAATTTACGACCGTAATAAAAGCCATGACAATAATTCTAATTTCCCATTTAAGTGATAAAAACAAGCCACTCATAAAGCTAAGTGTTCCGAACAAATTCACAATATTTAAGTTGAAACAATGCTTCGAGTACCTCAGTTTAGACTGCAACGAATAGCATCATTAATTTGAACAATATTTCAAAAATAACATCAACTTTTTTGGGACTCGTTTGTGGGTCTGTGTCGGTGTGTGTTGGTGTGTGTGACACATAAGCGGTGGATAAATATATCACTAGAAAAATGTAAACCATAATGTGGTTATAAATTAGATATATGTGGTTATAGAAATCGTACAAAATATTTATTTAAATAGATTATTTAACAATGCAAATTCAAATCCATTGAATCGGTTCGAAACAAAAATAATATTCAATTTAATTGGTCATAAATAGAGCAGTTGGCTGAAATATAGATTACAGCCTTAATTGTCTAACTAGTTTAATGATAAATAGTTATAATATCGCCGTCAATTCAGTTATCCGACAAAGGCACAACTAAAGGACCTGTGAATAGAAACCTAAGTGAAGAAAATACTTGTTAACTAGCTACAAACAAGTAACTTGGCAACCAGCTTTGCTTACGAAGCAAGCTGTTCACTCCTGGGGGACGCTTATTGTGCACTTGACTATTAATAATCTTATATTGTTGTTGTCCTTATTGGTGTTGGGTTACTGGTCTTACACAGTTATTGTTGTCTCCACTACTTCGGCTATTTATCATTAGGGGCAATGTATTAATGTTTATGGACAGTAAACACAAACAAAGTACGGAAGGCTTTGCTTGACGATGGCCAAGAGCCCAATCAAAACACTCACTTCTATTCATTACATTCACTTACACTAACACTGATAAGTCAAGTGACGGAATTGTGACCTCGATTTGTCAGGGTTTCCATCAAGTGAACTTAATTAGAAGTAATCATAAGTTTCATACGAAATGCAGCGATAGATCTGTGACTAAAATTGCAAATAATAGTTTTGAACATGAGCATATGCGCTCTAAGCAATTTGGGTTACACAGCTTTACAAAAACACATACATATGTACATACATACATCCATATACATAAAATTTCGAGAAAATCACTTTAAATGCTAAAATGAGTATAGGGTAATTTTCAGAGCATCGATGTGATGCTGAAATTAAAAATGGAATTACATAAACTTTGGCATGTTTATGTATGTGCGTAACGAGTATGCAGCTGTATGCATGAACTAACATGTTTAATAACTTTTCCGGCATAGCAAATTGAAATTATTATTGCTTCTGGCAAAATGGCCGCATCACTTAAGCTTCAACATTTCCTGTGTAGGTTTTTTGTGTCATTTTGTGCCATATCTGTAGAGCATTTTGCTAATCCCCGAACGATCCAAGTGAGCTCGTACTTTCCCATGCCGCAAACTTCGAGGGCCGCTGTTGCAGCTGAAGCTGCAGCCTCTTGGCACACATTTTTATTTGTATTTTATTTTTTTTGGTTTTGTATGCTGCTCGCATTGTCACTGCCGGCAACCCAAAGATGACAGTTTGGATAGCAAATCGTATATCACAAAGCACACGGACTTAGTGCTACTCTGCGTAAAGGTTGTGGTAGCAAAAACTGCAAGCAGGCAGTAAACAATATATCTATGTAAGTAAGCGTATGGCAAGGCAAACTGCCGAGACTGTGATAAAGCGTCTTGGTATGTGGAACAACTGAATGGGCGGTTATATTTCTGTACATTCGTGGAGCATTTGCACTCGAACCGTTTGCCTGGCATTCACATTTGTTAGCTGCAATTTTCAAACTTTTACAAGCAAAAACATCAGCTTTCGACATTTCTTGTACGCGGTGCAAAACGAAATGTGCAAATGGCTATATCAGCCGACTTCTTTGTCAACACATGAAGCTGAATCTTAGCTTTTTCGATTCATAAATTTCGGATGCTTGCCAAAGACATTCATGCATTTCATAGCTTCTAATCAGGGCAGCAAGAACAGAACAAACTATTGATACCTTATGAGGTTCAACTCCTGATTTCAAATCCGTAAACCCACTTTAAATCATCCTTGGATTCGGTTGATTTTTTGAGAATTAGTTCGTTAAGAGGCTAATAAAAATAGCAGCAATCTTGGACGCACTGAAGATAGCGTTTGAGACTAGAGTCTATCTACCGGCATTAAAATTTCCTATTTAAGTAAAGAACAATTCGATTGTTAATATGGGATGCGTTTTTGGATGTTGGTAATTCATCGACAGTCAATTTAATTATTTTATGGTTGATTAAAAGCATACAAAAGTCGTTAGTATCTTATCTAACCGTAATATTTGTTTAAACTGAAGTCCGTTGCATTAAAGAAAGACAACCACAATAAGGTAAGTTTATTTTCTCTAATTTGCTAAATGCACTTGTTGTAGTAAGTTGTAGTTGTTGTTTGAAATTTGTTTGCTGTCGGTTATATTCATAACAAAATTCATCATTGGTATATGCGTGGATTCCTCATTTGGATTTGTGCATTAATGTATGCGCATAATAGCATTTGAATTAGTGATATGTAGTTAAACATTCAGATGGAAGTGCTCAAACACAAAACCACTTGGCAGTTGCCATCGCAATAGCTTATATTTGTGGCTTAGGCAGTGCCCGCATTCTTAACTATCCACCGATAACAGTGAATAACTGAAATGAAAAGCATAACTCAAGTGGGTGCCAGGCTGCATACCAAACTTACACCACTTAGCCAAACCATTAAACGGCGAAGCTTCATCACCGTAGCTGCAATGCTGCAGTTGCACCACATATTTCTCACGATTAAAATTGTATGTACCCACCAAACTCATGCGCAACAACTGCCCAAACCTGACACCCATCCGAATGCCCATATAATATCTGAACTGAGCGGTTTGTGATTTGCCATTACCCGCTCTTAGGCATTCAAGTAAATTGTAATACAATTAGCGTCATTTCCATTTGCTGTGCGGTTTGCTCGCTTACCCAGAGTGTCTTCATGTGCGTATGCATAATTTTGTGTGTGTTTGTGTGTGTTTGTGTGTGTGTGTGTGTATGTGTGTGTGTGACTAAAGCAGCTCAGTCTACATATGCCATGCGGCCTTTATGGGGTGTGTATCCAACATATAGTACGAGTATATTGTTGGCGATTTATGAGCACATGATTTTCAATCAGCTGTCGGCTTATAAAATAATAATGCACTAAGAGCCCAAATTGAACTAAAGCTGGTCACTTGACAAACAGCGTCGAAAGCGGTAGCTATAAGTTTAATTGTAATTCTGTTCAATTTCACATCTGGGCTCGTCATCTTAGTAAGTAATGTGTAACATTCTATTTTAATGTTTTTTCTATTAGTGAGAATTTATAATTAATAAGTTTAAACCAAAATTGAGAAATGTTTCAATAGGTAGAATTGAAGTTCGCGGTTTGAGGCTGATATGGTCGGAAATGTTGAAAATGCCTGTTTTATGTCAATGTATTTTCTTTTATTTAAAACAATCAAATGGTCGTGTTTTGTTTTTTGACGATTTCCTTCTAAAAATAAAAATTGTTTACTGAGTTGTTGTTGCGGTGCACCTTTGACATCACTGGCTTTTCGTAAATTATCAGCTCCATCGGTATGACGGGCTTTCGCTGTTTGCCTATCGTGATTGAGTTCGATTTGCCAATGTCCATTAGCTCGGTGACCTCCGAGTCACGCAGCAGCAAGTAGTTACCATCGTTGGGTAGAAAATCGCTGGGATTCTGTAGGCTAGTGTAGTCCCGCACCACTCGTACAACGCTGTGTGAATAAGAGTAGGATCGGTCGTAGATGGTTAGTGTGTAGTATAGTTTGCTAGTTGTAGCGGGCGCGGTAAGCCAGAGCACATAGATGCCAGATGTGCTGGCATTCTCAGCGACCATTTCGCTCTCCAAACGCTTATCACTGAGTTGGGCAAACCAGGTGCAGTGGCAGACCATCATCATAATGGGAAGGCTCAGACAGCTGGCTCCCGGCTTATTTGGTTTGTCCATCTGCCCTCCATACAGGAGTGTCGCCACGCAGTAATTCTGCCCGTGCTCATAGTCCGTCGGATTAAAGTACATTGTCAGCGGTCGATGCTCATATATCTCCGCATTCAGGGTGTTCCCAGCAGTTGCATGTCTGTGTATCATGTGCTTCATCAGATTGGATGGAAACACGATAGCAGAGCAATTCCCCACAGGACAATTAGCTGGCAGTCGGCACAATTGCTGAACGGCATCCCTGCGCTCCACTTCTTTCTGATGCTTCTCTTCCCGTTGATGTGATTCCTTATCCATTTTCTTTGCAGGTGCATTAATTGGATACATTTTGTAATATCTGATTCTTTAATATGTCTTACAATAATTTTGAAATGATATTTCTTGAATGCCCTGAATTGAAATTAATTTTACTTGCCTGACAAATAAAACATGACCAACTACCTGGAGGCAGCGTGTTTATTTACATTTCTTATGCATATTTAAAATATTCAGCTTAACAGAATTCCAACGAGACCCATATGAAAGTCAGGACTTAAAGTTATTTTTTGTCAGCTATTAAAAATCCGCACTTCTTGGTTTTGTGGCACTCTAATCCTCTGCAGTATATATTCATACAAGCATGCATGCATATGTGTTGGAAGACACAGCTGCTTTGTGGCATTTCTAAATAGAAATTGCAGTTTGTTCTGAATAACGTCTGCCACAGGAGACGATGCTGCATAAAAACGACCAGCTGCGAATGTGTCTGTGTATAAACAAAAACGGAATTAGTCGACAAAAGGCCAAAGCAAAGTGCCAAAATATTTTGTCCTTCGCTCTTGCGAACTACCGCAAAAGCCACAAAACTTCAAACGGCCAAGGCTTTGAGTCAACTGCTGCTAACTTATCAAGTTGTTGAAATTACAAGCACTTTTCGTAGGCAGAATGGTGGAGGCCTAAGAAAAAGAAAAAAAGATACTGCTGTAAAGAGTTAGTATCTTGTGGCAACGATTCGGTGTTTTCCATGTGATGTGTTGCACACAATTGACTACCTGTTTGGGGTTTTTTTGTCAACGAAAACCTGAGACTCTACAATATATGTCTTTCGTATTTGTACAAAACCGCAACGATAGATGATTGTCAATTTTTTGAGGTATTGGATAAAGTAATCATTAAAAAGAAATATTCTTCATTTATTACACATATGCTAATCTTATATGGAAACTTTCTCGTCAGGCTGAACCCCGTCTACAAAGGTATGGAATCTTCGGCGTGCCTAAAGCCACTCTTTTTTTATTTATTATACGTTTTAGAATGGTTAATTATAATCTTTTGTCCATTTTGTTTGTTGTTATTACCTGGCAACCGAAAAGTTACCAAAGTTTAACCACAATACAGTGCAAAACATACACAGTTTGCAAACTCTCGCCAAACTTTCATTTTACTTTATGTAAATCTGCACAAACTAATTTTGGGTTGGATGACAGCTGCGAATTAATTCAAATTGAGTGATCACCGCAAGGCAAACAACTGTAACAATGAGGTCGAGAAGCGGGCCATTGGCGGCCATGGATTTGGGCGACCAACGGGCGCCAGAGAGTGAAGTGGCTTAATATATATACACATATATATTTATATATACATACATATATATGGCATAATATATGCATACACACTTAGGGCTGCAGCTAGCAGCACTCGAATTGATTCGCATGCATATGAACGGTATATCAGTGTCCTGGGGGTGGCCCTTCGCCTGGGTCAGCTGGTTCTGGTGGCTCAGCCAGTTACCAGGTCAGTCGAGGTCAAACGCCATGGTGCAGCAATCTTAAATTTCCATTGCATGTTGTTGGCAAAATTAATGGACGACTGGAATGAAGTTTTTATAAATTAAGGTTGGCCGTTATTACATACCATACAACAGGATTATTTATTATTGTTACAAATGTTATTATTATTAATGAAGCCCCTTAACTAGACTTCGTTCGAGTCATTACAAATATTAAAGTCTCAGCTCAAGAAGTTCCTTCCAAAGTGTTCTTCAATGTGTCAACAGCAGTTAACTAGTTAACTGTTTCTATTGTTCAAGTGGATGCGACGTCATCGATTATTATTGATCTGAGACATCTTACAGCCAGCCATTTGTCACTGCAGCTGCTCGGTATACTCAAACTTGGCATCCTGGCATCCCAGAGCCAATTGCTGTATGTGTGTGTATGTGCGTGTATCATAAGCAGCCGCCCGATAATCAGTCATGCAGCTTGGTGTATTTTACCCAAGCGACGTCGAATCTATGACTGGCTGACACTTGGCTGGTCACGTAGACAAAGCAGCCATTTTTATTTGATTTATCTACCTGGCACGCTGCTAACTGTTAACTGTCATCTGTGGCGACATCAGCCAGTCGGTGCTTTGACCAAAATGTTGTTGTGTGTGCCGGATTTGGTTAACAACATCTGTAACCCTGCCCCAGGCCGTGCTAACATCACACATGCCAAATATGTATGCGTCACGGATGACCAACTGCCTGGCTAGGTAGGTACCTAGCTGACTAGCTGACTAGCTGACTGACTGACTGCCCGATTACCCCACTGCAGTCCATATTGAGTGAGTGATTTTCTTTCTCTCCTATTTTTTTCCACTGTCTTAGCTGTCAACTGCCGTGCCATGTGTATGTTGTATTTTGCTTTGTCCCCGTCGCACATGTTGTATGCGTATCGTCTATTTGTTATGCTGTTTGGCTCTGTGCGCAAATTCAATTTGTTCGCAGGCCTCAGTTACCACATATGTTTGTTTATTTAGGCCAATACCCAACGATCAGAACTCCAGCTGGAGCTGTTGCTTGTTAACGTTCAACGTGTAAAACGCTTTAATTTTGTATTTTATTTGGGTCTAGACTGTCATTTTTAACCACCTTTATGAACTCCTAAGCTGAGCTGGATTGTGGGTGTACGCACAAGTCAGGACTAAGCACAGGCTGAGGACCGCATTAGGCAGTTATGTGGTTTGGACAGTTTATTAAGCAAGGATAAGCCAGATGGTAGCAAAAAAATGTCTCAGGTGGAGCTGATTTGAAAAACAACAATTTTAAATTGTGCTTAAGCTTACAACATTTTCTAAATTTATTAAAGTGCTATTTATTTGCATATCGTCTGAGCATGAGCAATTAAAAAATCCATATTCAGGTTTTTTTAGGTTGTTCCAAATGATTTGAATGGAAATCTTACAAAAGTTTTGCCAATGTTCCTTTTAAATTAGTTTTATCGCATGTCGCCTGCATAATTTGTATCATCATTAAGTATACGCCATGTGTTGCCAGTGCGGAACTTGAAGCCAAGCTGCCCATTTGCATGTCAGTGGAGCACAGAGTGGCAGCAATTCTGGTAGCCACTGCTGTCCTTCGCTGATTGCAGCAACAAATTGCAAAGTTATTAAGTTTATTAAAAACAACAGCAGCTACAAAGACATCACTGTAAAAGTGGAAGGCCAGTGTAGACTTCCATTTCGTTGTGCGCCTAACTTTTGCTGCTGCAATTCTGCATAATTTACTTGGAGCAATGCAGAGAGTGTAAGCAAACCCTTCGCCACTCATGCCAAACAACCCCTTTTGCCCCTGCCTCACCCTGCCGCACAGTTTGCCAGTTAACAGTTCGCAGTTGCATCTGTAAGTTGCAAGTTTTTCGCTGATGCTCGTTAATGTTTGGCCAGTTTTTAGTTGCTTGCTTGCTTGGCCTTGTTTTTCATTATCAAAATAGGAGACCAGCATCCCTTAAGCGTATTTAGACGACTCCGACATCAGATTGCCACAGTCAGCTATTCGGACCATTTCAGTTCTGTCATTTCTTTAGGGGTCTCCTTTCTTCTAGTCATTTTGGAAGTATATATCTAACTTTTACACGAAAAGTTGTTATGTTGTTTGTTTGAAATTATTCTTAATTACTTGCTGCAATTGTCATTAATTATTTTTTACCTACGCTAACGTTTAATCGGTATGCTGAATCTATTTTCTTGTTTTAATGGTTTTGTTTCGCTTGACTTGTTTATGACCTGAAAATACCCCTACAAGCACAAAATTTCACGATTTTGATGAGTTAGCAGCTAGCTCGCTTGTCTGCTGCATATTTGCTGATTTGTATGACTTAGAAAGTTGGTCCTGGGTTTCATTTTCAATTTGCACCATCGCCTACAGCTGCATCCTGAGCCTGTTGCAATTTACGCTAGCTATAGTAACTTCCTCGTTTGTTCGGGCTTTGGCTGTGCCTTTGGCTTACTTGAGAAAGATGGTAAGAAAGACCAGGTAAATTTCTGCGCACATTTTCTACATTAGTCAACATTAAAAATTTATTTACTCTGAGTAGATTACACGCATATAGCGCGTTATGGTTAAGGGGGAATGGGAAAGAGTAGAGATAGAGAGGTAGGAGACAGAAAGAGAGGAGGGTAAAAATAAGTAGCCGCCATACAAAGTTTTTGCATATTCCTTATACAACCACACAGCAGATAAATATATATAAAGAAAACAAGAAAAATGAAGAGAACAAGAAACATCCTGCCTCGGAACACAAATGAGCTGCCTGCAAATTAAGTGCAGCTGCCAGCGTCGCTTTGGCTTGCCAACTACTTTAACAAACTTTTAGTGTGCTTTAAGTTTTCCAGAAAAAGGCATGGGTTGCATAAATCCATGAATTGTGGCTCGGTATAGCTTAAGCTAACTTAATGATGCCGACCAGGCAGTCCACAGTTAATCACCATCGGCAACTGCAGCAGCCTTTGCCTCCAATCTCCATTCGCATTGCTACATGTTTTCAATTCAATGCCCGGCAGCTGTTCAGGTGAGCGCAAGAGTTATTGCCTCCAGGTGAGGCTCCGAGCTCTCGGGGGATGTGTTAAATTTTGTGTGAAAATTGTTGTTGGGAACGAGGTTGGGAAGACGTTCACACGGATGATTCAATGACTGGCAATGTACTCGTTTTTTTGCATTTACACTTTTCATTTTATTTATAGGCCTGCGAAGCAGAAATAATCATATACTAATAAAAATTGTATGCATGCACATGATTAAATATTTATTAAAAACTTTAATGCTGTTGCAGCCACGATGGCACAATCTATTTTTTATGAGTAATCTATTTTTTTCCAAAATTGTATTGTCATTGAATACACTACTATTTTAAGTGCTGAGTTAGTGGAAATCAACTTTTAAACTGAGCTTAGGCCATTCATTTAATTTCTGTAATTATTTAGATTAATATATTCTAGTTACATAAAAAGTTATTTTTCATTTTAAAATGCAATTGAAATTCAGCAATAATTATTCATATCACAATGAATTCTTAAACGCATCCTTTCAAATATTGTAGCAATAAATCAAAAAGGCAATAAATAAAAAGCACAACTTGCAAGAGTCGAAAATTCCAATATTACATTTTAGTGTACTCATTCTGCACCTGAACACAAATCAAATCCAACTGAACACTCAAAACTATGCCAATTTTCATGTTAAATGTCATTTGGAATTGTTGAAATTCAAATATGCCACATTGCAGAAACCGAAACCGAATAAGGATTTGTTTACTAATGTGTTTTTAGCATAATATTTCCTTAAGGCATTGTAGACGCATTTATTTATTTATTTTATATTTACATAGAATTTAAATCAAAACCGACAGAATTTACAACAGCCTCCCATAAGGCATATGAAATTCAGCTGGGCGTTCTCAAGTGGGTGGGCTTCTTAGTGAAAGACAAGTGTTTATTTTCCGTAGTTCAATTGAGTGGAATTTACCCGACAAGACATTTTGTCAGCTGTCCTGCGGTTTGAGTAATTATTAAATATGTAACGCATGGGCAAATTAAGTGGTCTCTTAACGGTTGGAAAGTGAAGTTTTGAGGCAGCGACACTAAAATCAAATAATTAAAGTAAAATCCAAATATTCGCTAAAATTAAATTAAATAAATTAACAGTAAAAAATGAGATCAGAGTTCAATTACCTGCTTAGAATTTACAGTCCTCAAATAAGTTTTCATTGAAATGGCTTGTTAAACTAATTTTCTTCCTGTGAATGTTGTAGATAAGCTGAATTATTGATGAAATTTAACCTGATCGATAAAATTATATTTATAGCACAAGCCAATATTGTGAAATATGCCATCCCATTATGACATTTAAATTTATGTCTTCAATTGGCGAAATGAACTTTAAAAGTGACTCTCGGAACTGTGCAACAAATGCAGTTTTTCGCCAGTTGCAAATTGTAATTTGCATATAATAAACAAAAGGCATCAGGTTGCTGCCTGGCTCTGCGAATGCGTTGAAAGCGACTCGGTCCGGATGCGTTTTATGCAAATTGCGTATACGCAGCATTGCAAAATGTGCAAACGAATATACATACATACGCATGTGTGTCTCAATCACACACTGCAAGCTCAGACACAATGCCAAATCAATTATTTAGGCGCAGTGCATTAGCGTGTGGCCCACATTCGCATAATTTGTCAGCTGTCGAGACTCATGCCTGCCTTTTAAATATGCCAACGTGCAAAATAAATAGCCCAAGTGCTCGTCATTGAGTGCTAAACAAATAGCAAGCGAATCAAAACCAAGCTAAATCAATAGCTCCACACAATATCTCCCTCTTTCGAATGGACCTGAACAAATCAAGTCCAGCCATCGCAAGTCGGAAATAACTGGTCAAGTAAATGTGTTGCACTTTGTTTTGTTGTCTGTCGAACTGCAATTGGCAATCAGACAATGTCAGCACAATTTCTTAATTTTGGTCTGTTGTCTCTTGGCTTCTAAGGAAGTTGTTGACCGATGTTGACTGCATTTTATCTCTGTTTGCAAATAAATTAACGACGTTGCCTGTTCTTACCATTTTAAATACTTTAAGAACTTAATCTATATAATATAATTATAACATGAACAAAAGTTTACAAAACATTGACAGCACATTTTGTTTTAATATTCATTAACAAACACATTTTTGTAAATATATATTTCTGTTTGCCTTTAAATGCATATTTTTTCTGGCACGTATTTTATATTGGAAAGCATAGCACATAAATTTCAAACCAAGACAAGGTCTTGAACACACACGCACATTAAAATACAAAAAGACTCGTTGCCTGTTAATATTCACAGATAGTTTATTACATTACTTTATGTGTATGTCAGTGTATGTGTATTCTGCAGGCCAACTGCAATACTAATTATGTACTAAATGCCAAAATTGAATTTCCCTTGAAAAGACTACATATTTCTGCAGTTTGCAAAAAAATATGAGCTTTTAATTGTCCGTTGAGTGGTTCATGAAACTCACCGAAAGTTACACTTTTCATTTATTTTTACCCTGTTGCACATGATAATGATGTAACGAGGTGTATGATTAAGTTTTATTAAATAATTTGCATATTCTGAAAACTATGTACAAAATTGTAATTATTTTATTTTCATAAAAAAAGTCTCATTTAAATTTGTTTAATCAATTTTATTGAACATACATACTAATTAGATGAAAGCTACATGAATTCAGGGTGTAACAGGATGTAACAGGAGATAGTCATTACAAATCTCCATATTAAAGAGTTAATAGTGGTATCTATTTATTGATCCTATCCAAGCCCCAGCTCCAACAAGCTAACCAGTGTTTGAGAGGCATTAAAACCCTTTGGCGTACATTCAATTAGAATGTCTGATTGGCCGTTAGCCACATGCCAATTATGTTACCTTTCTACAAAACCAATTAGCCGTTTTATATACCCAGCAGTGAGTGGGTGCCACAAGCTGAAACTTCAAACCGGGCACCAGCGGCACTCTGCCTGGGTTGACGATACCTTTACTTTGTCTTTACCGTAAACCAATTAAGTCTCAAAAGCGCGTTGTCCTTGTGCATTAATTGGATTATATATGTCGAGCTTAAGCGGAACAAAACGGTTTTCGTTTCGAATGTCTAACAAAAAGTCAGCTCACGGTAAAGAACAATTTCCCGGGAAATTAATGCTTAATAGTAGATACGAATATATTTTGGTTGGACATAACAGTTCCCTTGGGTTCGAATTTGACGTTGTAGATAACTATGAGCCTATGCGTCATCAAACAAGCCCATTGAAATTTATAGATATGTGTTAAACAACATCATAAAACTGGCAGAACGTTTTAGTCGACATCATTCGAGTAGTTGCCAATTTTATTAACCCCACACAAATTTAATATTATCCGGCAATTTATTTTATATATTCAGGGTGCCCACTCTATCAATTTATTGTAGTTTTCACAAATATGTATTCGAAAATTAAATTGCAAATTAATGCATTAGCATAAACAGCATGAGTGCGAAGCATTGTTTGCAAAATCCGGGAAATTGTACAAATTAAAAAATGCATTCTAAACAAAAACAAATTTCATTTGCTCAAAACCAACATACGGTTATTTAAATATGCAATAAATATTAAAAGGACTGAAAAAAAACCTTGACTGACTTAGTTAAAGTGTGTGTTGGAGAGTGCTGGATTTTGTTATTGAATTTAGTCAACAACAATGCCGACAATGGCAAATCGTAGCAAATATGCTCGAATAACAGACATCCTATGCCGTCATAAACAATGGTATACAGCAAAACCATCAACGTTCATTATTGAGTCGACTGACCTGTTGTAGGGTACAGCTAATGCATAGTCATTGTACTTGATAACCGGCTGGACGGACGATATGCCCTCAGTGGCTCTGTGTTCAATAAATGTCAACAAGTTTTCAACTTTTAATTGAAACACTTCAACTAGTTTTCATGAAACGGCAAGAAATTTGCACAAAATTCCAAATATTTTTAAATATCCTTGTGCTTTGATGTTGCCAAATAACTGCATCAGCTGTAGTTTGTCAAATAAGTTGGAGAGTCAACATGCCTTGCGCAAAGTTTTCTCGGCTTAGCTGCAGCCCAGTCCGTCGGCCAGTATACATAAGTTAAGAAATTAAACTGTCAAAAGATCATAGCTGGGTCTTTGTCAAACAATGCAATTTCCAAGAAAACCTTAAACAACAGTAAAGAAAACAACAAAAGCAACCGCAACATGAGCAATTTGTCTTTCTGTTTCAGGCCACTGCAAGTAAATTAATGAATGGCAAATGCTGACAAAGCCTCTTCTTAGCACTCAGCACAGTACACATACAACATTTTCATATTTAAGTTTGAATTTTAGTTTTAACATTAAATTCGAAAAGTTTTTCGATAACGCACACAGTTTTAGTATCATACGACTGGTTTTTATTCTCTATAATAATAGATATGCAAATATTTGCCATATATAACCCAATAAACAATGTCTACACTTTTATGACGAACGCAAAAGAAAAAACAAAGTTTTTAATATCAAAACACTCAGTGCTAAAAACGCAAATAATATATTTAATGTGCATATGGATCAGTATCAATTAATTACATAAGAGCTTTTGCAGAAAAGTTGCAAACTCTTCCAAAGAGCCCTCTGCGTCTCTGCATTAGGGTGGAAATTGTAATTACATTTGCTTATAGAGAGTATATCTAAAACTCAAAAACCAATACTCGAGTATCTAAGCCTGATTTATTTGCAGCCAAAGTGTTTTATATCACAGCTTTAAATCTCGTAAATGATACAGTGTGCGAAGCTTCGCAGTGTTTGCCTTAATCTTAACTGAAAAGCTGTCTGGATAGAGGAGACATTGCACACAATATTAGAAAACAAGAATAGAAACAATAATTTCCGTTATTGTCAACGCTCCACTCCACACACAATGGTAGCCTTGAGGAAGCTGTTGCCAGGCCGTTTCCTGTCCATCTCTGCCCACTATCCGGCCATCCAGCTCATCTCAGCACTCATCTCATCGAAGGCTTTCTCACAGTTGCGTTCACAGTTGACGTATTTCCGACTACGACAGTTGCTATTTTGTAGCGTAGACATTTCATTTGTCAGTCTCTTGGGACGCAATCGCATTGTTTGCACTTGAATTGTTAATACCCTGCATAATAGATGCGCAGCGTATATCAGTTTCGTGCAGTTACTGTGCAGTAGCCAACTTGTAAAGTGTTGTTGTGAAACATGCAGAGGACATCTCCTAGTCGAGATTATTTTCATATATTGCTTGTGTATTGTCTCTGGTTGAGATAATGCTCTTTTGCTAGGTAAATAATTTCATTTATTTCATTTGCTTTTTTCCTTGTCTCTAATTATAAATCGTTGGCGGCTTTTAAGGGAACATTTGGCTTAATTGTTTCTGACGTATTTAATTAACAGTTCGAAGCTTAGCATAATTGAAAATTTTCTTTTTATTGTGCTATATTTGTATAATTTCCACTTTGAAGTTTCTTCTTTTGCGCTGCCAAAAGCAAATTTGGACGCTTTGTCTCTGAGGGGACAATGTAACAAATTAATGCTCATCTTTTTTTTAAATGTAATTTGCAACTTACGCAAAGTAGGTATAATATCCTTATAATAGTGGCATGCTGCGGTTTGCCAGTTGTGTTTAACGCATCTTATGGTAATCTTAATTTTGTTGAGACAAGTTCTATTTCACTTTGTTTTCACTTAAACAATAACAAATTCATTTCCTGCAAACTTGAATAATTTTCATTTGCGGCTTAGTTTATTTCTTTTTCTTGTCTAAACTGAGATGTACTTATGTATGTATTTTATGTTTTACAACTGTAAGCCTTCAGGATATAATAAACGTGTATACTTAAATAAAATCAAATTTAAATTTAATGTTAATCGACTGTGGCATTTTAAAATTCGGATTTCCACTTCGACATTTTTTTTAACCGTTTGTGCATTTGTTTAAAAATGGAAACTTAATGATATAGCTTTAATATATATGAGTATATTCTGTTCTATTTATTCCCAAAAAAAATCAAATTAAAATAAACAGCCTATTATGTCTTATAAATTCCAAGGCTGTTCTAAGTCTACTTTTCAAAAGTCTAAACCTTCTATGTAGATATAAGTATTTGGATTAGGATTTACTTTGAGGCTTGTGCGGATAATGGTGCAGACTGTCTTTCACAGTTGAACGGCCACTCCAATCGTCAAGTGCAATGTGCTCTTAGAGACTGGCATAAATTTTGCAAATCTGTCATCTAAGCATAGCAGCTCCTCGTGCTTAAATAGGTCGCAGCGCTGTTTCTTGGCATCCTGCAAACGTAGACATGAATTAAGTTGTATTTCTTTTGAAAAACAAATTAACTTAACTTGACATGAGTTTTGTATGTGTGTCAAATTTGCACATATCCTTAAGAGCCAATTATAAAAATTATGTAGCAATCACATTTTTATTATATTGACACAAAATAAAACTTTGCACGACTCGCAGATTTTCAATAAGACAAAAACATCTTGATTTATCAAGCAATTTTTGTAAAGCTAACAGTGCGAACCGCATTAATTCTGTGTTTATTTACATTTTTTAAAACAGTCAACAGTAATTTGAATTCATATGTGTAGATCTCAGCAACAGCCACAAAATTGGCATATTACCAATTATCAAAGAGATAAATAATTTGTAGTACTAACAATCACTTCATATTTTTCCATAAAAATAAATGAAACTCGATATTTGCCATCTTATTGTAAACATAAATTGTTATATTTATAATCGAAAGATAACGGTGGTTAATGTGTGCCTATATAAAAAAAGTTACTGACCAAATAGTTTAAAGGTAATTAAGAACGGCGATGTGACGGTGATGAATCAAGTATGAGATGACTTATATCAGAGACTCGAATTTCTCATCGTTATTTGCCATTTTCAAATAAATAATACGATTTTAATGTGGCGCAGTTCCACGTAAATGTGTCATTTAAAAATTCCATAAATATTAAAAAATATCAACAAGCTAGAGCAAATACCCACATTCCGCACGCCATTCACACACGGGCGCATTAACTTTTATTGGCATCATACAACAGTTGCTGTGCTGACCTACTTTACGAAACTGCAGCGAGCTCCTGGACCCATACGGGAACACACACTTCCACGGTGCATACCTACACACGCACACAACTATGTCACATACACCTGCTGAGAGGACCCACATTCGCAACCCGAGATACGGTGCACAGCACGAGAGCAGCTTTGATCTATGGCACGTCCAAAAGGCTTCTCTGCCTGCCCCCCCACCAAGCTGGACAAATAGAAAAACTTTTCAGAATGTAATTTTAGACATTTGCACATTAATTAAATTAGCAGAAAAAGTGCTCATCGGCCGCCACAAAGCAGCTAACCTGACCAACTAAAATAAATATAGAATATAGTATAAAATGAACTGAAAAGCTACATACATATGTTGATATATTTGCCAACACTTTATTATACTCTTTTTGTAGATTATTTGGGTATAATTTAAGCTTATCTAACGGAAATAAAATTCACAGCAAAAAAAACTTTTCTGAAAACAAACTCCAAGCTGTTTAACAATCGACCCACAACCCATTAAATTGGCCGCTTAACCATCCGATAGATTAAATTCTGATAGAAATCCGAGTCTAAGACGCTAAATCACAGTTTATAGCCCTTTGTAAATGCAAATAGGCGTCCATTATTTTATTTTTATTTTATTTCATCTTATAGATGTGCACGCATATGAATACATAAAAACTCGATCAAAATGCATGGCAGAAACAATTTAAAATAATTCAAGAGACCCTTGCGGGCAGCCACAAGCAAGCAACTGGCAGATGGCCCTGCAAGCTCACTGGATACGTTGGATTATCTTTGAGATACTCGTACTTACTTACTTATCATACATACTACGAACGCATATTCAAGGCAAAGTGCGTGTATGAAAGGAATTATCAAGTGTTTGTCAACACACACTCGCACACACACACAGCCACACACCCCCCACACACACACGCACACACTCTGAGGAGTGTCAAGCAGTAAGCACTACAGAGAGCTTATGTAAAGTGAAAGTGTGCGCTGTCGTGTCATAAGAAACTGTCCGTCTCAACGTTCAGTTCATCCCTCTGTCCGATTACATATACGAGAAATGCGTAAACCAAACGACCGGAAGATACATATACAATATATATATATATATATATATATATATATATACAAACAAAAACACACACACGCATGCATACTTATGTACATACATAAATAAGTTTTCGGATTAAACGCACACCTCGACCGCCATTGTCATCAGGCCAAGTTGGCGCAATAAAACCAAACTGAAACTGTGCATGAAACTTCTGCCTTGCCTTTTCCCACTCCCCCAAGTAAGAAAAGTATGTCATTCCGCCTGATACTTATGCGACAGTGTGTGAGTCTGGGAGTGAAATTGCCATCTCATGAGCGTACATCAAAGGCATAAGTCACATGCACAACGAGCCTTCTTCCGACAATCAAACCGTTGACATATTTTATAAGTAATCGACCAGATCCCTTTTCATTCTGTATTATCCTCTTTAATTTATAACCAAATATTTGTTTAAATAGTGCTTTAAGTTTGAGTTTTTTTATTATATATTGAGTTGAAATAGGTATATCAAAACGCTCTATTTCATATTGAAGCATTGTGACCTGTTGGCAGCAGCAACATGTTTGAATTTGGAGCCCTTCGTGACTTAACATAAATAGCTTATTGGTAGTCATATTTACATATCCACATTATGCCAAGTGCAGTTGAGCTGCAGCAGCCAGCGTTAGTAGCGCTCACATTATGCAACGTCCTCTTTGTGCAGTGCTGCAGCAAATCAGTTGCTTCACATAATTCTAGCTAAACAGTTGTTTCGCATGACTCAAGCTGATTGATCGTTTTGGCGTTTCTTAGCGATGACTTCAAACATTCATTTCGCTGATCGATCGTTAGTTACTCTTTTTGTGAGAAGATTTAGCAATTGGCTGTAAACCCTTCTAGTCTAACTATATACTTTTAAACAAACTTTACGTTTACAAATAACGTATTCGAAGTAACTTTGTGAAATTGATTGGAAAATAAAGCCTAATAGTGCAAACAAGGCATTTTCAAGTAAGTTAAACATTTATTTAATTAATTTTAAGCAAATTATAAAGACACCTTGCCACATGTTCCTTTTAAATATTAACTTATGTCCTTGAGTTTAAATATTTTACTTAGCAAATAATCTCCAGTTTCTTGAGTTAAATTGAATATTATCGAAGCGCTTTCTTAATATGTAAATAATTCGGTCTTTAAGTAAATTAAAGAAATGTTAAGTAAATTTACGCGAATTATAAAGACATTTCAGTACATGTGTCTTTAAAATATTAATATCTGTTTTAATGTGCGCTAAGCACATTTTTCTGAAGCACTCGTGTGCGAAATGAAATTGAGACCCAGAAGTTAAATGGTTTAAAAGATTTGATTGCCACTTTCAAGACAACAATGAATATTCCATATGCTAAGATATAATTTATATTTATATTTTTCCACTTAAACAATTTTGAGCTAAAGTAGGTATATACATATATGTATGTATATGGATATATTTATCTGCACCTCATATCGTCCTTGTTCCTTCTTGTTTCTTTACTTCCAAAAATATATCATTTTTATTATGTATTTGTTTTTGTGTCGTTGTGCTCGGTGCACATTCAATATTTAACAGTCTCAACAAATTACTTTAACCCTTCTCAAAGCTATGTGCCCTAAAGGCTTTAAGTCATTTGTCAAAAACTGCAAAAACGGCTTACGGAAAACTCGCTCATACGTCCACTAATACGCAAATACAAACGCAGACACACACTTTTACTCGCAAAAACAGAGAATTTCACACTTTCTTATGCAAATTTCGTGCTTATTCTCATGTTTTTAATGCGATAAGAGGGAATCCAAACAAATATACACACATATACTTACTATATATAATTTTGGGGCAGCTGGGAACTGCTGATGGGAGCATTTCAGACACGTTGCTGTCAACTTCTTCACACATTAAGCCTGCTTTATTTTTGGTTCTTGTCAGATTAAATTACTTTGCCAGATGACAAGCGTTGAAATATCATGGGCCTGTACTATTGAAAGAGGCGCAAGTTAACGTCGTTTCCTGAGGGAAAACACAAATCAAATGCATGTCAAACACAGCAAATCAATTTCTGGCACCTTCTACAAGTGAATTTCTTGCTAAGTAAAACAAAATACTAGTGTTTGTGTCTGCCAGCAATTTTGACAACTCTGCTGTCTCAAAAAAAAGCAAAAAAAAAAAAACATAATCAAACAAACCTATTACATAAATGTAAATAGCCTATAAAATGTATTTACATAACAGATCTGCAAGTGTTTATATTACAAATAAAGTTAATTTATTGTATATAAATATTTCGATTACAGGGCATCCCCAAATCGTCCACTTATCCGTTACTATAAGACGAGAAGGTGCCGCAAATGAAATATCCTAATCAGTCGAAGAAAGCTGTCAACTCAATTACCTAAACCCAAAATAGGTTTTAGCTACAGCTATAACTAAATGCACAGCTACTTTCCAACACTGGTCGGCTGTGGTAGAGAAAGTGCATTATCTTGTTCTGCTGAAAGGGATGAAATAAAATAGCCAGGTGTAACCGCACCCGTGCTATTATAAAACCTTATAATTGAATTTTTTATAATTCGCTGAGCTGGGCAACCAACCATCGAAGTGAAACATCTCTGTCCAGCCCAGCCCAAAGTGGTCGTCGGTTTTTTGCTATCAAAGGTGCTGGCCTCCATCTCCATTTACTTGGGACACATAAAACACTGCCGGCGCACGGCCAAAAACACGGACATTTAATAGTTGCCGCTATAAATTCGCCTGCTCCTTGATACAATTAGGAAAAATGCTTGGTATTGGATTCTGCTACATCGCTGATAGCCAAACGTGGTAGCTAGTTGGTTTCTGGTTCTCTTTATTGCTTTTGTGGGAAAGTAACGCAAATTGAAGTCATTAGTTTTTATTTTTCTTTTGGAGGCGATATTAAATGGATGTTGTTGGTTAACCTAAAGTCAATTGGCTAGTTTATTGCAGGCAGCAGTAAATGAAAGCAGATATTTCTGAAAAATTATTTGTTCCGTTAATAATTTTATAATTAAAGACTAAAATTCTATTTGATCCAATCAAAAAGTAAGATAACCATTTACGGCGATAATAGAATATATACAAATTATATATAAATAATGCGTATTATTGGCCATTGTATTCAGAAGTATAGAATAGAATAGAATTTCAAAATAAATGTTGAAAACAAATAGTGTTTTTAAATTTAGAAACTAAGTCATGTCTTTAAAAATATAGTGTTTCACAAATATTTTATTTAAATTTGTTAGGATAGAATTTGTGTATTTTAAAACCAATTCTCCTTAACTAATGGGTACAATCTTCCAAATCTCCATCAGAACGAAACCTTAACTCGAACTTCGACCTACTAACTTTCTATATTTTTGGGCAACGCGTAGTTGCTTAATTAATTTTATGTAAGGTGGGGGAAAAGTTAGAATGTAACCCACATTTTCAGATCAAGATCTTTGATACTATAATCAATACTGTGCGATATGTTGCTCAATTCACAAAATTCAAAAATATTTTTGGATAGCAGGCATATTGGAGTTTCGCCCAAAAGAGACAGAAGATAAATTGAAATAGACCATAGCCAGTTGCAGTTGTTAACTTTCAGCCCCATAAATTTCAATTATAGTTGTAATCATTACCCGCGCCTAATCAAAAGTATGTGCAAACGGTGTACGACGGTTAGTACCCATAAATTCGATATACGGTTACTGGCGGAGAAGAGCGTGATTCTAGTGGAGACGCCGGGTCATGAATCAGAAATATTTCTGCCCGAGTTACAACATGGTCGTGTCACTTTGTCGAATATCATCCGCAGCCGCCAGCGCAGCGTCCATCCGAGTGGAGTTTGTTTGCAATCCACACTGTCATCACACCGTGGTCAGCGACTGGCGAACCGTAAACTGAACACTACCATGCCGGACTTGGCGCCAAAGAGCTCTGGTCGAGAGAGGAACGTCTCCAAGCTACGCTTCGAGCTCAAACTAATTTCGAACGGGAACGTGGTGCTTGCGGAATGTAATGGCTATGAATCTGAGATTTTTCTACCTCATATTGTTAGCCATTGCGTTACCATGAAGCGCGTCTCTGCTGGTCAGCTGGCGCAATATGCGGAATGTCGGAAATCGAAGAGGGCCCAGTCTTCATCTGAATCGGCCAGCAATGCAGCTTCGACAGCGGCCGCTTATTTAGTAGCACACGCTGATAATCAAACGAAGCTACTGGTGAAACCAATTCATCTCATTATGAATACGTCAGATTCGCAGAATGAGCAAAAATACCAAGAAAAGCAGATAGTGAACAATGTGAACAAGGAATCAAAAGTAAAGGTGCCGTCGGTTCAGTCAAAGAAAAAGCACCGCAAGCAGATCATACATAAGGCAGCCGGTGATGCCTGACAGATTAAAACAGATTAGACTTACTTGTACCCGATTGTGCTCACACATTGCTCTGGCGGCAAGCTTCAATATTCAGTACCTGTATTCACACCACATCAATTTACAAAAAATCTTTATAGGGCACACTGATATTTCTCTGTCCATTAATGTAGAAATTTTTATTAAAGTTTTGTGTAAAGTTGTCATTTGGCCAGTTAGCAATGCATTTTAATAACAGACCATCCAAATTCTCCTTGAAGCTGTTGATGAACCAAAACGTTGTGTTGGTGGAGTATCCGGGCCGTGAACCTCAACTTTTCATTCCAGTCTTGCTCGATGACACTATCGTTTTAGAGAACATCATTTTTGACTATAATGGACCGCTGCCAAATAAAACGAAGCCAATGTTGCCAGATCGCCAAATGCCAATGCCAACCAAAAGGAACTCTGCACATTCAGGAATAGACAAAAATCGACTACACCGACGTCAAAAGCGTCTCAGTTCTGAAGAAATCGGTAATTCAGGCGCATTCAACAGCGATATTGTCCAGTGGATCCGTACCGGTATTAGAACCATACCAAAGTCGAGCCGTAGATTGAGGAAGCTCTGTGCTCCAGTTTCTGGTACTGCTATCGCACCTTCAGTTACTGGTGTCCACCTCTCAAATTCGTGCCAAGCACATTACAAAGTTTACAGCAAGGCTACGACGAAATACGATGCTATTCGGAAGGTTTTATTGACACCTTTGGTAAAGAATTAGTTCCATGAGTGTCGCAGTATATTCAGTAAGCAATGATATAACGCTTCGAGACGAACTTGTCAATTGTTTTAAATTTTATATTAAAGCTAACAGGCATTTTTTCTGATTTTAATAAATTTATTATATATTTAACAATAATTATTTAACTAACTCTTTAAAACTATACGAAAAGACGTAATATTACAGAATATAATGTGCACTTGTCGAATAATTTGTTGAAGAATGCCGAGTCTGTCAGCCGTTCCTAATGCGTTTAAATAGGTTTCAGTATTTGCATGACATCGCGAACAACATATCAACCAAATTTGGTGACTGTAACTTTAAAATTGTTGTAGATATGTGGCTTTACCCTTTTGCGATTATCGTTCTTACCGATTTCCTAGCCTCATAGTAGAAGTGGCACCCCAATTGTCTGACGCGGGCACAGACCAGTCTCTATCTCTAAGGGTGCGTTCATACAGACGGACAGATGGACATACAGCATGACGTAAATTGCACAAAGCCAATATACTCGATACCTTCAGTATCAGATTATGAAAAGGAATGCCGGATATCTTGGAAACGGCGAAGATCAAATACCCTTGTAGGCCGGAGTTAACCTACCGACGTCTAAATTTTAGTCAGGTCTACGAAATCTATACATGCAGAGACAGTCTACAAATAGTCTTTAAAATATTAAGATAATAAATAAATTATAAAAGTTAAAAAATTGGTTTTAAAATAAAACAAATAGTATAAGGTGGAAAATAAAATATATATAATCCCGCTGGCTCCGACTTACTGAACGACGGAACTAAACGACGGATATGTTAAAAGCTTCATCAAGATGGCTTTTTAACTGCGAATTATGTTCATATACAGCCGAACATGGCTATATCGGCTAGGCTAATGATTTTGATGAAGAATATTTACAGACTATGTGGTGGTAGAAGTCTCCTTCAATGCGCTTTATGACAAAATTATAATACGCCCTATAAGTGTAAACAAAGAAAATAAATTTAATTTGATAATACTATAATTTTTCACAATATCGGCAGACGCAATTGCTAGAAAATATTTAAAAATATTGTGTAATCGCAGTATAAAATACACTGATACTCTTGCAGAGTACTCTTGTGAAATACCTGCATAGTACTTGTTTTCGTAACACGTCAGTTGTTAAGCTTGTGTTAGGTCAGTTCCAATGCACGAATCAAAACCTGTCCCGAGTGCAAAACAACAAGCACACTATTTGTTTTTTTTTCATATCTATATAAAAAGCGATTGGTTAGTCATGGGGCTTACAGAGATACGTGGCCTTAGATTGCGACAGCAAATATTAATTTGTATACTTCCAATTGCAAATCAGTCTCGCATTCAAAACAAAACGCGTTGGATCGCAAAAATGAGCTCGTTAAACATTTTCGATTTAAACGATGATTGTCTAGATTTGTTACTAAATTATCTGACATCCGAGGAACAGATTCTTTTTGCCCAAGTCTGCAAGCGATTTCGTGAGGTGTTCATAGCTTGGGGTGTAAAACATTATCGCGAATTTGGAATCTACGCTAACAGCACAAAGCAGTCGCTAATCGGTCTAAGCACTTGCCGTGAAGTAGTCGAGACTCTCATCATCGATTTGGATCACTTTGACACTGCTCGAATATTTAGGAACTATGGATGCGACGAGCCCGCCATTTGTTTCAATATACTTTGCTACGCCTTAAGTGGCATGGTCAACCTGAAGCGTTTGACGGTGAAACAACTAGATTATCTGATTATTCCAATTGAAAAACCATTTGAGCAAATATTTGCCTCTTCTAAGGATTTAAATGACCTAAAAGTCTTAGAAGTGCATGCGAAAGATGGTATGTATGTAATTCCTACAAAAAATCATAAGCCGTCGTGCCCGACTAGAAGATATCCAGCACCTTCTATGCCAATAACTATAAGCACTTTTGAAATATTCTAATGATCCTGTACATTAGAAGGTTTCGAAAAAATATCTTGTAAAATAATCGGTTTATGCTTTACAAAATTTAGAAATTTTATAACATTTAAATTCAAGTGTAAAAATAAAAAAAAAAACATGTTGGCTTCATATGTAGATTGGACATTTGACACACTATGGCAGCTGCATCACTTGGAGGAGCTGCAATTGCAAATACAAAAAATAGATGCACGAGTTCTAGTTGCATGCTGCAAGTCAAATCCCAATCTTCGTCGGTTGCAACTAGGCTATGGCAGTGTCGTGGGTACTCTAGGCGATATTGTGCGCCATTGTGCAAACCTGGAAACGCTTGAGTTTGGCATGATGGGTGCGGATTCTGCTTATAAGCCGCTTGCCAGGCTGCCCAAGCTGAGGCAGCTAATCCACACGGGCGCGCGTGGTAGTAACTCGTTTATGCTCCTGCTAAAGGCACTTGCTGTGCGACCGCAACTGCAACAACTACACATTGATGGAGGCACCCTAACTCCACAGGAGATTTTGCAAATTGTTCGACAGCGCGGATTGCTGCAGCTAAAGTGCTTCTGCTCAACGGCCGAGTGTGTGGAGATGCTGGCGCAGCTAATACAGCTGCAGAAGCTGAGCATCTGGATGTCCAGCGGGTGTGACATTTCTGATGCACTACTTAAGGTTATTGGGCAGTGCAAGAAGCTGCAGCTACTTCGGATTGCGTCGGGAAACCTGAAACCAGATTTTATTTATAACGTCTCAAAATTGTTGCTCGAGTTGAGAACTGATGCGCCACAAGAATCACTTCACCTGCAACTTCCTCCATCCAACTATACGAAGTCAATTGAGGTAAGAGGCTAATATTTGTATACATTCACATTTGATAAAATATTAACATCACTTTTTATTCTTAGAACTTATCGCCACAAACTAAGGTTTTAAGCTGTTCGGAATTTGAGATTTCTTCCTGGAAACTTTGAGTTCAGAAATGTTGTTCCCAAATATTCTAAAGACAGTATTACCAAATGAAATGTGCGTGTTTCCTTGACTCGCTGGTGTCCTGAGCCCATGTGGCAGTCTCACATCCTTCCAGTGACTATGCTATTGTCACGTTTTAGCAGTTAAATTTAAATGTTTCACCAAAGAGGGAGAAATCCAGCTGAAAATAAAAATTGTTTCCGGTATTATAAAATTACTTTGTAAACCATTTAGGTTTGTAAGAAATTAATCAATTCCATTTTTATACCTTTATGGATTATAATTATAAATTTGTTGTGAAATTTATAAGGCATTAAAGAAAAAAGAATACATATACTCAATTGCATATGCGATGCTACGTTCTTGGTGGAATCTAATAAGATTTTTAAAAATAAATAAATGAATATTGGATATATTAAACAGTACACCAATTTGTCCACAAGCCAAGAAAAATATTTTCAGTTATTAATTATTTATATATTTATATAAAACAAAGATTAATTAAAATAAGTAAAATAAAAATAAAAAACAAACTTTGTATTTGGTATAATTTTATATGACTATAATTTACTTGTTCTGTGACAAACATCCGTCTTCATGTCCCTCACAACGAATTGGATGGATATAAGCAGGTGACAAAGCATTGTGTTCCATATTTTTATTCAGGCGTGTTTATAGCCGATCCGAGGAAGAAGTACAAATAAAGAACATTGACTTAATTGAGTCATTCGTAACCGAGAATCCATTTTATTAACCACATTCTGCATCCACAATGCAGCCAGCGAAATTAAAATGAAATTAAATGAGTAAATTTAACATTCCCATTGTCGTTGATGAAATCTCATGCGTGTAACATGATAATGTATGTGTAAGTGTTTGTGTATAATGATGATGTTGTAGCTGCCGGTGTTTGTCAGTCAGAGGGAGAATGGAGTATCAATCGTTGGCAAGAAGGGCCATCAGTCAGTTGAGCAGCAGCCATTGCTTATTTGTTTCGATTTAAAACAGTTTTTCTGTTCTTCGGCATGCTGGGCACGCTTTAACACGTTCATATTGAATTAAACGTTGCAGCGAGCAGAACGGCAGCATCACAGATAGCAACAATAGCGAGCACAGCGACACCAACACCAACAACAACAATAATAACAATAACATCAACAAAAACAACTGCAACAGCAGCAGCATGGTGAAGCTAAAATCAACAGACATTGTTGCTGAAAATTTCCTTTTGTGTAAAAGGCAAATGCAGAGGTAAAGCAAAAGCCGGAAAGTGAAACGAGCTCTTTCTGAAGTGAAAGAATAACAGCAACAGGCAGCCAGTAAAGCACAGCAATGACAACAATGCACTTAAGACAACCCTGATATCATTATGTACTGCACATCAACTTATTATTCCAGATTTGCATTCGTATTCTTCTTTTTGACAGTAAAATGTTAATTGAAATGCACAGGATTATAACAGATACATACACGTCAAAATATACCACTAGCGAAAATTCGCTTGGTCTTTTACAATTGTACTACATCAGACTGGATACCCTCAACAGAACACAAAATATATATATTAATGGATTAATACAATATTAAAGATAGAAGCAAAGAAAAAATTATAATATATGAATTGAAATTCAATAATATAATTTTTTAACAAAAGTGCACTTTTTCTATACTTAAATATTTCTCGAATCATATAAAACTGTCTTACAAAATGAGATTTTAAAATTAATTTTCCCATTTGCAGACTTATTCTTCTAGAATCCAACCTAGTAAGCAACCTTGATAGAATAGAGGACCCAAATTGAAGAAGCTTATTTTCTTATTTCCACAGCAAACACAAATATAGCATACAATCGCAAGTACTTAAAAAAATATGTTTATCATATCCTACTGGCCCACTAGAACCAACAACGTATAACTGCCAATCTGAAGAATAAAAGTGCTACCTCAAAACAGGAAGAAAAAGAAAAATGCTGCGTCCAAAACAAAAAGCTAAAATTAAGACATGCCTTTGTTTTGATCTAATTATCATAAAAGACACTGCACGTGAACACTGTGCACGTTGACTGTTAACTTGGATGACATTTGCTGTCTTTGCAGTTGCCTGTACTTTAATTTGATCAATAAAGTTCACCGACGGCCTAAAGTAGCGGCGATGTCACCATGAATATTTAATGGCAATGTGTGAAGCCGCACATTATTAATTAAAATTTGCTTCATGAACAAGAGTAGCAATAACAACAACATTGGTAGCAAGCAGCAGAGTGCGCGAAGTTCAGGCAAACGAGGCGGCAGTAAAAACTTCCAATTACTCAAGCGAGTCCTTCAACATGAACAGCAGCAGCAGTAACAACAACATCACATAAAAATGTATGCTTACATGCGCGTATTTATGTACAAAAATTTCAGTGTGTGTGTGCGTTTGTGTATATATTTGCATTTAATATCCTTTTCCTTGAATAATTCATTCATACAGCGCTGACCAATAAATGAAGAAGAGCAACAACACACACAGAAATCACAAGGCACGTCTAAAGGTCTTTCTGACCAAAGGGGTTCCCTTTTATTGATGTCGTTCCTCCTGTGGTTTTTGTTGCTGTTGTTATTTTGAATGCATGCCGCAAGTAGAACTTATTAATTGGCACTCGTGTTGTGGTGGCCAGCGGTCGACAGGATTCACGGGCTCATCCAAAGCGCGCCGTTATTCAAATTTTTGAGCAGGCATAATTTAACAACTGCTGTCCAGAGGATCCTCAGTCCCTTCGGACATTGGCCGTTGGTAATCCACTCAAATAACAAGCAAGAACAACAATAGATACACCATCCAAACGATGCTGACAATGACAGCAACAAGATTGACAAACATGACGCCTGAGTAGCAGTAACCAGATAATACCCTTCAGATAAATAGGGTTATGCTTCTAGTTCAAAAGAGAAAAACTCAGAAGAAATAAACGTTCGTTGAATTCATTGAAATACTCGTACACATGAGCTCAACTGCTGTCGAAACCTATTCTTGTTAATATTCTTTGGTTCGTTGGAAGTGGCCAATTTTAAATGGACGCATATCCAGCTCTTTACTTGGTTACCTTTAGTGTAGGGTATATTGTGGGTAACTGCGTATGTCGTTGACTGACTGGCATCCTGGGCACATAAGGCAGTCTCTTATCCCCCCAGTGACTGCGCTATTGTCACGTTTTAACATTTAAATTAAAATGTTTCGCTTAAGAGAGATGGAAGGATGGTTGCAAAAATTTACTTACGCCTGGCAAGGCACAACGAAAAGTAAAAATAAAAAATCACAGCTGCATCCAAAAAATAAAAACAAAACAAAGAAATGGAACATAAAAGTGAAAAAGAAAATAAAAATAACAGGGCTGATTTTTTCGCTGTCCTGTTTGGCGCTGTCTTTTGCAGTTGGCGCGTTTTCCAGCTGCACTTGAAAGCCTCCTTGTTGGCCATCACTGCCAGTGGCAGTGGCCTATTTGGCGTTTGGCATCGCCAATGCATTCGCCATTCCCACCGCCAACGCCAACGCCAACGCCAACGCCAACGCCATCTACATTTATTCTTCTTCTTGTTCTTGTTCATTTATTCAATGCCGCAATGTTGCCATCAACAGTGTCGGCCACACCGCGTATCAGCGTTATTCGAGGAGGCTTACACGTTATATACAACAAGAGCTTTTCAGCTCACTTCGTCCAAAAGGATGAACAAAACGGTCTTGGTGAATTGCATAAGGCCATTAAGATATCTATACGTATATTTCCATAGTCATCTTAATTCTCGTAGTCAATAGCGGTGTTCTTTAAGCTGTCACAAATATTCCACTCGACTTGTAGAATGATTATCATTTATTTTTACTAGTCCTCTATAATTTTTACTTTTAATTTTTTTACATTTTCCTCTATAATTTTAGCAGACTTTTAACGTGCACCGCTTTGCTATTATATTTAATAACAAATTTGTGCACTTAAACTATTCGACGAAACATTCGATGCCATTCGATATCTCCGTATCCCTCGAATTAAGCACTTTCATTAAGTAACTGCAATCAGCCAAGAAATTATCAGGCAACATCTGGTGCCTCCTTAACATTGTGACCTGCCGTGCGATATCTTAATGCACTTTTAATTGAGCAGCGACCTGCAAGCACTGAGCAGCCATCTGTCAAGTACGAAGGTGAACGGCGAAGTGTGAATCGGGAAGGGGTGCAAATTGAGACGAAGTGAAAATGAAAAATTATAATTAAGCTTGCCATTAGCAAGAGCAAACATCCAGATGCTTTTGCTGGTGCTGTTGCTGTTGTTGTTGCTGTCGCTGTCGCTGCAAAACCACTCTTCATCCCCTAGCATCGCTTTAGTCATCTAATTAATAGCCAATGACATGCAAATTGCGTATACGCCATGTGCTACGATAAGTTAACATAAATTATTGAAAATCAAAATTAATGCGCGAGTTGTCATGTTCATGCGCCCAACTCCCACCTGACCTGAACCTGAATTGATTAATGCGAATCTGCTAAATCTGTTGTCCACAGTTGTAGTCACAAAAATATAAATGTTATGTTATCATTTAAAGCAAGCAATTATTTTACCGAGCATGGACCTCTCGTGCTCATATACTCGTAGACATGAGTTCATAACTATTTTTTACGACTTTTTAGTTTCAGAGTGTGATCAAAATGATAATTTCAAATTTTGTGTGTATTATTCTTATAGTCTCTGAGTTTGACAGTTGAACAGACAAATGGCTATCTGATAATTAATATGCACGTTACAAATATGTACTACGACACTTATTTATCGTTTAAGTTTAAATAAATAAATAACACAAACTAATAGCAATGTGTTCCACTTGAGTATGTCAATTCAACTACTATTTTTTTTATAATATTATAAATTGACGTAAATATATTGATTAGAACTTAAGCCATGCTAGTGATAAATATTTATTCTGAAGGCAATTGACGTGCGAAGAGTAGTACGTACTTATTTACAGCATTTTACTGACAGGCCTTCTGTGAGTAGCAGCTGTCAGGAACAAAAGCGAATAAATTGTATTTTACCAAATTCAATTACCAAATGATTTGTTTTTACACATAGTATAGGTTTTTTTGCCTTTTATACCCTGGATAAGAACAGGGTCCTAAAGTGTTCGTAAGTTGTATGCACGTAAATTTAATACATTTACACTTTTAAAGCTTAAAGTGCAGGATATCTTCAAGTCGATCACTCGCGACTTCGTATTTATTGTTATAGTCTGATACCGAAAAAGATTCATTGCTACCTGTTATCATCTGGTATATCACTGGTAACAGAGTATTACGCCGTTGGTTATGTCCGCCTGGAACGCTCTCACTTATTTTTTTGATTGGACGGTACCCCACAAGCTCGGGCAGTCAATTGCCCAAATTTACACGCACGTACTACGTACTGCAAATTAGTGAATGTTCTGTAGTCCGAATATTCGCATGAATGTCTCCGCCTGTCGTTGATTTTGATGGAATTCATTTCTATGCCTTTTGGACTCTCGTAAATGTTGGATGTAGGTGGTCATAAAGGTTTTGTTACTTGCAGATGTCGGCATGAGCAATCAATTAGTATATGACAGTTGTTATGCTTGGTTTTTTCTCTTTAATCTATTTTAGTTACATACATGTATTAAATTGAGTTTTGGTGATGCATAAATAAAGAATTGAGAAAATTTGATTATTTAATTAGTCTATATAACTTTTAGTATAAACGACCAACTCGAAACTTGCATAACATTTCCACAAATAATCTTCAGATACATCCGGTATAAATTTAATCTATAATAGTATAAACGAGAAATTCAATAACCGATTAGTGTTTTGGGAGGTTGCTTTTTTTATTTCCAAAAATATACCTGGCATAGTTCCGTTCTTAATTGTGCCATAATTAAGCGATAATATATTAGAAGGCTATTTAAGAATTTATAATATGAATTTATAACAACAACAGAATTGGAAATCTGATAAGCCATATAAGAATAAGAAAAAGTTGCTGTCACTGTAGATTGAGTCACAATACTATTGCATAAAATCAATGTGAAGTTCATTTTTCATCAGATATTATTGTTATGTTTTGGACCATGGCCAGAAAATGCGTATCTGCTATAAACAACCCATTATCAGCAATAAAACGTTATAAAAAACTGCGATTAATGATAAATTTTGATAGTGATTATATTGACATAGTCGTGTTACTTATAAGAAAGTTCTAAGCCTGCGTAAGGCATGCCATAACACAATCATACCCCGTGCTATGAGGTGCTACGTGACTGTGTTCCTAATCCTGAAGCTGCTGGTCAGCTTCAGTTTGGCCGCTAAGCGTTTACCGCGTGTGTTGCCCCACGTGGAGGCTGATCCAGGTGTTCCCGTGCATGGTGATTGCGAATTCCATGTGAACGGTGATCTCAATGATCCGGCGCCACTCTTCGCGCGACACAACTTTTTCGAGCTCATTGTGCCCGATCCCACGGACACAGTGCGTCTGACTAATGGCGAACTGTTCGATATGTTTTGTCCAGGCGCGGGCTTTGCGGCACCTTTCGAACAACGAACTCAGCTAACTGTGCAGTGTTTGCAGAACAAGTACTTCCTGGTCGACGGGTTGATCTACCCCTTTGTGAACTTCACCTGCGCAGACTGGCCCACCTTTACGGCCCTACGCACTGGGCGAGAGTGCAATGGTGGCACTGATCTGGTAAAGGTAGGCTTCCAACTGGATGACGATGGCTTCCTGCAAACCTACGATGTCTGTCACGATGAGCTTGCCGAGGTTACACGCTACGTCCACCATGTGCTGTATCCTTCCAGCTATGACTATCAGCATGGTGTAGCACGTCCAAGCTTTGTCGAGTTAGACTTCTATGGTGGCCGAGATGTGAATACCAAGTATACGCAAAAAGAACAAAATATCACAATTAGCGATATTCTGGGCATGGATGCCTCTCCCTATTTTAACTACAGCGAAGATCGCATCTTAGCTCGCGGCCACATGGTCGCTAAAACGGATCAGATCTTTGGAGCAGCGCAAATGTCCACCTTTCTGTTCATAAATGTGGCTCCACAGTGGCAGACATTCAATGGTGGTAACTGGGAGAAAGTTGAATCGAGCGTTCGCAAATTTGTGGCTGATCGGAATCTCACGGCTGACTGCTATACAGGCACCTGGGGTATCTCGACTCTGCCCGATGCTAATGGCATCGAGCGCGAACTTTATCTCGACTTTGATGAGAACAACAATGGACTGATACCAGTGCCCAAATTGTACTTCCGTGTTATCATAGATCGCGAGAATCGCGAGGGTATCGTTCTGGTGGGTGTAAACAATCCTTATGTCACTCTTGAGCAAATACAAAGCGATTACATTCTGTGCGAGGATATTGGCCATCGGCTGAGTTGGGTTTCCTGGCTGAAGGAGGACCTGCTTGAGGGCTACTCATATGCCTGTACAGTCGAAGATTTCACCGAAGTGGTTAAAGACTTGCCTCTTGAGGATCTGCACACGAATGGTGTGTTAGGCTTAGATGATATACCTACGACAGCATCTCCTGAGAGCACCACAGTGGAGCCAAGCACCACTGGAGTACCCTCGACAACACCTCCTGTTAGTACCACACAGGAGCCAAGCACCACTGCAGTACCCTCGACCACACCTGCTGATAGTACAACAGTGGAGCCAAGCACTACATCAGTACCCACGACCACACCTGCTGATAGTACCACACAGGAGCCAAGCACCACATCAGTACCCTCGACAACCCCTGCTGATAGTACCACACAGGAGCCAAGCACCACTGGAGTACCCTCGACAACACCTCCTGTTAGTACCACAGTGGAGCCAAGCACCACATCAGTGCCCTCGACCACACCTGCTGATAGTACCACACAGGAGCCAAGCACCACTGCAGTACCCTCGACAACACCTCCTGTTAGTACCACACAGGAGCCAAGCACCACTGCAGTACCCTCGACCACACCTGCTGGTAGTACAACAGTGGAGCCAAGCACTACATCAGTACCCACGACCACACCTGCTGATAGTACCACACAGGAGCCAAGCACCACATCAGTCCCCTCGACAACCCCTGCTGATAGTACCACACAGGAGCCAAGCACCACTGGAGTACCCTCGACAACACCTCCTGTTAGTACCACAATGGAGCCAAGCACCACATCAGTGCCCTCGACCACACCTGCTGATAGTACCACACAGGAGCCAAGCACCACTGGAGTACCCTCGACAACACCTCCTGTTAGTACCACAGTGGAGCCAAGCACCACATCAGTGCCCTCGACCACACCTGCTGATAGTACCACAATGGAGCCAAGCTCCACTGGAGTACCCTCGACCACACCTGCTGATAGTACAACAGTGGAGCCAAGCACTACATCAGTACCCACGACCACACCTGCTGATAGTACAACACAGGAGCCAAGCAGCACATCAGTACCCTCGACCACACCTGCTGAGCCAAGCTCCACTGGAGTACCCTCGACAACACCTGCTGATAGTACCACGCAGGAGCAAAGCACTGCCGTACCCACAACAACAGATTCACCCGTCACCTCAACTCCAGCTCCAATTTCTAAACAATGTCACTTTAGTCTCACTACCGATCTGAAGGATCCTGCACCACTGCTCACACCAGAGGGCTATTTAAGTTGGCTGCTGCCCAATAATTCGGGGGTATACATAGTAGATGATAGAACCAGTATTGATTTGCACTGCACTGCAGCAATGACCGCACCCTTCAATCGATATACCGCAGTGACGGCACACTGCCTGGGCAATCAGATTTACGAGGCCGAAGGTCTTGAGGTTGACATCCGGTCCTTTAGATGCCAAGCGTGGCCGACCTATGAAGCCATGCGCACTGGCAAACCCTGCGCAGGCGGAACAGAGCTCCTCCAGATTGGCTTCAATGTGGCGGCAGGCATGTTGCCACATATAGAGATTTGCTATGATGAGCAGACGCAGATCACACGTTATGTACGATACGAGCTGACTCCAGCGAATGTTGCCTATCAGCGCAATGTGGCACAACCGGGTTATATTCGTGCCGGTTTCTATTCGAACAAGGATGTTAATATGTTCTACGGCCAAGCCCATCAGCATGAGGTTTTGAGTGAAACTCTGGGCGTGGATGCCAGCATATATCTCGACAGCAGTCGCGATTTATATTTGACACGCGGTCAGCTCGCTGCACGTCAGGATTTCGTGCATGGTTCGGAGCAGCGGGCCACTCACTTCTATGTGAATGCGGTGCCGCAATGGAGGAGTATTACCATCGGCAACTGGCTGGCCGTGGAGCGCAGTCTGCGCCAATTTGTGGCCGACGAAGCACTCAATGTCAGCGTCCATGCGGGCAGCTGGGGTGTTTCCACATTGCCAAATGCCCACGGAGAATACACGGAAATCTATCTGGACAGCAGCGAGAAACAGTTGCCTGTGCCGCGTCTGGTTTATCGCATTGTGATCGATCAAGTGAGTCGCAAGGGCATCGCCCTGGTGGTGGTCAACAATCCACATGCCAGTCTGGCCGAGACGCTGCAAGACTACGTCGTCTGTGACGATGTAGGTGATAAATTAAATTGGCTAGACTGGGAAAAGACGGAGCTAATGGAGGGCTATTCCTATGCCTGTGATGTAAATGACTTTACTGCTGTTGTCAAGGATCTACCATTGGATGACTTGCATACCACTGGACTGCTGGGTGTATCTGAAGGCGACAAGGATTCGGTATGCAATTTCAGAGTAAATGGCGATCTGGAAGATCCCGCACCACTTTTTGTGCTACGTGATGCGGAGGGCAAGGCGGAGTATCTGCAGCCGAATGAGCAGGGTGTGGTGGAGATGAAGCACGGCGAGACTTTTGAGATGCACTGTAGTGGCTCAAAGGGCTCGTTTACGGGTCACTTTGCAGACACTGCTTGGCTAAATGCCAGCTGCTGGCAAGAGCATAACTTCCTGGTGCTAGGCAGTGTACATCAGCTGCAAGATTTCGTGTGCAAGTCCTGGCCAAGCTATACGGCTAGACGCACAGATCGCTCATGCAATGGCGGCACCAATCTGCTCGAGGTGGGCTTCCAGCTGGCTAACGATGGTGAGCAGTACGATGATTTCCTACAGACCTACGATGTGTGCCACAATGAGCTGGCCGAGGTTACACGCTATGTGCACCATGTGCTCAATCCAAGCAGTGCACAGTATCAGCGCTCTGTTAGCCGGCCCAGCTTCATCACGGGTGACTTCTACGGAGGCAAGGATGTGAATGGCAAGTACACGCAGGTCCAACAGAATATCACAATTAGCGAAATTCTTGGCATGGATGCTTCGCCGTATTTCGATATCAGCGGCAATGTGTATCTGGCCCGTGGACATCTATCCGCAAAGACCGATTTTATCTTTGGAGCTGCACAGCAGGCGACCTTCTTCTTTGTGAATGCGGCTCCTCAGTGGCAGACCTTCAATGCTGGCAATTGGGAGCGCATCGAGGATAGCGTGAGAAAGTTTGTTGCTGATGAGAAAATAACGGTTGATTGTTACACAGGCACGTGGGGCGTCTCCACGCTGCCCGATGTGAATGGTATGCCCCAAGAACTGTATCTGGACTTTGATGAGAACAACAACGGACTGATACCGGTGCCCATGTTGTATTTCCGTGTGATTATCGATCGAGATAGCCGTAAGGGTATTGTGCTAGTTGGCGTTAACAATCCACATGCCAGTCTACAGCAAATTCATGACGAATACATTATCTGTCCCGATATTGGAGATCAGATCAACTGGATTAGTTGGACTAAAGAGGATCTGAAGAAGGGTTATTCGTATGCCTGCACTGTGGAAGATTTTACAGAAGTTGTCCAAGATTTGCCACTGGATGATCTGCAAACGAACGGAGTCTTGGGAATTTCAACCTCGTTTCTTTAATCGAAATCAATACTACAACTTAAGTAACGACCTTGAAATAATCAAAAAGGTTCAGCGAACAATAAAGAATATACAAATTATAAGTTGACCAGTGACAAGTATTCTATATTTGTAAACTGATAACTTGAACTTTGGGTATTTCCAACACTATTTAATCTTCTCCCGTGCCACTCATTAACCATTAGCTGCTCAAAACATTACTTATCAGCACATTCTAATCTATTATTACTGTATGACAGAGTTAATGTTTATCTTATCTTCAAATTACACTCTGAAATTTAATATTAATATGTAAAGCAACAAAATATTTTGTTTTGTTTTTGGTTTTTTTTTAAGCACAATAATTAAATAATTTATATTTAAAACACTGTTAAATAATGCATAACTATCTGGAATATTTTGACAATTCCGTTACTTTCAATTGAAATCAGCAATATTTGTTCGTATGTTAGAGCGAGATGACTTGAATAATTCGATTATTTAGCTAATTCGTTTTTACTGAAAAAATTCAAACGCACAAAACAAGTCAAGCATATCATTAAAACAATATAAAATGAAACTCACTTTGACAGTAATATTCAGTAATGCAGACTTTGCAAACTTCTGTTGTGAAATATTCGAATCATGTTTACAAAGTGGCAGATAGGCCTTATGGCCTTTTGGTTGTTGGCCATGTTTATGGGCTCGACAGCTCATGTCAGTGCCTATAGGAGTAAGTTTGATCCGTATTTGAAGCACCGACAATTAGCTTATCAGCAATCCTCTTGTCAGAGTTTGGACAGGATTGTCGCGATATTACCTGTGCACCCACTGAGAGATGCATTCTATCCAACATAGCCTGCGAAAAGGATCAACAGAATGGCGAACACTGCGGCCTGTACCCCAAATGTGCGGAGCGTTCGACGAGCGCAGGTGCGTAGCGAGTCCGTTTCGTATTGCATCATTAGCACCATGGCAATCATCTTACTGATCCGTTTTCAGATCAGCTGTATGATCGTTTCACGATCGACACCACAGCCAACACTCGTAGTAGCATCAGCGCACCCATCTCTAGTCCCAGCACCAACACGATCCAATTGAACACTAAGTCGGACGACTATATGGACACGGACAGTGGCTTTGAATTCATTAATAGCGATGCAGGCGCCAATTCAGTTATCAGTCATGCCGATCAGCGGCAGACAAACGTACTGGTCATTGTGCAGGATGGCACATGGCAGCCCAATCAAAATCCCAATCGCAATCCGAACTTAAATTATAATAGGCAGCCTTGGCGTCAGCCCTGCATTGTTAGTCCTTATTATCCTTATGCCTGCATGCCCGCCTTGAAATCTGGGCCAGCTTATGGCAACGCTCGCGGCTCGGGGTCAGGTCCTCAATTGGTGCCACCCACACCACCCTGCTATTTCAATTGCTATCCCCGGCTAGCGGCTTGATATCGGCTTGCCAGGTCCGCTCATCAGATAGCAACTCTTTGCTTTATTTAAACATTTAGTGGCTAAAAGTGGTTCGTGTTTCTGCTTCTCTTTTACTCACCAGACTTGGCTTCTGGAAGGCGATCTCGTCGTTCGCCTCAAGTGTTCTATCCTCCTCCAGCACCGCTCCCAATGCTCCCACCAGGTGCAATTCTAGCACCACTACCACCTCAAATACCACCACGCCAAGTTCAGCCACGCCAAGTTCAGCGACAACAAGCACAGCCACAGTTGAATCCGTATATATCCTTCAGCTTGGCCTATCCCACATATCTGTACTATGGCAGACGAGTAGCGATGGGTCGTCAGGCACAGCCTATGATCTCCTCGCCCTATCCTGGCTTTAATAATCCAACTCCGAATTATTACTCCTACAATATCAATTTGAATCTACCCTTTGCGGGCACCGCTTCGACATAATACTTCTGACTTTTTTCTCTTGGCAACCTTCCCATCTTCCCAGATTCTCCAGACTTTATTGACATGGACTTAGAGTCATCAAACGCACTTCATAATGTAACCACACGACAAGTACCTATGCCGGGACCTAGGCCTATGCCTATGCCAATGCCAGCACCAATGCCAGTGCCAGTGCCGAGATATCATCCTGTTCCCGTTCCTAGACCCTATCCGGGCCGAGTCTATTATCCTCCCTGGCGCATGCCTGTACCCATGCCAATGCCTATGCGTCCACCTTACTATATACGTCCTCCGATTGTCATTCTGCCAATTGGCATGGGGAGTTATGCTGGCGTGGGCTACAATATCAATCAATATTATGGGCCAGGCGGAGTGTATCCCACTTATAATGCACCACAAATCACCACTCAGAGACCGAACTATGATTACTACAACAACAACTATAATTACAACAATTACGACAACAATAATAATAATAATTAAAACAATTATGGGTAATCAGTAACTAAAGAAATACCAAATAACTTGATTTGTGAAATTCATTTAAAGAAATATCAACAAAATACTTTTTCCATAGTGTTTAATTCAAAAATAATTTATTGTTTTTAAATAAAATTATTGATTTCAGGTATTTTATTAGACAGAGTTAAGCGATCAATTCTTGGAGCTGACGAACAAGTGGGCAATAGCGAAATGAGTGGCAGTGGAACAGGTGTTGGTGCAAATGGCTATGGAATGGGTGTTGGTGGAATGGGAATGGGTCCAAGGAATGGAATGTGTGGAAATAGAATGGGTAATCAAATGGGTGGACGTGGAGGTATTGGAGTAAATCCAAATAATGTAAACAGAAATGGAATGAATGGGAATGGAAATCGATATGGAATGAACGGGAATGGAAATATGAATGGAATGAATGGAAATGCGAATGATATGAATACAAATGGAATGAATGGTAACGCAAACACTTTAAATCGTCAAAAACGGAATATAAACGGATTTAACAAACAGCGGAGGGCTGGACAGCAAGGTAATGGAATGGGTGACAATAAAATGGGTGGAAGTGGAATAGGTGGCAATGGTATGCGGGGAAAAGGTGGCAGTGGTGGTGGAATGTGTGGAAATGGCATGGCTAATGGATATCAACTAGGAGGACAAGGAGGTATGGGCATGGGCCCCAATGGAATGGGCGGTAATAGAATGGGTGGCAATGGAATGGGTGGCAATGGAATGGGTCAAAATGGAAGGAGACAAAATGGAATGGGACAAAATGGAATGGGACAAAATGGAATGGGACAAAATGGAATAGGACAAAATGGAATGGGACAAAATGGAATGAGACAAAATGGAATGGGACAAAATGGAATAGGGCAAAATGGAATGGGACAAAATGGAATGGGACAAAATGGAAGGAGACAAAATGGAATGGGACAAAATGGAATGGGACAAAATGGAAGGAGACAAAATGGAATGGGACAAAATGGCATGGGACAAAATGGAATGGGACAAAATGGAATGGGACAAAATGGAATGGGACGATATACAATGGCCGGTAATGGAATGGGCGGTAATGGAATGGCTGGAAATGGAATGGGCAGTAATGGAATGGGTCAGAATGGAATGGGCGGTAATGGAATGGGTCGGAATGGAATGGGTCAAATGAGTGGACGTGTAGGAATGGGAAGTCAATACTCTTCATCCTCGGTCAACGGCAAGCCCTACACAATGCAGGCTGAATGGAATCATGGACAGGGATCAAATGGCGTCAGTGTGGAAGGCAAAGTCTCCGTTGGTACTACAATCGAAGAAGATGGCAACACGACTACCGAATCATCACTCTCTAATTCCAAATAAATTAGTACATACATATATGTGTCTCATTGTTATATTTTTAATGCTTTAACCTATAAAGTTATCTTATTGGTTTTGGTGCCGGCATTTAATAAATGTTTATTAATCGCAGTAAATGCAACGCATATTATTAGTAACCTTTAACAAACTTCTTTACGAATTGAACTTCACGATCACGTAACACCCGTTAAATAAAAGAATAAGATAGAAACAAAGGTGAGAGAAATTCAACCCCATAATAATGTACATTTTATTCAAATAACAATAAACAGACCTCATTCGGAAGTGTTTGAAAGCGTTCAAAGCCCAACAATAAGTTGGAGAATACTTACGACACATAATGCTATACACAAAATTCTCTCTCGTCGACTCTCAAAACCGGGTGTGTATCAGTTGGGAGAAAGAGAAAGAGAGAGAGAGATGGAGAAGTATCAACAGAAAATCACCTGTAGCTCCCGTGGATTGTTTATTAAGCTGTCTGACACCGAACAGAGAACACTTCGAGACCGGTGCGCTGACTACAATGAATAAATTTTGGATTGCTTTCTTGGTGATCGCGGCGGCGATTGAGATAAAAGCGCGCGAATCAATTAAGCCAGCACCAGAAGTGGGTCAAATAATCGGAGATATCCAGAATGTGCATGTGGAAGACGTAATTCAGCGAGGTAGGTTTTATCAGATTACATTTTACTTTTAATACTAATGAGAAATTCGTTGCATCAGCATTAGAATGGGTATAAATATAATTTATTAAACTATGTGATAATATAAATACTTAATGATTACATAGAAAAAAAAATAACAACATCTAAATTAATTTCAAAACAAAAAAATATCGATTATATTAGGTACGCTGAAGACAACATGCCCTTCTAGATACTAACATCTTCAATTTAGCTCGAAGCTCAAAATTTTAAGTTTTAAAGAAATTGTTTTAAATTTGTAAGCATATTTATATATTTATTTAATTTTATTCTTCCAACTAATATTTCGCGTTTAATATATATTTATATTAAAAACAATTTCTAATGGCTAATGTTTGTTTAATGTTTCTGCGATGCTGCCGTATTATAGGTGATCCTTGCACATTGGACATTGATAAGGATTTGCCCCGCTCTAATCTACAGCCGCTTTACCTGCAGCCCCACACTGACAACTACTGGCTGCCCAATGCGAATGGTCACCTGCAGATACCACGTGGCGCAAGCATCGAGCTCTATTGCAATGGTCCCTTTGCGAATGTCAGCAGCGATGTGCATGTTCCGACCACTTCCATAAGAGCACGCTGCCTACAAGATAGAACCTTTGATTGGGCAGGCGGCAAGCGAGAGCTGCGCGATTTCATTTGCGCCCAGCCACTATTCTACACAGTGGAGCGTATGGAACAGCAACGATGCGGGGATGGCGATGTTGACTCAGTGGCGCGCATCTATCGTGTGGGCTACAACATTGGCGCTGGGAGATTTGTGCGCACCCTGGAGCTGTGCCACGATGCGAAGCAGCTGCGTACACACTACGCTTTGCATCAGTTGCAGCCGGCAAACGAACACTTTCAACAGAAAGTGAAACGTGTTAAGTTCAGCGCCGCCGGCCATTTTCCTGGCTACGACATGGGCTATCTTTACTCCCAAGCAAATCAGCACAAGCGAGTGGCACAATTGTTGCAGCAAGCCAATGCTCATGACAATGCCGAACGCATATTGAATATGACAGCGGGCCTCTTTCTGACACGCGGACACCTGGCAGCCAAGGCGGATCTGATTTATGCCAGCCAGCAGCGTACCAGCTTCAACTATCTGAATGTTTCGCCGCAGTGGCAGAGCTCCAATGGTGGCCATTGGGCCACTGTAGAAATGGTAACGCGACGGTTTGTCGCACACTCCGGTCTCTCGGTCAGCGTCTATACGGGCGTTCATGGCGTGATGCCGCTACCAAATGCTGAACAAACCAGCTTTCATCTTGCCACGGATGCCAGCAATGCCAACAACGGAGTGCTAGCCGTTCCACGTCTCTACTACCGCGTACTCATCGACAATGGCCAACCATTGCGCGGCTTGGCTGTCGTCTGTGTCAACAATCCGTACGCCTCGCTACAAGAGATTCGGAAGGCATATATGATTTGTGACCCTGTGGAGCTACAACTTGGACCCTCCATGCGCTGGCTGCAGCATGAGGATCTCAAAAAGGGATATGTGTATGCATGCAGAGTGTCTGACTTGGCCTTAGCCGTGCGCCATCTGCCACCTCAGTTGCAAGAAGTACACGAGCTTCTAGGCGAGTTATAAATTTATTTTGCATATGGTTATTTATTTAATACGGTCAAATTTAAAAAAAAAAAAATTAAAATACTCAATTTAAAATATTTAAAATTAAAATATAACACCAAAATGTAAAGGTGACAGACAGGAAATAAAACATTAAAAAAAAAAAATAATAATAATAATCCATTCCCTTAAACTGTGGAATAAGATTAATTCACCTCAGTCAATAACGATCATGTATTTATCGGTGATACATCAATATTGAAAATTTAAATAAAGAATGAGAAGAATAAAGAAAGAAAGAAGAAGTATTTTAAGAGGGAATAAGCTGAATGTGCAAAACGTATTCTGATATTGAAAGGGGACAAAGTTTTTAGTAGATCTACTTGAAAAAGATTACATATTCCACGTATTATTTGTTCTTGTGTTAGTTGTAAATTCAGAAAAAATATATGAATATTTTTCTCTTCTCAAAGAGAATTTTTTTTTGTTTGTTATTTGTCATAAACTTGTTGTTTGCTCAACAAAGCAATTAAAAACGAAATGATGAAATATCTGTGGATGCTTAAGTCAACACAGATTACTTATGCACATATATATTTTACCGCCAGCTCACATACAAAATATAATTTTCATTTCGGAAAACCTCAAGGCTCTACCACACCGGATCGAGGCAAAAGCGAGGAACTTAAACGTGCGGAAAGCAGTTGGAAGTACGTTTCAACGTTTTCAAATCAGTAAATGCAAATATATAAATGTATTGAAAGCTCAAATGGGACCGAATTCAAAACGATGGCGCAAGAAAAGAAAATTTATGCTAATACGCAAAAAAGGGGCGGAACAAATTCAAGGACGGAAAATGCCGGAAAACGGCAACAAAAGCAACGCAAGATTTAAGAAATTGTGCCAGACGACTACGCTGCCATTGTATGTATGTGTGTGTGTGTGTGTCTGTGTGTGTGTGTGTAAAGCAGAAAAAGGATTAAATCAATGTTGCGGAACAAATTGCGTTATGTGGGGTTTCTGCATGGAGGTAATATAGACCTATTTCATTTCTGCAAGCTAACAAGGCAAGACCATTATGGTGGTAGCCTAGTTGTAGACCACAACCAACGACCCAATTTGATGGTGTCAGACTCACACGAGCGTTAATAATGTGGAATACGATAAGAGGGGGGAGGGAGAGGTATTTGGAGCAAAGTCAAGAAAGAATGATATGATTGTCCGACATACATGAACAGGAAATGTACGTGATATTTCCTTTTTTAAGCACATTAAAATTCATTATATATACGCAAACTACAACCTGTTTTATAATTGATACAATTCAAGTTTTGAGCTTTTTCCATTTATATATTTATTTTTTGTTTATTATTTGAATGGGAAACTTCCTTCGCGAGATTATCAATTCGTAAGCTCGTTAAATTGAATACGAAACAAAGTTGTGTGTCTACGCAACAATTTGAAACATTGAAGAAATTGTTTTCTGCGCTCTTGGGTTTTGTTTTCAGGTTCATTTCATTTATTTTTGAACTGTCTACTATGTTGACTTTCATTTTTGTGGCAATAACGTTTCGCTTAAAATTCTTTGTAAAACAACAAATTCCTGCTTTTGTTTTTCAACACAGACTTATAAACTTAATAAAAGTTTATCTGCTTGGAAGGCGAGAGCAACAAAAAAACACAACAACAAGAAAAAAAACATTTCCAAAGGCAATCAACAAAAAGCGAGCAGCAAAAAATGTAATTGAACGCACTTCACGCAGCTGTTGTCAAGGATATTATTATTGTGGTTGTTGTTATTGTTGTTGTTGTCATTGCTGTGTGTAAAAGAAGGATATGTCGTGTTCTGCGGGTCGCCAACGGAAATTATTATTTATATTTTGTATTCGGTTCGCGACATTGTTAGCCCAACTTCATCTCCATGAACTTTTTAATACATATTGCCACTTTTCGGTAACCCCGTTTCTTTTTTCTTTTTTCGTTTTGTTTTGTTTTTTTGTTTTCATTTCGATTAAAATTCATATTAAATCTCAGCAGATAAACATATAAATATAAAAAATTGGAAGCATGCAAATAATATGAATAATTTCCTGTAACCTCTCTTTTGTGCTCTGTACGCCTTGTTTCCTTCCGCTTGTACGGCCGTGCAACTTCCTACACTCGAATACACACTACTCCACACTGATCCCAATCCACTCCAATAGGCCAAACATTCGGGCCAAGTCAGACGCATTGCATGCAAAAAGCAGTCAAGTTGAAATATTTTCTTAATTGTGCGTAGGTTTCCCAAAAGACAAAAAGTACACATGCCCATGTATATAACTATATTTAAATATATATATACATTGCTCCTTACGGGTTATTTACATGTGTAACGACAATGGGCGCTCCCAGAGGTGGGCCGGATTGGAATTGGGATTGGGGACACCGGCGCAAGACAGAGAGGAAGCACGCATGCAAGCGGCATGATTTATATTGGAAATCTGAGGTATTCGTTAGCCTGTTTTTATTCATAACCGAATTCATTTCTTAAATCGATATGCAGTGTGTGATTGAAAATGGGGTTCGTTGTTTATTACTGATAATACGATACGAATTCTAGTCGATTCGACACCAACTGCAGTTAACAACAATTTTGTTAATTTCACATAGCTTGAATTTAATTCAATTCGAGGAATTCTGCTGTAAAATAGAACTGAGCAGATAACAAAAAGGATAAAAGATGAGCAAAATACGTGCACACAATGAACAATGAATAAACACACACACACACACATACATAGGCACGCAGTCGAAGACAGAGCCAGCAAGGACTATAATATGAAAATGGGCAAGAAATTGGCGTTTCATTTTACTTGTTTGCAGGCACAATTGAAATGGCAAAATGCATAGCAGTGCATGGAAATTGCATTGCTGAACTTTAGACTGCCAGCCATGCCAGGATCTGTGTGTGTGTGTGTGTGTACGTATTATGTATGTATGTGCGTAACTATAAGCAAGACATGACGACAGTGACATCTAATATCCTTATTGTTAGCTAAACGAATTTATGGCTAACAAAGTCCTTAACTTGACTCAAGTATTCAGCAGCCGGCTGCTAACTTGAAAATTGACCGCATTGTACCCGAGCTGTCTGCAACTACGTGTGGCCCAAAACACACTACCAATGTTGCTAATGAGTCCGTGGTCGTTGTGAAACTTAACTACTAACTGGGTTGTGGCTTTGTCGGAGAGTTGAAAGTGCACAATCACCTCAATAGGTGTTTCGTTAATGGGCTAAACACTACTTACATATATATATGTATGTATGTCTTGACAGCTTTGAACATTGTAAAACTTCTCGCAAGAGTGCTTCAACTGAAGTTGCAAAAGTTTTCTTTGTTATGTGACCATAATAGCCAAGTGACATCGATTGAAAGTGCAACCCGAACCGAGTTCTGTAGGAAATGTGTAGTAGCAACTCAAGCGAAGATTAAATCCTGCATTTAGTTTCAACATGACTTCTCATCCAATCGATTTAAGAGCACAGCTGTAGTTTTAGAAAGTATGCACACGTTCCACATATCACATAGAGATCACCCCAAATAAATTATTTAAGTTCATGTGAAATGTACTAACAAAATGGCAACGTCAAAACCAAGTAATCCATTCAACCGATTCAACTCTGACTTTTGCCATATTAATGCGTCAGAGGTTGTTCTAATGACAGACACAAAAGAGTTTTTTATTTTTAAATCACAAGTCAAAATATATTTTTAGTCATCAGTGCCAATGGCAAGGACCCTTTGATCTTCGCCCCCCGTCCCGACAGCTATGTATATGTTTGTTGTTGCCTGCCTTGCTTGTACACAGCTTATAAAATACATTACGCACATATAAATATTCACACATATTAAAATTCATACCTACAGTGGCTCTTTGTGCTGGATGCCAAGTAATGGCCTCATGCGACAGAAACCAATTTATTCACCCATCCTGTTCCTGTTTCAAATTACACGCAGGTGAACTGAAGTGCCCTTAAAAAAGGGGCATCCCTTAAAAATGAGTCGAATTTAAAGCGGCTTTTGGTGTTGGCAGCTTAGTGCAAGAATGTGTACGGTTTTATTTTAAATTCCAAATCATTTGGTGGATTAGTTGGTGCTTTAGGCGAATGAACAAAAAAATTATTTTTGGAATGCCAAAATAAAAACGATTTTCTAAACCAATCAGATTCTTATCTGAAAAAGTAAGCAACGCTTGAGTACCATCAATTCACAAGTGTACATTTATAGACTTCAGTCTAAAGTTTTGCCAACCTATTTTAAACATTGCTTTATAAAAGTTAATAGACAGATTTACAACCTATTCATCAGTCTATGAAAGCAGGTGCAAATTCTAAAATAATTTTACAGCTTCTTGTGTAAAGTGCAAATTGAATTGACACTAAAACTAGAGCTGAATCAGCAGTAACTACTCGAATAAAAGCAGCGCCCAGTGACAAATTATGTTTCATGAGAAATACGACATAAATTTTATAAAGAAAACAAAATAAAAGCGCAAAAATAAAGCGAGAACATAAAATATGACAGGTAATCAAGCGAGTCAGGAGAAGTGAGTCTAGAGGATCGTAAATTGTGAGAATCTCAATGAGGATGAGCCACAGTTTGACATACTGCCGTTGATAAAGGATGAAAACATGTCACAGAACAATAACAAAATACTCTAAATGGGTAAACATACATTTTCAGCACCCCCCCTAAAGTGCGATGGATGAAAAGGTATTCATGTTAGTATATGCTTTTCTTTTTTATTAGGTTTGTGAATATGAGACTCATTTTGTAGACGACTAAATAGACTGTTGGGTGCAACAGTTCCCAGTCCACCGGAGCTAGCTCCCACTTATTCATAAGGTAATCTGTGTTGCGCTTTTCATGCTATTCTCCATTTAGCCAGGGCGAACTCAGCAAATCCCCAACATTTGCCACAATTGGCATGTCGTTGCGGTTGTATCGTTGCGGATAAGAGCTGCGGGTACTGAGGACTGCATATGAAACCACAAAAATGCGGTAAAACGATTACCGAAACTCTCTGCTGTGATGTACAAACTTACATTCATACACAGGACACCCACAGTCACGGAACGTGCAGCAAAAGGTAAACGGAATTGCATAATAATTGCGAAGAATATACCACGAGCTGAGATAAAAAGGGAAAGTTGGCGTTTATTTTGCGATGTCTGCTACACTCTTCATATACCCACTTCATTTGCCCACATTTTTTGTGAGCTGTTTTCATTTAAATAAGGTAAGCAAGCAGCAGTTTTGAGTTGAGATCCCTCAGTTAAGAGATATCTATTACACGTCACAATCCAACTCTTAACGTTCTCTTTCTGCCAGTGCCATGATCAATATGAAAATATGGCAACCTGGTCAAAAGCTGAGTTTCTCAATGTATTTTAATCAATTTCTTCTTCAATTTCTTAATATGCCAAGGGAAATTTTACTGAATTGAAAGTATTTGTTTTTAAACGAAGTGAAAGTGAAAACACGGAAATTACACGGAAAAACAAAATTAAAACACAAAGAAACCAACTGCGGCAACCGAGCTGGGCCAAGGCAACAGGTCTCAGACAGGCGAAATGACTTCTTAGCCAGAAGTAAATGCAGTATCCTCGGAAAACATGTCTTAAGCTCGGAAGTCAAAGCAACCATGCCAGGATTGATGGAGTAGCTATGAGCTCAGAAGGGGAATGAATCTAACCAAGTTGTAGAGCATAATAATAATAAACAAAATCTAGAAAAATAAAATCTGTGCTTAAGTCAAATCATGTTTTAAATAATTGATGTACATTTAATATGAACTGTAACTTAACACAATTATGATAATTGAATAACCATTTTGTTTATGCCTCAAGCTGTCATATAAAAGCAAAAAAAAAAATGGTACAACTTAAGTTTTGATAATTGCTCTTCATTAAGTTCCATTCATTGCAATCAAGGGGGAAGCTGTTATTTTTCTCGTAAAACCACACGAATTAAATTCAATTTACACTTGAGAGAATTGAGCTCAGAAGTTAGCGGAGCTAAAACTGAGAACACACCCATTTTCAGTGTCCTGAACTAGGTCACTTGTCGCTTGAGACACACTTCAAGTGAAAATTTGATGTCTTCGAGGCGTCTAAACATGTTCAATCAATGATAAAACCACACGCACACTTTAAAAAAAAATAGAAAGAAATCAAATGCTCTTAGTGGTATGTGTGAGTCATTCAACTACATGAATGTGTACGTATGTGGAATATATACTATATATTTAAGCATTGGCCCATACAACTTTTATTGCTTTTGATACTGTCAGAGCGATTGAATTGAATTGAAAAGCGCTGAAAAGGAATTTGGAAATTTTTTTGCGGCAATCGCTTTGGATTTGCAAGGGCAGTTGAGCTCGTCAATGGCTTTCATTAGAGGATTTTAAGGCACTGGGTTAACCCTGACAATGACTGGCTGACAAATTGCTGGCCAGCGATCGACTCCTTAGGGAGTTCAAGGGACACGCTGCCAAAACGCTGTAGCAAATGCGCGAATTGGTATAAAAAATATATTCCACTCTATTTTCCACTGCTCTGAACTGCTCCAGTTGGAGATTTATGGTATCTGCGGTTAAATACGCCATCGGGCAATGCGGGTTTTCGATGGAAAAGGGTTCGATTTAGGTAAATGTATTTTTGGGGGCGCAACAGTTGAGTATGTCAAGTCCTTAACTACTTATGTACATATGAAATGGGCAAACATTTCAATACTGATTCCCTTGCCAACTTACTGAACTGAATCTGTGGGGTCAAAAAGCTCATGATTTATTCATTTCGGTAAATCAATATTGCATTTGTTTGTTTTGAGTAACTTTTTTAGCATATAAAGAGCAAGTATATTTTATAATTTATTGCTTAAATTAGAATTCTTTCTTTACTTGTGCGCTCAACCATTAAATAATTAGTGCAACATTAATCATATTTTGCTAATATCTCAACTAATGTATAGTTCAGCTTCTCTCCTATATATACAGCCATAATTATGTGCGTATGTATGTAAGTATGTATATGTATGTCAACTGCTGCATGTCGTACCAAAAAAATAAATTCATATACATGTAGATTCAACTGCTTGTCGCACACAAACACACAGTTGTGTGTAAGTACACTCAATGTCAGAACCTTTAAACTGTAGTTTAACGAGCTGTTGCCAAAACCACCAACACCACCCCCAACTCCACCCCTTCTGTCTTACATAGAGCATTATGTATGTCTCTTGCAGTAGCAACTGACTCTAATGTGACGTTTATAAGTGCTGTGCGACAACATGTTCGACTATGACAAGAATTACAAAGTGCAAAAGCATTTTTCATCATTCGTAGCCAAGGAATGCGAAACTTGCACTCGCTTGCATTTTGTAGCATTTTATGCCATCATCTTGTTTGTTTTACTCCTGTGTCCTCGTCCAACTCTCTTATTTCATTTGTGAACTGCTTAAGCTTTATTACTATTCTCCAACTAAGCAGTATTATGATTATGTGTGCTTGGAGAGCGCTTGAATTGAAGATTCTATGAACTCTGGATGTATTCTTTAAGTCATTTTTAATCTGTTTTGAAGTCAAAATGCTTAGTCATTTTATTTTAAAAATCCCAAGCATTGATTTATAGAGACAATATAACATTTTCGAGTAATATACATAGAATATAATATTAATTCACCCTCACATACTTCATATAACTGGCAGCTACATTTTAAATAATATTCTCAATTATTTATTAATTAAGAGATAAAACTATATTCGAGTATATTATTATTTTTAAAATGCATATATGCAATATAAGTGCAACATAATATATACCATGCTCAATTATTTGCGCTCAGAAAAAATTGCTAGATTTCAATCCCATTACTGGATCTATTTATTTAATGTAAACTAAAGTCAGTCGACACACGAAATACTAAAGTAAAAGTTTTTAATTAAAGGAAATTAAAATAAAATTATAAATAAATTTATATATGTATTAAAAAATATGAACAATTTATAAGATTTCTGGATCTCTGTAAACACTTGATGCAGTTTCCAATTCTCTTGCGGGAAGCATTACCTAATTTGCCATGAGATTTGTAAAAAGATGAGAGCCTTTCCATGCTCTTAGGTGATCCCAGCTGCCAGGTGTTTGGAGCACCTCCAATTTATCTTATATAGCGGAGCATTTGCTTTATGCACCCATGTATTTCACTCAGCACTATGATCCTGCTCAAAAAACCGAACAGTTCATTTAATAAAATAGATATTTATCAGCTAACTGTTTGCCAATCGTGTCGCAGCGATGTATTGCTGTTAATCTTAGCCACAACACCGAGTTGCCTTGGTCGTTTTTCTCACGCAACATATCCTCGAACCGTTCACGCACCGTATCCAGCTGAATGGAATTGCTGAGGACTACCATTAGCTGACCCAGGGTCTCATCTGTATCCAAATGATTCTAGTGAATAACTGATGCAACGGAACTGACCACACTTACTATAGAGGCCGAAGTTCTTGAAAAACGACTGTGCATAGAGCAAATCAAAGCCACTTTCCACAAAATAACGCCCTGACCATCTATGCTGGGTCGTATTGCCGCTGGCGAGTCCAAGCGACTCCAGATGAAAAAGCGGAAACAGTTTCTTGCACTTAATAATGTGGGCAATCAGTAGCCACTCATCGATGCTGGCATCCAAACCGCTCGGATTTTGTGCACACAGTCCAGCAGTACAACGCTCAACAACAACAACACCCTCCGGTGCACTCATTAAGTCGGCGACCAGTCCATAGATATTCAGCTCATCCTTGTCCTCGCTGCATTGCTGATAGGTGTGACAGGTGAAGCCGGCACTCTTGAATACAAGTTCGTATAGCTCACAGCTAGGACTCGCCGGCAAGCAAACAGAGCATGTCATCTTTTGGCGCAGAAACACTGCTGCCAGTCGCAATACATCAATGCCGGAACGTGTCTGCACACCCAACACATAAATACACAAAGCTAACATAATGAGAGCCAACAAGTAGAGATGTCGCAGAAAATAACGTTTGAATTTGTTGAAGGACGGCCATTGCAGCCAGTTCTATAAACATAAACAGCCAACGCCATAAAAAAAATAGATACAAAAAAGTGTGTATATTTTATATATATTTATATATTCTGATGGTTGATGGTTGGCATATAAGTTTTTATAGCTTTCTCACACCACATCTGCTTTCATTATTCGTTCGAATTTATTTGTTACTTATGCTAAGCATCGGACTTTAATATATAAAAATATTCGAATGTAATAAATAATATTAATAACTAATAGCATTGCTCTTTAAAATAAGTTAGTTTACATTTTAACAGATTTAATAATTGCTTATTATTCATTTCATTGTTTGTTTTAATTATTTATTTTAATTCTATTTCGTTTCAATTGTAGCCTAGTCTACATTAAATAAATTAATCAATTAGAAGTAATTAAAACTAGAAGTTAGCCTTATATCTGTATATCATATTATATAAATAGATGTATTATAACAGAGCACAAAAAAAGTCATTTGTAAAAATGTTGGAACATTTTACATTTGAATAGGTTTATATTACACTACATTTTCATTTTTTATTCACTTTTAATCTTATGTAAGTTAGTTTGTAAATTGAATTTTAAATGTAATTTAAATAGGTAAATTAATAACAGCTTTAAATTCCAAGTTACTTTTATAACTACATCTAATATAAAATAACTAAAATTCTAATAATAAAGAATTTTGTCTATTTCCATGCAACATAGACTGAAATTTGAAATACATTTTCTTAATTTTAAAACAATTGAACGAAAAGTCAAAAAATAAAATCCCTTCCGTTTGAGAAATTCAATTTAAACTGAATTTATGAATTTCAGCTCCACTTTTTATCTAGTGCACCCTGGCAGACTAAAGTCGAACTTCACACCGCAAGTGTAGTAATAACATAACTTTCTCTATATACACACACATATATATATGTATATATATATGTATATATATTTTGATAAGAAAACAAAAAGTGTCATTTAAAAACTTATGCGATGCTGTGCTAGAGCAGGTGCTGCTTTATTCAACACCAGCTCGTTGCCTGCTAGTATAAGCCCGGGATTGCCAAGGATTGGCTGCAACTCATGGCTAAACTTGTCTTCTCAGGCAACCCAAGTTGAGGCTTGAGCGCCGCCTGAAAAACATGTGGTGTACCATCACCATTACGAAAGACTTCACCAGCTAGATTGATCTTTTGTGCATTAGTGTCCAAGTCGCAAGCCGACTTGAGGCTGTTCGACTCATTGGACTTGACACGTTCGACCCGAGCAAAAGGCAAAAACTTGGCCTTTATAAAGCTGCAACGGATACTGGACATGGAAGGCCCCTGCAGCCGAATGCTTTGCGTTAGTGTATAGAATGCGCACATTTCTGGTCAATTTAGTAATTGTTAAAACAAAGACCGAAAGTTTGAGTTTGAATTTAGATGCCAGCAAGATGCCGAGATGTGCTAGGCAAAGTCTACTGAAAAGCATATCAGTTGTTTGCTCCATATTTTGAAGAGAGAGCTTCTCCCTTCAATTACTGTTTGCTTATAGTCAAAGCAACACGACTCCATAAAAATTGCTTTGCTAGTCATTTAATTTAAATTGTTTACAAAACAAAAAAAAATACACAAAAAAGTTAGTTGTGCTAGTGTATATATCTATGTGTGTGTGTGTATGTGGGGGGGGGGGGGGGGGCGTTTTGGCACACGCACTTCACTTAATCAAATGGTAACAAGTAAAAATTTGCGCGCTCAAAAATTTGTTCATTACACACACGCAGCGAGAGGCTGACAAAGAGACTGACTGACGGACTGATGGACAGACAGAGAGACAGAAAGGCAGATAGAAAGCTGCGCAGCTACCCAGGTTCCTTACGGCAACGGCAACGGCATGATGCCGAAAAAGTATTTGCAACAGAAAACTATCAGCAAAGGCAGCATTTTGGCCGCCCTCGCAATAGTTTCAAGTGCCCGCGTGTGGATCCTTGGCAAGCCCGACGGCGTGACGATGTCCTTGTTTGGGCGCGTCTCTCTGTCTGTGAGTCTGTCGGTTGCCTTTCCGCTGTATTCCAGTTACCAGTTAGCAGTGCCACTGTGTCGTTGTCGTTGTCGTCGTCGTCGTCGTCGTCGTCGTCTTTCCACTTTCATCAACATCATCAGCATTTGTATGTAAATAATTTCGCTAAAAAGTATGCTATACAAAATTTGTTTCTTGCTTCTTTCGCTACTCGTTTGCCATTGTCATTGTGTGTGAGCGAGCGGCTTTGTGTGTGTGCCTCTGTGTGTGTATATGTGTGAATAAGAGACCTTCCCTTTCGCTCATCATAGTTTGCCGACACACTAAAATTGTACACTCTTTTGAGTTTGAATCAGCATATGTAAAACTCTACAACTCAGTTTGGGCTTTGCACAAGATTTGTATCCTTCGGCGACGTTGCTCATCACGCTTAGCCCATCTAAATTTAGTTTATTGCCTTCTTTTATTCGCATATCGCGCCAACCTTGAACTTTGGCAATTTCTAGACTTTGGCATTAATTATGTACGAGGTTCGGTTAGTTTCACATGTGTCAAATGCTGCGATAACAATTTGGCAACATTGGCATAATTTATGAGCCAATCTACAGGAGGTTCCTACTGCTAAATGGCATCGTAAAACTTTTAGTTGAACATGTTTAAGCATAAGTAATTCATGTATATCGAAATAAGTTTATAAGTTGATTTGGGTTAAACACTGTCGGGCTTCCGGTTTATCCATAACTAGATAATTGCCAAGTGACACCAGTAAAAAGACACCAAAAAATGTATACAGCTTGGGGTAATATTAATTTAGTGTGAAATCGTAGAAAGTTAGTTGAACCTAAGGATGGTCTTTAATGGGCTTTCACAGCTGTAAATGAAAAACTTTTTTCACAAAGTTTTGTGTGCAGCAATAAAAAAAAATATTTAATCACTAGCCAACAATCAAATTTGCTTATATTGAACGAATCTTTTAATAGTTTTTCGTAAGCTGATTTAACTTTTGTAAATTAAATGCGGTTCAGAGGAGCTTTAATTCTGACAAGCAAGTAAGAAGTAAAACTTATTGCAACGTAAAAGCAAACGCAAATTCCAAAGCAAAACCAGAAGCAAAGTCAAAAGCAAAAGCCGTTCACAATACGACCGCAAAAGCATTAACTCTGATGTACCCATTAAACGGAAATAAGTGTGTAATTATGAATCAGATTGAATGTGCGCCCAGTCAGCTATATGCCATTTGGGTGGAGTGGGGAGGGGGCGTAACTTAAATTCTCAACATGGCTTGTGCGCAATATATGAGCGAAAAGAGTAAGAACTGCCCTAATAAGGCGGGAGCATACGCTCGTTAAATATTTGAGCCACATTTACGACACTTATGATCCGCTTAAAGTTCATCGTTGTCTGGCCCAAATACGAATATATGTGCATGTATGCTATGTGTGCACAGGCAACTACGGTTAAATAACTAAACAAGTAAATTTCCTTGGCAAAATGTGAAAAGTTTGTGTGTTTTTGCTTCTTAATTTTTTTTTTTTTTTTTTTTTGGTAAACAAATTTAAATGTCGTTAAATTTAAATGTCATTAAATTTGTAGCTGTTCCAGGCCATTGATATAAACAACTTTAATAAACTCATATGCACATATATATTCATTTATACATCCGTATGTAAAGTTTAATTTGTAAAGTAAATTATGTGCGAATTGGCCAAGTCCGACAAAAAGTTTTATGTATTTCGAGTGCATAATTCATCCTATTAATTAAGCCCATAAATGTTCAAGGGTCAAGCTCTTGTTTCGTACAGAACTTGAAAACTTTCTGAGTATTAATCAAAGATCACAGCAACATTTCATATTTAAAGCCGAATATATTTAAGGGCTTATTTAGTTCTTGCCTATTTACAACACGAGTATTTAATTTACCTCGTATTTCGCACCAATTCGTTGAAGTACCAGAAGCAAACGAAAATATTCCTACGCAAATTCGGCCTCGAATTACTCGAATTACAGCAATAGCTGGCAAAAGTCAGCTAATTAGAGACGGATACAAATAACTTAAGGAACTTAAGCTGCTTCTGCGTCAGCTTCTTCAGTCTGTCGGATATAGTAGAAAAATAATAATAAAAAAAATTCTTGAATGTTTTGGGTTGATGGGTGTTGGGTCAATTACGCTGAAATTCTCCCGTTTAGAAATAACCTAAGCAACTGATCAATTATTTAGAAAGTATAGAACTGGGTCATGTTCAATGACTCGAGTTGCCGTCGAGCTGCACACGGTACACTGATTGACTTAAGTTTGCCAAGGTCGCAAGGCACATTGATTTTCCCGCCACCAGCGTACTAATTTTCCAAGTGTAATTAAATTTGATCAAGCCTAAATATAAGTCACTACTGAGTTCTCTCTGCTGCCTACAGTAGCCAAATGTTGACCGCTTCTTTTCATTTCACTGGCCAACTGGACATCGTCAAGGACCTGGACATGAACGTGGTCGTGGACGTGGACGTGGACTGAATAAATGGAGCGCACTGCCTCAATGGCAAATTAAATAACGCTCCTAAAGTTTGTACAACTGATGCGATTTCACGCAACGCAGCCCACCAGTTAGACAACGTCCGACCCAAGATGAAAAAATTAAAAAAATATATTTAAGTATATATAAAAAACCGGAAAACTTGGCCAACGTATTTGATGATGGCAGGGAACACAAAAAGAAAGGCATGGAATGAAAATTGAAAACGTAGCGAGCTATAAGCGAAGTACAAATAAAAGAAAAGAAATGTTTGCAACGTGAAAGCGAAACGATGACCGTGCTAAATGATTTCTGGGATGCTGAAAACAAATGAACCGAACGCAAAAGAAATATATATAAAAAAGAATTATCAATTTGTTTGCTCACCTAGTAATGCAAATTAAAAGAATAATGGCCTTAAACGGTAATAAGAAAATTCATCAATGGAATATTGCTAAACGGGTCATTAAAGCAATCGTGACAACAGTTATGGCATCTATATTAATACGAGTAAATTAAATATTCATAAATATTGGCATACCCTAAAGGAATTCGTGGAACACTCATTAGATCAATTAGCCGGCGAATAACAACAGAAAGAAATACACAAACCCAAAACGCACACATTTCGTAGCATTTTTAAAACCCAACTGAAATGTTGTAAAAATTTGTGAGCATAATTTGGGATGACGCCCACAAAGTAAAGCTGACTTTGTGTTAAGCCAAAAGAGAAAAAAAAAACAAATAGATGGAATTAGAAATAGAAATAGAAGCGCCGCAAAAAAAAATAACAGAACAACAAGCAGCGGCATGCGATGAGTGGGGAAATGGAGGGCAGAGATGCGTTAAATTTAAACAAATAAACAGCAGCAGGCACAAATAAAAAGCGTTGGATACTTGGGCATACGACTATATAAATGTGTGTCTATATATATATATATATATGTATATGTGTATATCCAAATTGCTGCAGGCTGGAAAACGTGGGCAAATACACAAAACCGTGAAACCTGTCCCAAAAACTTTCCAACCAACACAGACACACATACCTATATGCAGCTTACATAGATACAAACATACACACACTCACACATATACATACATACATATATGTAGGGCAGTGGATAAAAAGCGGCGGAACACCAAAATGTGGGCTTCTGGGTCAAAGACATGGGCGGCGGGCGGTTAGGCAACCAGCAAACAGACAGACAAACAGTCGACCAAACAGGCCAGCCGAATGTGAGGAATAGACGACTCGTCCCAGACAACAACTTGCATAATTTAAATGTAGATATGCGGTTGGATGGCGCCTAAAGATACCACACACACACACACACACACACAGACACACACTAGCATACGCACGCGAGCACGAGCACGAGCAGAGCAGAGCTCTTAGCGGGGCTAAACTAAAGGAAAAACCACTTGAACTGGCGGCTGTGAAACGCCCATGTGGCCACATCCTCCGTTGCCTTTGTTATTCTTTATGTTGTTTCCTTACCAGCTGCGTGGGTGTTGATAATGAGCCATTCAGTCTGCGTTGGTTGCGTGTGTGTGTGCGTGCGTGTGTGTGTACGTTGAGTATGGTGCACATATGCTCCATATGCATATATTTATAGTCTACTTTATGGCTTACTAATGAACTTACAGCGTGCATTGAGTTGCTTTGATCCAACGATTTGTGTTGTCGTCTCTGTGCCACAATTATTTGAATCTGATCCATTAGCATAACGCTCTTAAAGATTTCCATTTAAAATGTCCATTTCCTACTTACCCGTCTGCAAAAGAATGTGTAAGTCATCATAACAAGAGATTGTCAAGAAATGTCCTCAGGTGTAATAAATTTCCCAAAGACAATAGTTGAAAGATCAGCTGGAAATATAAGCCTCCCATCAGCACTGCCTACACTCAAAAAAGCACCCTGAAATTTCGAAGATGTGTGTAAAATAATAAAAGTCAATCGTTGAAAGAGCAGATGGAAACATAAACCAAACATCAGACAAGTACTTTAGAAGGCGTACACTCAGAAAAACAAACAAAAACAAAAACATAAATACAACAAATAGACACCTTGAGAATTCCCTAAAGAAAAAAAAGATAACTATTAACGGGAGCAGAGTATGGGAGATATTGGTAAAGCAACACAACCAATTTGTTGGAATGGGCAAGGACAGTGTTTTATCAATTGATAGGCATTTTTTGCGCCAGCTGCTCCCATAAATCGCTCAAAAGTGGCAAGGAGCGTAAAACAAATTGAAGTGGGGCACAACATGAAGCAAATGCTGCATTTGTCGTGAAACGTGGGTCGAAAAAAATAAAAGCGGCTGGCAAAATGGAAATGCTAGGCACACAAATGAAGTCGTAAAGCAAACGAACTGTTCGCCGTACCCGTATCCAACCACCGTATCCAACCACCGTACCCGTACCCGTACCCGTACCCGTACTCAGAGAGAGACCGTTTGTCTCGCAGCAGTATGTTAGCCGCATCTTGACGTTGCTATTGTAGTTGTTGTTGCTGTTGATATTCCGCATGAATATGCAACGCATATTTACGAGTAGGATGCGAAATGTGCGCCCAGCAGCAAACAATGCAAGAAATTGCATAGTGAACCGACATGGCAAAGATGGGTTCACGAATACGCTTCCCCGTTACACGCTGGAATGCCAAAGATGCCGAGGTGATATCCAAGGTATGCAGAAATTCCATGCCAAACGCTATTCACAGCAGTCCCACTTTCATAGCAATGCGAGCGTGTTTTATTTAATATACAAGCATGCAAGCATGGTTTTCAATAAATACAATTTCTACGCAATTACTATATAACTCAACAAAGGAAACATGTTGAAACACCATAGTCGCGTCAGCTCGACTACAAAATACCTTGATTCCAGCTACCAAATATAAAATATAATATAAAATTAAATGTGTACACTCGATAAATAGTATATCAGTGCTCTGCCTCTAAAATTCTGGTATTTATTGTTATCGAGCACCGATATGTATCGATATTTGCGGAGCAGAAGCAGTTATCGATAAAGTGCCAGAGATACGTGTGTTCGTACAGACGGACAGAGGGTGCTCATCAAGAAGTTATGGAATTTTACCAATTTGACACATTTCGAATGGATGTATAAAAAATACACAAGAAATTGCCTTTGAAATGTTTTAGACTCGTGAATAAGTCATAAATTAGGAGGTGTCATTAGGGTCTCATCATTTGGGTGTCTTGGGGCCAATTCATGTACAATTGCTTGTCATATTGTGTTTTTGCCTGTCAGTCTGTCAATTTCTCAATTTATCAATCCGTCAATTTGGAAACTTTACTGCCTGTCTAATATGCGCAATTATTCGCAAATAAATCAAATTAAAGTAGCTTAAAAAGAGAAAATTGAGCGCTTGTACATGCAAATTTGTGTATAATTGACAATAATCTAAAAAGTCAAAGCAAATTACGTGGAAATTTATAAACAAACTTTCATATATATGTATATATATATATATATATATATAAATATATAGAAGTATAACAAAGACAGCGAAAAATAATATCTATAAAATGACATTATGATAAAGCTGTCGACTCATTAAAACGCAATTTCTCTCCATTAGCCGGAGGTCAAAGGCAACACAGCAGAGATTTGTAGGCGCAAGAGGGCAAGGCGGCAAGGACACGGGCCACAAAGGGCAACAAAGACGCATGAAAACTGTGAGAAAGTGGAAAGCAAAAGGCAAACAATCTGAAGATAAACACTCACGGCTTTCCCTTTTTCCCAACTGCTGTTGCATGCTATAAAATCAATAAAAGGCAACCTTTTATTTATAGTCTATCCACGCCCCTAAAGCGACATGCCCAGGTTTTGGCCCCGAGCGCAACTCCAACCCCGAAGGCAAAACAAAAAAAAAAACACATTCGCCATTTCTGTTTGAGTTTCCATTGGTGCGTTTTTCATTTGACTTGACTTGCAGTTCAAAGGCACAACTGAGACTGAGACTGAGACTGAGACGGCGACTGAAGTGGACTGAGTCCGAGTCCGAGTCCGAGTCCAAGTACGAGTATGAGTCCGATCCTGGTTGGAGGTCAGCAGCGGAAAAATGGTTGTTTGCCTTGGCCTGTCAAGTGGCGTGTGTGTGTGTGTGTGTGTGTGAGTGAGGGAGTATGTGTGAGTGTGTATATCGTGCATGTCAAAGTGCCTTTCAATATCAAATACTCCAATGTTTTCTTCTTTTTTTTCGTTACTTATTTGTATTTTTTTATTTTTTTTTTTTTTTTTCAAGAAAAGAAAAGCCATTAAGTCGATAACTGTGCGATTAGCCAAGTTTTGATGTCGATAGGCTGGCTGGCTGTCAACCTGACCCCATCAAACTGACCACCCTGTCAATATTCATTTATTAGTTGTCATTGTTGGTACAAAACTTGGCCAAGAGTCTAGCACAGTTGACCAAACTCACAAGTCAAGTAGACAATTGGCTGGGTGAGAAAATGGTTTTTGAAAAACTAATCTGAAACTCATATAACTGTAGACATGGGAAAGTTGTTGAATTTTTGCTATTCGGTTTTCATCTCATTTCTTTTTGCGTTAAGTGCAAAATTATCATGCTTTAAACTTAAATGGATTTGTGTTTACCAAAAAAATAAAAACTGGGCGTATAAATTCATTCTGTCTTTTTAAATTTCAGTTTCGAATGTGGCCATTTTCTTGTAAAATCTATTAGAGTTCATGCTGCTCAACTAAAACCGTACTTAAAGTAATGGGTTAATTTTTGTTGGCTAATTAATTGGTGTTTATCTGATTTAAGAAAAGTCATACTTACCTCATATTTTCAGATTCCAATGTTGTGTCTTTATTTTGTATGTGTATTTGTGTACACGGAATACACAATGCACAACACAATATCCCTTTTGTCACTTATATTTATTATTAAACATTAGTAGCTTACAATTTCACACACACAAACATTTGAGTTAGCTTTGACACCCAAGTGTAAATGGATCCGGTTTATTTATGCAATACCTAACACCATTTGCGAAGGGAAAATAAAATATATGCTTAATGCATATGAAGACGGCAGTGAGCATAATGCATGACTTAGCACAGTTCCAGGGAATGTTTGACAGGTGAAGCGTACTCTGGATGCATACCTGAGCTTTGCCTCTAGTCTCGGCTCTTTTAGCCTTGTCTATTTGCGCATATTTTAGCTCTGGCAATAATTTTGCTGGTATTATTTCTCATGCCGGGCTCGACTCTCTGGTTACTCGGAACAAATTGCAGCAAGAGGCATTTGATGTCTTTTATAAATCGTCCAGTATTGAGCAATAAGAATGTTAGAAAAATGACTCTCCTGGCGTTGCCTGAAAGTTATTTCACATACTCGACTTTTTTTCCCCCTATGAAACATGTCGGACACCAATTAGGCCAATCTTCTGGCTATATATTTATAGATCAAAATAAGTTTATACATTTTACGGGTAGCATAAAACCATGTGGCCAAAAAAAATGACCGCAATAAACTATGTGAACTTAGGCAAAGGACGCCCCATAAAAATTGAAGTTTTATAAATGGGCCCGCAGTCGGGAGAAATACTCGTATATGAAAAACAAACACATTTCTAGCGTTTCATGTTGGATCTTTCTTCTTTGTTTTTCTGGTTATGCTTTGAAGTGCCAGCCAATTGAACAAGCTGATTAATTGGCCCTTGACGACCAGCAACCAGGCTCCATCGCAAGCCTTTTGTGGCGCAACGCATTGTGTGCGATTTGTGGCACAAGACACAAGGCCAAAGACCAAAGAGCGCTGCCACTCGTTCTTCAGCTCACTCTGTTTTCCGGACTCCTGGTTACAGGCTCCTGCCTGCTGGTCCTGTCACTGATTGTTGCGGGCAACGAAACCAGTCAGCCTGCCAACCAGCCAACCAGCCAGTCAAGCCAACAATGTCCTGCCAGCGTCGCGTAGCATAGCAAATTAAAATGTTGTCCTGCGACTGTCGTCGCGTCCTTTGCTCCTGATGAATGGCTGAAAGTTAAACGAAACTTAAAACGCTAGGCGCCCACACTTTGGCTTTTTTAAAACTTATGTAAATCTAATAAGCAGCAACAGCAAAACTTAATTTACATAAATTAAAAAATTTACAAATGTATTCCAGTTATAATTTTATTGTTGTTATTGCTTGCAGCTTGAAGCTCGCATCAGAGATAAGAGAAATAAATCGGTTTTTAATGAGCTAAATACTGGCAAAATACAATATGTTGCAAATAATTGAATACTTGACAGATACACTGAAAACATCGCATAATTGACTAACTTCCAACATGTAAAATGTATCAAGTGAATTTGATGGGGTTATCTTCACCATAACCTAAAAATGATTCACTCAGCTCCTCGTCTTTTGTAATATTGTTCGTAATGCAAATATCTTATCGGGAGGATTCACATATGTCTGAAAGAGAGAGACAAGCTCATTATTTGTGCTATTAGAGATTATATTTATATTTCCATTAATTTGTAGACAATCTTTATACTTTTTACGCCAAAATAACTCACTTTTATTTTAAAGAAAGTATATAAAGTGTGTGTAAGTATATATCTAACAGAAGATTGTAAGTTTTTTCTTTTCTTAATTTCAGTTTAACATTTTCCGAAAACTTAATAGCAATATCAAATTTCATTGGCTGTTTTTTATTACTTACTCGTATATTATTTTTTAATATTGGTATTTTAAGATTTCATCTGAAAAACACGTATACTTCGAATCGCATTACAGCGAAACTGCCGTTTGCATTTTACAATTTTTAAAACATTTTTCGATTATTGTGAAATATACTTTTGAAAATTAGAAAAACATCTTTCTTTCTTTCTTTCTTAAAAATTTTCTTCATTTTAGGGGAGCTGTTCTAAAGTTCAGTTCGATTTGTCCAGAGTGTAATAACACTCGTAACTAGTGAATTTGATTGGAATAAGCAGAAACCTATCTTATACTTATCTCTTCCTTCGAATGGTAGCTATAAACAATAGAGATCCTATCTGGTCAGCGAGACAAGCTCTTTATTTGTGCTGATGGAGAATACATATACATTTTCTTTATGGCAACTTTATCACACACTTGACGACAAAATCAGAATACTCACTGCAAGGGCATAAAAACTTAATAAAATCCTGCATGGGAGCAGAGTTTAAAAAAAGGACACTGTAGTATTTTTATTTTATGGTGCTATTGAGAACGAAGACGAGTTGCTGAAAAATTCCACAGTGACATGCAACTTTGTATTTTTTACTCAAACGGCCTTAAGGCCATTAAACTGCTGGCCGAAAAAACCCAGTAACTCAGTTTGAAATCTATAAATATTGAATTATTTACGCGGAATTCAATTTGAAAAACTCCCTGCAGTGTTTTGAAGCAGGCGTATTAATAATGTTTATAGCAGGAGTTGCACAACGTATAACTAATCACGAGGGACTCAACAGCCACATGCTACTCCAGTTGGGAGAGTGGCAGTCTTGAACTGATCCCCCAAATCACCCACTCAGCACTGGGTGCCCGCTCATTAATATGGCTTAGGCAAATGCAAATGGGCGTTGCGACGCCTCTTGACAAATCACATGCAATTTTCCGACACAACAAAAATGCAATTAAACCCAACACCTCTGCCCGATGCCTGTGCTGTTTTGGGAGGGGGAGGAGGGTCAAGTGGGTGCCGCAGTCCATGCACGACAGGGTTGACAAAAAGGGACAGACCCAAAAGGACTCACAAAGTGGCGCCAAACATTCGCAGACGGTGGCAAAGCTCTGTTGGCCAGCATTAGAAACCGCAATGCCCAGTTTTCAGCTGTCCCCAGCTTTAGCCTTTCCCCTTAGCCAACCCATAGAATTTAGAGTTCTGGCGGTCAGACGGATGTGACTGCAATTTTTAGACGTTGCCATCGCTTGGATTTTCATGTCAGTCGAAAACCAGCCCCAGCCAGCTCCACAAATAAAGCGTCCGCCGTCCAAGTGCGATAAATCCTTCTGAAACACAACACAAATACGAAACGAATAAAACAAAACAATAAAAACAAAAGCCAAGCCAAAAGCGTGTGTAAACCACACAAAAAACGAACAGGCGTTCATCCCAGTCACATACATACATATGCATAAATACATATACATATGCCACAATATACACATTTTGTATTATTATTATTCTTATTATATGTTATATCAGATGTGCACTTGGAAAATAGATCGTCCGCAAATTTAGAAAATCACAATTTTATTTTTTTTTTGTTTAAGCTGCATTTTTAATTTGACACTTTGTTGCTTATTTTTAATTTATCCCTTTATTATTAAGATATTGCTTCTAAAAACAACTGTATTTTCTTCCCCTATCAGAATTAGTTCATTACTTTTTTGTTACTTATATTAATATTAAACATTAGTATTTTCAATATTTTACACATTCAAGCAAATGTCACATAAACCTTTTGATTTTTATATCTTTTTATTTACAATTTTAACATTATGTTTCTCTTTTAATTTTGATTAATATAATTTGTTACTTCAATTAAAAAAAAAAAAAACGTTTTAAAAATGTAATTTTTCTGAATTATAATTCAGTATTTTAAAAACGCATTTTTCATGTCCACTTTTTATAAACTCGTTACGTTTCTTAATAATGGAAAATATTTGTGAAAAAATAAAAATGCATCTCAATTTAGATAAAGAAAATACTTCTAGTTTTCTGGGTAACTTTCTAAATTAAAGAGCCATTTTTTTTCAGAGTGTAAATATTTATTTTTGACTGCACGAGCAAAGCAGCAAATTCTTTGCGCCATTTGGCATCAAAGGCTTTTCCAATTCCAGTTCCAAGCCGCAATCAGAGGCAAAATATGCAATCTAAATTGGTATGGGGCAATAAATACAACGAATTCGAGTTGAATGCGGCAATTGGCCAGCAGCTAAAATGATTCCATTTGCTTTAACTTTATAATGCGCCAAAAGTTGTTCAATTGATAAATGCCTTAAATATTAATAATTCACAGATTTTACATCGATTTTATTCCACCATTTGGGCAAAGGGCTTACACGTTTCTTTAAAGTTTAAGGCGAGAATTCTGCCTAATAGGTAATAAAAAAAATACTTATTTATTGTGTTTAATATTCTCCAAATTTGACGCTCGATGTGTTTCGGGTCGTAAACGCCATTTAACGACGGCTTATTATCGAATCACATTTTACATTGAGCTTATTCCATAAGCTTAACCATATCACAAAATATTCAATAAATAAAACCTGATTGTCTGCATTTCCCTACACTCAAATTAAAAAAACGACCTGTTTCTTTTTTAATCCATACTAAAAATGCCTCTCAAAAGTAGGGATGCGTTATTGTTTATAGAAAAAGTTTCTAAAAATAAGAAAAAAAATTCTTAAACTCAAAAAGACTATTTTCTGGTTTTCAGAAATATATTTCTTAATAAAAGCAAAGATATTTGATGTCTTAAAATATTCGGAAAGAATTCTGTTGTACGCATATAAAAAAAAACTTTTGTGTGCCAAATGTTAGAGAAATCTAAACTTGAATTAGAAATGCTCTGGTTTTAGAAATTTAACTGTTTGTTGTTTGTTTATAATTTTGCTGACCCCAGGTTTTCGGGTTGTTTATTATTTCTTAATTTCAGTGCCACTTATTTTTTCTGAGTGTAAGCATTTAAAAGTGTACCTTTTTTCGTATCGCTTACCTTCGCATTAAGTTTTATTGATAATTGTTATTTTGTTTTTTTTTTTTCATTTCTGACTTGCTGCTGCAAAATCGCACTGGGATATGCGGATAAGCAGTGCAATTGCCTCACTTTGAGGCACCAGCAAGCTCTCAAATTGCCATTGTAATTTTTGATGTCCGTCCTAATGTCCGTCTGTCTGTCTGTATGCTTTTTTTATATTTTATTTCATTGTTTTGTGTATGTGCTGGTAATTATTTCCGCCTGAGCAACAAACACGGATTGCAAATTTCAGCCACGCATCAATGATAGCCTCGTCATTGGAATTCAATTTGCATTGACCATACGCCATGGTGTCCGCCACATTGCCACAAGCTCACATTCCATCGATTACGATTGCCTGCAGGGGTTGTAGGGGGAGGGGGAGTGGTAGGAGGTAGGCTATGAGGCTGTGAGACGTGGTGTGGAATATTTGGCTCTCGTCTTCTGGCCTGTTTGTGGTTCGAACAGTGGCTTTGCCCGCGGCTTGTGGCCAACAATTTCCGCCAAAGGGAAATAGAATTTCTACATATATAAATTAGTATAATATAATATACAGTTGATGAACAACACAGATTCAATTTAACTGCAGTTAGTTAGTTAGTTGGTTAACTAATTAAAGTCACCAGCGCCAATCTGATTATCACCAAAATGATGTAATTCGAATTAATTAAGAAATTGTTGCAACTGTTCAACTTACTTTATTCACTACGATGAAGCTCTTCCCCTTCCAGCTGGTGATCGCACCTATGCAATCGATCGATTTGGATATCGATATCATATGTTCAGTACATAGCTGTATGTTAAGTTACAGCTGTTATATTACAGTCATTTTTCTGGCTGGTAAAAAACAGATTTGCATTTGCAATTAAAATTAAATGATATCAATAATAATACATTTTAATGACACACAAAATAATTAGCAAAGCGCAATTTGTTATGTGGTACGCAATTTGTAATTAAATGGCATTTTACAGTTTCAAATGTTAAACAACTGCTCAATCCGAATAATGGCAAGCTTAGAAATTTATTGACACTTGATTTTGGTATTCTTGCTGATGTTTTAAAATAATTATCTTTTATTCAGCGCTTAAGCAATATATATACACATATAATGGCAAAGAAATTATTATATATATATAATTTATTCTATATAATTCTACTATTCACAATTAAAAGAAATGATATATATAATTATATTTACTAATTTCTTTATCATTTGAATTTAAAAACTTGCCTGCTACAACATGTATTTATTATATATGTTGGTGTTCTTTAGATATCTATAATATATTCTCTTTTGTGTCCTTTTGGATGGCGATTCCGTTGTCTTCGGAGGCAAACAGCGCTCGCAATTTGCTTAAACACAAAATGTTAAGATGTCATCAAATTTACATTTGAAACTTTTCAGCCAGCTTCAATCTGTGTTTAGACAAGAAAATACATTTGAATGAATATTTGCATATACATATGTAAATATATAAGTTATTTAAAAAAAGGACCAGCTGAAGCTGTCGAATGGAAATGGCGAACAAAACTCATTAGCAAATATTTGACCTTAAAAGCAAACAACAAAAACCACAAACAAACAAAAAATAAATTCACTTAACACCACAAAACTTTTGCGGTTTTGTGATGAGAACTGGAAACTGGGAGCCGAAAACTGCCAGCTGAAAAGTGGCAACTGAAAACTGGCAACTGACAATTGAGGGCTGAAAACTCAGAGCTGCAAAGCAAAGCGAAAATTGTTGTGCTGAAGTCAAGTTTTTGGTCAAAACGTTTATAAATCGTTTTTGTCTCTGTCTGGCAGCACTCAGTAGATTTCGACCAGGTGCCGTAAATAGTGTAAATAGTGTAAATAGTAGTACATCTGCAGTGCTGTCGGCTGCTAGAAAAAAAAACAAGATAGAAAAAAAGCTGGAAAGCTTTACGATGGCTGCGGCATACAACAAACAAACATCCGGAAAAGTTAGGGCTGGAAATTCGCAGCCGAAATTGTAGCAAAGGGTTAATAATTTGCAATATCCGCTGCATGCAGCGCCACTTCCGGCTTCCGTTGTCCAGGCTGTGGTGCCAACCACAACAACAATGAGCCAAAAGTCACACATAACCCCTCCCACAGTAAACAAAATCAGACAATTTTAATCTGCCTCTATTTGCAGTCAAACACACACACACAAACACACACAAACACACACACACACACACACACACACACTTACAAGCATCGCAACATTTTAAGAGCAGCGCTTTTATAATTGCGGCCTATTGTCAATGCCAAATTTGCGGTGGGTTGCGAGAGCGAACCGTATTTTTTATGGCGAGGTTAAAATTTTGTGCAAGCTTTAACGTTTTACCGTCGGCAATTTTTGGGTTAGGATTTTTGGCCAAGGAACATTTGGCATACGAACATGTTTGAGAGAGAGAGAGAGAGAGAGCACGCACGGATAGCACATGTTTGAGAGATTGCGGATAACGAGTTTGAGAGAAAGTGCACAACAAGTTTGAGAGAGAGCGTGTGGATAAAATGTTTGAGAGAGAGAGAGTGTGGATAACATGTTGGAGATAGCAGCAGCAGCACAAAACAGACGCAACTCGAACAGCAACTAAACGGGTTCGACGTATAAGAATATGTCCTAGTTTGTAAAATACAACAAAATACCAGGTTTTTTGCGTAATATTATCCTGTAACAAGCTGTAGCATTTACAAGCAAATATTGAATCATAATTTGGCGCATATTCAGAGTCAGCTGTGACGCACGTGCCTTTTTGCCATGCTGCAACAAGTTCGATGCTTTAAGGTAACGGTTTCCATATCATTGACCCAAGAGCGAAACGACTGCATTACGAATTCCATTTGTAATCTCTACTTCGTAGGTGATGTAGCAATATATTTTATCGATCTATATATACAGATATATAAATATGTGTTATATATATATATATATATTTTTTTTTTTTGCATTATTAATATAGTATATATAAAAATACATTTTAATTTTCGCTACATAAAATGCATAACAGATAAAAAAAACGCTTGGAAAAGAAGAGAAGTTATTCACTAGTTCGCTGTTCTGTTAATCGGAATAAATTTTAATAAATCGCCATTCCTCTTCTGGGGCATTGCATTTCTAGTTATCAGTGTGGATTTTTCTAATATTTAAGGAAAATATATATAATTCCCAGGGTATTTTTTGCTGTGTTTAAATTTGTGAGTTCTTTTCTTAATTTTTTGTTGCCTTTATTATTATTAAGCCTTTGAATTTTAATATTTCAGGCTTATTCATTTGTACATTGTTTTATATAGTTTATAAATTCATATAAATAAATTTCCACTTCTTAAAAATGTTTTAATAATATAAAATATTTCTATAATATTAAAAAAATATTTGAAAGTATCGATTTAGGGAAACCCCTTTTAAATTTTAGAAATATTTTTCCTAATATTTAGAATTTATTTCTAAAAAATAAATTGGGCGATTTTCATTTCAGGGCGATTTACAAAAATTTAATTTTATTTAATTTCTGAGTGCAATTTGCGACTGATTTTCCAATGACTTTTAATTAAACATATTTATAACAATAATTTTGTTACTTTTTCCTGTTATTATTTATTTATTATTTTTCTTTTGTTTACAATATATAGAATACACAAATAGTTATCTATTTATATCTATAGAATCGATGGTTGCCTTAGCAATGAATTTGCTCAAAACAGATGTCTCAGCTGCCAACAAGATTAGTTTGATGCGCTTAGAGTGGGAGTGCGAAAAGGTTTTTGGGTCTGGGTCTGGGTAAGCTTGGCAAGCAGAACATCAACATCAACACCGCTTTTGTTGTCCGTGGACAATGTCTGAGGCTGAGGCACAAAAGCAACAGCAACACGAACAGCAAGAACAATGGCGGGATAACAGCGAGAACAGCGAGCAGTGAAAGCTGTGGTTTGGTATGAGTTGATGTTGAGCAACATTGGCTTGCATGGGCTGTGCAAGGGATGCGGCGGGTTGCGATGTAGACTAGGTCTCCAAGTAGGCTTCATTCTAACACTTAACATGTTAAAATTACATTCGCTGCTGTTATTACACATTTTTGTACCCCTTCTTCTGTTGTTGTTGTTGATTTTGTTGCTGTTTTGCTTCTTGTTGTTGTTCTGCTCGTTAAATGTCAAGCAGAAAGTTGAGAGAAAGTCAATGACCGGCAACGCTTCAGCAAAAAAAAAAAAACAAAAGGAGATGAAAATGAAAAAAAATGTAATAACAATAGGAAAAGTTTGCTTTTTGGAGTTGGAGTTGGAGTAAGAGATGAGCGCACTCAGTTAGTGCACGAAGGGTTAGGGTTTTTCATGTTTTGTTTTTGATGTTGATGTTGTTGTTAGCCTGCTGGCAAATTGGTTTCTTCTGCATGGTGTTGACTGGAATAACTCCGTTATTCGTAGGCGCAAATGAATGGCAAGCGGTAAAAGAGCAATGAGCAAAACGAGAGCAGAAAATAGGCAATGCATAAATTAGGAATGTAAATGCAATTTGCACTGGAATATGTCGCATTTGTGATTTGAATTAAACTATTTATGTCCCTAGCATTCAATTTTTATTTTACTGCATTTTATAAATCGATTTTGTTTATCAAGTTTTTTCATGTTAAGTCTCACTTTGCATATTTTAGCTGTGAAACATTAAATTATTTATTTACTTAATGCAAATTTGATCAGCAAAAAAGAGAGCGCAAAAAAATGGTATATAAATAAACAAAGAAATCCCGTGCAACGCTCAGCTGTTTTCGCTGCTGTAACTCTAGTACACTCAGAAGAAAATCTCTCTATATTTTAGTTACTCGCCATACTTTTGCCGCCACAGTTAGTCACTTTCTAAAAACTAGAAGTAGCATTTCTAAACTTCAGGGTGTATTTTTCTAAATTGAGAAAGCCGAGCCAGAGAATTTCATAGCTTGTTTCTGCATTTAAAAAATAATTTTCTTTAAAATTACGGTTGCATTTCACTCTTTTTAGAAATGTTTTCCTTAATAAAGGTAAAGAAAAGGTCAAGCCTTTCTAAGTTTCCAAGTCTTTTCTCCTGTTCTATTTAATATTTGGACGATTTGATTTCTGAGTGTAGCACATAGAAAAACAACAGGGAAAGAATACAATAGTAGAACGGGGCAAAATCAAATAACTGTGGCACACACACAATACAAAATGTTTTGCTGCTGCTGCTGCTGACGAAGCTGTTACTGCTGTTGCTGTTGCTGCTGCTGCTGCTGCTGCTGCTGTTGCTTTAACCGTTGCGGGTAGCCATTCAAAAGGGAATCGAGGCTTACCCACCTTTGGCGATAGCTCGCTCGCTCGCTCGCATCGTAAAATCGCCGAGATCCAACCGCACTCAAAGAAATTATGCGAAAACAAAAATGCAAAGCTTGAGCTGGTTGTTGAGGAGGGGGCAGAGCAAAGGAGAGAAAAGTGTGGAATATGGCAAACAAAACGAAACAAGCAACAAAATGGCAATACACACGCACACGCTCTCACACACATAGGCACATTTACACACTAACACACACACACACACTTGCACACAGGGTAAACATAAAAGCGACGCGGGCTGCCATTGAGCGAATAAGCAAACAGCCTTAATAAAAATTTCATTTCCTTAATCAAATGCATTATCAAATTACAAAAATAACAACAACAACAGCAGCAGCAGCAGCCACAGCAAGAGTAGTAGTAGCAATGTAGGCGTGTGTAGCACGTGGGCGTGGCAAAGTGATGTGCAGCCTCAAGAGGCAGCATAAAAAGAAATTTTGTTACCAGTCAGCGAGGAAAGCCCTGCGGTTATCTTTTGCTCACAAGAACCAACTTGAGTTGCGATTGAGAAACACACACAACACAACATAACCACACACACACACAAACAAACACACACATTCGCATCCCTCCCCCTCCCCCTCCCCATGCACCTTGTAACTGCGAAATCAAAGCGTCAAAAATTGTCAAGCGAACGCGGAGATCAAACAAAACCAACAAGCATAAAACGAAATCTAAATTCAAGCATCAAAATGCAACTCACCTTTTTGCCTGTTTTAACTTATTTGTTACTTGGAGACTTAAACTTCTATATATGCTTATATATACATTTATATATATATATAAATATATATGTGTATATATATATTTATGTATGTATGCACATATGTTTCCGATTCCGGGCTAACTATGAGGCGTATCTTTCTCGTCAAGACCGGATTGCTGGCAACACTTTCTGGCAGTTGAGCAGGAAACACGCAACTATTATTATGCTAACGAAACTCGTTTTAAATAAAAAAAAAACAACTTTGCACACCACTTTAATGTCAGAAGAAAGCATTTGTTATTTTTTGAAGCTAATTATTTTAATGATGAATACTTCTCAGCTCAGCATAATTATCTTGTGAAGTATACAGCTAAATACATCTAGAGTTAAATATACTCGAATATGAATAAGAAACTTAGACTCTAATCGAATATTTTGTAGAAACTTAAGACTAACCGTCACTACATTTGTTGAATATTTATTTATTATTATTTATTTTAAACGAGAAATAACTTAAAACAAATATTAAAAAAATAGACAAGAATATTCAGTGAATTCGAGGAAATTTATGAGGAGAAGTCTAAAGATATATGCAAAGTAAAAACTGCATAGATTTCAATTTTATATTTCTTGTAACTGCTTACACAGATCAACGGAAGTTAATTGCATTTTGTATAAATTGCATTTCGACAACTCGATTTGCACTTTCTTGTCCGAGTTGAAGAGTTGATTCCTACTCAAAGAATATTTGTAATTTACTAAAATGCTGCCTATGTGAAAAGGGTTTTCCAATTTTGTAGAATTCGCACGAGTCACTCAAGAAATCGGAAAAAATACAAAAAAGTAAATAATGTAAAAATTACTACTATTTATCTTTATAATTCCAGCAGCAGTGTAATCTGCATTTCTAATTATAGCATTTTGAATACATATTACAAATAAATTAATTAATATAGCCTATTGTTTGCTGACCCTTTTTATAATTAAAATATGTTTTTTTGCTGCTTCCAGGTCAACTGCTATTTTTTTATATACTCCATTATGTGTCACATACCGTAGGGGGTCAGTCAACAGTGATTCACAGCCAGCTCAGACTGATTTAAAATAATTTAATGCATTATCACAATGAAAACAGTGGCACTGTGCTAACATAAATATTAAATATTACCCGTTGGTATAACTCTTAACCGAATAAATAAGCTTGCAACTATGCAAATGCTCAATGGCAACAGATCAATTTCGGACACGACACTTGTTTTAAGTTGCCAAAAGCAGTTGAATAATCGTTCCGGTGTTCAGTCACCGGTCTATTTTGAGTTCATAACAATGGGGCAGAATTGGGGCAATGTCCTGCACACTCAACTAAAACACACGACGCGCTGTCTATGTAGATGTACACTGAAAAATCAATGATTGCATTTGCATTTGCATTTTGTTAGATTTCTGCAATACTGGAATTATGCCAAAGTCTGCCGCGTCCTTCGCTGCTGCTGCTGTTGCTGCTGCTGCTGCTGCTGCTGCTGTTCTTGTTGTTGTTCTTTTTGCCGTTGTTGTTGCGGGGTTTATTGCTTATTGCTGTTGTTACCGGATGCATGGAAAACGAGGCGGCGCAGGCGGTGGCAGTAAAAGCAGCAGCAGCAACAGCAGCAGCAAAGTCCTTTAGCATTGTAAGGAAATTAGAAATGGAAATTATTATCGTAATTTGTAATGCTGTTTCTCTGGCTGTTGTTGTTGTTGCTGCTGCTGTTTCTGCTGCTGCTGCTGTTGCTGTTGTTTTTGCTATCGCTATTGCTATCGCTGCTGTCATGTAATTATACAGCGACACAAGCACCAGCAGCCTGGAGTTAGGCGCACTGATTGTTGTAAATGTAGTTTCAGGCATTCATTTAAGCTGTAAACTTTGTTATTAGACAATTTTACAAGTAGCCCTCATATCAATTGCAGTCTTTGGCAATTTCGTTTTCTGGTGGATCCCTTAACTCATGAGGAAGACAGCACATATGACACGCAAAAGTAAATAAACATAAATTCATTTTAAATACTTTAACAATGGAAATGTTATCTTTTATCGCAATTGGACATTTGTAGGATAATCACGATATTAGCCATCTAAAATAATAGATCGAAAAATACAAATTTCACAAAGAAATCTCTTGTATTATATAAACACATCTATTTAATTTAATGTTCCAATCTTATTCTCCATTTATTAAGAATATAATTATATCTAAGCATTTATTTTCGACTTCGTGCACAATTCACGACAATTTGCACGCAGAATCATTTTGATTCTTCGATTGCTTTGACTATTTGCAGTGTAATCCTCGTCAACCCAGTAGTATATAAATTGCCAATTTGTATATGCACAGAGTAATTAAGACTCAGACTCCGAGCGATTCTAGAATGACATGGCACAACTTGGTCAGCTTGTTTCTTATATACACGAAACATCAATTAGAAATTGTAGTTAATTGATGACAACTAAAGGTGACACGAGAGAAGTAGAATTTCGAGTATAGAATCTGTGGCTACTGCACAGCAGACTTCACTAGGAATATTACTGAATCGGTGTGCATTTAAGTACAACCCGTTTTATTCATATTTATTATACTAAATCAATTTGCCATTATTATTATCATTATGAAGAGCACAAGTAGGAATAATTCGAGTTTCGTTCATTGGCAGTTTGAACGATAAGCGACTTTACTTAACTCGATACAATAAGGTATCGGAAAGCAGTAGTAAACATTTCAATAACTTTTTAATCGATAAGCAAATTCGATTTATTTGCCTCCTTTAAAGTACATCGGAAATGCCAAAGTCAGTGTAAAATTGCTGCTTGAGTTGTGAGTTTCGTTCAAGTTTGCGAGGAAGACGAAAATCGTTAATTATGGTAAATGCTGTTAATTAGTTTATAATTCATTTATAATACACAAACTGAGTAATCTGGGTAATCTGCAGTCCAAAGAGCACATTCCGAAGCAGCCCGAGGTGATGCCGAGAGCGGACAATGTGGGCGTCTACACCAACAAGATACACTATTTGCGGAAGTATCTGCTGGATGAGTTGGCCACAAAGAAGTTCTGCGCCGACTTTATGGAGCCCGTGGACCCGGAGGCGCTGCGAGTGCCCGATTACTATAAAGTCATCAAATGGCCAATGGACGTGGGCACGATCATCAAGCGAGTGCAGAACTACTTCTATCACACGGCCAGTGAGCTGATCTACGACGTCAATTTGATGATTGGCAACTGTTTTCAGTTCAACAATCCGGGCGATGATGTCTACCGCAACTGTCAGAAACTGGAGATTTTCTTCTGTCGGGTGCTCGATAAAATGCCATCGGGCGAGGAGAAGCCCAGCACCAAGCATCCCCTAATGTCGGGCAGACAACATCTCAACGAGATCCCCATTGCAACCGTGCAACGCCAGTGCCGCGAGCAGTTGAACAACTTGTATGCGTCCCTGGCAAAGTCCAATGACAAGAGCTTGTCCCAGTATTTCTACGCCAAGTGCGCGACCCTGTCCCACAAAGTGGACGGCCAGCTCTACAGAAGCGTCGAGGAGTTTCGCAACGAAGTCGCGAGCATCTTCAAGGAGTTCGCCAACATTGTTGAGGAGCTCCGCAGCAAATATGCGGCCAATTGGGATGAGTCCGTCGAACCGACTGAAACGGACACTAAGCTGAGCAAGGAGGACATAAGCGATGTGCTCTGCAAGCTGAAAATGGCTGAGAGCAGCGTCGAGCACTGCCAGAAGGAGTATTCCAGCGAGGCTGAGAAGCGAGCCAATAACCTGATCGATGCCTTCGATGCTGCAGCCAGTAAGCTAAAGCAGAAGCTGTCGCAGGGACTCGATAGCGATCGAAAGCGAGAAAAGTATACCAAGAAGCAGATGGAGAACGAAGTGCACGATGAGGATTCGTTGGACGCACAAGAAGGCAACTCACCAAATCGAAATTCAAATATGTCAAATGACTCGTCAGACGAAGAAACTGACGAACAGCAATCCACAGGACGCGGCATAAACGAGAATGTGGATGGGTTCAATACCTTTCCAGAAGTATACTCGCCACCAGAGATGGACTACAGCGATTCCCCAAATCTGCCTGAGCTGGGGGACATGGACAACAGTGGACTGGCCACAAACCAAGGCGCCAACAATCAACATCAGTCGAAAGCATTGCCTGCTTTGTACTCGCGCCAAGAAATGATTTCTCCAAATCCACCGGAGCAGGAAGCCGTTGATAACAGTGATAAGCAGGCCCAGAAACCACAGGGCAATAACATAGTTCAGTCGAAAATGGATAAGTCCGGTACACTGTCCCCAAAGGCGGCCTTTAGCATTTCTCCAAAACTGCCAAAGGCACAAACCCAGCCAGCGAACGCAGCTGCTGCTGAGCCATCATTTCTCTGGCATGATCTGGATTTTAGCAGCAGCGATGAATCATCTTAGAGTGTTTTGTGTCTTAAGCAGTGCAGTTAAACGCTGATGAAGTCTGAATTAAATATTGGATGTAATCAATCACCAAATTGTTCTATTTACATCACTTGCGCAGATTGACTACCACAAAGCAATTACAAACGACCCGAAATCATATCAAACAATAATAAAAATAAATAATAAATCAGAAGACTGCTTTCTAAGCACGATCAAAAACTTAAACTAATTTGGATACCACACAATCTCTGCGCCTATTTTGAACAAACAATTTCAAAAATAATGACACTGACTATTTTTTGAAGAAAGACTTTCCGAACGACCAAATCGAACTTACTTCAATTTATTACCGTTCGGTATTCTTAGAACATCATGTTAATTCACGTTCAAATTAATGGAATAAAGAAAAAGAATGCATTCAAATTCATTTTGATACTCTTGCTTGGGGTATTATAATTATGTCTTCATTGACAAGGTATATATATTAATGATCGGCTTTACTCAGCGATTTGATATAGCCATAATAGTCGTATGTATAATTTTAAAGGAATAATTTAATTAAATTATATTACATCAGTTTTCACATTTGTTGATCCGGCTAGGATAAGAAAATATCATCGATTCTGCAAGGGAATTGAATTTAAAATATAATATCTATTCAATGAATATCAAATCATTTCCAAATCGAACAGGTTTATATACAATCACAGTAAGCAGCATGTCCGAGTATTTTTTATTTATTTATTTATTTGAGTTGTGTGACGAACGCGGGAGTAAAATTCGCTGACTTTTGACTGGGGGGCATTGACACCAACAGCCTACAAATAGAACACCTTTGAAATGGTTGTCCATATCCTCTTTTGGAGAGGCGAATTGGTAAATTGTAATCAGAGTGCAGTGAACGAAGTTCGCCAATCGATAAAAGTTACTCCACATGCGACTTGCAACAGCCTTCGTAGCCCCGTTGTCGAACTTGCCGCCTAGTTAGCTAGTTAGCCTGCCCGCTGCTGTGCAGCTAAAGTTAAGCAACTCCGGGCTGCCAGTTGCCCCCCAAAACTATCCCCCTCAAACCACCCACTCGCCACTCCCCCTTCCCACAACCACTCTCAAATCCTGCTAAATTTGCTTTGCTGCGCATCCCAAACAAATTTAATTGCATATTTTGTATTGCGGAAATATCTGCAGACTTGACCAGATTTCTGCATAGATTTTATGGCGCTTTTGCATATGTTTCCGTTCACGATTAAAAATTCCAAATAAACAACAACAACAAATACAAATTGAAATTCATCAATTCCGCTTTTTCACAAGCCCAGAAAAAATACCCAAAAAAAACAGTCTTTTTTCTTTGGGGTCGAAAAAACAAATACCCTTCAAATTATAGAGCAACATTTTAGTTTTAGCACAAAAATATCAATATGGAATTTTTGTATTAAAATTCTTATTCGCCAGCATTTCAAAACGATGAAAAACATTGTTTTGTTTGGTTTTTCATTTTGACTGGCGATACGACTGCTGATAAACAGGACAGAAATCGACGAGCCAACATCGAGTAATTGTCGAGGGTATATCAACATTACCTGTGTAGCACTTCAAGGCAAATTTCGACAGAAGTTGACTTTTCTTTTGGCATCTGCTTTGACTTAGCTTCAAGGTGGATGCTGCCTAATTTATTTCATTTGTATTCATTTGGACAGCCGACAGACTGCCAATTTATTCAGGCACTTGGCGTGCGCGAAAAGCATCAATAGAATTATAATAAAATCAAAATTTCAATTGCTCATAAATATTTTGTATTTCGATGTAAACAGAAATTAAAGAATAAAATTCATGAATGCTCTACAAATGAAATCCTTGAGCCTATTTATCAGGAATCACACCATACTACAAGAGCACAACTAATTCAGTTTAATCACGACATTCAAAATAATTATAAATTACAGATGCCATTTAATATTGCCTAAATATATTGACTTTTTCACATTTAATTCCATTTAAATATTTCTACTGATGAGGATTTTCTCATTATTCTTGTTGAAAGTTGTATCAAGGTTTGAATTTAAAAAATATTAAAAACAAATATAAATATAACCTCAATCTTATATTAAAAGTCCACAAGAATAGTCCTTATTAAGTTTCATTTGTAATTTCCAAGTATTGTGTTTGATTATCCATCCAAGCTATAATATAATAATGCTATAATATTAAAGTAATATCCGTTTGCAGCTTATACAGAAAAATCTAAAATTATATCCTTTTGTAAGGGAAGTTTGATTCATTTGTAAAAATCCCATTATGCAGTATATTTTCAACTTGGCTATTAACTTCAGTATGAAATCGCCATCTAGTGTCAAATAAAATGCTCCAGAGATGGCGACTCTCCATATATTTATTTATGGCATTAATAAAATCCCCTTTAACTTAAATATGAACACCCTGTAAAGCGCCATCTAGTGGCAAATCAATAAAACGTTCAAAAGATGGCGGCTCTCAATGTTTTATAGTCAGCTGAGTTACTCTGTCGAGCAATTCATTTTAATAAGGGGAAATTTAATGGGAAATACGTAAAAATCCCGTTATATTTATAACATAAATCAATTTTGTAGCTAAAGGACTTTGAGTAGAGCAAACATAAACTCACACAAGATGGAGTGTGTCCTGTCTAACTTATTGCAGACTTCTACGCTTCGAATTGCTACTAAGAAGGGAATTTCGACCCGAAAGTGCGAAAATGGGATTTTACCGGGTTCTTAATCTAATCTCCACTCAAGATAATATTAGCAGTCTAGAAATATGATATATTGACGGATAGTTCCTATAGCAGTTATCCGAGTGTAACTATCGATAAAATGAAGAAATCCGTGTTAAACAAAAACTTAAGTTCCAAATTGAAGGTGTCTTTAGCTCTTTTACTCGCTTGGATCAGGGGACTCGACTGTTGATCCTGGTTAAGAATATAGCGAGAATAGTTCCCTCTGCCCGTCGCATACTTTGGCACGTCACTTTTCACTCTTCTTATCCATTTAAATTCGGGGAAAATAAAAGAAATACATTTGTATGCCGGGCAATGCCGGATGGTACCTTCTAGTTATTTAATAATAGTATTTGTAATATTTCTGTTTAACGGGCATTTAAACAATGTTTGCTATTGAGAAACTCAATATTATATTCAGCTATTAAATATTAATTTTATTACTTCTATTCTGACAACATTTTATACAATTTACTGTTGACATTCGCAATTATTACAATTCTTAGAGGTATTTGCATCGTTTCATAGTCCAAACAAGTCCAATCATGCTAACAATTTGGCTAAAATATATATTTATTTATATCTTTTAACTAATAACGCAAAGCAGAAGAATTGTCAACTTTCTGATATACTTATGTACACGTCACAAATGATATATAGAAGTATTTATGTACTTTCAGTTGTTGTCAAATGCTGCACACTATTTTGGATCGGAGTTTTCTATAACTATTCAAATGAATTGTGTAAAAGACCGTTTAAAGCTTAATGCTATTCGCCATTCAATGAGAAACTTAACAGAATTTGTGGCAAACAATTTGACGATTGCAATCAATAATTACACCTAATAATAATTAATTGCCTCACAAACAATTAAGTCTAGCGATCTTATAAAAATATTCCACGTCTGTTTTTGGTAGCCAGCAATTTGCTTGATCAGCCTGCACTTATCCGTTATTATCCGTAGGCTAATTCATGCAAACATATGCACACATAGATCCGCATACACACAGAGAATTTACTTACCTACTTTGCTTTCTATACAAAACCCGAACTGAACAGATTCAAACTTGGTATTATTGCACTTAATTGCAGTAGATATTATCGTATATAAGTGTTTAGAGTTTATAAATATTTCTTGACTCCGACAGATGGTGGCAAGCCGACTTGCATATAAGTTCGCAGACAGACAGAGAGAGAGAGAGAGAGAGAGAGGGAGAAAGAGAGGGAGATATAGAGATCGAGAGAGACTTGTCCACGTACAACGAATGGAATATGGATTTATTTCCTTTGCGCTATTTGCTTGGCCATGCCTGTATGCAGTTGCATAAGGATCAGTGGATCAGTGGATCAGTGGATCGGTGCATCAGTGGATCAGTGGATCGCTGTTCTCTCTGCAGTTGAAAGTTGCTCGGAGTTTAAATTAGATCTCCTGCAGCAGAGCCTCGGGCGTTTGGGGATCTGTTGTGCTGCCTCCAAGCTCGCCACTGATATCCCCCACAGATGAGGAGACCGCCGACAGCATGGTGCTCACTGTGGCATTCACCAGTTCCGCACTGCTGCCCGCCACGGTGCTGTAGAGCGCCAGTGCCGTGGTTGTGATGACTGTGGCCAGTGCCGGCATCGGCACACCACTGGTGGACGAGCTGCTCTCTGTGCTGGTGCTGGTCATGCTGGCGATGGTGCTGTTGAGCAGCAGCGGCGCCAGTGTCGTGTTCACGCTGAATGTGGCGCTGGTGGTGGGTGGCAGCAGTGGTGGCATATGGCCGTGATAGTGATCCATCATCGAGGCGGGCACATACGGATACATGGGACAGGGATTCTCCAGCTGCGGTCCCAGCATGCTCTCAAACACGTAGCCAATCAGTGATCCCGCCGAGAGCCCAACGTTGTACGAAAGTGTCATTATGTTGCCGGTCACCTCTTTGAGGGTGCCGGGCACCTTGGCCGGTGCCAGCATCATGGGCAGACTGCCCGCCAACCCATTGCTCACGCCCAGCGCAATGGTGAAGAGAAAGGGCGCCGTTTCGCCGGAGATTACGGGACGATGACGGGGCGCACAGCACAGCAGAAACATCGGCACCAGTACAATGCGCAATCCCGACAAGAGGATCAGCTGGCGGCGCGACCAGGGATATGGACTGGCTGCCAGTATTTTGCCCACCACATCCGATGTGTTGAAGCAGAACATCAGCAAGACGGGCATCCAGGAGCGCAGCGCACACGAAGTAACCTCCACCTCGATGCCCGGATAGAGGGACAAGGTGACACAGTAGGCCAGGGCAATGCACACCATATACGGATAGATGACCTGGGCGACACGCCATCGCGTCACGAACCCCTCCCGTATGTCGCCCAGCTTGCTCGGCCGGCAACGGCGCGGCGTAATCACATGCTCCACCTTGAAGGCCACCGTTGTGGGCGTGGTCGGCTCGTGCGGCGTCGCCGGAAGTTCGGGCAGCTGTCCAAGACCCTCAATGATGCTCTCGCCTGCCGTCGGATTGGACAACTCATACACGGGATTGCTGAAGCTGAGCGTGTTCGTCGCACTGCCACTCGAGTGATGCGGCCCAGCCGTTGTTGTTGTCGTGGTGCCATCCATCGAGAGTACGCCGTATTTGGTGCTGCTGGGGGCCCCATCAATCTCTTGCTGTCAAAAGTACAAAATGATTAACGAGTTTTCAGATTCAGCGAATAGTCTATAGATGGGCAGCAAAGGTTAACTGTATTTCTATATCTGCATCTGCATCTGTAACCGTATCTGTATCTGTATCTGTATCTGTATCTGTAACTGTATCTGTATCTGTATCTGTATCTGTATCTGTATCTGTATCTGTATCTGTATCTGTATCTGTATCTGCATCTGTATCTGTAACTGTATCTATATCTTATAAGTGTTTCTTATTTTTTAATTTAAATTTTATTTTTAATTTAATAGAATAAATTAGATTTGAAATTCAGTGAAAATCCTATTAATTGAACTGTTCTTCTACATATACTTCTACATATATATATCTATATCTATATCTATATATCTATATCTATACCTATATCTATATCTTATAAATATTTTCTTAATTTAAAAATAAATTTTATAATTAGTTTTAATTTTATTTAATCATTTTTTTCTTTCTGCATTTTTTTTGTGTCGACTGATTTTAGTTGATATTAAATAAGTAAATAAATATATACAGCTATATCTATATATATATCTATATCTATATATATATCCATATCTATATATATTTATATCTAAATCTATATACAAATAAGTAATTTTCCTTTCGCTTTGCCTATCAGAACTGATCCTTAATATACTCTTGACTCCTTAAGTCCTGTTCAGTAATTTCTGCACTCGTCCTTCACTCCTCACTGCTCGGCATTGCTAACTCTTCTAATTATGCCGAGTTCAGGAATATGATTCACTTTGTATGAGCCAACTTACCTCATCGGGTCGCAGGACAATCTTGGAGCATGCCTCCACATGGAAGCGGACAAACGGCGAATTGATTGTGGCCAAATGAAGCAGGTAGCTGAAGAGTATGTATAGCGTGGAGGTCAGGAAGAAGATGACCGTCGAGACGCGATCGTTGTTGATGAGCAGTTTGGTAACCACCCGATTGGAAGACACTAGGAAACCGGCAATGCTCTCGCCGGCCATCACCGCCTGAGTATATTGCTTGGGCAGCATCGAGGCAAATCCATAGAAGCTGGACTGTTGGACAGTGCAGCCGATCGCAGTCAGAGCCACAGCCGACATATTCACCACATAGGCGGTATTGGTGGCGAACATGTGCCAGGCCACCTCGCAGACGGCAACGAAGATCAGGGTGGTGAAGGACACCATGTAGCCGAAGAGCACACGTGTCTGGAATGGCGCCAGTGAGAGCACAATGTTGTTAAACAGCACCGTGCAGAAGGCCACGAAGATGTACGTCATGGACATGTCCAAAGCCACCGGGCGACCGGGAAAGCGTCCCTGCCAATAGTCCGCTGCGATAATGAAACTAAATACAAATTGAAAAAAATGTATATAAATTAATAATGTTTATAAATTTATATCATCTTTCAATCCAAGCAAAAAAAATGAATCTTTTACTTAAGCCTGACAAAAACTTAATTGAAATCATGTAACAAATTTGCAATATTTACTACAGCTATAAAATATTTAAATCTCAATATTTATTTCTGTAATGAAATCTAAGAGTACTTTTGTGGGACTCTTAAAATTCACAATTGAAAATGGTATTATTAATTTCTCTGCCAAATTAACAAACGATCGAAAGACGAGCCTAAATAATCGTCGGTCATTTTTTCTTCTTTTAATGTATTAATATAAATTCAGTATTCATTTTTCGACCAATTGTTAAAGAAGTTTTTACCATAAATTTAAAAAATAAAAAAGTTAAAAAATATATTATAAAGTGTATTTTCTACTTTAAATTTGCTTTAGCTTTACAGACAAGCAATTTTCAATAATATTACGAATTTTAATAATTCTAAAGTATTGTGAAATCGATTTTGCCATAAATTTACTACTCCGAATCAATAATTTTTAGCCTGCTTTGGTTTTTGGCGTGTTTCCCAATCCTTGCAAGAAATGTTCGATAATTTACAAGTTTAATACACGTAAATTATTACTCATCTTATTTTTTTTTCATTTTAATATTCAATTTTATTTATTTAATTTATTTTTATATTATTTAATTTTAAATGTAATATAATTGGATTTTTTATTTACTGTTTCACTCCTTATCTCGAACTAAGCTACAAGCGTTTAAAAATGTTTTGTCCGGTTTGGGTTTTTCCGGGTCTCTGCAATCGTTTCGATAAATTACTTAAATTAACATTTTACTTGTAATACGCCCAGATTTTTTATTATATCCTTTATTTAATTTCATTTGTTGTTAATTGAAATTTGTCAATTTTATATAATTTAATTTGTAACTATAATTTTAAATTTAATTTTAAATTCTTAATAATTAAAACCCCTTTTAAATACTGTGGACTGTCTTTAGTCCACATTAAATGTATAAATAAAGATCTGCAATATGCTCAAGCACACCGTGTATAAGTTTTCATTTGCAGTTACAGGTAATAAATTAGGCTTCGTGTAACCCATGTTATTCACGCAACTCGGGCACTCGTAATCAATCATTCCCATTCACAATGCCCATATGCTCACTCCAGTTGGAGTTCACACTCACATTCACATTCACACTCACATTTGCACTCACCTATTGTAGGGCAAAACGAATCCGATGCCCGCCGCCAGCAGGGCCAAATAGACGGCGTGTCTTTGGTCCTTGGGGGCGCGTGTATCGAACTCGGGACTATCTATGCTGGTCGGATGCCTCATGCCGCTGGACGAGCCCCGACCGCTGCGCCCCTCCAGCGGTTCGTATGTGGTTTCCTGTGCGCCCACGTCCATTTTATATGTTGTGATTGTTGTTGTTCTTCTTATTAATTGGAGGCTGCTTTTGATATTTTGATATTTTGATGTTGATTTTTTTTTAGTGCAGTGCAATTGACTTTTGCATAATTTATGCGTTGAAAGCGACACGCCTGCAGCGAAGGGAATAATCTAACGTTCAATGTTCGTCATACGCACTCATACAGGGTGTTGTCACTGGCTGCAACAAAAAGCTATTTGTGGCACACGAATCGATAAACAACAGACGCAAGTTGTTGCTCCAATATATTTCCCTCAGCGTCGCGGTAATCGAATGCCAACTCAAATGTTATTTAGAACTATGTTTTATCATTTAAATGCTGCTTTCCCAATCGCCAACACTTTTTAATTGAATTCTTGGCATTTCTTTTACACTCTGCTTGTATTTATTGACAACATTTGCTTAAACATGCCGAAAGTCCACGCTAGGCATGCACAACTAAATTGCCATCCTTTGCCAGTGGGTGTCCTTGCAGTCCTTTTCTCACCACTAGGCTCGACGCCACAGCGCATGTGTTGTAAAATGGATTTTTCATGCCCCGTCACACTCAGATAGTCAATCATTTATCCCTTAGCTCTTGCGCTGGTCGGTCAATAATACGCCTCAAAACTTGTGAATAAATCATGCAGAAAAGTGTATGTATAATAGAACAAAATTCTAAAATTTAAATTTGTTCAATTACTATTATTATTTATTCGATTAATTATTTGTTCATAATTACAACAAAAATGTATAACTAATAACATTTCATTTTTCCATATTTTTACAGAATCTACAAAAAATAAAAAGTCTGCACTAAATGCATTTGTTGCATTTGGCTTCATATAACAGGTAGACAAGTTAACAGGTGATTTGAGTAAATAATGCTAAATGTACCACAAAAAATCCAAATTAAAACAAGTCAAAAATATAGTTGACCTTTTTTCAATTTAAATTTATTCCAAGAAATACTTGAATGTATGAATGTAAGAAAATTTGCACATCGATGAGAAGATCCAGGAAATGTATAGACAGATACACACAAATTGAGGCATAAATGCAATTGTCTGCATTTATAAATCAACCCCTTATTTGTCTGTGAGTGAAAGCAAACACATTTGTAAAACCATTATGAAAATTTATTTATAAGTGAATAACTGCTTTAAATAGTGAAGAGAAGAAGCTTGAATCGGTGAAACAATTCAACTTGATTGAAATCATGGCACAGAAATATGCAACTTGAACGATATCCCGCACTTGTCGCTGGCTATCGTGCAAGTCATCGTTAATGTTGCGTTATCCTGTAGCCTCAAGCAACGGTAATCTACCAAATAATACTTTAAGCATAAACTGATGCAGTTATTGAACAACAGGTCATCCCGTCCTAGTTGTCATTGCTTTAAACAGTGAAGAGAAAGAACTCCTGAGTCCAGCTCGTGCTCTTTTACACTGCTTGAAGCTATGGCCGCGACCCGATGTCCTGTTGCACATAATAGCAGTGCCTGCATGAGTAAATTATACATAAAAATATAATAATATAATATAAGCCATGGAGCAGAATTTTGCAACTTGAACGACATCCCGCACTTGCGCTGGCTATCGTGCAAGTCATCGTTTATGTTGCGGAATCATGTGACCTTAACCAACAGCCATCGCAAAGGACTGTTTCAAAATGAATCTGGAATCTCCAATAGACAAATACCTTTAAGAATTAAATACAAATGCAGACCTACGCAATGCAATTCTATGACTTTAAAAATGAATTGATTGTTAATAGTATATTCAATTAAATAATCTCCTTATAATACAATAATATTTAGATTTTAAAAATTGTATTATGAAAGACCGGGAGATTCTGCCGTAAATGTCAGTGCTTTAAATAGTGAAGAGAAAGAACTCCCGAGTCCAGCTCATATTTCATGCATTTATCTATTTCATATTTACTATAGCATAAGCTGTGGAGCAGTATGGCTGAAACAATAATCATATCTATTTATACAATGTTACTTTATACGGCTCAGAATTTGGCAACTTGAAGGATGTCCCGCACTGGCGCTGGCTGTAGTGCAAGTCATCGTTTGTGTTGTGGAATCCTGTGTTCTAGAGTTAGGTTAGGCGATTGTCGGCCTAAAAAGGTCGACACCCATAGGCCATTTTTGGCCAGTTGTGATACCGTATCGGATTTGGTTGTCCTCCGTTCCTCGTGTTAGGATTATCAAAAATGTATGCAGCCGGTTGCATTTATAAAATGCACAATCTTGGCTGATCCATCACTGACAGATTAAATAGGATTTGACTGACTAAAGTGGCGAAACGTTTCCTGGCAAGTGCAGGGCAGAAGCAGAAGGACTGCTCAGCAGATTCTTCCTCGTGCTCTTCTTTACAGCTTCTACAGAAGTCGTTCTAGGGCAACTGCAGCCTGTTGGCATGTATTCCAACTGAGACTGAGATTAAACAGTTCGGCCACGTTTGGTGTCCTAGAGTTAGTTTTAAGAACTTTTAATTGTGAAATAGAGCTGAATCGCAGAGATGGCCGCTGAGTGGAGTTCCTGTTGCAGGACTATAAGAGACATGGAGGCTGGAGAAGTGGAATGGTCCAGATGCCCTCATGGGAACACTGAAGTCCCAGCACGATAATATAACTACAAACATATATTAATTACCACAACAAATATGCGTTTTGGTAGTATGTACATATATATATTTATACTCAATTTATGTTCATGTATTTAAGTTATTTTTGTATTCATATTATGTGGATATAACAATAATATGTTTATTTTCATTTAAATATATATATTTATGATTACATTTGATAACAATTAATAACACCAAATAATAAGCTGATTAAACATATCTTGTGACTCAAAATCGATAAAGCATAAACTGTATTAAATAAATATCCAGTAGAAACAACCAAAATGTCAGTGTTTGTGTTTGTATCAAGGACTTGTTGAGACTTCTATCAATTTGTTAAATTAATATAATAAAAAGTGTTTGATTTTCCAATTGTTATCGAATAAGCAAGTGTTAACTAGCAAAGCACAAATCGAGTTGATAGAATTAGATTCCTGCAAGTTTAAGAACTGAAACCGACCTCAAATAATCGATGAGTGTGGAGAAGTACAATAGTTTCGATTGTTTGTAATAATAATCGGAATGTGCCGGGTTTTTTTTTTCTTGTTTGCTCAGTTATGTAAAATTCGTTCAATTTTGACAAGCTGTGTTTTATTGTTGCTTCTTGGATGCATCATTGTAGCTGGGTGGCATGCTCTGTAAAATTAAACAAGTATTACAAATTGGCAATAGACTCGATAGTTTTATTTTAGGCTACTCACATTATATGAAGGCGGCATATCGCTGGATCCTGGTGCACTGGGTCCACCTTGGTTATAGGGTGTATTATAAGCGCTTACTGCGGCCTCGGCTTCTTTGGAATCTGTGTGAAATAATGGCGATTGTTTACTTTGGTCGTGGATTAAAAACAGCAAGACTTGAGGACTACATTTTACTACAGCAATAATAATGTCTTACAGTCCTTTTTATGGTAATATAACAGGTATTGGTATAAAACACAAAGTTCTTGCAACTGGATAACAATTGGGGTAATAATAATATTGCGTGCTGCTGGTTCCTGCAAAGTTTGCATTGGAAAATGAAAGAAATGAACAAATCATTACTCAAGTTACTAATTAACAATCAAATTTGAAAAACTGTAGGCTCGGCTTTTGTTTGGGAATTTTCATCAATATCATATTATATATATATGCATATATATAATATAAGTAAATGGTAGATAACATTATGGAATCTTACTTGTTTTGCGGTATAGTAGTTATTGTTATAATTTGCAGTTTACACTGTGAAAAAGGTAAAAATAAACAAAAGAAATATTGTTTCAGATGCCAAATTGGTAATGATTGTGTTAGTTTTGTAACTTGTTAGATATCGACGAATAAATTAGGCACTACAATAAGTTGAACTCCAATTAAATATATACACTTGCTTTAACTGATACTCAAACGAACGAGTATCTAATGAAATTTAGCAAATTTACATGCCAAAATTTTAAATTCTACTTATTAAATTACATTTTTGAAGCAAGAAAAAAAAGGATAACACACCAATTTATTCTTAAAGGATAAGATCTTGCTGAGATTGCATACGGTTATTTTGCTTAATTTTCCATTAATGGTTTGATCAATTAGTCTGGACAACAAATAAAATGAATGATGGATTAAATAAATAAGGCGTTGTAGGCATGTATGTCGAATACTCACTTCCTGGTGGCAAGCTGAAGCCCATAAAGTTGACGGAGGCCGCACTGCCAGCGGCACCGCTAGCACCAGCACCAGCAGTTGGGGGATTTGAGCCCGGATAACCACCTGGTTGCTGTGGTGGCGCTGAGCCCGGATAACCACCTGGTTGCTGTGGTGGCGCTGAGCCCGGATAACCACCTGGTTGCTGTGGTGGCGCTGAGCCCGGATAACCATTTGGTTGCTGTGGTGACACTGCGCCCGGATAACCATTTGGCTGTTGTGGAGGATAAGAGCCTGGATAACCACTAGGCTGTTGCGGCGGCATAAAACCGGGCTGCATAAATCCACCGGGCACATTCGGATTATAGCCGCCATAGGGCGCCGCGGGCGCGCCATAGCCTTGTGCTGGTTGTCCGCCATAGGGCGGTTGAGCGCCTGGTTGACCGTCTGGGCCTAGAGATGCGTAGGGCGGCGGCTGTGCAAAGCCACCGGCCCATCCTTGGCCACCATAGCCGGGCTGCTGTTGCGGCTGCTGGTCAGGTGGTGCTGAAAAACCATACCAATTGGGTTCAGTGGGCTGCGAATGCGGCTGCGGTTGTGGTGCTGGTTGATTGTTGGGTGGTACTATGAATAAGACAGAAAAAAGTGGTTTGTGCAATGGTGTGTTTGAGTTAGAAAAAGCGGTGAGCGCATGCTGAATTGGATCAGTTGAAGTTGAAATCAGCTCAACAGCTGTGCAGAAACAAAAGCCGAGCGTGGGGCAAATGAATTAAAAGTGGGTAACTTACGGATGCCAGGATATGGCGGCGGATTGTCACTGATAAACACAGAGTTCGGAGCCGGGCCACTGAACGCATCGTGATGTGGCAACCAGCCATAGTAGCCGGGCGGTGGCTGATAGGCCGGTGGTGGTGCCTCATGCCAAGCACCAGCGGGCGCATACGGTGGCGGATCATCGCCAGCTAGACCGCCGCGATGGAAGTTGCTCTGAGCGGTCTTCGCAGCGCGCAACAGCGCCTGGCCATATTCAATAGCACCTCCAGCCTTAAAATGCAGCTTGAACTTCACCTCACCCACATAGTTGCCATTGGGCTGGGCGCGCACCTTGCCCTTAATGTAATTGGCCCCAAACACGGGCTGTTCGATTTCCACCTAAAAGAAAGAGAAATATAATATATAATAATGTAGTAATGCAGTAATCATGAATTAATTGTGTACTCACATCCGATAGCGCAACAAAGGGTGCGCTGAAGGATTGCATCACATCGTTGGGCTTCTTGCTGTTGAAGATCATGCGATGCGATGTCAAATAGATGCGACCCTGCTTGGAGCCCTTGAACAGTTGACCATCCTGGCCAGAAAACTCCATTGAAATGCTATCGCTGTGCAGCAGAATGCTGTCAATGAAAAACAACAAATGCAATCGTTACTAAGCAGATTTTTTATCAAAAGATTTTGCTGCGGTCGACAGCTGTTGCATTTCCCATGGGCAAAAAAATTAAATATTAATGTCTGTTGCGGGGTACTAATTATGAGTAACATACGCAATCTTCTAAGCTTAAAATCTGTTTGCGTATCAAAGGAAGTGGCTCTAAATCTTAAGCATAATTGTCATGACGTCAGTTTTTTTTTAGCAGCCACAACAAATACTTCTGTAGTTCAAATTGTATGTGTGTGTTTTGTACTTACTACTCGCCCGCATGGATGAGCACACCATTATTGGCGTGTGCCGTATTCACCGACATGCCGTATAGTTATTTTTTAAAATAAATTTCCTCGATTTAGTGCAAATTACGTTGTGTTTTCGTCGTGTTTTCAATATAAGCTCTCTGGCTTTGACGACAGCTGATGAATCATGAACAGTGTGTACATACATGTGCTGATAGCGAAGGCCTAAAAAATACCATATTATTTATTTTGCATTACTAAAGCAGCCCTGAAAACCAAAAGCAAAAAAAAGAACTGCTAACTCCACGCAGCTTAGATATAGTTGAATAGTTTTTATAACTCTCGATTCTAGAGTTTCACAAAAATAATATGAAATGATTGTAAAAGCAATGCGTATGCTTTCAACGCACACAGCGAGTGGAAAATGTGAGCAGATTTAACGCCGCATAACCACCATAACTGGATACTCAATACCGAAGATGGTATTTTTCGTGTAGTTCATTTGACAAACTTTCCAAATGGCGTTCAATTATGCGAATTTGGCCGATAATATGTGTAAGCAATACCCTAAATATGAGATGGACTTAACAAGTGCGCATAATTTGTCAATATACAGTTGCATGTTGTCAAGTTATTGTGGCAGGTGGCGTATAAAAGACACCAACACGTTAAGCAAATATGTGAATGAAAAAAATACCAAAACGCAGCTATCAGATTACGTTTTATGCGGTCAAATATTGCCATGTGCGCTTTGCTGTCTCTTTCGTCTTTGATAAACAGCTGACTTTTATTTGTTTTCGTTTGTCTATCTTTCATATCAAATCTTTTGTTTTCTTTTTTTTTGCTATTTTTAGTACCAGTTTTTGGGAGCATGCCAAACGGCGTCAGCTTGCCAAATCATCCGAATTTTATCAATCAATTGGCGGCTGCCATTACAACCGCCACAGTGGGTGTTGCCACGCCCACAGCAACAAATAGCAGCAGCGGAACAGCACAAACAACCGCTGCAACACCAAACAAGACAACAACAACAGCCAGCAGCAAGATGAAGCCGCACAGCGCGCAGGGCAGTGCCCCAATGGATTTGGAGAATGAGAATGAAATCGATGACTCCGATGTGATTGGGCCTGTCAAGGCTGGCGATAAGCTACCGCCGGGCACAGCATTAACGCTGCCCGATGCCGCCCAGCAACTGTATTTGAATGGTCTGATGCACACGCCACCCGGCTACTTGTACTTTCCGAGCGCACAGAACGCTGCCGCGGCGGCCGCAGCTGTTGTGGCAGCCACACCCAGTGGCTCAACAACTGCGTCAGGGAATGCGAGCAATTCGAATGCCCAAATGCTGATGGATCCCTCGGCAATGATGGCAGCTGCCATGCAACAAATGCAGCATAATTATGCCGCAGCGGGCTATGTGGCTGCAGCAACAGCAGCTGGCATGCCCACCGATGCTGCGGGAGCAGGATTGGATGGCACTCTAGCAGCGGGTAAGTATTCTCGCATAATAAGGCAAAGTTAAATTAAAATTCGAACGCGATTTCGATTGCAGACGGCTCTACGGCTGGACTAAAGGAGGTTATTAAGACAAAGAACTGCATTTTGTTTCCACCCAATCCGAATGCGCCGCCACCTACAATACGCGAACGTCCGCCCGGCTGTCGTACGGTGTTCGTGGGCGGCCTGCCCGAGAACATTACGGAGGAAGTGATACGCGAGATATTCGAATCGTGTGGTGAGATAACCACACTACGCATGTCGAAAAAGAACTTTTGCCACATACGCTATCGCCACGAGGCGGCCATCGATCGTGCCATTTACCTATCCGGCTACCGCCTGCGCATCTCCAGTCTAAATGAGCCACCCAACTTTGGGCGGCTGCACGTGGACTATGCGCAGGCGCGAGACGATCAATATGACTACGAGTGCAAGCAGCGCCAATTGCAACGGGAGCAGCGTCATCGCGAACGTATGTCATTGGATCGCATGCGTTCGCAATCGCCGCCACCGATACCACACTATACAGATCACGAGGCCACCGCGGTGGCGGAGCATCTGCGCAATAACGAGACATTTGTGAAGGCCATACAAACAATTACCACATGGCTGGAGCGTGGCGACTGCACCAAGCGCAATGCCAACGTCTTCTACTCCATGATACAGAGCACACACGCACATGTGCGGCGCCTGCACACGGACAAACAGCAGCTGGAGGAGGATCTGCGCAAGGCACGGGAATGCTATCGCAAGCAAATGGGCACCATGTCCACGCAGTGTAAGTGGCAACAATTTTAGATTCTGTCGTTTGTAGTCCTTAGATGGGTTTTAGGTGCGCTCCTTTTGTAAACTTTTTTGTTTTTGTTTGCGCTCCGGTTAGCGTCTAGCGTCGTACCATGAACAATCTATTCAACATATACAACTACATACACAACAAACAACACACACACACACATACATACACACACATGCTTACACACCGACACTATCTAGCAATTTAGTCATCGTGCTATCAAAAGCCAAAAACCAACTCCACAACATACAAGATCTCACTGTCTAAAATTTGCTCTTAAAGTACAAGACAAAATCCAAGTCGATGGAGAAAAACGAGCAGCAGCCGCAGGTAAAAGTCCAGCCACAACTTCCAGTACTGCACGGTGGCCACAAACTCGATTAGAAAGCGATCAAATTTAGTGGACATAACTGACTAACAGACAGACATATTATCCGAATCACTTTACTTGCAACTCTTCTCACAATTCATTTGCCGGGCAGGCATAAGGTCATTGCTATTTTTGAAATCAAGTATAGTTTAGAGAATAGTATGGATATGCTGTGAATGAAAGTACACAATTTTTAAATAGATTTCAATCTTTCACATTTTGATCGCGATACCGTGTTTTGTGCCACTGTGCAGTGACTCGTTTCACTGTGTCTGACTGACCACATCATGTCTGAAGACATTGTATCACAAAATTGTAAGTCCAGGCCAAAGGTTTGTAAACCAAGCAGAGATATACTCACCATATAAAGTCAACGTAGACCTCGGACCAGACACCAACCGCCTCCCAGGCTGTCTGTAGAAAGCAACTAACAACTAACTGCAATTGAAGTCCTTAAATGTATACATGCAAATGTATGTATATGTAGGTAACAATATGTTGTACAATACTCTTAGACTTTACCATATAAGAACTATATAAAATATTATGTTTTGCGAGGGTCTCTCAAGTAGTCTTATCTACTTTTTATTTTCCATTACTAGCTAAATGGTCACGACTTAAAAAACAAAAAACCAAAAAAAAACCCAAAAAAAATATCTACCCTCTGTCCTCCCTTAATATTATTATATATTATTGCATTATTGTTCAGTCACTCAGATTGAAAAAGTGTTCAATGCCGCTAGTCACAAGAAGGTTTGGGACCATTTCACCAAAGCCCAAAGAAAAAACATCGACCAATGGAAGAAATTAGCCACGGTACGTACAAAAATGTTCAAAGAATGAATTACGAGAAGTTCGACTGATGAAGTAATCGTAATAAACACTAACTAATTAACTAACTATCTAGTATTCAATTGTGATTTCCGTGCCTGTTCTTATTGTCATTCTATTAGTAATGTTTAGTATAAACTTCTAATTCGTATATTTGTCATTAACACCTGATATAACTCTGCCTGCATGTACCCCCTTCTGCATGTTAACTTTTCGACATCTGAAACATTCCTTTGTAATTATCACATCACTTTTAAAGTTCATTAATTTGTTGTTTTGTTTTTATTTTAACATTCCAATAAAATTGTATTGCAATCAAAATTGATATCTGTTTGACAACATGAGTTTCGCATTATTTTAACTGTCTAATACGAGTATCTTCTTATTTTGACATTAGTATTAAGAATCATTCAGTATAATTGTATATTATTGATCAAAGGAATCTGTTCCAAATGATATTTTGTATATTTTGTTTAAACTAAAATACTCTAAAGCTGATCTTACATTAAACAGTGAAGAAGATTATAATTTGCATAACGCTTTTAATTTTGGAACAGTTTCCTAACTCATTTCAGGTTTAGAAAGATCAATCATCTGCTTTCATATTTAAGAATCAGCTTAATAATATTTTAAAGTTAGCATAATTGGTAGTAAAATTGCTTCTGCTATGTGGTTTTAAGAAAAATAACTAAGCATTTCCTAAAAGCTTTCCATTTCTATTTATTATAACTACTTAACTTTTAGACGAATGCCAAATAACTTGTACAATTTATTAAACCGGCAAACATAAAAAAAAACAAAAAAAAAATCATAAATAGCAAAACATTTGCAAAGTTTATAAGGCACTCATCGCGTTCGATTGGCTGTGCGATATGCGTTGGTAAACAATAAAACCTAAAAGAAAAATGATAAAAACTCCTTGTGCGGCATTTAACATAAGTATAAATGAAAAATATATGAAACAAATTAATAGAACTTTTTGAAATGTGGCGAGGTAAGTAAGCGGACCGAAAACAGTACAAAGAGCCAAATAAGAATTATATGATGCATTTTCGATATACAAACAAATTATTATATCTAGGCTATAGAAATTACCATCGTAAGAAGTGGTTATGCAACAAGAGCTATTTACAATTAATACAACATCTATTTAACGACAAAAACAAACCTTTTGGAATGCCATGCAGGAACTGCGAACGGTCCAAATCGACGACGATGAAATGGAAATCTCGGACGATGAACGCGACTACGAGAAGCGCCCCAAACGTACCCGTTACGACAGCGATGGACTCAAGGTGAGAGGGTCGCATATCAAATCTGATTTATTTGTATTTTAATTCTGATTCCTGATTTTTTGGTTTTTTAGGACGAAAATGACTCGCTACGCTGTCAATTGGAGGCCATGCGCAATGAGATGTCTGTGGAGCGCAGCGATTGCCAGCAGCGCGAGAAGCAGATCAAAGTGTTGCAAGAGACCATACGCAACATGCAGACGCAGCTGTTGCAAACGAAGCTGCGCGAACAAAAGGACACCAAGACCATCGAGCAGCTCGAGCGTAACCTCAAGGAGGCGGGCGTCAAGCAGCTGCTGCTCAAGACAAAAATCAAGGAGACTGCGGATAAGCTAAAAGACAGAGAAACCTACGTCTCGAACTCATCGAATGCTGATTACAGCAGCGGCGACTCGTGCAGCCGAAATGCGGAAGATGTGCGGCCGGCAGGGAAGAAGGAGTTTCCATCTGTTGCTCTGGATCTGGAAATAATCGATATTGATAAAGTAGACGACGATGTGCGCATTATCGAGCATCAAAGCGGCGTGGTTGAAATTCATGAGATCGAGGATGATGAGAAGCTCGAGCCAACACAAGAACCACTCAAAGCTATTGACGATGAAACCAAGCAATTGCCCATATCCGAGCATAGCCCTAAGTCTGATGTTGTGGAGCCAGTTGTGGAATCAATGCCGACACAAAAGGTATATACAACAATTGTTATTATATATGTTTATTAAACACTTTATTTCGCTTGCAGAGCAATATGATGTCGCTGGCTATGGTTGAGGCTAAAATAATAGCATTAACCTCCGCTTTTCTGGTCTTGCATCCCCATGGCGTGGACATTGCCAGCATTGCTAGCTATTTGCGGGGCATGCTACTTAAATCGCTGCAGCTAAGGAGCAACGATGAACTCGCTAATGTACTCACTAAATATACCAATCTCTTCAAGTCTGAGCAGTCCAAGTGGAGTTTCTGTGGTTTTACCGACGAGCCTTTGGATGCAAATGCAAACAGAGCGTTAACAGCAACAAGAACAATTTAATGCTTTAATTAAGTTACAACTATTGTAGTGACTAGTGGTAAGGGAGGAGCGCAAAGTGACATTTTAACCAAAAATATGTTTGATGCAATCACATAAATGAGACCAGTTTTCTAAGAGCATACATTTGTAGTTAATATAAGCTATAAGGATATAAATCTATACGTACACACACACACACAAACAGCAACAATTATGACAACAACAATGAACTACCGTTTCAATTATTTAAACAATTAAAATATATATGTAAGCAAATTAAAGATGTACACAAATATATTGAATACATTATTAATGCATATTATAAAAAGACACCAAACAAATGTTGCTAAATCTGCTTTCAATGAAATAATACGAACCAATAAATTTAATGCTAAATTTACCGCTTTATGTTTGTATCAGTCTTACGAACATTATTTTATAATTATAAAACTTTGAGTAATTTAAAAATAACATTATAATGGGCAGAAGGAAGCATGTGCGACCCCATAAAAGCTGGAACCTTAAAATTTGTACAAATTCCCCTAAAATGGGAAAACATGGGAAAAATATTTAAACCTGTTTTGAAAGAATTAATATATTTAACAGTTGAGTTTAGGGTATTTCCTAGTGGAGTTCACTCGTCTACGGCATTCAAACAAGTTTATTTTCTGTTATGATAAAATTATTTATTTGTTGAGAATATTAATTCAATTCTGTTCCTTAGAATTCTTGGAGGAACCCATATGAGCATCAGTTTGGCAACCAAGTTATTCTTAAGAATGAACATAACATTCTAAAGGTCCTTAAATCGATTATTCGGCTCAAATGAAATTTGGAAATTATTTGTGTAATTCTTTCAATTCAAGTTTGGCTAGTAAATATTATTATTATTATTATGTTTAAAAATGTTAAATTACAAATTTTCGTGCGCAATTGAATCAGAATCGATAATTTCACGGTTTTTATGTATTTTTCACAGCTTTTATCATTTTATGGTTGCTCATTTATAATGGTATTTCCGGAAATATATATAAATAAATCTCGAATGAACAAATTAAATATGTACATGTATGAGTAAATAAAGTACAACCCTACCCAAATATACAGCTTCATTTTAAGTGAGTTAAGTGCGAATTTGAAAATACATTAATTCTCTCTCTCCACACGTGCTAAACAATTACTTGTGAATCTTACGTTTCTTGCGTAAGCTCTAACGAAACGCGAAATGTTGCGCCCTTTGCCAAGGACACTGCGAAACGCAATGCCAAAGTTAAACGTTGTCCACAGCATCCCTCTGCACACATATGCACATGCATATATGTATAAGCACACATAAGCATATATATTTTTACACCCAGAATCATAGCATACACACACATACCCATCCGACACAATAGCCGCACGAAATTCGAGCAGCTATAAATTCTGTTCTAAATCCACATAGTACGTCAAACGTTATTTTCAGCTTCAATCACTTATTCGATTAGTTAAAGCCAAGCATTGTGATTATATGACAGCAACGTTAAGCAAAAATTAATGTAAATTTCCCACTTTTACGCAGGGCACAATCAGCATCTCTGATTCTGTGAATTTGTGTGCGCCTCTGCCACGCACAGTGGTCTGTAATTATAGAAAAATAATATTCAGAGTAATCGCATTATATTGTCTGGATTATTGATACATTTTATTTCGGTTCGAGGTTGTATACAAAATTTAAATATTTGTAACTATGTAATGGGTTATACATTACACTTCTATTATTATTATTTAAAAAATAGTCTAAGTATACATAAATGTATAATAGCAATGCCCAAGATTTCACATATGAATCGTTTCAGAAGAGATTGGTGCTCGTATCACTGTGCGCTGTCGCTTCGACATGAAATTCTGTTGAGCTACTTACTCAACAACGAAGGCCCGTCATATCAACGATATCAGTTGTTTTAGCGAATTCGTCGCGCCCAGTCACTAAAACGTCCGGCTGAGTCTGAGTGAACAACGGCAAGAACCGTTGCGTTTCGTTACCCATGTCCATATTATAGGTCTGTGTGTGTTTGTGCTCTCTTTTTTGAACCAAGTGAACAGTTATTTTGTAAAACAAAGAACTGCAATTTAGTTTGCTGTGTTGTGTTTTTGTAATTCTGTATATTTTAATATAATTACGAGCGCTTTCTTTGCACCGAAAGCAGAACAACCGAAAGGACAATTCAAGTTCAAACCATCAGCTGGAAGCTGCAAAAGTCTTAAAGCAAACACGAGATTGCCTTTGTTGTTTTTCGGTAAGTATTCGCCGGTATTTTGACAGTTTGACGGAAACTGTTCTAATTTTGTTCGGGCAATAGTTTCAACCACTTTTCGTTCCAACGAAGGAGATGAATAATAGCTTTATAACTACTAAATACAGTGGACATCAAATGTGCAAGTTATTCATCGTAAAAATAAAAAATCATGCTTCCGGAGATAATCATATATTTCAAAGGAATTAAAACATGTAACCAATGAAACAGTTGATAAAATGTATGAGTACATTTCTTTAGATTTCTTTGAATTTAGCTGCGGAATAAATAATAAGAAAAATACTGTATAACTATTATTCCAGACTCTGAAGCTACATTTGCTTAACATTCATTCTAAAATTGAAATTCTTGCTTATGAGTGGTGGTTCCCAGGCGTGATAACGCTCCGTGTATTCTGCAACTGAACAATGTGCTGTGTGTAATTAAAGTTGGCTTGTGTTACATTAAGGTCCACATTGAAATCATTGCTGAACTAAGCGGTTAATTTGCGAGACACTGGAACGTGCCAGTTGTCAGCATTATGTAAAATATATTGATTCATAACTACATGATTTACATACTAACTTGCAACTTAATTACCTGTTCAACGCATTTCTTGACAAATTGCGCCGAGAGGCTTTCATACAAAAAACCACTGCGCATATGTTTCCCACTAACGCAAATAATCTCGACAGTTAAATTGTTAAATCACCACATTGAAATTACCCTCAACAATGAAAGCGATCGAAAAAAAAACCCCAGAATAGAGATGGGTTTATATATAATGTATCTAAATCTAGCATTTGCGTGTTAATCTCAAATCGAAGCTACTTTATATTACGTTTCTTTTTTTTTAAATATTCTACTTTCTTATATCGAAAAACAATCACGTATTTAAGGTTTTTCGTGTGCTCGCCATACAATTTTGTGATGTTTGAATTCTGTTCCATTGCCGCTTGATAAGGTCTATAAAATATTCGTGTAATCAAAATGACTTTTAATAAACTTGTTGAGTTCACTGATAATCAACTTTTAGCGCTGATTGGACTTGGCAATGGTAATAAGTACGTGCATTTTGGTCTGTACTCGGTTTGTTTTGTCGAGACCCATTGTAAGATACATAAAGGCTCGATGATGGACTGAATGGATACAATGCTGTTTTAAGTGCGATGCTTCCAAGTTAACCAGATTGCATTTGATTAAAAATAAATCTATTTAAATATACAACAAAAACAAAAACAATAATCGTTAATTTCCACGACGTGCAAAATAGATAAATAACTGTAATTTATAATGTAGGAAACATGCGAGACTTGGAATTGATGTTAGCTATTTTCATTTGAGAGATAATTTGCATTAGTGACAAATTTGAAATTGCGGGAATATCTGAGTGGAAAAAAATATTAAGGCATGTACAATTTAATTTTTAAACGTAAATGCAAATTACAGGTGGGTGTAAGAGAGGAGGCGCCACAGGGCATATCCGTGGCTATCCCATCGTAAACAACTGACGTCAGCAAATTGTTTTTTCTTTTCACAAGCAATTTGTAAACAACTTACAATGGCAAGAGCATAAATACAATATTCAGTTACAGATTCACTTTAGCAACGCTGACTCAGTTTAGGTCGTAATTAGTTCAACTATTATAGAATTTCTATCAAAGAGACAAAGCCAGAGTAAAGAGAAATTATCCATGTAGAAAATATAATATAATATATAAAAAATATATATTATGTCTTGAGAACAAAACATTTCTGATTTCTTATATATCTGTATCTATATTGTATACAATATATTACAATCTATCACTGAATATCCAAATATCCGCACAATAAGTAGATCAAAAATATTTCTATGACGTAGTGCATGAAAATTTGGAGGAACATCGTCAACAACACCCACGCTTTGAATATGCAAAATACTTTAATTAAAATAAAATATATACTATATATTCGCATTTGTAAATAAAATCCAGACAAAATATTTCAACAGCTGAATAAATATGCCAGAGCAGTTCAAAATTATTTCCTCATATAAATATGTCTACATTTTTGAATTTTCAATATAGACAGCATTTAAATTTAAAAAATTATGTGTGTCGTGTATTTTTTATTATATAAAATTTAACATATCTATTGTTAAGTATAGCATATTTGAATGATCGTAAACAATTTTAAATTTCTGTTCGTCAATATTTACATGTGTTTATATATGATTAAGCTCAATTATTTTTACTTGTATAGAATCTGATAATTCATTAGTGACAAATACCTTAAATAATAAGCTGGAGCTTTTAGCAATGGGAAAGCAAATATCCATAAAAAATCAAAACACTTGTTTGTGTTGAATGGATTGCAAAGTAAACAACAATATAAAGTATGAATCATATATTTTACTGCTTTATTTACATATAACCAGCGTTGAATATTAGAAACCCATAAAGCCCAACGACATGATTAACCGAAACTTTTTTATAATTTTGACAAAACAATAACTTAACCAGAACAAGACAAGTAAGTTTTATTTTTAAAAAAGTCGCAGCTCATTAAATAAAAAAATGTTCTCGTGTAGATAAAAAGTGAGTTGTAGATATCAACTTACAAATTCCACTTACATATTTATGTGACATTTAAACGGCAATAGATAATTACCGTTAATATTATTGGCACTTTTCAAAACACAAAGCAATTAAATCAACTTGATATTGTAAAGTTCTGTGTAATGTTATTTCACATACAAACAAAAGTACACTTTATGGTTGTAGCTTAATTGAACAATATTTACGATACCTTCATGTTAATTTTTGTATTTTAAAATCGAAAACAAAACGGTATACCTTTCATAAACAAATGTATGCAAATAAAGAAACAAATACTTAATGAAGTTTATTTTTACAGCTGTTTCATTTTTTGAGACGTTCACGTTAAGGTCGAAATTTTATAACGTCTTGACTAAAATTATACTGCTGTAAACTCGTTACTCGTTTTATATTTATTTTCTTTTCGGTCTCAATTCGTTAAATTAGTTTGATCTAATTTCACTTATTGTTGCTAAAAGTACATATTTTTTGTGAGCACTTGCTGCGTAAGTAATAAAGAGGAAGTAAATACTGAAAACAAAATGAATGCACAACTTTGATTTCATTTTCTAAATCGCAGCTTATTAGTACTTAATGGTAAGAGCACGTAGAATAAATAAAATAAATTAAAATCATGAGTGCGGTTTTATGACTAACAACAGGTCCCAAGCTCGCAATAAGCAATCACTTTAAATGCGCTGTCAGTTTTTGTGTAAAAATAAAAACAATCATATTTATTATAAGTCCCTATCAACAATAAGTGATGATCAAAGCAATAATAAGTACGCCAAAATACTAATTCGATTACAAACGATAAGAATAACAATTGCAGCTGACTCTAAGAATTCAATGTTTACTTAAAAGCAAAACCTTTCAATAATTCACATTTACCTTTCACATCATTTTTTAATGCTGCTTATTGGAGATATGTTATTTGTTACAATTTATTAGATAAGAGTCGAATGATTTATAAAAGCAATATTAGTTCTGACAAAATGATAACGAACAACAACTGATATACAGTCCACCTCTCAACAAAAAAAATATCAATTTTTTTTAAGTTAATGATATTCACTTTCAACTATAAAATTAAATTACATATTCAAATTATTTTTTATAAGTGAAAAGTGAAAAACTCTCTAGGAAAAGGAGACACTTGAATTGTTAAAAACTACTCATATTCTTTCGATTGGGGTCTTAATAATAAATGGGCACGTTTTCTTCATTATAAATAATTGCACATAGCTTCAATACTATATTGGGAAATCGTATGCTCTAATCAGCAGTACACTTTATAAAGCTTATCATCAGAGCCAATCTTAATGCACTTGACTATACATTGAGTTCAGCTCGATCTGTCGACCGTTCAACCTTTTCCATGCAATTGGTCAACAGCACTGTCAGCGAGAAAGGGAAAATGGCAAAATCCAGCGAAGTACTTAATTTAATTGGGATCCCGGAGATCGCCAAGCATTGATAACCCCCCTTTGATCTTTTGTTGTCGTTGATTTTGCCGTTGTCATTTATTGTTGTTGTCAACGCTGCGCAATGTCATGTGATACCGATGCAGGTTACTCCCGCACCCACGACCTGAGATGGACATACATAGCACACGCATTTATATATATATATATATTAATATGTATATATATGCTTTTAGATTGAGTCTAATCACTGATTCTGTTCATCTCTCTGGGTTCGTTGAAACTGGCAACAATTCAATTGAAGTGCTTGCGTCAATTGTAAAATATGTAATTTTTTCTACATACAAGAAATGGATCGGCTATTGACAAAGATTAGTAAGATAAGCTGAACATTGCTAGTTTCATAATTTTTTTAATCACTAATGCCTTACGCAAATTTATGCCCCGCGATAAAAATACTTTGAACTTGAATGCCCACAATTAACTGATGCAATGAACATTGAATTGTTAGGTTGAAGAACAGAGCCCTGATTAAGGTCCAATACCCATGTGTACCGCAAACCACAAACCAATTTATTTATGAAACTCCATGACAACCTTCTTCAATATAACCCAGATATCAAAAGAATTTGATTCGTATATATAATTATTGTATGTAATTCTCAGAATGTTGAGCATTTAGGTACAGTTGGATTTATGGGAATTAAAAAAAGTCTTTTCGTTTTTCTTCCATTAAAGTTATTTATATTTTGCCATGCGAAGCTAGAGTTATTTGCCTGGTATCTCGTGTGCTACAATCTTTTTTGCCCACTTTTATATCTGCGGCCAAAGATCATAAAGATTACTAAGTATAAGACAAAAATGCGCTCAATTGCCACTAATAAATTGTCAGATAGGTAGGTTCTCTTCCACAGTTAGGTTTCGTACCGTTTAATTCGCGTTTTTGTGTGAATTTAATAAGGAAATTACTTGTTAACGTACGCGTGTCTCTTTATCTGTTCCATATGTGGGCGAGTTTTTTATTTGCTGTGTTTTAGTCAATGGATAAATGTTGAGCGCTATCAATCAAATGTGAGCGTTCTTTTTTTAGTGACAGGCCACTCGAAAACTGATCAACAATGCACTCCAAATACAATTTTCATATGCATGTACAAGTAGGTTTGAAATTATCAAATAATCATATCTGTATAACTGATATCGGTAGGGTCATAAATCGCTTAAGCGGCAGATACAATATAATCAAATGACATAAGACGATAAGGCACGGAAACCGGCGATAAGTCCTTAGCCATATGTGTCACCCATACTTGTGCACTGACATACATATATATATATATATAAATATATATATATATATAAATAAATACTGCATTGATCCCATTTCTATATTATTGATAATGTTTGTGTAGCTTGTTTTGCTTAAGCTGATAAGCCCAGACAAGATTAGAGCTCGTTTTATTGAATTCTCTTGAATTGCTTTTTGTTTACGCTGGGAATTTAACTTTTATAAATATTATTTCAAAAAAAACTGTACTTTACGCAATATGTACTGTTTACTTAAAGCAATAGTTTAAATTCAAATGTTCAAGCCACTTTTTTACAACACTTCCTAACTATTTATTTAACATTTTCGTTATCACAAAACATATTTTTTAACGGCAGGCCACAATAACAGTTTGGATACCATTAGGTTTGATCCACAGTTTGAGTAGCACTGTCATCAAGCACTGCGCTCACACTGAAAGCTTTCAATAGGAGCTTTTGTACTGCTTGTTTTGGCGGTTCAAATTGAATTCTAACAAGTGTTTAATATAACATGATATGAATTATTATAATTTATTGTATTATTTATAATGTTTTTTATTTGCAGGAGCCAATTCTTGTAAAAGAAGAAGTACAAATAGGATTTCAGTGCCATAGGTAAATATAAAATATGAAGTGCCATAGGTAAAAATAAAAATATATTTTGTTAACATTTCAAGAAAATGTGTCAAGCTAATTAAATCCAGATGAAAATTGTATGGATCCCATTACTTAGATATGTATTCAAATGAGGTCATTATAATAAGTTACACAGTTTTGGCAGACAAATAAATGTCATGTTTTTGTCTTCATTCCGAACTCACTATATCTTATACTCAAGGACACTTGAGGCATTCATTGTGCGGCATGTGATGGATACATTCACCTTCAGCCAGGCGAGGGCGACCTATTGATTTTTAGCTTGCCCGAGAGGCGAAAATAAAAACAAAAATATATCGAATTGTGACGCGTGTTTCATCACAAGTTCAAATGTAGGTCATAATAAAAGAAATTGTGCTACTACAGCGAATTTCTCATAGCTGCACTTGAACTGCCGCAAATCGCATGATTTGCGTGGGCAAACAGCAACTAAAAAAGCTTCACTGAAATTTTAGCTCAAATCTTGAATTGCATATTTTTTGCATAGTATTTTTGTGTGCTTGTCCGTTGAGGGGCACGTTCGCGTTCTCCCATTGGCCAACTGTTTTGGGGCTTGGCTATTGTGACGTCACGCACACAGCTAACCCAAATAGGTGTAAAAATGTAACATGTATGTGTGAGACACAATCGCATGACGTCGCTGCCACTGACGTACTTACTGCGAACGCCTTCCCACTCTAGACCCTCATCACTCGCCACTCGCCGCTTGCCTTGCGCACATTCAAATCGTCAACGTCAGCGCGCTCGTCGCCCTAATAAGCTTTTACATAACTCTAGCAATGGAGGTCATTGGGGTTCTCGAATTTCGCTTTTGCTCTGCTTTTGCTGTGCTTTGGCTCTGCGTTTGGCACGGCTGAGCTCCGTAATTAGTATACATACACATTGAGGCACATTGAGGCACATTGTGGCACTATGCGTGCTTTGGTCATGGCATGGCCCCCATAGGTATACCAACAGACACACTTATACACACAGATACACACACACACACACGCACAGAGACAATCTGGAACTACACAAGAGTGTAGATGCAGGTGAGCATGCTTTTAGGCGCTCTGTGCGCCTGGCCCCAACTAGAAGCGTGCCAAATGTTTGGTTGTATTTCAGTCCCAGCTTGCCACGCAACTTGACTGTGTTAACCAGATGTGGGTACGAGACACTAGGGGTACTCACTAACAAAAATACACACATTCCAAGTAGATGACAAGTCAATAATAATAAATGGCAACGCAATACGAAGTAAACAAAAAAGAACTATAGAATATTTTTTAATATTTGTGGACAGTTTTCAGTCTACATTATGTAAATAAATAAAAATATATAAAGATATTTATGTATATATGACATCAAACATAAAGAAAAATCTGAAAATGAAAATGAACCATAGAAATTTTCAAAAAAAAAAACACACGTCTAATTAATCATTCTGCGCGCCTCGTTGATTTTTATTTAGCTGTTGTTTTCTTCTATTTATGTGACATGCGTAAATGTTCTCATATACTCGACGCACTCATTTCCAGCATTGTCATGTTTATTCACTGGTATTTACACCCTACGAATTTATTAAATGTGTGCATATATTCAGTTTATCACAAGATTATCGACCCATAGACAAACTAAATAGATTCATATTTATTTAGAAAAATTATAATATAAGAAGATTAATTAATTGTGTGCATCAATTAAATGGTCTAAGATTAAATGTTAGCAAAAGCGAATTAAAATTTTCTACAGGATAACTGATAGCTTACTACTTATTTGTTGACGATTAGATGCAGCTGTATGCTTCTATTCAAATGTGTGTGCACAAACATACACACACAGACACAGATGTGGATGCACTCATTGATTCAAAACCGCATATTCATTGTGGAACTCTTATGCCTACTTTTCTCATATTTCCGAAAGACAAACACGATCTATTCACCGAATGCATCAATGCGTAAAGAGCTTGATTGCTTTCAAAACTGAACTGGTACAAGAAAGAGCGCTTTTATCGAAGAATATACATATTTATAACCGTCTATATATACACACATATATAGGAAAACTCTCATATGCATTTACGTATCGCATGTAAGCAATGCGCATATGTAGCAACCTGGAGATTTGAGCATATGGAAATGCACGAGAGAGTATATTTACACTGGCTAAAATATACATTTGTATCTATTTGCTACTAGCAGTCATGTGGACAACGAGAATAGCAAATTGAAATTTTCAACTTTGTTGAGCGATAATTGCGTATTTACCAAAATTTGCACACAGATTGCCCTGTTTTGGCTAATTGCACAAATAAATATACATATAGATTGCAATTGGCTAACAGCTGGAAGTGTCTAACTGTACTTGTACTAAGCAATAATTGCGAGTGAACAAAAGATGATAAATAGAATGGTTTGTTAACCTCACAACTCACTTTGTGCTTTCAATGACCTGTATGTAGATATAACAGAGTATAGTTGAATTATGACTACATCTAAAATGTTATATTCAAAAATATATGTAGTACGCAAAAAATTAAAGATTCATGCATTTGCATGACAATGCATCCCTTGCTTAAATTATTTAATTAATTACCATTGTGCCTTGTTGTAAATGATTTGTATAACGATTCAATTCAATGGAATGGGCACTTTAAATAGTTGGAATTATTCTTTTTTGTAAAGGACAACATTTCTATATGTCGGATGTATAAAGTTTGTCCGTCAATTAAGGTCACAATCAACGAACTCAGAGAAACCAGCAGAGGATCGTTCCCCCCACAATGAAGTGGGGACTCAAATCGGGGAAGGCATGTAAACTTCAATGCACTTAAGCGTGGACTGCAGTCTGCTCTTGACTCGATAGTTCTTGTTCTTGTTGTTGTATTTGTTGTTGTTGTTACTGCTGGCGATGCAGAACGCAAAAAGAAATCTTGAGTAGAGCACAGTGCGAAGGAGCATCAAATCAAAGGCGCTTACAATTTCCAGTTTCTGTTGCCGCTGCAAGTCAATAGCCTCGACAGCGTCAGTGGCCACCCCATTGGCGGCAGGCAACGACGCCGGGAGAGCGTCTCCGCCAGACCAGTTGAGAGACACACACACACACGCAGAGCGAGGAAGACTGCAAGTCTGAGAGAGAGAGAGAGTCCATATCCAGTACAGAGCCCGGCGTTGCTGGTGTTGTTTTTTTCTTTATAATTTGGCGCGTCATTTGCTATCCAACAGTCGTTGCGTGCGGTTAAGAGAGATACATTTAGAGACTGCTTAACGCCTTACAAGCCGTCTGAATATTGTGTGTGTTGTGCTGAGTGCTTATCTTGGCTAACCCAATGCACTTTTTGGCCAGGAACATGCTTGCAACACACTGCGCATGTGCCTAACAGTATTTCACAATCTATGTATGCGGGTGGACGATGTGCTAAAGGACATTTGGTCGGGCACAACCAAAAGGACATTGAAACGCGCGAGCGTATTATTCAACAAATTTGACATTTAAGAAAAAAAACAAAGAAAAACACAAAACTACATGAAAAACAACGAAAAAAAGTGTTTTGCAACTAAAACGAATAAAACAACGCTTTATAATTACAAAAACATATCCACAAGTGACATAATATACACATCAAGCGGCTAAAAGCTTTGCATTTGCTTAAAAAATTTGTAGCTCAAAGCAAAAAATAAATAAAAGAAAAAAAAGAAAAGAAAACGCAATCAGAAAGCAGGATTAGCAACATGTCAACGGTATCATCGAGTAACTCCAGCGGCGATGAGCCCAACAAAAAGCCCGATGCCAGCAATGAGGAGAGCTCCCACCTGCTGGAGACCAATGAGAACGGTGCCAAATACGGCTCTCGGCAAGCGGTAAAAGTCATCAAAGCCAATGTCAATGACAGTGCCAATGCCAGTCTCCAAGTAGGCAAACATTAAACACAAATTTTCTAACTGGTGCTGGCACTAAACCTAGCAAAAACAAAATTAGGTTACTCTCGCTCCACTCTAGACCCCCGCTTAACCTTACCACTCGATCTATCTATGAGTCGACTATGTTTGACCTTGACAATGTAGGAAAAAAATTAAAGCACCGCGGCACGCCCAATTAGCGTCATGTGAAGCAAAACTCGCTTCATCTGCTTTCCCAGAGCATACAAACTTTAATATTTACTTTACTAAATTATATTTACTTGCTATCGAACTGATAGCATACAACAATTTGGAGCAATTTATTAGTCATCCAAATGGAAATGAAAAAAAAAAAAAAATAGAGAAGACATTGGAAAACATTCAAACGGTTACTGATAGATTTAGTCAAATTAAAACATAAATCAAAGAAAAGATGGATTAAGATTAGACTGGATTATATACATAGATTGTCAACTACATATTTCATACTTTTATACACAAAAAAAAAGAATCTATGTATCATGTACTTTACATATACGAGTATATAAAGTATTATGTGAGATCCAAAAAGCGTTCAACCAAAAGCCGGTCTACGAATATGATATAATTTTAAATGTCCAAAAAATTGTTAATTCACTTCATGCATGACCTGGAACGAGTTTCAAATAATACATCATTTTTTAGTTTTTTATTTTTGGGAAATTACTATATTTATTTTTATTGTTATTATTATTTAATGTGTCAATAACAATAGCAATAACAAGTTGTGATTTCGACGCCCCCTATAAAACAATTATTCGATAAACCCTTATCATATATGGGCTTTTTAAAACGGATTCGCTTGCTGACTACTGATTGCGTTAGTCATTTTATTTTTGGAGAGAAGACCTTGTAAAGTAAAGTTACAATTTAAAAATACATATAATTATATCCGTCTGTCAATAGAAAACTAAATAAAATGCGGTCATGCTTTCAATGCCAAATGCTAACCAAGTTGGTAGAGGTAATTGGTATTCCAATCTCAACCATTAAATTATGAATGAATTATGAATATCTGCGTTGCTGAGATGTTAACTGAATTAAACAAAGAAGGGTTGTTGTTTTCAGCTTTAGTTCATACCAACAAAACACCCTGTATACCAAATATGCGTAGTATTTGCATTCTCATTTGTTTAAAAATATCCAGAAAATGAGGAAGAAATTTTAATGATAAAATTCATATAAACCTGTTGTTGCATTTAATCTTGTTATATTAAATTTAATGTTCATTATGACCTTATTCAAATATAGGTTATATGTATATGTATGGGGGTATTTATAAGATTCCTTAACAGCATCTCTTTGGCACGTTGGATTAAACCAGTTTCCGGCTTAGTTTTCTTCACATTTTTATGTAAATCAGCAAGTCAAAATGCATCTACATAAATATTTCTTTTGTGGATGCGTAGTACTTTATTTAAATGACATTGAAACGAACTTGGACTAGGGCTAACAATGACAATGACATTCGGCGTTGAGTTCATCCTGACCCGTCCCAACGCAGATCAGAGTCCATCGGGCCGTGGGTGCCCAACAAGTTATTGACTTGGTTAACTGCCAACGTAAATCTAAATATAAATATAGCTGAGTGCTCTGGCAGCAGTCCCAATGACCACAACAACAACACTGCACAGTACAGCGAATATCGATTTCAGCGCAGGCTTACTACCAACATGGAGGTGTGTCCCGACCACAAAAACAGCAATAGAAGTAGCAGTCGGAGCAATCTGTGGGCGTGGGCGCGCCCCTTCTCGGTTACCGGTTGGATAATGCAACTCTCGGCCAGCTTTTGCCATGTGCGGAAGTGAATATTGTGCTGCTCCGATGTGGGCTTTGATTGGATATGCATACCACGATGTATAGGATTGCAAGTAGTGATTTGAGGCACTTTATGTGAGTGGGTGTCAAATGAGATAGAGCAATTGGCAAAAAGAAAACGCAACTAAAGAGAAAGAAACACTAAAAAAAAACGCATTTTCTGTCTGTGTATAATATGAAAGTTAATAATTAATAAGTTTGGGTATACCGAAAAAATATGTTAATTTTAATAAAACAGAAGAAAAAAGATTTTAAAGGTTTAAATTAATTTTTTTTTAGATTATTTATTACATTTCAAATATTTTTTTCAAGTATCAGTTATTTAGTTATATTGTTTTTTATATTTACTTATAAGATTTTTATTTCAATTTATTTTTACTGTCGCATTTATATTAGTAATTGAAATCTGAAAGTAAACAATTCATTAGATTGGGTATATGAAAACAGGATGCGATTTTTTTCATAACATAGATAAAAAAATGTTAAATGTTTAAATTGAATTTTAGATTAATTTCAAAATTTTATAATTTGTATTATATATGATAAATATTTTATTTATATTTATATGATAATTTTATATTTAAATAAATATTAGAATATATATATATATAATCACATATATATTAGACATATTTGTAAATTTTCCGATATTTGTACTTTATAAATTCAAATGTTTTTAGAATTTTTGCAAAATTTATAACTTGATTTAGTACGAAGCACTTTAAAAATATTGAGTACGGCATAGCCGAAAATTAGGATAAAGAAACAACTTAATCAATGCCCTTAATTTTATTTTTTACTGTGTACATAAATTGCTTTTCTTAAGTGCTACCACTTAGTGAATTGTGTATTTAACATTTTTATCATAATTCGCACAAAAAATAGTTTATTGACCAAACGGTAATTATACGAATAGTAATTTCTTGCGGAATTATCGATTATTAATTGGCAAACCTATGACCAAGGCAGGCTTGCGTTGTGTAGTAGTATCTATATAGATATTTAACACATTGATTAGACATGCGATAAAAATTAGTACATATGCTCCGAAATAAGTACCTATAATTGAATAATTTATTGCCATGGCCAAGGCTGCAAAAATGTTTAATTGGTGCCGCCTCAGTGGCTCATAGCCCTGGAAACTAAATACTTGACGAGCCTATCACCACTTGAAAAATAATAAATATTCGATGTGCTTATAAGTGATTTAAAAGTCATATTAAATATCAATTGCGATTTAAGAAAATAGATACACTTCTGCTTCTGGTGTTTTTTTTTTTTTTTGTTGAACAGTTTATTAAGCATTCAGCTTACATACAATTTTTAACTTCATCTTAAATAGGTACTTTTAATAATTAGAATAATTAAATAATTTGGCACACATTTAGTCTACAACATTATATTGCTCCATTAGCATCCTAGGGTGTTATATAAATTATCAATGACGCACAAGCTTATAAAAGATATTTGGCTTGCTAGTCATAAAGTTAGAGGTCCACTGTGTATTATATTGCACCAGCAATGCAGGATGTCAACACTTATCGTTATCAAACAGGGTATTCTTATCAGAAATTGTGAATTCCCATCTTAGGCAATCGCTTTACCATTAACAATTTATACTTATCAATAAGCTTGAGTTTTAAATACCTCAATCTGGCCCATGCAGTTTTTTTTAATGTTTTTATTATTCCTGATTAAGCTGCGGCTTATGGGTCAATACTTGATAATTTTGGGCAAGTAACGAAGAATTTGTCCGAGACTTTGACACACTATCGCAACGCTAAAGAGCTCGTAATCTCTGGTGGTGGGTGATGTAAGGGACATTAGTACGGCTTGCGATACGAAGCATGCGATTATACGATATAGGGAGCAGTTCTACTTAGTTGGTCGAACGACCAACTACGCGCAACAGTTGAACGCTTTACATAATACTGAACGTCTCTCGTCTCGTCTGGTGTTTTGCAGGATCAGCAGAATCTTCTTGGCCAAATGGTGCACACGTACACCAAGAATAGGTCGAAGACCTTGCCGCAATATGTTGCCGCCTTGGCAGCAGCTGGTGGTGCATTCGCAGCGGGCACACTGCTTGGCTGGACATCGCCAGCAGATACGGCAATTGTCGCCGAGGGCACCGCCTACGATTTTGATGTGAGCGATGAGCAGTTCTCGTGGGTCAGCTCGTTCATGACATTGGGTGCTGCCTGTGTGTGCATCCCGATTGGATTCCTCATCAATATGATTGGACGCAAGTGGACAATGCTATTGCTTGTCTTGCCCTTTGTGCTTGGCTGGGCTCTGCTCATTTGGGCACAGAATGTGGCCATGATGTATGTCGCACGTTTCATTCTGGGTATCGCTGGCGGTGCCTTCTGTGTGACAGCGCCCATGTACACGGGTGAGATTGCCCAAAAGGAAATTCGCGGCACTCTCGGCAGCTTCTTTCAGCTAATGATCACCATTGGTATTCTGTTCGTCTATGGCATTGGTGCCGGGCTCAACGTCTTTTGGATGAGCGTCGTGTGCGGCATTTTGCCAATCATCTTTGGTGTCATCTTCTTCTTCATGCCGGAATCACCAACATATTTGGTAAGTTCTAAATTAATCAAAATCTAGATAGATAAACTAAGTACATATATATTTTGTAATACAATTAACTCGACATCGACTCATAGGATATATATATTTTTGATCAACTGAGAATGAGACTATAAGAGACAATAGCTTAAAAATCTATTTTTAATTGATCGATTTTATGTCTTGTAAATCGATTACTGATAGCAAGTGGAGCCACAATTGAAAAAATATATTGCTCAATTATCAATTCTAATGATTTTCAATCGCGCTTAACAGGTTTCAAAGGATCGCACAGAGGCCGCTGTGAATTCGATTCAATGGTTGCGTGGCAAGGATTACGATTACGCACCCGAATTGGAGGAACTGCATGAGACAAATCGCGAGATTCGTGAGAACAAAGTGAATATCATGGAAGCACTGACCCGTCCCGTTACCATAAAGGCATTGAGCATCAGCTTGGGTCTCATGTTCTTCCAACAAGTGAGCGGCATCAATGCAGTCATTTTCTACTCCAAAGCCATTTTTGAGGTAAGTCGATTCGGTAATTATTTTGGTTAGTTGATAATAACAAATTGGCTTTCTTGCAGGATGCAAACACTGGAATCAATTCGGACATGTCAACAATTGTGATTGGTGCGATGCAGGTGATTGCAACCCTTGTGTCCGTCCTTGTGGTGGACAGGCTGGGACGCCGTATTCTGTTGCTCGCCTCGGGAATTGTTATGGCGCTGTCAACCATTGCTATTGGTGTTTATTTCTACATGAAGGACCAGGATGCTAACAGTGTGCTTAATCTGGGATGGCTACCCGTTTCCAGCTTGTGCGTATTCATTGTCATGTTCTCCATTGGCTACGGACCGGTGCCGTGGTTGATGATGGGCGAACTATTTGCCACCGACATTAAGGGATTTGCCGGCTCTATTGCGGGCACCACAAACTGGGTGCTGGCCTTTGTAGTAACAAAGACATTCAAGAATCTGAATGACGGATTGGGCACTGGTGGCACCTTCTGGTTATTCGCTGGCCTCACTCTTGTTGGTGTCATCTTCGTTTTCTTTGCCGTGCCCGAGACGAAGGGCAAGAGCCTCAACGAGATTCAGCAGGAATTGGCTGGCAATCGCAACGACTCCAGCTTGGCGTCGTCAAATGGTATACGAAGCGAGAAGTAAAAGCTGCTCAGCTACGAAATTTTATTTCATTGTAACTTTACGTTTAAGTGTTAAGTGCAAGTCGAGTTCCATTTTCAATTGATGATTTGGCTAATAAATTTTATTGTCCGAATACAGTTTAGTTTGCACAGCAAAATAATGAAAGCGAGCACAGGAAACAAGGAAGGGTGAACGGGAAAATGAGTTTGTACTAAGAATGAAGACTGAAAGTCAAGTGCATAATAGCCAGATATGTTAGGGCCCTGTTAATCTACTCTCTCAGCCACATATTCATTTAATTATCGCGATTTGTGTTTTCTGCTACCCTCAAGCGGCCATTGAAAAGACAATAGAAATAAGCAGTAGATATACTGCATTTGTATACACAAACACTCCCACTCGAAGAATATACCTTCAATAAATATTACTCATATATATATTTTTTAAATCTTTTGTATGTAATCTTGTCATTCATGAGGGGATTCTTGAAAATGCTTTGCGCACATTTGTGTATCGATAGCTGTCTGTGTGTAATTCGGAACATTCAGTTTTAATTTATGTAAGCATTTTAGCCTGTTTAGTTTGTAAGCCATGCATTTTGCCAATCTATTTATTTACAAAAAGAATTTTTCAACTTTTTATACATGATTTAAGATTATTTGATTGCAAGCATTTCTAATCGCAATGAGAACAATTAAAATATTATATCGATATCGATGCTTACCATAGCTCAAAAATACTGCGTTATATCATTGTTAAAATATCTGCAACCATTTGAAAATATTCATGTAATTTATATTTATACGAGTATATATAAATATGTATACATATACGACTACCACACTAATGTGCAGATGGTAGCGAGAAATATATTAAATGTATGTATGTTGTAAATAAATTTTTAATGGCATTTTTAATACTAATAGATCTGCACAAGGGCAAGCGACATCAGTAATGCATTTCAAATGAATTTCTTCGTCACGTTTCTTCTATAATTAAACATCTTCACTATCTTCTTCGGGCTGTTGGCTTTCTTTAGTATTCTCCTTTACCGTTTCCTTATCCTTAGTACTTTGCATTAATAGAAGCGAGTCCACAATGTTGTCCAGGCGCTTTATTTGCTTCATCAAACGGTCCACTCTTAGTTGATAATCCTCCAGAGGCCCGGTTCCTAAAAATTTTTCCATACTTTCATCCATTGAGCTTTACTTTCAATAATAAATATCAGTTGCACGTATTTTGTCAATTTTAAGTGAATCTCAGTTGTTGATATAATAGCTCCTTTTTTATGCGGCTAACATTATTTGAAATGCTGATACGATTTCGAACTGGTTTAAGTATTTTGAAAAATAGAAAAGATTCGTAATTATGCATGTATGTATCTTCAACTAATCCATAAATTATTTTAAGCATTTTACAAATTTCCATTGATTAACTTTAAACAAATAAATGATACATTTTTAGAGTAAAGTCATTTTCAGCACGTTTCAACATTTATGTTTTATTTTTGCATTTTTTTATAGATAAATATATATATATATTTTTAATATATTACATACTTGCAGTATTGCAATATATTGTATAAACGATATAATATTAAATAGATACATCTATATTTTTATATACATATTCTGTGTCAATCACCATAACAGCTATCAATAAATTATTAGAAATTATTCAAAGGTTATGCTAAAGCAAAAAAACTTCATTAACGGTAACTTCTTAGAAAGCAAAGATATTAGTTATATTATCCTTAAAGTATCGTAAAGTGTTTGGTGCGATCAAAGTTGACGATTCGTAATAGGCCGTGCTCAGCACCCACAGCTATCCAGTTACGTGCGCATTGGTTCCAATTCCAGCGCACACAATTGAGGCGCGTGAGACTTAACAATTCAAAACCGCTTTGTATCCTGGAGTTTCGATAAGTGGTGTTCTTTGCGTGGGGGGCATTTATTAGAGGCTTCAGCAACAGGCCATAGTCTCGTCTAAAAACATCCGGGTTTACGGAATCTGGCTCCGAAGTGCCATTCAAATAACATGCCTCTGTTGCACATACAGTGCGGCACTTTGTGGTTCGTTTTTGTAGCTGAGATTCCATATTTAGTTGATTAGATTGTATGAATGTGATATCACCGTTATCGGTTACTGTGACAAGTGCCACTTGATCCCAATTAAAATGCACTGCCCGCGGACTGCTGAGCAGCGCATCCAGCGGCCCGTGATCAAAGTTAATACCCGAAGGATTTAGTGTTATCAAGCGTGGATATTCTGAAATATCAACAAAAAAAAATGATAACCGAAAAACAGGCAAACGGAACAAAGTAGAACTTACGATATTTGTACAGCTCGGTTGCACCAACGACCAGCGAATCCCACAGAGGCGGCCAGTTGACACCACCCAAAAATAAATTTTGTATGGTATCGCCAACAATTGGCAATGGCTGCGACCAGTTCGATATGTCATAGATCCATAGTTTACGCACCAAGGCGCCGACGGCCAGCCAACGTGCTCCGTTTGTGTCATAATGCAGCTCCAAATCTGCACAACGAGTAATTAATGCATTATTCCACGGGCTAATTGGACTTCACTATTACTTACAATTTATATTTCGCTCGCCAAAGTAAAATATGTTGGCGGGTAGAAAATGACGACGATTATTCCGCTGAATGCAGTTGAGTCCCTGCTCGTCGGAAATGTCCCAAAAAGCAACGTTACCGCTGGCATAGCCACTCACTAACAAATTGTGACCAGAACTCTAAAATGAACACAAACGAGTTATATAAAAACGGCAGATTTCGATTTTTTTGCCTAACAGTCTATGGTTTATCCACCTCTCAACAGTTGACGTACTCACCTCAGACCAGCATATTTTAGTGCACGGATCCTTCACAGGATTTTCTATATCCAGGGTGAGTCTAAGCAACGGCTCCAACACAATCACAGCATCTGGTTTTATTTTACCGGCCTTTTCACAGTCTCTTTCTGTCAGATGCAAGGGCAGAGCGTAAATAGCAGTTCCCGTTGAGCTGGCAACGGCCAAAAGGCCTAATCGATTTGTGGACTCATCGTAACCACCACTGGGCATAAGTGCTATACTATGCACTGAATCCTGTGCCACGGAAATGCCATAATGTAGGCGCATCTGTAGCGGCCAGACATTGTCGACACCAGCTGGCGACATTTTGCACTCAAAGAGCATCAGCAGGGCGTCTTCCTGTTTATCTTTAGAATGTCGCGCGAAGCTGTTCATCCTGTTGCGCTGGGAACACAATAGGTACTGCGTATCTACTGTCGGGGGCAGAGGCACCCATGCTAGCTCCTTGACAGCGCCACCCACATAACATATATATTCATCTGCGGGTGGCAATAAAATATTAATTAGCTGATTAAATAACAACATGTTAATTAATAAGCATACCTTTTTTACTGAATCCCTCGAATGGCGCCAGCTGCATCCAAGCGTTGTCGTCCTCCTTACCATAGGCTAAGCGCATGGAGGTGGTCTCCTTAGAGGGCAGCAGACAACTGGCAGCCTCAGGCCACAACTTCTCGTAGCGTGGCAATAGATGCGGATATAAAACGCCTGTTGCATAATTTTGTTTCGCACTGTTAATATTAGAAAGAGGAAACGTTAATGAATTTATTATTTATTGGTTGTTGTAGATACATATTCTGGCAAAAACCACTTACAAATGCTTCCAGCGATCCTCTGCCACCGTTTCCACATTTATACGTCCATACACTGCAAAATAAAATTGAGTTGGGAAATTACTACGATTTGTATTCATACTCTGATAACTCACGAGTCTTTTGGCTTATTCTCGATTTGTTTGTGATGTGCGTTGGCCTAACTAGAGATGAATTCACAGATGTGTCATCCTCATTGGAATCCACACCTTCCGACTCGTATTCGTCAGACGATTCATTGTCGTTGCCGATGTCATAATCAGATGCATTGCCATCGGTTTTCTTACGGCTTTCGGGTTCATCCAAGCACTGTTTTTTCATCTGGGCAGCAATTTTAACTAGCTTCGATTCGGCTCTACAAAAATGAAATGATTGAAGAATACAATTGTTACAATCAACTTTGAGTAACTCACTTTAATGTGGACTTGCGCTTAAAGCGACCCGCATTGCTGTAAACTGGTGTCTCATCCGATACCTTCTCGTTTTCAATCTTCTCCTCGCTGGGCGGACGCTGCCGCATGGGGCAGGTGCGACAATGATTTGGAAATGATAATTTTGTGTAGCTGCCCGCGCAGTCCGGACAGACAATGCGCTCCTTGACGCCGCAGCTCTCCAGATGCAGCAGCATGCCCAGACCGGTGGTCAGACTCCGATCGCAGAGACGACAGCTCAAACGCTTATGGCCCGCATCGATATAAGCCTTCATCATTCTAATGACGACTTTGCGTGTCAACACCTGCATAACATATGGCATGTATATACTGTGTATAGATCCATGAATATCAAGTGCTGCTACTCACCGGTTGAGGTTCTCCCACCAGCCACCCGACGCCGTAATGATCGCCCAGATGCAGCTGCCAGTTGTCCAAGCGCACGAGGCACAGGCCACACTGTTTGTTGCCCTTGCCACAGCCATCTTGCCGCAACTCCTCCTCGCTGTTCAATTGCTCGCGTTTGCGTATGAGTAGCAAGCGCGAATCAAAGTCGCTGATCGACTCGCTGCAGTTGATTGGCTGATCTGGGTTCAGGAATTGCGTTGGTTCGGCCTTGGGACCACGTCGTTTGTGCGCTGCTGGCGTAACTGGTTCCGGGGTGGAGGTGTCCACCGGTTGTGCTCTCACGCTTCTTCGCCCTCGTTTGCGTGTGTCTACTTCAGGGGCTGAATCCGATGGATCCAGCAAATCGGATGCATCTGATGTGACTGTGGTGTTTACTGGTGCAGCTCTTACGCCTGCTTTTGGGGGTCGTCCTCGCCTTCTCGTGCCGACGGCTTTCACACTTTCTGTCGCTGGAGTTTTCCCTTTTGCGGTCTCTGCCGTTTCCGACTCAGATGCTATGTTTGTTTCTTGCACTTTACTGTGACGCGGACGTTTTCGCTTGTTGTGTGTTTCCGACTCGTCCTTCATCTCAATATTGTCCAGCTCAACTGCAGTCGAAACTACTTCCTCCCTTTTCGTATTTTCCGTAGGTAGACTCGTTTGCGCCGTGTTTTCCATTATTGAGGACTCTGTCTCATTTCTTCCGCCTTTTGCTTTCGCTGGGGTTTCCCCTTTTAGGGTTTCCGTCGATTCCGACTCAGTCGTTCCGTCTTTCTCCTTTGCACCACTGTGACGGGGACGCTTTCGCTTGTTGTGTGATCCCGGCGCATCCTTCGTCTCAACGTTGTCCGCCCGAATTGCAGTCGGGTCTGCTGTTATTGAAGACTCTGACTCGTTGTCTTCTTCTTTTGCTTTCACAGTACTGTGACGCGAACGTTTTCGATTGTTTTGCAATTCTGATTCATGCATTTGAGTGGCTTTCCTGGGCGCCCTCTTCTTAGGCACATTCGTTATCACAATATCTTCGGGTTGCTCCGGGATTTCTGCAGATTTTTTTGTATTTGCTTGCTGCTCATTGTCCGATTTCTCCGTCGCTGTTTCCGACTCGTTCTTTTCTTCATTTTCTTTTACATCACGCTGGCTCTTGTCCTGTAATTTGGAGTCCTGCATTGCACAGTTTGTGTTCGACGCATTCTCTACAGGATCAGGAACCAACTTTATTATTTCAATACCTTCTACATTCTTCACGGCAATCTCCACCTCCAACTGCTTAGGGCTGGTTTCATCCTGCTTGTTTTGAGCCGCAGATTCAGTCTGTATCTTCTGGGCCGGCAACGATACTGCGTTTAACTGCGGCTCATCCTCCGTCTCATCATAATCGGGCGTGGCATCATCGCTAATATCCGTTTCATTACTCTTTAATTGTGTGTTTGCCGATGCTTCATTTTCAAAGCCATGAAACATGCCGCTGTCGTCATCACTGGTGCTAGAGATCAGTACACGATGTGAACCGTTTGTGTTGGTGTCCGCTAGCAGTGCTCTTTTTCGAGGATGCACTACCTCCAGTTGCTTGGGAGCTATTTCTGCTGCTGCTGCTGCTGCTGGTGCTACTGCTTCCGTCTTGGGTTCAAGTGCTTTTGTTGGCCTCTTGGCGCTGAGCACAGGTCGTGTTTTCACCAGTTTCTTTCGGGGCGCTGACTTAACTGGCTCTTTGCTGGGCGGCACCACCACATTCTCAGCTGCCAAGTGCTGTAACAGATTTTGAATACCCAAACCTTGCACAGCATTACTATTAAGGGTATTCGCATTCGTGGCCACTGCTGGTTGTTCGCTGCTTCGAAATGGCAATTGAGCTTCAACCTGCGCGGGCGGTGGCTCCTGTGTCAGCACTTCCAACAGAGATACGGCTGGTTGTGGTGTATCCGGCAGTTCTTCTTTGCTAATCACCTCATTGTTCTTGTCCCTTTGATTTTGTAGTTTCTCCTTCGGCAATTTCGGTGGATGATATAGTTGTGAAAGGTCCTTTTCTTTGACGGATGGAATCTCCACGGATTGATTTCCCTCTGCAGTTTCTTCAGTTATCACAGGTCCTGTGTGGTTCGAGCTTACGATTTCACTAGTCGTTGTCTTTACCACATTTGCGATGTTCACGCCACATTTCATAGTCGGAGCTAAGTCTTCATTGTCTATATTTACTGATATCTTAGCTGATTTTTCAGTTTGCGAGTCGTCAGTCAGTTTGTCCGTTGGCTTTTGAGTAACATTTTCAGCAGTTTCAGCCTGCTCAGGCGGTGCTTGGTGAGTTTCTTCAGTTTTCTGCTCAGCTATTGGCTCATTCGCTTTGGATATACTTGATCGCTTGTTGCGTTGCACTAAATTCACTTTCCCCTTTTTGGGTCTAAATGGCGCCACTTTGGCGTTCTGGTTGTCTTCCTCCAGCTGCTTGGGCGAAGGCACTGTAACTGCTTGCTCATCGTTGCTAGCCACAACCTCAGTGGGCACAGTTAGGACCAAAGTTGGTGGCTTTGACAAAACACTCTTTCTTTTAGCATTGCTATATACATGCTTCGGAGTGGTTACTTTCAATGGTTCATCCTTCGATGCTGCGTTGCTGGTGTCTTTGTCCGAATTATCAGTATGGAGACATTTAGTTTCCTTGGCCTGCAGACTGCTCTGCAATTTGATGGCATTTGGACTAATGGACAAGACGTTTGGCTCATTGCCGTTCACATTCAGTGTGGCATGCAATATGTCCATGTCCTGCATCTGCAGTATCTTGCCAATGGGCAAGTCCTCCTCCACTTTGACAGAGGCTGGACGCGGCACAGACATTTGGCTGCAACCAAATTTGGCATTCATGCTCAGCTCCTCCTCGGACAGTTCCGTATAGTTAGTTGGATCGATGGCACGTCTTGCAGTCAACTGTGCTATGAAATCCACCGCGGAGAGTTCAGTTTTCCCAACCGTTGGCTCATCGCTGCTGATGGGCGCTGTTACCTTTGCCTTTTGACTGGTGGCAGTTTCAACGCAGGGCGTTATCAATGATGCGTGAATATTTGTTGTGGGCGGGACAATGGCAGCAATTGGATTCATCAGCGGCATGCGACTGCTGGAGGCTATCACAGAACTGGTGCACGTTTCAGTGCGAAACTTTGCTATTTGTGCCACATTGCTCTGAATTAGCACTGGCTGCATATTGGGACTGGGCTGTTGAAGTTGTTGCTGCATCGCCTGTTTGCGCACCTCCTTGGCCAACTGGGCCAGCTGCTCGCGCGGCAGCTTCAGCTTATTGGCATTTAGTATAATCTTCTTGGCCGAGGACGCTTGCAGTTTGCCAAGTGTCGTTTTGGGCGTTTCCGTGGGCTTCCTTGGGGGTAGCATTTTTGGCTTGTCCACATGGCTTTTATCTGTGGCTGGCTGACCGTTTGGCAGACGCAAGGCTCTCAAATCGATCTTCTCATCTGGCGCCAATACTTTGTGCTCGAGCACAATCAGTGGTGGTGGAGATGATACCAACGGTGTTCGTGCGGGTGCTGTAATTGGTGGCTGTGGTGGCGATGGTGCTGGTGTTGGTGGCTCCTGTTGCCGCCTTGGCTGTGCTCGGCTGTCGCCACACATGGCACGATGTTTGGGCAGCTGATTTACCAGGTTAAGCAAAAGCGGCGGCTTCGATGGAACTATCAAATCGGGTTTAGCTCGGGGCACCGCAAAACCATCCGATTGACCAGCACCTACGCTGGTCACTGTTGATGTGGTTACTGTGGCTGTTGGCTGTTGCCTTACTGGCGAATTTCTAGCTTTGTTCAATATTTTGTTTTTGATCAGCGCTTTTATGTGCAACGATTGCTCCTCGGCGGTTGCAAAATGAATGGGCTGATTACTCCCAGCTGACAATGGAGCTGCAAGTAGATTGCACAATTTGTAGATACATAAAACAATTCCAGTTAAATATCATGATTAAATTGAGTATGATGAAAACTGTTGTTCATCTTTGATTGAGGTCATCAGTTAACCAACAAACCAAATCCGGAAACAGCTAAAGATATATTCAAACCGGCTAACTCCAGCTATAATGTTGTGGGCGTTTATCAATTCTTGGAAGGGAAGCTTGGAATCTATTTCGCAAGTTTTGTAAATCTAGCTGTAAAATTGTGGCAGATATTGATTTTGGCCAGCGGAGTTGGGTGTGGACAAGAAATTTGTTTATGTTTATCTTATACTTAATCTTAAGAGGAGGTTCCTAGCCGACCACTTTTCAAGCTTTATAACTTTATCTTTTGGCTTTAGTGAATCCCACTTTCAACTCCTTGATGAGGTCACAGACGAATATATATCCAAAGATTCAAGTCTCTGGTTGTCGAACTTTAAAAAAACCAACATACTCTTTTATCTACTCTGAGGAAGAGTATTAAGACTATTATTAGATTCTGAGAAAAATAGTAATTTCAAAATGTCTACAGCAAAACACAATCATCGCTCCATTTAACCGGCGGAGGAATAACGCAAACCGCGCTGTGAGTTGAACCCTGGCCAACGGCTACGTCTTGGAAAATAAAGCATCCTACTACGTACATTTATCATGCAACACCATCGATAGACGTCAAATTCGAATGTCAGGGGTGATACTTCAACGAATTTTACAATGTTGGGGTTCAAAAAAAAAATTATAGATACTCAATATTAGAGTAAATCACTTGTAATAAATTGGCACCTACTAAAACGAGACATTATCAGCGCAAACCTTAAACGTATTTCATTTCGACCTTTTTTCAATTGGTAATTAAAACTAATTAAAAGTATTTCAAATTGTATTGTAATCTTGGTTTCTTGTCCAGAAATATTTTCTTAACTATTTTCACAAATTTGAATTTGATCTTCGTAATAGTTTTTTTTTTAAAACCACAAAATATATTTTTCCAAAAAGATCTAATAAACTATTCTTCATTCTTAATGATTTCTAAATATTTCAAATCGAAATTAATTGGAAAAAGTTTCGTTTTTTTTAAAAACGTTATTTCGAACCCGAACCCAAACAATTAAAATATTACAAGAACTCAGCGAACAGCGCCACCTATGAATAATTGCGATTGTCGGCTCATACAGCTACATAATAGCATATTGGTGTAAAACAACCAAGCATAAAAACACACCCAGTGTATTTTTTTATTTTTTTTTCGTTTAGTTTACACGTAATAAATGAAATTAATTCAATTACCAGTTTGAAGTTGTTGCATGTGTTGTTGGGTTTGTGTTGCAGATGCCGCCTCAGTTGGCAGCGCTGGGGCTGAGGCGTAGACTTGCCCCGCTGTTCCGCCTGATGCAATATTTTTGGCTGCATGCAAATTGTGTTTGCTCAATGCCTCTGCCAGTGTTCGATGCAAGCCCGACTGCTTCAGTTTGTTGAAATCCAATGGTATTTTATTGATAATCCGCTTGGGCGGTGTTCCCGATTTCTCTGCCGACTGCGACGGCATCGAAATCTTGTTGCCGTCGTTCTTGTTGCCATAACCCTCCTGCCGAGCATTGGCCATGTTTGGTGGTGTTTTAAAACAATGCTTGTCCGCTTCTTCATCCATTGCAATTAATGCATTTTTATGCTCCCATCAATTACGCAGCGAATTGTTGTAAATCACTCAAACCTTACATTAACAATTTAATTTAGCAGCACATTTCCGGTTATAGCCACAAATACACTCTATATCGAGTTGAGTATTTTGCTAGGTGTCACATTAACAGTTTACACTCACTTATTTCGTATCTTTAATTGGCTGCACTTTATATTATTGAAATTCTTAAAATGCAAAAAACTCGAAACATGTGCAACTTTTAGTACAGATCAGAGTGACCGTAATTTGTATCAATATTCTGCTTATATATTCGATAGTTGTATTGAGATGTATCGATGTATCACAGCTTAGCTTTTCGACTTAAGCTACGGACAATAGATAATAAATTAAGCTTTTTGCCCACAGAAACGTTCAGTCATCTGCACACTATTTCTAAAAATTTTCAGATTTACTATTTGATTTACTATTTATCTAATTTATATTGTTAAAATATCGATATTTATTATAGTCGATAGGCAAGAGACGGCACTCAAAACTCGACAACCCTGCTTTATGTAGCAGAAATCCGGCGTTTATTTTTCTTCGTTTTTCTAAAACGTTTTGTTGATTTAATTCAAAAACATGGATTTCCAAAATCGTGCCGGTGGCAAAACCGGTAGCGGTGGCGTCGCCTCCTGGTCGGAGACCAATCGCGAGCGCAAGGAACGCCTGCGGCAGCTGGCGCTCGAAACCATTGATCTGAACAAGGATCCGTATTTCATGAAAAACCATCTCGGCTCCTACGAATGTAAACTGTGCCTAACCCTCCACAACAACGAGGGCAGCTACTTGGCTCACACGCAGGGCAAAAAGCATCAAGAGAACTTGGCGCGGCGTGCGGCCAAAGAGGCCAAGGAATCACCATCATCTCTGCTGGCGCCCGAAAAGCCGCGCGTCGAGCCCAAAAAGTTCGTGAAAATCGGTCGTCCCGGCTATCGAGTGACGAAACAGCGCGAACCCTCCAACAACCAGCAGTCGCTGCTATTCCAGATAGACTATCCCGAGATCAGCGATGGCATTGTGCCGCGCCATCGCTTCATGTCCGCCTACGAGCAAAAGATCGAGCCGCCAGATCGCAAGTGGCAATATCTGCTCTTCGCTGCTGAGCCATACGAGACAATTGGGTTCAAAGTGCCGTCGCGCGAGGTGGAGAAAATGGAGGGCAAGTTCTGGACGCACTGGAATCGAGATACCAAACAGTTCTTCTTGCAGTTCGCATTCAAATTCGAGCCAAAAATAATGCCACCACCACCACCGAATTTGCATCGGGCTCTGGGGCCACCAGCTGGGTTTCCAATGCCAGGACCACCGCGTCCGACCATGCATCCCATGTTCAACGGTGTGCCGCCGCCACCACCCATGTAATCATCCATCTCCTTCTACTAGTAACAAAATAAAAAAAAAATACTTTTAAAACAATGTTGTTTCTGTGGGGCGATTTACGGATGAGAATTCCTGCTGAAGCTCTTTGGAAAAGCGTGTTTTCCATTTACTTTCCGCATCCGCTTCTGAGCAGCTTGATTAAACATGTATATCCTTGCAAATATTTAGGCATCGCCAATTGGAGCTGTTAAACTAAATCAAAACTCGATTCACATTTAAAGGTCATAAGTACAATTTGTATTGGACTTTCTGCTTAAGAAACTTGAAAAAATATTGCGTTTAATTATTGTGTAGTTCTAGTTTTTGTGTGCTTTTTGTAATGATATCTTAAATATTTATATATATATATATATATATATATATATATATATATATATATATATATATATGTATTTATGTATGTAATGCTAATTTAAAATTACTGACAAATACATTGTTAATTTAAAGCAATTTACAATCCTATAAACATATAAAAAGTTATACATAAAGGCGCACAAGTCGTTGTGGAATTGCTTCTACATTTTCCACACTTGTCTCTATAACTTTTCGCGTTTCTTGAAATTGCGCTTCGATTGCAAACGATTGATTATGTCCGAGACATGTGGTTTGTGGTCAAAGATCTTCATCAATTGATTCTGCGCCTCGTTGATGCCATCAGTGATAATCTTACTCCGCTGTATGTTGCCCTGTGTAGGAAAAATAGAATTTGTTCGATATAGATATAAAAAACATAAAGAATGCTGATTTTAGAAGTTACCTTTAAAAGTTCACTGACACGCTCAATTTCGCTATGGTTGTCTTTGTCCTTTTCCAGTACCTTCAACATGGTCTCCAATTGAACCAAACTAACCATTTCCGAGTCGTTCTTCAAAATTAAATAGGTTTTCAGTCTAGTTTTAGTCATAATTGAGTTGTATAATTTATTGAGTGCTTACCAAATCCTCCATTTGTGAGCGCAAATGATAAAGCTTCCAGCCACTGATCTTGCCCTGAACGTTGGGTTGATTGGCCAGATCAATGACTGTGGCACGTCGCTCATCTCGCGGTTTCACATCCGTGTAGCGATGGAAATGATTGTTGGCCAGCTTGTGCGTCGGCTTGTACGTCTACATGACAAGCAGAGTTACATATTATATAAATAGATTTTCATTTTATAAATGACAACTCACATTTAGCAGGGCACAGTTGCGCGGACGTCGTAGCACAAAGTCGACGGGATTTGCATTCTCCTTGTTGCCGACAACAGCGGGTCGATGATTGTTGACATCGCCCGCGCTGGCATTGGGTGTGGCACTGCCAGCGGCCGCCAGCAGGAGGCCGCCATTGTTGAGTGCTTGATGCGGCAACTGATTGTGCTGCTGCTGCTGTTGCATGAAGCTGGAGGTGGCCTCCTGGGTGGAGCTGCTGCCGATACTGCTTGGCGGTGGCAGCGACAGCGACAGCGATGCCTGACTTTGATTCGAGTGCTGGCTGTCGTTGCTAATTTAAGGCACAAGAAACAAAATCAATAATGTATTTAGAGAAATATAGAAAAACACACAACTTACGTGGATCGTCGCGGTTTCTTACGCGCCAGCCCATCGTAGCCAGCGCCACCTGTGCCATTCATGCGCACCTGTTGCAGTTGGCTGGCCGTCAGTGTGGCTGTCTGCAAGGAAACATAGTGTGGCGCCTGCTGCTGCGGGGGCACATCGACAAAGGCGCTGCCTCGTGAGCCCAATGTGGCGTGCGCCACACTCGTCGGCAGCGTCTGCGACTGATGTGCTGCAATCAACTGCAGGGCATACAAAAAAATATTTCAGAGTTGGCTTGCTGATCGAGAATATATATATCAAGACTCACCTCGCTTATGGGATTAAAGTGTGTGGCAGCAGCAACGGAACTTGGATCATCGCCAATGCGATTAATGGCCAGATTGCTGTCCTGCAACTGTTGATCGACGCCGGGCGATGAGTTGGCCGAGACTGTGGTGGAGCCATCGGACGAGGCTGGCGACTCGGCGCGCACATTCCGTGTGCCCACAATGCTGCCAGCTGTGGTCGACGCTGACGCTGTCGAGACTGAGGATGCGCCGCCAACAACGGCTGCTACTGCAATGGACGAACTGAGACGCTCCCTGTCCTTTTTGGCCAGTGCCTCCACAGTTAAGGCCGAGCTGCTCACCGTTGTTGTAGTCGGCGGTTGTTGCACCACCGGTGCCACTGAGACCGGCTGTAGATTGAATGCGGACGCAGTAGCTGCCGCTAGATTGACCACTGACGCCGCTGAGGCGTTGCTATTGCTGCTCATCGAGAGCAGAGTGGGTGCCAAATTCTTGACTCCACGTATCGGCGATCCTTCGGCATCCCGTTTGCGCATGAAACTGGAAACAACGAGCGAGTTGGTTGCCACCGGTACTTGCATCGGCAGCGCACTGACTGTGGCGCCTCCGCCCGTCGTCGTGGGCACGCCGCCCGTCGTTACCTTGACGGACGTGTGCAGTGGTATGACCATATGCTGTGGCGGTGCAGCACCCGCCGGTATGATGAGCTGCTGGTGTCCAATGGTGCGACTACCGATGCCGCCACCAGCTGTCGCCGACGATGGCAGCACGGTGAATGTGGCCGTCGAGCCAGTGCCACCGGCTGCTTGCACCTGCTGCGCATGGCTGGCAAAGGGCAGCGAGGAAACGGAGAGACTGCTGCCGCCGCCACTGCTGCTCACCAACTGCGCCTGGGCCTGGACATGCTGCGCCTGTGCCTGGGTCTGGGCAAGCGTATGTGTGCTCTGCGTCACAGTCGTCGTCGTCAGCGAGAGGACGCCCGTTGATGCCGGCATCGACTCGTAGTAGATGGCCGAGCTGCCTGCCGGCAGAAAGGACGCTGCACCCGTCGACGATGTGGCCACAGATGTGGCCGCTGTTGAGACAGTGACACCACCAGTGCCTGCGCCGCTGCGCTGCTGGATGAATACGTTGGTCGGTGTTCCGCCGGACTGCAAGCCAGTGGCACTACCAGCCGAATCGATGCCAGACGACTGGGTCATCATCATTTTGCCTACGGTTATGCCGCTGGCATTCTTGATAGGTGTCAGGGTGCCCGTCAAGATGTTGCTGGTGGGTCCGCCACGGCCGCCAATTGTCAGCGATTGCATTGTTGCCCCGCCAGCAGCAACTGACGCTGCTGCTGCCGCTGCCACCGAGCTGCCAGCTGTCACAGAAGTGGCCGTTACTGTGGCCGAAACACCGTGCACCGCCTGTATGCTTGCCACGCCCTGTGGCGTCATTGTCGCTCCGCCCGCCCCACTCGTCGTCGATACCTTGCCAATGGGATTCAGCTGGGTGATGGTCAGCGAGGGCTGCACCTTTGTCACAGGTGGCCGAATACCTGCAACGAAAATAACAATTTCAATTCTCTTCACCTGTTTTCCTATCGCAAAGCGCACAATTCAGTTGCCAACTTATTGCAATTTAATCAGATTGTTGTCAGATTTAAAGGCGAGATTGGTAAATTTTTTCATTTTGTTAGATGCATCCTCTTTATGATTCTCAAGACGGTGCTAACTAATCGTGTTTGGAAATCTATCGATTAATCGCTGCACAATCTCAAATTTAATAAGTCTGTTTTTATTTTGTACAAATTTCATAAATATCGGAGCAGTGATTAAGGAAATGCAAAATTTAGAAAATACAGAAAATATAACAAACTCAAATTTAATTAGTCTTTATATATGTTAGAAGCTTCCAATATGTTATACAAGTTTAGGGGAACAGTTGAAATATTTTCTCAAAATAATAGAGAAATTGTATACATAAAAATCGTCAAGTCCAATCTGATACTTTATGGGATGTATATATGTATTAGTTGTTTTATGTTCGGCTATAACTTTTTACAAGCTAAATATATATTTAGATGGTGATTTTATGAGTAAGAAATGAAATGAGCCATTAACAATGGCAAAATCGTCACTATTTTATTTTTAGTTCTACATATTTTGAGATCCTTCGGGATTCATCTTCAGGGAGAGATTAATAGTCTGTGAAGTCAACTATTGAATTTAAAAAACGAGTAACCCAGATAACAACTTGACCTGGAGGCAACTAAATATCTATTTATATTATAAATAATGTTTTAAAGTCTTCAAGCGTACTTAATCTCAAATAAGAAGTTGTTCGGTTCCATCAAACGTTAGGAAGATTTTCAAGCATTTTACAGACGGAAATCTCCAAATATGGTAATCCAAAAAGGATACAGCCAACTTTTTAAGGACCCAGGCAATTATCATTGCATCAAAGGTTTTCGTAAAGAGGGTGTGGCAATGTGTGTGAGAGAGCTCATAAATAAACTTTGAAAAGCATATGGAAATCTACCGGGAAATACGATTGTTGAGGCATTAGTAAGGAAACTAGCTGAACTTTTTTTGGCCATAGGATGCCTGCACATGATTGGACTGGATCAAGAACTATGACTCAGACTAACGATAATAATAATAATAATTAATAATAATAATAACTTATAATAATAATAATTTACAATAATAATAATTAATAATAATAGTAATTAATAATAAACAAAATGTGTGTTCTTTTTAATGTAACAGTTTAAGTTGCGCCACTTATCAAATTGATTTCTGACTTTTAAATGCTGCCTCTTCCGCAAATTTATAGTTGGAGGCACTTACCGATTTTGGCTGCAGCGCTGGTGCTCATGAGGAAGGGCTGCAACATGACATTGCCACCGAGGCGGGCGGTGGAGCCGATGATTTGTTGGGCACCGCCCGTTGTCTGCTGCTGCAGCTGAATGATCCGAGTGGTGGGCAGATTGGCAGCAGTTAGCGCCACGGGTGCAACACCTCCACCAGTTGGACCACGGCCGGCAACTGTGACGCCGCCCGAAACGCTCACCGGCGTGGGCGGCACAACATTGGAGCTGAGCTGGGGTATGCTGGGCGCACGTATGCTGATGCTGGTCGTGTTCAGCTTGGTGGCCGGAAAGCTCTTGCTCAGCGGTATGGGACGCACCTGGCGCGGCGTAACGGTGGTGCCCAACGGGGTGGTGGCACCGCCACCCACAGTGCCACTTGTGCCGCCCAGTGGCGTGGCAACGGCAAAACGTGGATTGAACTGCTGCGCTGCATTGGGATTGGTGTTGGGCCCGCCGCCGGTCGACACATTAGAGGAGTAGACAAGCGTCGCCTGATGTTGTCGCGGTGGCAGCACCGTTGCCACATAAGCTTGCGGCACACCCGTCGCACCCGACGACTGCGGCGGCATCGGCTGTGCCGCCGAAACGGTGAGAGCTGTCAAGGATTGGGCGATAGATTAATACATGTATATAGATAATTGATCTGGTGATTAGCTGTAGATCTTTACCTGTGGGTGCCTGAACTGGTGTTGCTGTGCTGGAAACGCTAGCACTGCTAACCCCCGCCGATGTGGTGATGATACGCTGCCTGGGCTGATGAATGGCACGTATGAGCTGCACCTGGCCGGTGGGACTCTGCATCCAGGCAGTCGCTGCAGTTGCGCTGTTCGCCGACGAAATCACCGTCGATGGCTGCGAGGTGCGCACAAAATTGCCGGTGCTGCTGAGGCCGGCGGGCGACGGATTGACGCCAACTGATGACGTTGTTGTTGCACGCAAGGGGGTGACTAGCCGTTGAGCACCGGTCACATTGACGCCACTCATTTGGGTGGCCGTAACGCTGGCACGCGGCAAATAGGTGGCCTGTGTTACGGGCCGGGTGACTGTAATTGAGGCATTCGATACGTTGCGTGTCGGCGTCGCCGGGATGGCTGTGATCTGTGTGCGCCCGGTGGCTGTGACATTCTCCAGCTGCTTAATCATCGGCATCACGACGCGCACCTGCGTCGATTGGCCACCTGTGCCAATAGCCCGAATCGAGGCGGCTGTGGTGGACTGTCCCGCGTTCAGGGAAATTGGTGTGCCGCTGAGCGAGCCGGCTTGCACTGTGTTGCCGGCTGTGGCGACTTTGATAGTACCGCCGCTAATAATAGGTGTGCCCGTAATGGAAATGCCGCCGCCGTCCGATTTCACGTGCGTGATTTTGGCGGCAACTGTGGAATGTGCTGCGGGTGGCAAATGGGATAATGAGTATCGATTTGTCGAGCCACGCATTTGTTGAATGTGCGTATTTCGTTTTGTTGTTGTTGCTGTTGTTGTCAAGTGCTTTGTGTTTTGATGTGGCAGAGTGCATATTTTAACGGCTTTTAATGTGGCTACATTTTGGAATGAGAAACAAATGTTTTTTTTTTTGTTTTGATGTAGCAACACTTTTTGCTTTTCTGCTTAATGGCAACGCCATGAATTCTACGGCTTACTGGCATCACTACGAAACGAATTCACAGTGACAACAAAACATAATACACAATCACACACACAAACTTGCTCGCACGCACACATTGAAACAGTCATATGCTGCAGCGAATGTGAGACAGAAGCGAAAAGTGTAACAAACACTGCGCGCGTATGCGACCACAAAAGGGAACTAACCACAATACACACACACACACTTACACACGTACACGCATACACGTGCAGCATTGCAAAGCGGAAAATGTTATGTATACACACACAACACATGAACACAATATTTTCTTGCTATTCCACGTATATAATGTTATAAACACACTCACACATCTGTACATAGTGGATATTATTTTTCAAATACATACCAGGCGTCGTTGTCGTAGCTGTACCTCCAGCGCCGCCACCCACCGCACCGCCCTCACTCGACGCGCTCATGCTATCCAAGAACGCAGTATATTTATTGATAAAAATACTGCGTGAAATGCAAACAAATAGCAATTGAATACTTTACATCTATTCGCGTTGCGTTTTTCTTATCAATACACGGTGTATACGTATTTACACATACATACAAATGCACACATACATGCATATTCACACGTCTACATATATAAATATATTTATATTTGTGAATATACGCACACAAAATGTACGTAAACTTGCGAATTTATTAAGTTAATTATTACCTTGCTTCTTTTTTATTGTACACTGTACAATTGAGCTATACAACTTTTTTCCACGCTCCTGTTTATTTTTACAATTTCAGTATTGCTTCTTCTTTTCAATGTGGGCAACAAGACCACAAACAGTTAACAGTACATGTACAGCTGTGGAATATCAGAGACCAAAATGTTATTAACAGCGCGCACAAATTAATACTTGATTTGAATAATAACAATATAACAAACGATCTAATGAGAAGAGAAGAAGCTTATAAGGATAAAGAAAAATTACTATCGATGATAAATAATAATAAATTAAATGGATTGTCGCAATACAAGAAAATAAATATTGCAGACATAATCTATTAAAACAGCTGTTGGCAAAAAATAATTATCGTTGAATAGCATTGGAAAAACAAATATCGTTGGACAGCCCTGGCCGATGTTACAATGTATCAGTGCACTTTGAGTATAACATCACGTTAACATCATGACTAACTGCTGCAGGAAGAAGTAAAATGTTAAACATTCCTAAAAGAAGAAGACAAGCTGTTCAACATAACATTTCCAATCGCGAAGTTGAAAAAGACATACACAATTGAAATTAATTGCAGAAAGTACAATTTTGTAGAAACTAGTAAATACTGATTAAACAAAAAATACCGCGAGTGAGCTAACTATTTTTCTTGTGTGTGTGTGCGTGTGGGTTTTAGTGTGAGTGTGTGTGTGAGAAAACTAAATAAATTACACACACAGCAGTACTAGCCACACAAGAATACACGAGAGTTTAATTTAATTACAAGCCCAAAAACCCAAAAAGGCAGGTGTGTTTGTGTATGTATGCTCGATAATTGTTTATAGCAAGTGTAAGTGGAAGAAACAGCTGGCTACAGAGAGAGAGAAAAAAACAAAATTCACACACAAAAAAAACCCAAACTGTTTGAGTTATGCGAAAAAATTGATTTTCCACAACGATTACAGTTGCAGAAGCCAGCTGAAAAAGTAAAAACCTCACCCAACACCCCCAATCAACTGTGCGTGTGTGTGTGCGAGAGTGTGTGTGTGTGTGCGAGTGTGTTTGTGTGGCCGACTGCAACAGCAGCAAGTGATATAAAGGCAACTAGGAAATTAAACGCGCCTTGCTGCCGGCGCATGCAATGAATATTGTCGGGGAATATGAATACAGCTCCAAGGATATGCTTGGCCATGGCGCCTTCGCTGTGGTCTACAAAGGACGTCATCGCAAGGTAAGCAAAGCGTCAACTAATGCGCCGAAATGCGAATTGTTTTTTTTTTTATCAGTTATTCACAAATATGACTAAATATGTATGTATGTGTGTTTGTGTGTGTGCAAATGTTTTTGCATTTTGTTATTGTTGATTTGAGCGTGTGGGCTTGTCTCGCATTTGTAAAAATAATAATAACAATGACAACAACAATATTATTCACAAAACGACATTGTCAAAGCAACAAGCAGCAAACACGAGCGAATATCGCATAAAACGCAATTAAAAAGTGTGTCCACACATACAAATATTACCTCCTACTTTTTGTCTTGGTCTTGCTCTTGCCAAATGTCAAAGGCAGCAGCAAAAGCAGCCTGAAGAGTGTGACGACAGCTAACGCGGCGTCGCCCTTTGTTTTGCATTTTACTTTTGCCTGTCGAAAACTCCTTCGGCATCACTGTCACTGCCTCTCTCTCTCTCTCTCTCTCTTTCTCTCTTTTCTGCTAAGGGCTATGCTGTTATTGTTTATGTTTCGCATATTCGCATATTGCTTGCTTATCTCATTGGTTTTATTTTTAATTATTTCAAGAGAATTTAGTTTTATAAAGTGCTGAGTAGACACGTGCGTTCCTCAGTTTGCTTATTCTCTGTTTTTCTGTTGCGACGCTTTGTGAGGCCTCCCAATATATATGTACATACACACGCACATGTGTGTAGGTGCATGTGTATTTGAATGTGATTTGGAGAGTGTTTTGAACTAGTTCAGGGTCAATAAATACAAAAATTTGTACATGGGCTTCAATAAGTTCATTTGGTTTAAGGCGAAGCTTTTTTGGGACAAAGGCGAACAGCAAATCAAGAAAGAGAAAAATCGAAATAGACTGTGACATATTTTTTAAAACTAATTACCTTTTGCTTTAAACGTGAATTGGAATGTTTGTTGAAGAAATATAATACACCTCGATACGAAAACGGATTAAAGCTTATTTGTGGGTGTGTGTATGTTTTTCTCGTGTGTCGATATAGATGGATTACCATAATAGTTAGTTGTGCAACATCTGATATCACAGAAACCCATTAATTTTATTTTTGAGAGGCTTGCGTATCATTTTTTTTTATCCGTTATTCAAATCATTGTTTTAAATTAATCGGTGAAACAACTAATGACAACTATTATCTTCAAATTTTATTTAAAAGATTAACCGGTTCTACTTATATTAATTTATTTATCTAAACTTCGTATATCAAGTTGTTTCGCAATTCGCAAAGAAGTTTCTTATTATCTTTTATATGTCTCTATTTCAATTTTATGAAAAGTGTAGTTAGTTAGTTGTTTAATAAACCGGTAAAATAGTTTCCTGGTAATTAAAGTTTCCATAAAAAGCCAAAAAGATAAAAGATGCCATGGAATAGAAGGTGACGACATTAACAATAACAGGTTCCCAAAACTGATTGCAGGTGTGTGTGCGTGTGTATGTTGCACACACAAATCAAGTTGCAGCTCTTTTGTAAAAATGCCTGTCACAAAAAAACTCATTTACCAATTGACGGAAAGCCAAATTCAAAAAGGGAAAAGAAGATATCACGCAGAAAGAGGGAGAGCGAGCATAATAAAGACAAACGACATCCATGTACGTGGGAAAGAGATGTGGAACATATCGTATCTTATTGTTGTTATTGCATTTGTAATTAATATATCACTTACCAAAAAGAAAAAAACAAACAAAAACCCCCCAAAAAAAAAAAAAAACACACCACCAAAAACAAACAACAATTTGAATGCGTCAGCTTTTTATTTGCCCCAGTTGATAAGCACTGTGATTTTATATATGTAGCTTTACTCTTTGCTTTCAGTTGGGTTTTTTTTTGGTTGCTTGTTGTAAACAAATTGAATACTGACCGTCTCACATATTTGTTTGATGCTCTTGGCCATTAAATATGTATGCGAAGGTGCGTATCTTATAGAAACAGAAATCAGCTGATGCAATAACGGGCAGCTGTTGCCGCAAATGTTTTCTCTCTGAGCGTTTTACTTTGCCTGTGTGTTTTGATGATTGCTTTTGGAAATTTTACTTTGCTCTGATGGCATATTTTTTTTAACATACGATTGTGACAAGACTTTTTTACTAAACACAAATAGCTATACATATATTGAAATCGTTCTATCTGTTGAGAAGCTGAGTATTTCGTGGCTGATAAGTTTTTGCTTATCTGATTGGCTCTTAAATGCAACACATTCCAGATTTGCTGAAAATAAACTAGCTTAACAAAAGCCAACGAAATACTCTTTAATCTGTGACATTTCAACAACGTTGGCAGGCAGATGTTGCACGTGCTTCGTTTGGTAGCCGTCTATAAATAGTTGACCACATGGAACATGTGCAGACAGCAGCAGACAACAAAAGATGCTGCTGCAGCGTGCAGCCAGCAGTCAAACAAACAAACCACACAGAGACGTGAGGCAAAGACGATGAGACTTTTTGCTCAAAATAAACACAAATCTACGCTGAAAATAAAGCAAAACTGAATGAATGAATTAATGGAATCACAAATGAATGAATCTCAATGAAAACAGACAAAACATAATCGGCAATTTATGCAAAAAGCAGTTGGTTTTTGACACGTGTTTCAATGATATCGTTTAATTATCCCATATCTGGTTATGTTTCTGTTTTTGTTTATATCATCATCGTTCCTTTTACGCTTCTGCTTACGCTCGTGTCATTGCATAATTTAGAATCGCACATTGAGCAAGAATCATGCAAAAATGCCATTAAAGTCGTAATGTTCTGATAAAATGTGCATAGACGAGGGCAGCTCTTGGAAGGCAGCTGCAGTTGTCAATTATTATAACCATTTATAAATGAATAAAAATAGTATATTAATAACTGTAGATACCGCTTACTTAGCACTGATTATACTTGGCTTTGTTTATTTTATATTTTTGGCTTAATATGTGTTATCATATCTTAATTCACAGAATTGAGTATAAGCAAGATTTATTTGTCCATACCCTGTATTGTAGTTGTGCAAAAGTGAAGATATGGCTTCTATATGCTCCTTCGTTGCCAGCAACAATAAAACACTTAGTTGTGAAATCGTAATCGGAATTGTGAATTGATTTGATTTAATGAAAAATTGTGGCTGAATATGCAATATAGAAATATGCTAAACACATTTATGCAATATGCATTATGTGCAAATATCCACTCGTTTATCATATCTGAAGAGTTTCAAACACAAACTTTAGTAAAAACCCCCGATTGATTTGCTTTTGCCTTTGTCTCTCTCGTTCTTTTGCCAAATGCTTAGGCAACCCTCGCAGTGCACTTCACGATTCCTAATATATTATGACAAGGTTTCGTAACTCCCTCTGGCCCCGCTGCCCTCTCCTTGTCTGACAGCTAACTGCTTTCGTATCTGTCTGGCATTTTGACTGCACGCGTTTAGATTCTCGCCGTTGTTATTGTGTGTTGTGTTTCTTGTTGTTATTGTGCATGTTTACTTTTCATATTGTAATTGTGCAATTGCATTTTACATTTGAATTTTGTCGCCAGTTTGTTTTATTCCAGCTGTTGCTTTTTATTGTTGTTGTCGCTTTTACGTATTGACAAATTAATAGTCCGGTCTGGCTGGCCTAGTGTGACTAGCTTCTAATCAATTGTCAATTGTAGAATAGTAATTATCAACTGTGTCTATTGTAGATTTTGTCAAGTTCATGTTTGCAAACATATTAAATTGCATGTGATTTAGTTTGAGAATATTTGTTATTTGTTTGTTATTTGTTATTACAATTTTTATAATATATTATTTAACGGCTGTAAAGCTATTGATTTATATTAATTGTAACGTGGAGTAAAAATAGTCTACAAATTTTTAAACAGGCTACAACCAAACCAAAAACGCTTAGATGAAATATATAATTAAAACTAAAGTTAAAAATTAAATGATCTGAAATGAAATTGAAATTTATGATTGGAAAAAAAGTAAACATAAAGTTGGTACTAGATCTGTAAAATGGTCTAACATTTATTGTAAGGAATGGGGAAACCCAGTCCAATAACGGAAAGAGATAGCTTAACTTAACTTAAATGAAACTCTCTCAAAATTCAACTCAATTGATTTCAAGGCCATAAAAGTAAACTGTATTTACAAACACAAAGTTCTTGACCTAATCACCTAAATGCATGCATAAAAAACAAGCATCTAAAACATATGCTCGAAACCCGAGTACAGCAAAAAGAAAAATGCAAACCAAAATAGTTTCGCAACGAATGTGAAAGTTAACAACTCTCCAAACGGAAGCTGACTCCATGACGACCCCTCCCCAAAACACTCCCCGACTGGTCACAAAACGAATGTTATTTGTGCGACTGTCGAAATTAGTTTGCGCGAATGACGAATAACAAATTTGGGTTGCCTAAGGTTCAATGCACCTCTATGTGATAAGGCTAACAGAGCAGGCCACAAAAAAAACGCAAAAAAGCGAATGAGAAATTTCAGCCCAAAGTGCAATGGCCGCCAACTTAAAGAGGAAAACAAATTTTGGATAGAAATGGAAAAAACAACATATATATAAATAAAAATAATTGCGCAGAAAATGCGAGACACAAAACGAATCTGCATCAGCGCACAAAAGTATCTAGCAGATACACACACTCACGCACACACACTGACACTACTCATATAATTGAGGCAACTGGTTTATGCCTGGTGAAAATGGCGGAAAAGCAACCCGAAACGCCGGACAGAAATCTCTTTTGCCAAATACTGCGTCGCAGGTTTTGAATTTCGCTTGAGTCAATCACATTGACTCAATATGAATAGAGCTGCGAGGAATGCGGCAATCAAGTGTGCATGATCATGAAATACCCTGTATTTTTGGCTACACTTCGCGCTCTGATTGTAACAGACTTTAAGTTAAGAAACTTGATTTCAAAATGTTTTCCTTCAATGACAGAAAAAGTGTCACTTGCTTCGTTGTAAAACTAATATGCCTTGCCCCTTATGTGTGTTTCAAGGGTAACGCCAAAACTCTGCCGGGTATTGTTTACTCCACATTATGTAGAATATGATTTGGAAATAAATATGTGTAGTACGTATGCGAAGTAGAACTAGTCTCAAAATGCTTGATAAACCAGTTTGTGTGCGAATTCTGATATGAATTTTGTAGTGCGCGACACGTTCTATGTGGGAATCTGATTCAATAGGAAGCTATTTTTGCGCATATATAAATATATATATTTATGTATGTATTTCGTCTACACGTGTCGGCTTTTGAAATGCCGTAACTCGATGGTCTGGTTATAAATGACTGCGCCTACTTTTTGTGCCCAGAACTAATTGAAAGTGTGTAGAAGTTTATCGAAGTTGCGGTAGAGCATGTTACAGGCAGATAGCAATTTATCAAATTAATTTTCGATAGCAATTAAAACTAGAATTTTAAAGATATATCATGTTAGATGATAACACAGCAGTAAACGGTTGCATTTTCTATGTGTATAGATTTTTTAATGTTTTGGTTTTCATATCTAAAAGTCTGGTTCCAACAAACTCTTCATATCCTTTTTTATTTGTCTTTGTGAAATAACAATAAAACAATAAATTGAAAAATAAAACAGGTCTAAACCACTTTTTTTCATCATTGCAAAAACCAAAAATAATCTGGGCGAACTTCTAAAATTTGGAACATACATCACAAATGTTTAATCGACAGAATAATTTACATAATGTAAGCAGATTCAGGCAGAGTGAAGACTTGGGTTCGGGGTATCTCCAAGTCGAGCTCTCTCGACTAGAGCATTCATACGTGTTTTATGCTGTTTTTTTTTTATTACATATCAATTTTAATGAACTTTTACTGACTTCCGTCAGTGCGATTATAATTCACATTAGTTTTGATTTGTTGCCACACTTTCTATCTTTTGTATTAATGATGAAATTAGAGCGTTGCTGAATCATAAGTGGCTTACAACATCTGACACAATTGTGAGTTTCTACAAACTTGCTTACTCTATCTCTGTTGCTTCTGCCCTGGAAGGTGCTTTGGTGCACATGAAATCATTTATTTTATATGATTTCTCAAGTCTATAAATATTCTTTCGTTTCGTTTGGTTGTAAGCTTTTATTTTGTTGACTCTGAGTCTGTAATCAGCTCGAGTAAATGCCATATCTCCCAATGAAGTTTTGCGACCCAACGCTGATCTATGTACAAGTATCATTGAAACATTTTTTTAATCAAAAAGCCGTGTGACAATAAAAGCCATTCTTTGCTATATTTAGATGATTTGTAGAACCCAGCTGAGTGTTATCGGTCAAGCTGCGAGAATTGCTTGATTGTCAACAATAATAAATCTATTCATACAATTTGATCAATTTTTATCGCAAAGTGCGATTTTCTTGATGTCAAAGTATCTTAAGCAAATAAGTTAAAAGTAAAGGAAAATCGACTTAAATAGTAGAAGAATAGACACTGGGAGAATTAAAAGCGCCTTTGTGCTAAATCTCTCGACTTTTATATCGCGTCATTTCATATATTTGATACAAGTTCAAAATGAAAGGTATTTACACAAATTAACACTTACCACTGTGGTTCCGGAGGGGAAAAGATGACAAGAAGGAAAGAAGGCCAACAGGTAAACACAGACAACCAGTCATTGTCACTTGTTAAGTGTGGGGCAAATAAAATGCTGGACGCGAGAGACGGGCGGAACATGTCGCTTATCGCTAAGTCCACCAGTCGACGGTAAAGTGTATAACTTGGCCCTGGGCAGACAGTCAGTCAGCAAACGCTTTAGAAAAAAACAACAACGCAATTAAATGCATATCTAATAATAAATTAATAAAACGCCGTGGTGTTCGAGAAACCCGGGGCACGTTCTGCAAGTGGCACTTTCAGATACATATTCCTATATAATTTATGGAAACAGTTGCAGTTATTATCGTGTGCTGGCTGAGGGTGTTTTTTGAAGTATTGCACCAAATGTGGCTAAAATTGTGCAGAAGGCAGCATTTGATTGCCATATTCGCTTCTCATTCACTCATTTTAGCCGATTTTTTATTTAATTAATACCGAACAAGAGCTTTCAGAATTATAAACATACTAATTGAATTCATAAATATTTATTTTTATCAACTGAAAATAGATATTAACCTAAAAGATAAAAAGCTAAAAGAAAGTTGTCATATAGTATGAAACAGGCAACAGGATTGATTTACTATGTGCCTGTTGGAGGCGCAGACACTGTAGGAGGTACAGACTTCAAATTAGGAATAACAGTTATCGTATACCATATACTAAATATACATAAACTATACCATATTATAATTACATAATTTTATCGATAAATGTTTCCCTTTGAGAGACATAGCTGAAATCTAAATTTTTAGAAAAAAAGCTTTCTTATTATTTTATTTACTGTCGGTGGCACATAAAATACACAAGGCATGCCTTTTTACTTAAAATTAAAAAAATAAGATAAAATGTATAACATTTCTGTGGGTATTTAAATCTAAAATTGTTCCAACAATCGTTGAGTGGATTTATATATATCACGCAATCCACTATTAATTCGTAAATCGACCATTTTTATGTCCCTTTTATTTGTCTTTAATAGTATATAAAATGGAAACAGGTTTGAAAATTATACTATCAAAACAATTACCCATTTACGAATGAATAATGCTTTGAGTGTACTTGGCTTTAGGTAATAATATAATATATATAATTATATACAATCTAAGAAAAATCTAACATGATATTTATAATAGGTATTCGGTATTGTTGAATCATAATAAAAAGGAAACAAAAACAAATAAATTGAAATCTACAATTTCATACAAATAATTTTCTATTGAGCATGAACGTAATTTATCTAATTACATAAATGGAATCAAGACCTCATCAAATTTTTTTCTGTAAGACGTCATTTAAAATAGTAATTGAGTGGGCAACTTTGCTATGACAATAAATGTACACGCAGTAAAATGTGTTGTTAAACTATAAAATAGATAAAAATCTAACATTTTAAAGAAATAATTATTTTTTTATTTGAGTATGAATGCACTCAGATTTAGCTAATAACACAAACTATATCAACACCTCATAGAATTTTCACTATAAGGTCTCATGTAATTGAGTGTTCATTTTTCTTATGACAATAATTCACTGTCATATTAAGTTCTGTAACACCTCTGTTTAATTTCGTGTGCCGGTTCGCTTTTACCAATCAGATTTTCGCTAATTACCACGTGAGTCATTAAAATCATGCAATGAACCCACATTCATTTTTACCTTTGTGAGCAATCGTTGGTCACGTTAAGTCTGAGGGAATTTCACTTGCATTTATATATATACATATACAGATTTTATGGCAGGCGTTCAATGACTTTAGTATGTTAACCAAGTCTAATTAATGATAATTAATATTGTGTTGTGTGATTTCAGAAACACATGCCAGTAGCTATTAAATGCATCACCAAAAAGGGGCTCATCAAGACGCAGAATTTACTCGGCAAGGAGATCAAAATTCTTAAGGAACTAACGGAGCTGCACCATGAGAACGTTGTGGCCCTGTTGGATTGCAAGGAGTCCCAGGATTGTGTCAATCTGGTCATGGAGGTGAGTTCACTTTACTTTTCTATTTGTTTTTATTTCTTTTTTTTTGCCTAATTAGAAGTCTAAGCCAAAATGTGCAACGTCACTGCTTATAGAAATCTGATAGAGAACCTGTAATGTTTTGCACGATTACTGGGTGTAAACATCAATGATATCGTATGACTCAGTTCGGTTGTCGTTCGTCGTTCGTCGTCGCCACAGAGTGCACTTCGATCTGCACGTAGCCACATTTCATGTCGTCGCCAGCACGCCTCGCATCCCTCTCGCGTCCGAGTGGCACTTTCAGCTAAAACGCTACGCAATTAATTGCGGAAGTTGCGAATTGTATACAAAAACCAAATAAACACAGAGAGCGTAGTATTCAAATTCTCAACTATGGCGTACCCTGTAGCTCAAACCACTCACATTGATTGAATATACCTCTTGAGTAACATTTAGAAAGCAGTAATATAAAAATCGCCATTCCCCGTTCACTATAAAAATATATATGATTGATTTGTTTTTAATTATATGTCCTCTATGCGATTAACAAGATTTCTGAACTCTTCTTTGTGGTGTGCTCTTAAACGTTTTGTATAGTGGCTAGTATCAAAGTGGCATTATTTTTGCTTAAATATTTGTGAATGGGTTGTTGGCTTTGACTTTGCCAATTTAGTCTAGACTAAAGTTTATTGACTTTAACTATCTGATAATTTACTTTCTGATGTCGCGTCTCTGCCTTGTTTTCTGCTTATTTTTGTTTACACCCACTACCCACTATAAGTGTGCGCATATTTTTAGCGCCCAGTGTTGAATGATTCTATGATTTCAAAAATAGGTCACATTCCTGGGCAAAGCATTATTGCTTGACTTGATAAGATTAAATGGCGTCGTTTTAGTTGTCAGCACATTGTTTATTTCACAAAGATATTCAAATCACTTACGAAAGAGTAAATGTAAATTCTCTTGCCCTTGGCTCAATTCAAATATTGTACAGGTGCTACTATAACACAATACATATGCATAGGGATATTTTTAGTAGTGATTATTTATTCATTATCTCCTGCCTTTTTTATATTAAACTGCACATAAAAGCATGCGTGAGCTTTGATTGACTTTGACCCCATTCCCATTCCGTGTGTGTCTACCCTGACTCCGCATCCAATGCCCTTCCTTGTGCTCTAATTCGTATTGTAATCAGTTTATTTTTGTTCAATTAACACACATATATATATCGAACTTTGCGCTATAATTCTATTCATTCCATCGACTAAATAACGTGACGAGTGCTTCGTGTGAAAAGTTATTTAAATAAAAAGAAGGCACGGCGAACACTAGATCCCCTTGCGTATATCAAATGTTCACTATAAGTTGGTAGCTACAGCAGCTCAATAACGTAAACAATATATTTTTAGTCTCAAACCACAGTTTCTGGGTCAGCTATATGATATAGTGATCCGATACAATGGCCCTCAGCAATATGGCGAATGTATTCCAATCTTCATCAATATAGCTTTGAGAATCAATTGAGGGAGTAGCTCGCAAAAAAGTTAATCGGATATGACTATATCGACTCGACTAGTAATACAGATATATAAATATATATATATATATACAGGAGGCCGCAGATCGTTGAACTATATAGGTATAATGAAAACTAATATGTTTAATATTTCCTTCGACTAATCTGTATATTTTCATATGCAAACGATAAAAATGTTTTTTTAGACTTACGTTATATAGTCCGACGTCGTTGCTACTCTATTCAAAATTCCTTAATTCGTACTAATACTAAGTGTAATTTCGCATTTCATCTGCAACAAGATATTTAACATAAGCAGAATTCGATTTTATTTGTAGACTATTTACAATAATTAATTTTATTGTGTAATTGGCAAAAGGTCTATATTAAGAGTAGGAAAATGACTAAGAGCTAACAGTTTTTGTCGTAGATAATATTACCGATATGATTTGATGCGTGTGTGTGTGGTCCAAAAGTGACTACAAATTATACATATACATTTTTGTTGCTACCAATGCTAAATAGTCAAACAACAAAGGGCTAAGCGACTAGGCGGACTTAAAACTACCTATAGACTAAATCTAAAATTCCCGCTACAATTTTGGAAATACATTTTGTGCTACTGTGAAACTACAATGCGAACAGAGCTTTTAAAATGTCGTCTTGTCTCCGTAATAAACGCAATTTTTGTTCCCGTAAAATGGAATCGTTGGAATTATGTGTATTGTGTATGTAAGGCAGAAGAGAAGCGAATGTGCGTCTTAGGCTAGCTTATTTAACGGTATTTCCTCGGTGGGATGCACCTGATCCTTTGGCTCCGGTTTACTGGTGCGGCAGCATTTCGTTTTAATGCCACCCACATCCTTGCGGCACAGCAAGCCCACAACTATGCCCACAACCGCTATGAGCATAATGCCTGCAATTATTATTAACATTTTTCATAATGTGCATCATCATTTAGTCTGTATGGCACTTACATATGAGCAGTGTGTTGATGACCTCCTGGGAGATGGGCACCTTATATGGTTCCTCCTTGGCAGGGATTTGGCTGCCGCCGTTTTCAGTCATGATGCCCGCCTTGGCCACATTGCTGACCGTCTCGTTGGACATGCCGTTATTGTTGGTGTTTCGATTTCGATTGGCTGCTGAGACAGATTTACCTTTTCATCAGTATATATACAAAGCTGACATTTTGTTTATTGAATTTACCCGTGCGTGGTGTCGCTGGCGTCGCTGCTTTTGGTGTTGTTGGCAGCGACGTCACACGCTTAAAAGGGGGATCTGTGGCCTGGATAAGGCTCTCGTTGAATGATGTGCCCAGGACGAGCTCAAAGCAGCTAAGATCAAAGTGCTTGAAGCTGATGTTGTCAATTGTTTTTAGCAGATTGCACAGCTCCTCAATGTTGGCCTGATCGAGTTCGGGCAGCTTTAGTTTAATTAGGTCTTTCAGCGGTGTAAAAGCTCGCGTATTGATTTGCTGACAAAAATTAAAGAAGAAGCATCAGCGTATAGGTATGGGCACAAGTGCGCATGACAGAGGCTAGAGCGAGATAACTACATATGCTACATACACATATTTTAGTGCTGCCAACTTGTCTGCGGCCAACACTTATCGATAAATATTCGTTTGGGTTTGGCGCGCAACTTACTCGTTTGAATTCGTTGTGATCCAAGCGCAGAGCAGTCAGTCCGCTCATATTCATGAAAATCTGCTCCGGCAGCTCTGTCCAGCTGCAATTCGAGCAGCTAAAATCATTTAAACTGGGCTGATTCAAAAAGGAGCCCTCTGTGCGTTGTACAATGCTATTGTTGCTTAGATCCAACAGCGTCAAATCGATGGCTCCCGCGAAGGTGTCGGGTTCGATTTTAGTCAGTTGATTGTTGGCCAAGCGCAGGCGACTCAAGCGTTCCAAGCCATTGAATGCCTAAACGGATAACAATGTGTACTATTATCAAATATTAAAAATATGCTTGCATTAAGCATTACCTCCTTGTCAAGACGCCTCAACAAATTGTGACTTAAATTGATTTCGACCAGTTTGGATAAATTGGCAAAATCCTCGGCACGCAACTCAGCAATCTCATTGTGGCTCAAATCAATAATTGCCGCCCTCTTGGGCAAATCTAGCGGCACCTGGGTCAACTGGGCATTGATGCATTGCACATACTTGAAATCCTCCAGGCAGTGGCAACTGCGCGGACAGCTCGGCTCCAACACATGGCTGCTGCGACGTGGAATGCCTGTAGTTAAAATGATGACAAGGAAGCATCGATTAAAACAGTAAACATTGAGGAGAGTGGTCGTTTATTAGAAACTATAAGAAAGTTAAAGATCATATTAAAAAAAATAATAAATAAATTCAATTATGTGAACTTACAGTAATTGATATATAAACATTTCGATATATGGACGTAATATATATATTTGTGTCACAAACTCACTAAAAATGGGCCTAAATGTGGTTGTTGTCGTTGATGTTAACTGCATTTGGCGATTTTCTGCTATCTCTGGTGATTCGTTGAGCTGAGCTTCATCAGAATAGTCATCATCATCGTCATAATCGAGACTGTCATTCTTGTCCGCTGGCGCTGTCGAGCTAATACTGTAAAACCAAAAAGCAGAATGCAACCTTGTTATACTTATGCTTATTGGGAAATTAGCCAAGTTGAGTCGTTTAATTAGGAACTGTTTTTTTTTTTTTTATCCAAGTTGTTTAGCCGAAAACTCCAAATTGGCTGTGACGTGAGATTACATCAGACGCAGGCGGGCACTCCCAGTAATTTGTCCAGCAACTGTTCCTAACATATTTAAACACGCCACACACAATATCCTATAGTAAGTAGGCTAAGTGGGGTGTAACATATTGAAGTCTTAGAATCGTATTTCGAGTATTAGTTTTTCATTCTGTTATCCTTTATTTTATTTTTTCGTTTTAAATATTATTATAAATATTTGACTTTATATAAAATCATTTGTAACTTTAATTTTAAATTGAAATTTTAATTGATCTTTTTCAGAAAATTCCGATTTTTTTACTCCACATTAAATAAGTAATTAATATTACTTAAATTCTAGTTTTAATTTTTGAGAAAAAAAACATACTAGTATTTCTGATTAGTAGAGGGAATTTGAAAAGTTTCTTATTTCCATTTACTTAAAGTGTTTTCGAATATTTAATGTGAATTAAGTGCAGGGTATATTTTAGTTACGCGTCTTATCTTTTGGTGTTGTTTTTATGTTTTGCACTCAAAGTCGCCTGTCCGCCGCTCTTTATCATTATTCGCGTTTGTTTGTTATTGCTGTTTGTTGTTGCCTGTGTGGATCCGCATGAATGAAATTAGGGCGGGAAACCAGTTTACGTCATGGCTGCAGCGACAACTTAGCCGGTTTTTTCCCCCTGTTCGCCTTCTCTTTTTCATTTCTTCATTGATTCTGGTGCTCACTCTCACTCTCAATTCTTTTGTGGGTTTGCCGTGAATTCTGAAATTCTGAAACCTTCATTAGGCGCTTCGCCAGATTGTACGGGATTTAGCCAGCCAAGCATTCCTTTCAGTTTACGTGTGTCTGTGCGTGTTTAAAATGTTACGAGGTAACTTACTGACTGACTGACTGACTGACTATATGGACGGACAGTGCGTCAAGTGCTTCCCATAATCGCCACTTGCAACTTGTTTTAAATTGCGTGACTGTTCATTCTCGAGAATACATATAAAGGCTACACTAGAATGTAAGTATGTGAATTTAATAGACGTAGATGTCTGAGCTCTACTTAGTAATGGGTATTTATAGTATGGGATTTAGTACAGATATTGCTAGTTTTATAAGTTGATAAGTGTGCTTACAAAACACTCAACGTTGCTTTCAATGACGATTAGTTCAAGACTAACCTAATGCTGATTTAAACTAATTTAACTCAATCGATATAAACAATTTTAATTTGTTATCTATTATTCTCCAATAATTTTATTCATGCTTGATAAGTGTGACCAAATACCGTCAATCGTAAAATGTCAAGAGGACACTTGTAGGACAAGAAGTTTGAGTGTGGCATAAATCAATACTGAGGACCCTTCATGACACTAGTTGTCTGTAAATAGACGGGGCTGCGTCTGAGTCATAAGACGGTTAGGTATGTTTGCTCTAAACTCTTTGAATGTTTGCCGCATTGAATAAACAGCTATTGATAAGTGAAAATTATCAGCAAATTGCAACCGTTTCTCTTATCAACTTGTCGATTAAACTAGTCGCACATATAAACCCATACATATACCTATATACCTAATATATAATAAGTATAATTGAGGTGAGGTACTTATGTAATTTTTACCGTTTTCGCCGGTCATAAAAAATTGTTATAAACAATGTCAGTTTGATATAATGCAGGTTCAAGGTCCGTTTAAGTAAATATACCCGAGTAATTTCAACTGGTTTTCTTTGAAATTCGCTTGCGGATTGTTGTACCTTGTACTTTGTCTTCAAGTGCGAAAGGTTTATCTTTGAATGTGTCATGAAGAATGTGACGATTGTGTTTGATATAATCAATTTCCTATTCGTGTTCAAGTTGTTCTTGTTAAATTAAAAAGACTAAAAGTTAGCTAGAAATGGCAATTATTTATTGGCTAAACAACTGGCAAAATATTTAAAATAAATTATACAGTTTCTTGTTATTTTTATGTTTATTGTTATGGTTGTTTACCTGACGCTCAGCAAAAATATTAAAAGTAATCCGAATTTGTAATAAACGTGCATTTTGATTAAGGTTATTGTTTTTTGTTAAATGTGCTTTGTGGTTGTAGTGTTTTTTGGTCTTTTGTTTTGCTTTTGTTTTCATGCAGGGTAATAATTCATCATGAAATTGTTGTTTCACTTGTCATACTGTTGAATAAAGTTGAAGAAATTTGATTATATAATAAGGTCGTTGAACACTGAAGTCTAGTTGAATACTAGTTTTGTAATATTTTAGTACGCGTTTTAAACATTTTTTTGTTATTATTATAATATATAATTATCACGGCCGTTTAGCGAGAAATGGGAAAATGTGAAATTCCAACACTTGATGTATCCATTTCGTTGTAAATAGCCCGAATGAGCAATTTTATTTCAAAGAATGAGTGTACAATGATCAATACATTACAACAGATATATATATATATATATATATGAGTATATATGCTTGTAGTAGACCTATATATATATAAGTGTTCAGTTATATATGTCGATAATCCTGTTTAATTTCGTAGTCCGTTAACCACGTCCAATTTCGGATTCACTGAAATAATTTCCGTTTAGCTTGAAGGCTCCGCCAAATTATTGTAATACACACACAAACACATGTCTATATATATATATATTCCTATATACATATATTGTATATTCGAATTTGCACACAAGCAATGCTAAAAGCAAAAGCAATTTTGAAGCATTCGTCACAAGACGCACACTCGGCGAAACGCGAGACAAACCGAACACGCTCACTGGCAACCTGTGACTGAGATATATCGATATAAAAGCTGAGCGAAAGCCGCAAGACTTTGCCAAATGCAGCGAGCGAACTTTTGCATATGTTTTTGTTTTATGCTGGGCAGGTGATTTCGTTAGTGAGTGTATTTTTTCTTTCTTTTCTTTTGATGAAGAGAGTGAGTCTCTCACGGCTGCGCCTCACTTTGCCTCACACCTCTCTCCTCTGTCAATTTTCAAATGTTTCTCTCTTTCCGTCTTTCGCTCTGTTTGTGCGCTACACGTTTTACTTTTACTTGGTTGTCTGAGCAATTATTAAACGCTTTGCTTTGTCTAATCGCTAATCTTATCTCAAATTGTTGTGTTATTAAACACTCAGCTCATTGCGGACTCTGCTGTTTCCATTTGAAAAATGTATTTTGTTGTCAACTGTTTATATTTCAAAAATTTTATTTTATTGTATTTTATTATTTATTTTGTGTTAATTATTGATTATTCTCAAGATACAATACCGAAAATTACACACAATTACGTGTTAAATAAATATTAATAGTAAAACAGGCTTTATCATTGTGTTTTAGTCTGTTTCTTGAAATGAACACAAAAATGTGTACAAATTGAAATGCTGCTTGTCTTTTTTTTATCGCCTGGTTGAACTTTAGTCGCTGACGGCTTCGAGTTGTTGTTTTCTGAATGTTGTCGTCTTTTAGTATACAATGTTTTTATACGACACACTCAGTGTTTCAAGTCTACAAGTTACGCGAGCTTTAAGCATACATTAATAATGTATATGTGCGGCTAACTTATACACATTTGCCTCGAGCCATGCGAATGGTGCGAGCGTCCCTGACAAACTGAGCAGCGCACCGATTGTGGCATCGATTCCAGCGCTACAAACTCAGAGAGAGAAATAGAGAGAGAGAGAGAGCGGCACGCTCTCTCAGAACAAGCTTTTTTCTTTACCAACTCTACGTCTTTTACATTAGAATTTAGCAAGTGTGTTTTACGATAATGCGCATCGCTGTTTTAATATTCTCACAATTATCAAAATATAGCTCAAAGTGAACATGACATAGCGGGTGTTCTCTGTATTTCTCTCTCACTCTCTATCTCCCAGTTGCAATTGTCTTTTATTTGCTATGCGCTTTACATGTCATTGACTTTTGTTTTATTCTGATTGTTTTTTTTTTTTATATTTCGTTTTTGTGCTTTGGCTGTTCGCCAGTCCAACTCAAGTCTTTTGTTAGTTTTTAATTGCCTAATATTGTTGTAATTTTTATTAGAGCTCATTGTTCACTCATTACAGTACAGTGTGCATAAGTGGTCCACACATTTTGGCATATTTATCAAAAAATGCTGTTACTCATTGTGCATATAATTTCCCAGAAAATAGTGTTTGTTTTTTTTTGTTTGGTCACGCATTGCAAACTTTTTTTTGCTTTGCTCGCATTTCGAAGGTCATTTGAATCTGCAATAAAAATTTCAGAACCTTTTTAAACTCTCACAAAAGGCAGCTTCCAACGAATATAGGTAAACAAATATTGAAAAGGGAAATAAATCGTAATGAATAAGCTGCTTTAAAAGGCAGCTGCATTTTGAGCTTGGGGTAAATTTTCAGAAGCAACTGAAAGTTCAAATTCACCCTAAGGAATTACTTTTGCATAAGGCAGCTTTCAAAGCAGCTGTTCCACTAACCCTTTCTCATACTGAGCGGGAGCTTCTTAATTTTTCGGATTTAGAAATTACCATAAATCATTTCAGTTTGACCTTGCGACAGCATCGTCGCAGTCAAGAAATGTGTACATATTATATTCCATTATTGCTTGTCGGTCGGACAAAAGATCTCGTTGAATCTGAGGAAAAGCACATGTCATGAATAATTCACATACAACAATGGCATGTGGGCTCTCTTGATTGAGCTGAATTCATTCGCATAGTACGCGATTTGTTTGCCATGCTTCCAGCAGTAAATTTTATTTATATTCTCTCATTTTTTTCTTTTCTTTCTTTTTTTTACATTTTTTAACATTGCATTTAGTTTGCTACACTTAGTTTAGCTTAGATAGTGCACTACAAATCATACGAATAATGGTTAATATTCGATTGTGTTATTATAAACCACTTGCATCGTATTACGAGTTGAGACAAGTTGAGGCGAGATCAAGTATCGGGCAAAGATCAATTTCCGGTTAGTTGAGGAGGTTCAACATTGACATTTTGCAATCCGTAGTCGTCGTTGTTTAACGGTTTAAGTGCTTAGGCCGCCGTTGTCTGATCCTGTGTCGATGTCGTTGTGGATACCGCCGAGCTGGACTCGGGTGCCTTCTCCTCGATGGCCAGCCAGGGGCAACGCTTTTGCAATTCCAAGCGGTACCTGGGGTGGCTGATGGCATACACAAAGGGATCTATGCAGGCCACCAGCTTGCAGGTGCATGCCGGTATCATTGTTGCACCCGGTGTCAGCAGGCTCTTATCACCGAATGCGCCGATTAGCGACATCACTCCGTATGGCGTCCAGGAGACGAAGAACAAAAAGCATATGGTTATGGCTGCTTTGGCAATCCGTATCTCGGCCGTATCCTTGCTCTTGTCCACATTGGATCGCAGCGATTCCACGTTCATCTTCTTGGCCTGGTCGCGCAGCGCCTTTTCATGCCTGAAGACATGTTGCACTATCTGGCTGTAGTAGTAGAGGATCATCAGTGTGGGGCACACGAAGCCAAAGAAGAATATGGTGCCCACAAAGAGGCGTGTATCAAAGTTATCCGACAGATAGTCAAAGCTGCAGGATGTCAGATAACCCTCCGGCACAAAGCGATCCCAGAACTGGGTTAACGGCAATACGACCCATGGAGTACAGTAAAGCCAGATGACAATGTTCATCATGATGGCCTTGGTGAAGGTCATGTTGCGATTCATCGGCTTCGTTATGACATTGAATCGATCGTAGCCAATTGCCGCATTGGTCATCCCAGCACCCAGACCCGAATACGAACCGATGGCCGCAAACAGTTGGCAGCCAGTGTTGCCCAGTGCGAAGCCCCGATGGAAACTATTATAGATGAACATGGGCGCCTTGGCGCACATTATAAAATCGAGCACGGCCAGATTTAGCACAAACATATTCGATGGTGTTCGCAGTGATTTCGATGTGCTGAATATCCAGATGACCATCCCATTGCCCACGGTCGAGGCGCAGAACAGAAAGATGTAGAATACCCCGAGCATATAGTGCATCGATGCGGGCGGCTCCAGCTGGGTCAGCCAGTGCTCCGGTATATGCTGTATCTGATCCGGCGGCACATTCCATCCCAGAAACTGCAGATCACCGTTGCCCGAGACACGTGCCTCCGGTCTCAGCACAGGACTCTCGCTGGCATTGCACAGCGTCCTCACGGGATCCCCCATTTCTTCACTGCTCGACTGCACACTGCTCCACACAATTTTTGCTTATAGTCTGTCCAACGAATGCACTGCGTATTTTATACCTGTTCCCCACAGCAGCAGTTGGCTAATTGAATTTGGCTTACAGGCTTGCGTGCCGACAAATCTCTTTGCTTGTAATTTTGCCAGCTGTGCAGTTAAATCAAATGCCGAACAACTTGGCTCAGAACGACCTACAATGATTTGTATTTGTTTTTTTTTTTTTTTTGGGTGTCATCAATATTAACCGCGAGCAGAAGACAATGGCCAGTTAAATGTTAAAAGTTAAATAAAAACAAATAAATAATAATAAAGTACATAAAATAAATAAATAAATCTTGAGGTATTAATATAGACAATTGTTCAAAATATATTGCAAGGATTGGTGAAACCGAGGAAAAAGCCCAATCAAACATCAAATTGTTAAACGGGAATAGTTTAGTAATAAGGAAAATAAAGTGAAGTAAGTAAAAAGTGGGAGTGAACCTGCAGATAAGATAAGATAAGATAAAATTACCATAGTCAATCATGCTCAGACATTTCCAGTAGATATGCTTGTGTTGAGAATTGAATTAAATTAAAATCAAATTAACATACTTAAATTATGAACTATGAAATGACGCTAACTTTTGTGCTTTTTTTATATGTTTTAGTATTGCAATGGCGGTGATCTGGCGGATTATCTGAGCGTTAAGGGCACCTTGAGCGAGGATACTGTCAGACTATTTCTCATACAACTAGGTAAGCTTATGAGATTTATTGACTTATTCATATTTGACACAAACTAATCATCAAGTTGGTTTTGCTTGCTTTCGTAGCTGGTGCCATGAAAGCACTTTATACCAAAGGAATTGTGCATCGTGATCTCAAACCACAAAACATTCTACTGTCGCACAACTATGGCAAAACTTTGCCAGCACCATCGAAAATAACGCTGAAAATTGGTAAGCAAATCCAATCAAGCAAATCACTTAGAGAGTGTTCCAAAAATTCTAAATGTATCATAACAATCAGTACACCGATGAATTAAAATTAATCTCTAATATAAAGTTTCTTCAGTTCTCTGAATCTTATAATCTTTGAAAATTATTAAGTTGTGTGTGCTTCTAATTAGCGAAGTATTCTAATGCTCGGAAATCCTATTTAAAAAATAAAAATAAACAAAAATCTGTATTTTTATCTATAAAATTATTATTTTTTATTTATAAATATTAGCTGTAATACATTTATCTTCAAATAGTATAGCAAATTAATAATTTAAGTAAGACCACTAGGGACTAGAATTTAAACTCTGTTTATAATAATAGTGATTTCTAGTTTTATTTCTGTAAATGTGTTATATATTAAAATGAATAATTTATGCAAATATTTATAGTCTTCTCAAAAACTTGAACAAAATATTAAAACATGTTTTGGAATGAACAATTTCAAAGGCTTCTCAGAAGCACTCAATTCAGATGTTTTAAGACTTACAGCTGAAAGTTCTACATATATTTTTTAAGAATTTAAGAGTGCAAATTAGAATACTAATTAAATCGTCGTTTTATTATTACAGCTGATTTTGGATTCGCTCGTTTTCTCAACGAGGGCGTCATGGCAGCCACCCTGTGCGGCTCTCCCATGTACATGGTAAGCAGTTTCCTCAAATCAAATTGACGCCTTCCCTATCTAACTGTAAGAAACACAAATATTAACAGGCACCGGAAGTGATTATGTCGCTACAATATGATGCAAAAGCCGATCTCTGGTCGCTGGGCACGATTGTCTATCAATGTCTGACGGGCAAGGCGCCATTCTATGCACAAACGCCCAACGAGCTGAAGTTCTACTACGAGCAGAATGCGAATCTGGCTCCAAAGTAAGATATACCTTTGGGTTGTATAATAAAGCGAGATCTGACTTTAGTTTGTGTGTATCTTTTGTAGAATACCGCATGGCGTATCGCCGGATTTGCGCGATTTATTGCTGTGTCTGCTGCGTCGTAATTCCAAGGATCGCATATCATATGAGAGCTTCTTTGTGCATCCCTTTCTGCAGGGCAAGAAGGCAGCCGTCTCGCCAGGTAAGATTTCAGCTCTTCTCCGCCCATGTATGTTCAATGCTAATCTAACCATCTGATTATATGAATAGCTGATATGCCATCGATGTCTAGCGGCACTCCGCCCGTCAAGGCAAAGAGTCCGCTGCAACAGCAACTGGAGCAGGAGCTGCAGCTGGTCAAACTGGCCGAGCAGCAGCAGAAGGAGCGTGAAGATCAGGAGGCAGCGATGGATGATGAGAATGCCAGTGAGTTTACTTCAACTCCTGAACTCTTCAACTGCAAAAGCCTGACTAACTATTATTTATTATTCTGATGACAGTTTCTGTGGTGCGTAATCCGGCTATTTGTGCCACCATTACCCCGGTGGGTGTGCTGTGCGATAGCGAGAACAACAGTGCCTCCTGCAGCTCGCACGAGGACTCGGATGACTTTGTGCTGGTGCCCAAGAACCTGCCCGAGGATCAGCGTCAGGGTCACACAGCGGCCGGCCAGGCTCGTCAGCCGCAGCAGCAGCAGCAGCCCACACAGAACCAATCCAGTCCACCTCGTCCCAGCAGTTTGCCCATTTCGGAGCCCAAGCCAGTGCCTGCACCAGCTCGTCGTCAGCTTCCAAATGTGGGCGCTGGTGTTGCCGTCGGCTCGCCGGGTCGGCAGAGTGGCATGCCGCTCACCGTGGCTACCTTGGCGGCTGCTGGTCATCAAATACCGCGATCGCAGCCAATCAGTGTTAAGCAGCCGCGTCCGGATCAGCGCAAGAGTAGCGTCAGCAGTGACATCAACTCTATTTCGCCGCCGGCCGTGCAATTTGCAATTGGCACCCCGCCGACCCGGATGCGTTCCGCTTCTGGTGGCTCGCTGTCGGAGACACCGCCGGCGCATGCGCCTAGCACATGGCAAGTGTCGCCGGGACACTCACAGTCGCCGTTGCGCAGAAGTGGCAACAGTTCGCCGGTGCTTCCGTCCGCCGCGTTGACCAAACTGCCAACACTTGGCAGTCCCACGCTGCTAGTGGCACCCGGGTCCTTGGGCTCGATTGGATCCGCAGGCAGCGGATCGGAGAACAACAATCACCATCACCACATGCTGGGACCGCGTGCCTTTACGCTGCCCGAATTGGGTGCCACTGGCGGCCTGCATAGCCTGCTGGACACAGCTCCGGGCACAGAGCCGCATGCATTCCTGGCCCCGGAGCTGTCCGAGGAGACGCTGATGGATCGCGAGCACAACGAAACACTTTCCAAGCTCAACTTTGTGCTGGCACTCACCGATTGCATCCAGGAGGTGGCCGACTCTCGTTGTGCGCCGCTCTCTACGCTGATGGTTGCCGGCAGCCAGAACGCAGCCGAACACCATCATATTCCACCTCACGCCCCGGAGCACTGCAAGCGAGCGGAGCGTCTGGTGCTCCTTGTTCGCGCTCTCCAGCTGCTATCGTCCGGCCTAAACCTGGCCTCGCACCAGCTGCGCAACGGTCAGCTGAAGCCGTCGTCGAACGTGAAGAACGGTAAGTGTTGAACACCCATTGAGTGTCCCATGTCCAAGACTAATCGCATTTCCAATTGGCTTTACCCGCAGCGCTGCTCACCATGAATGCCAAATATCGCAGCATCTTGTCCGAGTCGAAGCGTCTCAATGGCACCGGCCTCCTGCAGAAGGCAAACGCATTTAACATAACCGCAGATAAAATACTCTACGACTATGCGCTGGATATGGTAAGCAGGGGCAGGAATCCCAAAAGGAAAAACGCTCACAAATGTTTTCTAATCGAATTGTGTTTCACTTTGGCTTTACAGTGTCAGGCGGCTGCTTTGGATGAGCTTCTCAAGAATACGAAGAACTGCTTTGAACGCTACAATACTGCACACATTTTGCTTCACTCTTTGGTGCAAAAGTGCAATCATCCACAGGACAAATTGCTGTTGAATAAATGTACGTCAAATAAGAGCAGTATCCAAGTAGTTTCCACTCCTTGTTGTTGGCTGGCCTACAACTAATCTTAATATTGCCTTTACAGATCGCGATGCCGTCGAGAAACGCTTGAGCATATTGCAGCAACATGGATACATCTATGTAACCGATGAGAATGCCTAGAGAGAAAGAGAGAGCAATCCACACATCCATTGTCGACAATTCCTTAAGTTATTTGCCCCATTTAAGTTGAGCGTACAACATGTGATTAAAGAAAAACTACGAGTACTCTATACACACACAAACACACACACACACATCTACAAGTAATATTAAAGAAATAACAGCAGATCGTTTCAAGTGCAAGATCTTAGTCGAGACTTGAGCAACTTTTAAACTGACAACCAAACTGACAGTTGTCCAATGTAAATATTTTGATATGCGAGTACGTGCGTAGTTTTTGTTTCTTTTTTTAAATATAATTTTTGTTAAAGCTTATAAATGCGCCTGCGCTCGACGCTCATATAGTCTTTAAGTTATGAATAATGCAAACATATACATATATATACATCTATATATATATATATATACACACACGCAAAGTATATACATATATATATATATATAGGCATGTTTCGATTTATTAATTACAAACACGAAACAAAGGATAATCAGCAATGTTTATGGGCAGAATGCAAGCCAAACTCAGTTTAAATTATGTTACGAAATTGCATATAGGTGCAGGCAACTTTCAATAGGTTTGTTCGCATAATTTGTATGTCTATTATTATTATATAATCTACATTTTCCATTTAACAAATGTCATTTCGATATTTCTTTATGCATACAATACGCGTATATTTATGGCTGCACTACACAAACAATTTATAATGTGCTATGTTCATAGTTTTTAGTTAGGTTTTCCCTTAAACAATCAACACAAACATTAAAACAAATAATAATAATTTATGTCAAGCATATTTTAAAGAAATTTAAGTTTTTTACAAAGCCCACAAATTTAATAAGATAATATGTATGATATACAGACAAAAAAAAAGAATGAAAATTTAAAAACTAATAAAAATACCATGAAATACAAATATTTGAACTGATGATTTTGATTGCTAATTAGCACTTACAACAGACACCTAACGAAGAAAGGCCAGGACTTAATACTTTTTGAATTGTGCCTAAAGTTATAAAACTGGGTTAATACGACTACAGGTTTTGCGCATAGCTTTGTCAATCGAAACAATCAATCGTTTTTTAGCTCTGGTTAGTTTATTTCATTTTCTATTCTAATCAACTTCTTTTGCACTTTCCAATTTAATGATAATTTTGACTTAATCAAAAACAACCACTAAAGTGGCACCCAGTTAAGAGTCCGTTGCATGTTTTTGTTGCGGCGTATTTTGCATTGGTGACGCCGTTCCGTAGTTTCTGCCAATCTGCTGCTGCTGCACTGCGTAAAATGGCAACTGAGACAGTTGGTTGTAAAATGGAACAGAATTCGTAGGAGCTGTCGTTGGAAATTGGCTGGCATTGAACGTATGCTCATTAAATTCCATCCAATTATCATAGAGGTCTTGGATTTCCGACACAAATGAGTTGGTGGCACCTCCAGCGATCCGCTTATCATTCTCTGCGGCTGATTTACTTGTTGTCGCTGATTTGGGTTGCTTATTTGACTTGCTGGCATCCGGTTCAAAGTTTGCATTCGATGATTGTGCGGGCGTAGGACAAGAGTTGGAGCAGCAGTGGTTGCAGGAGCCATTGCAGCAAGTGTTGCCACCACAGCAGCAACGATTCTTATACCAACAATAACAGCAAGTATAAGGATTATAATAGTAGGAGTAACGTGGCCAGCAACAGCAACACGAGTTGCAGCCGGAATTGCAGGTAGATGCACAGCAGTTCGCATTGCCCTTTTTTGGTTGTGCTGCTTGCGACTTGTCCTCAATGCTGCGAATAAAGTTAACTTGAGTTGAGCATGGGCAACTGTACAGAATGAGTTGTGAAATATACTTACTTTCCACTGATTAATGTATTACAGCCACAGTTGCGAGTCGGCTTAGATGAGTTCTCTTCATTGTTGGTATTCTGGTCAGAAGTTTTGATCCGGTCTTTGCTTGGCGCCTTCTTCGGCCGCTTGCTTTTGGGTATTGATTCCTCCGACTTATCGGACTTTGGAGACATGTTAATTGGCAGTAAAAGGTAACAGCTACCCGGCGGACGAGGAACTTGCAACGACTTGCAAATGCTGTCAATTAAAAAATCTACATGAGCAATAAGTCTTCAGACATTGGCTATTTATATATTTGGTTTGCATTGTTTTTCTATTAAGATTCGATATGACATAAAACTCACCGCTCGACAAGATCCGGGCTGGCATTGCAGCAGTTAACAATTTGAGGGTTCGTGCTGCTGTTCGTTTTCCCTGTACAATTGGGCCTCCTTAAGGTAAACCCCAGATCATGTTCTTTGTTGTCTTTCAATTGAGTTTTTGGGCTGGGCTTGTCAACTCTATTCATATCTTTGGTATTGGCTTCCCCTGGACATTTTTGAGATGGAGGAGCACTGGCAGATCTACCCGGCGTTAGTCGCGGATATTCTTGAGGTGGAGCACCGGCGTCACAGTACGCTGATTTTTCTGGATATTCTTTAGATCGAGCACTGGCAGCAGGGCACGTCGTTTTTTCCTTTGGACTTTGAGGGATATTTACGGGAGGCTGAAAACACTGTAAATTGGGATAAAAACAGGGAAATATGCCAGGCATTTGGCCAACTGGCGCAGCACACGGAAAATAGTGTCCCAACTGCCCTGGATGTGGCTGTAATTGCTGTAAGTCTCTGCCCGTACACGGATCAAACTTGGCAGTCTGCTTGCTGGGTAGTCCAGCCGCTGGAATATCACACAGCCGTGGTGCGAGTTGATTTGCAGCACCATATTCCATATTCATGCCAGACAACTGGTTGGCTGGGCTTATCACTCCAGGATAAACAGGTACATTCTCAATTCTTATAGTGGATCCGTCGGCTGCTTGGAATACAGTCGGTGTCGGGTTAGCAGTGCAATTTTGATGTCTTCCAAAATTGGATACTGCTGTGTCTTGACATATTGGATTAGCTATAGGTCTTTGTTCGTCCACAATATTTACATTATCATTGCAACATATTTCCTTCTCTTTCTCATTATTAAATCCATTATCCTTAGATTTAGCATTATTTGAAATCTTTGGATTTTCATTACGAACGGAAGGTGGGTCTTGACAAATGGCATAGGCTACAGGTGTTTGGCTATCCACATTTTTTCTATTATCATTGGAACGTAATTTACTTCCTTTCTCATTATTAACTCCATTGTCTTTGCATTGACTATTCTTTGAAATCTTTCGATTTTTATTATTTGGTTCCAGTTTCCCTCTAGATTTTGTACGATCGTGAAGAAAATTTGGAATTATCATATTTGAGAATTTCTCTTCACGCGGAAGCCCAGGGCGGCACAACACATTACAAGTCTCTTGGCAACTAAAAAAATGCGGAGCAGTAGATTTAGATAGGAATTACAATGAAAAGAATACTGAATTACCAGCCATTGCAACAGTTGCAGCAATCAATACAGTTTAAAAAACTGGAAAATAAAAACTATGTTAAAAAATGTAAATGACGTCGTACTACTTTTAAAGGACTCACTTCTCCGTACAAGGCTCACACATTTTAATATCTCTTCGTCCATTTAGATAATCATCGTAAAATCATTAACGTAAAATTTACTCAAAACTTAAAACAAATATTTGATGTTTATATCAAAGTCGATTTCGTTCGGTTTCCCCAACTTCTTTCAGATGCTGTAATAACTGTGTAGCCTTCAAAATATTCCCTGTCTATACTTTTGTATATACGAGTATATACACTATAACATATAGTAAATCAAGATAAAATGCTAAAGAATGTCTCATTAATCATAATCACCAACCAATTCAATCTACTATATAATTGCTGGGTTTCTAACCAATATTTTTATTTTTTATCTTTTATATCTTTCAAAAGACAACCAACGAATTTTTTAAAGTCACTGAACAGTTCCGCTTTTTTGACAATCAAAGTTGTAATTAGAAACGTTTCAAACATGTCAGCAAATTAATTTGAACGGAAATATTGTTGAATTGGTTGCATGCCTCCAGCAAAATGCGTAAAACTCAGGCACGAAGAAGCAGCCCCATGTGGTACACTGCGGCATCGGAGTACGCAAAGAAGTGCCAAAGACGCCTTCATAAGACGGAGATCAGCAGTCGGGCTTGGAACGAAAGCTTTGTCGGGCATGGCAACAGATTGCGTATTGTTGAAGGTACTATCAGGAACACAGCATCTGGATGGTGCCGTCCACGCAGTTCGACCATGAGAAATGAGTACTTGTTACCGAGGGCGACAAACCCAACATTCGTTTCTTCTTCATCGCCTGATATGGTGCATAATTTAGGGGAACCGTGGCATAATAGCAATAACTTTGTCATAAAGTTACCATCCATGGTAAACAGATTCGAAACTGCCTCACAATCCGATGAAGACAATGAGTCCAACGCTGAAACTTATACACCATTCAGCGTTGAAGAAACCCAAGAAGCCAAGCAGTTTTTGATGAAAGGTTCAGCAATGTTATTGCAATCGAATAGGATGCCGCTTATCATGGTGCATCCCAATTCAAAGCACGGTTCCCCTTCTGTTACCCCAAACATCAAGAAACCGCCGAATGAAAGCTTAAGATTGTTTGGGTCGCAAGGGGAAGCAGCTGAAGATGATCCTGCTAACAGCGAGCAAGACGATGCTGGATTCGCTGTTGCAGGCGCAATTGAGTCCAAAGCAAATAATACTGCAATGAAAAAAGTAACTGAAAAAAATACCAAATTTGATGAATTTAACTGCAAGCTTCCAAGAGTGCTTCAATGCTATCATGGTCAACATCCAGCGACGGATCACTACGTGTTCAATGATGAGAATATGGTTGCTGCCTGTAAGGTGACCGAGCAACATTTTATAAGGTAACTTTATTAAATGAATCACTAGCGATGTATTTCCGATTTATTTTTTGCTGCTAGCATCGACTGTGATGAGGGGAATCAAATGGAAATGCAGGCAAATCGGGGCAGGCATTGGAATGCACCATCACAGTTTTCCTTAGCTGATTACCAACAGGAACAAGACAGAAATTGTGCCATCAATTCTTGTACTTGCTGTCCCCCCAGGCATTCGCTTAACAATCATGAATGTGCCTGGAAAAGGCCGACTTTTATGTCACAGCAACAATTAAGCAATTCATCCAATCCGAGTTCTTCCTTCATAATGTGCTGTCATCACCAGCAGACATCCTCGAATGGCCCCACCGAACTACTTGCCCAGCAGCTACAGAACCAGATGAATCGGGCACAGCTACAAATATCACAGGTGCAAGTGCAACTAAACAAGGTATGTGGTGCATCTAAGATGCAACAAGTCAAGGGGCATGCGCATGCAGAGTCCAATAGGCAAACGCGTAGAGATTGTGACAAAGAATCACTTCCATTGGATAACGAAGACGCAACGACAGCTCCACTCGTGCAGTCTCCAAGTAATTCAGATGTACAATATTTGATGGCGCCAGCGCCAGTAATGGGCTCGGGCTTCCATGCCTTACAACAGGCAGCGATCGAAGCTCGAGAGGCACACTATCAGTACTGTGATGCTGCATCTAGAACTGCAGTGGAGAGCCAACAATGCTTTTACACACCTGCTCAATGTGGTATGGAAAATAAGCAACTGTACCAGCAGCAGCAAGCATGTCAGCAGGAGTGGCAGCAACCGTACCCACAGCAACAACCATACAAACAGCAGCAGCAACCGTACCAGCAGCAACAACCATACAAGCAGCAGCAGCAACCGTACCAGCAGCAACAACCATACAAACAGCAGCAGCAACCGTACCAGCAGCAACAACCATACAAGCAGCAGCAGCAACCGTACCAGCAGCAACAACCATACAAACAGCAGCAGCAACCGTACCAGCAGCAACCACCATACAAGCAGCAGCAGCAACCGTACCAGCAGCAACAACCATACAAACAGCAGCAGCAACCGTACCAGCAGCAACAACCATACAAGCAGCAGCAGCAACCGTACCAGCAGCAACAACCATACAAACAGCAGCAGCAACCGTACCAGCAGCAACAACCATACAAACAGCAGCAGCAACCGTACCAGCAGCAACAACCATACCAAGCGCAGGCAACTTGTCCAAGTATTCATTGCCATCGACCGTGTTGCAGGCAGCGATGTGCTCGGATGCGTTTCATGCTGCCACCCTGCTGGCAGGGTCGCTGAAGGGGGAGGCCAACAAAGATGCGCCAAAAGGAGTTCGTAACGTAACGTGCCTTGTACAGTGAAAAAGGATTGCAACGACGACCTTTGTACAAAGTATGCTACATTACAAGCTTGATTCACTTACGGAGAGCGTTATCCAGAAGTAAATCCAATTCGCGCAAGGCTTCCATTTCAAGTTAAATATTTCAGTAATGTCGCTTACGTGTAAGCTTAAGTATATAAATTGTCAAAATAGATAATGCTTTCAGAAATAAAACGTGTGCAGAAAGTAGTTTCTGTTCTTTAAGCATGAATCAATTAGGTTTTCAAAGATATTAAATCTGTTTCCTTCACGTATTGAAAATGTTGTCAATCGTTGAAATAATTTCACAGATTGGGGTCAAAATTTGTAGCTTTGTTCCTTTCGAATTATAAACGTGTTGCTTCCTCAATGAGATTGACAACGCATTCCACTCAAATTACAGATTTCTTATTAAAAACAATAACCAAGTCAATTATTGTTTTTATTTAGATTTATTTAATAAGAAATGTATAATTTCAATGGAAGATGTTGCTGTTTACGTAGAAGCTGTAATTGCTATGGCTGTCAGTATTCATGTCAACTCATGCAGGAAGTGGCAAGAGAAAATCAGAAGTTTTACAGCTTAGTGGATGGAGAAAGCCTAAAAATGCTGGAGGGTATATCTGCATCGACACAGAATTCGGAGTACAAAAAAACGGATGACTCTGTGTTGTTGAAGTCACCTCGGGTGGGACGTCAGGATAGTGATTTGGAAAGCTCAGGGCCAACTAATTCAACCAGGGATAAACTATATAAGCAGATGAACGATCGAAGCTACACCAAGTTGATAGGATCAACAGAGCAATCGTTAAAAAATGGGATATTAGCAACATCCACAAAAGCATCAGTGGTTCAAGACATATTTAATCGAAAAGACAGCAAAATTAAAAATACATATACAAATGGCTACAAGACTTCAGCACAGATTCGATTAAAGGCAGGATTAGAAAAAAATAAGAATCAACCAATTAGACCAGATAATTCAGTACCATTAAAGTTGAAGTCAAAGAAAGAACCAATTCAAAGGAATTCAATTTCCGAAGTATGGAATACGGAAAAAAAGGACTTTTTAAGTAAAATTACGTCAGGCTCTTGTAGCCACATTTTCCGCTCCAGTGTGAATGGAAAAAAGCTTCTGGCCAAGAAAATCCAAACTGATATTATCAAGAAACAATGTTCAAAGCCAGAAAAGCCGGTGCGAAAGATTAGACGAAAGCGCAACGTCAAGAGTCAACTCGGTAAAAAGCCACTCCCAATGACAGATGCTGTGCCTGAGTGCAAACAAAGCAATGATATTTGGTAAGTAGTATAAGGACGAGACTGCGTCAGTTGATCGTTTAAAAATGAAGTAATTTTTCTTGATAAAGGTTTGAGTGCAATTTTCCCATAAGAGTTAGCATACCCCCCTCAATATGTGTGCGTAATCCTTGGGGTATCTTGCACAAGAATATGCAACCAGACGCACTCAAATTGAAGACCTTGTTACCTCCCAACAACAATGCCAATGTTCAGACAGGTTTTCCCCCAATCCCAGTAAAGATAAGAGCTGCATTACCATCTGCATCCGCAAGAAAATGGGGCATCACTGTGCGACCCTTGGGCTACGGACCCCGGACGAAGATAGTTTCTAAGTCAAAGTTTAAAACTGAATCGAACACTCGCTCTGAACTAATCGGGATACCAAGGCAAGGCATTTCACATAATAACGAGGAGAGCCAGAGACGTGAGCTGCAGAGTTCAAAAGGTGGTAATGCATTTGATGGAGGAGCACAGATAAAATTAGGGTCTGAATATTGTAAAATTTACCCATATGAGCCAAAAAATATGTCCACCAATATTAAATCAAGGCGAGAGTACGAAACGCCAAATGCTAACTCAGAATTTATAGCTACAGATCCCAAGCAGGCCCAAATTGCAGCGGAAGCCAAAAAATCGGATGGTTTTAATGAACTGCTAGATTACCTTCGATTACCAGTAAATGTTAAAAATGGGCACCAAATCTCTCGACCGCTTTGGAAACCACTTAAATCTAAGGACCAAGAATCTGTAGATAAGGCTCAAAAGCATAAAATGATTAATATTGATAATGGTTTCCAATTCAATCCAAATTCAAATATGAACAACTTTTGCCACAAAGAGCCGATGTAAGTAAGAGTTGTAAAACTAACAAATATCAATGTTCATACAATACTCGTATAATAAGCTATTAAGTGTAATTTCGACTATGTAATGATTGAATCTGAATCATTGCAATGTAGTTTTAATGCTTACTATTGGTTTTGTACATTTTCTGTTAAAGATAATAATAAATAATATTTTTTAACTGCAGAGGTGAGTCCCAAAAGGGAGAATTACCCGTACCAAATCAAAAGAACAGCCACAACAGTGGAATGGACACCGTATGTCAACCAGAGAAGTGGTAAGTGATAAGCCAGAACAATCCATACACAACTAACTAAAACTCAAAACCTTATCACAGTAATCAATGGCTGAAGAAGCAAGTATTACCAAAAGACAGAGCAGAGCTCGGTTCGGGGCCTACCAGTAAAACAATAGACGTACATAATTCTCCTATTAGCTTCAATGAACGACATAAAGTGAAATCAAATCAATCGAAATTGTCGCAAATGAAAAATGTTAACTCAAAACGCGCGGAATTTCAGAGAACCTACAACGCCCAATCCAAAAGACCCTTAATAACTGAAGCTCAACTTTCCACAAAGGCCAGTGCCCATCCGAATCGTTGGGTGTCCACTGGATCTAACTCGCAAAGAGAAAAAAAAGAGAAAACTGCTTTGAAGTTGCGAAAACCGACTGCGAGTTCAAAGCCTAACACTGGTTGTACTAATATTCATTCTTGCATTCATCCAAATCAATCTGATAATCCATATAGTAATCGTGATATAGTTGAACCGAATTCCAAATTCGAATTCCACAAATTAGATGAGTGCAATACCAGCCCAAGTATTTCGTTTTCGCAGCAAGTGAAAGTGCTACAAGAGCAAAAGCAAAAGTATCTGCAAAAACTCCGAGAATTACCACAGTCAGGGTTGAAACCACAGCAATCCGCGCAGAGCGAAAAAAATGAAAAATATGCAAAATTGCTTAAGAGTTTACAACAAGATCAAAAACAGCAACGAGTACAAAAGGTTTTGAAACAGCAAACACAATCACTTGATCATCCACATGAACAGAAAGAGCAATCACTGAGGCAGCACCAAGAACTAAATCACGAGAATACAAAGCCTAGAAAGATAACAAGAGATTTCTATATGAAAACCTTGGACAAGTATAGCATACAATATATGCCTATCGGTTGGCTGAATTTTGGGCCAAGCAAGATTCCAAATTACAATAAAAGGAACCAACAAAAGTAGCATTCCTATTAAACAATTCAAGCAATTACATTTTCGGATCTGCTTGTGGCTTTATTGTGGCAAGGCATTTGAATATTCTGGCTGCTTGTGCTTGGTCAGAAATGTTGCTTCCTGTGGATCAAACGTTTTGGTTCCAAATATTGATTTTCGTTCTGATTTTTCCACTTGCTGGGGCAGCGAGAGAGAGGCGAGTGGTGTATCCATGCTGATCCTGTCTGCAGGGAATACACATTGATCGTGCAGCAACTGCTGTTGCTGCTGTTGATTATCGTAGAAGGCTTTATAACGCTGGCAATGGCATTGCACCGGATAACAATAGCAGTTGCTAATGCGTTGTTGAGGCAACCTTGCTGTGGGATACAGCTGTGTTGGCTGCTGCAAATGATGACTGCAATGGGATGCCACTCCTGGCGAGTGACAATAGCCGAGTGAAGTCTGTGTTGACGTTGGCCTCAGCAAGCAGCAACTGCTGCAACAGTTGCCATAAGTTGCTGGTGCTCCCAGGTATTGCTGCTGTTGCACCTGTGGTTGCGGAAAGTTGGCATATTGGCAATAATGACTTGTTGCTGGTATTTGCTGATAGTTGTCAGCTGCTGGCATATTTGAGCAAGAGCTCCAATTGTTATTCGGACCATTTGCTGGTGCCGCTGACAACAATGGTTGCTGCTGCGGCGCAATTTGTGCGTTGGGTGCCATAAAGCTAATCGTTAAGTGTGGCACAGTGTTATTAGTTGTGGAATGTGTTGGTGCTGATACTGCTCCCACACTCTCTGCCTGTGCCTGATTAGTTTTGTGGTGCTGGTTCAACTTGTTGGATAATTCGCTGAAGTGACGCATTGATGACGACGCAATTAGATTCTTTTCGACAGAACTCTTGGAAATACTACAATCCGGTTGCTTCAAACTCGCATCTGTCGCTGGACAGCCTCTGTTGTGTCCATGGAGCATCTTGGAGCGCACGGCGCAGTGCAGCGGGAACTCATCGGTTTGGGAGCCAGTGTGGGCACCAATGTCGCATGGCGAGGTCTGCTGCTCTGCATGACTGCGGTAGATGGTACGGTTGCAGTGGCTCTGCAGCGTTTCTTCCATGTGCCTTTCCACCAGTGCATCCTCCAGCACCACAAAGCTTGGTTTGACGCTCAGCCTCTCGTTGTGCATTTTGACCAGTTGATCATGCATCCTCTCCAGAGACTGCGCATTAGTTCCGGTCATGTTACTCTCGTTCAGCCCCTCCTCCGAGCTGCTGTCAACATCCTCAAGCAGCGCTATGCGTATCCTTTGTTTTCCGCGACGCGACTTTTTTCGGGATTCATGGCCGATCTTCTGCTTGTCTATTTGCACATTGACCTCCTTGCTATGGTTACTGGGACTTACTTTGAACTGGCCATTGCCGTCCACAAGAATTATGAAGCTGTGGCTTGTATTGTTTTGCTCATCCTCTTTGGTCGACATTTCATATATTTTTTGGGATCCGAAAATAAATTGTTTATTTCTTGTATCTTACATCTGAATTTTGATAATGTTCAAGCTTCAGAATAAAGACCTGGTTATTTAAGCAAAATAGTAAATGTTGACTTTGTTTGTCAAAATACACAATAATTTAAATTCTTTTTAAAAGGATTATATTTTTAGCTTTCAACTGAAAGCTGTCAGCACTGCATGAGAACGACCTCTTCAGATCGCATAGTATATATTAGAAAGTCAACGCAACTGGCACAGCAAAGACCATCACAAATAATGTTTCAACAATTCCAGCAGCCAAATCAAGGACAACAACAACAACAGCAGCAGCAGTGTCAAGAACAGCAACAGCATCAGAATTACAATATGGGCTTCATTCCAATGCCAGAGTTCTGCGTTGAATGTGAGTCTGACACACCAAGGATGGGCGCTTGCTATGTGACCGAGGTGGCGGAAGTATTAAGGAACTGTTCAGCTAACAATATATTTATCTTAATAAAACTAAACTAAAAGTTTTTCTGAAAGCTTTGACTACAATTGCCTACTCTTATAATTTGGATGTCTTTCGACATCACTTGATCTCACAGCCGCCAAACCCAGCTCAAAGCCACAATTATACGGCCCATGTGCTTGGCATGACAAACAGCACTCTACTTCGTGTAAGACAAACATAGTAAATCAACAATAAGGTCAATTAGCACCCTCTAAATTTTTTTGTAGTACGATTGCACACGATAAGCAGATGGCTGCTTGCTTTAATAATATCAGGTCAGCAACAACTCCAACCAGTCAATATCTAACTCAACCTCCACCACCTTTATGTGAATACCAAGATATTGACATTGTGCCAATGTAGTTATCGCCACAACAGGTACAGCACCAGCAGCAGCACCAGGAACTACAACAACGGCAGCAGCAACCACATCAGCAACAATAGCAGCAACAACAATAATTCTCTTCTACACAGGATCATCAAGCTGTTCCGTTGCTGCGTTCAGTTTACCCTGTCAGCCTAATTCGAACCGAATGACTACTTTCCTCATCCAAATCTTAACCAAGACATGTCCTCTACAACAGCATCTACTTGGGGCAGTGCCATGTCCATTCTACAATCAGCGACATCATTACGAAGATCGCGAACATCGGCGTGGACACATAGCAAGAGTGTGCGTCCTGAATTATCACCTAGAAATACACCACTTCTACAACCAACAGTTTCTTCCAAATGTGCAGCATTTCACAGAGAGCGTGCCAACAGCAATAGTTTTGAGCACTCTAGAAGCAACTGGTTGCCTATGCCGTCTAGAGAACAATACCACGCGAATCCGAATGTGAACTTGGAATGGAAATAATAATGGTAATGCGAAGAGAAGTACAAATGGATGGAATGGAACTGGGAATGGGAATGATAATGGATATGTGATGCATGGCTACTGCAGTGGATGTCCTGTCCGTGCAGTTGCTTTAGGCATCCAGGAGTGCGTTTGGGTGCAGTCAGAAATCGCAGAATCTTAATGTTTATCTTTATCTTTTTTAAACATTAACATTTTTCTTAAAAATGTATACAGTTAAATAAGCAAAAACCAATAAAGTGTATATTTTCAACTTTAGAAGAAAATTCCAATTAAAACAACAATTATATTCAGTGTAAGCAATTTTGTTAGGTTTATTTAACTAAAATTCAATATATTTAAGCAGACAAAAATCTGAAATATTTGAAAAATATTTAATAAACAAAAGGAACTATTATGTCTCACAGTAATATTTATTAATTGCGAATTAACTATTTAAAATCGCTATTAATATCTTAAGTTAGAGCAAGTAAAAGATCACAAATAGCATTCTTCCTTCCAGACTGATCTATCGATTCGCTGTTTCCGTATCATTCAAAAAATTTGTGACATAGTTGTTTATAATGGACGTAATCGCAGTTTGTTCAATCGCTCGATTCACTTGAGTCGTGCCACTCGCGATTGGCAACTCGGGCAGTGCAAAGTGCGGAATATCGCTCCTGACTGTCAAATGGTCGTAGTAACCCCTACTTGGATTTATGGCAACATTCGCTTTGGATTGCTCAAATGGCCGATGTGTCGGATAGCTATACGGGCCAATGAGGTGCTGACGTCGCATAACGCATTCGTCAAAGCTTTGTGCCACTGGTGTTTCTATGCCACGTGGATGATAAACTAATGGTGGTGTGGTTGGGGGTGGTAGCATTAGCGGTGGCCTGCGCTGCACACTTAGTGGTATCTGGCACTGAGCAATGGCATCCTGAAAGTACTGCAATCGTGGCTCATAAGTCGGCGGCTGCAGATGCCGAAGAAAATGTTGATGCAGCTGCTGTTGGTGCTGATGCTGTTGATGTTGCCTGAATGCGAGCTCCTGTTGCTGGTGCTGTTGGTGAAGGTGTTGCTGTTGTCGTTGCCATTGCCATGTCCTTTCTTCCAATTGACGATGTTTGTTAGTAATACGCTGGTGTAAGCTGCTGAGATCCGCCTCTGTTCGTAACCTCAGCTCATGCTCTTGGACGTGAAGACATTCTTCTTGCTTTTTACTCTCCTCCATTTTTTGCAGAAACATTCTATGATAATCATCATGTCGCCGCTTTCTGATTAGTCGATTGGCATAGAGCTCCCTGAGTGATTTGCTTAAGTCCTGCAGCTGCTGAGCTTCCTTGCATTTCAATGTCTTATACTGTGCGTGGAGATTTTGCAGTTCCTCTCGATCTTCGTCCCATTGATGCTGTTGATGAATCGATTGAAGTTGTTGCTCTCGTATTGGTACCTGTTGCTGCTGCTGCATGGCAAGTAACAATTGTTGCTGTGGCGCAGGTGGCCGATACACGAGCCTTTCGTATTGCTGCATCCGCCATTGCTGCATCAAATCCGATGGCTCCACGAAAGGCTGTTGCAAGTGTTCGCTGAGAACATTGTTGCCAGCATTGGTGTGGGCGCTGTGTAGCTGCAGCATGGCTGTAGTGTGTATTGGCTGCAAACAAAGTCGTTGCATTAAAAGCGATCGCATTGTCAAGTCTTCAGGTTGTGCCTCAAATGTATGATAGTTGTTGATAGTTGTTGGTGGCACATCAGTAATGAGTTGTTGTTGCTGTTGAAGATGCTCTGGTCGCGGTATGCTAACAGCCTCAATAGACTTGTCATGTTGCTGCTGCTGTTCATCTTCTTGCTGTTGAGTTGCTACTCTAATATCTGGCAGGAACTCCTGTAATTTATTTACAGACTCGTCCGATAATTTATATAATTCTTGTTTTGTTTGCTGCTGATGCTCTCCATTATCTGCTGTTGCTACTACATCATTAAGCTCCTCTTGAATTTCAAAATTGGCCGACGAGCCGATACTCTCCAAGTCCTTCAAGTCACCCATTTTAGTCTCCTTATCACTGCAGCTGGGATTATGCCAACGAAAGCATTGATATCGTAGCTGCTCCTGTTGCTGATTGCCCTTCAGATGCCTGCAAATAATCGTTATTAGTTTTTGTACACACATGTCTGTAAATATTTTGCTCACTGCAACTGCAAACGCGCATCTCTCTTCAATTGGCGCTTGGATAAGCGCTCAATCAGCTCTTCCGTACCATCCTCTGCATCCTCAGTTTCATCAGCGGTTTCCTCGAGCGCAATGAAACAATCACTATCGTTTTCCAGTCCATTTAGGTGCGGACTCTCTGTCCCCACACTGGGCACATTAGATGCCAATATTTCATCAAATTGTTCAGTCGCAGCCTTGCATTCTAGCAGGGCCTGGGCATTTACCTCCTCCAATTGTAGCTTCTGTGTTTTTCTGCTCGTTCTCCTCTTCATTTGCTCTGCAACGTAACGTGCACGGCCCGATCCAACCGGAAATTTAAGCATTCGAATGCAGTAGTCGCTGTTCCTGCTAATTCCATCCAGAGTGTCCACTGATGAGCAATAACTACGCCGATTTAGTTGATTGCGAGCCAACTCCTTGGGTATAAACAAATGCTCATTGGAGTGGACTTTGGCACGTCGCTTCTTTGTTTCGGCTCTGGAAAACGTTTAGGAATTGTTAGAGAATTGTGGACAGCGCTAGTTCCACAATTGTGCACTCTAATTGACAAAATTTGCTTGCAAATTTACATAGAAAGCGAATGCCTTTCTTCCAAGACGAGTGGCCTGTCCTCGCGCTCCTTAGATTTCTGTGCAGAATTCAACTCTTGATCATCTCGCCTATACTCATTATGTGGTGCTGTATCCTTGTGATTACTAACAAATTACTAATGATGATTATGTGAGCGAGCTAATATTCAATTACTTACGTATCTTCAGTCGGCTCTATGCAATCCACGTCGGACTCGGAGTCTTTGTTGACCAGTTCCATGTTATTTATTTCCAGAGCCACACCAGACTCCAATTCAGACACAAAATGAGAATGAGACTCGTCTGCGGCCAAGTCGCCTTGACAACTGTCCCCACGGTTCTCCATGCTTTGCCTTTTATAGCAGATATTAATTGTTTATAACATTTGACTATTGTTTACATTAGATTCACCAAGCGCTGTCGGTGTTTAGATAATGGCTGTTGGGGCTTACTGGTTGGTAACCGTGCTAAAAATTAAATGCAAAGTTCGACAAATTTAATTTGGCTGGGAGAATAGCACATGCAATATAATACTGTCCACCATTAATTCGGACATCGAGCATTTTAATTATTTTAATTATAATTTGTGAAATTTGTCTCCAGAAAAATGTCGTTATTAATATTGTGCTAAAAACTATATAAAATAATTATTTATATTAAAGGAAGTGTTAATCAGCTCTAACTAAGAATTATTTATGCTGTACGAATTAATGACGGCCAATAAAATTTGATAGTTTGATTGAAATTCGTTTTTTTTTAGGTATGAATCATTTTGACATATATTTTGACATATATCTATTTAGTCATCCCCCAGACATAAATAAAATTCTCTGAAAATAGTTTTATTAGAGTTGGGTTGTAATTACGTGTATAGATTAACTTGGACATTTTTGATTTTTCGCTGCGCTCCTAATCACATTTTGTACTCTACATGGGCGTTAGCCCAATTAACAGTCGCAGCAAATTTGCCACGTCAGCGTTTTCAGGAGCTCATTAATACTACAAATAAAGACAGTTACTAAAATCAAAAAATTAAACAAAGTTGACTTGTGAAAAAAAACTCAATTTAAGTAATTTTTAAAATGTTCCCTTACAGAAAGTGTTTGTGGATTAAGTTTCTGGTACGTAATGGAAACTTCAAAGATCATTTCAATTTCAGCTTCACTGTGTTGTTTTGAATTAATATCACATTGCGACAACCTTAAGAGAATCGAGTTATTTGATTCCCAAATATTTTATTTTTTCAATGATACTGAAGCTGATATAAGCCGAATATCAAATGAATCATTTTGTATTTATATGTACAATAATTTGATTTGTTTTTTTTTTGCGTCCAGTTCTTATTAAGCAAAATGAGGCGATTAAGCATAATTGGGTTTGTTTATAACTCGACTCGTAAACCCAAAGCGCATATAAACAATATACAATAAAACTCCCTTTTGCCAGGAGTTTCGCTTGACTTTGATTTCGGTTTCGGTGCTGGAGGCTAAGCTGTCGCGACGAAATTTGAGTTGGCCAATGCCGATGCCGACAAACCGCTTTACTGGCTGAACAAGCGTCTCGTTGCACAGTCGAAAACTGAATGAGTGCAACAGCAAATATGTACACATAGCTAATAACATTATATGGGTTGCATGTGTATGGGTTGCGGTCAACAGTATACAGAGTGAATACCACAACGCCTCCGACAACTGGCCGGATAATTGTTGCGCACTGAAAATCAAAAGTATTTACAAAGAATTACTTATAATGTGGTTCTGCTTTGGGGCTATCCGTTAGATAGGACAGTAAAGATATACGAATCCACCTTGGGCTGTATGTAATAGTAGTATTACACGTATGACACAAGTGGTATAAGAGGTGCTTGTCCACCGCTAAGGACACGTCAGCTAGGTTTATGTATGTCCTGTTCACTTCACCATTTACCGGCACCCGCTGGCCGCATTTATGCGAGTATGACAAACTATAATTCTTTTAAGCGTAATTGTAATTGTTTTTCGAATGCCTTGGCAACACCTGAGGCGCTCTTAAGCTGAGTGGTCGAGTTGCAGACAAACTTTTGAATGCAATTTATTTGTCCTGGTTTCATTAGCTATTAAATATTAACATCTAAAAGAGTTGTAGAGAGAGGCGGTTAGCTATATAAATTCTTACATAGCTATACATTCAAACTAACTAGATTGTTTTTGTTACATCACGACAAATTGTTAATTGTATGCAACTTTCACTATAATCAAGATGCACACATGTTTTCAGTAAAATAACAATTACAATGCTATTTGGTTTGAATGCAGATAGCAGTGATATATACTTATTAATCAAGCATCATTATTTGCAATTTGTTATTATTTTTTAAACAGGCGCAAGACAGTTTGAATATACCGGGCAACTATCATAATCGGCTATCGATTAATTGCTTACGAGTGGGCAGCTCTCTTTTGGCGGAGAGTTGGCAGTATCTAAATATTTTCGTGCTCACCAAATGTGGTCACACTGCCAACTCATAGAGCAGAAACAATAAGAAAGTAACATAAAGTAAATAAAATAGTGAAATTTGTGCAATAAATATGGACAAACTAACAACAATAAGTGCCACGCTGTTCATGGCCGCCGATGTGTTTGCCATTGTGAGTCTGGCGCTGCCCGATTGGATCATTACTGAGGAAGCTGGTAAATGCTACATAAAATACATTCCAACGACACGCATACACACACACACACAGATAATAAACAATAACAATGTTTTGTTGCTGGTGAATTTCAGGTGATATACGTCTCGGCTTAATGTGGACTTGCATGACGCTGTACAACAGGCCACAAGTTTGCTATACGCCCGATCTGCAGCCCGAATGGCTGATCGCACTCGTGTGCATATTCATTGGTTGCATCTGCATCACAACGACCATAATACTGCTGGCATCGAGCACCTGGGACCGCAACGTTATTCCATATGCACGCTGGGTGGGCTTTGCGGCAATGGTTCTATTCTGTATGGCGGCCGTTGTTTTTCCCCTCGGATTTCACATCGAAGAGATTGGCGGACAGGCCTATCAATTGCCGAATACGTTTAAAATTGGCATCTCATATATAATGTTTGTACTGGCGCTATGGATAACTGTTGTCTCGGAGCTTTTCGCTGGCAAAGTGTGTTTGCCTCACTTTTAAATCGAAGATCTCCACAAAAACATTTATCGAATTATGAATGTATATATAATGTGTGCTCGGATTAGCTGTTAGATACGATTTGTTTGAATTATTTTCTGTGATTTGTTACGTGTTTTGTTTTTTTTTTCTTGTGTATTGTTCATATAAATAGATGTATATATGTATATTCATTAACATTGAAGCCATCTGAGAAACACTATTCCGGTTAGACACAATTAATGAAATCTCGTTAGTATTAAGTATGTTTTTAATCTTGCTTTTGTATCTAATTTGTATGCTTTAAAATACGTATTATTGTCATAAACATTAAAATAACATTTTGATCACATATACCAATATTTAAAACAAATGTGTTTGAATAAAATTGAAGTCCATGAGTTATGAACGCCTGAAGGGCGACTGAATTGTGTACTGAATAGTAATATTACAAATCCAGAAATCCAACAATGATGATAAGTGCTGACTGTGTCAAATGCATTGCCACGTTTACATTTCAAATTTTGCTTATGGAAGGCGTACGTAACCGGACACCACTTGACGACATATACGTACATGTTTATAGCAGTGCGACGTAAAGTGAAATGATTTTAGATCTCATGTGCGCTCTGTTGCATCGGCAAACGGTGCTCTTTAAACCAACGAAAAGTAGAGAATATGAAGACAAACGCATGCCACACGAAGTGCAGCTTGTAACTGAATAAGTTGTCTTTGGCATTCCTCCTCCGACAGAAGCTGGTAGTGGACTAGTAAAATCGACATCAAGCCTCTAAGATAGAGACATAGACAAGGCAATTTAAATGCCCAGAATACTTTGATGATGAAATTGCGGTCGGAAATAAATTGGACACACAGCCAATATAGGAGTTCACAAGCAGCTGTAAGGGCGCATAATTTGAATATTATTTCTTTCTAATTGATTAATTAGACTTTAAAAATTATGTAAAGTTTGATGGAAAGATCCACAATACAATATGTATCAAATCTGAAACAGAACTTAATTGAAGAACTTCTCAAATGAATGCTCGTTAACTAACTTACTAAACATATTGTAATTTTAATACGTAACTCAATTTATGATTTTTCAATAATAAAAACACGTGAAAAACTCTTTGATTGTATATTATTTAATAAATAGTATTTGATAAAATTATTGAGTAACTATAATCAAATCTTTTCTAATAGCCAAACAAATTGGTTAATGTACCTATTTAAATAATTTAATTACATATAAAAAGCACAGCAAGCTATATCGTAGGTATGTGCAACTATAATATGCCTAAAAATGTTTATTTTCGTATATAATATTTTCAACTCAAAAGTGAATATATTTAATACATTCGTAAATATTTCGATTATATTGTGGTTAAGTTGTAAATTGTATTGGCAAATACATAGATATGCATAGAGTACGTTTAGAAAGTTAAATTTTATTGTTGTTTTCTCGGAGGTATAGCGTATTAGATGGGATATGTTCAGTTAGGATTCCTTGCAGAACACCCTGCTGTTGTTTCTAGTGGCTGTCTAGCAAGGTGTTACATATAGTTAGAAAGTGTGTCACAATACAAAAATGATTGTACAAAAATATATACAATTTCGTGGGTACAGAATTTAGCTAGAGGTCGTTGAAATTAGATTAACCGTTGTATTAGAAATTTGATGGCACATAGTTTGGTTAACGTTATGCTAATTAAAACATTGCTCCAATAGAGTACGACATAGTCATCTAGAAGTTCCGATATATTACTTGACTAAGTAACATTTTTAGCAAATAATCACAATCGATTGGAGCACTGAATAAATATGGTTGCTTTCTATATATTATTATTATATTAGATATATTCTTGATTACTTCATTAGGGGTGGGCTAATTTGCTTCATGTTTGTTTTTAATTAATTGTCCACGATTTTGTATGTTTATACTAGATACGAATACGCATAATATTTTATATAATAATTATTCGCTGTTTATGTGAGCTACGCATAAAATTGTCAACAAATTGTGCTACATAACAACTAAAGACTAACTAAAACAGATAGTTAACGTAATGGCTAACGTGCAACGCAAATTAAATGCTTAAAATTCTTTAAATGTCTAAAATGAAATAATCCAAAAATAAATAACAACATGCCTTAACGTAAAATAGTCTATACATAAATAGCATTATAATTAACAACAAATTGCGTTTTTTACTGGTCGCATCCATTTACAATTTCCCATCGAATGGTGTCTTTACAAAGTAGGTGACTAGATTGCCTTTGCCCTTGACATAGGTTAGACCCCGGCACTCGCACTCGTATCCGGCGCCCATTAATATCTTAGCTGTATTTTCCGTTGTCTGCGAATTAAAAGTGTTTGAATTAACACAGGTCATCGAGGCCTTATTATTGTTGGTAGCTGTCTTACCTGAAGTCGACCCATAACGCCACAGGAGTCCATGCGGGATGCCACATTGACGGTATTACTCCAGATATCGTATTGCGGCTTCTGGGCACCAATCACGCCCGCAATTACCGGTCCATGATTCAGTCCAATGCGCAAGCGGAAGCGTTGAAACGACTCGCGATTAATCGAGTCCAATATGGACATCAAAGCAATTGCAAACTCAACCAAAATGACCACATTGTGCTCCTCGGTGCGTTTCTCATCCTACACAAAAAGAAAACACAAAAAAAGAGACGAATAGAAACGAGATCGAACAAAAATTGCGTTAGTTGGCTTTAAGGTATTTCATTATGGTCGTATTCGACTTTATTGGTTTGGTCAACAAAAGTAAAAGCCAATTGAGCGTATGCCGCCTAAACTTTGGCTAATCCCCGCCCAATGGCCACCTTCATTTGGATCCCTTTTTTTGCCTTCATGTGAAGGGTCTTCGTTGGATTGCACAAAGTGTTGTGGGTCTGCTTCGTGTGCTACGAGTTTAATTAAACTTCTAAGAAGAGATTAAGAAGCATTCAAACTGTAAATAAATTGCTATCAATGAAAATCAGTCAGCTATTGCAATTTTGCACAAATGTTTTTTTTTTGTTGACATTGTTATATGTATGTAGTACATACGAGTCCTTTAAACTGGGAAAAGGTGTAGGTTGAAGCCAAACATAAAACTTATGTTTGTTTAGTAAATATGTTAAAATATAATATTATGTGTTAGTCACCAAATTGGTTGAATCTGAACAGCTGACTGGCAAGCAATCTTTGATATGCAAGTAAAGTTCTATCCAAGTATTCCACTACCATTTGCTGATTTTGGTTTAAGTCTAGCTTCTGCAATCGAAAAACCTATTGAAACTGGGAAGATAACTCATAATATCTAAACTATGATAAATCTCTGAGCACAATAAATGCACTTCTAATCTTTGGTTTTTTTTTCGTTTTAAATAGACTTACCGCAAAGCTACGCGACTATAATCGGCATGCCAGGAATTCGCATTGTATTATATACAGGATTAGTAAAGCGTTAAAGAGATATTGATTAATACAGATGCATAGGTTGTTAGGCCGATCTATCGTTATAACTTACCGTTGCGCCATCCTCCTTGCCGGGCCTTAGCCCGGATGCACACATGTAGGTGCTGGCTATGGTTTTAATCTTTTCGATGCCACTGAATTTCGGTTTCAGAAGTAACTATTAAATACACGCACAAGGATTGGATGAGCTAAGTTTATAATTAAAACCCAAAGTCAGCTGACCTTATCGAAATCACAAATGATCTCGTTCAAGAGACGCAGGCATTCCAGGCCTTGTTTATTAACGTCCGTCTCATCGTAGAACTCCTTGTAGTTGGGTATGGAAGCAAACATCACCGCCACACAGGAGTAGCTCTCGTGGTACAGCTCCGTAGAGCGTTCCAGGTGTAGAAAATGTGTGGCCACGTGAGCCGGCAGAATATTCTCCAGCAGAATCTTTAAAATAGCAAATGCATGGGCAACTTTTTACAGCTGAGTCGTTGCTCGTAAATTGCATACCTTATTAATGCCTCGCATTGTTTCGACCTCCTCCTGCTCAACCTTCAGCTTTGCCTTCCAGAGGAAATCAGTGCGTGCCACATATTCACCTTGACGGTCCAGTATATGCAACACGGCAATCACGAGCAACAGCAGCAAAAAGCCCTTCACTTCTAGGCGTAATCTGCAAAATGGACAACAGAATAAATTGTTAAACCTTGCAGCGCTGCACTTGCATTTCACAATCTTTTTTGAACCTTTTTTTAACTCTAAAAAGTGATTAATAATTGTATCTTTTGAAGGACACGTCTCCGGAATCAGACCACTACATTGTATAGCTGTCAAAGGATCTATTGGTCGAACGATGATTTCATTTATGAACAACTTTTTGATTACTTAGGAGTACCAGTATTTTGGCAAATGGATTAAGTAATCTTAGTTTGGTTTAATATGAACCTATTCACAAACAATACTCACCCATTATCATAGTTGAGTAGATTGTATTGCACATAGAGATCGCTATAGCCGAGAACAATCATCTGTCCGATTAGAGTGACCACCATGGCAATCAGCTTGAGTATGAATCCAGATCGCAGGAATGCCGATATGGCCGCCAAGCTGACGGCACAGCAAAAGAGGAAAATTGGTGCTTTGGGTATGGCATATGCAATGTCTAATGGTTCCTCCAGGAAAGTGCTGTTGCTGAAGATATCCGTCGTATTTGTGCTGTTACTAGCCACAAATGGAATCTCATCGGGCAGCGAGTAGTTAATCTGAAAGTGATTTAGTGCTGAATAGTTGAAATCATAATCAAAGACATTAACTTACCACGCTGAATACGGCACAGGATGAGATGAGTATATTGACGATAATGAACATGGCCAGGCGTAGATACCGACTACTTGCCACCACCTGGCCGGGACCATTGCGCTCAGTGTTCGAGGCGTGCATATCTGGCACGGACATATTGCTCAAGTAGAGAAACAGGGCTAGGGACACGAAGCTGGCCAGCAGCGAGCCAAGCAATGCCAGGTTCCTGTCAATTTACAAAGAGCACATCTGGGTCAAGCAAATCGCCACTGGGATTGGAGCTCACCTACAATTCGATTACAATCAGCTGCACCACGGCCAGCGAGAGGAAGAGGACGAAGGCGCAAATCAGGTCGTACCGGAAGTGGGTGTCCGGCTGTGCCCTGTACATTGCCTCCCGGGGTGTGTTGCGGTACCACATGGTTATCGGCTTCAGCTCTGTGGGCGGCCCCAAGAAGTTAAAATTGAAACATTTACGCTCCGGTGGCAGCAAATTTGATTCAATCATGGCAATGCTCTGCAAAGATGTCGGAAGCGAATGATTAAAACCTTTACCCTGTCGGATGTTGTCTTCGTGCATAGGAACAGCAAACAGCCCTCTGACAATGGTTTCAAAATCATATCTGATTTTTGTTGGCCTTAACTTGACCACCCAATAAAGTCTGTCCAATTCAATTTGGGCCAGTTGTGGGACATTTCCTGGCAATTGAAATTTAATTTGAATCCAGTGTCCGGCTGTTGCCAGTGGCTGAGCTCTCTTAAAGCTGTAAATGGCTATAGGCACACAGACAACCATTCACTTACCGCCAGTCCAATGTTTTTCACGAGCTTAGATTCAGCTATATTGGCAAAGGGCTTATCGGCACCCCAGCATTCCACATATTTGGTCATCTTTGACGAGGGGCGATTGCGTGTGACATGACCTGGAATTATAAATCAAATCAATTTCATAAAGCGTCATAGATTTGTAAGTTATTCAACCTAATAAATATCCACTACCAGTCAAACAAAAAGCTGTTTCCCTATTTTTACTTCAGCTTTAACTGAACTGAAACTAACTTGAAATAAATAATAAATAATATGTTGAAGCTGTTGTCAACATTTTGACATTCACATGATTAACGAACCTTAAAGCCGTTTACCATTATTAACTTTAGTCCTTGACTTCCAAGCTACATTTTAATTCGTTTGTTAACTTTCAGCAGAATCTTTAATCAGCTTTATGCATGCCCCAAGCGAATTTGCACGTGTCTGAAACAAAAATGCCTTCAATTTGGCAGTTTTCCAGCTGCCACGTGAGGTCCAATATTAAAACTGATAAGGCAAAAGAGCACCGGAGCTGCAGTTGTAACATTTACGAAGCTCAGCTGTCTGTCCAAGGGGGCTTATAGCAAAGTGTTGACAGCCAGACGGACCACCTGGTCAACGGTGGCCATGGCCATGGGAAACTTTTGCACAAAGGTCAGTCCACAAACAAATGCAAGCACATCAAATTTATGATGCAAAAGTTGCGACCAGCGATAAAATTATGCATAAGCTGAAGCTCATTTTCGAAAGTGATTTTCAACTGTTGCGTTTTATGAGCTTTCTTTTCATGTCCACAGCTACACCCCCCTTCATTGTCACTGCCTCTTCCCTGTTGTCACTCACCCGTATGACTGCGAAAACTTTCGCCGCTGTGGATGGACAACTTGCGTCCCTCGATGAAGGCGCCTGAAGAGCGGCGTCTGTCGGCAAAGGACATCAGACCTGAATGGGGGTCCAAAATGAAATAAACAAATTAAACAAATTAATGACTTTATGAAGGCTTAAATAAATCAAGCAAGCTTTAAGCTGGCAGTTGATTTTCGTTTATTTTGTGCAGAAGATAATTTTAGGAGAGCCCCAAATCGATTTATTTGTCATTAAGAATTAAAGTCAAATAAATCGATTTGCGTTTCTCCATGCTAAGCTGTTCGACAGGTCAAGTATGATTAATATCATCAATCATCTATGTCTTATCATATTTTCTCAACACCTTTTAATAAATGTTGGAGTAATTTGAAAATCATTTTTTTATTTTAAATTATCTGTGACATGAGTAACTTTAATTCAAAAGCATAGAAATTCTAAGTACGCTGAATTTGTTTTACTTTTGGTCTGATTCTGTTTTTTCTGGGGTTTCCCCAAGGAATTCAATAAATGTTGGGCCACTTTAGTAATTAAATTAAGAGCAGAAATTGTCTAACAAACATGTTAAATGGATAATTTAAAAATTAGTTTTAATATGCAAAGGCAATTCTCTTTAATAACTTAATTATACATTTTTCTTTTGATTTCTAGAGTTTGAGACTTTCTTTACAATTAGTAACTAAAAATCGTAGATAAACTTTAAAAAGAAAAAAGACAAATTTAGATACATTTCTCGGCTTTAAAACTTTCTAAATATGCACTTTTACTTTATATTTAAATAATCCAGAATTATAATTATAGAAGATCAGCAAGTTTTGAGTGATAAGTATGCAAATGTAAGCCAGCTTATCGTTTTGTCCACAATGTTACCCAAGTGCACATAAAATTCGCAACAAACTTGTAATAGCCAAATGACAAATGCTTAGCGCTACTTACCCTGAACGGATAGCTTGCGTCGGGAGCGTTCAGGTGCATCGGCCACCGCTAAACTGTTGGCGGCAGCGGTGCCTGCGGCTGCTGTTGTCGTTGTGGACGTGGCTATGGCCGCATTGGCTGCTGCAGCAGCTGCTTGGGTGCCGCTGTTTGAGATGCCGCTCTCGCTGCCACTCATGCTAAGCAGATCCTCGACGGGAAGAGACAGTGCTGCAGATTTTGGTGCCGACTCCGATGCGGCAGAATCACCGCTGCCGCGATGGTCTCCATTTAATAATGGAACATCACTGTTGGCTTCTTGCTCCGTCTGCTTGCTCACCAGCGGTTCGGTGATAGCGATATCATCCTCCTCCTCGGACATCTCCTTGATGGACATCGAGGCGGTGGAGGCAAGAGGCACAGGCACTGTCACATCCTGGCTGTGCACGGAGGTGGGTGAGATCCTATCGCTCGCATCCCCGACAACAGGAACTGGAGAACGTGACTCCGCAGGCAGCAGCTTCTCGGTGACATCATTATCCTCCTTAGCTGGCGCTGCATGCTCATCCTCAGGCTCCGTATGCTCTATGCACTCCACAACCCGAGGCACACTATGCATATATGCGGGCTATTGTGGCAGTTTAGTTAAGCAACGCGTAATTGAATACCTGAAATACAGCACTCACCTTGGGCGGCACAATGAGATACGTTTCGATTTTATGGTCGGCCAGATAAGCATCACGACCGCCGCCTTCGCCCTGCTCCACTTCAAACTTGTCGCCGAGAAAGTCCAAAGTTTGCTTTGTGATATGCACGCGGCTGTAAAGAACAACATTCGGCTTTAGATACAATATACATATGCACATATATTATTCGCCCTCGTTTCATTTGGCTCATCTTCATGCAAATTAAGAACCTTTACACATAGCTGTGTCTCTCTCTCTCTCTCCTTCTCTTTTTCTGTCTCCCTTTGACCTTTCGGCTTTCGTAATTTGTAATTTTATTTATGCTTTTCTAACGCATTCACAATCAATTCGTGCGTAACGAGCAAAGGAAGCGGCTGACTTTCATTCGGCTCATTGATTTCGATTCAATTCAATTTCAAATAATTGCAATCTACATGTGTGAACAGAGGACCCAAAAATATTAAGATACATGTCAATTGAATCGAAGAGGAATAAACACTTGTTGGTTGTAATTTACAATATAAAATATGTAAAGAAAAACACTTGACAAATGAAAACTGGCAGTGCACAATTCCCAAGAATAAATGGGATTATGTGGTAACAAGGGACCAATCCAGGTCTAAATAAAGGACAAATTCACAATTCAAGCTAGATTGCTTTTAAACATGCGTTTGCAAATCCGCAAAAATGTTTTAGATAATAGCCGGAATATTATAAGAATTAAGTGTTTTATTTTTATATTGATTTGCCTTATTGTTTGTAAATTTGCAGACACTGTTTCATTATAGCATGTAACCCATATGGACGTCCGTCCATATTCAATACAAACTCTGCTAACTACTCATCTATATTATACTAATCGCAGATTGATCTGAGTACCAATTCAGATTAAAAGTTCACATCATATGTACCTTAAAGTACTAGATAAACTCCCTGCTTGCTTTCTCAATTAAAATCAATGTTTAGAGAGAGAGTATGAAAAATTATTTAAATAATTTGATCACATTCCTAGAATTAAAAATATAAAAAATTATCGTGATGGGTCAAAGCCCAACACAATTTTTGCCGGAGCTCATTTAATATAATCCAATGATATAATTACTGGCAAGTGTCCGTTCTCTGAGCGTTTTTCTAATTTTAGACCACAAACAATTCTAAAAATGTATACTACAATTAAGCGCAATGCCTGGTTGCGATATGCTTTGTGCTGTAGTTGTTTGCAGGTATGGCCTGAGGCAAGAGGCGTGTTTAATTACACTGTCCATGAATACTTATTTAAATTCCTATTATGAGGTGTAGGAACACAAGTCCTCCTGCAGTTTCTTTTGACCACGCTGTGAGCAGACATTTGTATTGTGTACATTTTGTATTGCTAGTTAGCCTCAAATGAGAAAAAATAAACAGAGACTTACCCCGCAACGCCGCCGCTTTCCATGTGGTTGGCTAGGGTAACATCATCGCTCCAAACATCAAATTGCCACTTGCGTAGGCCAAGGACGCCGCAGAGCACGTTGCCCGTGTGTATGCCAATTCGCATGTCAACATTTATGCCGGTCGCCTCACGCACGTGTCTGCCGGAATAGAAACGAATCGGGAGGGGGGGAAGCGAGTCAAACAATGAAAACCGCAATGTTGAGCTGAGTACAAAAGCATATGTACTCGTACACTATATACATATGTATATTTACATACTTATGTGCCAACTAGTTCTATAGTTGTGTAACGAGCACAATTTTATGAGCCATAAAACAACAAGAGGCCAAGTTCAACCCTGATGTATGACTGGCATAGGCCTGGCCAGCTTAACCGAAAAGCAGGCAATTCATATTAGCGTATATATATACATATTTATATATATATGTATATACGTACGTACTCGTACTCGTACTCATAACAACTGCGTGGAGTTGGCCGGCCAACAAGTCCTTGAGTTATTAACATTAAAGAATGTTTTGGATAGTTGAAGTGTACAGTATTCTGTATTCTGTAGCAAATGAGCCGAAACCGAGCGCAAATCGCCTTAGAAAACAAATCACTTGGGAGCCCTTTTGGCTTATTTGTTTTTGTGTGTGTGGATCATTGGGTTCATTTTACGATTGCAATGCTTACAAGCAAACAACATCTTGTACCAATTATGAGGACTGCGAAGAAGTTTGGGTTGCTTAAGAGCAAAAGTTTGTTTGAAAGGCCTTTTTATGCTCGTCAAAGCCTAACAAATGAAATTTAATTATGCAGGAGTATTATTACTCGAATGTGCTTTATTTTGCAAAGCGCCTTTTCTTTTAGATACTGTTTGCAGTATTCTCAATATTAAATATGAGTCTAAGGGCCATCTTTACAGCATATTCTTAAGTTCTTGGTCAGTAAGCTGTAGCACGAGTTCTGCTCAGAAAAAAAAAAAAACCATTGCCTACTTTTGTGGATAGTTTTTTATTTTATTAGCTATCAGCGACTAAGCACAGACTAAACACAAAGTGAACAATAGAGTAGTAAGCTTCTGTTGCGCTTCACAATTAAACTTTCACCTTTAACACACACACAAAAGAATATTAAAAATTTTATTTTTCACAAGGGCTGCTTAATGGGCGCATCTGCATATAACAAACAAAGCGTGAAAGCAACTTGAGCAGCAACAGCCATCCAGAAGCTGAAAAGTCAAATGCCTTCCGGCCAAGAACAAAAGAAATACTTAAAATGAAATGAAATGAAATGAAATGAAAGAAAGAGGCTGACCCAGAAAAAAATAACAAACACAATAGAAATGCGCCCATTGTAGAGACTCACAATAAAAATATTGGCATCAAAAACTGAAATATGCCGAAACTTAAATATTCTTAGCTGTCTGTCGCCAAATAAGTTTCAAAAAGGTGTACATTAAAAAAAAGAAAATAATATTAATAACGAAAATGAAAAAAATAAAAATCATTTGCCTTACACATTCAGAAAGCTATAAAAACTCGGATTATACGATGATAATACCCATTGTTAGAGTATACGGCTGAGAGTTGAGGAACCTCTCAGACATTATGTACACGGGCACTTGGGCATATATTCTAGTCTGTAATAAAATGACTTTTGTATTGATATTGTATATTGTATTTTATGTTGTTTTTTATTTTTTCCATATTTTTTGGGTTCTTTTTTTATAGCATAATACGTTTTTAATAGGCGCAATAAAAGCGGGATACGTGTCTATCTGTGGCAATTAAAGCTGACATTGCAAAACAATAAGCTGACAGCAAAATAAAAAATATCACAATAATTCGACATTTATCTAGGCATTTAAAGCATCACATTTAAAGCTTCAAATTCATGCAAACACAATTTACTTGAAGTACACAGCTAGTTCAATTTATTGTTGCATGAGTTTCCGAGTGTTTACACTTACTTGTATCAGAGATGAGTGTGTGCTTATGTGGGTGTGTGTGTGTGTGGGTGTGTGTGTGTGAGTGTTTATTCACCTATAACCCAATAGCGCACATAAACTATCAAAGTGCTACAGGTAAAATAAACGTTTGCACAAGCCCTTGCGGCAACAGCAAACACACGCACATGCACACACACACACACTCACACACACACTTTGACATGCACAGAAAAACCAAACAACAAACATTGAGTCAAAAGGTATGGCCAACGGCAAACGTGTCGTATACGCAACGCGCGCCAATGTTGACATTTTAAGAGAGAGAGTGAGCAGCTTACCTGATGGCATCGATCATTTGCAGGCCCATGTTAACGCAATTGCTGGCATGCTGCGGCCTCGAGATGGGCAGCCCCGACACGCAATAATAGCAATCACCCAGAATTTTAATGCGCAAACATTGATTCTCCTGTGAGAGGCAATATTACATGTTGTATGAAGTGAAACATATAGTAGATAAACAAATAATAAGTGCTCGCACTCACCTGGGCGATTTGATCGAAGCGACCAAAGAGATCGTTCAGTGTCTTCACCAAATCGCTGGCGGTCAGCGAGGAGGACAGCGGCGTAAAGTTAACAATGTCTGCAAAAAGTATTGTGACATTTATGTGCCGCTGCACGTGCAACTCATGAAAACGTGTGGCCGATGTGGAGGCCTGGCCACCAGCTCGCTGGCAAGCGTCCGCCATCTTCAGCATAATGCTACGCTTGACCTGCCATTAACAGGATAGAGGGGAAAATAGCAATTTGAAAAGCACACAGTTGAAAAGTACTCTCACCTCGGCAGCTATGTAAGCGGGTATAACGCTTAGAAGCAGCTGCTCCTGCTGCTCACGTTCGCACTCAAGCTTGACGCGCTGCTCGATGCCAGTGCGTGTGCCGTCCACGGTGCGGTTGTGTGCCGCATCCGACATAATGCGATAGTACAGACCGGAAACGGATGCGCTGGCCAGCATCACAATCTCACCAAACAGCTATGAGCGAGCGAAAGAGAAAGATAGAGGCAGAGAGGTAGAGAGGGAAAGACAAAGAACTGACAGTTAAACGGGGTCATGTCAAGAGCATTGAATGATGGAGCCAATTGGCAGGCAGGCAGGCAGCAACCGAATCCAACTGTGTTTAACCACAGGCCCGTAATCGTAATTCCCAGCATTGTGTCCCAGCTAATTAACGCTGGGTGAGCCCTGCCAACCACAATCAGAACACACAAATTGCGCTGAGGGGGAAAATGTTCGCAAAACTAAACAAGTTATTTGTTGGACCCACTTCAACTAAAGCATATTAAATAAGAGCCTTTCATTCGGTTAGCTTCAAACTATTTGTATATAGTTGTGCCAATTAAAGTTTAGCAGTTTTAGAATTAATTAAAATTAGTCGTAATCAGTGTGATAATTGCATAGTCATGAAGTACATTCATGCTGAGTATTTAAGCTGGTAATTACAAAACCAGAAGAAATAACAAGTTAAACGGCGAGGCAGAGGAAATATTTTCTGTGAACTTTAAATAAATAAACACATTCTCAACGTGCACACAAAATAAAAATCAAAAATACTTCAACATACAATGCACATCGACTTCGACCTGCACATAGAAATCTGTGGCTTTTACGACTAAATTGTGATCGCCATCCTCTTTGAAATAATAAAAAGAAATAAACTTACCATTGGCAGATTGGGCGCATAGTCCGGACTAGAGCCGATTCTATAAACAATGTGTATGGCAGTCATAAATAGCGCCAGCACCACAGAGACCGGCCAGGAAATGGGCAGCATTGTGTGGATGCCCTGCAATGCCAATACATGCTCATATTAATGTTCAAAATCCAACAATTCAACAATCCAACATTCCAACTAACACAGCCAGCTTGGCTGTCCCAGCGATTGGGCCACTTACCAGAAACAATGCATACATGGGCAGTGGAGCCAGCTCGCTGCCTGTAATGGCCGCAATGGTGCCCAGGGAGAAGGTGGTGACAATGGCAAAGGCCAGGGCTGCCGCTGGTGAGCTGAGCACAGCCGGGAACTGGAGCGCCGTCAGTATCGAGCCGGAGATTAGGGCTGCCAGTGCCAGCAGCAGTGTCTGCAACAGGTGCTATAATCCCCAATACACATTAACTTTCCACAACTAAAAGTTAGTGCTGCTGCACTTACCTGCTCGTAAACGACGCCAATTATTATGGACACGACACATGCCACCAGCGACGTGAGCAGCCCCGATCTAAAGAGCGACTTGCGCAGCCTCTGCCGGTAGCGTGTATATAAATCGTTCAGATGTATATCCTCAGCTGCAAATACAAAAAAGTCGAGTGTTTGGCTCATTAGCGTTGCGTGTTAAATGGGTCATTTGTCTTAAGTGCAAATACAACAGCACGAATGAAATGCGCTTAACAAGTCGCGCTGGGCATTCAGCAGTTTGACTAATCAAATTTAATGGCAACGTATGTGCCAGTCCCATCAATCCCATCATATTGTAGATTATTATCTGAACTTAACCCAAATCTAGAGTTACGAATTGGGTAAACCAGAGACGGCAATGGCACTCTGAAATAAACTTAATAAGCTTATCAGCATCTATACTAAAAGTTTCCAAAGAATCAAACTAAATTAAAGTAAATTGCGATTCTCTCTCTCTCTCTCTCTCTCTCTCTCTCTCTCTCTTGTCTTCTATTTCATTTGTATGTCGTCTATTATATGCCAAGCAAGCAATTTATTACCCAAAAATCCTTTCACGGCTCTCAAAACAAATGCAATTAATTAAATTATGCAAATTGTAATTGAGTAGAAAATAATCATTAATGAATGTATACCGCAAGACGGATGTCAGCAAATCAGCATATAAATCATCCATTGTGCACACATTACACATAACAGCTTCACATACAAAACCAGACGCAATTACAAATACATCGTTAAGTCAAAAGCGAAAGGTCAATTGCCAAACACGTCAAAATGAATATATTTTGGCTTTGTGCTTTAGCTTATTTTAGTTTTTTGTATGGGTGTGTGCAAATCGATATGGAAAGTAACCATGTGGCCTGCTAATTGGCGGCATTAAAGTTCTTTGGTTTATTTATGGCACAGACATTGCTGGACAGTGTTCAATATCCAATGCCCAGCAAAAAGTGTGAGTTGTTTATTTTTAGTAGACCATAGCTGCGCCAGGTGTATATTGTTTATATTGCTTAAATTTTGTACTACACCAGACTAGAGCATTGATTTTTTGCGTCAAACAGATATATATTTTTAAACTCAACCGAACCGATACATAAATCAATGCAAGTGCGTCTGAATGAGAGCCGGAATTTTCGGTGAATGGTCGAATACACTCGAAGAGTCAAGTGAGTCTGGCTGCTTTCATCTGCTGTTGACAGCCAGCCTAAATCATTAATGGATTTGAGTTGGTCAAATGACTCGCTCAATATGTAAATAAATTCGAAACAAAAACATTTCACGTTAAACGTCTCACCCAATTGCAAAATAAAGGGTTCAATTCGATATTTATCAAATTTAATTTCAAGAGAAGACCATTTTCCATGACTTATATTCTTATTGACAACTACATTGCTAGGTAAATAAATAAATGTCCAAAAATATATTTGCATATACCTCATGGGATTAAAAGTGGTTCATTGAACGCAACACACTTTTTACGACAAGCGTTTAAAATTATCCTTTATTTCCTTTGTAAGCATTTGTATATCCAGCATAGAGCCCGAATTCACATTTGGGGAACTCAAATCGACTCAATAAATCAACGTTAAACATAATTCTAACTGCATTATTATCAATAAAAACGACAATTTAAAATTGTTATTGTAGCCTGAGCAGCATCAAAAAGAAAAGCACTTAACAGCAAGCTTGGAGCGCAAAGTATGGATAAAATCCGACTCCAAGGCTAAATTGTGTAAAATTCAACATATGCCACAAAAAAAATAAATGGAGGACAAATCAACACAGTCACTTATTCACGAGGGTCGACTTATAAGTAAACAATCTAACAGAACCGAACCATTCCAGTCTTGAATATATTTATTAATTAAAATGTCAAATGTGATGGGATACTATTTATATGGAGAAGTTTTTTGTGTAATATTTGTTGATGTGCGCATATTAAGATAATGTATTTCGTCTGCTTGTAATTCATTTCACTAATGTAATGAATAGAAAAAATGCATTACTTAATGAGCAACCCTCGCAAATAGATGATGTGCACTGCAGCTGCCTTCACTTGTTTATTCTCTGCAATCAAACAGAATTTCTTTTGAAAGAGCTGCCTGAACTCAACGAATACCCACCCACTTAGGTAGGTGAATGTTCGTGTGTTTTTGTGTGTGTGTGTTTGTGTGTGTGTGTGTGTGTGAAAGGATGACATATGCGCTCATCTGTCTACAGCATTGCTCTGTTGTAGGTCATAAAAGTAAACCGTCTAAAACGAGACAGTTAAAGACTTTGGCAGCGTACAGGATGATGTTGACTGCAAAGCTTTCGGCATAGATTTTATAGGACTATGTTGTGAATGGAAAGTCAGAGCGGCTTTGCACCGAGTTCCAAGTGATTAAGTACGTGCAGACACATGCCAAGGTATTCACAGATAGAACATACCACAACTTTGAAATGGCATCATCAGCATTAATTTGAGTTGACTATATCTGTTAGATTCCAACTGAATCAGCGAATGAATACTAACAGGAATGTTACAATCATGCCAGCTTTGTATATGGACTCAGATATTACTAGACTCGCTCCAAGTTGGCAACAAATTAGATACAATTTTCAGTAGTTTTAAATTCTGGTAAAAAAATCTTTAGAATTTGCGGAGGTTGTACTTAAGTCTAACATAATGGCATATCCAACGCGAGGCTCGAAGGGAACTCAATTGCCACAAGTCAGAACTTTCATCTTATATTTTGTCATTATCTTTAATTGTGCGTATTTATTGTAGAACGTTTTGGAGAGCTTGAAACGCATCGACACAAAGTGCTTAAGAGATGATCGATACTTCAAGTTGTTATACATGAATTATGATAGCAATTTTCTAGGCTTGAATTCAAGAGTAAACAATTCAGATGAAGCCCCTAACATTAATGCAGAATCGAATCAATCCGATTGGCGTAGAACTGAAAAAGAAATCAAGGAGATAAAAGCGGAATTGTCACTCAGTAAGCAAATACATGACGATACATAAGATATAGAATCATAACTCTTATCTGGTTTGGCAATTCTAGTAAAACACAAATTTGATAATCTGGAGCTGAGCATGGAAAGTCTTAGAGTGGGTACTGAAAATGGTAAGTCGGATTAGTAGAATGTTGTGCAGTGTAGCTTAGACGCGAAAGTCTTTTCATTTTAACTTGGCTTATATAATTTTTATTATATGTCAAACAATTTACAGATATTCCCTTGGATGCTCCAGCATGTTCTTATAGTGACATCAATTCAATTGACGCTGCATTGTCATCTCGAGCACAAGATCTTCCAACAAGCATCGGCCGAAGTGGGAATGCTTCTGTCAATTCCTGCTTACGATGTCCTCATATTGAACCTCTCCCGGAAATATCTGCCCATTCTCTGGCATTGCTTGATAGATTGAATATACTTAGCGACAATGAAGCAGCAACTCCATTCACTTTTTATCCATTTAGATCCGCTTCATCTGAGCGCAATCTCGTTGAGCAGTCACACAACCAACGTTTAAGTGCGGTTTCGGAGCCCTACAAGTGTCCAGTGTGTTTGAAATGTGTGCAACAGCGGAAACCTGCCTCGACCATCTGTGGTCATGTGTTTTGCAGCAGTTGCATTAGGACCGCTCTGCGTGCCACATGCAAGTGCCCTGTTTGCCAATCATTCATAACAACTCGGGAAATATTCAGAATATACATTTGAATGATTTCATTCGACTATTAACTTTAAATTTACAATTTGTTAAACTTCTCTTTTTGTGTAGCTCGTAAATTTCACATTTGTCCAATGTATTTTGTTGTGCAACTCGTATTAAATGCATTCGACGTTCGCCCCAAAATATGCAATGTATTGTGCCACATGCTAATTTTCCACAACAAAGATAAAATGCAGGAATATAAAGCGAAAATCAGAAGGCCAAGGCTGCAACTTCAGCTCGCCACGTTGTGCAACGACTAAACGACGATTTAATGCACGCCACCTGCTGCAACATTGTAAATAACAAGTTTCAGATGGTGGCAAGTATTACCAGAATTACGTGCCACCGTGCGCAGAGTACCCTTAAGGATAGCAAAAGAGTCCAGCAGCACGTTTTACTTGGTTCCACTTAAGTGCATTCACGGCAAACACAGCTTCTTGATATGTTTAGTCTAAGCCTTTATTTATTGCAGTAATGCAGTTAAATGAGTGTGAGTCTTGTTGTGCATATAATGTAAAGAGATAACATTTGTTGCATACTAAACCCAAAAATACTCATTGATTTTTATGTACAACATGTACAACTTAAATTCTATTTGGAAATAAATTCAATTTAAGCAGTAGACGCCATTTTGCATTTTAAGAAACACTAGTTTTAAATATTTGTATTTTTGTTAAATAAATAAAAGAAAAATTTACCACAATTCCTTACGGATTAAATTTGACCAACAACTCGAATGGTCCATAAAATAAATCAACAGCTTAGATCCACAGCAGTGCTAAAGTAATCAACAGTTTGGCCCCAATGAATAATGCGAATGCTTGCGGAAATGCTGAAAGACGTGGAGTTGCCTCACAAGCTGGTGTCACCACAAGCTACAACTACAGCACAAAATTTCTGTGGCACAGAGCCTGCTAATGGCCTCAGAGCAGGGTGCAGGACAAGAGAAGCAAAGAGACGACGTATGTCAGGCCATCGCATTAATCAAGGTGCAGTCGAAGACTTTGGCAATGGGGACCGTCAATGGCAAATTGACAAACCAAAATTTCTACTACTTACGCACAATGGCAGCAAATTATGAAATAAATATATATATACATATAAATATATTTTGTAAGAAAAATAACTAAGTGTAGTTAAAGCTCAGTTTAGGACTACTCAAACACATATCATTTGTCTCAAATTATATATATATAGGAAGTAAAAATTGTACTAAACACTCATCGTAGGACACTGTGCACACAGTACAGTAAAGGAATGTGTCTAAAGGCAGCGCACGTATTTCTCTTGTTTCTCTTGCACAATGTGAATCCACTTTTCCAATAGGTTTTGGGGCAAGACAATGGTCTCCCCATTTATATTTGTTGGTGTTCGTGTACCACTACCAAATAATGTTCAGCTGAGACAAAAGCCAAAGCTTAGTCAACCGCCAACTTCAGAAAAACGACTGCCAAGCATTTTTTTGTTTTTTGTAATTCTGTTTCGGTTTGTCATTTCATATTTGTTACCTTTCTTTCGGAAGCCAATCAATCATTTGAGCGGAAAACGACAATATCGACAATGAAAGCGGACATAGTTCCGCAGCAGCCTTTAGTGTTCTTGGGAAGCCAAATCTTATATATACGATATATATATATATCTTTTTGTAGTTCGAATTATAAATGTTAAGCATTGAATTTAAGAATACTGCAAGTGAGTTAAGCTAAGAGCACAGCTGGTGTTACAATTTAATTGTACATTATTATATTGGCTTGCAAATATAATTAATAATAATATATATGTATTTAGAGAGCATTTATTTGATTACATAATACAAACAAGAATATATTTATGCATTTGTTATTAAAAGCTGAGTTTACCCAGAAGCCAAATTATCCGGTCTTAAGCACAATTTGAATATGTACTCGTATATGCGCCTTGCAGCTACTTGACGATTATTTTCGTAACTTTGGCCAATTTCCGACTTAAAACTTTTACAATATTCAAAGTGCCCATAAATTTTATATGAAATACTAAGGAAATATGAAGGGAGAGACGGCGGTGTGCTATAACTATATCTCCAGTATTTATTGTATTTTGGCATCGATAGGGAAAATAGATTCGGACCTTGGGGGCAAACGATGCGCAATTTGTCACAAATGTGAATTTCAAATTTGAATGTGCCTCAAGCAACAAGCGTTTTGCAATACAAATGCGATTTCCGAGTATGCCAAGAATATTTTGAGCAAAGCACTGCTGAGCTTTCCAAATCACAGCCGCAATCAAAAGGCATATCTTGTACGCATTTAAGCTCTCGAATAACAGGCAGAATCATATCATCCATCGTCAAGTTGTAAGTAATATGCATATTTTCATAATAATAGTAATCTCAACAATGGCGCAACCCAGACCGCATTTCCACTGTCAAAGCAATTTGCATACATATACATATACAATTCTTTTTCAGCTCGTTTTATTTCTTTCGGCAATGTCGCCTAATACCCTTTCAGTGTTACAGATATATCTATATATGTGTGTGTGTGTGTGTGTGTGTGTGTCGGTGGCAGAAAAGTAGACGCGACTGCAAATCCGCGAGCATTGTGTGATATATCCATTGCTGAGTGGCATAAATCCCACATGAACTAAGCCAGCAATACACGAGCAAGCATGACGAGTGCAAAATAGGCTGCATTTGGATGGGAAGCGAGACATCGGTTCTCAAATCGCACATTGTACGGCAAAATGGGCTAGACCACAGCCAGTTGCAGACACAGTATTCCACTCAGAAAAGCAGACACAGATATAAACAGATCATATAGAGTAAAGTTGTATAAGCATTTATTTTTATATGCCCTTCAAATAATCTCATAATTATTAAAATTCATTTCAGCATTACAGGTTAACATTTTCCTTTGCTTCGCTTAAGCAATTTTAAATTAAATTTTAATATATGTTGTATAGAATCAGCTGACTCAGAATAATGATAAATAATTGCTAAAATATGTTAAACATTTTAAGTTGATACTATAATTTTCTTAACACAAATACCCAACGTCAACAAATAAAAACATACTTCTTTTTACAACTGCAATAATAATTTCAATGCGATGCTTTAAGTCATTGACAATTATCAAATAGGGTTCAATTTCTGACATTTGCACATTATCCTGGTATAATGGCTTGTTTATCTCTCGGTTCGCCCATGTTTACTGGCCAATCAATTTTACAACTTTTCAGTCAATCGCAAACCAATGCCAGTGAACATACGCAATCAGACCAAGCCAAGTGCGGAGCCCAATGGCTGATGGTCTGATGAAGGGAGCTTGGCCGAAGGGACTGGGGATTGAGGCTGGTCGTGGGTGTGTGGTTGGGTGGGTGTAGTGCTGTGCTAGGGTGGGGTAGTGTATGTTTTGTCGCATCGGTGGTGCCATCAACAGCAGCAGCAATCATAGCAGCAACAGCTGAATAAACAGCAACAACAACAACCATCAACGCTGGCATCACCAAAGCGGGTGAGCTGTGCGCGCTGTTAGCTGGATGACGGTGTGGCATTGTAGGGATGTGGGGAGTTGCACACAAAGCGCTGAATATCATTTCCTCGACACTTTTTCATTGAATTCAATTAAAAGGCGAAATTGAAAATTGAAATTCAATTAAGATGCTGTAAAATGGGTGGTGTGAGCGGTGTATGGGAAGCGGACTGCAAACTGTAAAAGCTTTCCTGGAAACAACAGGCATCCATTCAATGATGATAGATAAGCAACTAGTTGCCAACAGAGCAAAGACTGGGCTTGTGTGTCCATGAGGCTATAAATATGAGGTCAATAATTGTATTTTCCTTTCTATGATTTCTAATGACTCATCAACACTTTGGTCCATCAATTTGCTGTTGGCGTGTTGATGTCAAATTAATTGATACTGCGAGCAATCATGCAAGCAAGCACATGATGTGCTGATGGATCTAATTATAAGATGCATTAAACGTACTTCCCGGAAAATATGATAAATAATGAAAACAACACAAAACTTGGCTATTCAATCAACTGTAAGCTGAGAAATGTAGTTGAAAACTTTTAAAATTCAATTAATCAATTAAAATCAATTAATAATATTTTTTGCAGTTATTCTTCATTCCATATAAAGCCAAATAATTCCAATTTTTGTATATTTTAATTACTCTCAATATTTTTACATGGCTCAGACATTTATATAAAACAAACTCGACTCCATTTAATACCTAAGCAAAATTTCTGCTTGCTTTCGGCAAAGCAAGTTTAATCAAATTTTTAGTCAATTGATTGCGCACATAATTTTAAAAGCCACTAAGGCTAAGGCTGTAGACCAAACAGCTGCTTCTAATTAAAACAATGATGAAAGTAACCACGAAGCCAGCCAAATGGTTGAACTTCAGACGACAAATTGCAGCTCATGCCAAGAACTTTGTTGAACTTTCCGCAGAAAAATTAAGCTGGTGGCAAGGAGGCTACTGCTCCAGAAGGATAGTTTATCACTTTGACACTGCCCGCTTGTTTTTAGCACTCCATTAAATTTCTTTGACAATCAAAGCTAAAGATACTATAAAGAACTTTAAGTATGCTCAGATTATGTTAAGCTGGCCACAGAGATGTTGAAATAAATGAGCACTTATCGTGGAGCATCCCAAAAAAATGGACTCATCCTTTGCACAGGATTCATTTCTATTATTCCACAGGCTTCATGTCAACGATCAACATGTGTGTTGTTAATGCGAGTTTCCGGGTAACATATTATGCCCATTTTATTAAGTCTGCAAAATTTCTTCGTTTGTCTTTCAGATGGCAAATGCATAATTTATATATCCAACACATAAGCCACAACCCACAATCACACACACAAGGACTATATGTTTTATTGCTTGCTCAGCTGTTGATGTACAATTTAAGCAAATTGCTGTTAATAGCTCCATGAACCCAAAGTCTCTTCGGGGTATACGCAACATCTTCCTTTGGCTTAAATATTAACTTTTTGCATTATTTGCAATTTAAGCAATTTATATTATAGCCTCATTAGCATCACGTGTGGGTGAGTGTCTGTTTGTGTGTGTATTTGGGTGAGTACGCCATGTGTGGCATGCTTTGAGTTCCCATCATCATGCTAATGAAATTAAAATGGAAATTGAGTCAACAATATCAACACTCCTTACTGGGGATGACGCTCAGGGTGACAGGAAATTTGGTTATCAACACATTGATGTGATGCACAAGGAATGCAGAGGTTCCAACAGAAATTTGAATTTGATAGTAGGTTTTTGCATATCTAATTTCGAATTAAAATTAATATATTTTTAATCAAAATGAAAATAAATTTTACTATAAGCGATTTAGTATTGAAAACATTAAATCGGTTTCATTTAGAAATATGATTTCTGTTCTCACAATATTCAGTTTTAAAGAATTTTGATTTTATGTTTAATATGTTTACTATAAATTCCATCATAGAGACATGAGAGACATTTCAGCTTTAAAATCGTACTGATAGCTATTAAAATAACTCTATAGTTAAGGTCAATAAATTGTGTTCTACTTTTAACAAGCCTAGACTACCTTTATTCAAGTCTAGACACATACGCATAAGCACAACCTTTCCCAAAAATTGTTTCTGTATTTTGTTTTTGGTCCCTTTGTTTAAGGCCACAAATTGTAAATCAATAAGCATGCTTGGGATTTTTTTTTTGCAATACCCAATTAACCCATACCATTTATAAGAACATGTTAATAGACTTGTCGTGATCTTTAAGAATTTGTGGATGGATGCTTCGATCGTAATTGGCCCAAAGCACTTTTCCTTTTTATTTTCAAATTAATAATATTGCCTTTTTTTTATTGTATTTTCACTTGTGGCATTTTCAAAGCCAATGGCAATTAACTTTAGACAACAAAGTAAAATACTTCATTATATGCTTCAATTGACTTTTATTTACATTAATGATTGATACAAGTTGCCATCTGATTTCAATACACCTTCAATCCTTTTGACTTTTAAAGACTTAGATGTGGTGAGCTCCTTGGGCTTAAAGAGATTCATGCTGACTCAATGACAATTAACTTTAGACAACAAAGTAAAATACTTCATTATATGCTTCAATTGACTTTTATTTACATTAATGATTGATACAAGTTGCCATCTGATTTCAATACACCTTCAATCCTTTTGACTTTTAAAGACTTAGATGTGGTGAGCTCCTTGGGCTTAAAGAGATTCATGCTGACTCACGATGTAGCTTTCACCTTTTCTATGGGTCGCCTATTTAAAGCAGAATAACTTTCAATCAATAAACGAGGTTCCAAGCCCAAAGGCAATGACGCCGGTTCATTCATAAAACTTTTTCATAGCCATCACGCTTCAATCAATATCGGCAAATAACGGTCAACAGGTTACATTTTGGGCAGCGTAAAGACCACCTACAAATATATAAACGCCCTTTTGCCTCAATCGCAGCATAATAAAAATCAAATATTCCCAGTTACATTTGGACAATTGTTTTCAAATAAATCTGTGATACGGGCTTAGTTTCAGTAAGATTTTGTTAGCGAAACCATTTATTTCTTTTTAAAGCAAATAAATCAGATTGATGGATGGGGATAAAGTTTAAGGCAACAGCAGTCATGTGTAATAACAACTCAAAGTTTGTAGAAAACGTAGGTCGAGTCGAGTCGAACTAAAAATAAATTATAATTATTTGAACTTTGGCGCACTAAAACAAATTTAATTAATCCGAGTGTTACAACTGCGTCAAGTCAAAGTAATTTCCACAATTGGCCCAGAAAAATGGGCGTGCGCTGATATTATCGTGACAAACTCAAATTAACCAACGTCAGGGTTACATCAGCCTAGGGAAACAGGAAGTCCGCATAGGATGGGAGCAGTAACTGGCAGTCGTCGCGTAACTCAATTTAATAGTAGAGCAACAAGCGCCAGCACCAAGCACAAAAGCCAGCTAACAAACTCAAAAGACTGTGGTTGAGTTTAGTCGGTTTATTCGAAAATTATAAAATATTTAAAGATTTGTTTCCTAGAATGCCCTTCGTAAATAGTGAATGACTAATTAAACGGGCGGATGACAGACGTGGCAAGACCGAATCTGCTATTGATGCTGATCAATAAAAAGTCGCTTATGATAAAATTAACAATTTTCTTCAATTTATATTTAAATAAATTATTTCTAGTTGCATACAGCCAGTGTCTCCAGGAACAAGACAAAACTCCTTTTTAAAGTCTAATAAATTTATACAAATTTATTTCTTATATCATGCCCTGTTGTTTACAAAATGTATAAGCCCTTTAAAAGTAGACCACATAGCTACAGGGTAGACGACCGAACAGCTACGTTAAAGGAAAAGCGCGGAAATATGGCATGAATTGAGAAGGCATCCTTTATAAAACTAATTTGATTTGCAGGAGCAGTGGTTCTGCTTTGGCTCCAGCCATGCCTCCGCCTTGGTTATCTGACACGATGTTATGAATTAGCCGGAGGCGTTGGGTTGTGAAACTCAGTGTTTGTCGCACTTACCCGTTGTGCCGTTCTCCTGGTCGCTCAAGTCGGCTAGCGATGCTGACAATGTGGTCGCCATCTTCATCGTCGTCGGCTTTGTCGTTGTGTTGATCGGCTGCGTGTCGGCATTACTGCCCCCAGTTACAGTTGTAGATGCGTTCGTGCCATTTGCCGTTTTTACAGTTTTCGCATTGTGGCTTACCATGGCAAAAGGAAAAGCCAGCACCAAAACGAAAACTCACAGCCGCCAGCTGCGCGCAAATATTGCCTGCCCAGTGCAGGCGACACGATGCACTTGTTGACACGCGCTGCAAGGAAATGAGCAAGGGAGGAAAAGACAAATGAAAATGGGTTTCCTTTTTGTAGAGTACAGGCAATTAGTATTCACATAAGTTGGCTCAAGTTTTCATTGAATTACATCAGTTAAAAACTAATTTTCCCTAAAACATAAAGATTTATATCTCAAGTTGTTCAACAAGCGATGCAGTTTTCTTCCTTTTTTCACTAATACGAGTATAATATTTTTTTTGTATTTAAAAAATACGAATTTTGTTAGTTTTTGCACATCTTTTCCATTTTAGTATTCTTAGGTCCAACAATTCATATTTTATTTGATCTGTAAAAGCTTTTACTTATGGCAACAGCCAAAAGGCAACTCCATCAGCGTTCAACACTTTTTTATCTTATGAACAACAGTTCGCAAGCACTCACACTTTTTACGAGCAGCAAAAAAGTTTTTGTATCTATTTTATAAATCGAGTACAAGCAGAAACAACAACGCGATAGCAAAACTGTAACAAATTTATGTACTTACATTTTAGCTTCTATGAACTCTACGATATATAGTACATATTTGTGTACATATATATATATATATATATTATATATATATGTATATTTGTCAGCTGTAACTGCTTGACAATCTCTTTGCCTCAATTAGAAAAGTTTCGCCTTAACTCAGTTGGGCACAAACATACAAACACAGAGCAGAGCACTTGCCACAATACACAATGCTCTCAACGGAGATGCTACAAAAATTCCTGCAGCTTTACATACCTTGTAATATTATTCATTAACATTAATTCGTTTATGAACAAACATGTGAAAACATTCTAAAAATTTTGATTATTTGTTAATTTAAATTGTACTTTACATAAACATTGCTTGTACTTTATTGCATGTAGTCAGTTGATTTAATGAAAAATGCAGATGTAAGAATGTTAATATAGCTTTTATGGCACAATGTGGGAACAATTTTCAAATTATATGTTTGTAAGTAAAGTCAGATTACAGTCGATTTACGACTGAACAACCAACCAATTATAACTGAATCACTTCAAGAATTTAATAAATTGTTTTGCAGATATACAAAAATGGAAAATCATGTATTTCTAGAAGCACAGATCAAAACTAAGTAGTCCGGGTTCCAATTTCCCATGCGCTTATATAACGATTGACTTTCAATTGCAATTGTTGGAATACAAAAGTCCTTGGCAGGGCACTGTAGACCGAGAGATGAACTAATACGCTAATCGAGTTGCAAAATCAATCTGAGTTTATTACTTGAAAGCCTTGCTAATAGTGTTCATTTATTATCTACGTTTATACAGACACATCTGGGGATTAATGCTAATCAGTGCATAGGATGATTTACATATCTATTGTTATCCCTACTTATTCCTATCATGTATTTGAGTGCTCCCTGCTGTGGTCTCAGTACCTGCTAGCTAGGGAACATTTCTCTAAATATTTAACATGGTGTGATTTAACTTCTAATAATCGTGTTCATTCTTGAACACAGAAAAAAATTATTGAATTCGTGCAAAAATCAGGGTGAATGGAAGAGCTGCAGACTCAAAAAGGGGGCACAATAGATCTAACTAGGTCGCAGCATGTGAAGCCTGTTAATAATAATACACACAGAAGCCACGTACCAGCAATGCATATATTTGTAGTTGTACCAAAAAAGGTCAACAGCTAAAACACTCCTTAGGCGCACACTCAAATAAGTAGACACAAATATAAGAAAAACTTGTTCATTGCCAGCAGGCGTTTGCTGCCGCGTTGCACTAACTAGCTGCTGTAAGAGTGGCTTGCTAGAAGTTTATTCCAAGAATTTGTCTTTTCGCTTTTAACACTCTTGTTGCAACTTTTCGTTGCACAGACTGTAGTTGAATTTAAAGTGGAGTTCAGCTTAAATAAAAATGTGTAAAATTTAAGTCAGTGCTAAGAGGCTTACCTGCTGCGTAATAAATAACAAACAATATTTATGGATAGAACAAGCCTCATGCCATGATTATATTTTATTTTCAAAGCAATTCATAAAAAGCGACAATGCATAAATTAATATGCATATACAAATATATATAAAATGTATTGCTTAATGAAAGATTAGATTAGAAGGATTAATACACTATTTGTGACGTTTTTTTATTTTTTAAAACTATAAATTAATTAAAAAATATTTATACTTTAATGTTATTTTAATTTCAAGGATAATGCTTATGTAATAAATAATGCTTTGCACATATCATTGAAGTGCACATTTGCAAGTATTAACATCCATATGCCGTTTGACTAAGGAGTTTAATAAATGCAAAGCAATTTCAATGCCATTTTCACTTGAGTATATTTTGAATTGCTTTGTTCACCAACCACTTGTAGATTTTCGCATTTTTAAACAGCAAGCGAGCAAAAGGCGGCCACGCGTTTGACCTGCACACAATACAAATACACAAAAAAATAAAAATAAAATAAAAACATGGAAAAACTACTCATAAATATATATATGTATATACATATATACACAGGCATACAACTTCTCGAACGTATGTATATAAAGCCAGGCACTGTTAATCTTTTGTTGTTCGCTTGAATTCTGTTTTGTTTTGTTTTTCTCGACCGAATGTTTTCATTTTATATTATATATTTTTCTGTTTACATCGCAAAATCGCCGGCAGCGCTACGGCTTTTACCTAGTTTATTTAAGTGCAACTGAGAAGCACCTGGAGTGATAGGAAAATAAATAAGTTTAATACCCATCCGTTTTTTGTTTAATGCTAATATTTAATGTGCATCAAAGTTAAACAATCAAATAAAAATACGAATTTCATGTTACTCAATTTTTAATTTAAATGTAATGCTTATTCACGCTTCTCATTTGCAGCAAGGTTATGATTACATTTTCCAATTTAATGCAATCAATTTCAATTCATTACCATAATTGTGGTTCCAAAGTAATATTTAATTACATATTTTCCCCTCAACTCAATTGCACTTTCAGCCAATTATATGCACTTCAAAGATGAATGAATGAATGAAAATTCAGTTACGTTTGAGTGTCATTTACAATTTCACTGAACTTGAACTTAAATGCTTCCAGGTCATTTGAATGCCGCCAATTACGTTGCGTATACGTAATCCAAATATCACATTATTTATAATTAGCTCATATGTGTATTTCAATGGCAATTTTATGATAAGCCTTAACAAAAACTACATTATAAATACTAACAGCATACAGCATACAGCAAACCGTAAACTAAACTGGAATGCTTGTCAATTATCATTAATTTGCATCTAAGTTATTATCGAAATTATCATTTGGCGTTGGCGCGAACAGCGCAACGAAATGGACAACAAATTACAAACAAATTAATGGCAAGTCATAAATTTTTGCTGTTATTTCAATTGTAAAGTGCCACAGTCGTATTAGCATAAGAACAATAACACACATGCACACAACTGAGTGTATTGTGGACTCGTCAAGAACTTGCCCGGGTAAAATTTATCAATTTGGAAAATGTGGAGTCGTCTGTTTCCCGGCCAGCGGCATTTGTCACGCTCTCTCACACATTACTGCCATCATTTCGCTATCTTCTTCTTTTGCACTTGGTGCTGCACACTGTTTCCCACTGCTGCTCTCAATAAACATTTTATACTCGTACAAACTATACAAAATACTCTCTGTGTATATGCCTTAATAACCTTGCATTCTTTTAGCGGTGCGCGTCGCCTTCCAAGTGTTTGTTGTTTGGAATTGATTAAAGCAGCCCCAGCCAACGACCCGAGGCCTGCTCCCTAAACACCCGTACACACATGATTGAGTGTATGTTCTGTGCCTGTCTGAGTCCGTGAGTGTGTGAGTAATTTGCAGTGTAGTGTGTCTGTTTCTCGGTTTCAGTATCTTTGACTTTGATCATTTATGATTAATGATTACGTACGTGTTTATTGCCATGCTACTTGCTGCTTGCTACACATGAGACTGGGCTGTAAGTTATAACAATTTTTATAGCTCTCGGGGGTTTCCTGAATGCAGTGGTGTCATATTTCAATTGAAGCACACACGCGCATATCACTTGAATGTATTGGAAAGTGCTGCCGTCTCAGCACACTAAGTCGTTAAATTTAATATCTAACATTACTACAGCCAAATATTACACACATACAAAATGTTGCACTAGGGAAATTCATTGTGTTTTTTTCTTTAATGAAAGCAAATCGTTTTATAACATTGGTAGATCAGATAAAATAAAAGGTATACGAGTAAACATTTAGTTTGGAAATACTGAGTAAATGACATTCTATTACATCAGCAGGGATTGAAGCTGAAAATGTAAGCATATTTATTTAAAGTTACCATTGCATATTGTTAAGTAATTAAATCCAATTAGATAAATAAATATTTCATGTTAAATATTAACAATATATACAAATGAATTTTATTGACTTGCTTATATTTATTGTCTTTGTTGTTGCAAATGAGTTTGTAACATTCAAAAATTTGCTAGTTATAATTTGCAATGCGTTTCGCTGCCTATAAACGAAGAACTTGCTTACTACTTAAGCTTTTCAAAAAGGTACTTTGGAATCATACGTTGAAATATCAATTATTTGTTTTGTTTTTCGCGACTCATTGTAAGCCATCCATATTGTATCGGAAAGGGTGATGTATATTGTATATTGTATCAGAAAGGCTGATAAATACGTCTATGACTATCTCGATCCCACAACATTAAGACTCTTTTAACTGATTCGGTCGTACATGGAATCCTAAAGCAAAAAAATATATTCAAAGTTTCGCCATAATCTTCTTCAAAACTGAAGAGTCAAACGTATTTCAATAATTTTGCATAACAACTGAGAAAAGACACACAGACGATCTGACGGACATAGTTATATCGACTCCGCTAGTGGAACTGATCAAGAATATATATACATTATGAGTACAGAGACGTCTATTTCAATGTACTACAAACTTCAGAAAAATGAAACTCAATCAAAATGCAAATTTGTTAATGCAAGTGAATGCAAAAGGTTATTAAATTACAAACATTTTTAACATGTTTTTTGCTGGCTCCATGTCAAATGTTTTTTATTTTTATTTTAAATATATATATATATAAATATATGTATTCTAAGTGTAAGTATATCCGTAATAAAAATCACTTGTCCAAAAACATATTTAAATTATAAAGAGAAGTAACCAAATGAACATAAAAGACTTTAAAAAAATATATTCTTAACAATCTTATTTTATCATATCTCATTATGCACATGTTTCACACTCCTAAAATATTATTAATATTTAAATTTGTGCATGTAACTTCGGGTATCGCATTTCTTGTCTAACTTTAAGGATGTTGTGCGTTGCATACTTCTAGTTTGGCCAGCCAAAAGCAACAAATTGAATAATCAAACTAGTAGTCAAAACAAAACAAAATTAAGAGTTGAGGAGTTGGCCTCAATAACTTTATTAACTGCCTACCAAAGAAGTTTTGCGGCCTTAAAAGCTGCATCGCATTTTTGATGCAATTAGATTGAGTGCGATCTGGTTCAGCGAAAGTTTGAAATGTCGGACAAAGAATTGCGTATACGCAACGTTGACTGGCAGTTTGCAGCCTGTGAATGGTTGGCTAATTTTTTGCAAAACCAAAATCGTTGCCAAAAATGGGCAAAGGCGTAAGTGGTTGTCGGCTTGTTTGGATTTAGCTTCTGTGGTTTATATTTTTTTTTTGTTTTTTTTTTAGTTTTATTTGTTGGTTTATAGCTCCATGGCCATGAATGCTGGTTCATTAGGAAGCCTCATGCACATGCACAAATAGAGAGAGAGAGGGGGACAGCTATTTTAATGAGCATTACTTAAACCGCCTGTCAAAGTGGCGCTTGGCCATGGTTGGTTGTGGTTCTGTCTGTGGTTTGGCCTTCGCACTGTTTGCAGTAAGCCACCGAGGCACGTAACCGTTGCCAAGAATCAGCACTAAAGTCAGAAAGGGAAGTTAACGCCAGAAACGTGACACCCACTTCGATTTAATTTGTTGATAGTTTTGGCTAAAGCCAAAAATTTCATTTAAGTGAAGCTCAATGCAATCAGAACCGATTGTTATCAAAAGACAAATACTATCAAGAAAAATGGTAATGAGCTGTCTTACACTCTGAGAGTGAAGATGAAATAATTGATTAGCTTCGGCCTGCGAATGCTTTCTAACTCAAGCAATTCCATTAAATCTGCCCTTGGGCGATTTTTTTATCTGGACATCAGCTTATTTCGAGAAAAAGGCAATTATCTTCAATATAACCTTGACTTGTAGCACAGCTGTTTTGAAGTGTTAAAATTTCGGAAATTTAATTTGTATATCTAGTGCTATGAAAATATTTTCAAAAATGTGCTAAACGATTTTATTAGCTGCACCCGTTCATAAAACGGCCAACATCAGGCAAACGTCTAAAAATACATCAGGCTAATAAAAGCCAGAGTCGAGCAACGGCACCAAACGTAATTAACAAAAGTTATAAACATAAGTAAGAGTAAGTCAGAGTAAGTGAGAGGAAAAATTACTTCGACAATTTGTTTTAATTTCGAAGCGACCTTAGAAATAGCTAGACAATTTGTTTTCATTCTATATTTTGTATGCTGAAATGAAAAATTTGTGCAATGTGCAAGACAAACCAGATTTGCCATAAAATCAAATTTCTCGCCCAATTGGTCGTCACCAGTCAACCAGTGGAGCAATGAGTCAATGGACCATCAGACCGGCCACAACTAACCCAACCTAACGGCCCAAACTTTTGTGCAAATGAGTACGATTTACCAATGATGATAATGATGATGCTGATGATGATGATGATGTTGACGATGATGTTGTTGGTGTCGAAGACGTCAAATTGTATTCAGTTGCCAATTTTTAGATGTTGCATTCTCGAATTATGGTCAAAAAATTATGGGCAAATAAATCAGTTTTTATTTTTTCAAACTATGATAAATGCTTTAATATAATTTTGACATTTTAACGCGCTACAAGTGTGAAAATTGCAAAAACAAATCTCTGACGATTGACAGCAGCAGCCAGAAATAGAGCAAGCAACTTTTGCGCAAAGTTGCTCAAATTAATAATCACAAAATAAAAGGTACTAATTGACCCAGCTCGGCAATCAGATACCCTATTTTCAATTCAAGTATATAAATATATCTCTTAATTAACATACTAAACAGTGTATCGAATCCCTACAAGTTCATTTTCTAACATTCTTCACCCATTTCAACTATTCTAAATGACTCAACTCTGCCATTTAAGTATTTAAACGAAACAAATTGGGAATTTGCTAAATTCTTTAAATTAACACACTTAGCATTTTCTAACATTTCTTAACTATTTTTATTTTATTTATATTTTCTTCGCTCCTTATTGCACATAAACACACATGTACATTTATTCATAATACAACCGATGTTTTTTTTTTAAATAAATACACTCACATTGTGTGCATAAAGTGACGAGAATTTGTCTTGCTTACACTCCATTGTTGTAATATGGTAAATGGACTTTTCTGTACAATATCTTCTAGATACACAATACATATACTCAAAATACAAATATTTTAGCATAACTTTGTATATTTGTACATGTTTTCAGCTTAAAGTGATGAAAAGCTGACATGTCAATATTTACTGATAAGATTTTTCTTTAGTCATTGTATTTATGGACAGTATCCCATTTGTACTGTGTTGTGTTTTCGGGCTCTAGCACTATATACAAAATGTATTAACTAATATCTTGAATGGATCGCTTATAATAATTTGTGAGAAGTTTCGCGATTGATAATACAAGTTAATGGAATACTTGAGGTTCGCAGTGTTATGTAAGCCATTTGATTCGCCCTTTGTAACGATGCAAGACTACAATTTTTAATTACGCTAAATTAAGAGCAATTAAAAAACATAATCTTTCTTTTGATGCCCGCTCGTCCAAAACATCGCAAAACACGGCAACAAATGAGGGAAACACTGCAAATACATTTTTAATGTATTTTTATTTATTTTTTTTTGTATATATTATACCCTGAACTTATTGATAATGGGTAAATAGGGTATAATGAAGTATGTGCAAAAGTGTGTGAGAAGCAGGGAGAAAGCATCTCTGATGCCATAAAGTGTAGAATGAATATATATTCTTGATCAGTAGCAGAAGTCGAGACAATATAGACATGGCCGTCTATCTCGCTATCCGTCTGTCTATCGGTGTGTCTGTCCATCTGTAGAGAAAATTAGCATAAACATAAGTTTTTGTATATCAAAGGCATATCAAGCTTATGTGATTTTTGCCGTGCTTACAATATCGATCGAAATCGGTTTAGGATAGCAATAAAAGCTAAAACTTTAAAGATATATCTTTTATAATTCGGATAAATACACTAACATAATAAAAACGGTTTATTTATATTTACCAAATGACTCATTAGCAAGCGAAAGCGTTTTCTGATGTACTCAGAATTTATATATATATATATATATATATATATATTTATTTACATATATATAAATATATATGTATTTTATCAATATGTTGGCTAGAATATCTTAGCCTTATCATATCAGGGTAACTCGCAGTCGAGCTCACCTGGCTAGGGAATTCTCACTAGTTTTTGTTTTTATTGCATTTATTTAAATTTATCTTTTTTCTTTTTGGCAATTGGCGATCAGCGTATAAATTGAATTTCGTGGGACTTTTTTAATAGTCCCCGAGCAGCTAGCTTATTTTATTTCATTTTATTTTATGTGTCGCAGCATTTGGTGTTATTGTTGTTGTTGTTCTTGTTGCGGGTTCTCGTTCGTCGTCATTACAGTTGTTTATTATATTTGATATTTTTTTACTCTGAGGGCTTTGAAATTTGGCTTTCGCCGCCGCCGTTTCTCACTGCTGTTGTTGCTGCTGTTTGATTAGGCGTCTAGGCTGACACATGGAGGGCACTCAGACACTCACCTACATACACAAATACACACACACACACACACACACACACATAGTCGACAGAGACACAGGCACAGATCAGAGGCAGATGCCAAATTCAACACAGACAGACACGCCCCGTGCCCGTCACAAAGCGACTACACATGTATATGAAATTTTACACAAATGTGCAAATTTAATTAAATTCAAACGAGAAATAAATATTAAGCGCCTTGGCTCGACATAAACATGTACACACAAATGAAATACTATATGTGTGTCGATCTAAATGATATACTATATGAATATACCTATACTCGTATAAATGCGGGATGTTCGTGAAAATAAGAAGCTGTGAGGTCCGCGGGTATTCAACACAACACTTCCAGTAACAACAACTTGTATACCAATTATTAGACAATTTGCATACCAAACTGATCTGTGTAAACAAATAAACGTATTAGTTCAGAAAACGGCAAATCGACAAAAATAAATAGTAATAAATAAATGTTCAAAAATGTGTTAAGCTTGACAAAGTCGTGACTCTTAGGGAAGATTAAAGAAAATCAGAAGTATAGCACTATTGATCAGGAATCACAATTTATATGCACAACAGAACATATTTAAATTTTATATAAATGAATATATTTTCTATTTTCTTTTAAGCACAAATTTATTTCTACGTACCTGTAAACCTATTTGACTCTGATTGGATTGATTGGAACTAAGCCCAAATAAAAATCGGTGAAAGATTTTGTGTATAAAAATAATTTTCTGGCTAGTTCAAATACCAGCAGAATTAATAAGAATTCATATTAAAACAGGTTGTAAGTTTATAAGATTTTATTTACATTTCGCTTAACGATCTATTTGTTTATCAGAGCAATAAAAAGTTTATAAATTGTGTATTTTTCTTATATAGCTGAGTACACAAGAAATCCCATATAAAACTTTAAACTAATTTAAAAAAAAATCGTTCGTGAAAAATGTACTTAATATGTGTGTCATCATTTCAGTGAGCGATAAATTTGATATTATGTCAGCCATGAAGCTTGCGGCTATTTCTGTCAAATGGAATTGCATTGGGGAATAATCTTTATTTTGAAACGTAATCAGTTTAAAAACCAAAATAGTTATGGAGGAAATCCTTTGTTCGGCTGATACAATAACTAAATACATATAGAAAATGATAACAGTGCATACCCTGGCAACATGAGCTTGATAGAGTTTGAGAGTGCAGTGAATCACCATGCCAGGTACTTACTAAGTTTTTAAATTCATAACAATCAAACAAATGTTCTAAATGACGCGAAAAATACACAATAGTGAAAATCTATCAACTAGTTATGTATATTTTGTCATTTAATTAAATGGAAGAGGCGAGAACACAATCTACCTTTGGGTAAATAATTTAGTGAATATCATTTGTGACACGCGGAGAGTGTGCAGCTCATTTCAATTAGTTAATAGAAATGATTATTTGAAATCGAAACGTGAAATATAATTTGTCTCATTGAGCTTATGGGTCTTCAATAAAATATTTTATCGACGCTATCGGCGCCACCGACTTTAACTTTGATAATAGAAAATTGAACTATGAAATGGTCGCTCCCTCATCGAGTTATCAAAATATACTTAGTAATTTCCCCCAGTGGCGTTGATTTTTATGTATCGCGTTATGGTTTTCGTCTTTTTTATTCATATAGAATTTGGACGTTGTCTTGCCATAAAGATAAAAGCTGAACGAAAAAAATATATTTAAAAAAAAAAACATACAAAATGTGGGCGTAAATTTATTAACGCTGAGCCATGAGCCAAAACAAAATCGGTGTGAGCATTTTTATAACTTGATTTATTTAAAGACAACATTTGGCAAATGATTTCACGACTAAGTAAATGAATATTTTTATACCATTGCAGAGGGAATTAAATGAAGACTCTTGTTTTTTCTTCTTTTTTTTTTGATAAAGATCGGATTACTATAATATATACAGCTTTGCCATGGTTGCTTGACTCGTATCATGACTTCTGTAAATCAAAGATAAGGGCTTTCTGTTGCACGTTGAGCAATTGTTTGTATTTATTCTAAATGACGAGCATTCAACATATAACGGAGAAATATTTATATACGTCGAATGCTGTATTTAAAAATAAATAAGCAAATTGAATTTGGTTTTTATATATAGACGAGTTTGGAGAGCGATATTTTACAGAGGACAACAACATCTTAAATATTTGTTGTTAGAAAAAATTGCTGACCTCTAAAAAAGAATGACAAATTTTTTTTATATTTTTTTCCGGCCAGACAATAAATGAAAACTATAAGTTATTGAGGCTACAATTTATGATAATTATAAGCATGCCAAAGTCAATGCCGCCCACAAATTTTCGAGTCACTTTTAGTTATGCATATACCCGGCAACATGTGTAGTCGCTAACTAAATTTATTTGTGCCGCCTTTTGTATCAATTCTTTCATTACACACACACACCACATACACACACACCACACACACACACACACACACACACGCACACACATAGCAGAACGTCGCGTCCGGCCGTCAGACATAAAGAAAAAAATTGCAAAATAGCAACAAAACAAAAAAAATAAATAAAACGAGAAAAAACTGACGCAATGTGTCGCCAAGAGCTGAAAATTCGAGAGCAACTCAATTTTTTATTGCTTATTTTATAAATTGCAGAATTCTTTCGCATTTGGCTCAATAAAAAACCGTTAGCAAAGAAACAGTCTGAGTGTCTATAAAATTAATTATAGAATTCAGAAATCGAAGCATTTTAGCTTATCATACGCACACTTAAACTTGATTTTCGATATTGTTATTTTTTTGTTGCTGTCTATTTTATGTGCCATTTCAGTTGAATTTTAGTTGCTGTTTAAGTTAGCAATTAGTTTGTGGTCTTTTGCCGGCTTGCTTTGACTTATTTTCGCTTGTCGTTTTCTTTTTTGTTTTACGTTAATTAAGACTTCTCATTGTGTGAAAAACAGATACACTACCCAAATAATTGGCGCCTGCTGTTGCTACGCTGCTGGTACTGAAGCTGCTGCTGCTGTTGATGCTGTTGATGTTGTTGATGTTGTTGATGTTGTTGTTGTTGCTGTTGCTGCTGTTGTTGCTGTTGCTGCTGTTGTTCTTGTTAGCAAATTTTAACAAATTTCACATGTATATTTGAATATATAGCTTAATTATTTATATCAATATAAATATGTGTGTATAATATTATGCTTAACAGCGTGTGGTGTTAAATTAAACCACACACAAACACACACACTCTCACAGACACACACACTTACACACATGCACATATGAACAACACACGCGCGCGCCTTGACAAACGCGCGAAGTCAGCAACGAAATCGACAACGAAAGCGATGGCGAAGTGCACTCCCGCTCGGTCTAATCAGAACTGAGCGTCCGTTCTAATCAGAATCGAGCGACGTCCAACAGGCTGTAGCCGTCAAACAGAGAGTGCTCGGCTGCTCACACATAAACACGAGCCGAGCGCTGCGTGAAATACACTGCAGAAAAAAAAACGTGCACATGAATATCGGCATTTATATATATAATAAATATATATGTACATGTGCAAAACACTAATATATATATGGAATTAAGACAATAATATATTAGGTATATGTAATATTATACATTATAAATTAAAATTAATTTCTATTTTATTTATTCATATTCAACCTAGAAAACATTGATTTCTGAACGCTCTGTCTTAAGGCATATGCCTGAAGCGAAGCAACAAGCACGACAACATGTTGCCGACCTTGCCCTCAAATGTTGCTGAGCGAACGCAATGAGAGGCAGAGAGAGAGAAAGAGAGGAAATAGCAAAGAGCGAAGTGGATCTGAAAGCGCTTGCCGTCTGTTGCTCTGTTTTGGTTTTTATCACGAGTGCCGGCATATAACACCTACACACACACGCACACACAACGCAGAGTTTGTTCAATGAAACGCACACATTGATGAATTGGTGCACCAATACAATGGCATTTTTGTTGGTAACACGCGGCGTATGCTTAATTTTTAATATGTCATTTCTTTAAGTAGCTTTTAATCAAGTGACACTTTTTACATACTTACCGACGTATGTGGTGATATCTTTGGCCAGTTTATCAATTAATCAATCAATATCGATTCAATGCTTCATCAAGCAAATAAAAGCAAAAGTTACTTTTTTCAAATTCATTATCGTCTATTCCTAGTGATTTAATGAATTAGCCAACAAAGATGCGGATGTTGCCATGCTATAAAAGGGAGCACTTAAAATAAAAAACCGAAACTACAAAACAAATGCACAGACCTGCTCTACGTGCAATTAATTTTATTGATTTTCATTGCTGCAATGGAGGAAGAGTTGATTTCAATAAAGTATGAATAAATGCAATTGCCAGCTGCACTTCAACCTCAATTTCACCAAGTGGCGGTCAAATTGAATTATATTTATACAGATATGTATATAAATATATATAATATATATATATATATATATATATATATATATATATATATATATATATATATATATATATATTTAGAGCAACTCCAGTTGCTGTTCATTGTGATTGGATTTCTTCCGGTTGCGAATCTCAGAAAATATTGAAGGACAAAAATTCTGTTTGCACACAAGCAAAATAACGAGCAGCAAATATATAGAAGCACACACATACACACAAAGAGAAGAGTTTGTTTGAAGACTTGTGCAATTTCCGTCTGACAATACGTAGCGTATACGTAATGAGCGATTAGTTTCTAGCATTTCCACAAGCGTGTAAAGTAAATATTTAGATTTCAAATTTAATATCTCTAGCTCTACGTGCTCACACACGTAGAATGCAGACGGATGCTGATGATGATTTGGGTTATACTTTATGAGGTCTGCCACTTGGTGGATAGATTTCAAGCTTCTGCTATTTATCCATTTGCTGCTTTACGTAAAGTGTATAAAAAGGAGGGCCAGAATGACACGTTCATCAGTCGGACTTTTACTTAGTGGTTGAAATTAATTTGGTACTTTCAATTTAAATTAAATATTTTGTAAAATATTAGAGCTAAAATACACAAAATATAAATAGTAATTATGTCAGTTTTAATGTTGACAGCACCCATTTGCCAAGGCAATTACAAAAGCTGCATAAATTATGTGCACAGCATGCAAAACAAAAATCATAGCTCATGTTGCTCTCCACACGCACTCACACAAAATTTGCATAAATTAAGGCAAATAAATAAAATGCGAATCTTAGCACCAAAATCTTATTTGAAATATGTAAATGCCAAGGGAAGCTCCAAGCAACTTCAGCAACCTTTGCAGCACAACACAAATTAACTAATTGAAGATACAAAAGGATTTTGCATGAATTTCAAATTTGAGCACCATGGCTACCCATCGAATTAAAGTTAGTTACGTCAATCCCCTGTGAATAGGACGCCTGGGAGCCACATTGAATGGAAACTTTCCTTACCATGCATAAGTCATGGTCTTAGTGGATTTTTCGTAGTAACAGCAGTTAAAACTTGGTCACAGTGCCTGAAAATGCCACTCAGACTTAATTGTCAGGCTGACGTGAGAAACCTTTCATTGATATTGACTTGGTGCGGAATTCATAATAAGCTAAAGCTTTTAGTGCCCGTTTTGGTGAGAGAATTGCTCACTAGTTTTAAGTACAAGAAGTGAGCCAGTTGAGTTCCGTTTGTAATTAGTATTGATTTTAATATCCTTTACTGATAGGATGAGAACTTTAACTTTCTCTTTTATCATGTAAAACGGGAAATTACACTTTATATATTTTCTTTAGACTTAACTTTGCTACGGAGAAGCACAACGATTATTTAAACATTTGCTGCACTTCTTTAGTGCACACAGTTTATCAAATCAAATTACCCGCAATCCTTGAAAAAGCTTTTAAATTATTGCAATTGGAGCCTAATACGAAAATATATATTTAATGAGATTTGAAGTGACCTAATGATGACAATGGTTGCGTGCAAGCCATTAACAACCATTCAGGCTTCTTGCATTCGCAAGGAGTGAGTAACCCTTGAACTTTACCAGTGGCCCAACCCAAGAAAAATGAAATGCAACAAGCGTTAAGTAACTTTTCAGTTGGCTAACAAAAAAAAATGCAAAAATAAATTTCGCTTTAAAGTTCGCCCTTGACTGTTCGAGGCTAGAGAAACGTAAGTTGGCCACAACATAAAACCAGATTACGCAATGTGTTTTAACAACATTCAACACAGGCAACAACAACGACTGCAAAGTGGCCGTAAATGAACAGGAAAAGGATGCATCTGTGTGTGTGTGTGTGAGTTTGGGTTTGTTGGTGTCAACAGCTTTTCATATTAACCATCTAAAACACCCAAAAATGTGCTTCAGTTATGTTATCTATATTTTAGGCAGCTGGAAATTGTGTGTACTTTTAGTATCTAAATAAATGAATTCTGTTCATCACCACAAAATTTAAGTTAGAATGGCAAAAACCCACAAGGCGCTAAACTATGTGCAATGAGAATAGCTGAAAGCCACAGGAGCCATGCTAGCCCATTTAATCATTTCAAAAAGACACCAACGTCTAATTTTGGTATTTTCCCGTTTCCTCTTCCTTTTCCCACTCTCTTTCCGCTCCCCATTAAAACATAATTTTATTAACTTGATATTTTTAAGTTTGTATATTGAAGTTAGTCTAAATTAAACAAATAAATAAATTCAGAAAATACACATTTTAAGGAACTGTTCGATTTTGCAACAATTTAGATTGAAGCTTACCTTTATTTTTTTAAATTTATTTTCAATTTTCGTTGCTCACGCTTTTGAAGTAAATAAAAAGTTTTGCACACAAATATCATTATTACCCATTATGTCAATTTCCTGATTGATTCGGTGGTGAATCAAAAATGCAATATCTAAAATCAATGCCTTCAAAATGCAAATGAGGGAGCAGAGCCCATTTGAATAAATATATTCACAAATCACACAATTTTTCTTCAAACGCAAGCAACAACAACAAAAAATTCAATATAAACGCAAATTATTTTGCCGTCCGATCGGAGACAAAAAGGCATCAATTCCACAACAACAAAAATAAAAATAAAAAAACAAACACCTATGGACATACATTTCTGACCCAGCCCGCAAAAACTTTGACAACCTTTTGTACAATTTTTGTGCCCCTGACTGGCCACGCATAAATCTGATGTCCGCTTTTGGTGCGTGCTTGGTCATTCAGTACATTTCCTTTTTTCTCTGCGTTTCCTTAAAGCGTATTCAAAGTTGAGCGATTTTATGACTTTTACAAAACTGCCTTAAGACCCAAATACTTAAAAAAACGCCCAACATGTCTATGTGAAATCCAAAAAGTTTTAAAGTCACATTTTTTATGAGCATGGCTAAAAAACGTTATGATTTCAATTTAAATATAATGCTTTTAACTGTTATCCATTTTTCCTTACAATAAATTATTCAGACAATCAAAATCCCTTATATCACATTAGCTAATCAATGTTAGTTTCCTAAAATAGGCCCTGTTTCAAGCATAGCAAGCAATTTGTATGAGTGTACAAAAATCTAGAAAGTGATTTAAATTTGATTATATTTTATCATAATCTTAAGAATTTAAGTTTTAAATGTATTTAAAATTCCTGCATGATATACCCATATACATTATTCGAATAGAGGATATATAAGATGACAATAAGCTGCCTTTGCAAACTACCCATAAGCTTGGCTAGCTTACACTGGCACTGACAAGTTACATTAATCATACGCCACGTAGAACCCAGTGGCAATTGCCTAAAACTTTTGCACGTTCGCTTGCGCCTCCGCATACAAAATGAAGCTCACGCACAAATCTTTGGAAATTTCAATTAAGATTTAATTGACACATTTGGCAGCTATACCCATAGAAAAAGGGACAAACACCCTAAATTTAATTTACAACGTGTACACTGAAGGCTTTTTGTTATTAAATCAATCTAAACTTTAAAAGAGAATTGCATTTCGGATTTAGCTGCGAATAAAAGGCAACCTTACGAAATAGCAAAAGTGTACTCTAGTGAATCATTCTTTAAATTCGGTAGGTTTGTATATAAGAGGAAAAACACAGAATTTAAACTCCACAAAATACATTCAACAGCCAATTGCAAACGGCTGCAGTTAAGTACGCCTGTATAACCAGATGACCACTTTATGTATTCGTGTGTTTATTCATCTATCTATGTATGAATGTGTGAGTATACTCGGAGCCTGTTGCGCCTTGTTGTTGTTTTTTTTTGTGTTTCCCTGTGCCCCAAAAAATGTTCAATGAGATAAAATCAATAAAGAAGTGGTAGAGAAGATTAGTAGCAACGTATAAATCATAGACTGTCGACTATAGTATCTGAAAATGCACATAAATCCCTATTGTATACAAATATAAAAATATATTTAATACAAAAATTATATATAAAATTAATGTAAATATGTTTTTCTTTCTGGCTCCAGGTTAAGTGTTTCTCTTTATTTCCCATACACCATCGTGATTCGTTGTCAGTAATAAATTGAAACTTGAAATATATTGGATTATATAAATAATAATCTTATAAAACACTAATGGTAATTCACACATACAATTCAACACTAGGCATCTACTAGTTGAACCCTCTATTTTCTTCCATTTTATATCATTTTTATTATCGCTTTAAAGCCATTTATTGTTTATCGGTTTTTCATGCTGTGGAGTGCAGGTCAGGGCCAACATGGGCGGACAGTCGCTGTCAATATGGGGAAAAAGAGTAAAAATGCTGCCACACAGCCGCTGCTGCTGCTGCTGCTAAATGTCCATCCATTATTGTCAAAGGCAGGCAGATAACATTCGTTTCGAACTGTTTAAAAACTCATTCTTTCCAGTTTATACTCAAACAAATTACTTACAAAATGTGATAATCAACTCAAAACATGGATGGTTGTTGCTGCCGGACGTGGACGATTGAGTAATGCTATTAAACCAGCTGAAACATGTTTTAAGGTAGCTTCTTGCTGAGCCGGATGTGGGCGGACATACTTTGACCTAGTAGTCTTGGTTTCAGTAATCTACCGTCCGTAAATGTTATATATACTTTATACACATATATATAATATTTTATGGGCTTATACTCTTATTTTTTTGTTATCTGAATGAAGTTCAACAATTGAAATACAGTGACCCAAATCACAAATTAAACATCAGTGCTTTCTTTCGTAATGTGTTCCGGGAAACACCCAAAGGCCTTCATTGTTGTTGATGTTCCATTATACGTGTTTTTTTTTTCTTCTTTTTGTTTTTAATTTTGCTCAATTTCCTGGGGCTCCCCAATTTTCAACTGTCAATTTACTTATTCATGTAATTGTGTGTGGGTATTTAGGGTAAATGTGCCTTTCAATATTTAATTTGTTATTATTTTGTACATTTTAAATTGCATTCGCACTTGGTATCAGGCAAGATGACGGCACGAAACGTTTCCTGAGATAATGTTTTTCCACATGTTTTTCCCCCTCTTTTCATCTTGCTACACCCTGCAAATATTGTTCGTAGACATTTTTCAAGGACTCACGTGCCGTATTAGTAACTTTTGATTATAATTCTTATTTAGAAAAGACTGCAAAAATAGCTTAACTAACTTTAAATTAGTTGAAAATTACTTGCCTAGAATTGTAAACACTTTAGTTATAAGTACTGGACAAAAGCTAAAGGAAGCACCGCACCGCACCCCTCTTTTAAACATCCAACTTCGTCGTCCATGCAACTTATTACTATTCTTAATCTGTGCAAATGCTGATCATAAATCCTGACCAGTGTTGCTGTTATGCCACAAATGGCTGTAACAACTTAAAGCTTAAGTAAAAGACTTCATTTACTCATGTATTTCCAAAATGTTATCTGCTTTATCAGAAGAATAAATCAAATAAGTCGAAACAAAACCAGTAGTTTTCCACTTTAAAAAAACGGGCGATAAGATATATTTAAATACATTTTATTCTCATTGCTTTTCAGTTGCTTTTCTTGTTTTTACTTAAATTGTACACAAATTACACAGACAGATAGTTAGAATAGAGTACAGAGTGTAGCATTTATATGTTGTATGTTTAACAAATAATTCATTACTCAAATGCATTTAAATGTTATACCTAAAGTACATGCATATAATAGAGATGCTCCTGCAATTAATACAATCTGTGGGTTGTGTTCTCATTTTAAATTGCATTCTTCTTAAATACATATGAAATCAAAAGGGCTTTAATTATGTTAATGCTTTAAATACAAGGCAAAATGCATTAAACTTTCTTAAAGTTTATCATCATTCATCGTTAAATCAGTTTGAAAATTTATGTTTTACATAACCAATGGCATTTAGAACTGACTGAGTTTAATGGTACAACTGACTAACTGACTGACTGATTGATTGATTGACTGGCTGACTGACTGACTGACTTTTACATAGCAACAAAGCCGTAAATTGCTTTACATTAACACACACTCATTTTAGATAGTATCAAAAATACTTTTCATGGCTTCATTTACAAATTTTAAAAAATAGTGGTGAATAATAATACCATTAACAAAAATACTTGACAAATAGGAATTTCGCTTAATATTTGTTTACAATTTCACAAAAATCATTTACATCAACTTGGGACAACAAATCAGTTGGCTTTTATGCGCATGTGTGTGTATGGGTGTGTGTGTGTTTCTTCAAGTGTTATATAGTTGTGTGTGCTGTGTCTTATGCCCAGTCCTTCTTGATCTCAAAGGTCCAATCCCATTTAAGATGTATGTGCTTGTCATCATCCGTAAACACCGATGATACAGAGTAGGTGCCTCGCGATACCATGCCCGAGGGCGCCTCCTCAGCCGGCGTCAAATAGAATTGAATTTCCTTCTTGGGCGGATAGGAGCCAACCATATGCGTCATTTTGTCCACTGCGATAGAGACAAATCGTAAAACTCGATTAATAATTATGAATACTTATGTATGAAAGAAAAGCTTACCCACAACTTAAAGCAATATTAAAGAATTATCCAAATTTGGTTATGCATTAAAGATAATAACACAATTAATGTTGTCTCAGCACATTATTATGGCAAATATTGCAAATGATACAAGCACTATGTAAGCCACACTAAATATGCCGCAAAAGAGAGCCGTGCCATCGAAGCTGCCTGATCCCATTGTAATCTGCAGTGGTCTAATTGACTTGAACGTGTATAACACACTAAAATGCACTGGCCAAGAGGTATGCCAATGTGGCTGTGACCATTTTAAAGCCATAAAAGTGCATGCATACTGCATGACACGGCCAAGATAACCATGAGCAAGTCTTATGCAAGTAAGGCCACCAACATAATTTACTAAAATCACTCGGACTAAGAAGTGCAGTTCAGCATAAGAATCAGACGACATTTTAATGGTACATTTAAGCCCATTTTCTCCCCCAGCCAGGCACTAGTAACATGGCTATCTTCTATAAACTAAAGCATCCCTTTTTTAATTGTATATGGAGAGATATGCTTACCTGGCACACCCATTCGGTAGGTCTTTTGCACATACTTAAGGCCATGAACAATTTCACGTTGCACAATAAAATCAATGCGCACCTTATATTGAACACCTTCCTTAATCACAAAGAGCTAAGGGAAATAAAAATTCAGTTAATACAAAGCATACATGGAGAGAATAAAGTTATATTTAAACTAACCTGCTTTTTGAGCTTACTAATATCGCCGCTTAAGTCCAATTCCATATCATCGCGTCCATCAACGACTAGCGCCAGTTTTTTAACAATCACTTTTCGCTGATCATTGGGATCTGTATATGGGTAGAATATGGTGTTTATTTCATGTTGGATCGAATCGATTATGATAGTTGTTTATACTAACCAACAATAATCATTTCGGATTGCGCAGCACCCAGAAGTGCCTCCTTGTAGCGTCGCAAGCTCTCATCCTCCTGATCGACGGCCATCAACTCCTCTATGGTCTTCTCAGGCGGAGCTTGATAGTTGGCATCGTGCACATCTTCATCATGATGTGGATCATGGTGTTGCGTCTCTGTTTCGGCCATGGCAATCTGTGAAATGGTTTAACAATTTTAAAACATTCGTAAATAAGTGCAAATCGCGAGTTCCCAGCAATAATATAAATGTAAGAAAATGTGTATGTTTGTATTTATGCATAAAATGCTGTTCAGCTATTCATTATGGGGGCACAGACATATTTTTAGTATAGTCCACGATATGTGGGCGATAATGGCAAAATATGCATGTAGTATTTTTAAGTTTAAAAAATATTAAAAATTAACGCGTTAGTTGCTTTTTAAAAATATGCATATGTGTGTAAGATAACTTTGCTCTTAGGATCTACAAAATAAGCATAATAATTTTGAACAATGCTTCATTAAAATCTTAAAATTATTTAGTCTCTTTTTTATCTATCGTTAAAATTTGATTTGTACAATATTATATGTATATACCGTTACAATAATTACTAAGCAGGAACCAAAAAACACATCAAAAAAAGCCCGCAAATTGTTTTTTCCCGTTCAATATTATTGATTAATTTTCAATTAGTAACGCATAACTGAACGCGATTTGACCACACTTTGGAGGAGCAAAGAGAGGGAGCGAGAGAGAGAGAGAGAGAGAGAGTGTGTGTGTGTGTGTGTGTGGACGAGCTAGACATAAAATGGATGCAGCTGTGTTCGCATATATGTATGTACCGATTCATATACATACATAATATATATGCAAAGGTCCGCACAGATAAGGTAAAAGCATATTCAAAGCGCCTGAGGAAGAGATGAAGCAGGAATGAGGCGTGTCACATCGGCATGGAATAATATTGACCACAATGGGTTGACTGCTAGCGCCCCCTAGCCCACACTTACACATACACACACACGCACACACGCTGACAAATACACAATTATTTTTTTCATTATCTGTTATTGTTATTGGTTTTGCTTTATCTAAATACTCGTCGCTGGTTTTATACCCATGTCCATGTGTGGAACAGCGATAAGTTTGTTCTATTTCAATTACAATAATTTTTTCTAGTTTTTACTTAAATGGATTTCTCAAATGCATACATAATGCGTTCTCGTATTTCTGTAGATATATAGTTGTTGAACTGTAGTAATTGTTTTTGTGACGCATGATCAGCGACAGGCGAGATAATAAAAACTTGTATTTTTATACCGATTTGTATATTTTCGTTTGAGATTTTAAGCGCTCAAAGAAACGAGAAATAGAATCGGCAAATGTTCAAATTCTGAGAACCTTTTTTTTTTTAGCAAACACACACATTGCACGTTTGAATTGAATTACAAAACGAAAATTAATTAAGTGTGAACACAAAATAAACAGGCCAAAAGGGAATCAGAATAAGAACATTTTGAAACAACAACAAACTGATCAAAAGAAACAAATTTCAAACGCCAAATCGAAACAAGCAAGAGCTAACGAGAGAAAGAGAGAGAGAGAAACTTGGACGGCCCCCCATCAAACTGTGAGTGATTTGGTTGGAGGGAATTGTTCAAGGAAATGAACGCGTCGATGACGCCGCTGCTTAGACAGCCTGATAAAAAAAAAATGCACAGCGGCAAAGACTCAGACGCATGAATCACACATACCAACACCAACACACACACACGCACTAAGGCCGGCATAAATAGCGCTCTCTCTGATTGTTGGCCATCAATTTTTATTTTCGGGAATGGCGCACCTCCTGCTAGCAGCAGATAAGCAAAAAAATGTTTAACTTTTAACTTAAATTCCATTTATGCTATAATAAATTAATACGCTGACGATATCATAAATATGTATATCATATCATGCAGACAGCCCCCAGACGCTTACTCACCGATCTATTCTTCAAAGTATTAGTAACGAGTGTAAATTACGCAGAATATTAATTTTTACACAATACTTTTTGTTAAATATCAATGATTTTAATGCTTTAATATAAACAAGCAAAAACAACAAAACCTCGCAGCAAAAGGTGCAAGCTGTGGCAATCTGTTTGAGATGTGCGATAGATTTAAGTACCCGTTATCGATAGAAACAAGTACTTCGTACGAGTACTTCTATTTCAGTTTTTTTTTAAACAAAAAATTCGAGAACAATTTGCCCAAAATTTTTACAATACTCATAAGCAAGTTGTCTATTAAATTAGTTTCAATAAAATATTGTTACTTATGAAAAATTAAGAAGTTCGAACTATTAAAACAAGGTCTTTTATATCTTTTATATATTTATCACTAACATTTAAAAATAGCAGTTTCTTTGGTCACTGTAAGCTGAAAATATTTGCTAGTGTTGCATAATCCATGAATGAGCAGCTGTTATTATTACTTCATCGTTAATATAAGGTTGAATATTAAAATAAACACAAAATGCAAAGTTCGCAATATCTGAATCAACTTCACACCGCTGACAAACTGTCCGAGGAGCCTTGGCCTGAAGATGCCACTCTCTATCAGGTAAACAGGTGGCATTAATGTATAAATTTATCGAAATGTGTTTTTGTTTCCTCCGCCAGCCCTTTGAGGCGGAACAAATCCTATTGCCGGAGAACGCGAGTTGTCTGGCTGTCAAGGCCTACTTGAAGATGTGCAATTTACCGTTCGGAGTGCGTTCCTGCGCCAATGCGGAGCACATGTCACCCGGCGGCCGGATGACCAAATTGCCATTCATCCGTGCGGGTGCATTTATTTTTGCCGAATTCGAACCGATTGTGAATTTTGTGGAACAAAAGGACATGGCAATTGGTAGCTGGCAGGATGAGGATGAAAAGGCCGATATGCGTACATATGTTTCGCTCGTGGAGAACATCTTCACCATGGCCGAACTGTATGTGAGCTTCAAAAATGAGCGCGTCTACAAAGAAGTTACTGCGCCCCGCAATGGAGCCGTCTATCCCTGGCCATTAAATCTCATGCAAAACTACAGTAAGCGCCGAAATGCGCTGCGCCAGCTGAAGGTGTATCAGTGGCACGATCTGGACATCGATCATGTCATCGAGAAAGTAGCCAAGTGCTGTGAGACGCTTGAATATAAACTGAAAGAATCACCAGATACGCCCTTCTTCTTTGGCGACCAGCCCTGTGAATTGGATGCGATTGCTTTTGGCCATCTCTTCAGCATTTTGACCACAAGGCTGCCCAATATGGCCCTAGCACAAACTGTGCAACAATTTGGGCATTTGGTGGCATTTTGCCGCTTCATCGATGAGAAATACTTTCAGATGAGGTGCTTGCAAGATTAATAATTAGTTTATATGCACTGTTATTGTTTTTCTACACATGAAATATATATGTTGCAAAAAATCGACATATCTTCCTAAGTTTCGCTTGGTTTTTAATTTGTGCCAAGTTTATTGACATATATATTAAAGCATTTACCACGCTTTGCACTTTATAGGTTACCGTTATGCCGTTTTTATTGTTTTTATGGCTTGGCTTCAATATATCAAATTATAGATAATTATTTTAATATTTTACATTGACTACATTTTTCTTACAGCAAATAAATATAGGTTATTTGGAGCGACTAACCAAGTTTAAATCCAACATTAAAGTGACAAAAAATTTTTATTGGCAGCAGATTAAACATGAGCCTTATTGATGTATTTCGATCGAAATCATTACAACAAAATCAAAATCAAAGCGTCATATAAATTTCAGAACCAATTTTTTAATACTACATTGTTCGTGCCTTGAATATTTCTTTACAGTGGACTGTTATTGCTGGAGGGAGCTGTTATTTATCAATCATATATTTTAGGCAATGTTAATAACATGTTAAGTTATCATCGAAAAGTAATCGATCTGTTGCAAAAATATTTGATTAAGGCCGTTACGCTCAAGCATTTGTCACATTTTTCGAGAGGCTTTCCAAGTTGTTTGGCTATCTGCGCATATACTTATTAAATTTGAAAAATAAAAAATCGGTTAATTTTTTGATTTGATAATTTTTAATTGTTGAACTTTATTTGTTGACTTACATATACATACTTCAAAAAATTTTAGACCCACATACATGCGAGGGAAAAGTAGAGAAATTGTTTTAACATATGCTGTTTTTTTTTTCCTTAGTTCCCTTGATTTAAGTCGAACCGAACAAAAGTAAAAAATCATTTCATTCTCATAGATATAAGTAATCATGATTCCTATTAAACGCTGTGTAGGAATTCAAATAGTATATTATAGTTGAAGTGTTTACGTATGTCGCAATAACTATAAGAGATTTTGATATCAATAATAGAAATAAATCATGCGACTTTGAGCCGCTCCATAGAGGGAAGCTTACATTATAGAGATTTAATGTTTTATACTTTCATTAAACTGGTTGCTTGCGTGCGTATTTGTGTAAGTATGCTTTTGTATGGGTGAGTTTGTGTGTGTTTGTGTGTGTAGCGTGGGAGAGAAAATATATATTTATATATTATGGCAGCAGAGCCACCTATTCCTTGTATGTGGAAGTATCCATGGGGCTGGCCGGCTGGATAAAGGCCGTGGCCGCACCACTTGGCTGATTGGTGGGCGTGAAAGCCGATAGCGATGAGTTGCTGCTGCTGCTGTTGATCAAATTGCCGCTGGACGAATTGTTCATCAAGTTGGACGACGAGGACGAAGCACTGCTTGATGTGCCTCCTGTTAACTGGTTATTCATCGACAATATGCCGCCGGCAACGAATGTGCCCGCACTGCCCGCTGCCTGCGGCTGCTGTCCCCCAGCACCGAAGCTCAGTCGTTCGCTGCTCAGCGTCGATAGAAAGCTAGACAATCCACCACCACCGGCACCAGCACCACCACCAGCGCCACCAGTTCCGCCATAAATGGCAGCCGACCCGGTGGCCAACAATGGGTTTGTCGTTGTTAGCACATTCGGTGCGGAAGTATTTAGGCCCAGCATGGGCGTAGGCAGTGCTGGCTTTATGAAGCGCTCGCTGGCGCGACGATTCTAAAAAACAATTATAATTAAAATAAGTATTTTCATAAGGATTTCACAGTCGTCGCTCAGAAATTGAAACGTTTCCAAAACGGATTCTTATTCGCGAATAGTTATAAATTCTGAGTGTCATATTCTCTTACATTCCAAAAATTCAACATTTTAAATACTAGCTAATTAAGGTGGAAAGTTTTATGTACTCAATTTCTGGGCAATTCCAATTTCATAGTGATCACTGTATACATAATTTGAGTGCTTACCACAAGTTGCCCACAGGCATAGCATCGGTTTTGACCCGCCGTTCCGGGACTTAGAGGGCGACTGCTTGAAGGACTGTGCGAGACGGGGCTGCTAATGGTGCGCTGTCGCTGAGCATTGACCGCTGCAGCCGCTGATGGGCCGCCAGCCATGAGGTTCTCATTGTAGAAGCGCTCCTCGTCCATTTCGAGTGAGGACTCCGATTCGGATAGATGGCGGCAGAGTGCCTCGCGTCGCTCCACCTCCTGTTTGAGTTTGCGCTGCAACCGTGCATTCTCCTCCCGTATGGACTTCTCCTCCTTTTGGGCGGTAGCGAGATTGGCGTGTAGACGCAGCACCTCTTCACGCAGGGTCTGAATGTGTGCGCTCAGATTGGTGGCGGTGTCGCCATTGGCATTATTGGTGATATCACGTGGCGTTGTCGGATCAGACACCGGCTGATCAAGTTTTATTTGCAGTGAACGTTTCTCGGTTTCGAGTTTGTCCATGCGCTTCCATAGTTTGTTCACCAGCGCCTCCTGTTCCTGTTCGAGTGTGTTCTCCAGCTCGACCATTTCGCGTCGCAGCTGCTCTAGATTTGTCTGCTTGTTATCCGTTTCCGCCTGCAGTTTCTCAATTTTTCGCATTAACTTATTAACGAGGCACTCCTGCTCCTGCTCAAGCGTCTGCTCCAACTTGCATTTCTCCTGGCGCAGCTGGTCCAGCTTTCGGGACAAATCATTGGTCAAGCACTCCTCCTCGCGCTCGTAGTGATGCGCCAGCGTCTCCTTTTCCTTCTTCAGCGCCTGGATTTTCTTCAGCAATGTGTTGGAAATGTACTCCTCCTCCTGCTCCGCCTTGGCTTGCTATTGAAGTCATACATATTTAAATAATGATTATAAATACGTCTCTCAAAGCACTCACAATAATGACAGATGCGTGTTTTAAGAAGCGATTCTCCTCCTGCACCACTTTGCATTTAGTCTTCGATGTGTCAAGCTCAGCCTTCAGAACTCTGCAAAAAAAAATATAATATTGGGTTTTATTTAAAATTCTATTTAATGTAATTTGTTGGCTCACTTATTTTGCTGGGTAAGCGACTCGATGCGCTTCTGTAGCTGCTCCCGGGATACTGGACTAGGTGGCAGCATAGTTCCACCATCCAGCGAACTCTCCGACTCGCAAGGACTTTCCATATCTAAAAAAAAAACATGAAACAGAAAACAGAAAACAGTCGTTAAATGCAGTATTCAATTAAATGAATTATTGCTCTCGCTTCGATTTCAATAAGAAAAACAAAAACAAGAAGGAAAAACCAAACAAAACAATAAAGAATGATGTATGCGCATCTGGGACTCTGATCGCCTTTGTTGTGCTTTCTGTTGCTGTTTTCATTTTCAATTCTTACATATTTTTCAGTTTTTGTTGCGCTTGTTGTTGTCGGTGCAAACAAAGAACGGTCTCCGTGCCATAGAAAATGTTTAACCTTCACTTGTGTGCAGTTCACTTGACTTTTGCTTCTGCAGTCTGCTGTCGTTTTATATTTTGTGGATTTTTTTTCCCCTTTCCTTTCCTTTTTTTTTGGCTTTTTATGCAATTTCAGAAATCGATAGCAGCACAAGGTCAGACAGATTGGCAGTTGGCATTGAGGCCACTTGGACAAACATCTCGGTGCAAGCGGCTCCTGAAATTAACCACGGACACTGCCACTGCCACCTCCAACAACCCCCCAGCAGCAGCTAGCAGACCCCTGCTCTTCCTCCTCCTTTATTACGGGCCCCTCTTTCTCGCATTCGCACACGCCACAGTCGCCAAAGTTGCCGACAAATTCATTGGGGCGTTTTTTTTTTAATGACGAAACTTGCAATTACACACGCTAACTTATGTGCTTTGTTTTACATTTAATTAACATTTACCTGAACTCTGCCGTCGCTTCGTCGGTTCTTCAGCTCCCTATAAGACTTTTTACTTTTTTACTACGCGCCGCCTCTGCTGCTGCTGCTTCTTCCCAGTGTGCCAGAGCGAGTTTTCAGCTTTTTTGTGTGCCAGCGCCACTGCCGTCTGGCGAACAAAGGACGCTTTTGTGTGTGTGGCTGTGGTGCGAACCTCTTTAATAGGTTTTCACTTTTCTCAAACGCAGCAACATTTTGCAAGTTTAACTAAAAATGAATAATGCGAAAAAATGGCTTTGCAACACAGTGTGACCGTTTGGCCCGCAAAACCAAAATGAACCAAAATGAATGAATGTAACCAGACTCTGTTCAAAGCTAAATGCCAACAGCTCAAGTGCAGCTGTAGTTTTAGTATTTAAATACCAAAACTGTATTTAATCTTGCCGCTAGCACGTGCAACAATTGGTAAACACTTGTAGAAATTTACAATTTCGCTTAAATAATGGCCGACGATGCTGGCCAGGACAAGCGCAAGCAACACCGGGCACGCCAGTCTGGAGTTAAGGCCGACAAGAAGAAGGTAAAGGCCAAAAAAGAGACGAACCAAAAGGAACCGGAGCTAACAGCGCGCCAACGCAATCCCAAAGCGTTTGCCATCAACTCAGCACAACGTGCGGAGCGTAATTTCCGACGCAAAGAGGATCTAACGGCAAAAAAGCAGCACATACCAGTCGTTGACCAGACACCCGATGAGCCGCCACCAGTGATGATTGCCATTGTTGGCCCACCCAAAGTGGGCAAAACAACGCTGATCAAGGATCTGATCAAGAGTTTCACACGCACCAATGTCACCGATATCCGTGGCCCCATCACGATTGTGACATCCAAGAAGCGTCGCATCACGCTGCTGGAGTGCAACAACGATGTCAACTCAATGATCGATGTGGCCAAGTGTGCGGATTTGGTGCTGCTGCTTTGCGATGCCAGCTACGGCTTCGAAATGGAGATTTTTGAGTTTCTCAACATTTGCCAGGTGCACGGCATGCCCAAGATTATGGGCGTACTTACGCACCTGGACATGATCAAGAATCCGAAACAATTGCGCAAGCGCAAAAAAGAGCTCAAGCATCGCTTCTGGACAGAGGTATACGATGGCGCCAAGCTCTTTTATCTGTCGGGGCTGCTGCATGGCGAGTATCTGCGCAACGAGATCAAGAATCTGGGTCGCTTCATATCCGTAATGAAGTTCCGGCCGCTGCAATGGCGTGGCGCGCACAGCTATCTGCTGGTCGATCGCCTCGAGGATGTGACCAATACGGACACAGTGCGTCGCAATCCGAAGTGCGATCGGGAAGTGGTGCTCTACGGCTATGTGCGCGGTGTGCCGCTCAAGCAGGAGCATATGGTGCACATTGCCGGCCTGGGCGATGCACGCATTGATGAGCTGAGTCTGATACCTGATCCGTGTCCGCTGCCAGGCACCGAGAAGAAGCGGAGCCTGCTGGAAAAGGAGCGGCTGCTCTATGCGCCCATGTCGGGTGTGGGTGGCATTGTCTACGACAAAGATGCTGTCTACATTGAGCTGCACGGCTCACACTCGCATAAGGAGAAGACGGCCGAGGCCACCGAGCAGGAGGCGCTGGTCAACAAGCTGATCGACAAGAAAGCCACCATGGATGAGCAAATGGAAGAGCAGGAGTTTCGACTGTTCTCCGATGCTGCTCCCATTAAATCTAAGGATTTCAAAAGTGACGAAGAGGCGTCCGAGCAAGAGGATGACGACGGCGCTGAAGATTCTGGAATGGACGCCGCCTCCAGTGATGAAGAGGAGCAAACTGACGAGTTTGCTGCCAAGGATTGGCGTGACGAGAACAGCGACGATGATGACGCCGAGCAGCCGGATCCGGACAGTGAGGCATCCTCGGGTGATGAGGAGTATCAAAACTTGACGGAGGTCAAGAAAACAGCAACGAACAGTGACTCCGACCATGATGATGATGATGATGATGATGAGGAAGAACGCATTCTGGCCAGCAACATGAGCTGGAAAACGAACCTAGCGCAAAAGGCGCGCGATGCCTTCCTGCAACGCCACTCGGAGTCACGTAATCTGATGCGTCTCGTCTACGGCATTTACAATAAGAGCGAACACAGCAAACAGCAACAGCAGGAGGACGCCGAGGATTCGGAGGATGAACTGGGCGGCCTGTTTCGCTTGACGACCAAAAAGCAAACCGAAATGCAAAAGGATCTGGACATACGCGACAAGGACGAACGCTGCTTCTTCGAGTATCAGGGCGGTAAGTGAGACTCCCCAAAGCTATAATAAAGTTGAAATGATTCTTGGAAATGATAAATACTTAATTCCACCTTAGATGCCACTCGTGACTGGCTGTCCGAGGCAAACAAGGAGTTGATCAAGAACTGTTTTGTGACTGGCAAATGGAAGGCGTCCGAGGATGCCGAGAATCTGCTGAAACTGGATGACATGAGCGATGCGGACAGCGAGGTGTACGGTGACTTTGAGGATCTGGAAACGGGTGAGCAGCACAGCGGCAAGCCTAAAGCAACTAATGATGAGGAGCAAAGCGATGATGAGCCAGCTGCTCCAGGCAGTCAGCCAGAAAACACAGCTGCCAAGCGCAAAATGACACGCGTCGAGGAGGAGAATCTGACCAAATCGGAGCTAATGGCCAAGAAGCTGAAACTCAAGGCGAAATTCGATGCAGAGTACGACAAGAGCGGCGAGAAGGGCGAAGAGGATGGCGGACGCATCACTGGCGATCACGGCTTCTACGACGACCTCAAGGCGGAGGCGCAGAAGCAAAGCGAGCTGAACAAAAGTGAGTTCGCCCATCTGGACAACGACCTGCGCATCCAAATCGAAGGCTATCGCGCCGGACTCTATGTGCGCCTAGGCTTCAAGAGTCTACCAGCCGAATTTGTGGAGAATTTCGATGCCAGCTATCCAGTGCTGGTGGGTGCCCTTAATATGACCGAGGAGAATGTGGGCTATGTCAATTGCAAGGTGAAGAAACATCGCTGGTACAAGAAGATCCTCAAGACGGGCGATCCGATTATCGTCTCGATGGGCTGGCGTCGTTTCCAGACTGTCGCTATTTATGCCAAGGTGGAGGACAATTTTAGGCATCGCTATCTGAAGTATACGCCGAATCATGTCACCTGCAGCATGACCTTCTGGGGACCGATAACGCCACAAAATACGGGTTTCCTCGCGCTGCAAACCGTGCGCCAGGATCAGGAGGAAATGAAGCGTCTGGGCTTTCGGATAGCCGCCACAGGCTGTGTTACCGAGCTGGACAAATCTTCGCAGATCATGAAGAAACTCAAGCTAGTGGGTCATCCATTTAAGATATACAAGAATACGGCGTTCATTAAGGACATGTTCACCTCCTCGCTGGAGGTGGCCAAATTCGAGGGTGCCAAAATCAAAACCGTATCCGGTATACGTGGCCAGATCAAGAAGGCCCATCACACGCCCGAGGGCTCCTATCGTGCCACATTCGAGGACAAGATCCTGCTCAGCGACATTGTCTTCTGTCGCACCTGGTTTCGGGTGGAGGTGCCTCGATTCTATGCGCCCGTCACCTCGCTGCTGCTGCCGCCTGAGCAGAAGAGCCACTGGCAGGGCATGAAGACGCTCGGCCAGCTGAAGCGCGAGCGTGCGCTCCAGAACGAGGCACAGCCGGACAGTATGTATACGGAGATCGTGCGCAAACCGAAGATTTTCCGCCCACTGGTCATACCCAAGGCACTGCAGCGCGCTCTGCCCTACAAGGATAAGCCCAAGCTGAGACCAGAGAATCCAAGGGAGGCGCTCGAACGCGTAGCCTTCATCAACTCCCCCTACGAGCAGAAGGTGTCCAAAATGATGAAGATGATCGAGACGACCTACCGGGACAAGCGTAATCGCGATCGCAAGGAAACCAAGCAACGCTTGCAAAAGTTCCGGGAACAGAAACGCGCCGATGAAGCATCCAAAATGAAACGACAAAAGGAACTGCGTAAAAAGGTCTCCAGGGCCATCAGCAAAATGCGTGGCAAGAACGATAAATGATTCACAGATGTAAATAGCTGCTAGGATTATATAGAAAATAAATTTTGAAACATTTTCACTTTCTCTGGTTTAAATTTTGAAGTTTTCTTAATGAAACTTGGAATATATTCGAATATGTGTCGACGTCGGACGGAATTGACCACTATATCATCGATAATTGGGTTCTTATTCTAAACGCATTTCTTATCTTTTTTAAGACTTAAATCTTGGCCAAAATCAATTACCGTATTAATTCCAATATACAATTATAATTATAATAGAAAAATATATTTCTTTTGGTTAAATGAAAAGTCTCTTAATTTAATGTCTCCTATTGGACAACTATCCGAAAAGATATATCTAACTGTTACTGGCGCAGCATCGCTGAAGCAGGTGCAACAAGAACTAGCCCAAATTCTGCCAATGCCAATGGGTAAGTCATCCATTTGGTGTAGCAGCATTTATATTCCAGGGCTTGCTGCACATGCTTCGGCTGGCGCGCATCGAGCTCCTTACTGGCAATCAATTAAAAATATAACTTAACGTAGCTTATCTAGTCTAGAAAAACGTTAACTAACTCTCATCCTTGTTGTCATCGATGACCTTGAGGGCAGCGAGCAGCGCATGCTTGCGACTGGCAACCATTTGGCTACCGCCAATAGCAGCAGCTGGAGCACCGCCAGTTGGAATGCTGCTGTTCTTCTTCTTATTTTTAGCGGATTCATCGGTGCGGATGTTGCTGCCTGAGTTGGGGCGACAGTGGATGTCCAAGAAGTTCTCGCGTTCCTTGTAGTCATTCGAGATAATCTTCCGTATGCCAGACATATTCTCCTTCATGTTGGTTCCGCGTGAATTACCCTGTTGCGATATTTGTTGTATATTGTTCGGGAGGGCAATGGGACTCGGGATTCCACTTACCAAAGCAACTTTTGCTGTGCCTTCTGGTGATTCGACATCATCGTCATCATCATCGTCTTCGTCGTCGTCCCTATCCATGCCCATCATTTTACCCAATTCACATTTAGTATTTAAGTAGGGAGCATAGCCCACTAGGCTCATTTCATTCGGATTCTGTTCCTCATCAGTGTCAACATCATCGTCATTACCCCTGCCAAAGTTGGCCTCGACATCATCATCATCTGCGTCATGCTCCGAGTCCTCTTCGTAGTCGAATTGCAATGGTTTTGTTAGCGTCCGCATTTTGTTGTTTGCCGATGCATCGCATGTGGCCTGCTTGGAGCCGAGTTCCGCATCGCGACGCTTACTGGCAACAGTGGTACGCACAACGCTGCCGGTCACAGCGGACACATTTCCGGCTGGGAGTCCACCACTGCGCAGTCGTGGATTCGGTTTGCGAGAAGGACTGGGCTTCGACTGATTCATCATCTGGCTGAGCGAGAGACGTGTTATGTTGTTCGCATTGCTGGCCACCGGCTTGGGTTGAGTTGTGGCCGGTGGCAGCGTAAATTTGGCGCGCACTGGCTTGTTATCCTTAACCTGAATATCATTGTCCTTGTCCTCCTCGTCGGCATCATCCTTCTCAAAGTCAAAATTCGAGTCGGTTTCAAGCACATCGGTTAATGCATTGAATTCACTTTGATTATTCTTCTCAATGGCCCTGTCCAACAGATCCAATGATTTCTCAAGCTTATCAATTTTGTCAATCTCATCGACTGCTCCCAATTTTGTTCGGCGACCTGAAGCCAATGGATTAGTCTTGTCAACCTGAGTGTAAGGGACGTTTTATGAATAAAAATATATTTTCGATTTGAATATGTGGGATCTGTTGAGACTAACTGTAAACTCTTCCAGCTTGCGATAGCCGCTGATTTCCAGCCTGGCCTTCTCCAGCTTCAGCATCACCTCCTTGCCCTTCTTTTGCTCATTGAGCAGCTGCTGGCGGAAATTCTTTGACTCCAATTGCACTTTGCGTGCCATTAGCTTCATGTCGTTATCCTTCTCCTGCAGGCGCTGTTCCAATTGGCGCAGTTTATCCTGCAGCTTCTGGCGCTCATCCAAGTTTCTATAATGCGAAAATATATTTAATACTTAAACTGATTCTATAGTCCGGACTAACGATTACTTGTCTTTGATGAGTTGGCTGAAGTGTTTGTTCTGGTCACTCAGCGAAAGAATCTGTGCCTCCTTCTGCTTCAGCTTCTGCTCGAGATCCTTGTTGACCGCCTGCACATTGCGATACTTGGTCTGCCACACACGCAGCTCCTCGGCATGCGAATGCAATAGCTGCGGCAGCTCCGCGCCCGTATTCTCGTACTTATTCAGTGCCATCGATTGCCGTTTGTGCATCGTGCGGAGCATGCGATTCTCGTGCGCCAAATTGGCAATCTCCGCCTGGGCATCGGCCAGCTGATTCTGAAAGGTCTTGGCGCGCAAATTGCGTGCGGACATCACGCGCTGATGTATATCGCTAGTGGTGTTGTTGGGCACCATGGTTGCCTGACGCATCGCTCCGTTTGTGGTGCGAGACGCCGGCTTGCGCTGATAGATCTGCCGGGCGGACTCGCGCGAACTGGCCGAGTATAGGCTTTCGCAGCTTTTTGCCGGCAACCTGCGTTTGGCATTTTTCAGATGTGAAGCAAAACGGGATTTATGTATACTTGGATATACTTACGAGGCCATATTGTTATCCCACCGAGATTCTTCACTGATGGTGGATGCAGATTTGCGCGGTGATACCATTTAAATGCCCACGTAGGCGCTATAAATTTTATTTTTATTTCACAACGAAGTTCAATTTACTGGAGCTAATTTCTTGATGTGTAAATATATTGTTAGTGCTGAATTCGTTGTCTATTTGTATTTGTGTGTGTGCGTGAGTTGAGCTCGAAAGCCGGCAGCTGTCGAATTGTAACTGAAAATTGACTGGCTGCTGCTGTGGTTACGATTTTGTCGTTTGTTTATTGTTTGTTTGTCCATAATCATTGTAAATCATCGCATTGGGCCTGCTTCAATCTGAATTCCGTTGCCATGGCAAATAAAGGCAGTTGGCGGAGATGTAACGGTAATGCCGACTGCCAGCACAGCTATCGATTATCGCTTGATACAATCGATACTAAATGAAAATATCAAAAATACCATCGCATCACACAGCTGGTTCACATAACTGGTATGGACCAAACTGGTTCAGAGGTGCACCAATCATCTTGAATCTGGGCACTGAACGCGGCTTAGATAAATGCATTCTAAGTTATTTATACGTTTTCTAAAGTGAATATCAGTCAATACATTTGCTGGCTTTATTTCAAAGAACCCAATAGGCAGGTGTAAATTTGAATTCAAAAACTTTCTGATAGCGCGGGAAAGTGAACTCATTGAAAGTACCAAGTACTCACTCATATAGTTCATTTAAGACAATGTTGTTCATCAGTGATCTACACATCTCTGAAATGAACATTGAACATTGAACACTGGGCGCTTTCTATTTCAATGGATTTTCATTAATTGCTCCAGTTTCTTAAGTGAAAATCAATCAATGCAATTACGCGCATCCGGTAGTATTACGGCATATGTAGCGTGCCCGCATTAAAGTATGTAGCCCAAAATGCATTATTTGATCGAAAGAAACACTTTAATCAACAGCTGCAAAACGAATCTCATTTCATTTTGTAGACGAGCCAAACGAACGTAGGCGCCGCCCCAAGGACGTTTGAGGCTGTCACACACAAAGAGAGAGAGAAAGAGAGAGCAGCTACAGATTAAGGGCAAATCTGACGTCAACAAATTAAAATTAACAATGATTCACGTTGGCGAAAACTCATGGAATCTGCGGATATACATTACGGATCTGGCGCTGGAGCGCACAATGCGCGTGCGCGGCGACCAGCATTTGGGCAGTATAATGCTGCAGTTGGTCGATCCGGAAAATCCCAAGGATTGGTCTGATCATGCACTATACTGGCCGGTCAAGAACATTTGGCTAACACGCACCCGAGCCACGCTGGATCAGTGCGGCATTCAAGCGGACAGTCTGCTCCACTTTACGCCCATGCACAAGATGCTGCGCGTGCAATTGCCAGATCTGCGATATTTGGACTGCCGTGTCGACTATTCAGTGAAGACATTCGCCGCCGTTGTGAATCTGTGCAAACTGCTGGATATCCGCTATCCGGAGGAGTTGTCGCTGTGCAAACCGCTCGAGGCAGAGCATCTGAAGAAGAACTTTGCCCAGCTGCCGCATCAGAAGCGGGTGCCTATCGCTGAACCGGATGGCACAACATATCTGCAGCCGGCACCAGACACCAACTCTTTTGTGCCCATCAACTCGGCCTTTAACGGGGGCAGCAATGGTAGCCTTGACAAACCATCAGCACCAGGCATGTTCTTCTGTGCGCCACTGTCGCCGCATAATGCAGTCACTGCGGGATCCAAGCGCTCACCTACGCCGGGCACCTGGAAACCGAGTCACACTGGCTATGCCACCTTTGACTCGTCCTCCTCGAGTTTGGGTGACTTTCAGGAGAATCTGGCCAGCTCATCGCATACACTGAGCGCCGAGATGCGCGCTCGCCTCTTACGTCCCAAATCGCTGGTGGAGAAGGCACGCCTCAATGTCGGTTGGCTGGACAGTTCGTTGTCGCTGATGGAGCAGGGCATACGTGAATATGATACGCTCTGCTTGCGCTTCAAGTACTACACGTTCTTCGATTTGAATCCCAAGTACGATCAGGTGCGCATCAATCAGCTGTACGAGCAGGCTAAGTGGTCCATACTGAATGAGGAGCTGGACTGCAGCGAGCAAGAGACGCTCATGTTTGCCGCATTGCAGTTTCAGGTGAATCATCAGGTGGACATGCAGCCGATGACAACCGTCGACTCGGGCATTGAGACGTCCAGTCAGGAGAACGATGACGATGACATCGATTCAGCGCTCAATGAACTGCAGATCACACTGGAGGGCAGCAGTGCACACGATCCGATTAACATTACACGCATACCGGAACTCTCCGATTATCTGCGCTTCCTCAAGCCACAGCGTTTCACGCTGCGTGGCTACAAGCGCTACTATTTCACTTATCGCGACTTGCACTTGCATCTGTATAAGAGCGCAGAGGAATCGCGGCGCACTGCACCCTCGATCAGCATCAATTTGCACGGTTGCGAGGTGACGCCAGATGTGAATCTGGATCAGGGAAAATATGCCATACGCCTGGAGGTGTCGCCCGACGACCGCAATGGACCCAACAGCGAGGTCTGGGTGCGTTGCGACAACGAACAGCAATATGCCAAGTGGTTGGCAGCCTGTCGCCTGGCCGCCAAGGGACGCACCTTAGCGGATAGCACATACGAGAGCGAAGTCGATGGCATTTTGTCCCTGCTGCAGATGCAGCGACCCGTGCAGGGTGTACACGTCAACATCGATCCACGCTCGGTGGACGCTGTGGATTATCTGTCGGCGAAGATGCTGCGCAGGATGGCCGGCAAGGCGGTGCAACGCATTCTGGAGGCACATGCCAATGTCCGGGAATTGTCGCTGTTGCAGGCCAAGCTGAAGTATATACAGGCCTGGCAATCGCTACCGGACTTTGGTGTCACACTGTTCGTCATAAAGTTCGATGGCCACCGCAAGGAGGAGTTGCTGGGCGTTGCCCAGAATCGCATAATGCGCATGGACTTGAACTCTGGGGACCATATCAAGACCTGGCGCTACAACAATATGAAAGCCTGGAATGTCAACTGGGGCATTAAGTGCATGATGATTCAATTTAATGACGAGAATGTCGTCTTCTCTTGCCACTCCGCCGATTGCAAGGTCGTCCACGAGTTCATTGGCGGTTACATTTTTATGTCGATGCGCTCCAAGGATATCAATCAGACGCTGAATGAGGAACTCTTCCACAAGCTGACGGGCGGTTGGTCGTAAACTCTATTGTTTCTCATATTTAGAAATTGTTTATTTGTTGACAGTGGCCTTGTTTAGAGCCCATTTTTTATATTCTAACGACCGTCCCTAATCTCAATATTAACGCAATAATTTTAAGGCAATTCTTAAATTTATTGATGGATGCCTTTCTAAGCGTTTTTCTCGACTAATCCCATGGATTTTAACTGATTTTAACTGAAATCATATATCACTGCCCAGGGCACTTTTGCCTTCCTAACTTTGACAACTATGCCTTATACGTGGTCTTTATACAACTAACTCATAAGCTAAAATAAAAATGCACATTTTAACAATAAAAATCAAATTTAAAAATTTACTTGATTGGTTCGACTTGAGATTATCGATAAGTACGAAACTGATATACAGCTGCACCTAGCATCGATAATCTATCGCTGCGACTGCACTTGGCATCGATAATTGTGATCAGCTGTTCGTTTGTAAACAAACGCGTTTGTAATTAAATGTATTTAATGTTTATTGAGAAATGGCTAAAACCGTGCATTGTAAGCGAAAACCATGGGTCAAGAACCTGTACTCAAACCGTGAGTACCCGGACAACTATACGGATCCGAGTTTCCTGAAGGATATGCGCACCAATCTCCATGTGCGAATCTACACGCTTGGCGAGGCTATTTCCGGCATAACCGTGATGAATAATCAAATTTCGTGCATAACCGGCTTTCTGATACTCTATCACATGATGCTCAGCGAGCGGCTTGCACCCACCAGCATTCTGGTGCCCACCTGCATCATTACGGCCATGGGATATTTGTATTATCGTGGGAGCAGCCTTAGCATGACGTTGCTGGGAGAGGATTCCAAGACCCTCGTCACTGTGTTGCTCTTTGGGTACATCTTTTCACCTATGCTGCACACCTTGACACAGGCAATCAGCACGGACACCATTTACACGATGACATTCTTTGTGATGCTCTTCAATCTGATGTTCTCCGACTACGGCATAGATGTGGCCATGGTCTCCAAGGCCATTTCATTGAATGCGGCTGTATTCGGAGCCATCTGTCTGGCATCGCGACTTTCCACATCATATCACGCCTTTGTGTTGCTCGTCGAGGCTGCCATATTCTTTGTGCTGTATCCCATTATGATCGCAGCCACATGGCATGCGCTCTGCATGGTGCCCATCTTCGTCATATGCTGCGCCTCGCTCTATTATATATCGAGCCCGGTACTCTATCTTTATGCCTGCACCACACTTTTCATCAACTTCGTTTGCCCGTTCATCTTTGTAAAGCAGCAGCGGTACAAATTCAACATCCATGGCCCCTGGGACGAGGCAATTGTGGAGGAGAACACCGATGAGAATCTTGATGAGAATTTATAGCGCCAGCTGCTCTTCTCATAGATGCATTGCATCGATGACGGGGAGCACGAGCCTGAGCGTTAAATTCACAACTTTGCACATCATTTAAGTATTTTTAAAACCGTTAACTTTCCATATTAATGGCGTTATTTCAATTTATTTGTTAATACATGTTAATACATGTCTCACGTCTAACCCTCAATTGAACATAGAAAATATCTCCTTTGTAAATAAAAATTAAAGCAATGTTATAGTTAAAATGTATTTTATTAATTCAGTTAAGCCGCAATTAAGTAAAAGTTTTGCAAATGAGTAGAAGGAATCAAGTCGAAAAATAAAATATATATTTTTTTTTTGGAAGAGCTGATAGAGCTAGGGATTTTGGCAGAATACCTTGTGTTTTATGCAATTTTTAAAAAAAGATTAAAGCTTTAGTTGAGATAAAAAGAAAAAGTTGGATATCGATTCGAAATGATATATAGAGATTTGGTTTGCATTTGTATCATTTAATAGTAATAATGATTATGTTTGATGTATGTATATATATTTACAAACATATACGCAGAAATATGACAAACAAACATGAAATAATACAGCATATATTGTATTGATCGTACAGATTTGAAATAGCTTAATTTAAATAAAGTCTTAATTGCCATTTTGCAGTAAAAACCTCTTTTACATTTAGCATTACCGATAAACTACTAAGAATAAGAAACTAATTCCTAATCTTGCATACACATACAGAATGCATTTTTTTTGTATTGTTTAATATAGAATTTGCATATGGTAATACACTAGGTATTTTTTTTAATTCATTCAACTTTTCGCTAAACTTTTCACACCGAACGCGGCCAACGGTCACTGTCTTTAATCATTAACTATATAGTATGTATAACTACTAAATATAATATATTTTCCTTCATGTATAAACTTTTTCAAAATGTAAAAAACGTACATACTCTTAAAAGTTGTGTTAATTTGATTTTTGTTTTTTTTTTAGAATTAATGCTAAAATTAACTAGTATTTTGTTTTAGTTAACGCTATTAACATCTCATATAATTGTATAATTTATATGAATGACAGCAGCACGTTATTTCTGGGGTTCTCTAGATCGAAACATTTTGACTTCAATTAAACTACCAAAGAATACAAATAAAAATGAAAAACGGTGCGCTGTTAGTGTGTTTTTGGTGTGCAGTGGGGCAGGCATTGGGTGGGGTGGTGGCGCACATATACATGCACACACACACACACACTACATACACAAAATTTAACGCCGCTACAGTAAAGAAGTGCTGCTCACGACAGTCGGCGTCTCCGACGTGTTTAGAGCGCCACCTCGTCGCCGTTGCGTGTGCAGGCGCCGCCACTGAGCTTCACCTGGTCCATGGACTGCAGCTCGGCCCGCAACTGCAGTTCGCGGCGTCGCTGTGCGGTTAGCGAGAAACTGGGACTGGCATCGCTAGTAGCGAAGGCTTTGGAAGTTGCTTCGTTTGTTGGCTCGTAAAATATATCACGTGTTGTGGTTGGGTTTGTTGTGGCAAAGTGTACTTGATGATGTTGTTGTGCTTGCTGATGCTGATGTGGATGCGGATGCGGATGCTGCTGATGCTGCTTCTGATGTGGGTGCTGATGTGGGTGCTGATGTGGCTGTTGTCAGACTATTTCATTCTTTGGCGTTGGCTCCCCAGACGCTGTGACCGCCGTTCCGTTGCCCACCGTCTGGTTGCCACTGGCAGCGGCTGCTGCCTCAAGCAGCGATCCGGCCTCAACATCGCCAGCCTGTCGAGCCGCGTTACGCTGGCGGCACATATATGGTGAATTTGTGGGCGAGGGCAGTTGATTCTGTTCGGAGAAATGAAAGTTAATTGTTGTAGCAAAGACAACACAAATTCCAAGTATTTCTCATTACCAGTTTGTTATTATTTTGGCAGCAGGTGGCCTTTACGCAGCCCTCGTCGGTGGTGGGGCAGTCGAGAGCACAGCAATCGGAGCCGCTCATATTAATGCTGGAGGTGCCATCGGACATGTTGCAGCCCTCAATCTCGCTAAACTCCGGCTGTATGGTGGTCGAATGTATGCCCTCGTTGTGAAAGAACTCCTTGACCTTCTCGGCAATTTTCATGTACTCGGACAAATTGCGACAGCTGCAACGAATTAAAGTTAAGCAAAAGGCAACATGAAAAGCGATTAACTCCGTACCGTATGTGTGCGGAGGCAATGATGCGATCTCCGGCCAATTGCCAGACATGGAACTCGTGCACGGCCATCACGCCGTCGACCTTCTCGAGCAGACGCTTCTGTATGGCATCCACTTGAATGTGCGTTGGCACCGTTTGCAGCAGAATCAACGCCGATTCACGCAACAGCGGCCACACCGAGTGCAAGATGAGCGCGACGAGGACGATGGATAGAGCCGGATCAATGTACAAGCGATATTCCCAATCACTGAGCCACACAACAAGTGCACTGACAACGACAATGACGCTGCCGAGCGCATCGCTGAGCACGTGCAGGAAGGCGCCACGCATGTTCATCTGGCCGGGATCATGGCTATGACCATGACTGGACTTCTTCAACGGTTTCTCCTTCTGCTTCTCATAGGCATAATCATTCTGCTCGTCCTCGCCCTCGTCCATGTTGGCCAGCTCCGTGAGGCGGCTATGATTGCGTGTCAGGCCACCGCCATGCGAGTGTCCATGATTACCGCCGTGCTCTGTAAAAGTGCAAATCGCTTAATAAAATTGATAAACTTGCAGATAATGTTAAGTATACGCACCGTATAGCAGACACAAGCCTATCATATTGACCAGCAGACCCAGTATGCCCACAACGAGCAGCAGCTTGGGCTGATGTATGTCCTCCTTCTCGATGAATCTGTTGGGTGAATTTTGGGAAAAGTTAAGTAAGAACAGCTAAAAGGAATACGAAGAACTTTCGAAATAAAAATAACTTTTCTAAGCTGTATTGAAAAGAAAGTAATTATAGAATTTGTTGCGAACTCACTACAAAAGATTTGCTCTTTAGCTAAAAGACAAAAAACACGCATGACAATTGTAATGATATATTTGTTTATATATTTTAATTTTGTCGCGACTTCTGCGACTCCACAATCAACGTTTATATATTCCTTATCAGCCAAGTCTATAGAGTCATGTCTGTCTATCAGTTTCTATTAAAATTGATGGGTATATCCAATATACGAATTTTTGCCAAGGTCAGTAAACATCAAATTCATAGAGCTTCCATTGGAACAAAGGCAAGTTAATAAACATGCGCGCTCCTAACAATTAGAGATAACTTTTAAATAAATAGCCTATACTTTTTTATAGTAAAAAAAACCCAAAACAAAACTTATCTGGGTGATGCATAGCATTGGCAAGTAATATTGCAAGTTAAAAGTAATGAGTTGTGCCGTTGTAAGCATTTTGTAAAATGTTCTATGAGTCGGGCGAGCAAAGCCGCTCCCAGATTTTCAATGTTTATCAAATCGAGTAAAAAACAAAGATGAAGCAGACTATGCACATTTAAACGATTGCTTAGCGTATAAATAAAATATAAAACGCGTATCGTAAAGTGGCAAGAGAATGTTGTGTATGCAGCCGGCATGCAAATTGAAACGTGGCGAATAACCAAGTGACAGAAATCGAAAGAAAAAAAACAGAAACAACGAAAACAACAAAAGCTGAAATAAAATTTCTTAATACACGAAACGGTGACAAGGCGAAATTTTTCAACTTTCCCGCTGGACGTGGAGGCGTTGACCGTATTACGTACATATATATATATATATATATATATATATATTTATATATAGATATAGGTGCTGGGACAGGTGTCTCACCTTTTGCATGCCTCAATCGTGATGCTGAAACAGAGGGCAACCAGAAACACTGCATTGACCAGCGCGCCAAGGACCTCAGCACGTGCCCAGCCGAAAGTGTTCTTTGACCATTTTTTGGGTGACATCTGTAACAAAAAAAAACAAATGAAAAAAGAAAGAAAAAAGGCAATGGGTCAGCTACAAATGGACATTAATGTTTAGCTGGGGAATACTCACCTTAACTGAGAGGAATGATATGACCAGGGCGGCTATGTCGCCCAGCATGTGAAAACTGTCTGCAACCAGGGCCATCGAATTGGTCACATAGCCCACTGTGATCTCCACAAAGAAGAAGAACGCCGTCAGCCACATCATCGAGAGCAGGCGACATTTTTTGCCCGAATATTTGGACATCTTGGAGAAACTGAAAAAATAAAGCAATTTATTCAAGTTTTAATGTGCATTTTATAGAGTTAAAGTGAAGGATTTTATGTATGCAAAATATATTAAATGCAGATACAATCTTCTCACCCACTAAACAAGTTCGTTCATTTTTAAATCGGGGTGAATTCAGAGTTCGCTAAACCTTTAAATACAATTTTGTATAACAAGGGAAAAACTGTAACAGCAAATTAAGGCAATTCGATTGCTAAAGCAATTTTGTTGTAGCCGAGATTTAATTGAATGAAAATGGATAAAATTGGAAAACAAGTTAGGCTACGCTTGAATGGGCGTAACAAACACGCCCCCTACTCACATGGGCGAAGGTAATTGTTTTCCTTCCCTTTTTCTTTTTTTGTTGTTTTGTTTGGTTTTTCTTTATGGTTGACTAAACAAGAGCACTTTGGGATTCGATGGATTGCTGCAAAACTTACGCGAAAAACTGCATTTTATATTTGTTGGTTCTATTTTAGCAGGAAGCACGCTTTAGCCTGCTGCTGTGTGCCAAGTGCCTATGAATTATGCAGCTCGAATTGGCCGTTTGTCAGTTCTGTTTGTATGTTTGTAGATATTGCCTTGTTTTTATAGAGAAACATTAGCGCAACTGACGATGCAGCAGCAGTTTTTAGTGTAAACAACTTCTAACTGAATCGCGTCAATTTCAAAGAAACTACACCACAACAAATACAATATTATAGCTGTCGTCAAGGGGTTTGGGAGTGGGTGGGGTGAGGGGGAGGGTGCTATTGCCGTATTGGTAGCTATGAGAGCTCAATTTGTATATTCGCATTTATTTAATGCGATCAGCCGTTGACTAAGCAACCAAACAAACCATAGAATAAAAATACCCCTTAGCCCTCTCCTCATCGCTTCCGTCAACCACCGACCAGCTGCAACAGGAACTGGGGAGACGTTAACGTTGGCACTGCATCCACCCAATAATGCCAGCCCCACCCGCCCCACACCACAAACCCCATAAGAAAAACCCAAAATAACAATTGATTTTACAATCTTCTTGTGGTTTTTCTGCTTCTCTTATCTTATTATCACGGCACACGAGACGCCAAAAAAATGAAAGAAAACAGTGATTTTTTTAAACTATTATCGCAAAAGAGCGTAATTTTGCCACATTGGGTCTCTTATCTTTGGCTAATATTTGCCTTTGTCGTGTATCACTGTCAAAATAGGCAGATACATACAAACACATGTAGATTTGTGTATGCCCACAGATAAACATCTGCAACAGCTTCGCCGCCCCGCAAACACAGCTCCCCGATAAGCGTATCCATTGCGGCATGTGCGCAAAATTAACAACTCAACTTCCACAAAAAAAATGGCCGAAGATGGAATACCCTTTCGTGATTGATAGCAATTTCAGTTAACTGCACATTCCTACACCAGCTATTATATATATATACATATATATATATATAAATATATATATAGTGATGCGATCCAGTCAAGTCTTTGCTTTTTGCTCTAATAAGATCGGTTAAAATAGAGTATAAAAACCAACAAGATTGTCTATTACCACACTCAGCGTGTCGCCGTTTTAAGCAACTTCAAATATTCCCACAATGCTATAATACAAGGAGCTTAATACGAAAGGGGTGCAATAAATATTAGAGTCTTATCGGTTTCGGTTGGCTGCAAACAGACTGGAAGCACAGATAGGGCATAAATAACAGCTAAGTACTACAATATAATGTAGCTAATTAAGCGATAAGAATGCTGGTATTATTCATCTATGTTCATTTGCATTTCCATACAGATGTCATCGATATATATACATAAATACATAGATATCGAATTATATACAAAGTGCATAGATATCGAATTATATACAAAATGTTACTCATATATATATATATATATAGTATATACAAAATTCATATATATAGAGACTGAAGAAGTAGATATTGCGATTAGAGACTGATCAATACGGGCAGCTAAGCGAAGATGTTGTTTAGTAACTTCATTATTATCTTTGGTTTGTTACATTCGTTTATTGAAATTGTCAGTATTAACGGTTAAGCGATTTATTCTTGTTTTCGACACGAACGACTGCAAAAACTCTCGGCGACTGACTCATCTGAATGACTGCCGCATGACTACTGTGTGCATCATCTGCACAGTCTGGCAACTCTAAGCGATCCCTGCTAATGGTGCCTAGCAACTGCCTGCTACGAACTGGCGCGTAGCGCTGCCATCCCTTTTACACATATTGCATTAAACAAGTTTTGAGTTTCAATAGGTTTTCTAATTATTTTAAAATGAATTTATTCATAAATTCACGCATCTGCTTACCATAATATTTGTTGGCCATAAAAATTCAACTTTGTGTTTGATATGCAACTCTTTGTAGATGCACAAAGGCTACTCTGTTTTCAGTGTAGTTCAGTATAATTGCGTGCTTGGTGGTATTATATATATAATTGATATTATTCATTATTTATATATTATTATTATACATAACTGATTAGTGCGGAGCTTATAGCAGTTTATGTAACTTCTGGTAATAAGGAGTATGTATGTATCTGCAGTCGCACGATGTACAAATATATATATTCTATATATAGAACAGACAAAAGGCTAGACAAAAATCAGAAAGTTCAATTATAACGGAATCGGTTCGCACAAGAATTGCAAAGATATGAATTTTTCCAGTGTCAATAGAATTCATATTAAGTATGTGCATATTTTGAGACACTGTTTAACTTTTCATAGATACAAATCAATGATATATGTGAAATTTAGTAGCATGGCAAGCAGCTCTCCCCTTCACACCAAGTCAAGCACTTGGTTGGGTTGTCAGCGACGGTTGACTTTGAGGATTTTATGAGAAGAGGGCTTTAGCTGATAGCGATGCGTGTTGAGCCTGAAAGCCGCTGTCCGATAAAGCAACGACGAATAAAATATTCGTTGCAAACGTGCCTGGCAAGACAAAATGTGTAGCGCTCAACTAATGACGGACAAGTTAACGATCAAAAGCGACTCAAAAGTGGACAATTGTGTAGGGAACGAAAGATAAAGAGATAGGGAGTGAGAGAGAGAGAGAGAGAGAGAGAGAGAGTGGTGCGACTAACCTATTTGCAATGGCGTCCATTGATGAAATCAAAGTGATTTAACAGTTTGACATTTTGTGGACACTCATCACATATCTACACCAACATATGCATATGCATAAGTGTGTATTTAGTCAGCTTTGTTGCGTCTGTTTTCATGGTTATGTCAGAGTTAATAGCCGAGAGCCAACCCGTTTTTAGAGCACGTGACCAGCCTAACTAAACTAAGCACGAACTCAAATAGAATCACGGCTCCGTTTCACATGTAATACGTGTATTACTTGTACTTAAAACAACTCAATAAGTACAATATTCAATATGCACTTGACCATGGCTCACGCCCCAATCAAATAAAGCTACTACAGAATATAGATATATACTTGTACTATATATATATACATATATTTATAATTATATCAAGTGTTGTTTCCAAGAGTTTATGCTGATTATTTTATTCATTTCCGTCTACGATTTTGTTTATTTGGCTAGGCATAAGGACAAAGTGTTGTACATATAAAGAACGTTCACATATCTATATATATATATACATATATATATGTATATATGTGCTATCTAAATATATATATATGTATTTGTAACATGTGATTGGAGTACGCATTTTTAACGATAACTAAATATTCAACGCACAAGCAAATGCTTATTTCAATGCACCAAATGTTGCATGTGCCAAAAGACACCCACACACACACACACACACACATATATATACATATATATATATATACATAAACCAAAGCTGTGCACATCTGTGATACGAACCGAGTTGGGCCACAATTGGGTTAAAATATTCTAGGTCATCTTGCTTAATTGGCTGCTCTCCATTTGCATATGCAGTTGTGTGTGTGTGTTGTTTGTGTTGTGTGTGTGTCTGTGCGTGTCAACTGAGTTTCCTACATTTTGAACTTTTGGCATATGCCATGTTATGTTGACTTAATGCCCAACAAGCCCACCAGCAACATTGTAGCGACATCATCTGATAGGCCACATGGCAACACGACCGAAATATTCTCCGCCTTTATAAGACTATTTGGGTTTATAGAGCTGACCCATTTCAACTGGTTGCCTTTACTTTATTTTATTTACTTCTATGTAATATTCGATACGAGGTGATATGTAACAAATCAACTATTAAATGCAAAGACAACAACTAATCAACTTAATATACAATCAATTCAAGTATCGCTGTAGAGATTGTATCAATTAATCTGACCATGGTGGACATTTGACTAATGGAAAGGCAAGCTACGAATGATTTAAATGGATTTTAAGATGAAAAATATATAAATTAATACTAAATTACGTGTCAATACTACAGACTCATCATTCAATAAATCAAATATTGCCAACTCACTTTTGAATGACAATTACAAAAAGAGATTGTGCTGAAAACTAAGTGATCTATAAACTTGGAGCTTACGGACATACATATATATATATATATATATATAAATACAGATATTTGAGTGTTGGAATAACAAGCAATTGCACTTGTGCAAGCTTTAAGGCTATGAATTATTTGCGTAAATCCTTTTCGACGCCATTTAACGACTTCTACATTATGGATGGTAAATCGCATGGTGCACGCCAATGAAAAAAGTAAATTAAATAATTACTTTAATTACAAAATTGCATTCGCTGTCCGGAAATTGTGCCGCCAACAATAGTTATGCAAAATAAATATAGGAAAAAGAGAAGCGCCATTGGCTTGGCTACGTTGGCTGACAATTAACCCGCTTTTCCACTGGCCCAAAGGAAGGGGAAGGCGCGTTGCAGTGCGGCAAAGAGCCAAAGGCTGACGAGTTCAGTTTGCTGCACAACAACAACAACAAAACGACGGGAGAATACACAGAGACAACTCAATAGAAAAAAGCCCGTGGCAAGAGGAGCTGGGGGACAAAAGTGGGACAGGTAAGTTTTTTGATTTATTTATGCAAATTCTATGGCACATTACAGCGGACACATCGAGAGGAAGGAAGAGCCAGAGGAGAGTATATATGTGGATATGTATATATATAGAAACATAACCTGCTGACCCCATTCACGTTAGAGTAACCGAGTGTATCCGCTTAACAACAAAAACAATTCCTTGCCATATGTAAACAAAACTGGTAATTATTTCTTTACAGAAATAATCCAGAGAATGAACCATGACCGGAATGGAAAATCGGTAAAGTTTTGACAAAATTGTTGGTGTCACAAAGCTTCAACAATTGATACAAATCTGTGATAAAATTACAAAAAATCAATATATTCCACATTAAGTATAACACTGCCATATAATAGATGCAGTGCTTCTGAAGATTTGTAAATTATTCTGATCCATTGTGTCCATTGTGTCAAGCAATTTGCAGCGCTTTTGATGCAGCCCATTGATTGAAGTGTATTTATTGATTAAGCAATCATCAGATTACATTTCATGTAAGCTTCTCATTTATATATCTTTTGTAACTAGCAAAAGTGCTGCGAGACTTTCGCTTGGAACGAACGCGTTTGCGGTTCGACGAAAAACTAATGTGAATGTTATTTTAGTCTGATAAGCAGAGCTTATCTGGGTGGACTGAAATAACAACTAACCTAGTTAGTTTTGTAATAAATCTATTGACGACTTTTATGGCCACTGACAAACATAACCCAGTTTAGAGCAACTATGTTGTGCATTATTTGGTTGTTTACCTCCATTAATCTAGTATAAAATACTAATACAAATATTATACGGACTTTTCCATACTGATGCGCAGCCCAGAAGCAAGCTCATCAATCAATTGAAATCTTATTTGGCGTGAAATTGAATTAAGACGTATTGATTTTTTTGCACTCGATATCACTCAATTGACAAACAGATCTCCAAAGGAAGCGTGGTGGGGTGTGGCTGCCGACTACGTGACCTTTAAGCGTATACCAAAGTGGCAAAGTCCGTCGCAGAGGACGACGCTTAAATGCCACAAAAAGCAAAGTGGACAAATAATTTCAACAAATAAGCGATTATCGAGTTATGGATAGTAAGTGAATTGGAACCGATTAAAGCGAAGAGATGCTCAATAACCAGAATCGGAACCTTCAATCGTTTCAGGGTAGTCACCCTATCGATAAATACATATACTCGTATGTATACGTTGAGTGTTATATATGTATGTCATTTGCAATCTTTTCCGAAGTACTTGAGCACAAAAACTAAGAGCCTATTCTGCATCATATAAATATATAGATATCATGGGGTCACTGTGATAAACAAAGATGAAGAAAGAATGCTGCATACATCTGCTGAATTAACCGATTTGGTATTCGTCTTTGTTTAAAAATAGGTGCTGCAATAATCAGACTTACTAAGGCAAATTAAAATTAAGAATGATTCGAGTCATAGGCCAGGACATGAATGTTTCACTGACTTGTACCCAGAGCATTGCTAAAATTAACTTCGATTGACAGACTCTAACAGGAAAATCACAAGTAAAAAAAAAAAAAAGCCCAAGCTAAATGCAATAAAAACAATAACAACACAAATGACTCACAATTATTTCAGATAAATAGCCATGGTCGAATCATGATTAAGATAATGACTAAGACGCTGAGAGCGGCAAGTTCGCAGCGGCAACTGCGGAACACAAACCGGTTTACTCTCAAGCCGGCAACCTAAGAAAAATTACAATCACACAAGCACCTAAAGTGCAGCAGCCTCAGAAGAGCAGAAGCAGAAGCAGCAGCAGCAGAAGCAGAAGCAAGAAAAACAAATTTAACAATGCGCATTAGACAGGTAAATATGCATGTATTTGTGTGTGTGTGTATTTGTCTGTACATACATATGTATAGGACTAGGACCTATGTGGGACAGAGAGGCGTAATTTGCTTGCTGCTGTAGGCGTTGTCTCTACCTGTGACCAAAATGGGGCGTGTGCCGACAGTTCGCTGACCCAAAATACGACAATAACAACAACAAAAGCGTTAAAGGAGATACTGAGAGACATGTTCGCACATGTTTCATTTGACTTGGCTCGTTTCGTCATTTATAGCGCTCTTTGTTTGCATAAACACACCCACACACACACACACCCCTCAGATATCAGTTGTATATTTAGCAGCAAAACATACATCCTGCCTCTCTTTCATAACATCTTCCTAATACAGTGGTCGCATACGAATAATTTTAACTACTTTAAGTTTTCCAAATTTAAAAAAATGAAAGCCTCTGTCCGCTAGTTAAGTTCAGCGATAAAATAGCTAAATTGGCAGCACTTGTATTGTCGAACATCAATTTGATGATATTTCAATAACATTCTGATTTGCATGTGGCACTGCCATCAACGAGTGAGTGGGATAGAAGGGGTTAAGGAGAGAGGGAGAGAAAGAAAGCAAATGAGAGAACTTACCGAATTTGATGAGATGCTGAGTCGCCGTCGCTTTTAAATGCCGTTAAATGTTATTTCTCTGGTCTCGATTATGTCCACGACGTTTGGCCGCAGCAAAAGCGGCTTTTATTTTGATCTACGAACACAAAAGTGTAATTGCTTTAATTATAATTTCTTTCACTACACAAATATTCTTTATAACAATAGCGCCCTATGTGAACGTGTCTGTGCGTGTGTGCGTCGAGTGTGACGCTCCCAACTACATATACACTTTACTGTATATATACATGCACATATATATATATGTGTGTGTGTGATAAAAACAGAGCGAGAGATAAGTCGCTTGACGTCGATTTGTTATTTGTAACGCGTGCAAAATTGTTGGTGCTGCAGCAAAAACACTGCTAAACAATGTTCGCGAATATCGCGACAATAGATATGAATATATATAATATTTAAGGGGGATACAGATCACAGTGAGTGCATAGTAATCTTTGCGATAGCAGTAAATTTTGCCCGTCACGCACAGAATTCCTGTGCTCTTTTTGGGCCTATTGGGTTGTGCACGGCACGCCTGATTTATTTTACATGCGTACATCAATTTAAACCTACATATTGTTAATAGTGCACATCGTAAACCACACACATATATATTTTACATTTACATTATTATATATGAATATATATATATATATATATCAAATCAAAAATCATAATTTAGCATATTGACCACAATTTACACTTCTGCACGTGCACATGTCCAAAATGTGTAAATTACTTTTCGCTCCAGCTACGCATTACCGATTTTTATTTATTTATTTTATTTTGTTTCCGACACAGAAGAACTGCAAGCACTCAGCACTTGTCACTTTGTTAAAATTTTCAAGACGACTAGCAGCAAAAGTATTACAGCTGAAAAATACCACCTAAACAGAGCAGTGTGCCCAAACCCTGCTTAGCTATAATATACTATTTTATGAAAGCAGTGTGACCACCGCTGGAACGATTTATTTTTGAAAATGTGGAGCAGCGAGTGCGCAAAAGTTACCAAACTTGACAAGAGATATCGTTATTTTTAAATTTGTATACATTTTTTAAGCAAAGCAGAAAAGAAATCCAATTTAAAAAATTCAAAAGACAATTCCTCCAGAAAGTAAAGCGGAGCCTTCGCTTCATAGAGTACACACATTTTATTCTCCTTTGTACTTACGCGCTATAAACTTTATTAAAATATATTTATATAAATTGCTTACGCTTATAAATAAAATTTTACGCTTTTAGTTAAACCAACATATAAGTATTCATTTATGCATATATGCTTACGATCTACGACAAATAAATATATGTACGCATATATTATATATATTATACGCAGATATTTCTGATTGCATTTAAAAACTACAACGAATTGAGCAAAAATTTGTATACATGAATTGCACAAAAAGCGAAAAATATTTTTAAAGTACACATTTTAGTCATGCAAATTATCAGTTAGTTATTTACTAGCTTTGATTGAGAAAGTAATGAGAGAGTTGTTTTTAGCAGCACGAGTGTAGCATGCCACCTAAAAAATGCATCATGCAACGGTTCCCAAGTCTAGCTCTCCCAAACCTCGTCACGCTGTTTTGCAGCTAAAAGCTTGCGTTCTGCGATAAATAAAGAATATAAATAATGTAAATAAAAATAAAAATTTCAAGACGCACCTTTGGCTTCGCGCAGCACACGCCGTTCGTTCTCCCGCTCCTCCGGTGCTGTGCGCAGCTTAACACCCAAGGCGCCGGACACCAGACGACGTGCCAGCGCCGTACAAGTCTCCGGCCGTTGGCGATATGGCTGCAGCGAGACGGCGCCCGCCTTCTTGGCCTTGAGACGGGATTCGAGCGTGGCCTCGGCAAGCGGCTTCAACTTGACAAACGGATGGCCCATGGTAAGTACCTCAGCAGCTGTCAAACAATGTCAGATCAGATCAGATTTAATGCATATCTAATGGGATCGGGTAACTAACCAATGCGGGAACTGCTAAATACAGCCAGTGCATGAGTATCGTCCACCCATTTGATGTCGAAGCCGGCGCTTTTGTACTGTGAGAAGAGCATGAACAGATCGGGTGTCTTGAATTCCACGGGAAAGTTTGAGATTTCCAGCACATGCGGAAACTCCTCCTCATTAAGCAGCGATTGCTTAATGTGATAAAGCTGCAATAAATATTATAAATATATTGAAACCATGCTAAACAATAAGTTTGCCTTTCACTCACGCTATAATCCATTTTGGGCAGTTCAATTTTGCACTTGCCCACGGAATCGGTGAGCTCCTGCAGAATCTTTGGATCCAAACACTCGCCACTCTCATCGAACATGGTCTCCCAATCATCCTCGTTCTCTTCATCATCTTCGGTGGTGCTGCCGCCAGTCGGTGTTAGAGCCGCTGCTGTTGCAGTTGCAGCTGCTGCTGCTGCCTCAATCTTTTCGGGTATCTCCAGTACATCAGAGACAAAGGTCTGTTTCATGATGCGACGATTGCTGCGATTGATTTCCTGTTTGAATTTGCGGAAGTTAATTGTCATTCTTATTTTTATTATGTTTATTTATACCTTGGAGGCTCGTTGCAATTCGCGCACTTCGTTATCACATTTGTTGGCGTCCTCAGTCGTTGGCGCATTATTGGCTTTTGGCAGCGCTGCTGCATCCTCAATGCGCAACGGCTGCGTCGTTTGCTGTGCGCTGTTGTTGTTGTTGTGGTTGCTGTTGCAATTGCTGTGGGTTTTCCCCGTCTTTGTTCGCTGGGCGCCACCCATAGTCTGCAAAAAAAAATAAATAAATAGAAAAAGATTTTAGCTTGCTAGATAGGCAAGTTATTAATTGAGATGTGGCACCTCCTTATCACAGTTGCTATCTGGCGGTGGTGGTGGTGTCGGCGGCGGCGGCGGAGGAGTTGTCGTCGTCGTCGTAGCTTGATTCTCGCTGGGCGCAATCACAAGCAGCGTGGCTGCCTCAATTGGTTTGCCAATGTTTTTCTTGCCACGCTCCCCTCGACGCGATCTAGTTTTTTTTGCTTTAGCTGGTTGCGGTTGCTGCTGCTGTTGAACGTTGACGTCGTCTGGCTTCGACGGGTTCGCATCGACAACTGGCACTTCCAATGGCTGTTGCTGTAGCTCTGACTGTGGATTGCTGCACGTAGACGCTGCTGCTGTTGCTACTGCTGCAGCAGATGGCAATGACGAAGTTGGCGTCGGCGTCAACGTTAGCGTCGTCGGCATTGTTGTTGTTGTCGTTGTCGGCGGCGTTGTTTGACTGCGTCGTGCCCTTGGCACATAAACGGCACGGTCGGGACGTCGTTCGCGACGGGTAGCTGCTGCAGCAGCGCTCGTGTGTTGCTCTCTGCGACGAAACGTTTGATCAAAACAGAAACAGAAAAATAGCGAAAGGTAAACGATTGACACACACAATAATATTTCGTAAATAAAAACGTAGAATGGAGAATTGAACAACAAACGTTAACAAAGAGCACTTTTTAGGTAAACTGAAAACGCTTGTAAATGCTTAAATTGTTAATAATATTCAAAATATATATTTCCAGTTAGCCTACTACATTTTTTAATTTTTTTTTTTATTGACTACTCAATTTACCTGGGTGGTGACCTTTGCCGAGGGGAGACTGAGGTAGTTGTCGATATTATTGCTGTTCTTGTTTCTGTTGTTTCTGCTGTTGTTGCTGCAGCAGGTTCTGTTAACGATTCGTTCGTTGCAGCTGCTGCTTCTTCGCTGCTGTTGTTTCTAAGTGCCGGTGGTCTGTAGAGATCCACAGAGTTCGATTTACTCACTGCACACAAAGAAAAAGGGAAAGATAGGGAAAGGAATGAAAAAACAAAGTAAGTGTATATCAGGTGAAGCAACGGATTTGGCAAAAAATAATATATTAATGTGTACATACACGCACACAAAATTCACTAATGTTGACCTAATTTTACGTCCGTACGCTTTGTGCGTTGCTTCGTGAATGTCAACACCAAGCATATCTCGCTGAGACTGAGACTGGGCGCAACAAGTGAGCGAACGAACCCGCACGAGCGAGCAGGCGTACATAAGAGAGAGAGAGAGAGAGCGAGGGAGTGCTGAGAGTGGCGTATGATGCAACGAATGACCAAAAAGTAGCTCGCAAAAGAGGGCGACCTTGAATAGAGCTGCGTGACCCGAACGCAGCACAAGCAAACGAACTGGCTGCTGGCTGTTGTTCGCCGGCGTGTTTGGCTTTATTTTTAGTCGTTTGCACATACACATATAATTAATTGGTTTTTTTGTTTTATGTACGTTTTGCTTTGTCTATTTGCAAACATTTCAAGCTTGCCAAATGTGCCGTTTTGGATTACATATATATATATATATATACACACACACACATACGCGTATTCATATGTAAGCGTTACACAAATGCTCCAATTAAGAGTGGTATTCCCACCTCATGAGAAAGATTTTTTTTTTGCATTAAGTATATTTACATTTTAATTCTCATATTGTTGCTGACTTTTGGCGATAAGCAAACTAAATTTAGTTAAAAAAACAAAAATGTTAGAGACACGCAATAAAATACCAAAAATAAGTCGCACAATATTTTATACATTTTATGCTGTTCTTTCTATGTGAAACGAATGTTTTGCTGCCATTTTGTTGACTACAATTTAGACACAAAGTAAGGGAATACCACTAATGTCAAATGTCTCACCACTTACAAGGTGTTTCGCTGATATGCTTCTTAACGCCCATTTTACACAGTTCCGTTACGCGTTTTCTGCTACCGCTGCTGCTTCTGCCGTTGCTTCGCCAGCTCTTCACTGGCTGCTGATGTTGTTGTTGCTGTTGCTGCTGTTTGCGGCTGTCAAGTACAGTTAGAATGTTATATATGTGTTTTGTGTGTTTGCGTGTGTGTCATTGGTGAACTAGATCCAAAATTACTCACGTCTCAAAAGCGTGCGGGTCAATCAGTTGATTGCGAAAGCAAACAACGGTGCGTCGATGCGGGCCTTGACCCACGGAGAACGTCAAAAGATCGTACTGTTGTCGATAGTTCTCACATGTTTGATGGATGAGATAACGGCGATAATTGTTCACAGGTGGAAAGAGCAGTACACTGACAAAAAAAAATTACAAAACACGACTTTGGTCTATGAGTAAGCGATAAATAATTGTATTTGCGTGCGTGTGTGTGTGTGTGTGTGTGTGTGTCTATTTGTGTTTCTGTGCATGTCTCTTTTTCTTTTCTCTCCCGTTCTCCACCAACAGGTTGGTTCGTGTCATAGAAGATGGACAGCAAGAAGCGCTCGCAAAACTCAACTTGTAAACTACTCTTATTACGCAACAGAAAAACAGCGCAGCACATTGTAAAAAGTTAACATCAATAACAATAACACAAAATAGCAAAACAAAATTTACATATTTTGTACGTGGGCAATGTTTAATATTAATAAATAACTGATAATTGTACGCGTTGATTTTGCTTATTGCACGACGACTAATCGTTTATTAAACGCGACTTGCATTGGTAAATGGAGAAAAAGAAAAACAACGGGAACAGAAAAAAATCGTGTTACCAGCTCCAAATGCTAGAGTTACAATGCGGAAAGCAATGTTGCATGCTTCACTGTTTGTTGTTGTTTTGGTTACTATCGTTGTTGTGGGGCAGCGGGGAAAACTCGAATTTGCGGCATTTGCAAACCGGTAATATTGCATCGAGGCCCCATAAAGTTTTTTTTATTGCTGTTCGCTGCCGTTGTTTTTGTTGTTGTTGTTGGTTTTGCATATTTCCGCGTTGTTACAGACACAATTGGGTAATGGGGCATGAAAGGGATCTCGACAGGAGTTGCAATTTTGTTGGTTGTTATTATTGTTATTGTTGTCGGGCCACCAGCTGCTGCTGTTCACGACCGAGGCCTTTTGCACCACAGGCACACACACACACACACACTAAAATACACGACTAACTCACACCTACACACGCACTTGTGTATACATAACACACACTCACACTTATTCGTGGCACAGAAGTTCTAAGTTCTCTTACCCACTGCTCAGTCGCTTTTCCAAAAACAATTCAATATCGATTCCAACATTGTACACAAATTCCTGATCGGTCAAGCTTAAATTAGCTATGAGCGCGCTATTACGCTCGCCGTTCTCCAGCTTTTTATTAAATATGCGACAATGTCGCCACACATAAATACAGTTTAGAACTTTTTTCACGTTTCACGAAGCCAGTGTACACACATCAACTGATTGTTAATATTTATTATATCGATATAATATCAAAATATCGATAGAAATGTGTTCAATCGATAGATGAGTGCTACACGCGAAAGCCCGCCGAAATAAATGTATAAAATTTATATATATATATATATATACATATATATTTTTTTAAATATTCAATGAATATGGGAAGTATTGCCAATTAGTGAAGAAAAATATGATCTAATAATATATATATACGAGTATATACTTATTTATATATAATAATAAATATAAATTCCAAACGCGATGCCAAAATACTGGCATAACATCAACACCTCTCCTTCAAAAACAACATTCGATCCGCATAAGTATACAATTTTAAACATCACTTTAATTCGTATTCCATATTTACACAAAGAAGTAAACAAAAATCAGCTGACAGAATTGATTGAAAAATGTGACCAGATTGCAATGAGCTACTTATCGAACCAATTCGAAAAATGAACCACTCAACATTGTCTACAAAAACATCGATAGTAATTGTAATCCCATAGCAAAAATAATTTTGGAAAGTGCAAATTGCGAACAACGGTAATGAGTAAAGATGTTCGTTTGATATTGAATATGTGTACTTATTTTTAGATAAGAAAAACCTAAAGTTGTTAGTGTGTGGTGTTTTCCCAAATTTAAGTGTTTTAAATTTCAAATAGAAAAGCAGCTGGGCTCAAACTACCAGTAGCAGCAGCAGCAGCAGCAGTAATAACAAAAAACGAACGCGTCTTAGACAAGTTTGTGGAGTGTTTGGGGGGGTGAAAAGCAGACAACGAAGCGAAGCCAGCGACAGACAACTGTGCCATTGGCATAGAAAATTTTGCATGTACACACACACACACACACATGCGAAGAAAGCAAAAGGAGCGCACACACACACACACACTCACATTCATTTGATCTATTAACAATAATATAATTTCAGACGAAACTGATATACAGGGCCAGGGACGTTGACGTCGCCGTTGCCAACGTCGTATAAATTGGAAAGTGGCAAAAAAAAAGTTAATAGCAACTACAACAATTCAGTGAGCACACAACGGTAATAGCAGTAAATATATACACATACACACACACACACATGCATATACACGCACACATGGAGGCGCTTGTTTGATTTACAATTTGGAGCAATCGAGCAAAGCAGCGAGCAAGAAAAGAAAAACAAGAAGTAGACAAGACAGACAGCAACAAATTATGACGACGCGTGAAAATGTTTCGAGTCGCCTGTCCAAATTGATGCTTAACAATGCCAGCAGCAGCAACACGCCGACGACGCCAGCAGCCAATCCAAAATCCACGGTGCAATCACCGACATCACCTGGCGAACAATCGGAGCTGAATCAATTGAAACGCGATGCGGATCCGCAATTCTCGCGTTTCGCCGACTATTTTGTGATATGTGGCTTGGATCTGGACACGGGCCTGGAGCCCGATCGTTTCGCAGGTGAGCCACCAGCCACATCATCAGGAATCCTATTGTTTTTCATCATATCATTTATGTCATTGTCTACATATAGGTGACAATCTGCACTGCTCGCCGCTGGATCGCGCCTACAAGAGCAAGCCACTAGCGCATTATCCCGAGAATGTCGCTTGGAATCCATTCGATGCGCACGGCATTTGCATGGTAGGTGCAGCAGCCTCACCCTCATATTTGGGGACGAGCTCTTCAACGTTTTTTCCTCAATTAAGTTCAATTGCCTGCATGACGCGACCAATTTTCCCCCGGCCCTTGCCTCCATCCCGCCGTCGGTCCCAATATAAGTGCCCTGCACACAAATATTAAATTCATGCTCGACTGAGTTGCCTCGCTCATTGATATGAGTGCGCGTTGCGAGCTGCTTTTAATTGATGCCACACTGGCAGCCAACGGCAGACGGCGACCTCTGCAGCGACGACGACGACGACGACTGCGCAGCCGATAAGCAGACGCTGGCAGCCACGAGCTGACTGCTTATCACATAAATCTTGACATGTGTTTACTTTGGTGCCCCGAGTGTATCGAATATATTTATAGAGCGTCTGTTCTTAAGCACCGAATGTTTATGGCTACTCAAATCAGTCGCATAAATGATTCCATTATATCCATCTGGTTTTTTCAAGATTGATATCTAATTTTAATTTAAAACTCGATTGATTGAATGAGCACTCTTGTTCACTGCATGTCATTCATTGCTATTGCGCTGCGCAGTTGAGCAAAGTTACATTTTCTATTTCCTCTCCAGAACTGCCCATTGCGCATTACTTCTTGGCGCATTCTCTTAAGCGCTGTACTACTAATTATTACATTGACTTTATCATGTAACCAGTTCAGAATCCGCTGTTTCTATCATAAGGAACAAAATCATTTTAGCTAATTAAAAATATTAATTCCGATGTGATTGTAAAAAATGAGTGTACAAAAGTTGAATAGCAAAAATTGCAAATATTTTTGATGTGTTACAAATTTCACTGAACATTTATAAGTTGATTTGATTGTTCGCCTTCAAGTTGCTAACAAAGATGAGTTGCATTTTAGCTGTCGCTGCCACAGGGCCTGCGCTTTCGCACCCAGAAGCACAACATTGAGCCCAAGTTCCATTCGTTTGCGACGACGCGGGAGGATGGCAAACGTTGTTATGGCTTCAGTCTGGTCTTCTATGAGGAGATACGCAATCGCAACATTTGCGGCGCCATCCACACGCTGCAGTCCATGTTCATAACGGAGCTGTCCAATGGGCAGCAGGCGCACTCACTGAGCCGGGTCAAGCAGGACGGACCCGTCAGTCGATCGCTGCCGCGACACTTCAAAGTTGCCGGGCAGGCGCCGCAGTCCGCACAAAGCTACTACGACATCAGCAAGGATAAGTTGTTCGTCGCCAAAAGTATATCGCTAATCTGCCAAGCGCCCTACGCATTTGCCGCTCAGATATTTCTCAAGAATTTGTACCGGTACGTAAAAGCCATGCTAAAAAGTAGATGTTCTATAGATATATACTATCTGAGAAGATTAAGCATATACTCGTATATTCAATATGGTTAGTCCATGTTGTTTGTATGCAAACAAAATGTACTCGAATGTTTCAAAAACGAGTTGTTTATTTAATGTCGTCTAACATCAGTCCGTACAGAATAATACGCAGAGTAGAAAATAGATTGACGTAAGTTAAATTAAGAATAAATTGTAGTAGTTTAATTTAAATTAGAAAAATAAGGAATTTTAATTTAGTTTTCATTCTGTACAAATTCACTTTTTTTTGTGTTTAAATGTTATTTTCATATTAACGAATTTAGTATTATTTTACTGATTTGGCGACTTCCGTCTGATGGCTATCATCATCAACATCATAAATAAAATAATACTTATGCATAATTCAAGTTGTTATTTTGATAACAATAACAATCTTATCTGGTCCTTGTGCTTATGCAATACTATAAAATAAACATTTCTCATATAAGTTAGATATAACAATTAAATTTGAGTTTCTGCCAATATTTAATATATTAATATTACCAAAGATTCGTCTCTTTTTTTGCCTTTACATTATATTTTTATTTTGATTAATTTAAGTTTTTTTTACTGATATGTTCCGTCTTTTGAAACTTTTATATATTTATACTCAGTGTAATATTTGAGCTTTATTTTAGTTAAGACATTTGGATAGAAATAAGTATCTAATCTTGTCACTGCATTCTTTGAAGCAATTATCAGTGATTTTTTAACGAAAATTTAAGTAAAAGCTTCAGTTATCAGTTCAGTTAAATATAATTAGTAAATTTACGTTTCTAGAAATATTTATAAAATCAATATTATCAATCTGAAAAATCTATTAAACATACATTCCAACATTGTTTTGCAGTTGTCTTCCACGACAGCCCGGGGCTGGCATTAGCCTCGAGTCGTATGTGTACAATATCCTGTATGAAGTGATGCTACCTCAGCCGGGCAAATCGATACGCGTCTATTTGCCACCGATGGAGCCGCATTTGCCGGCCATTGCGGTGATATTGCAGCGTCCAGCATTAGCCACCGAATTGCCGTTGCTGGACTTTCCGTTGCGTCTGCTATTTAGTTATCTGGGTGTGGAGTGTGTCATCCAGCTGCTCACCTGTGTGCTGCTCGAGAGTCAGGTGCTGCTACGGTCGACGGGTGAGCTAAGAATGCCCTTATATTATTTCAACTGTATTCTATTGCCCTTTGTCATTTGCAGACTACCAGCGACTCATGATTGTGGGCGAGTGCATAACATCGCTGCTGTTTCCGTTCATCTGGCCGCATGTCTATGCACCGATTTTGCCGGCTGCACTGCATCATTTTCTGGATGCGCCGGTGCCGTTTGTGATGGGTCTGCATGCCGAATGCGAGGCAGCGCACAAAATTGGCAGCGAGGCTGTGCTGTGCTTCGTGGACATCGACAAGAAACACATCCAGCTGCCCGAGGAGCTGCCCGTCTTTCCGCACAAGATGGACTTTATGGCCGAGATCATCTCTGTGCTGGACAAGTTCGAAATAGAACGCGATCGCGCCCATGAGCCAAGCCTGAAGAACGGCTATGTGGTGCGTGGTGCTGGCGGTGGCGTTGCCGATGCCATGATCTCAAGCTGCACGCTGCCCAACGGTCTGCAGGCGGCGCGTCGCAGCAAAGAGCGCTTCCATCAGCTGCAGGAGACAGTCTATACGCTTCAGTCCAGTGGTGGCTTCGTTGGCGGTTCGCCGGCGCAATTGCCTGGCGTCGATTATCAGCCACTGGTGGCGCATCCCTCGAAAATAGATCATGTGCCGCGCATCGCTGACTTTCTGCGTCGCAAGGGGGGGATGCGTGCCAACCAGGCGGGCGGCTCACCCGTCGGCAGTCCCACACTCTCGCTGTCCTCGTCGCCGGTGGGCATCTACCATGATGTGGATGCCGTGGATGCCACGCTGCCACCCTCGCGCATGGGCTCGTTGTCGCGACGCGGCGAGAAGCCGACACTGAATATTGTGGAGCAATACTATCAGGATTTGCGCATCAACAACTCGTTGCGTGAGATTTTTCTGAATCGTTTTGCGCACATGTTCCATGCCTACGAACACTTTGTCATCCATCCCAATCAGGCCAAGGATGAGTGGCTCTCGAATCGCGAGACGCTGCAGAATTTTGATAAATCCTCATTTCTGTCCGATCAGCCGGAGCATCATCGCGCCTTTCTCGCACGCTTCCTAGAATCTCAGATGTTCGCTACGCTAATCGACAACAAAATACTGGCCATGTGGGAGCCGCTGCCCGATGAGCAGCTGCAGCTCTTCGACCAGCGCATTAAGCTACTCCGGTACGCAAATGATCATTAAAGAAGGGGAAGATTTTTTTAATAACTTTTCCTCGTTTTTCTATGTTGCAGTCGTCGCCATGGCGAGAACATGATCTGCACCACCAGCTATGAGCCGTGCGTGGTCAGCCAGGATTCGCAGCAGTATTTTGAGAAGCGTCTCAATTGCATTGACATCGAGGTGACACCGCCAAGTGAGATTCTGTCCAATCGGGCTGCCTATTTTCGCAGCTTTCCACTGCTCGAGAAGGGTGTGCTGAATCAGGAGTGCGCCTCGAGGTAGTGTTTCACCCATTTGCTTCACTCTCCAGCCCCCTCCACCTGCCACACACCCCACCAGAGCACGTACCTTATCCACAAATATACATATATATATATATATATATATATATATATATATATATATAGATATATAATTGTTAATTGTTAACCCAATCATTGCTACATTTCCCACCTCGTCCCATCTGAAGATCTTATGATGTTATCATCCGATTGTTAGCCTAGCTCTATGTGTATGTTTCACTTTTTTGGAGTATTGTTATTTGTGCACCTGTTTTTCGTCTTCCATTTAGCCGTTAGTCCCTGTTTGTTCTTTTGTACATTAATTTACTGCCTTACAACGAATACTTAACAAATAAATTGCATATCTCAACAACAACCAAAACAAAATAAGACAAACGTTAATCGTTGTTCAATTTTCGTTTCTTTTTCTTTAAATGCATCTTTTCCACTCTTTGTTCCTTGCACCCTTGCATGCAACCCCTATCCCCCTATCGAAACCCTTCCATTTCCCTCCAATCCTCAATTTTATACGTTCTCTGTAGATCCCTTAACTAATCCCAACACTATTTGTCTTTCGTTCTACTCAAAATTTCACTAAATCTTCAAATTTTTAACTCATGCCGCTAATCTCCATGAAACCATAAACAAAACAAAAAACCAATCCCCCAAACAGAGGCAACAGCCTGCGCCGCGTCAAGAATGGCAACAAGTGGCGTGCCCGGGATATTCCGTTGGATCAGAAACCGGTGAACAGCTGCAACTCGAATTCCAACTCCAACTCCAATGCGGCCATCAATCGTCTGTCGGCAAATTTGACGACGGCGGATGTGAGTCCCGCATTGATAGCCCAAGCCAACTGGACATTTGTGGAGCGTCTGCTGAAGGTAAGTATCATGCGATTGTTAAATAATTGAACTTGGATTCTAGCTGAGAATCTCTCTGTCCTTTTGGCAGGACATCAAGTCGAAGACGAAGCGCATGCTGCTCGAAAAGATGGGCAACGAGGCGGTCGCCTTGGGCCTGAAGGGTGACGGAGTTGAGGAGAATACGTTGATAGCGAGCATGTGTGATTTGCTGGAGAAGATCTGGTCGCATGGCCTGCAGAACAAACAGGGCAAATCGGCGCTTTGGTCGCATCTGCAGTCCTATCTGGAGCAGCAGGAGTCACGCAACAGCGGCGGCGGCGGCAACATGGAAACATCAACGCCCGTCTCCAGCAGTCCAAGCAGCAACAGGATGAACATTGCCAGCGCCTCGCCAGCGCTCGCCTGGAATGCTATGCGTAAGCGCATGGATTGTAAGTGCCTCCAAATCCTCCTCCATTTATATGAATTGATTGTGCTTAAGCAAATCGTTTTACTTGCCAGACTTGTCCACGTTCCAAACGGACTTTGAGAGTCCGCCGAGTCCGAATCGCAGTCGGTCGCGTGATCGAAACAAATTTGTGGGTCTGGAACAGCTGTGCCCGTTGCCCGAGTCGCTGGAGTTCGATGTCAAGTGAGTCATGCACATTTAAATGCCCAGTAGTGAGTTTGGAGTTGAGAACGGGACAGATCCTAGTCGGGTACTCTCAACTGGAGCACGTTTGTTTGGCTTATACATTTATCAACCTACTGTTCCAACTGCTCTTTCCCAGAAACGTGCTGGCCATGGCAGACATCAAGACGCATATTGGTTATACACGCGCCTGGGTGCGTCTCTCTCTGGAGAAGAAGCTGCTGTCGCGTCATTTTCGCACGTTGCTCTCCGACGAGAGTTTGTTGCGCTCGCATTACAAACGATCCGCATTTCTGCGCTGCGAGGAGGAGAAGGAGCAGTTCCTCTACCATCTGCTAACTCTCAATACCGTGGACTATTTTAGCTTTACCAACATTTATCCCACAACGAGTAGGTTGCTCTGTCCCTTTACCACTTGGCAAATTAACATTTACATTGCCTCCTCCTCCTGCTTAGAGCTGCCGTATCGCGTTGTCATCTTCCCGTCGCGCAAACACGGCTCCTATCACACCTCCAGCAATGTGTGGATCATGGTCTCCGGCACCATGAACGAAACACAACGTGTACCAGTGCCCAAGGGCTCGCTGGAGTTCATCTTCCATGTAAGTGCGACTTGTACTCGGCCATTTTCAGCTCTTTGTAATTTGAATTGCTTTTTTTGCATTCAGTATAAGAATCTTGGACTGCTGACCACCATGCGCATTGGACACGACAATTCGGGCCAGAGCCACAAGTGGCTGGTGGAACAGGTGGTGATGCGCAACGAGGTCACCGGACACACCTACAAGTAAGTCACCTTTGATATTTCATTTCAATTTAATTACACCAACTGCGCACGCAACCTTTTAGATTTCCCTGCGGACGTTGGCTGGGCAAAGGTGTCGATGACGATTCAACGGAACGTTTGCTGGTTGGACAGCGTGTCTCCACCAGTGTGAAAAGCGCTGAGCTTGTGCCGCCAACACGTACACCGCCACGTACACGCAGTCCGAGCGTTCAGCGTCAGGAGTCGGTGGCGCCATCGGAGATTCAGCATCAGCTTGGCAACTGCGTCAATGTGATTGTCAAGTGGCACTATAAGCCGAGTCGGGACAGGGATGTGGGCACGCTGACTCATCTGCTGTGCGGCGATGATGGACTGGTCAAATGCCTGGAGCAGGTCTTCCTTTGCGGCTTTCGGTCGTCCCGTTTCTTTGGACGCAATCTGTACATCTGGGATTACTTCAGTGAGCAGGGACATTAAATCATGTCTACATTTCATATTTCAATTGTGTGCATTGTTGCAGCCAAAATCAAGGAGCTATTCGAACAGAATTTGCAGCAGGAGTTTGATGATTCCGCGTCCAGCATGGACTCTTCCTTCAGTAACGGCAGCAGCAACAGCCTGCAGCGACGTGAGGTGAGCAGCATATGGCGCCTATATGTGCAGCTGATGGACGAGATTAATGGCACGGCCAGCACTCTGGGCAAAGACGGCAAATTTCAGCTGCTCATTTGTCTCAGCTTGAGGTAATTCAACTTTGCATTCAATCGCTAAAAGCAGTATTTAATTTATGTATTTTTTTTTTTTTTTGTTATTGTTGCGAACAGGGAGCATCTGTTGACGCGCTTGATTAAACCGATGGCGTTGACGAAGGTCACGCACGAGATGTACGAGGAGGAGAGTTTTCTGCGTCGACGCAATCTATTGACATTTCTTATACAGATTCTGGAGCCGCTCGATGATTGCCACATCGTGCTGGAGAACTCCATAACCCAGGGCATACGCATTCCATCCCAGTGCTGAGCTAAACTACCAATAGCCACCACAATCCACACAACACCCACAGACATTTGCAACCCGTGACCTAGAATACTCATATACATATTGCCCTTAAGTACATACGAAACATACGTGAGGAATCTCCTGAAATCTCGAATTCGTTGTTAGTTTTATGTAAGCTGAGAAGACTTGTCAATCCCTTATATTCCTAATCCTAATCCTAATCCTAATCCTAAACAAAATCACTTGCCATCCATACGCTTGCCAAGTGTACCAAGTCAAAGTGAAGCCAAAGTTGAACAAAAAAGAAAACAAATTCTGTGCAATTATGAAATTTAACCCAAAACAAAAAGACAAACAAAAAAATTGTTGTTCAATACGAAAACTGCATAGATATTAGTGTTTAAGATATTCCAATTATGTATCATCATCGTCTTAATATCTTGGTCAATTTATGCTAAGTTATGACATTTTTTTTCGAATGGTTGCTTTTCGTTTAGTTGATATACCAAAGAAATTTATTGTTTTCTGATACGAATTATTGTCAATTTTATGATATTATTATTGAAATTAAGTGTGAGATTATGTGAATGATGTTTTTGTTAAAAGCAAGCTTTATTTTTTTATTTCAATTAACCAAAAAAACAAAACATTTACGAAGTTATTGAGTGTCAATAAATATACAAAAGACAGCAAAAGATACAAAAAATGCAATTCCATTTGGTTTTATTAAAGGTAAACATATTTAAGTTGAAAAAAATAAATAGCAACTAATATGTAATTGTACCGTTATAGCAGTAACATCGATGACTGAAATAAAACGTTTATCGATAACAGCCTTGATAATTTGATTTTCGTTAATATCAATCAATAAAAAAAAATCAATTATCTGTTGATATTAAATTATACCTAATTTAATGGTACATTTGTCTGAAGCTTCTTCAAATAATTAAGTTGCTAAGGCATTCATTAGAGAAATGCGGTCAGTGGAAACGTGCCACTTATTTATCGATATGTTTTCATGCCAACGATGGGAGTCAATGACAATATGGCAACGCCAAGAACAGTTTTAGTGAGCGCGATTTTCACTCGTTTTGTTGCGACGGACAGACGCGGACACAAAAAAGTTTTGAACCAATTGCTGCAATTGAAGCAACACAGAAACAATATAACCAAGTGGCACAGCGAGGAAAGCCACCAATTGGTCCACAGAGGCTGCTATATAGTGCAACATAAAACGTTCATCTAGTATGTAGTGATTCATTTCGTGTGAAAAATTACCCACGAGCCCTCATCGATTTTTTTAGTCAAACAAATTGCAGTGCGATTTAAGGAAAATTTTTGAAAGTAAGTTGGCCTAAATATTAATTTTATAGTACGTGCTGGCATTGATTGTTGCTGTCTTTGGATGAGACCCAAAATAAATGCACTACAAATATAGACAAACAAAGCGCTGCTGCTGATGTCTTTCGTGCTTCGTTCTTGCTCCTTCCTGTCTATTCGCGATGACGTTGGCGCTGCTGCCCGTGACGTGAGCAAATTCCTCGCTCTTCTATCTCTTTTAATCAAACGCATTCTGGTTGCTCTCAGTAACGCTGGATTTCGATTCATTTGTTATTGTTATTGTTTCTTGGTGGCCCAGAAAATATGCGTCTTAATTAGTTTTGATTTCGCTGCCAAGGCTCAACTGATGTTTACATAATGCCTACGTCGCCCCTATATATTTAATGCATTCGCAGAACAACAACTGCTGCGTTATCGATTATTTTGTTCCGCTGCAACCGGCGTGTCGAGGCCTCCGCCTCGCCTGCCTGCTCCCCTCTTCGCTGCTAACGGGCCGCCACGTCATTCATCTGAACATCATCCCTCGAAATCGTACGACTTTCATGTCTTTTGTTGTGCCACAAAACGTGCAACGTTCTCTCTCTCTCTGTGTCTCTTTCGCTCTTTCTTTCTCTCTGTGGCACTTGACAGAATTCGTACTTTGGGCTCTGATCGCATGACTTTAAAGTTAGCATTTGTCATTGCTGGGTGGCATTGGAAAGAACAACAAAAAAATGAATTTATTAATAAAATAAGCAATGCGCATATTACTCATGCGCTGACGTCGCCACTGTTGCCCTCTGCCAGCTGCGCTCGTGCTCCACTTTCCCATGCGGCACTCAATACGAATGTTTTTTTTTTTGTTTTTTTTTCCGTTGCCCAATTCCGACACTATGAATCGTAGTGCGAGCGTGCTTTCAAAAAAGGCTTAGAGAGAGTGGAAGAGCGGAGAGAGAGGCAAACGAGAGTTTGATCGTGGCGTACGCATGGCAAGCCTACGCACAGTTAGTCAGCTGTTTTCGTGCTCAATGAAACTGTTTATCGGCAGTCGCAGTCATGTGTGGGTGATTTGTTAGGGAGCCGCCTATGCGTGTGTAAACTAAATGCGTGTGCGTGTGCGTATGCGTAAGGGGAGAAATGTGTCACTGTGTACAAACATTTTAAATCAAAGAATGTGTGCAACGATAGCAAAAGATTAGCAGCCAATCATTGTGGGCTGTGCATTGCAATCGATAGTTTATCCATGTGCCCAGGCGTATGGGCACTAAAACTGCTCTCGTAACAGCATACCTTTGACTCATCATACAATGGGCATGTGAACTAGTTTAGTTTATTCCTTGGGCGATAAATTGAATTACATTCTGATTACCAATAAGTATTTCATTTGGGGATTACTAATGAATGGGATAAATACAATGTATGTATGGTATTTATAGAGTGTTGCATCATCGGTTAGGTTCAAATTGCTGTTTTCGGGTAAATTCTTGATGGTGATAATGCCTGCGGTGCGACAGTGGGGTTATCAATGTACAGAATGTATATATAATATAAATGAATGTATGTGGCTCTGTATAAACAGTGGAGCTTATCAATGAAAAACGCACCTAACTCGTGCTAACCTACATTTAACGTGACGTGACTGTACTTTGCTATTTTGAAGCTACTTTTGACGAATGTGGTAACCGAAGTAAAAAACTCCAATTTGTGGACGAAAACATAAAAAAAGCCAACACAGCAAAAATGAAATTTTTTGCGGCAAGCAAGAAATGCGAGCTACGAGCATTAACCCCGCATCGCAGCGCAGCTCGGCTCAAAGATGACGATAATGAACTTTGCCTGTTTGGCTGTTGAAGAATTTTGTCAGGTTCTCGCTACATTAGTACTAGGGACATAGTCGAGTACATCTCATAGATCCGCATTGGCAGTGTTATCGCTCTACCAATTAATGCTTATCGTCATGCTCGTGCTTGAATCAATATACATATGTATGTATCCACAATATGTACATTTGATAAAATAAAATGTATATACAGTTTTATCTATGGTAGATATCGTAATTTGGGAACTCTCATTAACTCATGTACACAGCTGTGCAGCGGAAGCATATTTCAAGAGTAGATAAGGCAACAGGTAGGCAGCAATTAGTCAATTTATGGGTGGTGGGGCCATCTGTCACTTTGCCGATGCGCCTTCGTTGCTCGCATTTACCACGTACTCGAAGAATAAAACCTCTTTTTTGCTTGTCTCTTACTTTGTTTACATTCTGACTCGCGCATGCATATTGTATGTTTGTGTGTGTGTTCATGAGCTGGCAGCCAGACAGGGTATGTCTAGTAGTGTGGGTGTATGTGTGTGTGCATGAGTATTTGCCGATCGTACGACGAATGTTGACGTTTGGTCTTGACGTCACTGGGCACCGCGCAGAGCTAAACTATTCCCTCAGCTCTAAAAGCGAAGCATATTTATTCATTCTGCCTGGCAACTGAGTTAGCTTTTTTTTCGTCTTAATACCACAAATTTCTTTTTCCATGGAACTATACAAAAATAGCGATTACGTCATACATTATATATTCCAGCTTCGTGTAAAGCCAACTTGAACTTGAGCATGAGAATTCGGCAGTTCCAATCAGGTTTTCATATGAATGTGTGATTCAGCTGAAGCATTGGCACTAACAGCCTTCAAACGGAATCGTCTTATTTTTTAGGTTTTTTTTCGCAAGCTTATCAATCGTATGATAAGAAATGCTTACGTACAATAAAGTATCGTTGAGGTAATAAAGTAATTCAAGGTCAGGTAGTTGTTCTAAGCAACTAGATTAATATTTAATGAGCCAAAACACAAAAGCTGTGAATAAAATGAAAATTCTCAAATAAAACATACAGCGAACAGCTGATTGCTCTCAGCAACAACGACTACAAATTGAATGTGTATGTTTGTGTGTGTGTGTGTGTGTGTACGAGAGAGAGGAGGAGTTGCCTTTAAATCTATCTATCTCACGCTCGCTCCGCACAACTTGTCTCTTTTTCTGCTCACGCCTTACGTAAAGGGGGAGTACACACCGAGGGGTGGGGTAACTTTACATGTACTTTACTGTTGGTCGACAAAAAATAATGGAAAAGTACAACCACCCTTGTATTCCCTCGCTTATGTAGCTTTAATTAATAAATGTATATATAAATAGTTTAATGTGTGTCTGTGTGTATACAGTAGTGAACATTAATAGTTGTCGTCGATAATCTGCTATAACGGTGCTTGTTCTAAGCGTGTACATTAGTGTCAAGTTTTACTTTGCAGATTGCTCGCGGAATGCATTCGAGATTCGGCGAGAGTGCGTTCTCTCTTCTAATCTCTCTCTCTTTTACTCCCATTCTTAATTTCTATCCCGCTAATTGTGTTTTGTCTCTGCCATATGTACGTGCAAAAATGTGTTGTTTTTTCATTTGGCATTCTAGCTGTATGTGTATTCGTCGTTTATTCTGTTATTTATCTGGTGGTGGTGCTTTGCTGCTGCAGTTACCAAAATATTTTGTTAATCGAAGCGCGTGGCACATCGAAACGAATAGCAATTAAAGGGAATTGTTTTGTCCATGGCATCCGGCAGCTGTTCAAACCAAATGTCACGTGTCGCATTCGTTTCATTTTTATAAAATTAACATCAGCCGTCAAGAAGAAGAAACAATAATTAAATGTTTTACAGACATTTGTAATGTGTACACACTGGTTTTTAACTGCGTACTGGTCGCTGGCAAGTTGAAACGTTTCCATTCAAAAAAGAAATCAAATTCAGCTTATATTACAATTTGACCGGTTTTACTTAAATATTTATTTACTTAATATTTTTTTTCTACTTGTAGTCAAAGAACCCAGAAGGACAAGACTTCCATTTAAGCGTGCAAAATCATCTCAAGGGTTAAATCAAATAGAAATCCGTAAAAGTGCCGCGACCGTTGCAAAAGATTCGCTGCGATGGCAACTTCATCGGTAATCGCCAACAATAACACCAGCACCCAGAGCACAATTAGTGTGGGTTCAGCTGCTACAGTCGCCGTCGCCGCCGTTGTAGCCACATCCACGTTGAGCACGCGGAAACGCACTTACGAAACAGCAATTGACATGCCCGCCATGGATGCCAAAGAACTGACGACGACACGCACAGCAGCATCACCACCGAAAGCGATGCGGGCAACATTAGCCAGAGCAGCGAGTATTAACGGCGGCAGCCAGCAGGATTTGCTGTCCGTTATTGTGGACATGATTGAGCCACATCCGGCGACCACATTGCGCGACACCACGCGCACCATCTCACAGAGCGAGGCCGACGATGGCGTCGAGGCGACATCCCCCGATGACACCCTACCCGCCGGTGGCTCTACAGCATCCGCATCCACATCGGATTCGGATTATCTCAATGGCAGCGCTGGGGTTAAGCGTAAATGTATGCAACCATCGACGCCGTCCACATTGTTGTTACCGCTGTCAAAGCTGCTGACCACCAAATTGACACCACCAACACAATCAGCAACAGTTGCACCGCTGATGCCCGCCGCCATGGCTGCATCCTCTTCCCAGCAATCGTTCATGAGCAGTGGCACCGCCGATCTAGCGGTAAGTTGAAACTACAAAAGCCGATGGCAATTTCTTTGCCAAGGTCATATATACACATATTTTGGCATGGGCGTAGTCAGTTATGTGCCGGGTGCCGGGTGCCGGGGGCTGACGCAGCTATTCCCCCCTCGCATCTCAACAATAGATTTTGATTAAAATGCATAAAATACACTTCAATCTCTGCCCGCTTAACGAAAATCGAACTACGCCTCTGTGTGTATTGCATCATCAGCTAATTTGCTGCTGAGAGAAAAACAGCGATTTCTAGAATCATTTCCGAACAAATATTGCGTTTGGGTATGATTTTACAATTTGTACGCACAAATACAAATATATAAACATTATATCCACAAGCAAATCATTTGTATATTTGTACAAAGCATTTCTGGGAAAAACAACAAAAAATCTCGGCAATTAACTTGATAAAGTTGGAAGCTATATTACTCGAATTAAATATAATTCTAGGCAAAAAAACCAAAAAAAAAAGACTCGGCAATTAACTTGATAAAATCGGAAGTTGTATTACTGGAATTATATATTATTGATTCACTGAGAGCTTCATCACTGAATTGGCTACTAGACAGCTAGAGTTAATTAATTAAAGAGAAAAACGAGTATAGAAGTAACCAGCTAAATATGCATATTTTGGCCTATTTAATTGCCTGGTGTTTATGACAATCCTCTTCTGGAGTCAACAACTTACTGTTTGGGCTAAAAGGAACGTTTTATTGACTGTTTTCTTTTCGAAACATAATTAAGTATGCATATTTTAAGCTCTTCCATTTTTCTAGTCTTGTTCCCCATGATTAATATTTGATTGTTTTTATTTTTTTTTCTCTCTCTCTTTGTTGGCTTGGCTAGTTTAAAAAGTTTTGTTGTAGTGTTTTTTATTCGACCGTGAAATGATTTCGACATTTTAAAAAATGTATGTCAAATTTTTGCTTGATGAGTTTTTCGTTTTTTTTTTCCTCTTCTATTTTTTAATATATACTTAAAATGCGCTGTGAACTTTTTAAAAGGAATTATTAACGGTTTGTTTTTTTCTTCACTACTCATTTGCATATTTTTTTTTGTATATTTCGTTATGTAAAATCGAAAGATTGGGAAAAAAAAGGGGAAGGGGGAAATAGTAACCCGGTTTCTGTTCAAGTTTAGTTTATTGGCATCCTCATATCTAATTGGGATAGTCTTGGGCAAATCACTTTGCCTGCTGTGATTGGCGTTGATTAACTAGCTGCTGGCATTTCGCTGAGTGTTCAGTTACATATATCGTACGATGCATATCGCCTGATGTCGTTGGCGGCGCCTCGTGCCAAATCGTGCGACTTTTTCTGCCCTTCCTATATATATGAAAATATATAAATAAATAACATTTGTGCGCTCAATTTGTGGCAATTGAAACTTGTGGCCGACGGGCCAAGCTGCGACTGCTTTATTATAGTCAATTGTATTGATTTGGAAGCAGTTGCCGCCAATTAATTTAAAAGCCGCTGCGCAATCCTCGACAGTAGGCACCGAGGCACCGAGTCCCAGTCACACAGTAAGCCAAGCATCTGTTGTTGTACAAAGTCAGAGTAGTGTTTTGCTTGGAGCTCAGTTGGCAAGCGGAAATCAACTCAAGCAGATCGTATTTGTTCACTGTGCCACTATATATACAATTATTATTGTATATTATATTTAGAAATATATTTCATAAATAGCAACAAAAAAACCTGAAATCTGAAAAAAAACAAAGAACAATCTAGAAAATGTCTGATCGCGAAGATGAGACGCCGTCTCCACAAATGTTTGAGTACAAAATGTTGCCGCTGCACATGGATTTTAAGGAATTCGTAAGGGCACAAATCTCGAGAGGATCAGCAATGTGGAAGTTCACTTATCAACTATTTATGTTTTTTTGTGTATTTTGCAGACCATTTGCAAACCGGCACCGTTCTCCTGCGATGAGGAGGCGATCATGGAGCGCGAAGCCTGTGATTATGCAGTACGCATTACGTATCAGATGGCGCGCTCTGGCCAGACGAGTCGTCGGGTGCGCGTCTATGCGGATGGCATCTACGATCTGTTCCATCAGGGCCATGCCAGGCAGCTGATGCAGGCCAAAAATATCTTTCCCAATGTCTATTTGATTGTCGGCGTTTGCAACGATGAGCTCACGCACCGCATGAAGGGACGCACCGTTATGAACGGCTTCGAGCGCTACGAGGGTGTGCGTCATTGTCGCTACGTGGATGAGGTGAGTGTGTTGCCCTCGCCGCCCATACACAAAAGAAAACAAAAACTGACCACCTTTTCCTAACCCAGATTGTACAGAATGCCCCGTGGACATTGTCGGATGAGTTCATAGCTGAAAATAAAATTGACTTTGTGGCACACGATGACATTCCCTATGAGCACGATGGCATGGATGATATCTACGGGCCGCTGAAGGCGCGTGGCATGTTTGTGGCAACGGAACGCACCGAGGGCGTCTCCACCTCGGATATTTTGGCGCGCATTGTCAAGGATTATGATCTGTATGTGCGTCGCAATCTCGCACGCGGCTACTCCGCCAAGGAGCTGAACGTATCTTTCCTATCCGAGAAGAAGTTCCGTTTGCAGAATAAAATGGATGAGCTTAAGTCGCGCGGCAAGCGTGAGTTGACCAAAGTCAAGGGCGACATCATCACCAAATGGGAGGAGAAATCGCGCGAAATCATTGACACATTTCTGCTGATGTTCGCACCGGAGCGACTGAATCATCTGTGGAACGAGTCCAAGGGTAAACTTATCCAGGCGCTCAGTCCGCCCGGCAGCCCGGCGGGCTCCGAGAATGGCGATGATGACTCCACGGATGAATACTTGGAGCTACCCACCGAGTATAGCGGTGGCAGCAGCACTTCCCTAAATGGCAAAAAGCAGAGATCGGCGCTCTCGCGTACCAGCTACCAGGCACGTTTGACAGCCGGCTCCTCGCCGGATGACTTCGATGACGATGATGATGTCGTCTACGATTCGGAGTTGGCCGAGCGGCGCAGCAATTGAATTACTTCTCAGCACCAGAATAATAGTAGTGGTGTGTTTTCTGATTTGGCTAGCATCAACTTTTCACTTTTCTCTCTCTTAAAGCTATTATATATTTATTAAATTGTGTTTACGTGCGCCAAACTGCGGCACCCAATTTGTTGATTGTTGATGTGGCAAACGGCTGATGGATGGATGCTTGAATCCTGCTGTTTTGATTGAAGCACATGCAATTTTTCTATAGTATCTATTAATCTATGGTATTTTATGACCCATTAGCTTTAGTTGTAGCTGCACATGCACTCGCTCCACTCGGCTCTCCCCCTTCGACCTGTCTTTAGTAGCCAATTTTATTTAGCCAAAGTGGAGACGCGGTTGCAATTTCAAATCCTTACAATTTACACAATTTGTATTTGTAACAAACAAAGAAATGGTCATGAATAGAATTGAAAACAAAAAAAAAAGACGAGCAAACGAAGAGAAAACCAACACAAAAAACTCATTTTTGTATTTTAAGCCTTAAAGATTTTGCGTGATCGATGAAAGATGAAGGAATATATAGAATTATTTATATTAAATTATTTTGCATAACACTTAACCTATAAGTAAAAAAAAAAACAAGAAGCAAAACTACAACACCAACATAAATACCTACATAATATAAAATACATAAATACACATTCGCAAATGAAAACAAAAGCAAAAAATGATAAATGCAAAATACAAGTTTGCAGTAAAAATGCTTTGTTTAATGTTTTTTGGAAAAATAAAATTTGAATGAAAGCAAATTAAAAAAGAGAATTTAAATATATCTCATCTTTGGGTTAGAAGTAAAGCTACAATTGTAACTCACATTAGGATCTTTAAACTTTTCACTGCTCTTTGCCTTTATTGGATTATATTAATATTGGATTATGTAATAATGCACGCACTTATGAATATGGATTAATTAAATTATAAAGCGATTGGTTGTTGACAGAGTTATTTGCAATAACGTTTGATAGTAAACAAAAGTTTCTTCTTATAATGTCGTGTAAATAATTGTGTTCTGGGTAATGCCAAAGATCCATCCATCTGTGTTGATTCATGGAGCACGGTTCATTCCAACGGCAAATAGGGGCACCATTTTCTTGCCCCTTGATTTCTTTTGCTTCTTGTTGCTGGCAACGGCATCCAATGGAGCAGTATTCGATTTAGCTCCACGCTGTTGCTTCTGCTGGTCCAAGGCGCCCACAAGTAACTCGCCCAGCGCCCAGGGACCAACGGCACGCAACTCATTGTCCACATCCACAGTGGGGCGACTGGCGGCAGCAGCGGCGGCCACATTAACTGATGGTGGTGGAGCAGCGCGACCCCAGGCACCACCCAAGTGAAATTCGCCTGGGCTATGTTGCAAGCCAGAGGCAACACCAATGCTGGGCCATAGCTCCTGCTTGGGACTGGCAGCCACGCTGGAGTAACGCGGGCCGCTGCTTGCCTGGCCAATCGCAATGGGCAAAGCGCCGCGTGGTGCCGGCAAGTCCTCCTCAAAGCCGCACTGCAAGTGCAAGGCAATTATAATTATATATATTTATATATATCTGGGACAAGCTCACAGTGGGAAACTCATGAGTAGAGCTTAGATTCAAATTGGCTGCACTGGCAATTAGTTTGCCCATCTGGCGATCGTTGATCTCGTTAATGTGCTGCTCCCGTTTGCGTTCCTCGCGTTCGCGCCGCTGACGCTCCTTCTTGCGATGTAGCAGATCATCTGTGTGATAAGAAAATGAATTGATTAGGCATTGTAGTAAATTGTGGAAATGCACCAAGCCAACCCTTGAACAACTTGAGTATGCTGCCTGTAATGGTTGGAGTCTGCAGGTCCACTTCGACAACGGCAAACTGGCATGTTAGCGGCAAATGACCCAAGCAGGTGAATTTGCGGCGATGCTCCTCGTCCATAGAGTGATGCTCTTTCTGTAATATCTGCGCTTGGATCAATACCGGTGCCTGGTCCAAGCTGCCGTAGCAGGCCTGCAGCATTTTCACGTTCAATGGATGCAAGTAGATGTTCTGTCCATCGTTGGACTGATAAAAATAATAATATTTGTTGCTATTATTGATGGTGGTGGTGGAGCTGCTGCTGCAGCTCGCCTCGCCGAAGGATGAGACAGAGGCATCATCTGACTTCTCATCGACATCAGGAGTTTTAGCTTGTGGCTGCTGCTCCTCTTCCACCAGCTGTAGCGGCTGCAACTGCTGTTGCTCCTCCGGCTCCAAGCCCAACTTGTCGCAGCGTTCATTGAGTGTCAGCAGCGCCTGCTGTGTGAAAACATCCTCGGGACAGGACTCATCGGACTGAGCTAAGAGTTCGCGACGCTCGCGTTCAATAATGGCGGCCACATCGCTGCGCTTGGCAATCAAAAACTTGGAAAAGCGCTTCGTCTCATCCACGGCACTCAGCAGAGGGAAACGCAAATGCTCCAAAGAGCCACCAACTGCTAAGCCGCCGGCATATCGCTCAATATAAATGGAGCCCTTGAGGCGACGCATCAGCTGGAAGTTAATCGTATCGCCCACATTCATGGCGTGCTGCTGCAAAATGGTGCAGCTCTTCAGATCTGCTGCGTGGATGGCATCGTAGCAAATGGGACACTTGCGCCACGTTTTATCGCTCAACGAGAGATAGTGCAGCAGACAGGGCCAGCAGTAGGCGTGGCCGCAACGCGTCAACTTGGCAGCCACCGGCGGATAGAGACAAATGGGGCATTGCGGCTCCTCGGTGGTGTGTATGTTGATCTGTTCGATTAGACTCCAATCGATGAGCGTGTCCGGTGAGCCATTCACCTGCGCCTTAGCGCTGCTCCGTATTACAAATTGAAAGTTGGCCTGCAGAAATTGCTCCTTGTTGTAGCGTGGCTGGCGGCGTGCAACAGTCGCGCCATGTCCAGTGGCGTGCCAGTCAGACGACGACGACGACTGGCGCGGCACACAATGAAAATTGAGCAGATGGTTCAGATTCTGCTTCTTGCTGCCATGCGCATAGACAGAGTTTAGTTCATAGTCAGGATCACTACTACGCATGTAGCTGGCGCCCGTCGCCGCTAGTCCGGAGCTGCCATAAGCGTTATCCGGACCGGTGCATGCAAAGCCATCGCCATTGTTCTGGCCAGACTCTTGACCATAACCGCAGTTGTTGCCATTGCCACCGCCACCGCGGGCACGTGGACGCTTGTCCACATTGGGACGTAACTTAGCCGATTGCTGTTGTTGTTGCTGCTGCTGCTGTTGTTGTTGCTTGATGCTGCGCTGCTGTTGCTCGCTGCGTGGTGTGGGAAGCTGTTCGCGTCGTCGAGAATTGCGTGTTTTGTTGTTAGCATACAAATCTGCAGAAGGTGAAATTTGAACCAGCATTTATTTTGGCTATGTTATCGACAAATGGAAACAAAAACGAACAACAAATACTACAGAATAATTTGCTTGCAAAGACAGACAAACGGAGACGTCTATGAAGATACTGAGCAAGATTTTAAGTACTTATAATTTTGGGGCAACTGACAAGAATGAATGCTCACCACTAGATTTGCGTTGAGCTTCAGCAGATGATTTGTTTGCACGCTGTTGCTGTTGTTGTTTCTTGCTGCTGCTGTTGTTGTTGTTGCTGTTGTTTTCCATTGTAGTTATTTTTGGCTGCGCTTAGACCGCAGTGCTCGTTGAGGGGTAGATGGGAGAGAGTGGGAAATGGGGTTTTTGTTGTTTGCTGCTGCGAATTGGCAGCAAACAGCGTCTCGCGTTGACGTTTGTCTCCACACGGAGTGCGTTGAGCGAATTTTTTGCGTTGAGGATTCATCTTTACTGGGCCATGATTATTGACAAATTATATCCAGAAATAATACTTGCGTAATATTTCCAAAAGGTTATGCGATTCGTTTCCGGTATAAATCGAAAATTGAAGCGTCGAAAAGTACCACGAACAGTACTCGATCTCTTTCTGAAGACTTTTGACTTTGCCTAACGTTCGCTTATTTGCGGTCCTCTTTTTATTAATGGGTTTCTTGGTTGTATTGGTGTGTTGGCCAAAGGTGTGACGACTGCGTTTTTGCAATGCGTAAATTGTCAAATTTGGGGCTACGATTTCACTTGCCAAATGTGCGCGCAAGGACTTGAAACGATCGCGAATTGTTGGGAAAGATATTTTGTGTGTAATTTTGATGTAAAAACCAAAAAAGCCTTGGTTGGAAAAATCAGCATCCGTGCTGACCTACGAAAAACAGTGTGACTGCAGGTGGGAAAACTTACAATACCATAAGGTCGGACAATCGCAATACTATCGTTTTTCGAAACAAATATGTGAATGGTAAAATGCGTATTTTTGACATAGCTGCTTCAATTAAATAAATCCAATGTGTAATCATATTATTCACAATTCACAATTCTATTGGTCATATTGTAAGTGATCAGCATACTATCCGTCAGTATTGCCTATCGATTACAAACAGATCGACCAGAAATGGGCCAAGAGGGGGTATAAAATAGATGTACATGAAAGTACAAAAGAAAAATATTTTAAAATGAAGTTGTGGGTGAATTGAGATGACAACAAACACTAAATTAAATTATCAAAAATTATTATCCTCGGTGGTTTAATTAATTTACAGGTACCAAACGAATTTTTATTAATCGGTGCGATAAAAGGCCAACACGGCAACACTGAAAACGATATATCGATACTTTGTGCCTTAGCTTGTAGTAGCTCCGTCCGCCATTTTATTTTTGTTACAACTACAATTGAAGTCAACTAGGCCGTGTTGCTGAGAGAAAATTCACTTTTTCACATTGATAAACAATATAAATTTTCAAAATAAATATAGCGTTTGATCTAAAAAACGAGCCCTTCTGTCTTTGTGCATTGGTCCTCATAACTTTGCTTTGCATTTGTATGGTTTTCCATTGGTGAGTAAATGTTCATTGATAAAAGTACGTGCATATATATATATATATATATATATATATATATATGTGTATATATGTATGTGTGCACTAGTGCGACGAGTACATTAGAAAACAGCGCCAGGCGGATACATCACAAACCTCACGAAGCTAGCTGCGTTGCCTAATTAATTAACCAGTTGGCATAACAAAATTACAAGCTACGAGCTACGAGTGCTTTCCACAAGACACGCGAACCGTATCGATTGCAGTTGTGGCAACACTATCGATTTATCCAGCCTGTACTTTTTGGACATTGCTTGTTTATTTTTTTGTGGTACATATATATATATATATTTAGGAATACGCTTGCATACATTAAATACATAACAAGTCTTAAAAACCACACTACTTCTCGTAAGAATAACAGTTGATGTACGTACATACAATACATATATCAATACTTTAAGCCGCGAGATCGAAATGTGTTTGGAGGATTGACGCCACCAACAACATTATTACGATAGCTGGGCAAACCACTGTTGACACTGTTGCCAGCAGCTCCATACGTGGGTGGCGGCTGTGGCGTCGCTGGGCCACGATTGATACCCAGACCATTGTTGCGCAGACTGGGCGCCACATACGGCCGCTGGCTGGTGGATATACCAGCGCCGGCAGCCAATTTCGGCGATTGCGGTTGCTGCTGCTGCTGTTGCAGTGACGGATTAGACTGAAGATTACCTTGCACGGGTTGTGCAATGGGCGGCACAAGCGAGTTAACCGGAGAGATGTTTGGCGGCTGCTGTGGCTGCTGTTGAGACTGGCTTGGCTGCTGTATCTGCGTTCGCTTGGCTAGCGTTGGTGCCAAATAGGGATGATTGATGCCACCGTTGGTGCCGCTGCTGTTGCTCTGCGGTATGTCATAGGTGCGTCCCGATGGTGTCGTCACCTGTATGCTATTTGGTTTGCATGCCGGATGCTGCTGCTGCTGCTGCGGGGGCTTGGTGTAATCATAGCCATTGGGCAACACCTGCACATAATTCTCAAAGAACTGACTAACCGAATGCATGGGCGTCGAATAGTTCACATTGGCGAGAGATTCCCGCGTATGCAGTCGCCTCACTGGCTCCTGCTCCTGCTCCTTTTGTTGGGATTGCTGTTGCTTTAGGGCCAGTGCTTGCAGACGCAATATATTGGCCTGCTTGATGTGGGGCAGCAGTTCGGCATCGCCCTTGATCTTCTCCACGGTTGCCTCATCACTATCGCTGGTGTCTTGGGCATGTTCGCTGGCTGATTTTGTCGGTGCTTGCGCCGCTGACGTGCTCTCCACAACAACCGTGGACTTCGGCTCCTTAGCCTCCGTCTCGAGGGCTTTGCTCGGCTTCTTGCGATTGACAAAGTCGAAGAGTTCGTCTATGTCGGGCACTTCGGGCAGTCCACCGTAAAATTCAAAGTTATCGCGAAACGCATTGGCCCATTCCTCGTCCTTGTGCAGTTCGGGATTGATGGCCAGCTTCACTTGCTTGTTGCTCGCCGAATTCGATGAGCCCGACTTGCCGTCATGGCCAATGCCGCCCACATTCTTGATCACTGTGATGGTCTTCACGCGTGTGCCCTCCTTGGAGTGAATGTTGGTTGCTGCATAGCTCACACTAAGATCCCGCTTGGCCGGCTGCGGGCTCTCTTGTGCTTCAGCGCCATGCGGCGGATATTTAATGCTAATAATGGTGGTGCCCTGCGCGCCGACATGCAGAAGCAGCCCAAGCGTTGACATCGTCTGCAGAAATAATAAGATTCAGTTCAATAGAGAACGCCTTCATTTATGCACTTTTCTTTGGAATTTTATTTGATTTCGTTTGGATCGATTTCATGGTTAGTAAGGCCACTGAACGATTCCCTCGGACATTTTCATTTCAAGCTAGGCATTAATCATTAATCCTTAAACGGGAATTTTTGAGATGCTCCTACTAATTGTGTTTTTTATTTAGTGAAAACAAATGTGAGTAAATCCCAATAATGGTGGCCACAATATATTCATATTTATATTCTTTTTAACAGTTTCCAATCCTACAATGAAATTTAGTGCATCTATTTACTATCAATATTATTTTTTAATTATCAGTAATATCCTCAAAAGGGATGAGTTCAAATCTTCCAAAAAGCTGACAAATAGTGGCAATCGTTATTAATTTATGGATAATTCTTTTTACTTAGATATAGTAATCTTTATTCGTTCTCTTAGTTCCTTAAAGAAGATTTTTCATTAAGATATTTCCATTTTATAATAAAGTAATGACAACCTAATCCAAATCGATTTACAATAAGCAATAAGCAAATACGACCTTGATCTTGACCTAATAAAAATTCAAATTGCCAACTAAAATGACTTGTGTAGCTTTAGTAATTTATTTTTTTATTCATAAAATGTATTTCTAATTCTTGTATTACTTGTGCAAAGATCTGACTATTTTCTACAAGTCGATCACAAAGTTTCAGGTGCGATTGATCAGATATTCGAGTATGTATTTAAAGGTTCAGTGCTAGTCTTAAAACTTCTTGGCGTAAGAATAAGATCCACATCTCAAACTGGCTTAGATATAATCTCATAAATTGGCTAGCCAAACAGATCAGCAATTTAAAAATGTATTCACAAAATGAGTAACCAAATTGTTGCGTCTCACGCGATCGCTAATGGTACAATTTGGACTTGTATTTAGTATTTTGTATTTATCACTCACTATTGCGAATCTCATGTTTTTTCTTTATTCAACGCCGCTGCCTGGCGATCGAGGAAGCTAACGATGATTACAACTTAAACGACGACAACGACGATGACGATGACGACGACGACGGTAGCGCGCTCAAATCTCTTTTAAAACTGCAAACCAAATGGCCAACAATGCCTTTTTATATAGCCAGCGGAAGGAGTTGAAGTTGGGTTTCCTATAGTGTTTTGTAAAAAATACAAACAAAGTAACTAACGGACACAAATCAAACATGCCGCGTCTGTGTCCCACCTTCTTCCCCACCGTCCGCCGCTGCTGTATTGCTTTGTGGGGCGCCTGGCAGTCAATAAGCGTTTTGACTGCTTATTTATTTTAGTGTTAACTGTCGTCGCCGTCTGTCGATGTTGTTGCCGACGATCGAACCACTTTATAAAATTAGAGGGACTAAGAGAGATACACTTCCAGAGAGATAGGCATAAGCTGTGCGAATTTAATGTACGTTGCAACTGCATAATCGCATCCAATTACGTTCAGTTTTGCGAACTCGTTTTTCAATTTAGGCCTGCCACCATTAACAGGTAATTGAGTGAGTCTAATCAGGAAATTGAAATTGTGGCTTTTATCTAGCTTAATATGAGCTCATGATCCTTAAGGCTGGGCACATGCGTAGCACGCCCCACGTACAGCACAGTATCATAGTTTATGGCGAGAGCACGTGTGCGCGTGTGGCAAGATCTGGTCCGACCTTCAATTGCAGCGGGAAGGTTACGTGCCTTGTTGCACTCTGTGGGTAAGTGAAAGACAATGTGGACATCTTTCTCATGCCACCAGCCAGCCGCCTTTTCTGCGCGACTACGGCAAATATGTCGCCCGCAATCAGTAATCAGCTAAACTGGTATTATGCAACATAGCCAAACAGTTTCCCTGATTTCCCATTTGAAGCCACCGATTGTTATGAGAATATGGCTCGTAATAAAACTTACTTATTGCTTTAATTGATTTCTGCAAACATTGTAGAGACTTGTTAATCACGAATGTTGCTTTCCAGTACCTTATCGGTCTATATCTTGTTACATAGAGCATAAATATATTTATTGCTGCAATTTGATGTCTTGTTTTGCTGCATAATATTAAAATATTGCGTGGGTAGATATTACCAATTATATATTGGATTTGTTTGAAATATTTGCACAGAACGAAAGCCACATTTTCTTTACATTTGTTTAAAACTCAAATAGTAAATAAATTTTACCTGAAACTTTCCATGCAGAGATGAAAAAAACCAGTAATTATTATGAGTACTAAAAACTAATCGGAATTATGTATAAACAATCCTGCTGCCGGCTTATATTATAGCAAAATAAATGATTAAACTTTCATATATAAAATACTGAAAGGAAAAAACAGGAGTTTGCTTATTTGTGGCTGACAAAACTGGTCTACTAAAAATATATATTTAAACATAATTGCCAGGAATGTGTTTTCATCAAAGCACTTTTTATATTTAGAATTGGATTATATTGAAATATTTAAAAGCATATAAATAATAAGCTTTGCAAGGAAATACATCAGTAAATTCGAAAAATTATAAAAATGATTACATGCTAAGAAAATGCTTGTAAGCATTTTTATAATTTGCCAAACTGTTGTTTGAGATCAGCTTAGATTTAGTACTATCCACGACTTTAGCTTGGTTATCAAAATGTTGGTAAGTTAACCTTTAAAGTAATGCTTTGAGTGTGGAATATTGCTTTTTATTTTCCACGTGCTGTTTTAAAACATTTCAATATTGTATTCCACAAAATGCTGGAGTAATTTGGAATTGGGAGTTGACATAAATAAATAACAATCTAGCTGCGTGATCATGAATAAATTAATGATTACATTATTTATTTGAACTCGAGTGAATACACAGAAATATGAGAAAATATAAAAATTACGCAGTGATAAAATAATATAATTCTATTTGTATTTTATGTGAAATATTCGACATGCCTTGGAGGAAAAGGGGTTTTATAACTTGCAATTGATCCAGATACGTCAACTGATATTTGGAAAGAACTCATTTAATATATTTAAGTTGTAAATATTGGTGGCATATTCTCCATAAGTCTGTCATTTTCATTACAGATACCCGAGACTGGTTGGGACACGACTAACTGGATATGGATATATGGGACTTCTAACCAAATGAGGGATAACGGTGTTGCGTAGAGATTTTTAACTGATTTAACTGATAAAGCGATCAGTAAAGAGAAAACTATAACAAATAAATTGAAAAACAAAATCTTGAGTCAAGATGAGTGTCATTATTCGTTTGCAAAACCTGCCGTGGACGGCAAATGCTCGAGACATACGAAATTTCTTCACTGGCCTCGCGATACCGGAGGGCGGTGTTCACATTATCGGTGGCGAAATGGGCGACGCTTTCATCGCTTTCAGGTAGTTAGATCTCACTCTCTCTCTCTATCTTTATAAATGTTATTGTAGCTACTTGATTGTAAAGATCTCTGGCCTAGGCAGATGTAGATAAAGAACAAGATCATCAACACCATTACTATATATAGTATATATCTAGGTGTATGTAATTTTAGTGCCGCACTGCTCTCTCAACTTAAGCATATGCCCTTATTTGTTGCCTCTCTTCTCTCTCCCTCTCTCTCTCTCTCTCTCTCTCTCTGGAAAATACAAACAAATAGCACCGATGAGGATGCCCGTTGCGCCATGTTAAAGGATCGCGAGAAACTGATGGAGGTACAGGTGCGTTTGCTGCTCTCCTCGCGCGCCGAAATGCAAAAGGTAATCGAGACTGCTCGCAAGGTGAGCTCTGTGGCTGCCCCGACTGTGCCTGTGCCTAAGCCGGTGTCCATGCCACCGGTGCCACAGCCGCCCATCATTGGTGGCCTCAATAGCTTTCTGCAAGGCCAGCAGCTGGCTCCAGTGGCTGCTCCCGTTGTGGCCCCACCAGTGGCCACCACACCATCATTTATATCGGCATATCAGCAGCAGGCAGGCATCTCGCTGGCCGACGTGGACGGCCCGCTAGTTGGTAGGCGTTCGCAGGAGCAGTCGGCATCGCTTAGCTCGCGTCGCCGTCACAGCAGTCGTAGTCGCAGTCGCAGCCGTAGTCGTTCCACCAGCTCCGATGATAGCGAGCATGCTCGTTCCTTCACCGAACGTGGACGCAAGCGACGCTCGGAGCTGCGCGGCGATAGCAGCGAGCGTGAGCTGAAAGTGCTGCCAAAGGTGGCACCAGTGGCCACCAGTGGGATTGGTGGTGCCACTGCCAATCTGCTGCCCTGGGAACTGGGCGCCAGCTTGACGTCTGCTCCTGCATCAGCAGCAGTTAATCTGCCCGGTCTGACCTCATTGCCGCCAGTCTCATCTAATGTGCCTGGCCAGCAGCAGCAATCGATGGGTATAATGAGCGTGCTGCCGCCGGTGCTGCAAAGCTATAGCACCGCCAACAACTACAATCTCAATGTCACAGCTGCAACACAGCCGCCACAAAAGTTGCCCGATAACCAGGTAAATCCGAGCATTGGATTAGCCCAGCAACAGGAGTCCATTGCGTTTGCCAATGTCAATCCGTATGCCCAAATGTATCCGCAGCTGTTTCAGCAGCAACAGCAACTGTTGCTTCAGCAGCAAGCAGCTAAAAATGCTGCCGGCAGCTCACCGGGGGGCGGTCCAGCTGCACCTGGTGGTGCTTCTGCTGGCGGTGGTGGTGGTAGTGGAGGCTCCTCCGCATTATCAGGTGCTGTACTTGTGGCGGAAACGTGCTACATCAAAATTAGCGGCATGTGTCCCAGCACATCGTACAGTGATCTGCGCAAATACTTTGCCGGCCTCTATATACCCCACAATGGCATCAAGATCATTAGCGGCGCCAATGGAACACGCACGGGCATTGCGTACATTGAATTCTCTCGCGTGTCCAGCGCCCAGAAAGCTCTCTTGCGCAACAATACCATGTTCCGGGATCGGTTGGTGCAAATAACGCCCATAGGCGATGAGGAGTTCGAGCAGGCAGATGAACGCTCGCAACGCTCCTCGGCATCCCAATCTCATCACCATCAGCACGGTCACAAGAACGATGATCGCTCAGCACCTGCTGGCCAACCACCCACCACTACCAATGTGCTCTATGTTGAGGATTTGCCGCAGCTGACCACCGAGCAGGACATTATGAAAATGTTCTCCGCCACGTGCACCATTGTGGACATCCTGTTGGCGCCCAGTCCCATCAATCGACGCGAATTCGTTGCCTTTGTTCTGTTCGCGCGCGAGAACGAGGCGCGCTCCGCTCTCGAGGATCAATCTCGACATTTCATTGGGTTTCGCAAGTTGCGCGTGCGCGCCAGCAGTTTAGCGGAGATGCAGAGCTCCAAGGATAAGCAGCGACGCGCTGCCGAACAACTGCAAAAGGAGGAGCAGCAGCAGCGCGAAGATGCTGAACGCGAACAGGTGAGCAAACAACTACAACAACAGATGCAACAGCAACAGCAGCAGCAGCAGCAACAACAACAACAACAACAGGAACTGATGGCCATGGCCAAATTCAACAATGATCCGCGTCGACGCAATCACGATTCGCAGCAGCAGCAGCAAGAGCAACAACAACAGAGCAACACACATAAAAATAACAACAACAACAACAACAGCCACAACAATGTGCCAGCGTTTACCAACACTGCAATGCATAACGGTAACATGCCCTTTGCATTTCAACATCAAAATAACGGCATAAATATGATGAACAATCACAACAACCACAACAACACAATGGGACCATTTGGCATGCCACACAATAACAACAACAACAACAACAACATCAATCAACAAATGATGCAACCTGGTGGCCATCATCGTCGCCCAGAGGACATGTTTGTGCGCGTCCACAACTGCGAATACGCGACGAGAGTCAACGATTTGGGTGAATTATTCGTGTCGGAAAATCTGCGCATCGAGCACATTGAGATGCTGTTCAATGAGCGCAATCAGAGCGCCGGCGAGTTTATTGTGGAGTTTGCGGATGCGCACAATGCCAAAATTGCCATTCGCGAGTTTCACAATCGTCGCTTTCGTGGCCGCGGCCTGCGTTTGGCGCCTGTCACGCCGCAAGAGATTGCGGATCGCATGAATAAACCGTTCATGGACTATCTGCCCGGTGGCAATGGGCCGCGACTATCGGATGCAGATGCGCCGTTGCCACCGCCAATGCAGCAGCAGCAGCAGCAAATGCAAAAACAGCAGGATCAACAACAACAACAGCAACAACAAACATCGCGTCGTCGCGGTCCAAGTCGCTTTGATGATGTCAGCAATCGTGGAGCACCAAACCAGCAGCAGCAGCAGCAGCAGCAGCAACAACAGCAGCAACAGCAACAGCAGCAACAACAATCGCTGGTGTCGCCAATTGATAGCGATAATGGCAGCAATACCAAGCAGCACTTTAACCCATTCGCCGTCCGCACCGGGTCAGAGGTAACTGTCGATGCACCTGCTGTGAGTCCACCGACCATGCTGTTGCCCAATGGTATTGGTGTTGGCGACTCTGCACCGCCGGACGATGGCATACCCGATAAGTTCAATCGGCCTGGCTGTGTCGTGGCCATGCGCAATGTGCCCTTCAAGGCGGACCTCAAGGACATACTGCGCTTCTTCAGCGATTACAAACTCAGTCCCGATGATATTATACGTCGCTTCAATGACGACGGCAAACCCACGGGAGATGCACGCGTTGCCTTCGAGTCAGTGGTGGAGGCGCGCTCAGCCTTTGAGTCGCGGCGGCGTAAGCAGATCTTCAACCGCACCGTTTACTTGGACATTATTTAAGCCGATAATCGAATTTCAAATGTAAATATTAGATATTATTACGCTAGGCTAGGGTAGGTTAGACGTGGTACTGAGTCAAAAATGCAGATGGTGTCACTGCTGCCAAATGGCAACAACAGTTGTTAACTATTAATTATCATAACTATTATTAAACACTAAATTGTACATAAACTTTTAATAAATTATCTATACACCGATTAATCCAATTTATTGACAACCAACAAATATGGAATGCTTAAGCGTAATTTTGCAGCTGAATCACCTGCGACTTTTTTACTGATTCACGGCACAGTGGACACTCGTCGCGCTCCTCTAGCCAGTCGAGAATGCAGCTCCAGCAGAACAGGTGACCACACGGCGTTAGGCTGCTGCTCTGGCGTGGTTCCAGGCACAGAATGCACTGTGGCGCATCATCTGCTGAGGGCTTTGTTCTTGTTTCACGTTGTAGAAAACTTTTCGCTGTCTGTTTGAGTTCGTTCAGTTGCTGGCGCTTGTGCTCCCTCCACGTCTCCCAGCTGCCAATGGCTAAGGATACCGTCACTTGAAGGAATGTGATAATGCCAAGAATTTTGTAGCCATACAGCGAAAACTCCGGCTGCAGCCAGTGCCGGACGAGCACATAGTTAATGCCAGTTGTGCGCTTAGAAAGTTGATATTTGCTGGCGTTCAAATAAAAGAGCGACTTGTGCAGTGCTTTAATATAGCTGGGCGACTGTCTCATGTGCTGGATGAGCTTCTGCAGTTGTTTCTTGGCGTCGGGCACAATCTGATCATGTTCGGCTATAAGCAGCTCAAGTTTTTGTAACACGCGAAGAAATAGCGCATCTCCGCCAAACTCAAGTATAATTGCAATCAGTTGCAACTGCAATGTGCAAAAGGAGTTTAATATATGTCAGCTAGGGATTAATAAATGTTTGTGTTTGCTTACCAACCGGCTGGGAATCTGTTTGTAGTTACCATCGACCTGGATAATGCCCGTGTACTCCTCGCCCAGGGTTTGTAGATTGTTTAGTGAGGCGAAACCGTGATAACTGAGCTGTGCAATCAACTGACACAATTGATTAAATTTAATCCAGTTTCGAGGGCCAGTTAAGCGCAATATATCAGATAAATCCTCGGCCAGCTCATTGGTGTAACGTGCATCCTTTTGCACTGAGCGTAATATTTCCGGTTGCCGCGCTCGGGCGTTACGCAAATCCATATTGCAAGAGGCTGCGTTACATTTACATTATTATAATCACTTAGCAATAGACATGCGTGCAACAGTTTAAAGTTCGTCAGAGATAAGCAAACAACTATGAGGACTTTGATTAAGCATGGCTATATCTAATGGATATATCGATAATATTATCGGTGGCTCAGCTGTATTTTCCAGCACTGATGATCATATGTAATGAGCTGGTCACATTCCTTTATATCATCAGCTCACTTCAATGCACATATCGATGTCGCGTTACTATCGGTATGTGTATAATCGCTATAACTATTTCAGTGACATTGTTACATATATCGAAGCATGGAATGTATCGTCAATATCGATAGAGTCTCAATAAACCCGTTCGCACGCTTGGGAACAAGCAAAAGTTGCTGAAATTTCGTGCGCATTAATAATATAATCAGCACGTAATATAATTATAAAGTAAATCGCAGCTTATGTGTTATATTTGTGTTGGGACGGTATTTTCTTTGCCCCTCTGCTAAACAACGGACAAACACGAACGTCTGTTCGTCGCCTTGCAGCGACGACGAAGAGAAAGAAAATTGAAGTAGCAATTGTTGGAGTAAAATTAAAACGAATTTCCACTGGTGAAAAATAAACGTAAAAGCAATTCGAGAAAAGTTGCTCTTAAAGGAGGTAATTAAGTTGCATTAATGTGTTCGTGTAGCGATGCACATGTGTGTGTGTGTGTGTGTGTAAAAGTTGTTTTCCCTGAAATAACCGACTCGACAAGTAAAATATCAATTTTTGATGACGAAATTGGAAGCATGTGTGTGTGTGTTTTTATTTTCAACGTTGTCGACTTTATTTTTCGCATTTGATAAGCAGGTGTGAGTGAGCAATATACATGTGTGTGTCTGTGTGTCTGATTCTGTGAGGGGCTTGATAAGCAGCGCAGCGCAGCGTTAAGTTTTCCCTCCCGCGGAAAGGTCACGTATTTTGGCATTTAAGCTTCGCATTTATTTACAGTTTGTGTCTTATATTTTGGACACATGGTTGAGCAGCTCGCAAAATCAATTTAACTGCTGGAGCAGAAGCCCCACAAAACAAATTGGTCCCCTTGTCAAAAAATGTAATTAGCGCTGCCCGAAATTCTTGCTGGTTTTGATTTCTGCCTAGACATATGTATTATGTATATCAATATATATACACACAACGTGTATATATACAATATGGTGTTTTCTTGTCTGTCAGAAACGCTTCCGCGCTTGCTACTTCGATTTGGCAAGTGGAGACTTGTGTGTGTGGAGACCTTGCTTTCTGCCAATATTGTATCTGGCTCTGGCTCTGTGTATCTTCAGACAGCAACTTGTTGTTGCTTTTTTTTTTTTGTTCGTTTCTGCTTCAACTTTTGCTTCTTCAGTGTATTTCTCTGTGTGCCTTTCCCATTTTACATATTTTTACTGCGACTGCAGAATTGTTTCAGAGTTCACACTTTTTGGGTTTCATTGTCATAGAATTTGTACGCATTACTTTCGAAGCAGTTCATTAAATATCCAAACCATATGCGATGTTTGTTGAAGAGAATTTCGTTTCGCTGAATTTCAGGTTCAGTTCCAGTTTTGCGTGTCTGACTCATTTTGTGTGTTATTTTTGTATTTAGCGAATATTTCCTGTGTTAATAAATAAACACGATATTGCTTTATGTAATACGGTAGTTGCTCTTTCCATACTTTCGCACTAGTTGAGCTATAGGCAAATCTACGCTGGCTTATCATAAAAACGTCTTTATTTCAAAATATGTATTCAATGCTCTGTCTTTAAATTGCTTTCCCACACTTATTTTGTAATTCGAATCGTTTTGTAACACTGATTGCGGATTCTAAATTTGCCTCTTACAAATGCTTTCTCTTATTTCGTTCTCTGTATATTTGCGCTGCATAAGTAAATCGTTCAACTCTCCAATTTTAAATACATATCGATTTGAAACTCTCCCAGACAGCACTTATTTATAAATCTGTAATTTCCAACTGATTTCAGTTGAATGAACCGGCACATTGATGCTTAATTTCATCGCACCCAAGTAAATATGAATAAAGATGTGTGTTTTAATTTGCAATGCATATATAATTGTCGATTTGTTTCGCAATCGAGTTGCTTTCTTTGCGTGTGTGCAGCTTGCTTAACACTTGTTTATTGATTGTGCCACAGCTGTATTTACCTACATTGCATATTCTGCTCTGTTGCCTAGTATAGAATCGATATGGAGCAGTTGGAGCTGACCCTGACAGGGAAAAACATTTCACGCTAAAAGCTACTGAAACTTATTGCGAGTCCATTTTTTAATGTTGCGTTGCGTGTCTATCGCTCTGTTCACCATGACTATCATGACTATCATGATGATGATGACGATGATGATCTAATGCGTGCCTCTTTTTCATATACACTTTTGGCGTTGACCCAATTTTAGTGAGCGTTGCAAGTAGCCTCTCACATTTGTAGCGTGTCTGAGCTGAGAAAAAAAAAACAGAAACACACACTTTCGTTTAGATTGTCAAAATAAAGTAAATAGTAAACTTATTGTTTGTGTGGTCTAAGCATAACATAATTGTGTTATAATTTGTATCTCAGTCGTAAACTGTGTTTTTATTGTTGTAGAATGAGCACAACGCCGGCCAGTCTTATTGAGGCGGCAATAACTGTGAGCAGCGTTGCTGCCGCTGCTGCAACTGCTATTACTGGCAACGCAACGACCCAAAAGCCAAGTCCGAATTACGTTGTGCAAATGAAGAATCCATCGAGCGTCGCACAGGAGCCATTGGATCCACTGCTTCATGTGGGCGATGGCATATTCCTGCAAACGAAAACCGCACAGGTGCTGGCTGGCGTGTTTGTCTGGGCAGCGCTGTTTGTCACATGTCAACAGGTAGCTATTCAAATATACATAAAAATAACCACTAATCGTTGAACTAATCATATATATATCGATTACAGATCTATCAGCATTTGCGCTGGTACACCAATCCACAGGAGCAGCGATGGATAGTCCGCATTCTGTTCATTGTGCCCATCTATGCCACCTACTCATGGATTAGCTTGTTATTCTTCAACTCGGACAACGTTTACATTTACTTCTTTACGGTGCGCGATTGCTACGAAGGTGCGTTACTTTTGTAATCTCGATTTTTTCCGGCTCTAATCCAACTTTACTTGCATTCGCAGCCTTTGTCATTTACAACTTTCTGTCACTATGCTATGAGTATCTCGGTGGCGAGGGTAACATCATGTCTGAGATACGCGGCAAGCCCATTAAGACCTCATGCTTGTATGGCACCTGCTGTCTGAAGGGCAAGACATATACCATTGGATTCCTGCGCTTCTGCAAGCAGGCTACGTTGCAGTTCTGTTTGGTTAAGCCGCTGGTTGCTTTCATCATCATCTTTCTGCAGGCATTTGGACATTATCACGATGGTGATTGGAGGTATCCGACAAATGCGATTACTAATTATGTTGACCTAATATCTGACTTGTTTTAATTTACAGCGCCGACGGCGGATATATTTATATAACCATCATCTACAACATTTCCGTATCTCTGGCTTTGTATGGCCTTTATCTGTTCTACTTTGCCACACGTGATCTGCTGACACCATTTGAGCCCGTACTGAAATTCTGCACCATCAAGTCGGTCATATTCTTGTCCTTCTGGCAGGGCGTCGGACTAGCCATACTCGAGAAGGCACAGGTCATTTCGCCCATTGTAGACAGTGCTGGCACTGTTACCTCAGCGGGTACGGTTTCCGCCGGCTATCAGAACTTTTTCATATGCATTGAAATGCTGTTTGCTGCCATTGCGTTGCGCTATGCTTTCCCCTATCAGGTGAGTAAATTGCTTGCAAAATTTGACAGTTTTTATGTGGGTGCGATTCACGTTAAGATAAGATAACATCCAATTCGCTTTGCTTATCAAAAGAACGAGGCACGTTTGGATGACAGACTGTATTTTCACAATCGCAGCACTTTGACTATTGTATACTTAAGTCAGTACCAGTCATGCAACTCATTTGTGATTCATGTAGTAGATCCCCTTTTGTTGTTGTATTGATAATGGTTCAATTCTATTCATAAACATATTTGCTAAAAAAAGAAAAACTAAGCATGCTTTAATGGGCTGGCGTTTGTAGATATCACTCAGTTGAGACAGAAAGGTATTATTTAAGTAAAGAGCTGCAAATAAAGAAGTAATTAACGTGGTCATAAACTTGCTGGATTATAGACCGAATCATTAAAGGCCCTGCTATTACTATCATTTTGAAATACGACTGAGTGGTTTTTATGATTGGTTCCAGGTCTATGCGCGCAGCTGCATTGGTGATGGCCATGGACGATCTGTAACTATGCAATCCATTTCCAGTAGTCTCAAGGTAAGCCAAGCCTCATGCAGGTCAAATCTTTGGAAAGAGTCGACAGTAACGCAAATATTGTATTTCTCAGGAAACCATGAATCCCAAGGATATTATGACAGATGCTATACACAATTTCCATCCACAATACCAACAATACACGCAATACAGTTCAGGTATGTTGATAGTTTCTACTTTATACTTTGTGTTTTTTTCTCTCTCGATATCTTTCTCTATCTATGAATGTTTGTTGCCTGCGCTCTGTAGTTATTTTTAATCTTAATCATTTAATTTGCTTTCGTTCACATTACATTATCATTATGTTTTACACATTTTGTTTTTCTTTCTGTTTCTTATCTTTTGCAGACGTAACCTCAGCTCAGCGTTACGAAAAACTCTAAAACTCTAAATAAAATACAAAGCAAAACTTTAGCGACGTCCGCTATTAAGCACTAATTATAATTCCAAAACAAGACGAGGGACAACAAAGAAAAAAAAACACAAAACAAAAAGAAAACAAAACAAAAATGCTGATATAAAAGACAAATCAAGTGTACTTATAGCTTACCATAGGCTTACAAATCGACACCACAGTTGCCTTTTGTTGCCGGTTGAACACTAAAACAAAGCATGAAAAGCAAAACAAAAACAAGTTTAAAAAACTAAATACGTATTTGGCCTAATTACTTACAGAAAGTGCGCACTCGAAACCCAAAACTAAAATTGCCTAGTTACCTTAGATCTTTATGTATCTGAATTATGTACTCTAAATCTTGAGAAGACATTCCTTGAATAATGCGTATAACTCGTTTTGTATGTTCACCGTTTGCCCTTGCTGATTTCTGTGTGTGTATTTTTATTATGATTACTTTACGATCTAAGCATTTTACCAACTTATTTAAATGTCAGCTATAAAAAAAAACGCATTCTACTACTATAATATTGTATAATATTATATATGTGTAAACAAAGATTTTATAATTATATGTATGTAACTAATTGTATAAATGGCATTACAAACAAATCAATTTAAACAAGGCTTTGCTTGTATTCAAAATAGATTAACCAACTTCAGACCCAATAGATTCACATTGACTTGGCAATTTTGGTGAATTTTCATATCAGAATCTGGAAGGAGCGCACAGTTTCTTGAGACTTTCACACTTAATGTACTTAGCTTATTTTGCATTTAAACATTAAAATATGAGCATAATTATTTCGATTACAATGCTATAATATTCTTTAGCTCAAAGATACCAAAAACAAAAAAAACATTCTTTGCTTTTTGATTTCCTTTTGTGATAGCCTCAAATCGAAAGCTCGTGCTTTTAAGTTCGCGTGCAAATGTTTATTTTTCTTTGATTAACTTTTGTAAATGTTTAAACAAATTGTATAAAATATCTATAAATTTATCTGTATTAAATAAATGTACAATAAGCTTAAAAGCGTTGCCATTCCTTTGCTTGACACACCTACCATTTGTGTTTTGTGCCCAGCATTTTGCATGTTCTCGCAAGGCATGAATTTCGATCTTTTCCAATATGTGAGCTCAAGTACTACAATCATTAAGTTAATGACTAATTCGTGCAGGTGGCAAGAATTCGCGCGGTATTCGCGTATCCAGCTACGATCCAGATGATCCCACTAGCGGTGGCCAAGCGGCCTCAATGGGCGCCCCAAATGCGAGTAGCGGTGGATACAATGCGGTCGCCACCGGTGGCGGCAACAACAGCTGCGTGGCATCCAAGACACTCGGCAACCAGCGGAAGTTCATACCTGGCGGACAGCGTGTGGCAACCATTAGCCAGAACTACAACGAGAAAACCATGCTGCTGAGCAGCGACGACGAGTATCAGTAGAGGATCAGGACCATTAGCAGTAGCAGGAGACAAGGGAAGAGCTTGTCAAAACCCGGATGGTTCCATGTTTTTGTTTTTACGAATTGTTCGTTGTAATTGTTCTTCTTTTTTTTTGGATATTGAGAATGTTTCGTTCAGTTTAACCTCAAGTGATTTTGATTTGCTTGTACAATAATCTTAAGTAGCGCAACTGAAGGGAAACTATAGAAAATTAATGATATATATACATATATTTATATATACATATAGAAACGGAGAATACTTTATATATACCAAAATGTGTATGTAATTTATGACTAATCAATATGATTAATTTGTATTTTTACACCGTGTATGTAAGTTGTTTAACGGATGACAATTTAGTTAAATATGATATTTCGATTCCAATTCTTTTGTAAATCGTTTGAAAAACTTTGTATAAATCAAAAGAAGACACAAACAAAATACTTCACCTCTAGCGTCTAAAAACCGTCGTTGAGCAATTCTACATGCTGCTTATACAATAAACCTTCAAGAAATATGTATTGAAACAAATGCAAATAGCAACATAAAGCGAAAAACAAAACAATATATTTATCAACTAAGGAGAACATTTTTAAAAATGGCAAATAACGAGTTTGCTGGCTCCAGGTAACAAATAAATAGGTGAATATAGTAGTATACTATGTATGTGAAGCCACATAGCAGAATGCATTAAATTACGGATTTGTAGACAGCTCCCAAGCAACAGAAATGTATAAATCTTTTACCTGTACAGAGTATGATGATATATGTAAGCAAATTTTCAGAACTCAAACTCACATTTAGTGCAATAACAATTCGAAATCGCATGTTTTTAAAGGCTTCTCACAAAAACCACGATTGATTACATAATTAAGCAACGAGAAACTTGAAATATGATATATGAAATATGCGTGAATCGATGGGCAACCGGCAATGTCAAATTATGTATGAATTATGTAATTTTATGGTTCAAAACAAACGTTTTTATGTACATTCATTTTGTTAACACATAAACAAACAAAAAATTAAAAATAAAAATCAAAAATAAAGTACATAAATGTCATAAAATACACAACATTCAATGTATTTAAAAATTCAACTTGCTCTCGATACCCTTGTTCAGGGTGGCATAGTTCGCCAGTTTCTTGTCCGTCCTTTTTGCTGCAGGCAGTACAAATCTCGGAGCTGCCCGAATCGAATATCATATAGATCTCATAGCAACAATTGGCTTAGATACGTGTTCACGCATAAAAAACATTTTTGTTTATCAAGTTATGCAAATTAACAATATCGTTCGGGTTTATTTTAGTTTATAGTCAAATTGAAATGATGTCAATGTGACTCCGGTCTGCAAGAGTATGCCATCTTCTGCGGGCTTAAAAAAGTCGTTCTCTCTTGTCTTTTGTTGTTAAAATCGCAAACAGATACGCTAATAATCTAAAAATCTTCTGTGAGATGAAGTGGGAGCCAGAGTGGAGTGCCTTCTCCCCTTCATGATTTCTAGTGCAGGTGCCCATCTCTCATCATTCGGATTCAATTCGTGTTAAAGCAGACCCATTCAAATATCCGCTAGGTATTGTATCAAAGAAATACTTGCTGGTGCTTTAAATCCCCGCTGAAAAACTGAATTATATTTTTACACACATTATATAGTATATTAATAGTTGTATTTATGCTTAGACTTTTAAATATAAACCTGTTATTGTTTATTTGATGGTGGTAAGTACTCACTAAGTTTCTCGGCATTTGGTAATTGAATTATAGCTTTTTTTTCTTCCTTGGTGGACTTTCGCTAAGCTGCGTGGTGGCGACTGTTGTGCGAAGTTCAAAGGGTCTGATTGTTGGCGTTGTTGGTGTTTGTGACGGTGACGGCGACGGCGACGGCGACGGTGGCCCCGACGGTGGCCTCGACGGTGGCCCCGACGGGGGCGTTAATATAATCACATTTTCCTTTGTAATTGTGACGTCACGTAGCCAGTCGGAGTTAGGGGGCGTCTGTCCACTGTTCACTGCCTGCATATCGCGACTTGCGATGGGGCGTATTGTCTCGCTGCAGTGCTGCACGCTGAAATCCTTACGGATGATGCAGAGATCGATGTTGTATCCGGATGATCCACCCATTGCGAAGCCGGCGCTGATGGCATCGACGATTAGATCACGTGCATCGTCCTCGTCGATGTCGAGATGCCAACGATTCTCCAGTATTGCCATCGCAGCAAACCGACCCAATCCTATTGCGTTGAACAATATGTACTCCGAGGTGCCATCGCAGTGCAGACTATACAGATGCATGCCCAACCTGTCCACGCCGATAATAATGAAGCTGGCCAAAACTTTGGCAAAACCGTGCATCAGCGTTTTCTTGAGCAGTTTCTTGGCACTGACGACGGGCACGCGACGTTGACTGATCCTTTGTTGAAGCACCTGCAGCTGTGATTCAATCGAGCGTGTTACATTGCTTATATCACTGGCTGAACCACTGCCGCCACAGCTAAAAGTGAAAGACCTCGGATTAGGCATTATTTGTCACTGGGATTCCAATTCACTTACTAAATGTTGCTATGCAGCCGAAAAATCTTTGGACATGTCCTGGAGATCACCACACCGTTAAGCGTGGCTGTCGTCTCGGCGCCCAACATGACTCCATTCTTAAAATGGATGGCCACTATGACTCCACTGCTCATGGTCATCGACGCCTCCGATTGCGTTGTCTCAGTGTCGCTGGAAGGGATGGTCTCTGGTATAACATTTGGACTCTTGGTGACTGTGTAAGAAGTTCTTACCGCAAATGGTCAAAGTCACCAGACATCTTATTGGGCTCGCTGATAACTAAGCGCTAAATAGTTGCTATGTTCGCGTAGAGAAAATGTAATATTTTGAGTAAAAAATAAAAGAAAATTTGTTATGCTTATTTCAAAAATTGAAGTCCCCAGGCAAAGTATATATTTAAGTATTTAAGGACTCGCTTGTATATTTTTAAGAAGCCTACTTTAGAATATCAGGAAAATTTAACATTTATTGTACACAAACAAAGTGGAAATATTTTACTTTTACTTATTATAGATTTACATTGAATTTTGGCACATATTCAGTTTCTTTGGTGAAATATGTAACGCTTAATAACTTGCTTATAATGTAACTTACTTTTTGATTATCATTGTTGAGAAGCTTTATTTACCAACAATAATAGAAAGAACAGTAAACATAAACAATAATAATACTTGTAAACAAAAGTTAAAAAAGACATAAAAACACAAAAAGATGAACCCGTATTACCTGCTCGAAGCCAGAACCATTGGGGAATTACGTTGAGTACGTTGAACAAAGCACCACAACATATGCAACACTTTTTTCTATAAATTCATTCCGTCTGGCAATGCAAATTTCAATTTGAACAAAGCACCACAAAATATGCTACACTTTTTTCTATAAATTGTCATTCCGTCTGGCAATGCAAATTTCAAATGTAATTTTATTTTATTTTATTTTATCGATAACTTTGCACGTTCTGCGAATGGAAATCGATTTCCGAAAAAAACAATAATAATACTTGTAAACAAAAGTTAAAAAATAGATAAAAAGATACAAATCTATAATCAGCTGAGTTATTCCTGCGTAATATTAACGTGGCAGCGGAATACTCCATGCTTGGCCAACTACCTTGTTCGCCTCCCAGTCCAGCCCAGCCTCTTTTAAAACCAGAGATTTTGGATCTGGTAAGGCACAAGAGAGCACTGCGTCGTCAATATATGCGCTCACGCAATCTGTTGGATCTAAGGGACTTTAGGCGGGCTGCGTACGAGCTGCGAAAACTGCTGTTTCTCACTAAGAGCAATTATTTCCAAGATATGCTCCGCAATGCTGATCCCAATAAGAATCATGGATTCAATTTGTGGAAGGCAACGCGTTGTGTCAAGCGGCAGCCACTCAGGCGGATTCCCATTATGCGACCTGACAACACTTGGTGTCGATCGGATGCAGATATTGCATCGGCGTTTGCGGACGAGCTGCAAAGTCGCTTCACGCCCTTTGCACTAGCATCGCCCAGCCGGGTACAGGACACTGAAGCATTTTTAAATGCAGATCTAGATCCTGTACAACCGATCACCCCTATCGCCCCTACTGAGGTCCGCTTACAGATTCGCAGTCTTAAGTCCACCAAGGTCCCTGGCTATGATGGCGTTGACGGCAGAGTTGCTAAGGCCCTCCCAGAGAAGGGAGTATGGTTCTTGGTGCTACTTTTTAACTCCATGGTTCGCATCCACCACTTCCCCACTCCGTGGAAGTGCGATGATTCCGAAACCTGGCAAGCCAGATAATCTTGTCTTGTCATATAGACCGATGAGCTTGCTGACCACTTTCTCCAAAATATTTGAAAAAATATTTCTTGGAAGATTGTGAGAGGCTGCCAGAGGGCCATTCCTGATCATCAGTTTGGCTTCAGGCATCACCACGGTACACCAGAGCAAGTTCATCGAGTAGTACAGCACGTCCGTCTTCCTGGACATCCAGCAAGCATTTGATCGCGTATGGCATGATGGCCTGCTTTTTAAGCTTAAGTCTCTGCTACCATCGGCGCAGTATTTACTGCTCAGGTCTTACCTGCTTGGCCGTTTTTTTATGGTTGAAGTTAGGGGCGAGCGATCAAACATCCGCCGCATTGGAGCTGGTGTACCGCAGGGTAGTGTCCTTGGACCTGCCTTGTTCACATTGTACACCGCGGACTTGCCGATACCAGTAGCCAGAAACACGCTGCTTGCCACATACGCGGATGACACTGTGTTCCTTGCTAACTCCACCACTGCTTGGAGAGCAGCTGCGGTTACGCAGATGTTCTTGGATGGTTTTAGTACTTGGGCCAACCGGTGGAACATCTGCGTCAATGGGAGCAAGTCTCAGCACTGCACGTTCGCGCTCAGGAATGGTAATTGTCCAACTGTCCGACTCAACAACACGGTCATACCTCAGGAGAACCATGTTCGCTACCTGGGTATGTTTTTGGACAGGAAACTTACCTGGCGCAAACACATCCAGATTACTGCAGCTGCGTGTAGATCCAAAAAAACGAAACTCAACTGGTTGCTGAAGCCATCAAGCAAACTCAGCTTGAACAACAAGCTGCTGGTGTACAGGAGCATCATCATGCCTACATGGACATATGGAATTCCATTCTGGGGCACAGCCGCAAAATCCTGGATTAATCAAATTCAAGTTTTGCAGAACAAGGTGCTCAGAGACATCTCTGGTGCTCCACCATATGTGAGCAACAGAACTCTGCACAACGACTTCGCATTACCGACAGTCAGTCAACAAATCAACAGACATACAAGTCGGTATAATGACCGTTTGCACAACCACGTCAACCCTTTGGCCTGCACACTTGGGTCAAATACAACTCGCAGGAGGTTGAAGCGCCTCCACACCAGCGACCTCTGGACTGTAGGGCGTTAAATTAATGTGCCACAAATGTAATATTTGATGTTAGTTATTAACTGCTAAAACCTGTTCTATGTTTATGTTATAGATTGTAATTCACTGCTATTATTCATTCTGTTCCAAATCAATGTTTTATAGCCTTTAAATAGGTTGATTAATGTTTAAAATATAACTGTTATATAAAAAAAAAAAAAAAAACATTGTTATTATTGTTTTTTAGAGCCTTGGATATACGCAGTATTAACTATCAACACAACTCTTGAATAACATTACCTCCTCATAAAGGAAAATCTGAGTAGGTCTGTAATTTGCTCTTATTTCTAGTAAGTCGATTTCCTTGTTAAGTCTCAGATTTTTGTTTGTTAATTTTGAGTATGTTCTAAGATTAGTTGGACTTAATTCTATCTCTGTAAATGATTCTCAGCATTATTATACAACAATCGATATGCCAAATTCAAATTGTTGTCAGGATTTTATCACTTACTGGTAACAGTAATTTATCAATAAAAAGCAGTTGGGTTGTTTTGCATTTGTTATCTCTGTAAATAATTATGACAAATATTCTTTTGGTAATTTAATCACTAAAAACCCATAAAAATCTATTTGCGAATTCACTTTGGCCGCAACTTAATTGGTGTTAGTTAATATGTTAATTACGAGCATATACAAATGTGGAATGCAGATACAGGCGTGTGAGCAGTGAGCGCTTACCGCCCACAGGAGATGTCATAACATCACATTGTATCTGTAAAGTATATATCTGAATGCATGGTATTTTCCTAGATATATTCTGTATATAATATTGCAACTGTTATGTCATTTGGCTTGCATAAATTATGATGTTATGTGGCAAAGGTAACGGATGTGTGCATGCGTGGGTGGTGGGCGGTGGCATCCACACGCTGCAATATCAGCACAACAACACCAAACATAATCGATACAGTGACTGCCTGTGGGTGCGAGCAGAGGGGATAGGTTGGTGGTGGTTTACAAAGTGCACAAGTGCAGATACATATTTACATAACCTATTACAATTGTGTGTGTGTGTGTGTGTGTGCGTGTGTGTGTGTGTGTGGGCGCACGTAAACGGAAACCGAACGACAATCGCACATTTCCCAATAATTATATTTCAATGCATCAGAATTTCAGACATGACAGTTGTCTGGTTTCCGCATACGCATGCAGCCAACAATCACATCATCATCATCATCCACATTATCCTGCATGGGCAGGATACACTGATACACCGTGCAGTAATGGCCAATACGCCAAGGCCAGCCACATGTTCAGGTTCAGATTCTTGTCCATGTCCATGTCCAATACACAATATCCATGTCGAAAAGCCCCCGACCCGGCCAATGCCAGGCGGTCATTATCTGTTTAACAGTTCCACATTAACGACATTGCCTGGTCATGGATATAGCGGGTCATATTTGTGGGTGGCACTGCCTGTGCTCTATTCGTCTGTCAGCCCAACGCACCGACTCCCTGACTAACTGACTGACCGTCTGACTGACGCCATATTGTGCGCCGTATATGCGAACAATCAACGGAAAGCCGTTGGGCCAATAAGTTTATTACTTGCCTCAATGCATTGACCAACAATTCAGCCATGATGTGTGCGTGTCCCTGTGTGTGTGTGTGTGTGTGTGTGTGTGAGTGCGTGTCTCTTGGAGGGTGTGTGTTGGGTGAGTTTTGCTTCCTGCTCAAGGACTTCAACATATATTCATATTGAATACGAGCTTATCGTCCTGACAGCCGCATAAATACACACCCATACACACACACACGCACACGCACACACACACTCCACGCACACGTAGACCACACACACATACACAGTTGCAGGCATATTTATACACGCCGCAGCACTTGCTCGTATAATTCATGAAATGCACATCATTCTCAGAACCCCAATTATGACTACCATTCAGCAATGTGTCCGTTAACACACTAAATGTTGGATGCGATGATTATTGGGATATACATAACAATATATATATACTCGTATATACACCATATAATTGGTAATGAGAAAATATGCAATGAAATGATGCCACACAGCGATATTTATGTGTTTAAATTGTAACTGGCAAACAATTGATAATATTCGGCTCAATTGTGTGAATACATTAAATTAAACCAGTTATCAAATTGTGTTTGACATCTGAAAATTAACGCATCGAAAGACGTTAGTAAACTTGATTAAGCAATATTACAGACTATTTCTATTTGTATTCGGTGCTGAATAAATGAAGTGCATATCAAATTAACATAGTACCAAACATGACCTCGGAATTGAAATCGGTTAAGATTATTGCCTGTGACCCCATAAGTACACATTCTTGATCAGCATCAGTAGTCAAGTCAATATTTATAAATTAGCTTCCATCGAAACAATCGGTGGAAAGATGAGCTTTAAGTTATGGGATTGATATTGGCGTAGAGATTCTTGTTAACCTTTTTGATAGAATATATCTTGTTTAAGATATAGAAAAGAACAACAATACTTTATGAATGTGAAAAATATTAATTTCAATTTGAATTTGGATTGCATATCGATAGTGGTGGAAAGTATTAGGTGAGCTGCGTAAAGGATAAAATGCGTATATTTCAAGCATTTGCAATTTCTGCACTCTGATTCCGAACGCATAAGATTTTATTGGAGTTCGTCCATCTGTACACATGTAAAGCAAGAGACTTCAAACTTAGAGTATATATTCGGATGAACCCGATTCACACGAAGTGTTCAAATTGGGGTCCTATGTCCATCCTTAAAATATATCAGACGGCATTTCTCGCACTGTTTTAAAGATAGACACACCTGATTTGGTTGGTGATGCGCTTTAAGCATCGTCATATAATTTTCTAAATTGGACATTGAGTCAAATAAAAGTAAAATTAATATTAATTATAAGTTCATAAGTTATTTGTAGATATTTTAAGGATCATTGCTGAGATAAAGATAATATATTCTATTTGACTATCTTGGAGTCCACATCTTGCACCTCCTTTAAAGCTATTTTATAGTCTAAAAATTGTTATTCATTTCGATCAATTTAAATGCATTTTTGCATTCGAGTAGGCCAATTATGTTGTCGCATTTATTGTATGCAATTTATATGCAACACACAATCAACAAACTGTTATTTGTTTAATGACATTACATTTTAATTGAGCTATTGTGCATTTATACACGATTACAACAACGAGAAAATGTGCCTAGACCAGCCATAAGAAAGTGAGCATGGCGTTGCAGCAACAATGTTGAACATGTTGCTTGCGACGAGTGTAAATGACGCACTGTGGCTTATCCTTGTTGTTGCAACACTCAAAACTCACATACGCTCACTTAAAGCGTCATTATTAGCACAACAGTGCACAAACACACGTATACACGTATAGGCACACACACACACAAACACACACACAGACAGAAAGCGGGTCGACCATTATGACCACTAGCTGTGAGCTCATCGTTGGCCGGACGTCGTACTCTCGTGTTGACATACTTCTGCCAACAGTTGATCTTGTGGCCGACCGCAGGCATGCGGATTTAATCCATAAAGGATACGCACAAACACAAACACACTCATTACAAAATGCCTACAAGTGCGTGACTGTGTCTGTGTGTGTGTGTGTGTGTGTTTGGGCTTCTGAAATTTTAAGCACGTCCGTTTCGGTCTAACGAACTACGTTCCATTCTCATGCGGCTGTTGTTCTTCTTGGCTCGCCTGAAAGTAGGCAACACAATCTGTTGAAAAATATGCAGCACACAAATAAAGATACACAGACACAGCTTAGCCAGGTCTTACTTGTATTAGTTTACAAATCACACGTAATAACAATTGACACAGACACGCCCACTCCGCATCCCCCAAGCAACGCCCACACACGCTTCCCCGTTGTGCGACATTTGTTTGGCTTTTGGGTTAATTAAAATATACGTTCACACACACACACACTCGCACACACACACCACACCACAAACAGGCGTGAAATGAATTCTGATTCCAACTCAACTTGCAATTAGATGAGGCATAAAATGTGGTCAGCTATGCGTCTATGTGTGTGTGTGTGCGTATATTTGCCGTAGAGGCAACTTAACCGTAAACATTGAAAATTCTCTTTTTGCATAAAATTCATTTTTAATTTAATTTCAGTTCGCCGATGAAAATGCTTATCGCTGGCTACACATGTTAACTACACGTGTGCGTATGCGTAAAAGTGTTGAATAAATAAATTAAAATCAATAAAAAAAATAAGAGTTGACCACAAAAAGTGGACATTTTAACATGTGCATTATTACAATTAAAATTAATTTAATAATAAATTTCAAAATAATTGCAATACACTCGTTTAAATAAACGTTTGTTCGCTGTGCCGTGGATAAAAAACAAAAAAACAATGGAATATATGTAAATAATATATTAATATACAGTATATTCACATCTATATATACATATATATACATATGTATTTACCTGTACAATCGGCAATCTGCTGCAGCTCCACGAGAATCTTGAAAAAGGTCAACAATTTCAATAGTTTTAAAAAACTTGTGAAGGTATCATTATATGTATAAAATCCATATTAATTAGAAACACTTGATTGTAGAATATTAAGCCCAAATTATAAAGTCACACATAATATACATGGTTTATTTGATTATTTTCATTTAAAATCATATAGATATGTTGCACATAATAGAGGTACAAACATGGATGTTTTTAAAGACCGAATTTTCTTAATACTGTTGTCAAATTTGAACCTTCTAAGAACGTAATTTGAAGTTTTATTTAAATTATTTGCGGTAGCGCATACAATTGCCACTATGCTACACGTAAGTCCTCATTACATATGCATATATTTATATATATTTTACAATGCTACATTTTACCTGCACCTTTCAGAATTTTCGCATAAATAAATGCCACACACATTTATATACTTGTCTGTGCCACCACTCTTTATATCTCCCTTTCTCTCTCTCTCTCTCTCTCTCTCTACTTCTCTGTTTCGCCTTTGTCTCGTTTTTGTTAATTTGTATGGAAAATCACTTTTTGCGAAAAATCCATTTAAAAATTACGCTGTTTTTATAAGGTAACAATGCATACAACAATTTACACACGCGCACGATGCAAATTTGCATAACATTTGCCCGGGCAAACATACGAGAGCAAAGGATGTCATACTCACACAGACAAACACACACACACACAAACACACACACACACACACACAAACCCAGCATTTTGCAAACGGTTTGCCCAAGCGTATAAATTCACATAATAAGTCTGTGTCGGTGTCGGCAGATCCGTGAATACTGTGGATGCTGCGGCTGATGATGATGCTTCTCGTACTCCCAGCCTACCTTATTGCTGTTATTGTTATCAGAGTTGATTCGCGACAACAACAACGACCACGACGAACACCAGAATGAGCACCGACAACGATATCCATCCGCCTGCCTCAACACCCCAAAAATGGTTGAAATGTTTGTTGTTGCTGCTGCTGGTGATGGGTGAATATGGTTGATTATTGGAGTTGGTGTTGGTGATTGTGATGCCTGCTGATGCTTTTGGTAATGGGCAGTGTAATGACATGTGCAGTCGGGCCAGACCACTGTCTACATCAGAGCATGCCCCAGACATCAGTTGGTTGCTGGCTGCGGTTTCAGATATTGCTAAATTGTAAATGTTTTGCTCCTGTTACTGTTGTTATTATTGTTGTTTTGGGTGGTGGTGACATCTGCCTGCTATGTTGTTGCGCTGTTGGCTTGTTGTAAATGGCTGGCAATAAATTAAAATAACACACTCGCTAAATGTGTAATCAAAGCTGGACTCCCTTCGGCTCATCAGCTTCCCATGTGTTTGTTTATACATTGGCTTATTTATATAATAAATTAAATGAATAAACTAATTCAATGAACATTTAAGATATTCTTTGATACATAAATAAGTCAATTGGCCTTAAAATAGTAAATGGAGTCTCTGAAGATTGATAGTGTTAAATATGTAATTCTTAGAAATTCAAAAGTCAGTTGAAAAATAACACTTGCAATTTGTTTAGTTTAGTTGAATTTCCGAAAGCCTCCTTTGCATCCATCTTTTACACTTAAAGATGCTTAACCCATAATAAAAACTATTTTATTTATTGGACGAAGGAGTCTGTTAAAAAATTCAAAAATAATTTATTTCATAAATTAAGTTATTTACTTACCTTGGAAACTAATGGGCCGCTTTTTATCAATCAGATATATAGGACTTTTACTCACTAAAAGAAAAGTTTCTTTATTTTGTTTTTCAAATATCACTCTGGAGTTTGCAGGTGTTAGACTTACGCCTCAACATTTTGTGGAAAACAGAAGTAGGAGCTTTATATGGCTCGAACTTTAAGCAGACAATGAACCGAGAACAATGAGAAACATCTGCAGTCCTCCCAACAATCAACAATAGACTTCTGAGAACTACTCGCTCCAAAAGCAGCATTCATTGGTTTTTGTTTCATGTTTTGTTGTCGGCGAAATTGCGTTGAATGTTACCTGCCATTTGGCAGCGTATACAGCAATGGTAAATGGATATGAAATGGAGAGGTGAAAAGCTTCTCTGAGGGGATGAGAGTGGTTACAACATGGAGTCGAGCCTCCGCACATTAGGTAAATGGTTGCTTATATGCCACTATATGGAGCTATGTAGACTGTATGCATATGCGAGGTACCGTTATTGCGTCCATAAGCCAACTGGTAAAAGAGACAACAGGCTAAAGGTGCACGGTATTTGTTGCTCGTTGTTGGTTGCTCGGTGTTCTTTTGGCGTTTATTTGTTGCCCTGCTTGGTTTGGTTTGGTTTGGTTTGTTTGCCTTGCCTTGCCTGGTTGCCTGCCAGTCAGCCAGTCAGCCAGTGTTGCCTGCCTGCCTGCCTGGATCCTTGCTGCATCCTCGGGAACAGCCGCAACAGAAGCAACTTTTCCATTAAATCTTCTGTCCGTTTGTCGGCGTCGGCGTCGGCGTCGGCGTCGTCTCGACTTGTCTCGTCTCGTCTCGCCCTTTTCAATGTGTGTTTTAAGCGGTGCTCTTTAACTCTGCCTGCTGTTTTACCAATGTCACATTGTCTAGACTCCTATCTGCCCGGCTGTCTCTTACTCTCGCTTGACTCTTACCGCACCTAGTCTGTAGGCGTCGCCCTAGCTGCGTATGCGCAATATTTGGTCATAGTAAACTTAATATAATCATACGCACCGTTGTGCAAAAGAATACAAAAATGCAAACACATTTTTTTGGTGCTGAGTTCAAAGCTCGATTGAGCGAAATGTGAAAGCAAGTCCTTTGTGTTTGCATTCGTATTTGTGTTTGTCTATAAATAAACGAGTTGCCATTTGGCGTTGCTGTTGGCATTGCCGTTGTCCTGTCTGCTGCTCTGTCCCCTTTGTATTTGTTGACATGTAATTGCAACTAAATATTTTAAATTGCTTTAAAATAAAGCCACGCCCCACACTCTCACTCAGAAGGTTATGCAAATGACAAAGTTTCGTTGCTGCTCGGCCATGATGCGCACTCCCAGACAGGAAGACAGAAAGACAGAAAGGCAGAAAGGCAGGTGGGCTCGCATACAGTTGTGGTGTGTGGCAGATGTGCTGCCTGCACCGTTTGAGTAAATAACATACATAAGACTCGTATTTATACACGGCATGGGACCAGAAAGAGCAGCATGCAATTTCTGTTTGCAATTCACATTCAGCTGCGTGTCGATGTCGGGATACGTGTCTACTGTCTACGTAGATGTGTGTACAAGTGTGCAGATGTGTGTTTGGCAATGTGTGCAAATGCCGTTATCAACGGCAGTCGTCAAATAACCAATAATCATTTTAACTAACCAGTCTATTTTCCATCTAATATCCCGTAATCAGTATTGAAAATACCCAATGTATTTCAAAAATGATTATTGTAAATATCTGCGATATAGTTTTTGTTCTATGATATTTGAAATTATTTATTTTTTGGCATGGAATCTATAATTATGCAGTTCATTTTAAATATATCGTACTCAGTGCATTGCATTTAAGCCTTATAAAGGTGTTTCACATCCGCTTTAATGCATTTGTTCATTCATCTTATAAAAAAATATAAGTTTGTGGAGAGCTTTAAGAACGGGTATTAAGATATGATATTATCGCCACTTCCAATTGTAATAATACAATAATGCAAATACATAATAATTGCAGAGTTTAGCAAGAGAGAGAGAGAGTCCAAATCATTTTCAGATTGAATATTGGTTTAGTTATTTAAGATAGACTTTTTGTTATATTTGAACTAGTCGCTTTTTAAAGCTATCCGTATTTTTTCAAACTGTTAGTAAATGACTTTATCGTGACTTCTGATGCTATCTTTACTTGGCTCAATTAATAGCGACGAGTCTTTTAATTATGGTCTGAGGTGCTTTGCACACTTTGCTGCTGTTAGCTTGATGTGGCAAATAGCTAGCGGCAAGCTGAGAGATTAAGATTTGTGGCCGCTGTTCAGCTGGAAATGTGTTTCATTTAGATAAGATAGTTGAGCGACGTTTAGTTACAAGTTGTTGAACTGACATATTTGGTAGTAAATTATTTGGCCATTTTGTTATTTATGCATTATTAATGCATTATTTATGCTCAAATATGCGCCGTGGTAGTCGAGTCGATTTGGCGCTGTAATTAACACCAAAACACCCAGTGAACATGTCAGCAGTCACTTAAAGCGAGACCAAAATGCCTGTAACGCAGCCAAGACCTTCAATCATCAATCAGTCAAGTAATCAGTCATTCAATTGCATTTTTTTTTATACAATCAAGTCTCACTAGCTGGAGGGAAACTCGTTTAGCGACGATGACGACGACAACATTGGTCACATTCTCCAGGTAACTTGCTGCACGGCTGGCTCCATGAGACGCCGCTGACGTCTCCCAGTGTCGCTGTGAGAATATGCAGCGGCAAGTCATTTAAGTCATAAATAGTTAGACTCAATGACAGTTATGTGCAAATATGAGACACGTATTCATACGGGTACTCATAGCCAGGCAGCCACTCATTGATCCAGGCTCATCCTAATCATCAACTGCCACGATTTGGAGTAGGGCTGTGGAAAAAAGTGGCTGCCTGGCTTAATTAATTAGGCGCGTGCGCTAATTGCTTAGTATCCTGTTTATTGTTGTTTTTGCTGTTTGCAATTAGCTTGAACATGCGCTTTGGCGCCTGCGTCATAAAAACCGGTTTCTCACCAGTGAAAGCAAGTGCGACCCGACCGGCAATAACAAGCGCTGACGAGAGCGAGAGCGAGAGCGAGAGGGAGGGAGAGAGATGCAGAGAGTGAGAAAGGGAGCGCGAATGCTTTGACATTTATCAACGCTCAATAGCATAAAATTAATTAACAAAATTAATAAAACATTTTTTTTAACAAGAAGACCAAAAACAACAACAACAGCAACAGCAACATAAACCCGAGCAACCAGCAAAAAAATATTAATTAACTTGAACGCTTTCAGTTGCTGCTCCCGTTAATACCTCCATCGTCTGTCCTCCATCCTCCAACTGCCTTCGTCGTGCGTTATACAATAATTAAGTTTTCAGCACCTGCGTGCGAGCTGACTTGGAGCTGCAGCTGCTTCGACATCGCCTTCGCTTCGGCCATTCGCAGCAGTTGGCAACAGGGCCGCCAAGCGGATTTGGCGCCAACTGAACGGGGCGCGTTTGTTTATTTTATTTCTATTTTGGCATATATATATATATTACTCTTTTTATATATATATAATTAATAGTATATATTTCTTAACGCAGACTAAAGCTGTAATTATAATTCTTTTTAAGTAAATCCGTTGCAGTTATTAAAATTTACTTTGGATTAACTTAGCCGACCTACCATTAAAAGGATTTGTAGACTTCATTCATTCTATTCATCAATTAACAAATGATTTGGCTTAAGTGACCTGTCGCTGAATTTGATCACAAGTTCATAGTCCTGACTGAGCATAGGCAGCAGGATTGCTTTTGAGTTCGGTGCGCTCCTGTTGCGTTATCCGAAAACTGTCGCTTGATCGGTTGCTTGCCACTGTTTGGCAACTGTGGCGCATGTTTGGGCCATTTTACAAGCATAGCCAGTTTCAAATTTCATTCCTGCTGCCATTGCTCCTCCCCTGCGTTGCCTCAGCCTTCTCATTAGCTCAGCACCGGGACAACTTGGCAACTGCAACTGCAGCAGCAACAGCAGCTTTGCATTGCATCTGTGCGTGTGTGTCTGTTGACGTGTTGTTGCACATGCGCATTAACTTGGCCGCAAATTGTAATTACCACAACGCATTACAACATAATATCCAATTGAGTCCCTGCACTCTTTTTCGCATATTTCGGGTGTGAATTTAATGATACGCAAGGAACAGCAACAGGATCCGTTTGGACCAAAGAAAGTTCGCCCCGAATTGGCATGACTTCTGTGAAGGGCATCGCGTTTTTGTTGTGTTGGAACGCGCCGAACTTTGTTAATAACATAATAGCGCAAAACATTGTATTGGCATTGGAATTCAATTAGCACACAGCAGTTAACTCATCTTAAGGGAACAATGCCGATGCCGCCTCGTTCCAATCATCATTTTGCTGCTGCTGCTGCTGCTGCTGTCCAGTGGCCACTTCCACTTTGAGGTCAATAGTTTTTTGCAAATTGCTGTTTGTTGTTTGTCGTTTTGAGCAACCGGCTCAGGTTCGAGCTGTCCCTATTCCTGTCCCTCCCCATTTTTTGTTCTCTTCCTGCACTTGAGCTCCTGACCAGTTTGGATTCTCTTGGTGTGCTCTCTGAGTTCGCTCTTGGCACACACGTGCAGGCGACCCGTTTGGTAAGATCGGAAACGTGGTCTCTAGACAAATTGCGACTGAAGCTCGAACTGCGTCCAACTGGCCAACGTAGATGCTCGAATTCAAGTACTAGATGCCATCAGGTGTCGAGTGTTTGGCCAACAATATTTGCGTTTGGGCTCACTAAACGGCAATGAGCTGCACTGAGCCCAGATAGTGAAACTCAGCGGGATTGTCAAAAAAAATAAAAAAATTAATCCATTTGGGTTTGCGTTTCGGCTACCTTTCTAAAATTGTACTGACTACTAGAAATGAGGCTTGCAATTTTGGTAGAAAGGTTATGAAACTATACATGACCATATTTTTGACATATTTTTATTCGGCATTATGTACTATATTCTATAGGAATCTTTCAGAGTACATTCTGATCGATCACTTACGAATTGAGAAGTCTTCTTTTAGTTTTGTATGAAACATAGTATATTTAAATTCTCACTTTTATAACGTTAATATACTATAACAATTCTATTTGCTTTGTAGTATTCTGGGTGTTAGATTGAAAAGTATTCTTTTTGTTGCCAGGATTTGCTTTGGAGTCTGTAATGTGCATGCTAAATTAATGCGACACAATGTCTGGAAATAGCTGCATATATTTGATTGTATTAAAGATTCCTTATTTTACAACATTTTCTCAAGTAACTAAACTTTTTTATGATTTGATCATCCACATGGGATCAACCTATGTAACATCAAAAATATTGTTATTGTTCTCCCTTCTGGAAATAGCTATTCTGTTTTAAACAACTTTTCTGTGGGAGTTTTGTTCGATATTATATTTAAATGAATCAGTATTTCTTATGGTAAGAGGAGAAGGAAATAAATAAAAAAATAACACTCTAACACTCAAGATTAAATACTCATTTGTTTAATTCTATTTGAGTAGCAGCCACAAATTGAACTTCATAGCGAAACTTGGCGGCTGAAACTATACTTTTCGAAGTTGTGACCAGTTTCATTGCTTTGCCCAACTGTGGGAGTTCGGCTTAGACGAACTTGACCCAGGTCTAGGTGCAGAGTCTCGAACTACGTTTAGTTGAAGACTGTCTGAAACTCGTTTCAATTAAAATTCTTGGCTTCGTGCAAGCAACGACAAAAAAGGCATGCACAAAGCGGCAGCCAAAGACAAATTAAAGTGGATTATGAGGAGCGCGATCGCATATACATATATACATAGATATGTATATATATGAGAAATATATATTTTTGTTACACATATATATTAACAAAGTATATATTTATACACATTTGTATATGCAATGTTTTTATATGCGTACTCTGTGTACTCTGTGCATGAACTATGTTTATTTGTATCTGGAAAGTTGCAGTTGCTTTGTATCTTTTGCTCGTTTGAGGCTCGAGTTGCGTGTGTGCGTGTGTGTGTATCTGGCGCATTTAAGTAAATTTTGCAGAAATTGGTGCAAAAGACAAAAGAAAAGCACATAAAATAATAACAGACGCAATCTGAGGACGTTGCCGGGCGACTACAACGGGCCGCCGGGCCAATGACTAAATGACTGACTAAGTGCCAAAGGGTACACAAGGGACAGCAGAGGCGCAAGAGGGGAAAGCAACAGGGGCAGGCTTTTGGCTTTGCTTCTCCTGGGCCTCCTCTAAATGCGAAATCGAAACGAAAAATCGAGAGGCAAAAATATAAAATACGAGTGCGGCTGCCGTCGCCGTCGCCGTCGCCGCCGTCGCTCATTATAAATTTTTTTAATCGGCAGTGCAGCAAGAAACATCAAAGATTCGTCGACATGGACTTGGACTTGGACGTGGACTTGGACGAGACGCGACGCAGATCCTGCAGCAAGTTTAAATATTTAAAACAAAGTCTTGAGATCTTGCGGCCTGTAAGGCTTTAGGCCTCCTATGGCCACCCCCCACTCCGCGCTGCGGGCCCGGCCCTCCCTCGATTGCGTCCCCATCTCCATTGCCATCTGCATCGTCATCTTCGTCTCCGCGTCTGACTGGTACGACATTCCAGGCGCGCGCGTTCCACCTTCGCCTTGTGCTCAGGCCGCATCCTCCATGGTCGCACACACATAATATTTTTTTGTTTTTTGATTTTTGTTTTCGGTTTCTGTTTCTGTTTTTATTTTATTTTTATTTTTTTTTTGTATTTATTTTTTGTTTATTTTTTGGACCTGTCTGCGTTTAGCTCTTTGGGTTTTCTGTCCTTTCGGTCCGTTTCGGTCTCAGTCGCAGTCTCGGTTTCGGTTTCGGTTTCTGTCTCCATCTTCGTCTCTGTCTCTGTCTCTGTTTGGGTATCTGGCAACTGTTCGTATTTCACCTGGCACTGCCGGTCAGTCATTAAATGCCCTCAAAATGCAAACAACAACTACAATAACAATAACAATAACAGCAACAACAACAACAACAACAACACCAATAACTGCAGGCGAGCACAACGCATATTTTATATATGTGTGTGGATACATAATTTTTATATTATTTATTTAATAATATTATTAAATAAAAACGTTCACAGTGATCTGCCCCTTTGTCCGGTGTTCAACTGTCGACTGACAGCTGTTGACAGATCAAGAAGAATAGCGAAAAAGTGAGGGGCAGATTGAAGACGCTTACGAAGCGATACAGCGATACGCACAATGCAACTCATGCCACATTGTGTTATCGCAACAGCAATCAAACAGATGCACAACATCCAACTATTCAGAAGGCACTTCATCAACTTCAGTCCATGATTCGTGCTGCATCAAGCTGTTATAATGATTTTAACAAAAGTCAAAATTAATGTTTACATTAATAAACAACAAAAGGAATCAACATTCAAAATTTTCCTCTGATTGTATAATCTGGACCCATGTAAAATGAGAGAACAAGGATATCATGAAATGGGCATGTTGAATGTATTTTATTATCTTATAACTTTATTAGAATTTGTAAGAGAGAATATAATTTAAGTGTATTATTGATACCTGCTCAAAAGGTCGCTGTGAGTTAATAAAAGCCGTGCATTTTCGGATTTGCGAATTTAAGTGCAGTATTCATTTAGAGGCTAAGCCAAATGATGACAACCTTTCTGAGACCAGTTGAAAAATACACCTCTTTTAATTTAAAATGGGAAAACTGTAAAAACTTTGGAAGGCCCCATTTAGCATTCTTCGATCTAAACATATTTAATGTAAAGATAATTGTGTGACGCACTTGACGCTGTTTGCTGATCTCTTGTATCTTTGTATCTGTATCTTTTGTTTGCAATTTACATGCCTTCGCCGCACTGTGGACAACTGCTGCAAAATGTGCGTGGCGCAGGAAGCAGCTGCTCGAAATTCTTGGAAATGCGCATTGCTGCGTTTATTCCTTTTATTCGGACAGCAAGACCAAGTCAAATAATAACACCAACAACTTCAACAAGGTTATATGCTGCCTGTCGCATTTGTGTTTTTACGTGTGTATGTTTACAAGTTGCCGCCAGCGAAGCCAACATAATTTAATAAATTTAAATGAGACAAACGAAAGACAGGCAGCAAGAGCAGCAAACTCGGCAACAATGATGACAAGCACAAGAACAGCAGCAGCAGCAACAACAGCAACAACAGCAACAACAACAACAGCAGCCACAACAACATTATTAGAAGCTGCTGCCAAAACTGTGCTCTGACAAAGCTCTGGGGTCAATAGTATCCATGGAATTCAATGCTTTTGCATTTGGCCAAGAGCTAAGGCCAAGTCTCAAGATGTTTGCTGCTGCTGCCCGCTGGCCTTCTCCTTCTCTTGCTAGCCTGATCGCGCTATCTCTCTCTCTCTCTCTGTCTCTCGCTATGGCGAAATGCTCTCATGGGCACACAAGGAAGCGCATTTTTAAATGCCAAAACAAATGGAAAAATTAAAGCCAACAACGAAGCGAAGCGACGCGACGGCAGCCAACATAAACGTAAACGTAAACCTGACCGGCTGTAAAAAATGCATCTAAGCTGCTTTGCTTTTTTACCAACTTTTACCAACTGGTTTCTGGCATTGCCAACCAGCAACCAACAACCCAACCAACCCACCCCAGCCACCGCTTGACGATTCCCAGATTTTTGCAGCTCACAGCTAACACAGCTCAACGGCAGCCCGCAACACTTTTATTATATGCCTTCATCTAATAAGCTAACCTGGGTGCAGGCAACGAGACGATCGGGGGGACGGTGGCTGTTACTGCTGCTGCTGCTGCTGCTGCTGCGGCGGCTGCTGCTGTTGTGTCTATTGAGCTATCCGTGTCCAATTGCAAAGCCCAGATACATACACATGTTGTGCTAGTCGCATTGGTGGCTCGTCCGTTCTTGGGTTCATTGGTTCTGGCTCGTATCGAGTGCGATGATCACCAAACATGATCATTCAACTTTGCTTTTTAACGCCAAATAAAATAAATCAAATTCCACTGCGGTCGTCGACTATAGCCAGCAGTCAACCTAGAATTTAACTCTACACCCAAAAAAAAAAAACAACAAAATAACTCATAGAAAGTTTTCTTTTATGTCTTTTTTAAGTGTGCAAGAACTTTATACTAAAAAGTTAAAATACCAAATTAACTATTTGATAAATATCTCATTTCTTTCTTCGTTTTACAAATATTTGCCATATCAAAGAAATTAAATATGTAAAAGGGCTTTTTAGAAACTTATTAAATAATTTAAGATGTAAAATGTTAAGCAATTCTAATTTTCCCAGCTTATCTTAAAATTGTATTTTGTAATTTAAATTTAACAAAAATTCAACAGCTTAGCTCTGAAATTTTAAAAACTCATATTCTAAAAATGGGCACATATATATCTACATATTTTTTATAGTGTAGAAGTGTAGAGAGGCTCAGAATTTGCCAGACACCTTCGCACAAACCGGCCATAAAATGCATCTATTAGTTGTAAATTCCCAACAGGGCACAACAACAACATCAACAACAACAACTGGTCTGTATCTGCATCTGCATCTGTCTCCTGTCTTCGAGGGCCGAAACGGTTAAAGCTCGTAATTATTTTGGCTTTGCTTAGGCAGTTGGCATAGCTTAGTTTTACCTACTCCTAAGTGACGATCAATGTCGGTGTCTTAGGACATAATAAACTGAGGTATGCCAAAATGCTGCTGCTAACTAAAGTCGAGAACCAAAAAATAAAATAAAAAACAACCGACAATAACAGCATCAAGCAGCACCAAACACGAGAAGCAAAAAAAAAAATAAGTAAAAATAAAAAAAAATCAGTAACTGAGACCAATACAGAACTCAATGACCGAGCCGAGGAGCGTAACATGTTGAGCCAGAGATTAAATTCAAATAAATCGACATGGTCGCCTGGAAATGAAAACATTCACAGGAACCAACGACAATAACAACAACAACAACAACAACAACAACCACGACAACGCCACTATGAGTATAACAACAACAACTACAACAGAGTACAAAAGATATATGCTTTTTAAGTGAAGCGAATTCGACTCGTTGATATCCTGTAATGGTAACTGTTCAATGAATTTAATGACAGCCTTTAACCAATTTTGTATAAAGCATAAGCCGTTAGTTCTGTCAATTTTTGGACGAGATAAGCTTACGAGATTATTTAGTTAGTTTACCTTAAGGGATAACTAAGATTTCATTTTGTTATCGATAACTTCTTCTGTTATGTTTTTCAGGATTATGATTTTGCTATCTTCTTAAGATAAAACACGTGTTTAGAGAAAATGTAAATAATTGCTAACACTTCACAAATATTTATTTATTATTTATTATTGATTGGATATAAAAACAAATATAAATGTAAATTGAGAATTATAAACACTGCGATTTTAATCGGCTCAAGATTTATAACTATCTATAATAGGTTTTTATATGATTAAATATTATTAAGGCAATAAAATATACATACTGCATTTGCAACATTCCAAAGTGAGCCTAGAAAATAGAGTTGACATATTGTTGTATCTGCCCAATATTTGAACAGAGTAGTCCAAATAGTAATGAGTAGTGCCTAGTTCAGCATTGCGTATGCCTTAACCCGACCAGACATCATTGGGAGCTAAAGTCGAGAGGCAGTCAACCTCAAAGCAGTTTGGGATTTGCGTGGCTTTGGCCAGATACCGAATTGAGGAGGTAGGAGGCAGATCAGAGCAGATCGCAGCGGTCGCAGGGCGCAGCCAATTTGCGAATATTTTCATTTCAATTGCGCTTTGCGGCTTCCAGGATGAGCTGAGCTGGGCATGTTTCGGTGTCTGTCTCTGCATCTGCGTCTGCGTCTGCGTGGCGGCCATTGACACAGGTCACACATGTACAAGGCAAGGCCAGCCAGAAGCCGCTGGCTTGGCTTGAAGTGGCTCAACTAGAGCTGATTCGCGCACCATTCGCAGAGAGAAAACGTCACTTGGTTGCATGATCTATGCTCAAGTTTTGCCGCTCACCTGTGTGCCTGGACTTGGGTCTGGATCCACTGGCTGGGGCCATGGATCAAGGCAAGGCTATCATTAGTGGCTGCCCGAGGCAAACAGTTCTCTCGCTGTCCGCCAATGGCTTTTTGTTTTTATATATGCATCATCGCCTTTTGTTTGCGAAAAACTTTCTTAAATTCTTTAGCTGCAGCAGCGTCGACTGCTCTGCCGACGCAGACTAGTTTCGTATCTTGAAGTTGAAATAAAAATTATTTACGATCGTTTTGTCAGCAGCGGCGGCCAAGAACTGGACGCAGACTGATACAGAGTCCGAGTTCAACTAAAACTGAGACAGTGCACTGCAAAAAATACGATGACAATACATTTTTGGCTCTGCTTTTAGCAGAATCACATATTTCTGCACAATTTTATTTAACTTCCAGGGTCATTAGATATTTTTCAGATATTTAAAAAGAAAACTTGTCAACATAAGAAATAAAATACGTGCTACAATTTAAAAATAATTTCTGAAAAGTGTAACGAAATTTAATAAGCCTTTTCAATTTATAGAAAGTACTTTGTTCACAAAAATGATTATAATTTTTTTTCAGGGCGATTAAGGTGTTGGTGTGGCATATGTTTTTTCTGAGTGTTGCGTGTCCAGTGGCCTGGCCACCTTCAACACAACTGTCGTTCATCTCTCCAGCTACCGCCCCGCCCCGGAACGCCCCGTCTTGCCGCACTTGTTGTTGCTGTTCTCGACTTTGTTGTATTTCACGCTCATCAAACAAGCAGCGACAACTGTTGCATCTACCTCGACTGCCTCTGGCTCTGTTGCTATCCCCCTCTGCCCCCTTCATCAGTCCGTCGCTAAGTCTGTTTGTTTCTGGCCAGGTCGCCAGCTCTGGTCTGGTTCGCTTTGGTCGCCATTCAGCGTAAGCGCTGCCTTGCGTGCCGCTCGGTTAATCGGCTATGAACAGTTATCGGACTGGTTTTATTGGGTAGCGTTTGTTATGTGTAGCGACTGTAGCCTCTGTAGCCTCTGCGACTCTGCGCCTCTCTGGTTGTGCATTTGGTGGTTTTCGATGTGGATGTGGTTGTGGTTGTCGTTGTGGTTGCGCCTCTGCTATGCGTTCATTTGTACGGCCTGGCCCAGGCCGGCTGGCTATTTATATTGGAATTAGTGCGCTTTGAGGCGATAAGCGTTGTGCGTTTTATAAGCGTGTTCACTTGGAAATTTAGATAGTAGCTGTGAAGCACCAATTGGGCCAAAACGTTTCCGAGTGTCAAAAAGTATCATTCGCAATGAGATTTGAACATTTGCAAATTACTCAACGATGCCAATTTTATGTTAATGTGGCATATGTGGTAGAATTTGTTTTTAGATGGCCTTAAATGAATTTTATTTTACGAAATTATATAAAATTCAGTTGCGCATCGGAAGTTCGAAATTATTGATTGACTTTTTTATTACTACATTTTTTTTAAACTTTATTTGAAAATCAATAAAAAGCTTGCATTCATTTGGGCAACGTTGATTTTTCCAATTGGGCCAAAGAATGCTTTATTTCTGCAGCTAAGTTCAAAAACACACACCAAACTCGTATTGCATTTATTTGGCTTCGTTTAATATATTAATTTAAAATTATTGATTCACAATAAATAAAATTGAATTAGCAACTTAATAGTAATTTCTGCTTATAAGTCTGACAACTAATTTTAGTTATTGTTATAGTCATCAATAATTCCTAATATAATTAGCTCTCTTTTGCAATTATTTCAGCTGATCAAGAAACCTCTGCAGAAACCTCTTCTGAACATATTCATGAACATATATCAACTGAATTTCTTTAACCATTATTTAGACAACAATTAATTTGGTTCTAATCCAGAAAAATGGTGCGTTGACCTTTTCAACTTTGTTTTGCGTTGCAGCACATTGCAGGTGTTTACTAAATGAATTCCAATTTGTCGCCTGTTTCAAATTGTCTCCTTTGTCACAGCAGCTGAAAATATCCACTTTCAACAAAGTGGTGCCGAACGATTCGTCTGGTGGCTCCCACCTGCCCACCTGCCCAATTGTCCAACTACCCACCTGCATTGTGCCCCGCTTGGAACAATGTCAAACCTGAAACGCGACACTGGCCTTGGCGTAGACGCCCCAAACAGTGCCCACCCTGCTCGTGTCACAGCCATCCCCTAGCACTTGAACGCGACAAGGACTTTTGGTCGTCCATGCTTGGATGCGATGCGTGCAGTGGTGTGGGGGCAGGAGTTGGAGGCTGTCCTTTGTTTGCATGTAAAATGCTAGTTGGTGGTACGTTTTACTATCTATACACATACACACACACGCACACACCACACACACACAGACAGTTTGACTGGCTGGCAGCCATTTGTATTTATGGGTCGAGGCTACTCGAAGCACGTTGGGACGAAGGTTGACTTTGACTAGGCGGAGCAGCGAGGTCGTCTCCTGGCTGGGTTCGTTGACAGGCCTTGTGTGTGATTGTTAGGAGCTGGGTGCGCTTTCCCAATTAAAAGTTGTGGGCATGACGAAGGTTGAACAAGCGTCGTTGCTGAGTGTTAATAAATCTGCGTGTTGCCTATTTTTCAGCGCAACTGATTGCGCTGATATAACCTTTCAAACTGAGATTAGTACAAAAATTCCGATCTTATTTGCATGACGTCACTGTGGCTCTATGACGTAATTTGTATGCGAGCAATAACGTCAGCATTTTGAGTTTGCCTGTAAAAGTAAAAAGCCGACCATATTTTCATTTAAGTTGACTTCGATTGGCATTTAGAACGCCCACAATCACATTCACTGATACACACACGACAAAATAAAAAGTAGGCGCTATTGTATATAGATATAGATATAGATATAGATATAGATATAGATATAGATATATATAAATAGCTACTTCTCTTGCCGGTTCGTTTTGCTGTCACTCTTTGTCACTGTTTCGTACCTCGTTTCGTCGTTTGTTTCATTCATTTTGTTGCATACTTTGTGGCGCTTGCCTTTGGCTCTTTGTAAAGAAATCAATTGCGCTCTGGGCACCAGCTAAGGTTGAAGGTTGTGCCCCACAGTTGTAAATGAAATTGACAGTGGTGTCGACGCTTTCAATTAGTTTACTCATATTTTCAGCCCAATAATGTTTGTGTCCTGCATCTACTCAGAAATGGAGTTGTTCAATGGATTTTCAATATATTAATATAAATAGCAATCAAGTATTAATTGTTAACTTGTGAATAAGGGGAGAGATTGATTTATTATAAGAAATAAATAATAAAAATATACGTAACTAACTTGAAGAATTTATATTTTATTCTATTTCACGGAAGTGAAAACCTAAAGAAGGTCACTGAAATTAGTTGTTATATTAAACGAAATTATAATAATGAGGTTTAATTTGATAAATACTTCACCTAAGCCAATTTACTAATTAATTGCTTCATTTTTGTATTCTTTTTTGCTTTCATTTGCATTTATTTAATTGATATTTTTCATTACAAACATGTTGTAAGTTTTGCAAGTCATCTGCCAGTTCTTACAGGTACATATATTAATCAATATGTGTATACATTTTAAATGGAACTTCAGTAGTGCTACCCTCGTGTATCTTGCTGTTTACGGTTGCTGTCAAGACGCGCAACCTGTCGCCCCCCATCCTCATCCCCATCCCCATCCCTTCTGACCCATCCACCTCTTTACGAGAGCAATAAAAGCCACACGCATTCGTTCGCTTCACCTTTGTCTGCCCATACCTCTATCTAGAGCCCTACTCATATCCATACTCATGCCCGTTCTAGCCCACGCTTGCCTTCCTTTCATCCCACACTTTTATTATGTGTCCTTGCACGGGGTCCACGCCCAGATTTACAATGGCAGCCGCCTCTTTGCGCTTTTGTTCCCTTTTGACTTGGGTCTCTTGCTCGCTCGCTTTAAACGCGACACAAATTGCCAACGTTTTTGCATCCTTTGCCATATTTCTTGCTGTATACAAACTTACGAACGTAATTGAGTACACTAACAAAAATAATGGCAAAGTCTGATTTATTAAAATAAAAACAGCGGTTGTAAATTTGTAAGTATTCAAGAATGAGAGTTTTCAGTTTACGAATTGAAAAGTTGAAAACAACAATTTCAGAATATGATTTTTTCTGATTTTTTCTGACAGTGTATTTGTCTGTGTGCTTACACAGCTTTGTATGTAGCAATGCATGAAACATAATTACATATTGTGCGCTGTCACTTTTGGTGCTGGCAACGTCGTCGTTGTTTCTGCCACACGGCGCACAAAGGCACACACACACTTTCATGTACATCAACACCCAACTGAGTGCTCCACCTTACTGTGCTGTCGCTGTTTGTCATTTGTTGTGCACACAAACACATATATATACACATATATATATTTATATATATATATATATAGATATGTATGTGCACTTGCATGGAAGGGGGCTTTAAATTCCCAGTTTCCTTTCCCATTTTCATGAGCATTTTGCTCAACGTTTTGTTTTTAGTTGTAATTTATGTAATTATTAACATTTTCGCTTTTATGCTTCGATGTTGCTTCTGGGCCCCTGCCGTGTTTGTTGTTGTTGTTGTTGTGAGTGTTATTGTCACTGCGGCGTCCTTGCTGTTGTTATTGCTGTTGTTCATCTTCTTCTTCTTGGTGGTGTCACTCTGTTGCTGTTTTCATTTAAATAATAATTTCATTGCGAAATCCTCCAATGATGATTTGTGCGGGGGACCCCATTAAAAACACTGAGATGAATTCTCTCGTGAAAGGGTGATAGATGGATGGGGGAGGGCAGACATTGGGGATCTTGGGATTTGAAGCTAATGAGGAAATGTTTACCTTCTGCTGTTTATTTGAAATTTTAAAACATGGCTTATACGCAATGTGAGAAGTTTTGCCCACTATCTGATTGTTAATTGGAATGCTGCGAGCATATTATATCAAAGGGATTATCTCATTAAATAGCAAGCAACATATAAACTGTGACAAACGAATATCTAATTTATGTGCATATATTATATATATTATGCTTATTAGAATATCTCATCCGGAAACTGACTTAAGCTATAACATAACGAATTGAGACTTTTGACAACCGACACTGTCTTAATTTAAATTAAAATCGACAGTTTAATTAGTGATTACTAAGCTAAATGATTTCTTTGAATTTAGTATTATTCTCATTGGCACACAAATATTATTTGTTACTAAATTTGGGCATTTTTATTACATGTTCTTTTGTGTGCTGTTTACTTAAAAAATATTAATTAAATTAGATAGTAAGCTTAGATGAATCAATTTTGTAGCTGAATATGATTTTTTTATGCGAAGAAGTCGCTTTATTATGTATATAAACTCAGACATCAGCATACCTTCAAACACTAATATACTCACCGATAAGCGCACACATACATATAAACAGACAAAGATAAACATATGTATGTATGTGCACATCCTTGGCATGGCATGGAAAATCTGCTCAACTAATGAATTCAAGCGTATTAATTATTACGCATACGCCACATTGTGCGAAGGACGTTGAGCAGAGTCAACCAACCAAGCGGCCCTCATACCAAGCGCCTTTACACCTTACAACCAGCACACCCTAACCTCAAGCACACGCCGACGCCCACCCCTCCTTCACTCCTTGCTCTCGAACTGCGCCCATCAACCCGCTCAGAGGCGCAAATTGTGCCAGGCTTCGTCGTTGTCGTCGTCCTTTTTGCTGGTGATGCTTCCTGCCGTTTAGAGGCTGCCAAAAAACATTTATACAATTTTGCACGGAAATATACATACTTATATACATACACACATACACACACATATACACACACAGACACAAACACACGCAGCGCATAAAAGTTTAAGCAGCGCAGCAAAAATGCCAAAAAGTTTCCACAGCATTCAACACAGAAAATGGCACAAAAAGCGAGCAGCAACTGCAAAAAATGCCAAGAAAAATCTATGAAAACGAAAATTAAAGCAAAAAAGACAATTCAAATCTGACAGAAGTGAGGGAGAATGGAGAATAGGGGAGTGGGTCTGGGGTGAGTGTAACGGTGCAAGGAAAGGGGTTGTTGTTGTAGCGTCTGCTGCTTTTTATACGCCACTAAAAAAGGGTAGAATAACTTTTTAACCCAGCGCGAATAACTTTTTTCTTGTTTTAATTTCATTATAATAGTCGATAGAGAAATTTTAAGCTTAAAGCGTCGCAGTTAGATATCGAAGTATCGTATGCGGTTCTAGGAATTGAAAGCCTAATTGGTTATTGTGGGTTATTATAGAAATCTGGGCTTACTTTTCAAATTAATTAAAATGTATCTACATGTAAACAGCGGAAAATGTAATAAATCGTCATTAAATATTCAGGTCTCTATATAATATTGTTAATAAATATTAATTTAATTGTAATATGATATATAAATAATTATAGAAATATTCATTGATTAAAGAAAAATGAATTAGAAAAATTAATTTAAGTTGTCAATAATAAATAAATGTAAAACAATATTAATTTAAAACTTCATTCGCCTTAGAATATTGTCTGCTAATATTAATTTAATCGTTTAATTGCAACCAGTACATAATTTTAGTGAAAGATTTAATTGGTAAAATTTATTAAATAAATTATTATATATATATATATATTTTAATACTCATATTCATCAAATGATTCATAAGCATTAATTTAATTGCTTGGTCAGTTTAGGTTGGGTTTGACCAAGGTCAACACACTTAGGATATTTTTGGCCCGTTATGATACCGTATGGATCTGAGATCCTTTCCAAAGCAATCATGTGAGCATGAATCAGGGGTAGACCAGCCAGTTGCATCTAAATTTATTTAATTGAATTTAATTGCTAAATATGAAATAAATATGAAATATGAAATAAAATAATTAAATAGATAATTATTTAAATATTTAAATATTAGTTTAACTACGTAGTTCAAGCCAGATGTAACTGTGCACCATTGATTACTGATTATGAAGGGCATGTGAACTTCATTACATTTTGTATCTGAAAAGGTAGCAAAACTTGCCTTAAAAATCCAAGCTTGAGCTGGGTGTGGTTGGACTCATTTTTAGTGGGTTGGGTCTCAACAACTCTTGGTGACACATAAGCGATGCTGTGTATAAGTAAGTGTGTTTTTTTCATTGCTCTTCTCGTAGTTGTTGCTGTTGCTGCTGCTGTAGCTGTAGCTGTTGCTGTTGTTGTTGTTTTGCCTGCCACATGGCACAATGGAGCTATTGTTGTTGTTGTTGTTGGGGCTGCCGTTTCGGTTTCTGCTGCTGCTGCTGCTCCTACGTTATCATTCAGCGTGCAAGCTGTTTGCTCATTGTCTATTTATGCAAACACACACACACACACACACATGCACATACACGCACCTACATATACACCGTATATACCAGAGGGAAGGACACAGAGGGAGCGTCAGAGAGGGAGTGACAGCGCGAGAGAGAGGGGTAGAGAGCGAGATATGAGCACGTAAACCAACGCATTTGAGGGGCCAACTGAAAATGGGCATCTCCCTTCGAGGAGGTGGGATTGGGGTTGGGGTTGGGGTCTACCTCTTACCCACACAATGCACGTGTGTTAAACAGACAGTTACAATTTGTATATCAACTGCGTTACAGCATGTGTACAGCGTGTGTGTGTGTGTGTGTGTGTGTGTGTGTGTGTGTAAGTAAGAGTATCCTTCACAGCGCCAGAAAAGTGACGGCGGTTGTGTTGCATACACACATATATATATATATATATATATATTTGTGTAAATATGCTGATCTGCCCTCGCTGTGAGTGTGGGTGTATGTGTGTGTGAGTGTGTGGTAAAACAGACTTTCACAATGCATTTGCTGTACTCGACTGCCACACCCCCGAGCAAAACAATAGCAACAAGCGTCCAGCAAACATTTGCATGGCAAATGCAGGCACTCATTGAGTGGAAGTCGAAATCTGATTGCGAGTTTCGATGATTGCTTCATTTGTTATGCGTATTAAATTAATAAAAATAATATCACTGATTGGACACACATGTAATACACACTCAGAGTACTATATTAATACCCTACCTACCTGTCTATTATGTATTAGACACTTCATGTGTATCTGCTCCGTGCAAGAAATTTGTGTTGCAAAAGCCGAGCTACCTGATTTATACATGTGTAAGTATCAAATACACACAAGTATTTAGTATATCACAAATGGCAATCCACGGCTGCTTTAGTCACTTGATGGCTCAGCTAAGGGGTGGGTCTATGTACGTGGAGGCAGGGGCGGGGTGTGGGGGTCAGCTTTTATTGCCATCATGACCCGCAAATCGCACACAAAATCCGCATACGAAACTCGCAAAAGCCTATTGGCATCCAAAAACAGTCTACGAAGAATATGTATGTTGCTACCTATGTAAATATGTCCTCTGCGTGTCCTGTGTGTGCGTTACGTATGTGTGTGTGTGTGTGTGTGCGAGGATATGCTGCCCCTTGTTGATCGCTTGCCGTTACCCATTTGTCAACATTCACTCGACTTCTGTTCGCCTGGCATTTTGTGAGCAAATTTTTAAATTTTCCTCTATATACAGACGCATCTGCATACATACGTGTGTGTGTGTGTGTGCATAACTGTGCATGTGTGAGTGTGTATCATTTGTGTATGTGTTGTTGTTTGCCAACACTTTTCTGTTGACTCTTTGTTTGTTAGCCCGATATGGGAAACGAATTTTGGTTCAGTTTCCACTTTCTTGTTGCCAGATAAATGCTTTAGGAAATGCTTTAAATTATTTAGCTTCAGCTTCGAGCAACCATTTAAAATGAAAATGAAATGAAAAACAACTTATTTTACAAATACTAAAATTTAGATGAATTTCTCATAATCCTGTTAACAATCTTTTGTGTAACCAACATTCAAAGAAAGCTTCCATTCGCCCAAAAATGAACTACGGTTTTGATCCCTGTAGAAAAGATGACAGAGGTGCTAGAATTGTGTAAGGAATATTTAGATTGCATTAGAAATTTTACTAATACATTATTAAAAACTATTAAGTTTATTTCAACTAAAGAATTGCAACAAAATTCTATATCTATTTATATTTCAGACATAAATTCAAGTTGCTCAAGTAAAATCTTAATTTTTTTTTCGTATTTAATTTGTTGTTGTATATTTTATATTTTAAAACGTTTAACACTTGTTTTCCCAAATTGAAAAAAAAACTGTTAATGATTTGTTTTCTATATTGAGCTGCATATTAGTCTAATCCTACACACTTGGATGGTAAAAGCCTATATATTGACTAGCGGGCAGCTCGTTATTTATCTTCAAAATTTGCATTTATATTTGCTTTAATTTCACAGCTTCGGCTTGTTTTTCATTTTGCATTTTTGATTGAAAAAACAATATATTAAATTTGCTTAAAATGATTAAAAAGAGAAACTCAGTTTAAGTTTTGCTATCACATTCTTATCCAAAAATGTTTCAATTTTAGAAATATACAAATAAATGTATTATATAAAGTCTATTGTTAGATTTGTGTTATGTGGGTGAGAAATTCATAAGTGTACATTATTAAGCAACCATTCAGCCACCCACACATACACACCCACACACACATCTATACATACTTACACACATAAATATAGAAGCACACACACACACACATTGCCATGCACACTCACCACCCACTGGGGACACCGACAGGTGCTTGGCTCAGCTTCCTTCTCGCTCCCCGCCCCCTGCTCAGCCCAATGCGCCACTTAGCATTTAAGTGGGCGGCATTGCGGGCGCCCTGGCACTCGCCTGGCCTCCCCACACACCACCACACCACCACACCACTGCCTCACTCCCCGTGCTCTTTGCTAAGACATTTTGGTAAATCTTCTTTAACAAGCACAGCCAAAGGCAACAACAACAGCAGGCAAGAGCATAAAATGCTATGAAAAAGCAAACGAAGCCGCCAAAACACACACACATATATATATCTATACATGCATATATATATGTATATATAGGTATATATATAGAAGGAGGGAAAGAGAGAGGGACAGACACACTCAAACATAAGTCGCACACACACACACACACACACAGATAGCCAGCTAAAGCCGCAGGAGCGGCAAGGACGTTGTGTTATAAATTTTATGAGCTTGCCAGCAGCAGCAGCAGCAGCTATTCTATATATGTATGTTTTTCTGTAACTGTGTGTGTGTGTGTGTGTTGGCGTTGGCTCATAAAAATAAGTTGCACTCGTGCCACGCTTTCCACGCTTTTCTCGCATTTCGTGCGCCTCCTCCATGCTATAAAAAACTTTGCTTGGGTGTTGGCATTTGTTTCGCTGTGTGTGTGGGAGTATTTGTGAATGTGTGTGTGTGTGTGTGTGTGTGGGTGTGTGTGTCTCTTGGCAGTCAGTCAGTCAGCCATTGTTGTTGTATTTCCCTTTGCCATTGCCTTCACGTCTCTCTCTCGCTCTCTATCTTTCTCTTTCTCTCCCCATCTCTCGTTTTCTGACTCGTCGCTGCTCTGACAGGCAAGCGGAAACATAACCAGAAGGATAACGCTATAATGCCCCAGTGGTACAATACATACAAAAACATTTCTCGACTCTTGTCTCCTGTCTCCCTCTGCCTGCCATCTATCTCACTCTCTCTCTCTCTCTCGCTCCCTCGCTGTGCGTGTATTTCTCTTTCCCTTCTTCCCTTTTGTTAGCCACTCCAGTGTTGCCTTTTTCAACTTGTTGTCGTTGTTACTTCTCCACAGCTTTTGGCTTTGGATTCTCTTCCCAGCTTGTTATATATTTTCATTTCTGTTCTTTTCCCATTTTTTCCAAGGAGATGCGTTTTTTATTCCTTACACAAAATATACATAAATATACATACATACATATGTTGTAGATATGTTAGCCATCGAAAATTGTGGTTGAAAGCGAGTGAGAAGTTCTCCAGATCTGTATTTAACTGATCATTGATCATATTATATTTAAGGAAATAAAATAAATATTATTAATTTTGAAATTGCTTACTGTTTATTCAATAAATTTTAATAAATTCGTAAAATGCAGTTTAATTAGCTAACAGATTTCACATTTTTTCCCTACACTTGAAGAGCATTTGCAAGTCAACCAACTTATTTTTTATTGCATATTTATTAGAATATTTTATTTTTTAAATTTAGAATGATTAAAATTTAGAAGAATTTATTTAAAAATGTTTTTATGTTGAATTGGAAATTAAATAAAAATTTGAATGGGAAGAAACACTAAAATAATGGATTTAATAAATCGGCGGTATTAAATTATAAATGGCATTCGAGAGCAGCCGAATTAAATCGAAAATTGATAGGCGTTGGTAGCTCAGTGATTAACAAAGTTAGAAATTAAAAGGCAGAAATAAAGATTGACATAGAAAAGAAAGAAAATTAAAGAATAATAGAAAAATGAATACCAAATTCAGTTTAATGCGAATATAGAACAACACAACATAAAATCGACCAAGCAATTTAAATTCAATTTTCTTTTTTGAATTTTCTTCGCGATGTACTTGAAGAGCACTTGCAAGTCGACCAGGCCGAAGTAACCTATATAAATATCTGTTGTGTTTTTTTTTTTAGCTTTATTGTTGATGCTGCTGTTGCCTCTTTGTTGTCTCTGTCCGCCTGTTTGCGTGCGGGCGGATTTCTTTCTCTTATTTTTTGCTCGTCTCGTATTTTTGTTGTTTTGTGTGTGTTTGTGTGTTGGTTTTGTAGTATATGTTGTATTTTTTGTTGCGTATGTTCCGCATGGATTTCATATAATTTTGTTGCTTCATTCATTGTTGGTTGCATGTTGGTTAAATGTGGTGTTTTCTCTCGAGAGTTGCGAGTGGAAGCAGTGAACAATTTCATGGGATCGAGCCACGATAAACGCCCCACTCACATTCACTCACATTCTGTGCGGTTTATGTTTCTCTTTTTTCGGTATTCCCCTATCCCGTTTGAAAGCTCTGCTCTGTCTGCCCATAAAAGTATGCTACAAAAAGCAGCAAGACTCATGAAGCACGCACACACACCAAAATGGAAAAGTAAGCTCGTCTTGCATTTGATGCAGCTGCCACGCCCACCATACTATTTACGCCTCCCCTTCCCCTGGTGTCCCCACCTCCCCTGCCTGTAAATGGTGCAGCATTTGATGGTGAAAATGATTTCAGTTTCAGTTTGTATTTTTTATCTTACTCTTTTTACGATGACGCTGCCATTTCATACGCTTTGTTTTTTAACTAAGGAGTGGTCGGACGTAGGAGCTTGAATGAGAGTTGGAGGCGGCAGGGGTGTGGATGTGGATGTGGATGTGGGTACGGGTGAGTTGAGAGCAGTGACAGCAACACCAGCAACAACAACAACAAAGCGAACGCAATGTGCGCGAAAATGAAATAAACCTTGTTTGGCAGAGGGGTGCTTTTCGGGTAGAGGCGGCATGTCGGCGGGGGCGTTAACCAACTGTGCCCCCCAACCTCTGTTTTTACGCGACATCGATGCGGTGACGGAGGCCAAGCTGAACAGGCGAGAAGCGCGTATAGCAAGTGGCAATTTCACGCGGCAAGCAAAATTCGCTGAAAACGGAGAGGGACAGCAGCAAGAGGTCGAAGGAGGGGTGAGCGGGATGGGGTGAGTTCAAGATAGGGCTTCAGATGATGTTGAAGAGGGATTGAGGGGAGTTGTAGCGCCGTCTGTGCGCCCAAAAAACACATTTCGTATTCAGTGCTCGTAAAGTAGAAGCCAAAAGGGGGCAACAGGCGTTGCAGGATGGTAAGGGGGTTTAGTTGGATGTCTGACAGGGGCACATTGCTTCAGAGCGGCAGAGGGGCACAGGGGCAGAGGGGAGTTCGCAGTTACTGCTAGCTACTGTGGGTTTTAAAAATCTTGCGTTGATGTCGTTGCGTGTTGCGCTGCTTTCCATTGTTGTTTGCTGCCAGAGTTGTTGCTGTGTTTGTTGTTGTTGCTGTTGTTGTTGGGCAGCTTCCACCTGGAGAGCACATAAAATGAAACCAATGGCATAGCACCGTACAGTGAGTATATCGCCCGAAATAGCAAAATGTTAAAATTGCAGCAGTAAAACTCATCCTAGCGCCCCATAAATGAAAAATGAAACTTGTCTCTGCTCGGGCGATTTTTGAAGTGTAGCCAGCGCCGAAGACCATAAAACGCTTGGGAAATTTAAGTACGGGCTAAAACAAGGAGTACAGCTAAAGATGCCGAGGGGGTCGTAAACGGTGGAGCATAATGATGGAATAAAATAGCAACGCACACTTTTAACTAACTTCAAGCTGAACCGCAAAAATGATCTAGATAAATAAAATGAAATTTTCTAAGGCTGTAACTCAGCAGGGCTGAGATTTCTAAATCGTGAACAAATTTGACTTTTTAAGAATAAAGAATAAAAAAATATATTACTCACTCAGTTGTAATGCTTAAATTCGAAATAAATGTCTTCGGCGACGAGGGAAAAATATCCAAAATATGACTAGCTGAATTGAAATGTATTATTTTCAGATACAAATCTTATATTATTAAATATATGTGTGTTGCATAATGAACTTCTATGTTTTATTCAAAATTAGTCACAAATGAGCTGTCTAGTTGGCTGAAGCAGGAATTTCTTTTCATTGCAGTTGCTCCTTGCTTATTCACTTGCCACGCTCGCTCATGATTTTTTAATAAACGCCCTGACATAAAAAAGAAAAACATATTTGCGAACGTGGCGTATATGTAATTTTCACATATTGCGTGTACGTTGCATCAGCAAGTTGGCAGCGCGTGGCATAAAATGCAGCAAGTTGCACACTCTCACACACAGACTCACACCCGCTTCCACTCTGTCAGGGCTTATGTAAGTAATTGTTGGACGGGGGAGGAAGAGACAAAGGAGGAAGCAAGCAAAAGGCACCGCTCCAGTGTCAACATTGTGCATGGCGGAAAATGTGAGAAAAGCGAGTGTAAGCGAAACAGTTCGACAGTCTGCCAGAGCAGGAGAGAAACAAAGACAGAGACTAAGAGAGAGAGAGGAGGAGAGGGAGAGATGGAGAGAGAACGAGAGCAAGGGAGGAGGCAGGCGTGTCAGCTAGCAGCAGTAAGCGGAAGTTGAGTTACAAAATTAAATTGATCTTTTTTTTTGCACTTGCTGCGAAGAAAGCACTGAAAAAAGTTGACTCCACAGCTATGTGAAATGTACTATGTGTTCGTGTGTGTATGTGTGTGTATGTGTGTGTGGTTGTGTGTGTATGCCAACAATAGCAACGTCGCCATCGTCAGCGTAATGTGCACCGGAAACGCTGAAGTACATTCACATGCCAGGGCAACAAAAAAGGCGACTTCTTGGGATGCAACAGCAGCCAGCCAAGGAAGTTGTCTGCTGTTGCTACTCTACACTGAGCAAAATAGTCCTGTCGTTACGAGACGTTGTCGGAAGTGAAGTTGTTAAATTAGTCCATCCTTTTGCAAAATACTTCAATTATATCGACTGCAACGGGACCAGTCTAGGGAGTTGTACTCGATTTAATCTTTGTTTATTGCTCCTATTAACCCACTTCGTTGTTAATAAGTTAGTTTTAAGTAATATTAATATAAGAAATAGGAACTTTTCACTATATTGTGGTAGACTTCTTAGTTTTTGTGTTCTATAAGAACATTTTCTGAAAATAAAGTACACCAAAAATCATTTATTGTAGTCACTTTTTCGTCAGTGTATGTATGTGTGTGTGATGGACACCACCAGACACCGATGCACTCAGACAGAGTAAGGGATGCATTCAGCAGCAAACCGAGCTAGAGAATGACTTGCAAACGCGAAACGATTCTGCTGGCTCGCTGCTCGCTTGTCCAGTGTCAGCTGTCAGCGATTTCCGACAAGTCAATGCGTGTGGTATTAACATCAATGCATCAATGCCTTCGAGTGCCACATGCAACATTAGAAATGTCAATAATGCGCAGGCGGTGATCAATTTTTCGGGCAACACAACGCGACGCAACTGATGAAGTGGCAAACACACCAAAAGGAGAAAATAGTTTGTTGACAAACTTTGCAATAATGCTGCCAAAGCAGGCAAATACATTCTTGAAGACGACCCATACCCCAACCCAATCTTCACCACTCAGCCGGCACCCTCGGCGCCAGTGCGACTGCTGTTAATATGACAAAAAACAGCAGCAGCAAGAAATGCAAAAAGTTTCCCTTGCAATGAATCCGCAGCCCGGCCAACCGGGCCAACCCGGCCAACGCCTCACTCAGCCCCTTTTCCACAAATTGCAGACCAACTTTCTGCAACGCTTTGCTCCATGTAAAGGACCCCGGCAACAAAAACAACAATAATAGCAATTACAACAACAAAGCCAGACAAATTTAAAGGCAAAGCTCGAAAGCAGCTTCAGCGACAAAAGTTTCTGCCAAAAGCAACTAAATGAAATTTTCATGCTGCACTCAAAGAGGGGCAACAAAAAAAAAGTTGAAAATGGATTCGCAGTTGAATATATAATATATATACATATATATATCTTTATATATATTATACCTTATATAATATCTGCTATATTTATACCTGAATTTGGCATAATGCTCGGTCAGACAATTTTAATATATGAAACATTTTTACATAGACCAACTTGAGTTTTCTTAGATCTCAGCTCATTCTTATTAAATGCACGAAATGAGGCAAAAGTTTTTGCAAAGGTGTCACCCAAAAAATTATTAGTTTTTTATCGATTGATTTCTTTTAATCTTGTTTTAAGGCGTTCAAGGAAATTTGGGAAATTAGCTGCACGAAAAAGTGCGAATTGCGCTAAAATACTTATGCAACTTTGATGTTTCGATAAATAAGGATAATGAAAAATGTTGTTTTTTTTTTTTGAATTCAAGTTTTTCAATTATAAAAATGATTGTATTCGAAATAAAATATAATGTAATTTGAGAGCAAATGCAAAATATTTCTATTTTATTCAGTTGTATTATTTTGTAGAATTTCGGCTGCTTGCAACTTTTTGAAAGTGATTTTTGGCATAATATTAATAGCTAGCTATTGGTGGCTCCGTTTTCTATACTTTATAAAAGCTTAATAATATATAAGTTTCACCTCAAGTTTTAAGAGAATTTCCTTGCCTCATCCACATGCCTCCCATACTTGAATCTAGCTGAACTTTCGCACTGTCAAATTCCCAACTTGCCTGCGCTGGCAAGTATGCAACACAATTCGCCTTGGGGAGGTGGGTAGTTGGGTCTTGGAAAAGTTTTTGAGGGGTTTCATGGTTGGCTTGTTTGTCTGTTGTCTGCGGCCCCAGGGCAGACAACTGCTGGCCACTGCCAGTGGCCATAAGTCGACTGTTAAATGCTACTTACGTCTCAGCTTCATATGCCATATACCAGCAACTAGCTTCCCCTTACCCCTCACCCAGACCCCTACCACCACCACTCAAACTCCCAGCCATTGCTGTTCTAGAGGCAGCATCTTCGGGCAAGACCTATGCCTATTACTTTTGGCATAAAACTTTGTCCTCTTCAGCGTTGACTTCTTTCATTCGCTTTTGGCTTGCCAACTTTTGCCCAGACATTCTCTGCTTGCCTCCACTGGCTTCTGTTATTCTACAGCAGTTTCTTTTTTACAGGAGTTTATAAAAGCAGCTTGGCGAGTGGTGGGGCTGGCATTTTTTGGGCGTGGCACCTTTGGCGTTTTAATTACGCAAAAGCGCAAAAGTTTGCCGTGAAAGCGAATGCAAATTAATCGATATCGTTTAAGTTAATGTAACGCCCACAAGAAGACGAAGACGGTGCTTTGATGTTTTTTTTTTTTTTTCTTTTTGTTTTTATGGCCACGACGGGATAACGGTCTGCCGGGCAGTGGGGAGTGGGGAGTGGGATAAGCAGCATTAAATTTATACAGAGCATAAAATCGGAATGCGGCCTAGAAATCGACATCGATATAGACATAAAAATTGAAACAGTATTCAGCTACTTTTCACTGTTTATATATGCTAATTAATTGGCCTTTAACTATGTGCTTGGCCAGCTGCAGCTCCGAAAGTGAAGGGAATACCTAAGCGGAACAGTAACAATAGTTTCGAGTATCAGCAGATGGTCCATAAATGTTCATTTCGAAAAAAAAATAAATAAAAACGATCCACGTTCATGGCGACAAACAAGCCAAAGTGACTGCCAATAAATCAACAACAACAATAACAACAATAAGCTGGCCAACAAACTTTGTCTAATGAGATTTTTCAACTTATGACAAGTTATGCTAATTCAGCGGCTGCTGCCAAAAAAAAAAACGAAAAACAACAAAAAATACGTATCACATAAGGCAGCATTGCGGGGGAGCCAAAAGCGTTTGCTATTGTTTAGACACACCGAACCCAACCCCTCCCCCCACCCATACCTAAATTCCATGGGAAGAGCTAAGGCAAGAGCTGACCCAGTCCATAATGTAATTATCCAATGAAAACCTCTTAAATTTCAAGTGTGTTTGCTGTTCGAGGTTTTGGTTCGGTTCAGTTTGAGGAGCTGTTTTCATAATTTAAATATTTTAGGTGAAATTAAAGTTTGTTTTGGAACAGCAAAAAACTTTCAAACCAATTCAAAAATAATTAAATAAAATTGTACAAAATAATTTCATTTCATCAAAGCTATTTATTAAATGGATACTATACTCAGAAGATAAACATATTTTGTTCACTTGCTTATTAAACTGCCCTCGCAAAAATAACAAAATAACATTTTTTTAACATATATTCAAAATATAGAGCACAATTCGTAACCAGTAACCAGCAACAGTCAAGTTTGGATACAAATTTCCTTCCACTGTGCTTTAATTTAGAACAAATCAATTAAATCAAATTAATTTAATTTGTTATCACAATATTTGTCTGCACTTGCACAACTTGACTTCCCTTCAATTACCACAATTCCCTTTGAAATCAACATTCAATAGCCGACTTTGCACTCCTAACACTCTAAGTGCATAATATTATTGTTATTCTAAGAAGCATTTATACTGTCAACAATTTGTTATTGAGCAAAGGCGATTACATAATAGCTGTCCGCATACGGACAGACTCTGTGTGTATGCCGAGAGCAATGGAGATAGATGATACGAGTTGAAAAGATGTATGGCTAATTTTTGGCAAATAAAACCAGATGACAAATGTGCGAAACAAACACAAACCGAAATACCAAAATAAACGTGTTGCAGCCAAACTGGCTAACTGGCTCGAGACATGCGTGGGACGCGCTCAAAATTATATTAAAAAAAAAATATATATATATATATAAATAAATAAATAAATAACGTAGTTTTTTCAAGATATGTTATAAAAGAAAACGAACAAACAATAAAACTCAAAGCTGTGAAACCGGCTTGAAACTATAAAAAAAAAACGCTTGGCTCGCTTGACTGCCTAACGCATTTGCACCCGCACTTCTGGCTGCCCCTACTCCACTCGCCCCCCTATTTCATTACCCCTTTAACAGCACACACACACACATACATACTTACATACACCAACGCACTTAATAAACGTTACGTATACGCAATGCTGTCGCTGCGTTGATACGCATTTGGTTAATCGCGTAAATGCTTTTAATAAATATGTTTCTTGCTTGGCACATTTATTGTCATAATAGCCAATAAAGCAAGCGCGCACACTCACACACACACACACACACACAAATAAGTATGTTAGTGTGTATGTCCTCTTCAATGCAGAGGCAATGACACAAATGTTTTATGGCCCTGTCAGGCAACAACTCCTTTTGCCACTGGCCACTTGCCACACACACAAAAGCTAGCAGGCACAATCTAATTCATACTCATACGCACACACACACACACACACACACACAGACACACACGCACAGTTGAGTGTTTATTTGTTGGCTCGCTTTTGCTTTTTGGCTCCACACAAAATGCATTTCTAATTAAGTTAATTGCGGCAAATGCGAAACTTAAGTCACTAACCTAAATTAATAAAAGCCTGCGCAAAACCAACGTATGATTGAAATGTGTGTATGTGAGTGTGGTTGTGGTTGTGTGTGTGTGTGTGTGATTGCTACCCAGAATATATGTAGGTTGCTATATGCCCTACATTAAGCGAGTCTTCTGAATATCGAAAGCAAAAAGTTTCTGCTTTCAAGCTTGGAATATAAAATAAATTTCATTTTATAGCTTAAAGCTTATTTTGGATTATTATTTTATATAATTATATATATGCCTAAAGCTCCAAAGTTGATTTTAATCTGTATAATAAATAGTGCCTAGATCAACAGAACATTATAATAACGTTTAAGACTTATATATTTTAAATTTAAATTTTATAATAAAAAGGGCTTAAATCTATAGAATTTTCTAATATTGCTTAAAACTTCAATCTGATTTTAATCTATAGAGTATATAGTGCTTGGATTTGTCGAGCTCTATATTCGAAGCCTTTGCAGGCTATAGCCAAGTGTTCATTTCTTTAATGTACAATACGTTATTATATATTACATTAATTATAATTATATTCATTAGACTCTTCTTCTTGCAAGCTAGAATCAAAAGTTCATAGCTTATATGTGCACTCATAAATACAGTAAAGGAACTTGGAGCTTTAATGTGCTTTCACAAAAAGTGCCAAAAGCTTAAGTGTGTACATGTTCTTTAGAATTAATTTATTAAATTATTTTATAGTTTAGCTTCTCCCAGCACTTATTTGACGAAAACGAAACTGCAAAGTTAATGTAATAAATATATCCTAAGCCTTTAAGTGATATTCGTCTTTTAATTGTGAGTTGATAAATTAAGCATGAATAACAAAAGCTTTTGTCTAAAGTTGTTAGTCAACATTAAATATATTATAGTATTTGTTTAGAATATATTTGGCATAAATTGCAGATCGTTTTTCTTTGATAAATAAATATATCATTTTCATTTCATATATTTCTGGTCTAATCTGGAGTTTCCCCAATCCATGTAACAAATGTTCGACTAAATGCATATATTAAATTTTTTTTTTTTATGTAACTCAATTCAATTGATTTGTATTTTTTAAGTATTCCGTGTTTTTCTTACATAAGTAGACTTTAATTAAATAAGAAAAAAAAGCAAATATAAATAAATTATTGAACTTAAACCAAACTTCCCCTTCCAAATGTAAGTAGCGCAACAAATGTTGCTTCGTGTTGCGCGTCTTGTTGTAATTTCATTTAATAACTGTTTTGTTGTTGTTTATGAAACATTTGCCGACGGCTGTCGCTTCATTTCACACAACCAACAGCACCAAACAAGTACGCGAAGCAGGCGGAAAGAGACGCAAGGAGGCGCAGCCGGAAGTCAGCAGCGTGCGCGTGTGTTGCCAAAGGAAGGCCACAATTGGGACGGGGAAGGGGAAGGGGAAGGCTGAAGGGGAACAAAGGGACAATTGGACAATTGGACGACTGGACAGCTTGGCAACTGGGCAACCGACCGCCGTCTGTGGTGTCAACGATATGCCATTGGTTTGGTTTAGTTCAGTTCAGTTTAGTTCTTTTCGGTTCGGTTTGGTTTATTGTTCCACTTTTCATGTCAAAAGTTATTGTAATTGTGTTAAGGCATTTCCCGTGTATATCCTACACACGCACACACACACACACACACACACACACACACAATCACATACGCAACGCAAGCTTACGAAACTCTTGGGCTATAAATAAAAATCGTAGCAGCAGCGCGCGTGGGGCGGTGCGGGGTGCGGGGAACGGGGAACAGGCAACGGTCGGGCAGAGCTGACACTTGTTTGACTTTGAGTCAGGCGCCTTGCTCTCCTCGCTTTCCTCGCTCTCCTCGCTCTCCTCGCTCTCCTCGCTGTCCTCGCTCTCCTTGCTCTCCTTGCTCTGCTCGCTCGCTCTCTTCTCGCATTGCTTATGCTGATTTGTCTGTGTGTTTTTTTAACGCACATCATTATCATTCCGTTTGTGTTTTGAACGGGCGCCCAGCAGCTGAGAGCAGGCAAACAGCTTGTTCCTCGCTCCCCACTCTCTCGCTCTCGCTCTCACTCTCTTCCTCTCCTGCTGCCAAACACAAACAAATAAAGGAGCAAAAAAAAAGCTTATGGTTTTTACTGTTGTTGCCAGGCTTCGTTCTCTCTCTCTCTCTCTGTTCCTCCATCTCTCTGCCTTGGCTCTTTTATTTTTATTTGCTGCTTGATTTTTGTTAGATTTGTGTGTGCCTGTGTGTGTGTGTGTGTGTGGGCTTCTGCTCTGAGTGGTATATAAGCCACTGAGTGTGATTTTCTCTCTGTGTGCATGTGTGTGTGTGTGTACAAATAACAAAAGGATACAACAAACTCGGAACAGAAAGTTTTGACACTTTTCTACTTGGCTTGCAGGCGACCCGAAAGCAACCCAAATAACCTGCCCCACAAGCCCCATCCCTACCCACAGAAGCACCCTCTATTGGGGGTGTTTAATGGAGCCTGCCACGTTTCTGGCACATATGTATATATAGATATATGTATATATAGGCACATATATATATATATATATATATGTGTGTGTGTGTGTGTGTGAATAGAAATGGGTCTATTTGGGCTAATATCATTGTAACTTATGATATTCATAACGTACAATTGCCAGTGGTTCAGGAGCAAATGCGGCAAGTGCTTGGAAATGTTGAATGCGGCTTGCTTATAATAATTATTTCATATCGCATCGAAGATATAATCATTATTTGAGATATAATCAATGTCAGTTTAACTATTTGCTACTGTTCTTGAAGCATGAGTGCTCGTATACCCTGTATCAGTTCAAAATTGTTAAGTGGTGCAAATATAAATACACATATACATAAATATACATATATACATATATAATATTTTATAAGAAGCCTCCCTTCTTCAATAAAATTATAAATAAATCATATCAAAAATGAGACGATTTTATTTAAGATCGATTTATAGATTTAATTTTAAAAGACGTTAAAAGAAAAGCTAAAAAGGTAAAAGTTTGATATTGATATATAAGCAACTGCAGAGAATAGAGCAGATAGGATAAATATTAAATAATGTTTTTTTTTTTATAAATAGAGTATTAAAAATAGCAGCAAAAATTTTAACAAATATTTTGTTTGCTTTGTGCTTTTTGTTGTTGTCTAAGCCGATAACTCAAAAATAATCTTGTTTATTGATTTGCGGCGTGCATCCAAAACATAAGCTTAGATGCAGATATTGACATGCAAATATTGAGACACAGTTGCAAGAATGCAGCTCAGGTTGTTGCAAAAGTGCAGCCAAGGGAGGAACTATGGAAAAACCACCAGCGACGAGAGCCACCCAAAAAAAGAAGTAGAAGTCGAAGTAGAAGCAGAAGAAGAGAAGGCAAAAAACAAACAGCAATTCCGAAATGAATTTCATTTTACAAATATATTAACAACTTTGCACAACAACAACAATAACAACAACAAGAAAAGCAGGCAAAAGCACAGCCAACATATGGAAATGGAAATACGACGTCGACTGCAGCCTCACTCCGCTGATATGCAAAAACAAGCACACATGTGTGTATGTGTGTATGCATGTGTGTATGTGTGCGTGTGCGTCGTTGCCCCATCGCACTTGTAGGGCAGGCAGCGACAGAGCATTTATGCCAGCGGCAGCGCTGCCGGCAGAACGTACAAAACAAAAAGAAAATACAGCACAAAAAAAAACAAAAACACAAAATGAAAAGCACAAAAAGCGTAACGCGACGGCAGCGACGCCAGCAGCAGCAGCAGCAGTGCCAGCAGTTACAACAACAACAACAACAACAACAACAACAATCAATTGGCAATCTGTCCCACTGAAAAAACAATTGCACAGACACACGTTCACTCACAAACACATGCAAACTCATACACGTGCGCCGTTACATGCGAGAGTGCGAGAGAGGGAGAGAGCGAGAGAGAGTACAAAGTGTGTGTGTGTTTTTGCTGGTGCTCATTTTCAGTGTTGCTGTGCTGCAAGCAGCAATGTTGCCGTGCTGCACGCCTGCCACTCACTCTCTCTCACACACACACATACACACGCGGTCTCTCTCTCTCGTTCGATCTCTCTCGTACGCTCTCTCACTCGTTCTCAGTCGCTGCCGCCCGGCATCCCCTTGATATGAAATCCAACGCATAACAAAAAGCCAATTTTGTTACTTAAATGTTTACGCTTGTGTTTATCTTTTGTATTCGGTTTCTTATTAGGTTCTCATCTCGTTCTCATCGTTTAACAATTTGAGATATGATGGCAGCTTCGGCCTCGCAGCGTCGGCGCTGCCATTGTTTACATGTATGTGTGCCTGTGTGTGTGTGTGTGCATTTGTGCCTGTGGTTTTGATTTTGATTTTTGTTCTGTTGTTGCCCGCAGTGTCAGCGGCAGCGGCAGAGGCAGAGGCAGAGGCAGCGACTGCGTTGCTGTGCGTTGTTTTTGGGGGGCTTTTGCTAATGAGTGTGATTTAGACTTGTCGAGCTGGTTTATTATTTTGCGGTGTTTGCGCTCTTGTTGCCGCTCATTGCTGCTGCTGCTGCTGGTGTTGTTGTTGGTGTTGTTGTTGTCGCTGTTTTTGTTGTTGTGTGTGCGCTTTTGTGTTGCTCTCTCCTCCCGCCGCTGTTGATTGATGTTGTTGCTGCTGCTGCCGCTGCTGGCTGCCGTTGGCTCTTGACTGTTGGTTCGACTGCGGTTCGACTGCGGTTTTGTATTTAGATTAAATAGTTTTGACAGCTTCAAAAATTGTTAATCTATTCTTTTGCACTGATTAGCATGTTTTGCTCAACTTTAAAATAGTTGACAACATTTTCGGAAACTAATTTTAGTAATGCATGCTAATTTATCAATATAATTAAAATATGGTTTAATTTTCGGATTTTTGATTTTAAACAATTATTTAATTTAATAATATTATAATTGTTTAAGAACCTTTATTTCTATCAGTTACTTAATAATATGTTTATGAATTTGTATACCTATTAAATCAAATTAATAATTTAGTTTATATTTACTTCCCGTTTCGAATATAATTTGAATACTGATATTATTTTTATGAATTTCAATATTTATTTATTAAAATATTTGAATATTTGAATTTTTGAAAAATTTCTTTTTAGAACAGTTACATAATAATATGTTCAACAATTTTTATAACCATTAAATAAAATTAATAATTTGGATTTAGTTCGCTTCAGTTTTTAGTTGACTTCATTTTGAATGTAATTTTAATAATGCGTGATTATTTATCAATATCAATCAAATGCAATTCGATTATAATTGTTATGAATTTAAATATTTATTTATTATAATAATTGCACACATTTTGAAAAACATAATTTTGACAGCGTTACTTATTAATATGTTCAGTCACTAAATTAAATTAATATACCCAGCGCAACTATCGATAAAAAGAACTCCAAACCTTCATAAAAGTCAAAAGCGCCAAACAGAATCAAAGAGAAGAACAAAAAAAATATTAAAGTCAATTTGCAAAATGAGAACGCTTCGCTCGTTCGGTTTTGATATGTTAATGTGTACAAATATGCATACAACCACACACACACACACAAACACACAGGCGAACACACACACTTAGGCGCGTACTTGCGCGTAGTGTAAGCTCTGTGTGAAAAACATGAATCCAGCGCTTAGTGGTCAAATGGCGGGGGGCAGCGGCGGGGGCGGCTTTGCTGTCGACGTTGAGCATATCTGGCATAAACACACAAACACAAACACACACACACGTACACACACATATATATTCCTATACTCACTCTCTCATTGTGGGTCGTCGTCGACGGCGCCGCTGTCGCTACAGGGATTAAGCATGACAACAGCAACAAAAACAACAACAACAACGTCAACACAACGATGACGATTGCGATGCCGATGCCGAATGACCAGGCGAATGTTTGAGGTGAAGTGGGGGCCACAAGGTAGCATGCAAAAAGTAATTGGGAGCAGAAAGAGCAGCAGCAGCAGCAGCAGCAGCAGCAGTCGTCGCAGCGACGTCGACGTTGGCGCGCAAGGTGGCGGCAGCGTTCGACACGCAACAAGTTCGATGCAACCTGCTGCGACGCCAATTTCTCTCTCGCTCTCACTCTATCTGACGGCCTGTCTCGATTTGTTGCGCTCTCTTTACTTTGTGCGCTCGGTTCGCTGGTCGCGTGTTGCTTCATAATTTCTGGCTGTTTGTTTGTTTGTTTGTTTGAGGGAGCGAGCAATTGGGGGTCACACACACACACACACACAAACAGCTATCCATATGTATGTATTTAGGTACACAGACACAGCACCAACATACTGTCAGTCATTATTTAGCGTACAAGAGTGGGTGGCGCAGAGCAGAGAAAGAGAGTGTGAGAGAGAGAGAGACAGAGATAGATAGAGAGCAGAAAAGCTTCGTGTCGTACTCGTCGCTTGTGTGTGTGTGTGTGTGTTTGTGTGTGTGTGAAACATATTGAGCAAACAAGTTCGCAGCTTCTGAGCAATGTTTGGGGTCTGAGGCTGAGTGGGTGGGCGGCGTGCGGTGCGGGGGCGGCAGTCATCGGAAGTCAATGTAACAACAAACATGCAAGCACTCGCACACATTGACACTTACATATGTATGTATAAGGCTTGTGTGTGTGTGTGTGTGTGTGCGCTCTCGTGTGGAGTTATTTAAGCTCTCTTATTATTTCATTTGTCGCTTTTAGCTTTTGTCTTTCGTGTTGGTTCGCATTTGTTGCTGTTGTTGTAATTGTTGTTGTTGTTGTTGTTGCTGACTGGGTGGCTGTTAACTGCTTTGTGTGGCTGGCCGGGTCGCTTCGTTGGCTACAAAAAATGTGGTAATGTGCGAAAGTCCTTTCGACATGCTTACCGCGACCCGTCCACTGCTGCTGCTGCCGCTGCTGCTGCTGCTGCTGCTGCTGCGTTTGTCAAAGCTGCAGGGCAGCGGCTTCGTTGATGTTGGCTGCGTTCGTTTATTCGCTGCGTGTTTTTTCTTGTTGTTGTTGTGAATTTGATTTTGCTTATAAGTTTTTTGGTTTTTTTTTTCTCCTTTTTTTTTGCATGGGCAAATGGGTGCTGCTGCTTTATGTTTGTTTGCGTTTTGGCATATTTTTTCCTCGGTTGCCGGCAGCGACGGCAGCAGCAGCATGTCGTTGACTGCAGCGACCATTTGACTTTGTACACAGGGCGACTATTTGCACGTATGTGTGTAGGATTGATTGTAAGAAACATATGTAAAACTGTTAGTCGGATGTGTAAGTGGGCGTGTGTACGAAAGGGGAGTGGGTGGGGGCAGGGGGTGATAATTTCCAGACTGTTTATTATTATGACAAGAGCTTTTTAAAGTTAAACCCGCAAATTAATCTAATTGGCATTTACAATTTCAAAACTTATTTGATTAAATTAACGATAAAATTTCCGGTTTCATTTATTCAAATAAACTATTAAATGTTGAACATTGTTTTTATATTTATCATAATATTAAGTGTTAAATTTAAGAACTGTATTATTATTCTATTTTATTCACCCTTATTTGGACTGGAACACTATTTAAATGAATTTAAAAAAAAAAAAACAAAAAACAACAACAATAAAACATGATTTTTTATACGAAAAAATAACACAAGGAAATTGAAATTGAAATTATTCGCCAATTAGAATTCGATCGGAAACTGCAGTTAAGGTTTGTTTACATATTACAGCTGAAGCACCCTGTGTTATATATATTGTTTTATGTTCAGAATACTACAACTGAAGCAGCCTCCATTATATATATGTCTAATGGCCCGCATAGCAAGGGACAGTCTTGTCTAATAACCAGTTGGGCACCCTGTAGTTGCATAGTTCTAACAGTCACACGAACACCCTGTTCTGCAAAGGCAAATCAGGTGTGATGTGGCTTGTATTACTCCCCAGGCAAAGGCACACACACACACACAACACACACACACAACTCACAACACACATTGGCTATTTTGCCAGCACGCAATTCAGCCAAAGTTTCAGATCCAATCCCAACCCCCAAACCCCCAACACCCAACACCCCCTCCCTTACAAACCAAGCTAACCCACAAAAATCTGTCAGATACCGCAAAAAAAAGGAAGAAGGAAAAAAAAACTGTTAGCAAAGCTTTCCACGTATTGTTAACGCATTTTTATCACCAACGCGTGGCTGATTGGATTCCAGCTGGGGGAGTGGGCAAAACAACTGGGCGGCATGTGTGTGTGTGTGTGTGTCGAGGGGGTGGGGGGTGTGCAGGTTGAGGGGGCGAGTAGCGTGTGTGTTTGGGTGGCTGGTTGGTTGGAGTTCAAGTTGGGCGGCATTCATTTCGATGGTTTTTGTGGGTCATTTTGTGTTGTCGCTATCACTTTCGTGGGGGAGGCGGGGATTTGAATGAATATAGGCAGTCTGTGTACATACAGTAGTAACTCGATAATAGCGACTCTTCAGTTGCCAATGATGACGATAATGATTAAATGTGCATCTATCGTGCTTTGGCCAGTCTCTGTCTCTTCAGCTCTTCAATTTCCCACATTGATAATGCTTGAATATATGCTTGGCATCTGTATAATCGGTCAATAGTCTACTCTGCTTGAATTAAGTATGAAAATATGGAAATATGAATATGGGCAGTCTATGTAAGTGCAGTAGTAACTCGATTTAGTTTCCCATTGCTCGAATCGAGTTAAAATCTATTGTTTCTCATCGCTCTGCAATCGGCCAGCAATCCAAAGCTCAAAGCTGCGCCAGCGTGGAATTTGCCAGCTGGTTGATCTGTTTATTGATCAATTGCCGTCAAGCCAAGGCAAGCTGAACAAAAAAAAAAAACAAAAAATAAAAAATTAAAAAAAAAGTACAGGCTCTGAAGCGCAGCTTGGCGCTCCACTTGCCACCAATGCACTCACTCAAATGTAAGCTCTCTCTCTCTCTCTCTCACTCTCTTACTCTTTCTCTCTCTTTCTCTTTCTCTCTCTCTCTCCGATGTGGCTCTCTTCTCAGTTTTGTGGCTGGGCCAACAGGTTTTGGAACAGGTCTCTCGGGTCTTCATTGCTTGGCTGCTGCTGCTGCTGCTGCTGCTGCTGCTGCTGCTGCTGCTGCTTGTGGTTGGGCGAGATCAGCCGCCGATATTGTTCACACATTTGCTTGAGCTGCCGCTGCTGCTGCTGCTGCCGCTGCTGCTAGCTGGCAGCGCAGTCGCGTCGTCGTCGCTTCTTGTTTGCTGGTGTTTACGTTGATTTTATCGCAGGCGTAGCGCGTTTCATTGTCTTAATTTGTGCGCCGTCTCTCTCTCTCTCTCTCTCTCTCTCTCTCCCACACTCTCTCTCGCTCTCTCTGAGTGCAGAAGCTCTCTCTCTCTCTCTCTGTCTCTGTCTCTGCCTCTTTGTTTTGATCGTGGCTTTTTTCTAATGGCCGCAGTCGCAACAGGTTTGCGGCTTGTCTCAAATGACAAATTGCCGCAATGCGCGTTTGCGCCTCTGACACTGATCGTCTGATGATCTGTCTTCTTGCCTCTGCCACCATAATTGGCAGCCACGCGCCTCTGTCGCTGTCGCCGTCGCCGTCGCCGTCGCTGCTGCTCAAAAAGTTATTTGCTAGAAGTGCAGCAGTCAATTTTTTCCTCGTTTTTTTTTTTGTATTTTTGTATTTTTTCCTTAATCAGTTTTGACATTAATTTGAGTGGCCGATTCCCTTTTTGCTGGGGCCCAGTCATTCATCAGTCTGCTGCTATCTGCTGTCTTCTGTCTGATTCTTGTTCTTATTCTTATTCTTATGCATGTCAGGCAGCAAGATTATCCACTTAAGTGCTGTCCACCCCAAGTGACAATTGTCATTTTCATTGTCTTCGTCGTCGTGGACGTTTCTGTAGTAGTTGTTGCTGCCTTGTAAATCATTGAATTTGCTGTGTGTTTTGACAGCCCGCCGAATGCTTAATAATATTTAACAATAATTGTCTGAAATTGACTCATAAATTATACGAGACGTCGCCATGTGTCAGATTTTGCTCACTTTATGGATATAAAAATATATAAACACACACACACACACACACACACACATTGCGATTGTACTTGCAAATCAGAGATGAAGAGAGCGAAATTGAGATTGAGAGTGAGAGTGGAAAATGAGGCTCTCATCATCCATCCTTGGAGCATTGACAAGGCGCCGACATTTCGAGCTCAGATTTGATTTCAATATTTCCATTCGCTGATTGATGGCGCAAAAGGCGAACGGGTTGAAATGTGGCGAAGATTGATCATGAACAGACACAACATGAGAGCGAGAGAGACAGAGAGAGAGGGAGAGAGAGAGACAGAGAGAGAGATAGACATGAGTAGAAATACATATACATCTATACAGATATATAGTATATAGAACTGTGAACTCAACAGCTGATCAATCAATCAATCTGTGTTTCAGTGCACAATTATTTTTGCTTTAAAAATAATATTTAATGGTCGTCATTTGTGACAAAGCATAATGAGTAAATATTCTGAACTGTTTAAAACTCAATCAAAAAATATTTTAAGAATTGTCAAACAGACTTAAACAATTCCAGCTAATCAGTAATATAGTAAAACGTATGCAAAACTAAATGATAAATTTCTGTTCATTTTAAATTGTCAACATGAAGTAGAGAAAATAGCAATAATTGTGCAACTTGCGATCGATCGATCGCTTTAAAAATAAAATGGAAAAACCTGCGAAAGCAATGGCAAATGGCAAGTGGCAAATGCCAAATGCCAAATGGACGGCAAACAATGTCAACCAACTGCCAAACAAGCATTCATTACAAATTTCAAATAACAATAATATTAACAACTAGCAACAAATTCAGTTTGAGTTAATTTGCGAGGCGGCGCGAAATTTGTTATTATCAGCACAAAAAAAAAAGAAAAAAAAGAACAAAAAATAGAAAAGCGAAGCGCGCGGAAAATATTAATGACAAATGGCGAAGAAGAAGAAGAAGACGACAAGCGATTAGCGAGCAGTCAACACACACACCCCTTCCCACCTCCCCCTCCCGCGACGAATGCATTTTGGGTGTGGGCGTGGGCGTGGCAAAGCATACATTATGCAAATGAACATTTTTGGAGAGATTTGACAGTATCTGAAACGCTTATCGCACATTAGCGTTACGCCTGCCACGCCCAATCACACAAAAAGAGGCGTCCATTTTTAATTAGGCGCTAAAATGTTCGTATGCACATAATTAACACACAAAAACGAGAAGCGTTTAGAAAATATTCAAAAACATTTATGTAAATAAACAACAACAAATAAGCGTATTTAAATATATGTGTCCATTTGTGTGTGTGTGTGTGTGTGTGTAATTTGTTGAATACTTATGTTAACGCAGTCAGCATTAAATCATAATTTGTCAACATTATAATTATGCTAAATAATTTACTTTTGTTGTGCTTTGTTTGTTGCTGTTGCTGTTATTTTGTTGTGCTTTTCGTTTTTTTTTTTTATTTTATTATATCAAATATTATTTTGCGTGCCCTGCAATCATACAAATTAGTTAAATAAGCTTAAATAAACGTTGGTCGAAATTTAATATGTAATTGTTAGAAAATGTTACCTGGATAAATACATAAAATGAAAAAAGAAATTCATGTCTGATTAGCTTCAGTGAGCTCTTCCAGGGATTATTTCTAATAGAAAATTAATGACTTTTTGCTGGGTATCAGCCAAGCGAATACTCTCGACTAGATTACGTGTGGTTATTTTTATTCATTGTTTGGGTTTTCCATTTGACTGGCTGCGGGTTGTTGTTATTATTATTGTTTTATTTTTGGGGCCGCTTTCATTGTTCTGCTTTGCAGTTGTCAATTTTTTGTTCTTTTGCATTTGTATTTGTATATTTTTTGAGTAAATTGTATCTGTCAGATATGTGCTCATTAGCATTGAAATCGCATTCATTTAGCAGCTCAAAACGCAGCTGATTTGTCTTTGGTTGGTTTCCACACAATCAGCAAGTTTTTCGTAAAATAAAACCTTCGGCAACAAATTGCCAGAAGTGATTCAGAATGTTATTTTGACACATTTTCCGCTTGTCACACACAAATAGAGTTAATAATAAATAAATGCCAGCTAGAACAACAACTAGAGAGAACAACTCGTGATACATCTAAAACAACAATATTAACGGCAAGATGAAAAATATCTAACTCAGAACATGCCCCTCATACAAATACCGCAAGAAATTGGGACACGTCAAAATATTTCAAATCAAAAGAACTTGAGACAATAAAGAACTAAAAATGAAAGCGTCTCGTTCTTAAGTTTTATATCTATCAGCGAAAGCTGGCACTCAATCTATACCTAAAACTGTCTCTGTATCTGTGTATGTATGTATGTGTATCTGTATGTGTGTATCTGTATCTGTATCTGTATCTGTATGTGCATCTGTGTGATTGGATGTGCTTCTTTTTGGTATCCGTGTCCAATGCGCATTTGAACTAAAATGATGGCATTATTAATAAAGTGGCAGTTTAACAATTTCACAGCTTCTAAACAAATCTTCACACAACGTTGTTTTTATTTCATAGTCACAGTGCCCTCTCGCTCTTTCACCTGTTGTCCTATTCTGCCGCCTCGCTCGCACGCCAACCAACCAAAAATATTTGAGTGTTTATTTGAATCCAGTGACAAATGTGTTCTATTTAGAGTTATGGCACGTGTGATTTGCCACGCAACATGGATAGATATAGCTTCGCTTGTATGACAGATTATCGTCGCATTAAGCATTTAAATATTTCGGATTTGTCATGAATGCAAATAGTCTGATTGCCAGCAAAGTGTGAACATTTATATTATTATATTTGAATTTATGTTATATATCTGAAATTATAATTTCATCTCAAATTATGCATATATCAGTTAAATATTATGCTGCTGTTAAGTGGCATTAGTTTTAAATCTATAAATATTTTCACGTAGGTAAGTTAATTTATCTTGAGAATGTTTCTGCTATTGGAAGCTTTTTTGTAATATCGATTTTAACTCTCTGATTCGCCATTTGGTCTTTCTAACTAATTTTCCTTTTTTTTATTCTAGAGACAAGTTTGGTTCGTTATTTATTACAATATTTATTTTAATATTTACAGTATCCTTAAAACTATAATAAACTTCATTTAGTATTTCAAACCCATTTCATTTTTTAGCTTGCAAACATTTCTTTTTATTATTTTTGTTTTCAGATTTAATATTCAAATATATGTATGCTAATATTTCGCCAACTCCATAGCCATAATAAATCCATTTAGTTCTATTCTAAATCATTTAATTAATGTATTAGTCTACAGACAAATTCAAGTCTTAAAATATAATATTTTGCATTTAAGTGCATTTTACAAATAAATATAAATATTGTTGGCATATTCGAAGCGTTAATCAACCCAATCGGTTTAATATCTAAGCTTCCAAGTCTTCTCATATTATCTTAGCCACTTGATGGAATGTAAATGCCGCATCAATGAAACAATAATCATTGGCTTTATTATAGACCTTGTGCCCCTTCATTCACAATAAATCCTAGTCAATATTTCAATTCAACAAATCACTCGCAAATCTAAATTCCAAACCGAAAATCACTCGGAAAATGCCCTCCAGGCGGCAAATGGAAAACATGCTACGATATTTATTTATGCCCCCAATAGAAAAATGTGTGTGTGTGTGTGTATATGTGTGTGTGTGTGTGTGTGTGTGGGCGGGTGGGTGGTTGTTTTGTGCTTCACTCTGTTCTGACATTCAATGTCTAATTCATAATAGATTCGGCCGGTGTTCATCGCATTCAGTCGAATTTCTGCCTCGACACACACGGCGTATAAGTAATAAGTTTTATTTGGCACTTGCTTGCCAACGATTGTTGTTGTTGTTCCTGGCGTCATTTAATGGCTAACCAATACGACATGTCTATATATCAGCTGCTGTATCCATAGTCATGTATCTGTATCTGTATCTGTATCTAGATACAATTCGGTGTGTATCTGGCGATCTTTGTGCTAAAATTAATTTGTAGAAAAATGCGTGCGCTGCTTGTCGAGGCTGTTGCTGCTGCTGCCACTGCTGCTGCTGTTGCAGGTTCCACCGGCAGCGGTTGCGGTAGCAAATTACGAGAAAATTAAATGTTGATTTAATTTTGAAAAGCAATTTTTCATTTTTAGCGTCGTCGTGGCGACGCAATTGACGTATGTATCTGTATCTGTATCTGTAGCTGTATCTGTTCATGTTGCTGTTGCTGTTGCTGTTGTTGCTGTTTCTGTTGCCATAGCTGGGCATTTGCATGTGCCTCCCTGTCGCCGTGTGTTTTTGTGTGCCCCGCTGTCTGTTTGTATTTGTGTTTGTGTTTGAGTTACAATTTTGTTTCGCTTCGTTTTCGCTACGGCAATAAATTGCACTTTGCACGTCGTTGACGGGTTCGTTGCCAGCTGCAAAACGACTAAAATAATATATATATAATATATATACCTTATATACTATATAAATACATATGTTCATATGTGTGAACACACATACACACACATGTGTACATTCTGTTTGAATTTTGCAATACATTTTCATGCCCAGCACCAGCTTTAAGGTAACTTTATGACAATTGGCTACAATTGTATTTCTCATATATTGATTGAGTACACTTTAGAAAATCCAAATCGAGTTCAAGCTAGTCAGCTTTGATATTTTCTTGAGCTGAAAACGATATTTACATTTTACGATAATTGCTGATCTTAAAAAAAGCCTTTTAAGATCCAACTTTTAAATTACATTTTAAATTTAAATTTAAATATGTAAATTTCTAAATATGTGACATAATTCTTAACGAATAAGATTAAATAAAATAAAACAGGAGAAATAGTGTAAATCTAAAATAAAACGTCAATAGATCTTTTAATAGAATAGTATTTCCGAAATCCGGAAAAACCCAATCAGATCAGATCAGATACATTAATGATTTCTTAAAAGCAGTTAAATGACATAAGCAAAATCGATTCAGTTTTAACAAAGTTGTAGTAGTGCAACATTTTAATGGGTAAGGTTAACATTTAAATGCCATATTGAATAATTGAATATTTTGATTACAGCTTCATTTCTTGAGTATAGAATTTTAAAAGATATTTTCTGCCACTTTAGGCTTTTTAGAAATCACATTACTTTTTACCCATTTTTTAATGACATTATAAATTATTACCGGTTATGTACAATATTAAATAAATAACATACATTTTGAAGGATGCAAATTGTTGTTTCTTGAATGAATCTATAATGTTAAATTCGTAGCAAAGGAGCTCCAGTGCAAGATCTACCAGAATTGATGATAAATAAAGGGCCAAATCATGTTATTCTTCTTCTAAAAAGCTACTTTTTATATTTAACTAGTTGGAGTGGTGTTGAAGGTAAGCAAGGTGATTAAGGTCTCTGTTTATAATTCGTTATACATTTACCTATAAGTCATGATAAACTATACATCAGTAACTTAAGCATCCGTGCTTCTGTAAGTCTTCTGTGTTTCCTGATCTCTCTTTTCTTGCCAAGCTGACATGTATTTGTAAAACTTGTTCACTTCATATAGATTATTGAGCAGATTACTTATGGTCGAATAGCTGCTTTCTGCTAGCATCTAAGCACTTTATCTATTTTCTTAAGCACCGTTTTTTTTCATACTACAAAGCTAAGAACATGCGAATACTTTAATGACTGCTGTCGGCTGGCAACTATTGGCATTCAACCTGAAGCTGATCTATTGCCGGCTGCTCAGAAAGCAACCGAAACTGTTTTCTGGACAGTCAAACAGCCAAATTCGACACGCCCACCTGTGGCTGTTGCTGCTGTTGATGCTGTTGGTGTTGCTGTTGCTGCTGCTGCTGCTGGAGGCATCCGCACGGCCAAAGTCAAAGGCCAAAAAAGGCAAGAGCAGCTCCGTTTGATCCATTGGCCGTTGCCCCCTTTGGCTTTAATCGGTTTGGTTTTAGAACTTGTCGGCGGACCTGGCTAATACCAATTAGTGTTTGCCGATCAGACTACAACAAACAACGGCCGCCCCAAAAGATTTACGACACCCACGAGCAGCTCAAGGTGGAACGGAGTGTGGCCAACGGCAATCTTTTGAAATGCGAAGCGGCGTCATCGCAGCATGTTGCGTCTAATTGGAAACATGTTGCTGGCAACATACAATTTGGGCCAGGAAATGTTTGTGTGTTGTTATTGCTGATATTCCAGTGTTTGAAATCAAACAATCGCTCCATTTGTACATACCTAAGTACTCACAAATATCCATACCTCAAAGTCAGCATTAAATTCTTGAATGAAGCAGAATTGCATTTGTTGTTGTTGTTGTTGTTGTTATTGTTTTTGTTATTTTGTGTTTGTTTTCACCATTTAATTTTGGTTTCATTGTGGCTGGCAGTACAAATGCGCGAAGTCTTCATTTACCTTTTTAATTTTAATTTTTCAATTTTTTGTACAATTTTTTTTTTTTTTTTTGCCTTGCCATCACAGAAGGTGTTTGAGCTGCTTGTTATTGCTGTTATTGTTGTTATTGTTGCTGGTTGGTTCTGCTTCTGGGTCATCGCTCTTGAAATATTTAAATTGTTTTTGCTCACCTTTATTTTTTTATATTTTTTTTTTCGCATTTGCTTGCTTGTTTGTGTCTTTTTCTTTGTTGGTGCTTCAGCTGAAAGTTGTCTTTGGGTTTTTATATGCTTCATCACATAGAAGACAAAATATACATTTTCGCATGTAAAAAAAAAAAAAAAAAAATGAAAAGTACAAACCACCGTTTTTTTTTCCATATCTCCCTCTTCGCCTGTGGCTCCCTCTCTGTTGCGCTTAGCGGCTGGTCGTTGATCCGCCGCTTGCCGCTATGAGACGCGGCTGAGAATCGGCGCACTTAACTGATTTGACAGCCTCATATGGTGACAGGGTTCTCAGCGTATTATCTGCTTCTATTTTTAAGCATTTAATGGCTGAACTCAAGATCTATTCTATGATGTAATGCACAGTTGCCTAAGGGCATCAAAAAGCATATTAAATCAAAACAATATGTTGGACAAAGTTGCCAAGCTGATGATAAACCTGTTTCTAATAACTTGTCTGGAATTTTCGACTGAAATCAGTAAATTTAATTGTTTTCGTTAATATTGTAAATATAACTTCTTCAGTATAATACTATCCACAGCCTGTCTTCAAATGCTGAAATTTACTGTTTGTGGACCCGATGGGGCTACAGATGCTGCTCACCAATTGCTTGTATAACTTCTAATTGGTGCTCGCCATGAAGGAGTGTTCCTTGGAAAAATAATTAATAATAATCGTAAGCTTTAAGTATATCCTTGTTACTCGAAGATAATAATATTGCTTATACGGTTTGAACTTCCATAACTCAAACAGTATTTGCTGAGGAAGAGTTACTTAATCGGTCTACTTATTTTCGCTGTTTATAGAGTGATGATGACCCTTAATTCATATTAGATATATTTGTATTACATATTCAACACTAAAGTAAATAAACTGACACATAAAAACCAATTTAAATAGCTGCACAAATTAGGTGGGTGTCTTTGTTGTAATTATTCGAGATATATGTAACATACATGCCAATTAAAACAAGTCAGATTGCTCTAGACAGGGGCTCGACTAGGCGATACCCTGCTCCCAGCTATTGTATAATCGATACTAAATCGATTAAAACACAAACGTTTTTACTAATGTAATGCAATGGATTTGAGAATACATTTTTGGTGTTTCTTATTTGATCTAGTTGAAATTTGTTCAGATGATCAATAATATGTCAACGGATATTTTGTATCAATTGAAAAGCTCTGCTTTCAAAATGATTGCTATCGGGCTGTTATCGATAAAATACGAAATGTTTGATATATGTGTGGTTTGCGAGAAGTCTCCAGATCATATAGTACCTAAAATCTGACTGACTGACAGATGAAGGTGGAATGTGGAATTGACTCGACTGTTCCTGTTCCTTTTGCCTGCTACATTAACTGCCATTTTATCCTTTTTACTCATTGTTATTTGTTCAGGGTGAAAAGAGTTTTAGTTTCAGTATCTGCGTGTCTTACTTATATTTTGCGGCTTTCGTCAGCTCAGAATACAGTTTCTATTTATTTGTTGGCTTCGCATTCGCAGTTGCAATTGATGCGGAAGCATTGAGTACGCAGCGTTGACTTCTTGGAAAAGCGATAAACTCCCATATAGCACCTAGAATGTGCACCGGCTGTGGCCATTTCGTGTGCCTTAAGGAGGAAGCATTCGCAGCAGACAGACAAAATCGAGCAAGAAGAGCCAACACAACACGACACGACACGACAAGAGCAAAAGCAAAAATCCCCATATGCAAGTAGATCCCATATATCATGCCATGGCTGAGCGCGTCAAGTGCGTGCCCAGTTCATTAGGAGCACATGACGAGATGGGAGCTGCAAGATGGCCAAATGGGAGGCAGTCAGCAATCCGCAATCCACTGACGGCAATCGCTAGTCGGTTGTCGGTTGTCGGTTGTCGGCAGGCTGCTGCTTGGCAACTACTTTGCACTTTGCCAGATACTTAACTTGCAGTTATTTACAAGTCATGCTTGCTGCGAATTTGCTTGAGTGTGCAGAGTGAGCGAGAGGAAGAAAGAGAGAGAGAGGGAGATGGAGATGGAGAGATAGATAGATGAAGACACATGCGGGGTGTTCTCCGCCCTACGTTGAGATTTCGTCGACTTGGTTGCCGTTGATGCTCCTGATGGGGATGATGATGGGCCGCCGTCTCTAAATCGTCGAGCAGCCAAAAATCTGCTTGCGGTTTTTTTTTTTCAGCATGCTCCACCTATTTATATTCGCATGTATAAATAAACATCATGAACGAGTTGTCGTTGTAATAAATATTGCGACAAACAAACAAACACACAAACGCAGACTGCCAGACTGTGAGAGACTGAGAGACTGCGAGACTGCGGGACTGGGAGACTGGGAGACGGTGCAAACAGACATGCACAAATATATTTATATTTAGCCAATTTTCAACGCTTGTTGACAAAACTGTCAACAAAATGCAATGCAAAGCGTAATAAAATTGTCCAAGAAGCTAAAGCAATTGAAGCGGCAGCAACAACAGCAGCGTAAAGAGTCTTGCGACACATTTGAAAGGGTGAGACAGCAAACAAAGTTTCCGCGTGTGTGACAGCCACTGAGGGGGAAGCGAGGTGGGAGCGGTTGCAAAGACAAAGGCAATGGCAAAGTGATTGCCATATTACGTATACGTATTGATACATATATAGACACTGACAAGCCCGGATGCTGATGCTGCTGCTGAAGCTGGGGCCAGGCCCTTGACAGTTAGGGCATATCGCATATATATATGTATGTATAAATATATATATACTTAGTTATAAATTCCACTTGTATTCAAGGTGGCTTATTCAATTACATATTAAGTTATATTTAGCTACAAATTCCATTTGAAATCAAGGTGGCTTATTGAATTTGTTTTGTATTTAAGAGAGCTTAGAATTCATTCTTATGAGAGTAATTATAAGTGATTATAGAGATATGTGCAAAATTAAGAAAATTATGTTATTTAAAAAAAACGCAGTAAGATTTTTGCTGCTTAGCAAAAAATAAATAAACAACTGAAGGGTCTTCTTCTGCATTATATTCTTTTTCTTAACAAAGAAAGTTGAACATTCAGTTTATCCGCTAACTGATCTGACTGAATTTTGCAAATAATATTTGCTAAATTTAAAACACCTTTATTAAATATTTTCTTAGGAATTACAAATCAATCTTATCATAAATCAAAAATAGATTAGATTTTATTTCCCCATTATGGATTGACAAAGGCATTAAGTCCATTAAGTTGCAAATCTCAATTTCAGCTTATAAACTATTATTATTTTGTGTAAATTGTTGGTATTTTGTTTTTCTTCATTTTTCGATTTAACAATAACAATTGGCAGCTCTGCCAGTAGACAAATTAAGATTGAAATAAATTCACACGTTAAGCCATTCAATTACCACTTGTCCCACATTATAGCCGCGGTGTTCGTTTCTAGACTAAATTGCCAACCCTAAATCACCGGCAGCTCGCTGTTGTTGTTTATTAACTCAACTCTCGGCCACTTGACACATTTGGCCAAAAGATCAGTCACCTTGCCAGTTGCTCGGGCACATAACAAATCTTCAGCACAATAACAACAAATCTCTGGACAACAAAGTTCAAGTCAGCTAATAAATTTATATTATGTTTTTTTCGTGGCTCTCGCCATAAATAAACTATACAAATATTTTGCTGGGCAGGCGAGCAACGAGCTCATAAATCAGTAAATAAATAAAATAAATTTTCGTATATATCAAAATGTATCAATAAAAATGCTCAACAAGTTTTATTTGCGTGTCGTAGCCGATGCGGCCGCATAGACAAATTTACATTTATCATAACAAAATCGGCCAAAACGATCGGACAGCGTCAGCGTCAACGTCGGCTGCGACTGCGACTGCGGCGCGGGCGGTGACTGAGTTGCTCGCTAATTTGGCGTGTTAATTGCCAGCAGCGACGAGACGAGCCGAAGAGAACCGAAACGCGACAAGACAAGACCAGACGAGACAAGACAAGACAAGGCGAGACGAGTCGAGACGAGAAGAGTCTCTCCGCTCTCGTTTGGCGAACTGAGCGATTCGCTCTCCCATTTGGGGGCCATAAATTGTATGTGTTTTGTGGCAGAACGAAACGTTTAAGCCGCCAAATGACAAACAGCGAATTAACAAATTAATAAATTATATTTTTCTTCGCCTTTTGGCGCCCGTCAAAATGAATACTAAATATATTTTAATAGACGGATCGGAACGGGTCGGGGCGTTTCTCAGAGCTGCCTGCCTATCTGTTTGTATCTGCAAGATACAATACCTACAACTACAACTAATGCGCAGCATAAAATTGGGCACGCCCCCACGTCGCGCTGCCGCCTTCTCTGCATGCTTTTGCATATTAATTCGACTGGCGGCAAGCGATTAATTGCCCACCAAATGGGGCGTGGCTAACAATGACGTCAACAGTTGCCGCCTCACATCCGCATCAAATCAATTTGCACCACCGACGATTTGATCAAGTCAAGTGGGCGCCACCAACCACCAGCAGACAAGTGCAAATTTTCCAAAATATCTTACACATGCAACACACATCATTTTGTGGCCGATCGTGCCAGATTTGCCTCAATGGAAAATCTTGGACGGATTCCCGAAAAATTCCACATCTGAATATAAAAATACCTCGGCCACTGCAAATGTATCTAGATACATATGTATGGCTAATTTGCTGTCAATTGCCGAACATGAGCCGAATACGGGTAGCAGTGTACGACTCCAAGTGCGAGTGTGAGTGTGAGTGCGAGTGTGAGTGTGAGTACAACTGTGAGTACGAGTATGAGTACTTGTAATAACATAAATAAGACGCCAGAGCGGAAAAGCATTCGCATCATTTGTTACACACTGTGACGGTGCAATGATCTCCCTGGTGGTTTTGTGGTTGTAATTCTTGTATCCGTGTGTGTATATAAATGTGTGTGTGTGTAGCTATATGAGCATATGGCTGCATGCCAACCATAAAATAAAAAACAAAAACAACAACAAATTGGCAATTGATGCAGTTGCATTTAAATAGCCAACCGATAATTGTAATGGAAAAATTGAACAAATTGAATAAAATATTTTCGCATTTGTCCAAAATAATAAACTTTATATTTGCATACCTAAAATCAATTGCTAACTTGCCAATATTAAAATATACATGGTTCAAAATGATTCATTTTTATAAATTCAGCTCGCAGCGAATTTTATTGACTGCAATTGAAATTAAATCATCCTATTGGCGCCCCTTTAACAATAGATTTATGTAACCAAAACAATAATCATTTGCCATGTGCGCTCAAGTACTCCGTAAGCCGATTAAAAATACTAAAACAGTTGCAAGCTGAAATGTAAAATCAAAACAAAATTAAAATTTCAAGAAACAAAGTTGCATTTGCTTACCATCAATTTGGTTGGCTTTGCTATTGGAATTGCCTTCAAATCTGCCAAACAATCAATGCAAACACAAATATCATCAAAATGGCAAATCTATTGCTGCACACACACACACGCACACACACACACACACACACACATATATATTAAAGACATGCATTGCATATTTATGTGGCTGCTGAGCATGCAAAGGAGAGGAGGGAAAACTGAAAAATAGCGGCACATAAAATATAATGCAATGTGAATTTTCAATAAAATATCAAAACACACACGGTTCAAAGATGTGCAGCACCAAATGGACAAGTGGACGCACACACACACACACACACACACACACACACAGATACGCACACATACAGAGAAACGCTAATATACAGTGGCAGACACAACAACACACTTGAAATGCAATAATCATATTAAACTCAACATCAGCAACGGAAAATAAAAATCTCTAAAGGCAACAAAATAGTTCATTTTGAAAGTTATTATTAGCCGCAAATGTGCGGCAATACAAACACTCACACTCACACTCACACACACACACACACATACACAGTCACACAGATGTGTGCATTGATATACAAATATATAAGTATTTTGGTATAAATACGCGTACAATCAATATATTGTACATCGGATATATAGTATCTATAGCAATGCAGCAATTGAATGACTGACACTCTAGCATGTGTTCTGTTTATGTTTGTGTTTGCACTTGTGTTTGTGCTTTGTATTTCACATTTCGTATAAATCATTTAAGCAGCCACAAAATAAAATCTAGTTGAAAATATTCAATGAACTACTTTTGCTGTTTGCAAGTGGCCAAATGTATGCAATGCATATAAAAAGTACACATCGAACAAATTTATATATACATTTATATATTTATACACATATAGGCGTATATATAGACCCACAATAATGTATGCTGTTGGGGTGGACGGGTGCGGCGGAGCACATATTTGTTGCTGGGCTCGCAAATATAAACTGTGCAGATTATGACATTTTTTTTTTTCGTTTTTGCTGAATTTAATTATGAGTTTTATCGGAAAATAATTTAATCTTTGACTCAGTTGCTAAATTGTGGAACACATTAATCAAAATCATTTTTAAATCTAATTCATATATTATTGACTTCTTCAGCCTAATGCTTTAAATATGTATAATTGACATTTATTTATTTTAATAATTTTATTATAGAAATCCAGCTTACCAAAATAATCATGTACATACAAATATATTACGATGAGAGAATTTATTCTTTGACTCAAAAAACAAAACCTATTTCTATGCTTAATCAATTCATTTCAATGCTTTAAGTTATCAAGTATTCATGTTATTGGTATTCAATTCTTAGCTATTTATATATATATTTTGGATGTTTAATTATATTTTATTTATTTGCTTATTGGCATAATAACTTTATTTGCATAATTTTATTACAGAAATTTCCTGATGACCCCGTGTAAATAAGGAAACCGTCAAGAAAAATATTTATCAATTGTATTTAGCCCGATTTCATACGTATATCGTTTGATCAAGTTTCAAAACAATCTTCTACCACTTGCAAATCAAAATATTTATTTTCAGACAATTTTTATTTTTAGCCTGGGCCATTTACCATATAAAGTGTTACCCTTCTAGTCCAAATTAAACTAAGCAAAATAGAACAAAAATAATTTGTATATCCAAATATCTGACATATACACGTACACACACACACACACACAAGCACTCACACACACAAGCGCACACGTTCACACATTGTATATCTCAATATTAATTTGGCATTTATAAATTTTGCAATTTAAAACGCAAAATTTCAACAATTTCAGGCGTCAACGCATCGCCAAAGCAGCGAATCTCTCCGCTCCCACCGACCTCCTCGCCCCTTTTGGTATGCTCCTCCGCCTCGTTGCGCATACGCCGCGCTGCCTCGTCGCATATAAATTTGCGACTCAATCGGCAGTAGTTGTTGCGGTTGTTGCTGTTGCTGTTGCTGTCGGTGTTCTTGTTGTGGTCGCCTTTAAGGCGAGTGCCCCCGAGTGTGGCGCAAATTGTGGGCTACTTTTTGGTCGATTCGCCTCCATTTTATATGCATTTGATTTGCCTCACCTTCCCTGGGCTTCAGTCGCTGCCTTGCCGCTCTCTTTTGCGATGCTCGAGCGAACTATGGGCAGCAATTTATGCGCTGCGTGTGTGTGTGTGTGTGTGTGTGCGTGTATGTTTGTTTGCGTGTGTGTGTGTTTGTTTTGCTTTTTCTTAAAAATAAGTTTTTAATTGCGAGCCGACGGCAGCTCGGCAGATTATTCGCCAAATAATTTGGCTCTTGAGGGGAAAAAATAAGAAAACCCGATCGCAACATTTTCAGCTTGAGCGAAATTTGTTCAGTTGGCTAAATATCTCCCTGCTGCTGCAGCAGTTGTTGTTCTTGTTTTTGTTGTTGTTGTTGTTGTTGTTCCTTTTGCCATGTGGCGCAGCTAATCAGAGTGCTGCCCTCCCACTCTCACAGCCTGCACAAATAGTTGGCAAAATAAATGATCGAAATGAGCAGCAGCGATGAAATTAAACAGGTTGGCCGAGAATGCAGCCACTTTGTGGATGCAACTGGGCTGCGGGTGGGGAAGGGCCGTAATAGATGCTGAAGAGCTAAAGCTGCATCATGTGTGTGTGATTGTGTGTCTGTGTTTATTTGTTTGATTGCCAGCAGCATCAGCAGCATCAGCAGCAGCAGCAGCAATTTTTGTAATTTTTGCTGAACGCTCATAATTTGTATATTTGCGATTTTCAATTAAGCAGCAGCGGCGTCCACAGGGCGGTGACATATGCGCCACAAATATGCCACATGGCCAGTCAGCCAGACAGCCAGACAGCCAGCCAGCCATCACTGGCGAGTCCATTGAATGCAACTTATTGAATTTTATTAATAGACATCCACCCACGCGAGGCGATGCCATCAGAGGCAACAGGCTCTGCTCTTCCCTTCTCTGATTTTTCTCCACGCTGCTCTGCAGTGATCATCAGGCATTGGCCATTGCCATTGAGTAGACATAATTCACAATTATTTCAAGGGCACTTTGCATAGACCGGCTGTTCATATTAACAACATGAAACGAGTTTGCCAGCCCAAAAAGCCACCTCAGCCACTTGATGGTCGGTCCTACGTGCTGGCCATGCTTAAATGGCTTGAGCTCAGCTCCAACTATGTGGCATGAATGCCAGGCCAATGTCTCTCTGGTGGCGTTCATCTCTGTGGCTGCCACCACGCAATACTGTTGCTGGGTGCATTAAGTGAAAAATTGCAATTTTAACGCCCGCGTTAATTTACAGCAGTTGCCACGTTGGCAGCAGGGCCAATACAACATCAGCATCAACAACTACAGATACAGATACAGATACAGATACATAGATTCACTTGAGGATGCCCTAGCAGACTCGTAACTAGTGCTGTGTCTTTGTCTTTTTGGGGGGCTGTGCGTGGAACGTGTTGCTCTTGTTGTTGTTGTTGCCTCTGTTGCTGCTGTATTAGTTGTTGTTGCCGGGGGCCTCAAAGAGTCAGCAAAATTGCTGCTGTTGCTACTTCTGACCGTACTGAAGGTAAACCAGTGCGTTGTCATTGTTGTTGCACCATGGTTGCTGTTGTTCCCTGTGCTGCTTCTGATACACTTAAATCAATAATATGGCAACTTAATTTGGAAACTCGCCACTCGCAAAGCCCGTCAAATTTATGAATTTTAGACAGCAAAATTCTAAAAATATTATTTAAAAAATTAAAAGAATTTCTGAAAAGTGTAAATAAATGAGATATTTTACTGAATGTAAATATATTAAAATATAATATAAATGAATATAAATTTATATATAAATATATAAGATACTATAAAGTAGATATATTTCCAATTAGCATTACAAGGCAAGTCCGTCTGTTCATTTCTTACAACATTTTTGTAATGAGTTTGACTCCCTCAGTTTCAACGCTTATTTAATTTCATTGGTGATCATGCCTTATAATATCACCAGATTTATCCGGGGCATACTAAGATAATCGTTATTTCTTGTTGAAATTTTTAAAGAGCATTGCTGGACTTCAGGTTAATATCCTTAATTATTGGTCATATTTTTTTCTATGTGTATCGAGCCTCTCCGGGTGCGTTGTCACTGCCAATGCTCTGCCAGTTTGTCTCCCTGCCTGCTGTCCAGCAGCCCTGACATTGGCGCGCGACTCAGCGCGGTTCTATCGCATAACATTCTTTATAATTTGTTAACTTGCTATGCATAAAACTGCTAGTGCGGATTTATGACTTGACGCGAAATTGATCGCGACTGATCAAGTGAAGGCTTCTGCAGGCCCATGGCGAACGAAGCCTTACCGCGGCCACACTGCATATCAAAATAAATAAAATAAGAACATGACAATAAAAAAAGGAGGGGGAAAAAAACACGGGCAAAGCAAATGAGACGAGGATCGTGGAGGATTGCAGAGGATCGTTGAGGATTGGCTGAGTATCGCTTTGGCTCAGCTCAGCTCCACCCGTATTGAATTCCAATGTCAAATCGCAGCACATGATTCAATGCCAAGCCAAGGTGGCCGGCCGGCGGGCCGATCAGCCCTATATCGTATTCAAGCCTTTTTATTCACATTCAGTGCGGTTCGCAGGTTTTTTTTCGGCCCCGACTGCAGGTGGAGACAGTTAAGGTTAGGGCTTCTTGGAGCGGAAGTTGCCAGTGGCGCCATTCGCGTTGATTTCGTTGATGCTTTGTTTTTGTAGGGTTTCGACAACATCTCAAGAGTGATCAAAATATCATCTCAATACAAATTTGCGGCTGCATTCGACTGGAAATTGTGGTAGACACAAATTGTCATTCCGAATTTTGTTCATTCCACTAACAATATTTATATTTATATATAAATAAATATATTTATTTCAGACTGACACATCTGTGCGAGTACAAATTTGAATGAAAATACTTGTCATTCTGATTGATGACATTAAATCAAAATATTAAATAAAAATGAATCGTAAATGTTGTCATAAATATTTAAGGTAGGGTAAAAAAAAACTTGATTTTATTAAGTTTTTCAATTATGGAGTCGACATTTTATAAATAATTATGTTTTTATATAAATAATATTGTTTCAAAAAGGCTTGTCATTTATATTGGTGACATTAAATTCAAATATTATTCAGATAAATCAAGCTACGCTTAAAACTGAAAAAAAATAAGCAAAGCTTGTTTTTACTAATTTATCAAATTGTGCAGTCATTATTGTAATATGTATGTATATGTATACAATTCCTTTTTTAATGTGTTCAACTTTAATGCCAAATGCAAAACTTGTCAGAAGACAGCATTATTTGTTTGGATTGGAACACTGAGTTGTTTTTAGAAATTATGACTAGGCTCCTTAATTCAAAAACGATCGTAATAAAAAGCATTGCTTTATGATACGCTTCAAATCACTCAAGCAATTTTAATTGACAGCTCATAAGAAGTGATCATTGTATGGCAAATGTATGTACATGCCACCACATTTGCTGCCTGCAGTTTTGTCCTAGTTGGCGGGTCTATAAAACTATATGGCTGCCAATTTGGTTTCAGATTCCCCCAGCACAGCTTAGCTGCCCGACGGCTGGCTTTAACCCTCTGTTCAGCTGTTTCTCCCCTCTCATCATATTGCAGCGGTTAAATGACAATTTGTGGTCGGTTTTATATGCGATCACCAACGGTGTGTAAACAACTAACCGATTGGCAATTAAATGTTTATGCTGTTTTTAACACTTTATTTTTGTGATTGCATGCAATTTGGGCGCTGATTAAATTTTAAAAAAAGAAGATGAAGAAAATGATGAGATCTTTATGGGGAATTTTGAATGGTCATAAAAGTCGCGAGCAGCAGTAACCGTTATGTCAAAAATAAATTTAACTGATTTATAGCGTTGATCCAAAAAGGGTTTTTTATAAGCCATGACAAAGCCGTTAAAATCTGGAACATAAATTAAGCAAAGATGCCAAAGACAAAAGCGATAAGTTTACACTATACATAAGATACAACTGAGAAAGCAAATTATGTATTTTATGTATATATGTACAATTATATACATACTCGGGAGCCGTGTGTACATAAGCAGGCAGACTGGCATCGGGAATGAGACTGGAACTGAGGCTGAAAAAAGGCAGCCAGACGACTCTCATCCGGGCTAATTTAAGCGAGGACAACACCTCAACTCATATTTAAGGCCGGCTAAATCAGTGCCTCTGTGGGTGTCTCTCCCTGTATGTGTGTGTGTGTGTGTGTGGCCGTCTGTCTGTCTGTCTGTTTGTAACTTCCATTCGCGTCCAAAGTCAACCAAAAGCGACGTGGATGACGCTGACGTCGTCGCCATTGCCGTCGACGCTGACGTTGTCTGTGTCTGTGTCTGCCTGGTTTTGTCTTTGTGTCTGGGCCGCAGCACAGTAAAATAAGAAGAAAATATAAAAAATGTGAAAAAAATTATACACATAAGTAACGAAACAAAAAAAATACAATAAAAAAAAAGAAACAGCAGCAAGCAAATCGATGCAACAGCAGCCGGCAAAAGAAGCGAACCCAAAGCGCAGACGAAGGAGAGACAACACGTAGGGACGGCAGCGGCGGGGCGTATGAGTGATATCAGAGAGCGAGAGGCAATGAGTCCAATGAAGAAGGCACAAGACACAAGACACAAGGCACAAGGCAAAGGCGAGGGTATTGGTGCAGTGCAGTGAAATTAAGAAACCAACAAATTCATCCAGAAAAGTAGTCAATAAAGTGTCGACAATGCGCACAACAGCAACAGAAACAACAGCAACAGCAACCGCAACAGCAAAAGACAACGACAGCGACAACAACAAGAACAACAACTAGCAACAACCGACAACATGAGGAAAGAACAAAACCAACAACAGAGACGACAACGGCAACGACAACGACGACCACAACGAAACCGTCAAAAAGCAGCAGGCAGGCAACGCCATGAGGCAAGACCGAGACTGAGACTCAGAGGTTGTCGGGCTTTTGAGTTTGAGTTTGAGTTTGAGTTCGAGCTCGGATTCGGATTCGGTTTCGGGGCGAGAGTTGTCGCTCCCCTTCAAGACTGGCCACCAAGTCAAGTTACGAGCCGAGCCGAGCCGAGCTGAGCTGAGCCCGCAAAATCAATTGAGCGATCAAGTGTCTTGAGGCGAAACAGAAGGTGGAATAAATAAAACAATAACGATGATAATGAAGTTAAAGTGAATTTTGATGAATATGCCGACGAGGCGTGGCTCCAAGAACACAAACTCAACACAAGTGGACAGTCGACATGGGAGTTGCCAGTTTGAAAGAGAGAAGCGACCAACTGCTCCGGACATCCGGGCAACTGCCACCGGCCACTGGCCACTGGCCACTTGAGACCCAAAGCTCAAGACTCCATACTGACAACTGCAACGCTGATTATTGCAATTAGTTAAGCAGTCAGCGGTAGTAAGCATGCAAATATAGCAGATAGCTGAAACTGCCACTTAAATATGCGATATCTTTTTGAAGAGGTGGCACAATTAAGCAACAAATAGCCCTCGTAAAATATTGTTAAAATAATACTGAATCGATAGAAAAATTGTGGCCAAACGAATTTTTAGAGATTCTTTTAATGATTAATTTATTCGAATCAAGAATACTGCAAGTTTCCGTCGACTTCCAAAGTTATTTTGAAATTGGAAGATAGTAAGTTAATTGTTTCATAAATAAATAAATTGTATTTTTTTTCAGCACAAAATTCTGAGCAAAATTGCTTCGATATATATATTTATATGTGTATATCTATATAAATGGAATAAAGACACACAGCAAGAACAGCAACAACAAGTTGACGAAAGTTAAGTTGATAACATTAACAGCATGTGGATTGAGGCTTTCAGAGAGGTGGAAAAAGGCAGTAAGAAACAGCTGCAGAAGTTTCTTTCTGTAATTTGAAAAGTCGACTGTGACAGCATTAAATTTTCAATAGCCCGGCACATTTGAAAGTGTCAAAAAGTTTTCGCGATAAGTTTTTGTGCTTTCCACCAGCTTCTCTAGTGGTTGTTGATGGTCCTAACTAAATTTATCTTTGTTAGAGGGGGTGTCTGGGATTAGTCGTCGAGTTTAACCAACTAAAAACTTACAAATCCACAATATTAGCTCGTTAAATAACACTTGAACTCAACTTTACTAATTTGAGTCTTTAGCAATTGATATATAAAATTACATTAAGCTAGTTTGTGAATATATGCGATATATACATATGTCTTTAAGCTTGCTCGAATTATTTGAGTTGGAAAAAGCTTCTTACTATATTTACTTTAAGCTAAAGAAAAGACAAAAGATTATTTTAGAGTATATATAAATGATGCCATTTTTATTATAAACAAGTCTTTGCTTAAGTCTGTCGATAATTCGCAACGCCATAGGGTATTCAGTAGTCGAAACTTCCTTACACACTTAGTTTAGCTAACACACTTACTTAAGTTGCTTGCTATTGCTGTTGTTCCAGTTGTTGTCATTGCCTAGACTACATTCAAAGTTCACTCGGCGCATCCTTGTATGTGGGTGCGAGGGGTTATCGGTAAGGCGTATGACTTGCGACAACTTTCATAGCTGGAGAGCGCCGTGCCGAGGTCACAGAATTCGCAGAGTCCTGGCTGGGCAGCGGGGAGGGTGAGGGCAACAGCAGCCTGTAAAGGAAGCAGAACAAGTGCAAGAACTAAAGGCATGCCACGATATACTACATACCATATATAAACACTATATATACATCAACATATATGTTAATATGTGTGTGTGTGTGTGTGTGTGTGTGTGTCTTTTGGTTCTCTTGGAGCTTGGAGCTTGATATTTGCTTTTATTGAAAATGCACTTTGGTGCCATGTAAACTTTGCAATCAAAGTCAAACGGCAAACTGGCGACGCTGGTGCCAGAAGAACGAGACCGAAACCGAGACAGCGACTGAAACTGAGACTGGGATGGCTAAAAGGTTGAACTTGGTATTGGTATTGGTAATGCTTAAGATATAGGTATAGGTTTGGGTCGCTAGAGCTGAACTGCCAGCTAGCTACTTCTAACGATATAATGGCAACGACCATGGCCAGACATTAGAAGCGACTGTTTGACTGCAAATGCAACTGCGATTGTTGTTGGCACTGGGAATGGGACTGGGAATGGCTCGATAGACAGAGATAGAACTAGAGAGAGAAAGAGAGAGAGAGACAGAGAGACAGATAGGCATAAATAGAGTCACTGCCAGTGCCACCACAGCTCGTCCCTGACCATCAGTTTTGGTTTCGTTTTTGGCCTGGGCTTCCTATTTTTAGTTTGCATTCCAAAACGGCGTCGCCATTGCCTGTCTACCTGTTCTCTCTTTGCTGCTGCTGCTGCTGTTGCTGTTGCAGTTGCTGCTGTTGCTATTGCTGCTGTGGTGGACTCTACTCTGCCGGAATTCAGCAGTTTTGTAACTCGTTTTCGTTTTATGATTTCTGCCCAGTAAACTGTACTCTGGTGCTGGCCAAACAGACATTGGCAGTGGTCCTCTGTCTATTCCTGCCCCCTCCCACATCCAACTCCCCCTCGTCATTTCTAGTGGGTTGGGGTTTGCTAGGTCTACTTGCTTAACTGATGCTGTCCTTGGGTTTGCTGGTCACATTGTCACCCGTTTGCCGCTTATTGCGATTGCCTCGATCAATGCTGGGATTTGCTATTGCCTGGCTATTGGCTCTGCGCTGCGCTTCCACTGTCACTTCCTGCAACTGTAAATGCAATGTGCTTTGCACATCCTCCTCCTACTCCGCCTGCTTTAGCAGCAACAATCTCTAAAACTCAAAGCTCAATGAGCTAGGCTTTTGTTTAGCGGGTGTTGCTTACCAGTTTTCAGTAACTGCAATTCAAACTCCAAACTCCAACCTCCAGCTCCCTGCTCCATGCTTCTCTGCTCCCTGTTGTAGCCTGTCACCGTCTGCTGCTTTGGCTTCTGGTGAGAAAATTGTGTTGTGTTGTGGCATTTTGGTTGCGAAGGGTCGCCTGGCTTCATACACAAGCACACACGCACTGCCAATGCTTGCGAGCAACAAAGCAACTGTGGCCCCTTTGCTTCGCCTACCACACCCTATCCCGCCACCCACCCCGCAAGAGCGGCTATTGCATGTACTTCTGGACTGTTGGGTGCGTGGCGCATTAGCCAGGGTACCAAGAGCCAGACTCAGTCCTGGGCCCAAACATATTGCTGTTGTTGTGCTTGTTGTTGTTTGCATTTTACCTGCAACGTCGCTTCGCATAAATGCAATGAACTCGCAATCGTCGGCACTGTCAAGGATGTGAGTGTGTGTGTGTGTGTGTGCTTGTGTGTATGTTTTCAGCTCCTGCTACTACCTTGACACCCCCACCACGATGGTTCTACCCCAGTCTCTGCCATGTCGCTGCCGTTGTGCATTTTTCCCCATTTTCCGTCTATTTGGTTTTATTTTAGCCCACGACTCCCGCACGTCCAAACATCCTGAATGTTCCATTTTAGTCTTTGCCTCGCCTGCCACCCAATGCATTTCCATTTAACATGCCAGCGTTTTGTGGCGATGGCTGAAAGGACGGCAGATGGCATGGCCATTGCCATTGGCAATGGCATGGGTTATTTGGGTGTATCGTGTACTACCCATTTTTCATTTACCATTTCCACAATCAACATTCACTTGCAATTGAATTGTTTTTAACTGTGCAACAATTTTGTGCGTCCTCGGCGCAAAATGTAGCAGTATAATATTTAATGTAAATTTAAATGTGTAAAATAATTGTTTTTAATGTACAAATATTTTTACTGTTATTTTATTTTGTTTGTATTATTTATTTCTCTTTTAATGCCGTCGTAAAATCAAATCTATCAAAAATGTAATAGGTATTAACTATTAAGTATTGTTTTACTTTTCATGAATGAAACGAAAAATAAAATGAATCATTTTTATATTGTTTTGCACAAAAACTAAGTGAGGAAAATGGTCTCTATTCGATTGTGTGATTCACAGGGTTGCTAAGTCACCAAAAAGAGCAATGTTATTTGACATTGTTGATTAACAACAAAGTAAAAACCAAAAACAAATTACCTAAATATTTTTAATATTGTTTTTTTTAAGTAATTTTTTTTTAGTAATATTTCTTACTGCGTTTGGCTGTCGTCTGCGGCATTAACTCTTTCTATTCCATGGCATTTACATGCAACTGTTACTGTTATTGTGGTCGTCGTAGCCGCCTTTTTGCTTAAAATCTAAGCGAAACAATAAAGAAACAATATACAAATGTGCTTGTGTGCGTTGTCTGTTGTTTGTTGTCTGTTGTCTGTGTACATTGGAAAGTTGCTGCTGTGCGAGTTGAGTTGAGTTGAGTTGAGTCCGCATTGCCCGCTGAGCTTCTCCAGCGGCTGTCACTTGGCCGACGTCACCTCTATGCAGCTTTTACTCCACCATCCTCTACTTCCCTGCTTTTCTCTTGATCGGTGCGGGCGGCTTTGGCGGCTGTCTTTGAGTGATGCTTTGGTTTCATAACTAACCGTTTTTTGTTTCTCAGTTCACATTTCCCGTCCCCGCACTTTGCTCTCCCCACTTTTCAGGCAACGTGTTGCAAGTGTAGGTAAAGGTAATGTTTACCATTTCCGCTTGTCGCTTCGCAGACGTCGTCGGCGTGGGTACAATGAAATTTTGGACGTGGACGTGAACGTGAACCGAAAGACGTCGCTTAGCTTGACTATTTGTTGTTGTTGTCTCGGTTGTTGTTTTTGGATTTTCTTTTTTGTTGGGTACGCGTTATATGAGATGCATGTCAACTTTTTGGTTGCTGCCACCGAAATTCATTTACCTAACGGTTTTTATTATATTTTTGCTGTTTCTTACCAAATGCGTGCCAAGGAAATAGAAAGTACATGGAGTATGAAGGCGATAATAAGAAAACAAGCTCAAAGAAATAAGACAACTAGAAATTGGCATTATACATAAAAATTATTAAAAAGAAAAAACGAAGAAGATAAGATAAATAATTGTAAAGTGTAGAAATCTGCTCAATATGCTGAGGTATGTGTTGAATGCGGCAAATTGTAAGTTTTGAAATCAATTTAAAAGCCACGCTGGGTTTTAATACTAAATCTCATTAAACAATATTTGAATTGGTCGTATATTCTTAACAAAGATTTTAATTCATTACCCAATTGGATATCTTTGCTGTGGCATGATCACTAACTACGTATAGATAGTATATACATTTAAATCGATCGTCAGATTTAAAATGTGCAATTTTTTGGTTCGACGAACAAATCCCAACATCTCCTCTAGAAATTATTTTGATGAAAAGACTTTTAATTTGTAATTTATGGTTAAGTATAAGACTGATGAAGTCACACTATATATTATATATTGAATAGATGAATAGTATTCAAGGCAGGCAAAGGAAAAGAAAGGTTTCAGCATCGTAATCTCTACTCTAGCTCTGATATTACAAGAATTGAAACAGAGCTTGCCTGGCCTAGTCAGCCAGCCAAAATTGAAGCTGAATAACCCTATGATCAATATTAATATGCTTGCAATTTATTGCAACAGCATTGACAGCAGCGGCAACAATCACAACAACACTTTTGATTGCTTATTGTATCAAAATTTGTATTTTGATTTAGATACAGATTACGAACTAAGTCGTTGCTAGATGCTGGTTTTGTATTATCGCGAATGTTGATGCTGTTGCCGGTGCAGTGCTGTTGCTGCCGACGATTGCCAGCGGCAATAGTAACCTGCAATCATTGCAGTCAGAGGTAGATTTAGTTCGTCTGTCGACAGCAATAAGCAACAACAGCAACTTTGTTGGCCTCATTATGTTCAAACATATTTCATATGCCAACAACAAAATCAACAACAACAATGGCAACAGTAACAACAACAAATAGGCAAAGCGACTTTGGCTTGCTTCGTTTTTTCTTGCAGTTATTGTTGTTGCTGTTGTTGTTGCTTCCTCAGCAATCGCTTGGCTGCTGCTGTTATTGTTTTTGTTGTTTTTGTTGTTGTCATAACTGTGTTTTGTTGTGCGCAGACTTTGGTTGCTGTTGCTGTCCGGTGAAAGTAATCATCAACAACATTAAGCGAGGTAAACAAACTACAAATATATATAAAAAAAAAGAGTTACACTCGCCGAAAGCCCATTTCGAGCTGCTGAGTCTCTATTCGACCAGAGCCCAGAATGCTCCGTTCCAGAGGTATAGACAAAACGGCAGCTCTGCGTCTCTGGTGTGTGGTAGGGAATTCCGGCAGCTGCAGCCCTCTCCCATGCGAGAAAAGTTGAAGAACCACAAAGAGATACGATTATGATGATTTCTAATTGAAAAACTCAGCGACGCGCTCAAATGTGTCCAGAAGAGGGAGAGAGAACAAAGACGTCGAGTACAAAAGAAACAACAAAATCCAAATGAAGAAAGAACAGCTATCTTAAGTACGCCGACGATTACACACACTTGCAGACCACCTGTTCCAATCCACATTTTGTTGCTAATGCAAAAAATCTTCCGATTGTGCCTGTGGACACTATATGAATGAAAGGTGTCCGATGTTCATCATTTTCTTGCCATGTTGTGACACATTGGTGGAATGTATTGCTAAATAAAGAAGTTTTATGTACAACAACTTTTCTTTCGACCAATAGATAATAGTTCTTGTATCAAGATAATTTGAAATTTCTGAGACCAGTTTAAATTAAGCCAACTTAGGCTACTGTTGTTGATCGAGTTTATGTATTTAATTAATATATTTCTATATACATATATACGTTATGGGTTTGGAGAAATTTCCATCAGTGCATTACAATCTTCAGAAGAAAACTATAATGCCCTCTGCAAGAGTATGCAAGGAAAAGAGCAGAAAAAAATGAAACGAAATTTCATTAAAACGTTTGCACAAATAAAATAAGTGCTGCAAAAAGCAGAAAAAAGAGTAGCAACAGCAACAGCAACGGCAGCAGCAACAACAATAACAACAAAATCAGCAGCAACAGAAAAAGAAACTGAAACGAGGTCAACTGAGGTCAACACATTTTATGTACCGAACCCGAACTACTTCATACTCTACTAAATATTTGTATGACGCTGGCAACAACGACAACGACAGCAACAACGACGACGGCGACGGCAGCGACGCTGGCAGAGATTCAGATTTAGTTATGCTGTGGGTAAGTGTGTGTGTGTTTTACTGTATGTGTGTGTGTGTGTGTGTGTGTGAATGGGCAGGGGAACTGCAGCCAGCTTTGGGCTTGGAACTTCAAGTCAGCTCGCATGCATAAGCCAGTGGATGGGCGTGAAGGGCGGCGGGGTTGCATAAGCTAAATCAAACAAAAGGCAAACAGCAAAAAGTGGAGCGTTTGGGGAGCGTTTGCTGCGCTTCAATTGAGCTTTACATACATACATACATTTCAGTTCAAGTCTGGTTGCTGCTGTTGTTGTTGTTGATTTGATTTTCAACTATTTGAGGGCAACAACGGCGACAAAATGGACACCAACAACAGCAACAACAGCAACAAAAAGCCGCGCAAAACTCGTTCGCTGTGACGCGCATTGACTAACTGAAATGTGTTTTTGCTGTTGCTGTTGTGTTGCCAGTGTTGCTGCGGTGTCAGGGTAGCAGAAACATCGTATTCGCCTCATGACTTGGCAAATGCGCTCGCCAACATTATCGTCTTGACCATCTCGTGAACTTCATTTGCAAACGTTGGAGCAACATTTGTGAGGCTTAAGATGCAGGGCAATGGGGTAGGGGGAGAGTTGAGTAGAGTGGAGCGCAGAGCGAAGGCTGCTGGGCAGCCAACATAATTCATTTGTATTGCTGCTGTTGCTGCTGTTGGCACAGCAAGTGTTGCCAACTTTATGGCATTTACAAATACAATTACATTAGCAGCATAGACGAGTTGCTGTTGTTGTATCGTAGATGTTATTATTGTTGTTGGCTTCTTTGGCATTAGCTTTGCCGTTACTTTTGCAATTGTCGGCCGAGAGCTGTGAGTTGTGTGTGCGGAGCAACGCTGAGAGTTGAGAGATGAGTGCTCAAAGTTAACTGTTGGCCAAGTGCGCAACTAATTTGCATTTGTTGAGCGGCTTAAAACTGCCAGCGATTGCCAGCTAAGCGCAATTCAATGGCCAACAATAACAATTCGGATGCTTAAGCTGTTACGCTACAAGAATTTTAGATACTATGCACTTTGAAATACATGGCTTGAGAAGTGTAGCTTATTGCCCAAATGCTTGCGTAACTGGCAGAAACAATCGAGCATTCCGCAAAATACAATCAGAAGTAACGCAGATATCCAAGTGCCGTAATTGTAAATTTGATATCCTTTGTAAACATATATCAATTAAATTAAATTACTAATAAAAATTACCATTGTCATAAGCTAAAAATGATATTACCTATAACTTTGAAGAATGTTTAAAGAAGGAGGAAATAATGGCTAATTCTTAAACATCATTGCCCATTTATGATAAATAAAAGTTGTCTCATTGCCTATAGAAACCTAAAGGATAATACCCACACACACTTGAATTCCTGTTATTTTCATATTTGGAATTGCTGTCAGCTTCAAAGTGCAGCAGCGACCTCAGTTCTGGGCCTGAAACGACAGCTGATTCTTGAGCTCCACGTCTAAACAATTATTGACACGTGTGCACCTCCACAGATCCCGAAAAGGCAGGATAAATGTCCTGAGCGGCAGCAACTTGGCCACAGATGCATTTCCGGCGACTTCAGCTGTTGATTCTGCCTTGTCCTTGTTGTCCTTTTGTACCTCGATCTGAATTGCCTGCTGTTTGTTGTCGATATTATCTACAATTAAATACTCAATGCACAAAGAGCAGCGAGCAGGACAAAACACGTAAAAATTTCAATAACTAAAAACGCACATGTCCTGCACAGGACAGCGCTGATGACGATGACGACGCAGGGCGACACAGCAGATGTTGCAACACAAAAAACTGTTGGAGCGCGTCCTCTTTTGCGTCCTGCGCATTCTAGCTGCCTACACGCTGCGTCTGCGTCCTTCCTTTTTGTGTGTTGTCTTTTTCGTTGTTTTTTTTTTTTTTGTGGGGCAAACGCAACACATGCCCCGAAAATGATCCCCTAAATGCCGCTTGGCAATTGGATGAAGCTTCCTGAGCAGTTTGCGGCTCATCAGCGTCAGCCACATCGATACTCTCGGGAATATAAATACACTGAGAACAATGATGTAAGTATCACAAAATTGATCAATTCAATATGAATAGTCATTTAAAATACAAAAAAAAAAAAAAATAAATAAATAAATAAATAAATAGTTTCCTTACACTTTAATAATAATTTTAAGCAATTTAACTGAATTTATATTTGTTAATATTTTTAATATATCTGGACTAAAATTGAAATAGGTTCAGTATTTTCAAGTCTTTGAAATATTCTTAAGCATAATCATTTAAAACTAATACTAAACTGATAAATAAACGAGTAAAATTGTCGCCCAGTGTATTTAGATGTATGCTTATTGTAGTTATCAACAACCCCTATATCATAAACACAAAAGACTGCACAGATAGCACAGAGCCTCTCTGCTAATTGGTTGCCCCTGACACGCGTCATGCTCTTAAGCGGGCAGCAACTACAGCTACAGCTACAGCTACAACTACAACTGCAACTGCAACTGCAACTGCGAAAGGTGAAAATCTATATCATTCTCTCATTCTTATTTGGCCTCAGTCGCTGGGCGAGCGAGTCGCTCGTTGTTTTCGAGTGTGTTGTCTTTTGTTTGGCCCAGTTGTCGGAGCTACCTACGCAAGAACCGCTTCCAAGGCCCGCTGTTTGTGCCCAAGTGTTTGAAACTGCATTGGGCACAACCTTTCCCAGTTACCGGTTACTATTTATGTAGTTCCCAGTTCCCAGTTCCCATTTCGTCTGTGTGTTGATTTTCCTAAGCGCTTCGAATCAACAGAAACACACGCGCTGAAAGAAGTAAAGAAAGAAAGGTGCCACAAAGAGAAGAAAGCAATAGAATGGCATTTTTATGAATGGTTCGAGTCATTCGCCGTTGTTCTATGAGTGGCAGGGAAAACTTTTCGATTGCCGTACACAAACAGCGTGCAAAGTGATCATAAACGGGCAGCAAACACTCGAGGTCACATGATTAGTGTCACCTTAATGACCGGCAACGAAGTCCTCAGCTGCGGCTAAACTCATGTCCGTGTCGGCATCTCGCTAAGTTCAAAGCAACAACAGCAGCAAATATATTGCATATTTCATAATAAAATTAAGCACTTCGCTAAAAGCAAAAACAAAAAAAAAAAAACGAACCAACAAAAAAGCAAGCTACAAAATGGGAGTACATCGAAGTCTTGATACCCTTAAGAGTATTCAAATCGAATATTTACTTCGAAAAATGCAGGTTTTTTTTAATTGATAAGGTAAAAAGCTAAATGAGATAGGCAACTTTTTTAAATGTCTTTAATTAATCTGTACAAATGCACAACGTTTAAAAATAAATATATGGATGAATACCAGATTTGTTAGCGACACATTAACTTTTGTGATTAACATCTAAGCTCGATTGTAGAAAATGAACCGCTAACAGCTTACATAACCCAACCGCAGTAATGCTTTTAACTATAGAAGCTGTTTTTCAATGCTTAACCAGAAATTACCCAAAGTTAATGCAGTTAATTATCCACAGTTAATTATCCACAAACCGATTTATTGGACTAATTGAAAGTCAAGTCTTCTCATTTTAATCAAATTGAATTCGTTGATAACTAATTGAAGCGTTGCAAACATTATCTTAATATGATTATGCCCCGATGCAAGTTTTGCGAAATTTGTGTAAATGCAAAAAGCTGTTTAGTGGTGCCAGTTTCAGTGATCCTGTATGTGGTTGGTGAGTTGCTGAGTTGCTGCTGCTGCTGCTGTTGTTGTCGTTGTTACCGTTGTCCAGGAAGCAGCCGTGACAGATGTTACCGCATCGATATGCGGAATAAGCGCATTGGCAGCTTGTCGAGTGCTTTCTCGCTCTGTCGATCGTCTTCGCTCTTGAGCTACCCCTTTTCTAGATGCATGTTGCAGCAAATGTGGCAGCTATCGTTATTTGGGGTGGGTTCTCTAGAATTTGCTGGCAATGCAACTGACTATCGGTTTTCCCACAGCTAATCAATCGAATGCCATGGAAATCAGACCACAGAACGATAACGAGTGGAAAAGCAAGAAAGGCCACCAAACAAGTTAGAAATCTTTCTTTTTTCCGAATTGCATTGACGACGCATCATTAAAATATTTTCCATTGCTTGTTTGGCAGTTGCTGTTGCTGTTGTTGTTGCTGTTGTTTGGTGTTAAATCAAAAACCACTTGAACGAAATAAAATCTTTCTCACAGTCGGCGACGATCGGCGACGAGAAAGAAAAGAATTGGGAACGGGATTGAGAGTGGGAATGAGAATACAAGGGGCAACGTGAGGGGAACAAGGCAAACAAATTATGAGAACGAAAAACGACGAGTCTTGAAGAATGTCTGGTTTTTGTTCTTGTTTCTGATACTGTTGTTCTTGGTGTTGTTGTTACTGCTGGTGCTGGTGCTGTCGCTGCTGCTTGTTGTTGCTGTTAAATTGATGACAACAACATCAAAACGGACAAGCGTGCGCTTCAAATGTATCTGCATAGGCTGAGATACTCGGGCTCCCAGAGTATCTTTCGCTGACCGTGACGATTTCTCGTGTACCTGGCGACGATTTCGAGCAAAAAAGAAATACACACAAAATAAATACCACAATAAGTCAATAATCAAAAAGAGAACACCACAAAGATAGATGTCCGTATATAAATGTGTATGTATTCATATGTACTCATTTGGATTGGATTGGATTGGATTGGTTTGGACTGGATGGGATGGCTTGTTGTTTTAATGGCTGGCTAAATGGATGGAAGGATGGCTGGATGGCTGAATGGATGGATGGATGGATGGATGGATGGATGGATCGATAAATGGATGGATGGTTGGATGGTTGGACGGATGGATGGAGCTGCGCTTATCATCATTATTCAAAGCGAGCCACCAACGCTGTCATAGAAATAGAAAACTAATAATAATAACAAGAACGGCAAACAGAAACAAGAAAAACAAAAACAAGTTTTTAGTGGGCGACTCACTGAGTGCATGAAAATGCTCACAAAAAAAAAAAAAAAAAAAAACTGGAAGAAATATCTGCTTGAAAAGAATTTCTAAAACTCATAAAACAACTGCGTCGACGATGACGACGACGACGACTGCGACGAGTTTTGATTTCGATTTGAGCTCTGAGCTGTTGCTAGTTGTAGATCCAATCGGTTTGTATAGTAGTATATGAGGCCAGGCACAGAACACATGTAAAAATCATTTCAATTCACACTCTGAACCAACCTTTTGTTGGCAACGCCGCCGGCCGGCTGGCCTGCCAGACGGATGAAGGGTGAGGGGTATGAGACGGTGGCGGTGGCACTAACAACTCGTCATCGTCAATATCAGGTTCGGTTTTGAGTCCAGGAAAGTGGTCAGCATTGGTAGAGACCCACGCCCGCGTTATGATTATGTGGCCATTTTATAACTAACAACATTCCATCGCCGGCGCCGTTGTCGTCGTCGTCGTCGTTGTCGTTGTCGTTGTCGTTGTCGGGCACAAGCCCTGGCCCATACCCAGTCCAAGTGGTATTACCCATGCCCATTCCCCAGGCCACACACGCTGATGATGAGTTACGGAGACACAGACTCAGAAACAGCGACAGGCAGTCACAGCCACATTAACAGCCATAGCCAGTGCCAGAGTCCCATTCACAACATGGCCCCGGGGGTATTCGATGCGCCGTGCCTGTTTGGTGACAGGAGCGATGCGATGGATGCATCTGTATGTGGGTAGCATCGATAGGGCCCCGAGGTTGGCATTTGGCTGAGTACATTTATGTACAACTGTTAACCCATTAAAGTTCTTGTCAGCACTAATGAAAACTCAACAGAAGAGAGACTTATGCATTATTCGAAATTCAATAAATTAAAAAGAAAAAGAGACTAGTTGTAGATAAACAACTGGTAGACCTAGATTTTGTTACATATTGAAATAGATGTTTATAAATGAAAAGGTTTGTCGCCATTGGTTGGTGATTAACACTCAGCCTACTTGTTATTACTGTTATTACTTGTTGTTTGTGTAAAATAAACTCAGTTAAGCCTACTGTTGTCAACATCAATGGGTTAATTAAAGGATTTAGGTACAATCAGTAGTTAGGAGCACCGTTCAAACTTTGACAAAATCTTTTCAGATGGTCGTGTGTGCAGTCGTAGTGTAGTCGTAGTGCAGGGTTAGTGTTCTGTTTTTTATAGCAGCCCATAAAATGAAAGCAAATATGCTTGATCATAAAATGAATTATAATTAGGTAAATGATTGCCAACATTTATTTGTTTGCTGCTTTTGCACGCAAAGCGAGATAAACTTGAAATTGATAAGCCTTTGGCTTGACAGAATATAAACATAAAGATCGTTCACATTATTATTTAAAAGGTTATCAATTCGCTTTTATCTCCGTTGAATCTGATAAGCATTAAATTAAATTGCAAACGCTGTGTATTTCTCCTTATGCTGAGCTGCCCATGTTCAGTCGAGAAGTATTTTTGGATTTTATCTGAACAAATTAAAAGCGATACGAACTTCTAGAAATTGCCAGCTACTCGTACTTAATGTCTTTAATATGTATCAAAAACATTTTGCCTGGAAATTAAATATGTACTCGTAAGTATGTGTATATATATGTATATATATATATATATATATATATATATATACTCGAATGCAATCATTACTGGCAAGTGGGGTCGCTAGTCGTATATTCGTATATCTATTCTAAATGCTTATCAATTGTATTTGTAGGTAACTTTGAGGTTTCGTTGCCAAGTCTTGTGGCCGGGCACCACACAACACAAAACGGGCCACATGTTTTGTATAATTATCGTGGTTAATGTCTCGACAGTGTTTTTATTTTGTATATTTTTCCTTTTTTTGTTTTTGTTCGTTGTGCTGATAAAAAGCATTTTATCAGTTTTTTGTGTGTGAGGTTGCGTTTTTGTTTGCCTTTTAATTAAGTTGAACACAAAGTGAACAAAAATCCATGGAATGTCAGACGACAGCGACGATGGCAATGGACAATTTACTATTGTTTGCCCTGCCAAATGACCTTGAAATGCCCAGCAACAGCAACTACAACAAACACAACAAAACCAACAACAACAGCAACAAGTTTTGGTCATTCAAAAATCAACTTTCTTTTGACGTAGCTGAAAGTTGCGGCTAATTTTGAGCTGTGGCCATTAAATGCAGCCGAGCCTAAGTAACAATTATAAACTGTAGGCCGCAGCAGCCGAGCAACAGCAGCAAAAGCAAACAATGAAAAAAAAAACACCAAAAATGAAAGTAGACACAAATTTAGTTGCAACATTTCGTAATGAACACAATGGTCACCCTTGCGCCCCTCGCCCACATGCCAGCTAACTGCAGTAGCTGCAACTGCAACCGCAGCAACTGCTTAGATCTGCCTGCTTTGGGCCATGAGCCCCAAAACCCACATGGGGAGGCCTGCACTGGACAAATTGCATAGTGCTCTGCGCTCAGGAGTTGGCCAATCTTAGCCAAGATGCCGCATAATTAGGCATAATTTATGACTAGAGCAAATATGGCTGCCGCATACTACATCGGTTGCAGTTGCCGGTTGCAAGCTGCAACTTGCTCGCCAAGTGAAAGTGCCTCAGCACCATCTCAATCTGTATTCGGTGCATGCAAATTGAGCAATTTAGCAACATATGTCAAAGGACAACTAAGCGACGACAACATTCACAAGCACTACACTCGGAAAAATTGTTGTGCTTGAAATTCTAATATTTTAGCAGCTTTGTAGTCTAAGAGGCAATAAAAACGAGTCGAAATCTGGAATGCAATTAATTTCAATTATCAAATAAAACAAATGTGTGAATTATTTTATTTTTTTCAGTTTTACAAAAGGAAATATTAAATATTAAAAGTTTCCTAAATTAAAGAATAAATAAGAAAACAGTTGCAAAGCAAAAGATCTAACATGGTTAAATTAGTAATTAATTAAGTAAGTAAAGTAAAATATTACATTTCTCTTAAATTCAAACGTAACGTTTTCCTTACTAATAAGATTTAAATTTATTTTTTATTGAGAACGCTAGTGTAGTTTTTCGGTAATGTAGTTTTTTCAGTGTATCAAGTGACCAATCAGCAGCAGCAGCGACCTGCATCAAGAGAGACAGCAACAGTAACATCATTATTGTCATCAGAATTATCATCATTGTGCCCATGATGAGAGTGAACGACAGATGCCTGCATAAGAATGCATTTGCATATGAGCTATATGCACCCATTTGTGTCCGTTGCTGTGTATCTAAAGTTTTCGTGTGTGGCAGTTGCATTTACAGCTGCATCTCGAAAGTTGCCGTCTTTCGAATTTGGGCTTTTCTTCTACGGTCATGGCCCATAGTAACGGTAAACGCATTTTTCCACGCCCCAATGATAGAAACTCTTCACCAGATTGCTTTACAATGTCGCCCAGTTTGGGAATAGCTGCGCTCTCGCCCAGAAATAAGTACAACAATAAATCGCCGCTTAAAGAGCACACAAACTGACAACTGCAGCTAAGTCCGAGTCGCCCACGCAACGATTGCAACTTCATAACTCACTCAAATCAAACAGAGGAGAGCAACTGAAGACCAAACTGAACATCAGATGACGGTGAAATGAAGCACGCATTTATTTCAGTGTATGTGTAAGTGCAAGTGTGTGTGTGTGTGTGTGTGTGTGTGTGTGTGTGTGTGTGTGCGTGTGTGTGGGCTTTAATAAACTTGTACTCGTGCAACACTTGTGTCTGCATCTAGAAATTGTGCTCAATTTTCACGCAAAAAGTCACAGATATAAAAGCACACACATAGATACATACAGGCGCACACACACACATACACACACATTAACACACACACACACACACACGACTGAGACAGAGACCGAGATGTAGCGGGGTCTGGGTCTTATCAACACAGAAGCATCATCTAGCACAAGATGCTTTTATCTCTCTCTCAGTTTGAGTCGTTTCGAAACAGGCGCACAGCAAACGGCAGAGAGCACTCCACTCAGCACACAGCAGCACCAGCAGCAGCAGCAGCAGCACCAGCAGCACCAGCAGCTGCTCGGACTCGGATTTGGACTCGGGGCCGGCGCGCAGGGTATACAAGTAGTATGTACAACGTAGCAGCGAGTCCGACTCGTTGACGGGGTCTGAGTGCGCACAACTTGCCAAATATACACAATGGGCGAAATGTGCGAAAACCGACAGCGAACAGACAGCAACGGCAGCAGCGGCACAAAACTGGAAATGGTGGAGCTAAAGAAGACGTGGAAAGCACACTCGCACACACAACCACAGAGTGCATGAGCCAGGAGCGAGGGAAGCAGCGCTTAGAACACACAGTTCTGGCAGTGAGAATGGGCAGCATGAGTGTATGTAAGCTCTCAGAACTGTGCGACAGCAACGAGCGCAAATGAATCGAAATGAGGCGAGATGCAGTCGGAGCAGCTAAGAGCTATATAGTCATAGCCATGGTTATCGTCATAACTATAACCATGCCCATAGCCGGCACTTGGCAGCTGCGTGTGAGCAGCTTTGAAAGCGATGCGGCTGCCACTTGCTGCTCCCTTGCGCGCCGCTCTGGGCGAACAGGGTTCTCTGCTCTCCCTCTACTCTCCTGTTCTACTCTCGCATGCTCAAAGCTCGCTTCTAATGGGTTCCGCGACGCGATGCGAGACACTCGTCGGCAACGGGGCGTAATAAGCGCAGTTTCTGTTTGTTTTCTTCTTCTTTTTTTTTCATATACAAAATATGACAAAATATATACATATAAAAAAAAAAAGCGCCAGAGAGGCAAAGACAGAAAACATGCAATGAGCGACAGTGGAGAGTGAAGAGTGCAGCCAAATGGGCAGAGAAGAGTGGCAAGTGGGTGGGGGAATGTACAGTGTTGATTGCACTTTGTGCGAGAATGAATCGCAAATTGCGCTTGTTGTACTCTAGTCTGTACGTATGTGATTGGTATTATGGAATTGTCATCAGGTTGACAACAAACATAATTATTTATCTACATACGCAAAACTTACAGTATATTCAGATGGTATTTACCAACAGCCACAGGACACAGGACACACAAGCCTGAACCCGTAACATGAGTATATAATACAATCATTACAAATAATAATTGTAGATTTCTATGCACTCATGTATATGTGTAAGAATCGGATTTAGCAAAAAAAGGTTCACACAAAAAGCTGTAAGGTGATTCTGACAGAAAGGATTGAAATTTATTCGAATCTCTGAAACTGTTTTTCATTAACAACTGTTGTTGTAAACAAGGCGTGTTCAGATCACAATACAGTATAGAACAAACAAACTAGAAGCATATTATTTACTTATATTACTAATAATAATAAATAATATTTACAAATAAATTACATTATAAAATCATTTTTTGTTGAGCTTTGGAAACAGCTACTTAATACAGAAATGAAAAGATTTTTTCAAATATATTAACCAGCTGTGAACCGAATTCTCAGATTGATACTGAATTATATAAGACCAGAAAATAATACATATGCAACAGTTAATCTTCCTTAGAAATTCACATTATATATATATATATATATAGATATATATAAATATCGTAAGCCACTACTGAATCGAACTAGTACCGATAGATTTGAGCCCAACTTTTATGAGCCCTTTTCTAAAGCGACTCTTGGCTGACAAACAATTCTGCTTAGTTTGAACAACATATGCATATTTGGGTTGGGCCAATACAGCTTTCAAGCATATTTCTCGCTTAACTTAATATTCAGTCGCTTAGCATACATATAATCCTGCAAAGTACTATCAGTTTTATTAAAACACATTGAGCCTTGCAAAGCTCTTGGAAAACACACTGAGCCCTTTAAGAGTAGTCAAGTTTCGTTGTAGTTATATTCAAAGCGGCTGCAGTCGATTTTTGAGTGGGTGGTCTTTTTGGTCAGGGGGGTGGTGGTGTTGTCGGCGAGCTAAAGCACTGACAATGAAGCCATCATTGCTGGCTGCCTGTGCATCAATTGCAACCCCCAATGGAGCTGAGCCGTTGCCCAGTCCACACATAGCATGCACTTAACACAGTTTTACATGGCACACACACACACACAAATGCACACGCACACACACACATACACACATACACACATATATATATATATATATATATATATACATATGTACAAGTACTCCCTCTCACACTTTCTCTCTTTTAGTGCCTCTCATTCTCTCTTGCTATCTGTCACTTCCAGTCGCTCTCAGCCAGCGGCTTTTGTGTCGCATTTGGGGGAACTGAGAATATCGCTCATTTTCAATAAAAATAGCTTAAAATTCGAACAGGCGTTCAGAAATGGACGCACAGCGAATTCTCATATATGAGAATGCCGAATGCCCGTTGTTTGGATCTGGAAATTGTTCTGGGCTCTCTGCTGCGACTGCGACTGCGACGGCGACGGCGACGGCGACTGCGACGCCGGTCTAGGTTTATTTTTGGGGCCAGGCAAATTTGTAGTGCGACAACGTAACAAGCGACAACTTATTGAAAAAAGTTGAGACCAGACCTGAGCTTTGCTTATTTTTAGCGAATGGGAATGTGGGCAAATTTGAGGCTAGAGAGCCATTCTCCAGCGGGAGATGCGAGCGAGGTTTGTAAACGCCATTTTGATTGCAACAATGACGACAAGCAACATCTGTCGGCAGCCAAAGAACCTGCCACCTACCGTGCAGCCAGTCAGTCGAGAATGCAGAGACTGAGTCTGAGACTGAGACTGTGACTGAGCTGCTTGCAAATCGACTTGCACTTGATGCTGTTGCCCTGCTGCTATGAGCGCCGCAGATGCAGATGCAGCAACGGCAACGGCAACAGCAACAGTAACAGCAACAACGACAGCAACAGCAGCAGCAGCAGCAGCAGCCGCAGCAACCTTCGTATTTGTGTTTTACTTCCGGTTCGTGGCTACAGCGATGACGGCAGCCAAAGCATGTCGACGGACGGGGTTAGCTGCGGCACATCGTGGCATATACCCAACTCGAGTGGTTTGTTTGGCTGCTGCATTTTTGGAGCGCGACAGCGAAGGGGAACGCATCGTTCTTGTCGTCGACGTCGACGTCAACGTCAACGTCGTCGTTGCTGTTGTTGTTATTGTTGTTGTTGTGGTTGTTGTTGGTACTGCTGCTGCAAGTTTGCGGTCGTTGGCTTCAGCTTTAGCTTTAGCTTCATCTTCGACGCCGTCGCATCGTCGCATTTTTTGTTTCGACTCATTTTTTTTTTTTTTTTTGGTTTTGTTTTTGTTTTTTTTTTTTGCAGTTTGTTCTCTGCGTTTATAGCGGATGCCGTCGGTGCTGGCGTTGCACTCGACCCACACCCCCCTCGCTTTAAGAACACCGTCGTTACTTATCTGTTCTACTTACTTATGTGTGGGTGGAGTTGGAGTGGTGCCAACTCCTCTGTCTACTTATGTTTAACTGCTGCTGCTGCTGTCTCGTTTCATAACTGCGAAAGTGCTGATTGAGTTCCTGCAAGAACTTATCCCACTACTTGGTATACAACTAAAGCATACACATATATTATGTACTCGTATGTAGTGGGAGTCGGTACTTGGCAAAGAAACAACATGAAATTGAGCTGAAAAGATTGTCGAGGGGGTAGCTCTAAGCTGATTCTTAGACTCTGTTCAACCACAATGTGTAGCATTCGGATATTGCACTGTCATATGCTATGTGACTTTGCCACTTGTTATATGAATAATAAATAGTTGTGGAAACGGAAAACGTAGCAAGCGATTTCACAAGATCAATTCTAGATAATCAGATTCATATTTAGCAGCTTAAAATATAAATTCAGGAATTGCTTCAACACCGTCTTGTGGACTTGATTCAAATATTATCAGATGCGTGATATCTGACACACTTATGACGACACTCTCAGACATACTCACTTGCATAAACTTCGGCTTGATATCACCTGGCAGCAATCTAATTTGCGGCTAATTAATAATTTGCTTAGTCAGCGTTTCAGAGTGCTTTGCATTGATTTGTTGACTGTATCTAGACAGATCGGACGGATTAGTTTAAGGCTGACGAATGCTGCCGATCTGCAGCTGCACCTGCTGCCAGATACACACAGACACATATCGAATGGAGCTCTTTAGTTGGCTTTTATTAGTCAGAATCGTGAGCTGCAATCTTTGCATGTGATCTAATTTTATATTGATGACAGCTTCAATTTGCGATACTCGCTCTTTGCAACTTGATATCGAGCATCGATTTGATTGAAGTCTATTAAATAAAATTGTATTGCACAGTTCAAAATGGATAAAACTTATGCAGTTGCTGTGACTACTGATTGATTCTCATAGCGAATTGGCCAACGTGGCGTATGCGCAATATGCTGAGTGTTGTTTTCGATGTAGTTTTTGTTTGCTAAGCCAGTTCTTTGGATAACCAAAAGCGGTGCGGCCGAACAACATAATTAAGTATTTATTTATTTACAATTTTGGGCAATGACAACAGCAACAGCAGCAACAACAGCAACAACAGCAACAACAAAAACATCAACAAGAACAACAGCAGCGTCAACAGCAACAGTAATTTGAATGCAATAGCAACAACAAAGGCAACAACTTAGCTATTGGCGTTGCAGCTTTGTCGCTTTTGTTGTTGTTGTTGTTGTTGTTGTTATTGTTGTTGTTGCCACAATTGCTCATTTTGCTGGCTGTTGCAACCTTGTGCTAAATTTTCCAAAACGTTGAGCGCTGCTGCCGTCGCCGTCGCTGACACCAGCAACCAACTCTATGTTGCAACACAGCAGCCCAAACCAGCGATAAATGTCAGTCAAGCGGCAGCATAGCCTGCCACACCTCCCTCTCTCCCCGCCAACAGCCACCCCGCCCGCCATTCAAATGGCTGGCCAATGGCTGACGCATAACAAAAAACGTTGACAAAGTCAACAATTTCCATTAGAGCGCATTATTGATGCCTATGAGCAAATGTATCTATGAGATACATCGCGCCTCAGTCTCGGTGCTGCTTTGTCGCCTTGCGCCGCTTTAATAACTGCCAACGACTCGTGGGACTGACACCATTTGCTCAAACTCACAGCTGCATCAGGCACATAGCTCCAGAGTGGAGCACATCGTAGTTGAAGATGACGCCACCAAAATCTTCTTGAGGCCGCCGCATTTTGCGTGTTAAATGAATTCGCTGCGAGGCTAACTAAAACAATTGCTCAAAAATGCGATAAAAATTCATCATCAGAAAGGAAAGGCCAAAAACAAAGAAGAAGAAGAAGAAGAAACGAAACGACTGTCAAGTAGTAAAAGCACCGCTCAAGACAACAGATGTGTCTTCGGCTGGGATAATTGGCGATTTTGTTGCTTCGGATTGGATTCAGATTTAGATTCAGATTTGGGTTGATAGTTTGTACAATGCACTTGGCACATGAAAAGTCGCAATTAACGCGATGAAAACAATAAAAATGAAACGATGCAACGAGCAGCGCTTGAAGAAATGCTAAAGAAGAAAAAAAGAAAAACATTGAAATCGTTGCGGTAGGAAATTACTTTAATTTGTTGTTGCCATTGTTGTTGCTATTGCTGTTGTTGAAACTTGGCTAAATGAATGCCTGACTGACTAGCTGACTGCCGTCTGACTGGCTGACTGGCGGCCACATGTTTTCACATGATTTCCACACGATGGACAGGTGAAAAGCAAGCCCAAGTCCAAGTCGTAGCCAGAGCCGAGGCGGCAGCGGCAGCAGCAGCGGCAGCAGCAGCGGCAAAAATTCACTGGAGCAAGAAAAGAAACCGTCGCAGGAGTGTGAGGGGGCTCTCTTTCTTAGCCAGGTTAACAACTGACAGCCTGAAAGTCAAGCACAAGATTTGACGTTGTCTGGGTAATTTTTAAGCGACTGAACACAAACTGGCAGCGACAACAGCTGCGGGGAATTCCCCTCAATTCTCTGACAGCAACTCTCTCTCTCGCTCTCTCTCTCTCTCTCTCTCTCTCTCTCTCTGTCTTTGCTCTTTGCTTTCTCACAGCACACAATTGAAATATTTTGCTAAGGTGCTCACCCACCCCAGCATATATTCACATTTTCAATCCCATAGCCAAACACAGCAGCTCTTTTTTTCTGTATTTTTGTAAAAATGGCCTTAATAACATTTTGCACGTTTTTATTGTATTTTGTAATGCAAGCAAGAATAATTACAAGATAACGTCTGCTTTGCAGTGCTGACCAGCGAATGCCCTAAAGCAACCAGCGAAAAATGGCAAGGTTGTAGTTTTATAATTAATAAATGTTTGACTTGTTTTTTATAGAATTATAAGTAGAAAATAAGTCAAAATACCTATGTTTTTATTGATTATATATCTCGGAGGCAGACAGTTTCTTTGATGACAGCCGATGCACCAAAATTGAATATTTAAATTAGGCTCTTAATTGCACATTGTGCTAAAACATACTGCATAAATAAGAATAAACAAGTGTACTTTCAGTTTAGTTTCGTTCATGACTATCAGCAATTTACACACACATTATGCGATCTGTCACGCCCACTTTCTACCCGTGCACATGAGCCCTAATAAAGTTCACATGCCACCAAATTGAAGAGCTGTAATGAGAGTAGAGGCGAAGAATGGACATACGACTAGGCCGAAATATGGAAGATGGCCAAGGAAGACTAGACCAGAGTTGAAAATCATATAAAAGGCGCATAAATTAGCAATGGTCTGTAATTTTGAGAGGGTCGTCAACAGCTTATATGTGTGTAAGTGTGGTTTCAAGGGGGGCGCGAAGTCGCATCGCACAGCAAGTGGCACAAGAAGAGCATGGGGGCATGGAGGCGGGGTCCAGTCACAGTCGGCGTGGCCGCGACGCATTCATTAGTTTTATATTAAAATAGTCATAATAAAATTGTAGATAAAAGTTTGTTACTTGCGCGCCACGTGAAACAATGAATAGCAACTGCAACACCAAAATCAACAAGGGCAACAACAACGCAAACAATCTCGATGTTGAGCAGCCAAGTACAAAGGGCCAAGATTTATGAACTGCAGTCATCGAGGCGAGTGTGTGAATGCGAGTGTGAGTGTGTGAGTGTGTGTGTGTGGATGTGTCTGTCTCGCACCCGTATCGCTATCGCCCCCTCTCAGCTGGCAGTGCCTCACCCCGCGCAAGTCGCGCTCTAAACGGAGCAATGAACTATTTACGAATATGCCATCTACTCACACACTCATTCTCGTAGGCGTGAATGTGAATGTGAGTCTGAGATAAGAGTACATATAATAAAACTCACTTACAAGCATGCATATTTATGCACTCGACAACCGATGAATGACCTTGAAACGCCTGAGGGATTCACAAAGCTTATAAAGTTCTCAAGCTCACTGTGAAAAGTGGCCTACGAATCAAGCCATTAAATAAATGATGTTAAAGAATCTGTCTAAGATAAATACATTAAATAATTTGATGTATTCTAGAAATATTTTGTAATATCTGTAATTTGCATTTTCTAATGGAAATTTAAGATATATTTCAACAAATATACATATACTTAAATAATTCTCATTTGTTTGATAAGTAAGCCAGAATTTACATAAGGCTCTTAATCATATTTATTCAATTTCAGTTAATATCTTTTATACTATAAGTATATGTGTTATCTTAGTAAAGTTTGAACTGCATCATCTGCTTATATACTTAACAATATTTGTTATTTAAAAATTAGGCAAATAATTGGGGGATAATTATTTATTTAGTATGTCAATCATTAATAATTGCTATTGAGTTGTTGGTGTATGCATATTTTTGTAAGCAATTTTAACGCGCTCATCTTAAATAATTATATATACATTTATATATATATTTTATTCAGAATGCTGCTTTAACCAATAATACTAACTAATAATAGTCATAAGACTTCAGTCAATATTTGTTTCAAAGAAAATTTGGGAGAAGTTTTTGATAAATTTAGTTGTCTTGCATATTTCTTGCATGTGAAGGGCTGCCGTTGGTGCTTATCTATTTATCATATAGCTTGCAGACCCTAGTTGAGATTCAGCTGCGACTTTCTTGACTTATGCCATCTGCAAGCCGCACAACGTTGCAGTTGTTGCAGTTGCAGCATTTTAAATGGTCTCCATATAGGAAAAGTGTATTATTACATTTCACTCTCGCTTGCGCTCTATTTGTGTACATTGTACAGTGCACCCTCGTTTGATGTGCACCCTCTTCTTTCTCCATGGCTGTGGCGAATAGACTCGTGCGACTTGTGGCAAACATTGGCCTCAGCGACAACAACAACTATTATATCAATAATAACAGCAACACAGCCTCTCAGTATCTCAGCCGTCTCCGTCTCCGTCTCCATCGTCTTCGTCTGTGTCTGCGTCTCGACTCATTGAGGGCTGTTAAATTTAGTGCCTCCACTTCAATTTTAATTACGGGCATTGTTGAATGCGCGACCGGCCCAGACCGGAGCGACTGCAGCACCCCCAATAGCAGCGAGCAAAGTGATTCCCCCTCTCACCCACAAAAAAAAAAAAAACAAATTTCAGTGTCGGCCCGATTCCGTTTCCATTCGCATATCTGTTGCACACATGTTTGGGACCGTCGTCTCATATCGTCCCATTCCATCTTGTCTCTTCCCGTGCTGTCCCGTCCCGTACCGTTTCGATTCGTTTCTTTGTTTGGTAGACAATTTAACATATTTGGGAATTCATTGCACTTTCTTTTATTAATACGCACTCGAGAAGTCGAGAAGTTTCCCCAGCGTTGCCTCGCCTTTGCCCTCACATTCGCCCTTGCCCTCGCTGTTTCCTCCTCTATCTCTATCTCTCTCTCTGTCTCTCTCTCTCGTGCTGGCAGCTCCCATTTGTCTGGAACATATGTAAGTGCATGTTTCGCTGCCTCGCCCTCTTCCTCGCCCTCTTCCTCTGCACGGTTCTGTTAAGTTTCGAAACATTGTAAACTTGAACAGTTCTTAGTGCTTTGGTTTTTCTCTCGCCTAAATTTAGTCGCATTCTTGACTATTTTGGGTTCCTGCTTGGCTGGCATCTGTGGGCTGGCAGCCGCTTTGCTTTTATTGCTCCAATTTTGGTATGCCATAGCCAGCCATTGATAAATATAGACTCGTCCGACTATCCGACTATCCATTCCACCCCACAAGCCATCAATGGAAATGAAAATGGAAATGGATCTGGATCTGGAGCTGAAGTTTGAAGTTTGAAGCTGCGTTATTGTTGTGCAGTTCTCGGGTGCGAATTGAAACTTATCTGTTAATCGGCACATCTGCTTGTCACATGAGCACTGTCTCAGAGGGAGAGAGAAGGGGCACTGGCAGTAAGAAGGGCACATCATTTGAGTCACAGGCAGCTGCCACGTGTGCACGGGCCGAGGTCGCCTTTGGCTTTAAGTAGCTGCATTTAGCATTGACAGCATCTCAGCAGCCAACAACTTTTAATAGACGAGCAATTTTGCAATGAATCCGCCCGCAAAGCGAAGTCCGCTTCCCTCGCCACACTCGTCACCATCGCTTATGGCATAAATTGCAAGCGAAATGAGCAGCGCGCGCCAATTCAAAGCGACAAAAACAAATAGAATCATGCATGCGAGAGTTGACTAAACAGTTTTCAATATGACATTCCAAAGTGTATGCAAACATATTTAACGAGGGGAGCAATTTAGATTTTTAAGAACTTGTATTAACTGAGAAATAGTATATTTAAATATATTATCTATTAATAATACTGTAAAGATCTTGTATACTTGTTTCCTTTTTTTCTTTTCTTATAATTTAAACATATAATACTTACCATAACATAAGAAAATGTAAATGATTTGAAATAAGATTTATTTCATTATCCTTTTGCTTTAATTCCCAAACACCACAAATATGGTAACTTTATTGATATGTAAATATTAAAACACATAATTTTATTGAATAGTATCTATCACATTACTTATCGATCAACCCATGCTAATTGTTGTTGAATAGTTCACACAGTTTTGTTGACTGATGCCGCTTCCAATCCGCATCTGACTCTGCAAAGTAGTTGCACAAATTGCGCAAATTGGTTTGAAAACAAATGTAAATATTTATTAAAATTGCACAAATGCTAAGCGTAGTGCCCAACAAAACCAACCACCAACAACCCACCCACCACCTTCCAACTGCCGCTCCTCTTGGACGGATTGCCGTCAAATTTTCGAATGACGATGATGCAAAAGCTCCGAGCTCGTTGATCATATACGTTCCAGCATGCATGCGCCGTAGTTGTGACCAGCGCGATAAGACGATGAGCAGGGGGAGCAGACCAAGTGAATGGCAGGCAGGCAGGCAGGCAGGCAGGCTGACATTCTTAAAGCTTACAAATCGCACTTGCAGCCTTAGCTGTGCCTTTGTTTCGTTGGACGGTCTGATTATCGCACGATGCAAAAAATATTTATGCGTATGAGTAATCAAAAAATACGAAGCCTCACGCAAAACATTGCCATCTTCACATTTAGCATTGTGCTTTATTATTATTATTTTTGTGCTTTTATATATTGTTATATATTGTGTTGGCCTTTTTCTGATTTTGCAAACCACTCGCTAGCCAGTTTTGGTATGTATGATTGTGATTTATGTGCAAGTTCGAAATCGGAATGCTCATGAGTCGGAACAAATGCACACCGTCTGACTGATTGACGACAAACGAGCATTTTTCATTCGTGTTTCTCCACTGCTCACTGCTCACTGCTCTCTCCTCGCCACGATTGCTAGTAGCATCGAGAACCAGCACCAGAGTTCAGCAATGCAGAACAACTTTAAATAATTCACTTAGATTAAACGACACAAGCAGAAAATTGCGTTCAAAATTAATAATTGATTTTGTCAATTTGGCATAAGGTAATAAATAAACTATTGATTACTTATGCTCGCTCACAGCTAGTTGAAAGCTCGTTTTAATTTGCTTACATTTGTAAGTGCTTCAAATACTTATTTATTTATAATACGAATGGTTGCCAGCACAATCGCCTGATTAAAGTGCCTTTTTTGAGCTGGTGTCATTGAATCACAAACAAATATTTAGTTGCGGGAAATTTCTCATTTGACTAGGCCACTTTAAGTAAATTTCGATTCCAAAATGCCTAACAGCAAAGTCGAAATGTAGTTGTCGTCGTCGTCGTCGTCGTCATCATTATCAGTGGATGGCAACAACAAGAACACCACAACTAACAACAACAATAACATGAACCACAAGCTGTATGTAACAAAGTCAATGTTGACGACGCTTCAGCGATTTTCACATTAGATTAAATATTTTTCAACTTTTAGTTTTAAGGTCAAACTGAAGAAAACGCCCCAGCCACAATAACAACAGCAACAGCAGCAACAGCAGCAACGACAACAACATGGAGAAAACCTTTGTAGTAATATTGTTGTTGCTAATACAATAATTGCTGCTGCTGAGAAGAAGAGCTGCGGAAGCGGATGCAAAAAAAAAGCTGAAAGCTAAACATGAAGTGCCAGTGCCAGTGCCAGTGCCAGTGCCAGTGCGAGTGCGAGTGACGATCGCATATAGATACGCCTGTCCAGCACCAACAGCAAACAGCAAACAGCCAACAACAACATCAAAAACAATAATAATAATAACTGAAGCAGCTAATTTCTCAGCGTAAGAGAAACGAAACAACGCAACAACCTTGCCAGCAGCCACAAAAACAACAACACAACAAATGAATTTCCATTGTCTTAAGTTTCAGGCTCCTCCAGTGCTTGGATAGTTGTTGCTGTTGCTGTTGCTGTCTGCTGTTTGCTGTTTGCTGCGGCACCCTAAAGGCCAAGATCGTCGTCATATTAGCGTCCAAAAGTCAACGTCGCTTGTCGGCGGCTTTTCAAAAGCCAAACAACTGAGAAATATGTACAAATGTGTGCGTATACGGCGTATAATGTAAATTCCGCAAAGTGCGATGGACAAGCGACGCTTGAAATTAAAATAGGGTCATTAAGCGGCAAGCGGGCCAACAACTCAGCGAGCCCAGAAGGGAGAGACCTAACAACTGGCTGCTTGTCAGGGGGCACAGAGGTGAGAGGTATCAGCTGCCGCTGCTGCTACTGCGGCTGCTGCTTTCGAGTCGATTCAACTCGTCCCGAACTGCTGGTAATTGCTCTATGTGTATTTCCACACTCTCTGCTGACCAGACGAATTTCTCAACAATTATTTTGAAATGTTTTTCAATCTACAATTACAAAAGCGACGTTAATACAGCTAAAAAGCGAGCGTCTTGCATTAGGTTTTCCATAAACAAAAGTGTGAAAAGCGACCAACAACCGCTTGAAACTAACTCGAGGCAGCTCGTATAATTATGATTGCTGCATTTCAATGTTGATGTCGTTGTTGCTGTTTCTGTTGTATTTGTTGTTGATGTGGCTTGAGTTCTGTGTTCGTTTTGCTTTTTGTGTGTGCAAACGAACGGACCCATTGGCCTGACATTGGTTTTATAGTAATATAATTATTGAGACAACACTTAAGAGTCAATACAATTTAAGGCGTTGATCAACTGACGTCTCAATGTTTTTTCATTGGCCTGCAAATTCTTGATTTTTCTGTATACATGCAAATAGCTAAAGCAAACATGGAATCTCGTTGTACCCTTATACTTGTTAGTATTACTATGTATATTTAATAGTCATTAACTATCAACAAACTGTGACCGAATCCAAAACAAAAAGCTATAAACAGCCTGAGATACCGGAGTGCCGGTGAACTAAAAAATAAATGTATTTCAATGAAGTTTAAGGTCTCTGAAATTAAAAACTCTTGAATATCTATAAATCTATAAATCTATTTAATAAGGCATTTTTTTTATTATTATGCTATATAATATATGGTATAATTCATATTTAAGGAGTAATTAAAAGATGTGAGAAATTTCATTTTGAATTCCAATAAAATTCTGCATTAATTTAAAATTAGTTCAGTTTTGGGAAAAGTCTTGACACTGAAGATAATGAAGCAGTTATTGTAAATATATGTTATCTAAAACTCTTCTCAACATATATAAAACCTATACAAACATTGTATTAATCTGAATTCCTGGGCCTGATCTCAAATACCCCTGCATTATTCAAGCCATTACTCATTCGAATTTCTCGAAAAATAGTGCATTTTTTTCGAAATCTCTTTCGAATCATATTGAAGTTGTCCCCAATTTGACAATGGGCAGCGCGTTGCCGTCTTGCAAAGGTGCGAAGCTGCCAAATGAGCAACACGAGGGCAACAAATTTGCAGCTGTTGTTTTTGTTGCTGTCGGTGTTGTTGTCGCCTGCCGTTGCCGCTGTCGGTCGAATAAAAACCAGTAAGTGATTTTACAGCCACCGCCACATGAGAGTCGATTTTGGATTCGGAGTCGGAGTCGGAGTACGAGTTCAAGTCGTGGAGCAAAACTAACAAACGCTGTGCAAAATTTGTAACATATTCAGCAGCAAAATATTTAAGTTGTGTTGTTGTTGTTGTTACTGTTGCTGGTGTGGTTGTTGCTGTTGTTCGATGCGTTGTTTTTTGGTTATTGTACATAAAGGCAAAGCGTCGGCGTCGGTTCATTGAACCATTCGGCGCTGACTCTGACTGACTTATTGAATGACTGAGACAGCGACTGCAGCCCCAACAACACCAACACCAACAACAACAACAAAAGCAACAACAACAACGACAATAATAAGAGCTACACTCTTGCTGCTGCTGCTGCTGCTGCTGTTGCCATCGAAGGCTGCACAGATTATGTCACACATTTTGTGTATTTTTGGAGGATAGGGAGGGGAGGAGGTTACTCAGCTGCCGAGAGGGGGGCAATGTTGCACTCGTGGTAGCTATGTTACAACATCAATTGCGCGCGCCAAACAGCAACAACAGCAACAACAACAACAACAACAGCCACTGCGACCCGAGACCGAAACCTAAAAGAAATCGTATCTGAAAGATTGCGCTCAAAGCTGCTACTGCTGTCTGTATCTGTAGCTGGTTGCGCTGTAGCCGAAGCTGTTTAGGCTAAATATTGAAGGCAACAACAACAAGAGCTCTGAATCATTCGACATGTATCTGAAATGCTTATCGAACTACTGAAATTAATTGGGTGGAGCCTCGACACAGTCTGAGGGCATAACAGAACTGCAACTTTTGACATTTACAAGCTGCATCAAATAAGAGTCTGCGGCTTGGACTCTAAGCATGACTTCCATGCATTCAAATAATTTTAGTCCTTTAACAGTTAACAGTTGTTCCAAAGGGATTTTTGAATGGTAGCGTATGGAATATGAATGCAAATTTTAAATATTTTGTTTAATATGCAGCTCAAATGTATATCATTTAAAATCCGTTATTATTCCATACAAAACAATTATTAATTATTGAAAATAAACATGAAATAAATTCAAATCTTAATATCAATTTAAAGATAATAATATTAGATAATAAATATTATTACATGGCGAAGGGCAAAAGATTGGCTTTAAAAGAGATTTCGTAAATCGATGCTTGGGAAAAAGCTAAACATACTTCTTTGTACAAGATCTGCCCCGAATAATTTGCATCAAATTCAATTATGAATTTTTAAAAGCTACAGTTAGTTAGATGCACCTTAAATATATTCAGCGATATAGAAAGTATGTGTTGGTATGGGGTTTTAGCATATAATATACTGATGCCGTCTCACTGATTTGTAAACATTTGCTGACTCAATTGCATAATGAGCTGGCAGTTGACGACTTTGTCTACAAACGCCAACTTCAGCTGCAACTACATCTCCATCTTTAGCTGGTAGTCCTCCAACTCCGATGACTGTTGCTGTTAGGCTGTTAAATCGGGGGACCTGCAATGGGTCGCATAAAATAAGTGAAAGTCAAATTGTATTGACGCATTGAGCGCATGAACAAATTAACTGCGCAATGAGCAATCTCATGAGCCCCGAACAGACAGACAAATGGACGGACGGACGGTCGGGCGGACGGACGGACGTACATGCAAACACGCACAAGTATCTGTGTATTTGTGTCCGTATCTGCGCCTGCTGTATCTGTATCTGCGCCTATGTATCTTTGTTTGGCATCTGAAAACCAAAGCAGCAGCAATAGCAACGGCAACAGCTACAATTTTTGTGGGCCTTTTGCTATTTGGTTTTTGTTAAGCGAATTAATTTTAAAAAAATTATTAAATGAGCCACAACAAATGGGCAACAAACAGCAAAACAAGTTTTGTTTGTTTGTTACTTTTGTGTGCAAGCTTATGCAATGCAGCAGCTCGACAAGCATGCCTCAAACATGACTTTCAAGTGTGAATCGAGCAGAATATTTAACTGAATAACTGAGTCACAAGCCGGAGCCTTATCAGCTGTTAGGGCGATAAGCACTGTGTATTTTTTCTTTAGAAATTTCGATGAGTAATTGCTTGAAGATTGCTCAATGATTGAATGATTAAATATCATGTGGGCTGAGTAGAGGCAGGTAGCCAAAAATGCAAATTGACAGCCGAACACCTCGAGCTGCTGCTCACTGATAATATAAACGTGAGACGGAGCCAATTAGTTATCAGTGCGACAAAATCGAATTTGAATTCGGCGGTCGCAGCTCGCAGCTCGCAGCTCTCAGCTCGTTTTGTAATTTAAATGTGGCAGGTTGCATGCTGGCAGCGCGGTAACGCGGCAGCAAGACAACTTGCTGCTGGGCAACCAAATAAACAAAACGATTTGACTTTGGACATCAAGTCGACGATCGCAAAGCGAAGTGCAAAGAGTTTTCACAGCAGGTGCCGGCTCCGGTGTTGATGTCGATGCCGATGTTGGAATCCGTATTAAAGCAGCCTTTGCATGGTTATGGCCTGTACGCCCATAGGCGTGGCAGAACTTTCACAAATTAATAACACTTGAACTGTGTAGCCGAGTGTAGAACGTACTCGCAACTCGCAACTCGCAAGTAGAATCTGCCGGCGAGTTCAACACACGACGGCCGACAACAGGCAGATTGAAGTCCAGTTGCGAAGCGGCATTATAATTGAATTCGCGAGGTGAACAGCGCACAGACTTAAGCGACTGAAGCAGATGGAGACGGCAGACCACAATTTCCAAGAACTCGCCACAGTTGCAAACATAAACACATAACACATATGTATCTCTATATGCCCATGCATACTACGCATAAATATACATTCGCTTGTATGTACGTATGTATGCATGCATGTATGTGTGTTTGTATGTATATACTTTGTGTTGATATATAAATAAAGCATAAAAGCAGTAAACGACGACAGCCGAGGCAAAAGGCACAACCAAATGAAATGAGCGGCAAAATGTGCATAAAGAGCAAAAGAAAAGTATAAAGTAACAAATCGGCTAAATAATAATGAGTGGCAACGCAATGCTGATCAGTGAGTGGAGGCACTTTCAAATGTGCAAGAAATTCCTTAGTTGCCGCCGAGGCAGCTGCAACTGCAGATTATCCAGAAAATTAGCGATCTTCCAGTTAAGCAATGTGCTGAACTGTTGTGGCCCCAAAATATAACGGAGCGTATGATTAATATTTTATTTATTGCATTAAATGCTCAACGTGGAGATACCCTAGCTCCCTATCTCTAAAATGTCCAGCAATCATTCATAACTAAATGCCAATTTTACTTTCTCAATCTTTAATATGCTTTGTTTCTTGCTGGCTTTGCAATGCGATCGCATCGGCAGTAAATTAAAGAACTTGAACAAATTTGCACTCATTTTGGTCAATCATACTTTAATCTTACTTTCAATCTTAAAATTCAATATTATTTTTAATTCCATTTGTAACTTTAACTAATTGAATAGGTAAAGGGTAATCGAGTAGTTGGCTAAAGCGCTCAACATGTACGAGTATTTTCTTTTAAGCTATACACAATTGATCGGAACTCATTGAGCCAAGAACATGACGAATAGCTAGAGTAAAACATAGTAATAAAAAAAAAACGTAGTCTCAATAAACGCGGCAAGTGCAAATGGATCCGGCAACGGGTTCGAGGTTCGTTATTTGGTCAATGGCTTCAAGCTGCCTAGAACGGGGCGTAGACTAAAAACGCTGTTCAGTTTGTTGCTGGTCGGATCGGGTCGCTACTCCCAGACTCCAGACTGCCAGACTGCCAGAGAGACGGACAGACGCACAGACGGACTGCCAGACTGTGTGGCTTCCCAGCGTTCTGGTTGTGGTTCGAATTCTGGTTCTTGGGCTGTCCGCGTGCGCTGGTAATTTGTAAATTGGTTCATAATTCGGTTTCATCAGCGCAGCTCTCCATTCTTGTCGGCGTAACTCTTTAAGCAGTGCCCACCCGCGCACTTCCCTCCACATTCCGCAGAAGATTTAAGTAAAATAATTTTATATATATTTTTTATTGTTTTTTGGTTGTTTTGTCTCTCAGTTTTTTTGTTATTGGTTGTTGTTGTTGTTTTGTTTTTTGGACACAGCAGCAGTGCGTTCGTTGGCTTCTTTTGTCTGTGTCTGTTGTGGACTTCTTGTTCGTGGGGGAAAACAATCCAAAAGCTCACAAATGAAATGGGTACAATCAACTAACTGTAAATAGTTTTTATGTCTGCTTCTTCTTCTCCCATCAGTTTCTGTTGCTTTTTGTTTTGAACGCTGCTGTGCCAGTTTTGCTTATGAACTGCCGACTGCCAGACAGAAAGACAGAAAGACAAACAGACAGCGACGCGTTATAATTTTCTATTTTCTACAACTTCTGATTGCCTCCGTTTCAGCTTCTTGTTCGCCGTTCCGTTGCGTCCCCAGCAACTGCCACTCATGAGAATCAGCTTAAACATATTCAAAGTTGTTGTCGAACACCAAATCGCATTTGGCATATGCAAAATTTGCATATTTGGTCACTTGTTAATTAATAAACAACTACAAAGCGACCGAAAAACATCTCCAAGTTGAAACAAGTAGAAGAGATTGAACAGCAAGTCCTCAGCTAAAAATACCCTGTACTAGAGCAATTGGAGGTAAATATATTACATATATTCTTGTAAATAGCCGCAGACAGACAGGCTGAGATTACTATGTCGATAAAGAATTTAATGTGGATTTGTATTTAATGGTAAGCAACAATTTGTTTGTGCCAATATAATAACATACCCCTTTGGCATTAATTGCAGGTGCACGGTATACAAATATTTCTTTTAAATTGTGCAAATATATCTTAAGCGTTGACATTATCGATTCAGATAAGTTCAGCGTTTGTTTTGACAGTTTATTGTGTACGAAATGGTTGAATGCCAGAAGTTAGAGCTAGCTAATTAATACAGGTGCTAGTTGGCATAATAGTCAACCAAATATTTGAAAAAGATTAAGAACCGATCATTTGTTGTCCATTAATCTGTATGATCTCATCGACTCCTGAAACTATTGGAGCTTGAGCGAGATGCCGAGAAGCCTCTCATACATCAGTGAATATGCATGGTTTCCAAAAAATACTTTTAATGTGCGTACAGCAATCGAATGATACAAATAAATACATCAGAAATTAATTAACACATCAATATTTATAGGCCATGGATAAAATATACATATAAGCATATCATAATTTACTTAAACTGACTTTGACATTTCGAGTGACATACGGCCGCATGCACATTTGTACATATATGGATACCATTAAACACACAAACACATCTCTCTCAATAGACTCATACAAGGCTCAGAAACTCCAGTTACAGCAATCATTATACATACTCGTACATAGGCCGGGAATGTGAGGAGGGGTGCTTTGGGCAGCTGTAGTCTGGGCTCGACTAAACAAGGGGGTCAGTGCATGAAGGTTAGCGGCAATTTGTGTCGACAATATCGTCAAATGCTGCATCCCAAAACAATAGCAAAGCAACACCAAAAGCCAACTGCAATCGTTGTTGTTGTTGTTGTTGTTTTTGTTGCTCGACAGATCGATGAAATGGCAACAGCAACAACAATAAGTCAATTGCATTGGCAATAATAAATAGAAGAGAAACTGCAGCAACGTTGTTAGTTGGTAACAAAAGCAAAGGCGAATGCCGGCTACCCCCTCCCTCCCCGCCCTTCTCCCTTATGCAGCAGTACCTCCCCGCCCTTCCCCTCCCCCTCCCCCCAGTCGTGGCAGGCATACACACGTCCAGTGATCGGCAACAAGCTAAGCAAAACGCTTCCTCATCGCCGCCGTTTTGGCCTAGCGGATTTACAATGGATGCGCATTGCCTGCATGGGGTTAGTTGGAGAGTGTGTTGCGAAGGGGAGTTGAGGGCACACTAACCAGTTAGGCGTTCGAATTGGGCTTCACCATGCGCGCTGATGTGTAAAGGAGAGAGAGCATTAGCAACGAGAGAGAGAGAGAGAGACAGAGTATGGTATCAGTTGACGGTCGGTGCGTGGTGGAATGCTTCGCTGCTCGGATCCAGAAATTGGCAAACAATAAAAGCCGTCAAAAAGTGCAGTCAACACACACACACACACACACACACACAGTAACAATAGCAAATAGAAAAACCAGAGAGTGCAAAATAAAGAAAATAAAGCACACAAAACAAAACATTAAACGAATAGAAGAAAAGAGCATGGAAAAAAACAACAGTTTGAAAAGTTGATTGTTTAGTTGAAGCATTAAAAAAAACAAAAAAAAAATGTTGCCTCTAAAAGTGGAGCGTCGTCGATTGGAGCCAAGCGGAGAAAAAATCACCAGAAACTCTGAGTTGCAGTTGCAGTTTGCAAATGAACTGCAGCTCAAGCTACTAGTTCGCATTCTGAATGCGAATATGAAGACTGAAGACTGAGCCGAGTTCACCGTAGTATTATAGAGAAGAAGACAGAAAGAGACGGAGAGAGAAAGATATATAGAGAGAGAGCGATCTAAGCTGGTGAAAGATACATTTCAACTCTTGTCAAAAATGAAAATCAACTTCAAACTTGTGTGTGGCAAACAGACAAATGTGTTGGTAAGAAAGCGCACAGGGGAAACAAAAATCTGTGCAGAAAGGGGTGAGGCTTGCAGTTTGTTGGCGGCATGGAGAAATTGCTGGGAGGGGGGAGGGCGGGGTGTGTTGCTACTGCCACTGAGCCTGCGCGACTGACTGACATTTTACGGCTGATTTTGACGGGGACGCAAAAGGCGCCCGAAGTGTAGCCTGACAAATGCATAAAACTCTTGACGCTGTCGCTGCAGCTGGGAAGTTGGCAACTGCCAGCTGAATCTGCACGCTGCAGCAACCATTGAGATTCGCAACGACTCGTCGACTTTCGGCCTGACAACAAATCCAGCAACAACGAATGATGATGACGACAGCAACGACGACGTTGACTTGTAGCAATTGAATTTTTGCACGTCGCCCATGAAGTTGTTTGTTTGCCTGGCATCGTTCCCCATTACCCCAACCCACCCAGCACTGCCCCTTCTCTGCCACCGTCTCGCTGATCATTGTTTGGCTGCTGCACTTGGATGAAAAATAGTGGAAACAGTTAACGAAAAAGAGGAAAATATTTGTATGTGCTTGATTGTCTGCTCTTGTTGTTGTTGTTGTTGTTGAGTTGGTTGTTGTTGTTGTTGATATGTTGTGCGCATATTTATGTTTGCTTTGACTTACCGTTAGACGGTTATATGGCGGATTACATTTGGCACTGCTGGCAAATTATCTGTGCCGAGTATCTTTTTCAAGCTGATGTTGTTATTGTTGCTATTGTTTTGGTTGCTGGCCAGCCACAAGTTGATGCTCCTTGGATAAGGCTTTGTGTGCAGCAAGTTGACTTCTCAGGCCTGAGAAAATATATGATCGCCTGATGGATTCCACAATAATAAATTCGACTCTGAAGGTCAAGAAAAGAATAATACAAAATTCTTAGGCCATGTAGACAATTGTGATGTTAAATTATCCTTTTTGTGTATGATTAAAACTTAATAATATTCGTCTTATTTCATTTGTTTTCAATAATTTTAATTGAACAATATTAAATTAAAATGCCGTTAATAATACTATTTTATTTTCATCCTCAACATCTTTTGAGTCTGCTCAAAACAAATGACTACAAATTAATTCTTCCATACATATTTTAGCTTTAATATTTCTAATTTATTTGACACTGTTAACAAATTGACAGTCTGCTTACCCATAATACTGGTTACATGTTAGCCATATTCTTTACGTTCCTTTACACAGGATATATCATCATTATGCTTTGCGTCGGCAGCAGTTTACAACTTTTACTTTATTTTATTGTAGTGATTTTGATACTCTGTTCTACGGCATCTGCTTGTTTCTTCCTCTGGCGTGTGAAGCCATTCACTTCTTGCCAGCTAATTGTTGACGTTGTTAAGACCTCCTAGGGATTCGGGCATTGCTAATGATGATATGCCATTGCCGTTGGGGCATTTAGCAGTATGAAATACTGCGACCCGTTCGTTCAATTTACTGTTCAACTTTCAACTTCTCGGACTTTCGCAGCAAGTGACACACACAACACACAATACAAAACTAAGAAATAAAATCAAAACAACAACAGCAGCAGCAGCAAAAAAAAAAAAAGGAAAGGTATAGTTGCAGCTGCCCACCTGTCCTCTTGCCCCACCCTCCTGCCCCATCAGCCCGTCTGCATCAGCGGACTTTTTGACGCTCGTTTCGCACAACTTTCAAATGGTGCTGCGATCGTTGGTTGGGCTTTGAAATTCGAGTATCGAGTATTTGAGTATTTGAGCTTTTGTAGTTGAGTAGTTTGGTTTTGGCCAACTTGGAGAGGGTCTTAAAGCTATTGGCGTTTGGCATAATTATTTTTGTTGTTGCCGTTGTTGCTGGTAATTGTTGCCGCTTTTGGTTTGCTTTGCTTGATGGGGCGGCATCAGAAAAGAAGGTCGCACAAGGTGGTCCGAACTGATCCGTTGGTTTAACTGTTGTTCGCAATACCCTCACTCTGGGTGCTATGAATTCACCAGCGACTTGAACAGGGATTCATTAGTTTATTACGAAAGTTAGTTTAACCACTCTGCTCTGATTTGCCAAGGCGAAAACGTTGTATTTAAATTGTCTTTTGAACCAAACTTTCTGCTTTTTGGATATTTAATGCGTAATCCAGATAGTAAAATATATGGTACAATATCTATTACTTTATCCATATCCTCAGTAAGCACTCGCAGTAAGTGTAATCAAGTGTCGACTTGTCGCGCAGAGTTGGGGCTGATTGTATTATTTTCGTTTCATTTGTCTTTGAAATTAATGTGCCAGATTTGAAAACCTGTAGCGTCAGCTGGCTACAGAGCCACAGTCAGAGAGCTGAGCTGATGCGGAGAAGATCGCCCGAAGAAACAGCTGAGGAATTGCAATCAAAGCGCTCTCTTTTTCTACCTCCCCAACTGTCTGCTCCCGCGCGCTGCTGCTGCTATTGATTTTCACTTGAAGCAACTTTGGGGCAGTTTCATTTGGTATCCATCGGTTTTGGCAATCTACAACTCACGCAGGCATTCAGTTAGATCTCTTATGTATATATGTATATCAACAAATAATAGACATGAACCGTTTTACTACATACGTGCATCGCTCATATGCTGGATTGTTGCTGCTGCCGCTGCTGCTGTTGCTGTCGCTGTTGCTGTTGCACGTCGCTCACTTTGCCAATTCCTGCTTTGTTATTTTTTTCGCTTTGGCATTGACGTATTGCTGAGAAGGGGGCGTCACACTCTGATATTTGTCGCTGTTTATTGCTAAGCAATTTTGGCAATAGTTTTGCAGTCGATTCAGCTTTGGCGTAGGTGCCCAGTGGTTTCTCTATCGCACTAGCCCGCTCCTCGGGTTTCGGCATAATTGAATTTGTTGGCGAAGTTGCCACAAAAAAGCAACAGCAGCAGCAACAAAATACATTTTGCATTCGACGCTTAATAAACTGAACTTTAGAATTGTGCCATTGGGCACAGAAGAAGTTGGTCAAAGAGTTGATCGGCGCAGTTGTCAATCAAAAAGTCAAATTCCAACTGTCAAAGCAGCGCAATTTGTCTGCACAATTGAGACGAAAAGCGAATGTGACACGAACCCCAAGAATGCAACGAGAGGCCGCCAAGTATTACAATTTGTTATATACAAACATACATACAGTTTATTGCACATACGCCGCGTGTGCTCAAACATTTATTAAGCCGAGCGAGTTACGAGCACTGCGCACGTGAATTAAATCAAATCGAATCGAATCGAAACGAAACGACAATCGTCAATAGACAATCGGCTAAAAAAATGCAGTCAACACAAACCTGTGACAATTTACAATTATTCCAACAATAACAACTACTTATGTGGTGTACAGCCAGTATTAACCCATTGCAATTATAAAATAGTTAACAAATGAGAAAGAAACTTTAAATGCCGCACCAACTGTAGACTTAAAGCGGATTTCATTTTAATAATTGGACTTTAATTAACTGGCTTATTGCCATTTACTGCCTGGTCGACGTTCTAAATACATTCCCATTTTTTTTTTTTAAAGAAACTCGATATATTTATATTTAAACAAATGCGTGTTTATCATCATCCATAAGTCTAAATTTAACCTCTAGATTTACTTATATAAATAAATTTAATTAAAACTAGTCAATATCTTAATGGGTTAATCGCATTGTGTTTGACAATTACGAAGCCAAAGCAAATGTTCAACAATAAGCAAATAATTTTGCACATGACATGCGAATCAAAATCCACTGAGGGAGGTTTATGGGGAACGAAATTGGCCAGCCGGTTTAAGCATTCGTGCAACATGTTGCCATTGCCTGAACGCAATTCGGCTATCGGCAACTGCACGCCAATAGAATCGGCCAAAAACAGCCACATGTACATGCAATACCCAGCAATAGCAAACCAACAACTATAACAACAGCAACAACAACTCCAACAAGCAGCGATAGTACTATAAAGTTATTCGATTCCTATGCTAATCGACTGGCAACGCAAACAACTGCGTAATGAGTTTGCCGTTTGTCGCTTGACTTACATGTGTTAATAGTTGTTACTGTTACCCTGTAAGCTTTAAATTGTTTGACTTATTTCAAACAAATGATAAATGGTTAATTTAATATTTTTAATACCAGAAATTTATTCAAAATTACCTTAATCTCTATGAAGTAAAAGATTGATTGTGCTTTAAAATTGTAATCGATTTTGAATGCATTTACTAAAATGAAATGGCTTCATACATTTTAAAGAACTTACCTTATTCATTTGTATGATATTTTTATTAACTAATGATATTAATATGTAATCTTGTTTTTCTAACGGTTATCGAAAACTTGGCACTGGGTATCATCTAGTTGAAAATTCTCAAGAAATCACTTTTACATGCTGATTGTAGTGCAACTGGTAGGTCAACTGTTAAGTGTTGACTTTAAATGTCAACTGATCCAAGTTTGAACCCTATTTTAACTATAGTTGAGCTCATATGTATAACAGATGTATCTATGTAGAAACGTATTTAAGTTCGAGTTTCTTGGCTGTTATTCGCGCATATTTAGGGCCAAGTTATCGCGGCAAGTGAATCGTTGGCAGCAAATAGTTGCAACAGCTTCATGTCACGATCCCAGCGCCCAGAAATCAGACAGAGGAAAATCTGACAAACAGACACACAGACAGACTGACAGACAGACAGACAGATAGGCAGACAGTCAAGTGAAACGTTTTGAAAAGCTGCCTCACATGTGAAACAAAGGTGCAGAGTTATGGTTATGGCTATATGAACTCGAATACGACTGCTGACAATGATCGACCTTGAGATGCTCCTTAACATAATTAAAGAAAAAGTAGTTTTAACTCATAATAGTGAAATTAATCTATCATTATTGGAGATGTATTTCTAATTTAAGGATATGCAATAGTTATTTGAGATTGAACTACTTAAACTGCTTAAACTGACTTAAACATCTTTATCTTTGCCTGTTGCAGGGTATAGGGAGTTGCAACAACAGTTAGTTCAACAATCACTTGAAAAATCACCGCAAATGATCAGCGTGAAAAGCGACGACTGTCGAAATTGTTTGGCTATAAAAATAACCACAAAGTAGCAGCCCAACTTGAGAATAGACAGACTAGCTGGCTGTCATATAAGCCTTGAGTCATATGGGAAGCTGGGAGCCGCTTTGCTGGCAGGTTGCCACAGGTTGACTCCGTTTGCCGCCGAGCCCAGCAACATTTTGCGGCAATTGCAACTTCATTTGGTTCGCTGTTTTGAACCAAACAGCAATAACACAAACACACAAAATATTTGAACGTCGTCAAAATGTCAGCGTGGCCAAATTTAATAAACAGCCACAAAACAGACAGCGGCGACTTTTTAGCGACGCGTGTTGGCAACATGTTGCATAAAGTACGAAAGCCAAAAAATTAATACAAAAAGCAAAAAACCAACACAACACACAAAAAAAAATCGGACAACGAAAATATGTTGCACGCGTCGCTGCTCCGATTTTTACTGAATTTTTGCAGCACATTCCCAATTTGTGAGCCGCGTTGCCTCCCAGCATAAAAAAAAACGAAGCAAGAAAGGGTGGGGGGAGTGGCACACATATTTGTCGTGCCTGGCAAACACCAAAAGCGAACAAATTCCCACGATTAGTTTTTTCCTTATAGTATTTCGGTTATTATGCGTGTCTTTCGAAATTTAGTTTAATTGAATTTATTCGGGTGAATGAAAATGCAAAAAGGCCAAGCAAAGCTTACTAAAACACAACCAAAACAGACAAAACTAAATAAATAAAAACGATTTATCATTGTTGTTGCTGTTGTTGCTGTTGTTGAGCGCCGTTGTTGTTGCCATATTTAGTCATATTTATTGGCAAAACAAATTGATTAATTGATTCAGTCTTTAAGTTTGTTCGTCTCACTGATCTTAATGAGAACTTTCCAAGCTCTGAATGGGCCCGCATGATCGATGATATTCGTTCAACCCATTCACGTATATTTTCTTCAATCGGTTGCCCGTTGCGTATGCTTGATATTGCAAGGACGGTCAGTAGCTCTCATCCCAAAGCTGACTGCTGCGTAACTCACAGCAGTAGCTGCGTTGGCTGCATTAACTATGTCAGGGCCGTTGCCAGTCGCAAGCGTCGACGTGCTTACTCTCCACCCCCCACCGCCCCGCAGCTGAGCAAACACTCATTAATCATCTGCCCAACGATTGAACGAGTTCCTCAATGAGCTGAACACCACAGTTGCAGTCGAAACGGAGACAGCGCCAACTTCATTCAAGTGCCGTCCATGTGCCGAAAGTGATTGTTTTTGTTTATTATATAATCGTCGCTGCCTACAAGAAAGTGGGTTTGCTTACAACATATACAACAAATTTCGTGTATACACTTAAAAAAAAGAATGAGAGGAACTGATGCGAAGAAGATTTCCGTTTCAATTATAATATTGGCATTATTGTATTTAATAAAAATATATTTATTTTATTTAATTTTACTCAAAAATATAAATTTTATCTTCAACTTAAATTTAACTAAAACTGTAATTTTCTTGCGTATTTTCATGATTATTCGTTTTGCTTTAATTGAAATATGCAAATCTTATTTTTTAATCTTGATTTTTTAAGGGGATCTTTTAAAAACAGAGCATCAATGGTAAAACTAGTAGAACGGCCTTAAGGAAGGATCTGTGCTTGTAAATGAACAAGTCAACCCCATCGACACTCCTAATGCGACTACAAAGTCTACGAATTGAATGACATAATCAAGCAATCCTCTTACAATGCCTGGGTAATCGTAACATTTCGTGCAAATCGTAACAACAATTGACTCTTTAGCGGCCACTGTTACGAGATGCCAGCTCCGAGAAGCCAAGTGACGTGTGCGGAGTACGGAGCACGGAGTAAGGAGTTACGAGTGCGTCTATGAATGAGACACTGTGAACATCATCAAGAGCACTATCTCTCTTTCCGAGGGCGACGCTTTCGCTTTTGCTCGGTGGCCACTTGAGCCCCCAGTTGGCAAACACTGCGAGTTTGATGGTAGTTATGGACACCGATGACGCCTGCGGTTGTTGTTGCTTGTGGCTGCACTTGGCGCATTTGCTTCCGGCGACAGCAGCCGACGATTGTGGGGGGCGGTTTTCGTGGTGCTGTTGAAGGAATGGAGGTGTTCCATCAAGGCCAGTGGAGGCACGCATAGTCGAACGCTCTATAAAAGCTGTCGATTCAGCTGGAAATGGCATCAGTTCATCTCCATAACTCTTTCCAACCGGATCAACGATCAACGATTAACATGAAAGTCTTCATCTGCTTGCTGGCGCTGGGCGCAGTAGTCAATGCGGGTTATATTGGCGGTGGTGGTGGTGGAGGTGGCGGAGGTGGCGGTGGTGGACATGGACATGGTGACTCCAGCGGTGGCCACGACATCAAAGTCATCAAAGTGATACATGAATCAGCGCCTGCTCAAGGTGGAGGCGGTGGCGGTTGGGCCGCTGGCGGCGGCGGTGGCGGCTATGGCGGTGGCGGCGGCTATGGCGGTGGTGGCGGCGGTGGAGGCGGTTGGTCAGCTGGCGGCGGTGGTGGCGGTTGGTCAGCTGGCGGCGGTGGTGGCAGTTGGTCAGCTGGCGGCGATAGTGGCTATGGAGGCGGCGGCGGTGGTGGCTATGGCGGTGGTGACTCGAGCGGCGGCCATGGCGGCTCTCAAGGCCAAGAGGTCAAGATCATCAAGATTATCTCACAGCAGCCTTCTGATGGTGGCTATGGAGGTGGTGGCTGGGCGTCAGGCGGTGGTGGAGGCGGCGGCGGCGGCGGCGGCGGCGGTGGCTATGGCGGCGGCGGTGGCTCTGCTGGCTGGTCCGCTGGCGGCTCAGGATCTTCGGGGTGGTCTTCGGGTGGTGGCGATGCCACAACTGCTGTCAAAATCATCAAAATCATCTCAGAAAGCGCCCCAAGTGCTGGTGATGCATCTGGCTGGTCAGCTGGAGGTGGTGGTGCTTCCGGCGGTGGTTGGTCCTCGGGCGGTCTCTCAAGCGGTGGCTGGGCATCGGGTGGACCCCCTAGCGACGGCTGGGCCCCAGCACAGGGCGGCGCCGGCGGCAGCTGGTAAAACTAAACCCAACTTGTGATAAACCTAAGTATCAAACTGTATTCATTTCATGTTCATTTCATTTACATATTGTTCGCCTTATTTGTTGCATTAAAGTCCTTTGAAATTTCCACAATCGATATTTTGCTTTAGCTGCGATTTTAAGCCACAGAGAGAGAGAGAGAAAGAGGGTGAGAGTGAGAGAGAGAGAGTCGAGGAATCGTCTCAAGCTTTTCCATTTAAGGCACCACAAAAAACTGCATTTGAAAGTCGGCAACAAGAGTAGAAAGCTCAAACTTCCTTACCCATCTCGCTCATTGTCCTTTTATTTGCTATCTCCCTCTCTTCTTCTCTCTCTCTCTCTCTCCAATTGTTCACCCTTTCTGTAGCTCTGCTCTTTCACTCTGCTTAAGAAAAAAAAACACACACTTAAGCGTAAAGTAATAAAATTCAAGCAACCAAAAAATGTCGAAAAAGGCAAAGACCAAAAGAAAAAGCGGGCAAAGATAAAAAAAAACGCAAAATATAATAAAAGACTGTTGGCAAAAAAAAAAACAAAAATAAAAAAAATATGTAATATATCACTTTGCAGAGACGACGCTTCGCCAACCCACAAAGAATTGAGCCAAGCAGCCAAGGATATCAAGGATACTCACACTTGCCACCAAAAAGGGCAAAAGTGCAAGAAAAAGCTTTTCCACTGCCACACAGCGGGGTTTCCTACTCGGCTGCCACTGGGATGGATGGCTGGGCGAGGTGGGTGGTTGAGTGGGTTTCTTGTATAAAAATATTTTCCATATAAATCTAACAAAGAACGTGTTCGGGTTTCTTGATTAGGCGCCCAAAGTGCGCAAATTGGAGGATGGGTGGCGACTTGGCTGCAGACCGACAATGACGACGGCAACAACAGTTACAGTTAGCTACTATACAACTACAACAACAAACGGCAAGTGGCACAGAAAGGAGATGGGGCTGGTGCTGGGGCTGGGGCTGGCGCTGTGCCTGGGAATGGGAATGGGGAAGGGATGACGACTTCTCGGTTTCCTTAACGCTTTCAAAATAAATACTTACAAAGAAATAAAAGAGGCAAGTAGAAACAAAAAGAAAGAAAAAAAGAAAGGGAGAAAAAATAAGAATAAACGTGAAAGGCGCAACAAATCCAATTTGTTGTTGTCGCGACAGACGTTGGCCCAATATATTTTTGTGGGTGTGCATCGAGTTGGTTTTGTGTATTGATTTATTTCTTGATGGCCAAAGGAAGTGCCGCTGCGAGTGAATATTATTTTGGGACTATTGCGCAAATTTGATTTGCTCGAAGAATTATAAAAACAATCATTAAACTGCCGATCAATCCCCGCCGCAGATCTCATCCAGACATCAACTTGTTGCGCTATATAAACAAACAACAGCTCACAACCAACAAATTCTCAAAATCCCCCACACATATTCGCTTTTGAATTTTCCATAAAATTTGAACCGATTCGAGAATCTGCTAAGCAACTGCAACAACAATAGCAATAACAATAACAACAACCACAGGAAGGAAAATAAAATTAAAAATTGAAATCATTTTCATGAGTTAATGGAAAATTTTCTGTTTTTCTGGATCTGTGGCCAGCGCGATTATTTCTGCGCTACTTCTTTCAAATTTGTTATTATTATTTTAATTTTAATTTTGTTGATTGATGCTGCTGCTGCTGTTGTTGTTGTTTTTGTTTTTGTTTTCTGTTATTGCTCGTTGCACGTGCAGCATCCAAAATAGTGGAAAATTGCTTGTTTGCCAAACAACAACAACAAATAATACAACAACGCCTCACCGTGAAGCCAGAGTTAAGTTGTTCGCAAGCGGGAACCTTATTCTGGGGGCCCACTGTTGACACAGTCGCTGTGAGTATTCAGTGTGTGTGTGTGTGTGCTCCGAGTGTGTTGACTGTGGGCGCGTGTATCGACGACAACATACTCAATGAGGCATGTGCAAACAGTTTATGCGACCCTCGCCCAAAATACTCGAAATACTCCTGCTTCCTTTGCCCAGCAACCCCAGAGACCTGAGAATACTTCAAGCACTTTTTATTATGCAATTAAGATTTATCTGAGTTGACAGACAGCATGGAATTAGTTTCGAGCAGTGCAGTCAAAAGATATGCGAATATAACACTTGACTGCCTAAATGTGAAATGTCAGAAATGGATTTTTATCCCTTTTACAATAACTACATTATTCTCAGCAAATTTTGTGTTAATTAAATTTAGATGGATTCGGAAGCTCATCGAAGACCAGTCATTTTATTTCCAATTTATTCAGCAATCAGCCATCATATATATTATACCTTAAAGAAAGATTCCATGCAAAAACATTTAGCCTGTTTTTGAATTTAAATGGTGTGGATTCCTTGGATTTCCCTCATTTATAAAAGATTTAGCGGTTCTAACTAAAAATAGATTTAACTCAAATATCAGAGCTTCCAATATGAAATTAACTGGGCATTTCAAAGTGGATTGTATATTACTGGATTCATAAGTATGTAAGAGTTAATAGGCTGATATATACCTGGCTATATGACTGAACAATCAAATTAATAATTGATTGTTTTTTGAAAGAAAAGTGTCAACGTTTTTTTGCTATATTCATTATTTTTATTATATTTGTAGCGAGTTAGGAATTTTAACGGAATTAAACTCTAATTGGCTTAGTTGTCCCAGCACCAAGATCTCCTCGATGGCCTTTTTGGCCAGCAGCTTGTTCGTCTTATCCAATTTGCGATAGGATGTGGCCCAGCCCTCTGCATAGATGTCGGCCTCATCACGCAAATTCTGGCGAAGATTTGGGATAAGTGAAAGATTCGGCTGGAAGTGTGTTGGGCTCAGGGTTTGCTCCACTGGAGGCGAATTATGCTCCAGGGAAGAGTGATTAAGAGGCGATGCACTAGGCAGGAACTGCAAAAGTATAGTCCAAATAATCCAACTATTTTTTTTATATATTTACTTCGTGTATTTATTATAATACTTACAACTTTGCTTTCCTTCTCAGAGCCGTTATCCTTGTCGTCATTCAATTCGTTTTTGGACTCATTCTCGTCGTGGTCATCCTCATTCCAGAACATATCGCTAGTCTCCGCCAGAGAAGCGAGTTGAGGTGTCCTAGCATCGTGGCCACGCAGAAAGCACAGCTCATTGAAGTACCACAAATGTGGCACGTAGACCTCATGCGTGCTCTCCGCCATCTGCTCGCTCTGCTCCACTTTGCGCAATTCGCGGCGAAAGCAGGTCCTTATGCTGTTTATTTTGCGACGCATGCTGTCCACATTTGCCTTCGAATCGATCTTTTTGTAGCACTCCAGCAAACAGTTGAAGGCCAGTTTCTTCATCCGCTGGTTTTTGTATACCTCGTCGTAGACGCTCCACAGCGCAGGTAGCTGGCGGTACACTTTAAAGAAGTCGATCCAGTTATCGGTTTGTGGTATTGCGCTCATTTCGAACAGCAGCAACAGCAACACGTGTGCACACACTTGTACAGTCTCACGGCTTGAAGCGAACTAAAGCGAACGGAGAGCGCTCTAAGAGTGTTGTTCGAACTTGCTCATTTTCATGTTTGACGCTCCACAGCACACACACACACACGAACGACTTAAGCATGCATGAGAATTGCGATAACGACGAAATCCAATCCTCGTTCAAGCAACAGCAGCAGCGTCACACCAGCTGCATGCAAACATGTTGTATCCCAACAGTCAAGCAACATCACGTTTAAAGTTTGCTTCACACATTTTGCAATGATGTCGGTGTTACAACAAGACTGATCGAGCTTGAATTGAATTGCGTTTCGCGTTCAGCATGAATGCAAGTTGTCAACATGCTCAAAGCGTTGGTTGTTGGATCTTAAAGGGCATACAACCGGTTGACAACATTGCCTGTATGTATGTATGCAAGTAGTTTTTTTGTTGTTGTTATTTTTGTTATTGGCGTCATATCGTCGTTGCTGCCCTGCCATTTCGTCTGGTCGACGACACTGCCAGCGCCAGACGTGCGTCGCAGTTGACGCCATTAACGACGTACCCTCATCGATTTGGCGTCGCCGTCGTCGTCGTCTTCAACTCTGCATGTTTGTCGCCTTTGTTGGCTGCCAACACACGAAAGCACACACACACACACACACACGTGCATAATTACAAGTAAGGCAAAGAAAAAGTTAGCAAAATATGCACGAGACCAAAATAAGCGTAAGAGCACAAACAAAATATTATTACTAATTCATTTTTTTATTTTGTTCATTGCACCCTTTTTGCTTTTGTCTCGCCGACTGCTCCGTTGACGTTGACGTTAACGTTGACGTCGACGTCGACTCCTCCACTAGCGATAAGTCGCGTCTTCTGCTCTCTCCCTCACACCTTCACCTGTCGTTCTCTATTTGGCTTGCACTTTTGTGCAATGCATTTCAACAGCTCTCTTTCTCTCTCTCTCACTCTCTCTGCTCACCTTTCGCTCTCAATGGAGCAAGCTTTTGCATTGCATCCGTTTTGCTGTTGTTTATCGTTAAATACTTTAAGAGGTGCTCACGATTCGCGATTCTTGAGCTGTTTTCCTCTTCGGCTTCTGCTTCTGCTTCTGATTCTGGCACTCGTCTGTTCGTCAAAATTTCTGGCCGAGTCATAAGAAACTTATCAACACACAAAATTGAAGCACGTTGAAGTTGACGGCAACAACGACGTCGGCGTCTGTCAGTGCCAATCAGCTGTAAATGATATGACTGACCGATTCTTGTGACTTTCGTTGTCATTTCGTTGTGGGTGCCAACTGCCAGACACGTAATTAGGCTTATTTGCAGGTAGAAACGAACGGGGGCAAATCGATTGCTTTAGGAAATGGCTCGTAAATAAGTCAATGGGCAAATAAGTATTAACTTTTGAGTACTTTTCTACATTATACATTATTCAGGGTGTAATCTGCGAGAATGTATATCAAATACGTATAACTATATATATGATCTAGATCCACACAACACATTAACACATAGTATTGAAGTAGGAATACATAAGACGGTTGCGCTGCGAATCCCACTAGGCTTTACACAGCTCCAGTTACTCCTAACTACAATTCAGCAAAATGTGCGTGAGTAATACAACTGGTAAGAAACTTCATCAAGATACTTTCTACACAACTCCTAGCAGACTGATGGCTGAGCTTTAAAATAAACATTTTAATTAGGCGCTTGGGAACAGTAAATATATCTTGTTCGCATTTCGTTATAATAATTATAATGGTTTGTTCTGGCAGCACTTGTAGTTTCCTTTTTTTTATTTTGTGCTCCGAGACTTTTTGTTTTATAAGTCTGGCATCCGCTAATAATTTTTTTCACGTTTCTCTATAATCGGAAATCTTTTATATACCGTCTCACTCAGATTTCCGGTATGGTGGGTGCTAACACATCAAGTTTGACATGAATATTTCGTATTTCTCAGGTAAATATTTCGAAAATGAGTTGCTCATTGTACGGCAATACAAATAATCTTAATTTCATAACTTTGACCAGTAAATCAAAATTTGTAAGAATCAAAAGTTAAAAAATAACTGAAAATCCGTTTTGGCCTGTCAGTATACATAAATTTGCCTAATTGCTTCAATTGCACAATTCAAATTTTTGCAAAAAATCATAAAGTGCACACCCGCACGCACACACACACACACACACACGCACACACACACACATACACACACACGCACATACTCAATTACCTTGCAAAGTACCAACAACTCAACAATCAAATGCGATTTCCAACCAAAAACACACACAAACACGCACACACACACACACACAAGCAAACACACGCAGGCACCACACACACGCACACACACACACACTCACACACACACACACATTGTAATCATTTTTTGGGGCTGCCTTGTGCTTTGTTTTGTATGTGGGTCATGTCCTTATGAAATATTCAAATGTCCTGAATTAAACATTTATGCCATTTCCACTGTTTTATTGTTTTGTCCAATTTTCCAGGCAGCCCTCAGTTTTCCGCACCCATCCCAACGACACCATCTCCAATGAAAAACAAATTTTAAATGCGTACAATGGCTGATTATGTATATATATATATATATATGTGTGTGTGTGTGTATGTGTATATTTGTGTATGTTTCAATTTCTTTATTGAAAACTGACCAAATATGCGTTGCGATGAGAAGGCGGGCCAAAATGGTCATGCAAAGTGGGCGGGTCGGCAACAAAAGCACAGAGACAATAAAGCACAAACGCATAAAAGCAAATAAATTGGTTACATTTGGCTTACACACTCACACACTCGCACACACACACTCACACTCACACACACCCACACACACGCTGCGTAAATCCGCAACGGAAGTTGTGCTTTTAAATCGATTTTGATTGATTTTTCTCACTACCAGGAAAAATGCCTTTCGGGTAGCAGCACTCACAAAAACCAAATATACAAACACACACACACACACACCCGCATGTTGGGCGCTTGTGTGTGGTTGTGTGTGCGTGTGTGTGTGTGTGTAAATAAAATCAAATTGTAAATAATCGAGTCGGAATCGTCGCCTGTTTGTATTTTGCCAGCCCTTTAGCGCTTTTCACTTCAAATCCGTTCGCAATACATATAGGAAAAAAGTATAACCGAAAATAAAATAAATTATTTTCGCTAAAATTATTCTCAATATTTTCGGTGTTATTGTTGCTGCTGTTGTTGCTGTTGTTTGGGTGTGCTTAACTTTGCCGCTGGCAGCTCGTTATTTATTAATATTTATTGAATGTGTGTGTATCGCTTTATTTCAATATCATAAAAAGTGGACACTGCCCAAAGAAAATAAAGTAAAAGCCAGCACTTACATTTTTAATACAAAATCAATGAATATAAAAATAGATGTATGTGTATGTATTATATGAAAATATGCTGTCACAAGCATCGCTATGTGTGTGATTTTCTTTTTTTTTTTGTTATTTATTTATTTATTTTTTTATTTTTTTGTATTTGTAAAACACTTTTTATGTCTGCGGGCTCATAAAAAGCGCATAAAGTGGCTTTAACATGGCATAAAAAATGCACCCAAGAGTGCCAATACGTAGGCCAGCAAGGGAACGGGAAGGCGGGTGGGTCAGTGGATGTGAACCATCTCTCTGGTCACTTTGGGTGGTCAAAGCCGGGGCGATAAGCGATAAAAAAGAAAACCAAAAACCATATGCGACAAAAAAAACATGTGTCAGTCGCCATAAAGGAAGCAGGAGGAGTGAGATAAATATATAGAATGAATGGAATTAGCTGTTACACAATAGATTTTACATAGACTAGATATATGCATCTATAGTTATTGATTTTGATCAAATTACTGATTTACTATCTATCCACTTAATGTTACCGCTTAAGGAAATTTACGAGTTTCCGAACTTTTACTTGTACTTTTTATTCATTTATATATTTGGTAGTCTATATATTCAAATCTAGCAGTATTCTTCTAACTTTGAAAGGAATAAAAATAATTAGTAGAATGTCTTGAATTCCATAGAATCCGATGAGAGAAGTTTCTCAGACAAATCACGATCAAATATTTTGAATGGGCTGTGTTCAAAAACAGTTGTCAGTCTCTAAAAGCTGGGGACTTTCACATGCCAAAACTTGAATTTTGGTTTTCGAGAAAAAATCTTAAAACAACTGGTTAATCAGAGTCAATATCGATTTCGTGCAATCCCAAATAGAATATACACGTAAGACAAAGGGTTAGTAATGATATCCCTTTTACAAAGAACATAAAATAAGCGCAGAACCCAGCTGTCATTGTCGTGTAAACTCCGCAGTTATCCTTGCCTTCACTGACCATTGGCTAGTCCAATAGACTCCAAGCTCCCTTGAATGACTTCTGCAGATCGTAGAAAGTGGAATAAATTGAGCACCCAAGGAACATGCCTTCTAAAGGACCCATCGCAGTCAAAAAAAATAGAACAATTTAAGATTGCGATATTTATAAACGCATCTGGCTGGACTGGAAAGAATTGAAAAGCATCCCAATAACGGTAACACAACTGGAAAATCTTTACCTAACCCAATATAAGTTCAAAATAGATTAAGAATATATATTTACTATTTTTACTTTTCAGTTTACTTTTCATATTGTACATCCCTTAGCAAACACGTGTCCACCCTTTGACGTGCACAATTTGTAAAGTATAAGAGGACTAATCAAACTTAAGCTTTTCCTTCTTCGACAACACCTTTTTCCTTTCACAATTTCCTTTGTTTGGCATAAGTCAAGCATCGGGGCACTCAATAAAGCACATATACACCATTTACATATCTACATCAGGTCATAATTAAAATATCACGCCCATGCAAACAAATGCCAGCCAGACCTTAAGTCCCGCACCCCGTTCGTCTTCTTGCGCCCTGCAAATAATCTTTAAGTCCGCTTTTTGTTTTTAATAAAAAGGTCTTTACAAATATGTTAAGCCGCTCATCATTGCCTTATGCCCCGTTCCATCTATGTGCCAGCAACCTTTCAGAAAGCCAACCCCAACCCCCACTCTTCTCCATCCCTTTGCCATTTTGCCCATGCCCCAGTTGTCCCGGTTGTCCATAGTTGAATTCTCACCCACGACGACGACGTCTGCAAATCAAAGAAGCGTATCGCGCACGTGTTTGAAATATGCATTAACACACCGCCGCCACCACTACCACCAACAGCAGCAGCCCCCACACCACCCACTCTTAGACGCTGCCAGTGGCAGACAGTGGCCCCGGACCAGATCACACCCCGAGCCAGCGCCAGAAGCATCCACCGAAAAATGATTTTATTTTTAATATTAATTGCAGCAATCGAGTGACCAAGGCAACAACAACCCTCGGGATCAACGGAACGACCATGTCTAGCGATAACTATGTAGCAGACACTCGAAATTAGGGCGGGGTGCTGCTGAAGGGTGGTGGGTGGTCCAGCACTTTGACTCAACCGGATGTGGCAATTGAATTTGAAAGCTGTTCATAAAATGCTCACAATATTTTTATTCCCCGCAACTTGATGTATAACTCTTAACCTTTCCTGTTCCTCAATCGCATTTGAACTTGCCTTGCCCCTAACCCCTCACCCCTCATTCGTCACCCGTCACCCATCGAGCAGTTAACCACTGAGCAGTTAACTCGATGAATATATGAAAACTGATTCATAAGTTGATACCCAGAACATACAGCAGATGATTCGAAAAACAAAGAAAAACAAGAAAGAACCTTTGAGTCCAATCAGTCATACCATCTGATAACAGGTGCTACAGAACAGGGTGGATGTTCTTTGAAGGAGGTTCCCAGTAATCTTTCCTCTAAGTTTAAAAAAAAATCACGCAGGTCAAATGACAAATGGCAAAATGCCAACTCCGTTCGCACACAAAAGGTGGCCCAACTTACACAGAGAACTGTTGTGTGGCTAGTGGATATTCATGCCAATAGACACCAAAAGCCTCATAATGAGAATGAATATCCGGAACACTTCTCCTGCTTCTGCCCTGCACTTGCCAGGAAAAGACTCACTACCTTGGGAAGCCACTTTCTAAGAAGTATATCACAGTTGGAGGAGTATGTTCTCCAACCGATCAGAATTGCGAAATTCACAAAAGCACGCCTTGATCTTAACTCACACGAGTGCCACAGAAATATATTGAGATTCCACACGGTATCATAACTGGACATACTATGTGTGTCGACCTTATGCCCGGCAACCGTCTAACCCAACCTAACCTAACCCGAGGAAGCCACAGGATTACTCCCATGTTAGATTTTAAGTAGCTAGATGATTAAAATTGTGGCCAATGGCAGACATGATATAGTAGTCTGATGCGACCTGCTCCGCCATATGTTTTGTCTCCAGGAATAGGATGAATATATCTTCGATTTCCTTATAATAGCAAAAATTAGAGACTATGTCTAGCATCAATTTTTGGAAAATGTAGTCGTTTTCAGTGCGATTATCAGCTTAGTGCGATTTCCGAAAACTAATTGGTTTTCTTCCGAGTGAAGTAGACTTAAAAAAGATGTGCGAACTATGCTGATAAAATATTTATTTCTCATGAAATCAATGACGCATAATTTAATGCGCAATACAATTTACAACAAAAGTAGAGCAAGGCATAAAAATACAGAAAAAAGCTAAAAATAAATATTTAAGTAATATCATACTTTAGCCCTTAGTATACGAGAACTTCTGCAGCAAGTTTAAATTGACTCGCTTTTTGATGCTGATAAGGAAACCGAGTTGCTCAGTTGGCAAATATTCTCTATTCACATATTTTTATAAGTGCTATCTCAAATCGTCGACCTGCGACTTTATATGCTCATAATAATGTTATAGATAACAATTTACGTAGATGTGCATATTATGTATATCAAATAATAAATTATTAGCAATTTCGTGAATGCTGTAAATTAAAATCAGAACCAAAAGTTTACGCTTGAAATCGCCTCCATGTCATTTTTACACTTTTATAAGCACCACAACATTTTCGTAAGTAAAATTATGTTTAATATTTAGTCTATTTTAATTTCTGTTCAAAGCAATTTATGTTGATGTTTGCACTTCTTTTGTAGATGTTTCGAGTATTCATAATATCAATTCCCCTAATTATTCCCTTGATGCTCTATGTGACTCTGAGACAGTAGGTCCCGTGTGGACAGCTATTCAGCAACGAATCAATGGTAGGGAGGATTTCCGAAGGGATTGTGCCACAATTGGATTTGATTCTTTCGATTTCCATCGCTTGACAAACACCCAAACTCATGAAATCTATGTACATATGGAAAATTCAAAGGGGGTAGTCAAATATGCCAGCTATAATCGATTTGCCATCGCTGGCGGAAAGATAAATACCGACTGAACTTAAGCGAACCCAGTGGCAATGACACTTTTGATTTTCTAAGAAAGAACAAAAATCAGCAATTCAGCACATATGATCATGATAATGATAATGATAACTGCATTGATTACAGTTCTGCAGAACCATTTGGTGGTTGGCGATGACTGTGGAGACAGGTATCCGAATGAACCACTGAATTAAACTCTTTAATATTTTGCCTTTTACTTCTTTACTTTTGCAGCTAATTAAATGGAAAGTACTATGTTGATGGGATATTTCATTTCAATGGCATTTCTATTAAGGCTTCCATCCAGCTGAAAAAATGAAAAATGCTCATAAGAATTATATAAATGCAACATGTGTATTGTAATTTCGAATTGTAAATATCATTACAATCACTAAATAAAAAAAATAAGTACTGAATTTGACAATTATGAAGACCGTCTGCGGAGTATGTTGACAGACCGACAGACATGGGTAAGTCGTCTCGGCTTTTGATATTCATTAAGAATATATATAATATACAGAGTCGGAGAGGCTATCAGTCACCTTCGTTTTAGCTTTTTACCCCTTTTCAGGTTATAAGTAGGCTGGGTAGAATCATTTCATTCTAAATGAGCACAAAAATGTGTTTGGAAATACCTATGACGATATAATTTATTGTTTTTATTTAAGTATACTAGCTTTGAGTTTCCAATCATAGCAAAAAAAAGGGTTAGCCGCTGACCGCACTTGTTCCAACCTGACACAATTCTGACTTCTCGCACAACCCGCCCGCCTTTGAGCCACTTGGCCCAGTCATTCGCTTCATACTTGGCCTCTACCCCCTCGCAAAATACGAAACCAAATCCCAAACCCATGTCCGGAACGCAAATAAACGATAAAAGCGCAGTCGTTCCGAATAACACTAACAATGAGTAGCGAGACCCGAGAGTCGAGAGGCGAGTGTGGAACAACCCGAATGGCCTGGACGACAGTCGCACTCGCTGACTTACTCACTTACTCGCTGGTGTGCCGGCTCGTCCGTCGTCTGCTCGCTGGTTGGGTCGACAAACGCGGGAGTTGCCTGGGCGCCCAGCAATGTTAGCAGACCCAAAACTCAAATTTCACAATATGCGCACAGAATATGCCGACAAGGGATGACAGAGAGCCATAAGCTGAAGCCGAGAGCGAGAAGGAGAGAGCCAAAGTTGAACGTTAAATTGATTTGAGTGGGGTAGCTGGCCGAAGGGTTGGCCTTGTGGGTGGTTATTGTTGTTATTGCTATTGTTGTTGTTGTTGCTGTTATTGCTGTTGCTGTTGTCGTTGTTGATGTTAACGTTGGCTTTGGGTTTGCTGCTCACCCAAATGACTTTCAGCATGTGGAAGCCGCTGCTTAGCATGTTTCCTGCCATTAGACGATGCCACGTGCGCAGTGAGAGAGCGAGAGAACAACCACTAACTCACACTCTATCAATCTCTCTCTGTCCCTCTCCTCTTTTGCTTTCCCCTGCTCTCTGTTAGCTGAAAATGAAGCGCAAATTTTGTGGCAAGCAAAAAAAGGTTCAACAAATGGTTTGGCTCGATACCGAAACCGAAGCCGTAACCGAAACTCAAACTCAAACTCAAACTCAAATCCGAACTCTTGGCCAAAACACACACACACACACACACACACATACACACATAAAATGCCACCCACTATTTAGTAATGGCACAAAGTTTTAACGGGCAAATTGGGAGGTTGAGCTTTTTGGTGGGGGCTGTGTGTAAAAACGTGTGGCATCATTTTTCAGGCTCGTGTTTTTGTGCGGTGTGTGCGGGGTGCAAGGGATTTTAGCTGGGTGTTTTCTGGTTTTGGGCGCACAGCAATTGACACACGGTGGCAGCAGCAACGCTGCTCTTTCGGGCTATTATATTGCCCACTCTCTATGACTCTCTCTCTATCTCTCTCTTTCTGTGTGCCTCGCTCTCTCTCTCTCTCTCTGTCGCGCACACAGTCGCATGAAAATTATGTCAACGAGCTCTGTTGATTTTCCATTTTGCCTGCTTTCATTTTAGCCTTCTTCCTGCTGCTGCTGCCTTTTTTGTTGTTGATGTTGTTGTTGTGCACTTTGTTTTTGTTGTTAATGCTGATGTTATTTGCCATTTTCTGTTGCTGTTGTTGGTGTTGCTGTTGCTGTTGTTACCGCCGCCTGACGCTGGTTAATTACATTTTACAAAATTTGCTGTCAAGTAGTTAAGTTGGGTTAAGTCGAGCGCGCTGCGCTGTCGACGCCGCAGTCGGCGCTGGCGCGGAAAGGGCTTGTTGCCAGTGTTGTTGGTAATTTAATATTCGATTTTATAATTTTTATGCGCTGACCTTTTTGCATTTGTGGAATTTTCTTTTTAATTATTTATGTGCGGTTCTCTATCCAAACCAGTGTTAAACAAGGAGCGGAGGGGTTTGCTGTATCGCAGATTAAACGAAAATCGGCATATTTAATTATGCAGACAGGTGCCTGTAATTTGGAATTGTAATGCCATGTTCGCATAGCACAAGGGATAGAATGACTTCAGAATAATGGCCAAATAAATTAAACAGTTGAAATAACATACTTAATCAGATGAGTGCTCAACATTTCAGATTAACAATTTAATTCGATAAAATGCAGAAATCGACTTAACAACTGCAGAGGAACCCAGAACTGGGCAATGAGTTAGAAACACAAACTGACATTTATACATACATAGACAGATGCCAGACTATATACTATAATTCTAGCAGCACTGAAAAGATTCATATACTTTTCTATGCCATGTCGTGTGTGCATTTATCTTTACTTCTCTCTGTGTGTGTGTGTGTGTTTGAGTGAGCCATGGAGATGGAAAATTCAACAAAAATATTTTTAAAAGCTCAAGTCAGCAACACAGACATTAAGTAAAAAAATGCAGTCGAACACAAATGTGCGAGAGAGATGCACTTAACTAGAGAAAGAGACGTACAAACAGTCAAAAAGGACAAAGGAAATGTAGAAAAAAATGATACAAAAAATCATTGAAAACTGTCATCTTCAATGTCGACGACTCTGTAATGCTCTATAAAAGACATTTGCAATGAAGAGCTTAAAGATTAAAGAAACAAATTTGCTCGCTTAATTAAAATCAATCAATCAATCAAGAAATATTTGGAAACCTAATTAAAGTACGAAAAATTAAATTACAAATTGATTTCTCATTATTTAAAACAAAAATTATTTGCAAGATTAAAGTTCAGTAATCTGACATTATTCTACATCTTTTGAAAGGTAAAATTTTTATGAGGTTCGTTTTAGGTAATCTGCTTGTCGGCGACGTCTGATGATCCTGTTGTAGGACACGCTTTGCTTTTTGCTTAGAGCATAGAAACTTTGAGAGCAAAAGACAAGCAACGAGACAGGCAAAAATGAATATGAAACGAAGGCAAAGAAATAAAATAATAAAAAAAAACAGTAGCGCAAAATGTTACGCTTGCATTCGAGCAGCAGTGGCCCGGAGTGGGGAGGGGGGTGGGGTGTAAGGGGTGGTTGACTGTCTGACTGAGGTAAAGTGTGGTAAGTTGGGGTGTGGAGCAGTGGGTGCTGTTGTGGGTATTTGGGGAATTGGTTTGGTGTTGGTATCTGCCAGTTTGCCAGAGCATGTGGCTCCTACAATGACAGCAGCCAAGCGAGTTGTAGTTGTTGCTGGTGGTGCTGCTGCAGCAACAGCCGGCGAAGGACAAGAAAGCGGGAGGAGCCGGTGGAGCAGCAGCAATACGATGAAGGCATTAAGCTGCTTCGCATACACACACACACACACACACACACACACACACACACACACACACACACACACACACACACGTACACCCACGCAGATGGCAGACATTATGGCCAGCACAGGCAACGATGCGTTTGCCATGAAATACGCACAGACACAGAGACATATGTACATAAATACACATGCACAAATTGGCACACTTTCACACAAACATATATACAAACACACACACACACACACACAGCCATACACACTCACGAAGAGAACTTGGCAAGAAACTTGCGCGGCTTTTGACAACTGGATGGAACTGTGGGCCATGGAACGTTTGGCATATCCAAGCCAAAGCAATAGAAGAAAAAGCCAGTCAGACACACACACACACACACAAACTCATATACACGTGCAGACACTCACAGACACATGCACATGCCAGGACAAAATGGCAACATAACTGTAGTGAAAATGTCAAGAGAGAGAAAAGATATTAAAACGTATTTGACTTCTGCGAGTTTGCGGATAAGGCTGAGGCTGAGACTGGGACTGGGACTGAGACTGAGGACATGAGCAGGATGTGCGCCAGTGTGGCACAATGAAAAATATATAAAGAAGCCGCATACACTCACACATATACACATATACAAACTGACACACACACACACACACACACACTTGAGCATACAGCTTATGACAAAAATAATAAAAATGGCTCAAGAAACGAGGCAGCTGAAAGCAAGCAAAACGAAAACAGCGCAAAAATATAAAGCAAAGTAAAATAAAAGTGGAAAAAAAGCAGAGGAACAAAATACAAGTATAAAAATGAATTTTAGATGACAGTCAAAGTGCTTGAGGGCAGCGGGGGGACTGCAGTGGTGGCGGTGCGGTCCGAAGGTTTGTCTTTGCAGTTAAGCAGACGAGTAAATGTTGTCCTTATTGTTGTTGCTGCTGCCGTTGCCGTTGCTCCTGACGAGTCTGTCGTGGCTGCTATTTTATGCCAAAGACGTCGGCGGCAACAACAAAAACTGTGAAAGTGGGCGGCAACGCTGGGCGAGCCAGGAGCCAGCAGCATTGCACAGCAGCAGAAGTGCAAAAAGAAAAAAGTGGAAGAGAAGCGACAAAAAGTGGAAAGTTTTATGGGCAGCAACAGCAAAAATTGCAATATACCATAGTAAGGACTACAACGGGAACCCTCCTGGTGTGGATTGGCTATGGGTGGTGCTGGAGAATGTGCTGCCTGGCCTTCTCTCTCTCTCTCTCTCTCTCTCTCTCTCTGGGGCTGAGGTGATGAGGTTGCTGATATTGATGGCGTTGGCAATGCTGAAGCACTGACAACCAGCCAGTAAAAGAAACAGCAGCAACGCACGTCAGCCACAGTGGCGTAGTTGCACTGAGCTGAAAGGGGTACACTTGAATAAAACCTAAATTAGCCAAATTACAGTTAATCAAGGTATGAGAAATTCGAAAGTGATTAACAAATTAAGTTCGTTTTTTAATCATTGTTAATATTCTCACTTATTTTTCTCTTTGCCCTTTTCCTAATCAAAATTGGCTGAGAATTTGGCATTAGTGGCTGATGGGGTACTTACGGGTTGGAATTTATCCCATGGTAAATTTTTACATTGATTATGTTTCTATGGTTTCTCACTGTCGTATTTCAGTAGTCCCTGAATGAATAAATTATGGAAACCTTTTGACTTTACATAGAAATAGAATAATTCCGCAAAAATGTACGAATCGAATTAGGATATTTATTTTTACACCATCGCCCAGCAATTTAAACAGATATTTGCATACACAGAAGCTGTGTGCAGCTCGTATCTATAAATTAGAATTATTAAACATATGCACCCAAATAGAGTTCTAATGGAATTCCTTTTCAAAAAACGATTAGCCTGCGCTCATGGCTCATGTACATGGTGCTGTGTATACTTTGATACCAACACCAACGACGCCGGCAGCCACACATAAGCTCTGGCATTCACTGTGGCAAACACTTCTCCAGCCCGTCTACATACCGCGGGCTATAAAAAAAAGAAGACAAAATGATTTCGTTTCTCGGCACGAGTTGGGTAAACTTCGACAATGCTGATGGAAAACGTTAGCAGAACAACTTACAAATTAAGGCTTAAATAAGAAACCGTCATCCCACAGCGTTGCCTGCCACCTCTCTTGGGAATCGGTGGCAACATATGTTTGTCAAAATCCCCCCTATCAGTATATTTCCCAGCTCGAACTAAGCTCACAAAAAAAAAAAAAAGAGAACGAAATAGAATACAACATAAAAATAAATCATACGCCTCATCAGCCCCAGAAACGAGCCAATACCGTAAACATTACCCAGCCGCAGCCCCCATCGCACATTGCACCCTCCCTTCCACTTCCCCCAACACTCCAACCTTCTGCAACCATTCATCCTTCGGCACTTTGCCTCACCCCCCCCCCCCCCTTGTGCATGGCGCTAATAAATGCTTATCGAAGACGCATAAAGCGAGTAAATTCGCAGCCATTAAACGAGCATAAAACTCAATGCTGGCCCGGGCCAACAACAAAAATGAGGGGCCGACAAATCAAAGTACAAGCAAAACAACCGCGTCCCCTCCCCTGCCCCATCCCCTCTCTTTTCTGCTTCCCTTCATTTCCCTCAGGCACCCTCTTTGACACTCCCTAAGGCCGCAAAAGCTGTGAAATAAAACCAGCCAAGAACCGACAACGGCTACAATGAAACCCAAAGCGGCTCCCAGGCGATTTTAATGCGGGTTTGGCATTTGGGGCCAAGCAGAATATAGCCCAAGCTGCCAACCAATCCACCCAAAGCTACCAACTGCCCAACCACCCAAACACCCATCCCTGCAACGTTGACAGCATACAAAGTAACTTAAATCGAAACAATAAAGCGGCAACTTTGTTCGAGCAAAAATGCAAAAGGAGGAAAGCATAAAAAAAGAACGACGGGAAAGGGGAGCGCATAAAAGTTGCCAAAGATGGCGAGAAAAAAGACACGAAAAAAATACATGGAAAATGCGCAAATAAATGAATGAATAAAAGCGCACAACTGAAGAAGGCAGCGATGGGAGCAGGAGTAGGAAGATCTCACAAAGAAATTACAAAATTTAAGAGGGACACAGAGCGAATGAAACTCCAGAGGAGCAGCAAAGGAGCCACAGCATCGTTGGAAAAGAATATTAATAAATCCAAGCAACTGTGTGTGCTTGTGTGTGTGTGTGTGTGTGCCACAAGACAGTAGACACTCCAGAGTGCTCTGGGACGCCGCAAAGTACTCACACGACGTGGCGTATGCGTAATAACGCAAAGTGCATAACACCAAATGCACCAAATGCAATTTCATGTACTTATTAAATAATTATTTTTTGAAATTATAAAAAGAAATTTATGCTGTTAATAACTTTTACTTTTAAAACCAGAGCCAGAACAGTTTTAATAGGTCGCCCTCGTCATAAAAACTAACAGCCGCATCTGAAGCGCTTGCCAAACATTTAATTAGGGCTAAGTTCCAACTGCTCTTATTACCGACGTTTTCTTACACAAAGTTTTAAGCACTCTTCAGCATCTCTAAGAGAGAGCCACAAAATAAAGTAATAAAGTATTTAAAATAACCAATTCTCACAACGAATAGTTTTCTGCCATCGACTTAAGTCTCCGTTTTTCTATTCTATAAAGTGCATGTTGGAATATATTTTTTTCACAAAACTAAATTTATTCCTTTAACATCTTAAATTGAAGCGCTAATTCAATTTCATAACATAAATGTGTAATTAATAAGGAGTCATTTCTGTTCATATTAATTTAAATAATTTAGTTGAAAAACATGCAGTAAATATTAATATTTTATTGTATAGAAGTCGGACGCAGTAGGCCTCCGGCAAGCTAGATGTCTCCTAGGTGGTTATAATCTTAAACGATTTAAGCAAGTTATAACCGGTCTAATGACGCCACACTGTAGACTAAGAAGTCACCTAACTAGACTAGGTATCTATAGTAGCGATCTCTGCAGGTTCTGTGAAAGAGAGGAGGGATCCTCGACACAACAACGATCATAGCATTCGTACGGGATCTGGGGCTGATGGAAGAGCTATAGGCTCAGAAGGCGGCACAATAAATCCAACAGGTCGCGGTGCAACTTTCCCAATAATAATAATAATTGTATTGAAGTGCTTACTCAACTTATGTGTTTATATTATATGAATATTTTATTTAATTAAAGTGCCTAATCAGATAAATGATATCCCCAACTACCTTTTAATTGAAATTAGCCAATTTTCTTGACCATACTGCCCACTCAAGTCGAAATCACTTCATTAAACTTAAAGGCATTGATCACATATTTTCTATGTGCGAAGCAATACAAGCAATACAATTACATAGAAGCATTGTTTGTCCATCTGTGACAATAGTCGTAAGTGAAATGGCACTTCTCACTATTTCAAGTGCGATAAATAATTGATCGAATTTGGAACATAATTGAAGTCGATGGAAGCCACTTGAGTTTCAATTCAATTGCTGGCCGTACATTGAATGGCCCGATAGCCAAGCGCAGTGACCACTAATCATAAGGATAACACCTAATCAACCGCAGCTCGGTAGCCGCATCATGTCCAAAATGACCGCCCACAAAATCGAAAACGAGAGAGTTCTGGCTAAATTAAATGAAACGTTGATAAGACGCAAAAGGGCGCACTAAACGATTAAATCGAATGAGCGAGCAAATGAGTAAGTGAGTGAGCCACCAGTGAATCGCCCCTTCATTCATACCAAGTTCATGCCCAACCCTGGCCCGCACCCCTCGCACTCCTCGCACCCCTAGCTCCGCGCGCTGTGGACGTGCCCGACTGACTTTCGGCACAAGTGCGCAGCGATGGCGAAAAGTGAATTTTCCGCCGTGCGGTTGTCAGGCACGCAGCGAGAATGACACGAGTAAGCAGAGCGAGTGAGAGAGAGAGAGAGAGAGACAGAGCGGGAGCGGAAGAGGGAGAGAGAGTGAGAGTGATAGGAAGAGATGGTGGCGCGAAGCAGAGGCAGCAGTAGGAAGACAAACAAGTAAGAAATTGCTAGCTGAATAATTTCAACAACGGCGTCGACTGCAATGCTATCAACCATGGGAGAGTGGGCATTGCAAAGCCAGCTTAAAGCACAACAGAGAAAGGGAGATCGCCATCGAACTGGGCTGCTTGGGATAGAGCCACAAAGAGAGGGAGAGAGAGAGAGAGAGAGAGTGGTGGGGAGGGGGTCAGACACAGACTGTTGGGTGGCTGGGTGGCGTGCGATTTGCTCGGCACTCGTTCGTTTTTAATACGACAATGTTTTTCACGTGCCATTGCATGTGCCCATCCACACACACACACACACACACACAAACAGCGCCACATACATATTTACATAAGGTTGTGGAGCGCAGCGAGCTTTCTGCCCGTTGCTGTGCGCCTGTTTTCCAGGCAGCGTATTGCGTTCGTGTGTGACGTTCTGTGCGAGCATCTGATTGACGTTGACTGCGATGCCGACGCCTCTGTTTTTGTTATTGTTATTGTTATTTTGGTATGCATTCTGGCTAAGTGAGTGAGTGAGCAGCTCAGCTAAGTGGGAGTTGGGTAGAGGCGAGCAGTAATTGTTGTTGCTGCTGTTGTTGTTGTTGCTGCTGTTGCTGCTGCGTTTGCTCTCTGTTTGCTTAACTGGACTTGATTAGGTTTTCGAGGTTAGATACATTTCGAATTATTCAGCGCTCGGTGGGTGGCGACTGGCGTTCTTCTCCTTCTCCTTCTTCTCGCCCTGTCCCCCCCCCAACCCCTGCCAACCGACCCCATGCGACTGCCACTTGTTTCTTTAGGTTTGCTCCAGCGAGGGCTGTTTATCGAATTTTTTCTTTGATTGTGTTGTAATTGCGTTATCCTTGTTGGCGAGCCGAGCCGGCTGCCGTTGTGGCACGTAGCACATAATTGTTACTATTAATATTTCATTGGGTGGTTGCTTCGGGACATTTATGGACTGTTTTTCCTCGCCTTTTTGCCGCATTGAGGGTGTGGGGTGTGTGTTTAATTAATCGACTTGCCGGCGCAGAGTGCCAAATGTTCGTATTGTTTTTGCTCGCTACTCAAAATATTTGACTTGTAGATGTACCTCTAATTGAGTGTCCCACACCCCCCATCTACCCACCAGCAGAAGCATCTTCCTATCAATGAGAGTAAAAGTTTTTCCTGGCGCCTGTTCATCTTGCGCTGTTTGTCGCCGCTGCTGCTTTTTGCCCATCTGGCGTTAACTTCACGAAAATGATGTAAACCTAATTAAATTTCCAATAGCAAATGACGCTCGCCCACCCCCAAGATTAGCTAAAGAAACTTTGACGACGGCACAGATAATTGCTGAATTGCGTCATGAAAGCAACTTTTAGATTTATCCCCAACGACAGTCTCAGTTGGCAGCCAATCCCCAACCCAAAATCTTGTGACTTTTGCGTATATTGTGGAAATATGTACTTGGAAGCTGACTAACTGGAACGGGATTAGCAAGGTGGTTGCTATGTGGAAGAGCGTGAATTAACTGATATTAGCACATAATTAGAAGTGATTCATCGAATAAACACAAAACTCTTGAGACTATCTATTTAAAATCGATGTATTAGTTAACTTCTTTTAAATCCATTCAATTAATACTCTACCAATATGCAACCTACAAAATCAGTATTCTTCTTCTCGTTTATACATTTCAATATATTTCGACTTAAGCCGTATTTTAAACTAATACATACCTATAAACAAATATAAACATAAATATTTTTGATTGAATGTGACAAATGATCAAACTCCACTACAATTGACAACTGAGTTTCGCAGGGAAGAAAATCAAGCAACCAACTAGGCGAAGGACAATTATCGAAATGGAAAACGAGAGCGACAGATTTCACTGCTGTCCATACAAACACACGCACACCCTCACACACACACATACACACTGACATAAGCAGAGGACAAAGATGCTGGGTCATCGTCGACTGTCGACTGTCGACGGTCGTTATCCTCATTGTCAATATCGAGAAATTTCTACACCCACACACAAGCGCAAATTGAATTATCCCCAACAAATAGATCTGCCAGCGTGGGTGTGGATCTGTGTGTGTGTGTGTTCAAGTTAATGCTATTGTTGTTGTTTTTGTTGCTGTTGCTGTTGCTGTTGCTATTACAGTTCTTGTTGATGTTGTTGGTGTCAATTGGGTGTCTGTGCGTTGGCATGTTGTGTTTTGTGTTGTCTTGGATTGTCTTGGGCTATATTCTGTTCGGTGCTCGGTGCTCGATGTTCTGTGTTCTGTGTGTATCTGCGAAACGTCAAAGTATCTTAATTAAATTTCATCCCTTAGCCAAAACGTAAAAATGTACAGCAATTTCACGTTGCTCGACTGACTAATAGACAATTTACGCCCACACGGAGACAACAACAACAACAACAACAACTACAACAAGAACAACAGCAGTAACAAACAAGAAGTCAAAACACGAAACGACACGACACAAAACGAAACGTTGAATGAACTGTGCGACAGGGACACTCCCCACAAATGTCGGGACTGGCCCCTAACCCAAACACTGTCCAGAGACATGAGTGCACGAAATACAATTTCACAAACATCTACAACAAATCCAAACACACACACACACACTCGCACAAGCACGCACACACCGAGAGCATGCCGTTTAGCAACACTGTCGAGTAGTGTGGGGCAATGCTAGCCAACTGGCAGTCAACTGTTATACCATTAAATAAAGTTGGCAACACTTAATGCACAGCGACAACAAAACCAACAACTGCCCGGCTAAAGGGTATATGTGTGTAGGTGTGTGTGTGTGTGTGTGTGTGTGTGTGCGGAGTTGTTGCTTCGGGTGTTTGGGGTCTAAAACGTTTACCGATTTGTTGCTAATACTAAACAGGCAGCCAAACGAAGCCTTCACTTTGAGCTTTCTCACTCTCTCTCTCTCTGCAATGGAACTCTACCGAAACCTATAAAATATGTAATGTAGCATCAACAGCAGCAACAACAATTGTGGCCCAAAAGTTTCACAGTAAACACGTTCGTACGGTTGCCTTTATTATAATATCAAATTACATATAAGAAATCTTCTTCGTTAGACGGAGCAGATTAATATAATACTAAGACTATAATCTAAAAGAAGGAATAAATGTTTAATTTCCCAAATATATTTTTATAATCCATGCTGTATTTAAATCATTTAGATGTAAGCCACTGATTAGCATATTATAATAACTGTAATTAAAAACTAATACATATATTTGAAATTTTTTGAACAAACTCTACTAACAATAAGCCAAGAATATATTCAATACAAGACTCTTAAAATACTAAATGTCAAAAGCGTATTCTGACTATATATGACACACCATTTATTTGCAGTCAGAGCTTAAAATAAATCTTAATCATAGTACACATTAATTAAATGAAATCAAAGTATAATTTGGAAGTGCCAAAAGTTACAATGTGAGTTCTTTTGCCAGGCTTCAAATTAATATTTGCAAACTAACATCTAAGGCAATATTGCAGTAAGTATCGTATAAACGAAATATTCCATTGTATGTGAGCTTTGCATATATAAATATGTATATAGATGTATATGCGTGTGTGTTTAGGTTTGTTAGCCATTTGTTTTTGTCGCTCGCCTCTGGTGTTCGTATAAACATGCCACGTTAGGCGACGTGCCAAGTTTCATGTGCAACTTCGTACCCTAAACAACGAACCACTCTCAACCACCCGAAACACACCCCGACTGACAGTCCACCGGTTCAATTCAACAACCTACTACATATGCAGCGACAACAAAGCGCATGAATTTGTTGCCAGTTTGTGCCACCCGCAGCTGTAATACTCACTACAACCCCAACCCCCTCCAACATCCACCCTGCCCCTTTGCCTCTCATCATAATCTCCACCCCCCACCGCCAACTCCGACACCAAACACAAACAGCAGTTCATGTCGCCGACTGTCCATGCACCGCAATTTGCGCAACAGCAGCAGCAAACAGCAACTGTTGGGCGACGCGTGATATCCTTTGCACAGACACAAGCTGCACCACCACCAATCGTCCACCCACCGATACACCTCCCGCAACTTTACTTATCCATAGGAAGCCGGCACTCACAGCTACCGTTCCGAATTGAATTAAACTCAAACTTTTACCAATTTACAAAAGCAACAGCAGGCAAAAAGGAAAGAAATGCCAAAAGGCATTAGGATGGGCAAAATGGCGGGGGCGGTGGGAGGATGGTGGTGGTGCAGTAGCGTCTTGGCGGGGCACTCGGTGGTGCAAGTAGTGTCCCAGGCCAAGGAGCAAAAATGACGGTAAAGAAAGAAAGCTGGCAAAGTTTTTACCCAAAGCCAAGCCGAAGCTTATTTTCTTCTGCGCCTTTTGCCTTTTTGTTCTTTTGCCTATTTTCATTTTGCGTCGAGACTTTTCTTAGGCCACGCCTCCCCACCGCCCACCCATGCCACAGATATTCTGTTCGCCTCGACTATTTTATGTTCATTTTGCTTTTTTTCTCATTTCTTATTTTTTTTTTTGTCTTTTTGTGTTTTTGTTTTTTCCTGTTTTTGCTGAAACACAATCTGCCCCGTAAAAGAGCTTAAACCCTGTCAAGCCACCCATTAAGAGCCAGGCGCACATTTTGCGTGATGGCATACCAACACACAGAAATACACACGCACATACACACACACACACACACACACACACACAGCTATGCTAGATCCTTGCAAAGGACAACTATGACCAAGCTTTGGCCGGCTGGCCGCCTGGGACGTACAGACATGGCTAAGTTGTTTGTAGTTGCTGTGTTGCTGTGTTACTGCTGTTGGGATTGTTGCTTTTTTCGGTTACTTTTGTTGGTTTTGGCTTGTTGTTGTTGCTGAAAATTATAGCATGTCCTATGGACTAGCATTGCTATAGCTTTTGGCCACAGGACTGGGGCACGGGACGGGCAAATGAAAGAGCCATTCAGCAGTAGGTGGAGAAGATTCTTGGCTCGCTTGTGCTTTGACTTGTCCTTGTCTCTCTCTCTCTTCCTCCGTCTCCCTGTCACCCTATCTAACTGCGGCTGCTTTGGACCATGGCCGAAATGTATGACCAGCAATGAGTCTCCTTGATTCTAGACTGTGGCACAATGTTTGTCATCTGCTGAAATATAATCGAATCGAGCAGCCAAAAAGCGTACAATTTGGGCAAATTTAGTAGCAACAACAAGAGTAAGAAATATTGAAATGAAATGACTGTGGAAACCACGAAAATGGGCGAATGTATCCGTAAAAGATGGGATAAAATTCGGCAAGAGGAGTGGATATGATAAACAAGACAATACAGATGATGGAATACGACGAGTATATGCTGCATAATTATTCAGCTAAGCATAGCTCTCGATTTTACGAGTTATGCAGTGGTGGCAAATACACAAATCTTTAAGAAGGTTAAATATGTTAATATTTACAGTGAAATTATCATAGATAATTGGAACACGTTTCATTCCAGACCCCTAATGCGATCATTTTTATTATAATTTAGAAATTCTGTTAACCTCTGGTCCATCACTAGATAATTCCCAACCAATTTCAAAGAATTGCTAGTTATTTTAATACTTCTCCATTCACAAAATGAAAACATTATTTATGATGAGATTCATAAAAAAAAAAAAAACAATTCAATTATATGATAGTATATCTATTAGACAGTCGGAAGAGATTTTTGATCAGTGTTTCTTGGTATATAAAAACTAAGTTGAAGACGCTTACATGAAATGGATGTAACTAGTCTAAACTAGAAAATATGTTAGTCTGGTATACAACTTGTGTTAACATTAAATGAACATCATTGAGACATGCCAACGATTATTTGATTGCTCTACTACTTAAATAATTTGAAGTATGAATAAAGATTCAATATTAGAGCCGCCAAGAAGTAAGATATGCAATCGCATTCAGCATTCTATCGACAGCCGAAAATGATATACACATACGGCCAGCGATGAGCAGCCCTCGGCTATCATCCACAAATGTTCACCCCACGCCCGCAATCCCCATTCCACTCATACTGCGAGCATATAATTTTCCGACCATTTTGCTCATACCACACAACAGCGGGAAAAACCACCCAACTGGGTGGTCATCATTCTGGCGACCAGGTCACAGTTAGACAGTCAGAGGGACAGGCAGACAGAGAAACAGTTGGAAGGAGAGACTGGCAGAAGGACAAAGAAAAAGTAGCTAAAACGAAAAGTTAATAGAGAAAGCAGAAGCGACAGCAACAGAATGTGGGGCCAAGGCAAGCGTGGATGACAATTTGGGGGGATAAAGAGAGCTGAGGGAAGGGAATGATGGGGCACTGGGCGTTTGGCATCAGCCAAATGGACACTCGGGCAGACAGTCAAGGCGAAAATTCACAAAAAGGTCGCTTTCACACACACATTCGCATGTCTGTGCATACACAAATACAGGGATATATAGAAGGACAGCGGACGTTGGATGTTGGACGACGGTCAGCCCCAAAGTTGGAAATGTACAAACAAATCGAGCAGACATGCAAGCAGTAACTGTAAATAAGGGGAGCGTAGGTGTAGGGGAACGATGACGACGACAGACATCGAGAGCAACAAACAAACAAATAGACAAACAGACGTTGACCCAAAAGTTGAAGTGCAGATCTAAAAGCACCCAACACAGTCAAACCAACCACCAACCTCCCAGACCTCGATACCCAACGACGTCAGCCGGTCAGCCCACAATGCGACCTCCTCGAAAGTCCCAAAAGTTTGATTTAAGCTGTGGAACTTTTTGGGTGCGCTATTCGAGTATATCACGCATACGCACTGTGCCCATGATAGCAGCGAGTAGCTGTGAGTGCGTATATCTCAGTTTATATCAGTGTTTGTGTGTGTGTATGTCTGTGTGTGTGTGTGTGTGTTTGGTTGAGTATATGTTGAATTTAAACATTTTCCCAACTTTGGGCTGTTGCTAGCAAAAGCCAAAAGTTTTCCCAACAGCAGCAGCAGCAGCAACAAAACTTGGCCACAAGAATAAAAAGAGTTTATTGCTGTCGGACCCGAAGCAAGGCAAAGAGGGGATGGGGAGGGGGGTGTGAAACGGCTGCGGCGAATGCTTGTGCAGCCATTGCCGCTGGCAGCATAATATTTTCTGCTAAAGCAGTCACTTTTCATAAACTTTCACAAGCAACAGCAACAACTACAACAACAATGAAAACTCAAACAACAGCAACAACTTGTAGAAATGTTTGAAAAAGGCAGCCAGTAAAAAGGATTATAGAAAATTGCCAGCAATATGAGCACAAAGTGTGGGCAGGCATCGCCATCCAAAAGGGGCTGTTAGACATGGCGCGACAGGCAAAACTTTTGGGATGGGCTGCGGTGGGTGGGAAAGTGCAGAATGGTGGTGGGGGACTGCTTTAAGGGACGCTCGTCTGCCTGCGCATATTGTCAACTGTTGGCGTCGACGAGGAGCAGAACGAAAACGACAACGCATCAACGTCGTCGTCATTGTTATTACAGCCCTATGGCACACCCAAGCAGCTCACCCACACCCACATCCTCACACACACACACACACACACACACAGCCGACAACACCCTCACCCACACACACATGCCTAAAAGCCGTCAACACAATGTTTGGCTTGTAGCTGAGAAGCGGCAACAATGTGGCACAGTGGGTAAAAAAAAAATATGACAGTAGAATTTCCATTTATCCAGAATATCTCATTTAAGTATATTCACTGGCAAAAACTAAATTGCATTTAGCATAAATTAAGAAGGACTTTGTCTTATTTTTAAACGTGCTCTTTAATCTAATGTGAGTTGTGAATATTTGAGGCATAAATATATATCCAATATTGCTTATATAAAAGAGTATTGCGTATACAAAAAATGGTATCATGTATCGCTCAATACAGAACTTTCATAGTAATTAATAATAGATCGTTAACTGAAGAACTTAAATAACAAACAGAAAGCAGTATGCAATGCACAACCCTGAAGCATTTACGATTTACGATGTATTTACCACATAGGTGGTAATCCATTTGTACGTATAGCAATTATCTTTTTTAGTTTTAACTAATCCTCTAAATTCTAAATATTTTTACTTAACAACACCTGAACAGAACTTGCCAACAACCGATTAATATTTACACTTTTAACGAGCGCTCCTTACAAAAAAGTCCCTTAAATATATATTTATATATATATTTTAATTACATTCAGAAACACCTTTTCACGTACAGCATACTATTCAGTTTAAAATTGTATATAAACATTTCCTGGTTATTCGAACACTGTGCGATGACAGCGAAGGTCGTTTAGCGTTGATGACTTGACGGCATCTGACAGAGACGAGGAGCGAGAGATCCAATGGGGGTGAAGGAGATTATGTTCGGCTCGAGTATGAGGGGAGTTGTGAGGCAAGGAAGTGGGGTCGCTGTGAGTCGACTGGCGTCGGAAATTTTCAGGTTTTGATTGTGTAGTCATGTCAAAATAATAGTCAACTTACATGCCACAGAGCCGAGGTGGCCAACCCCCGGAGAAGAGCTTGAATTACACGGCGAAGAGCGCAAAGGATGACGAAGCTGCCTGCTAAGTGGCTGGAACTTGTGAGTTCCTGTGGTTTCCTTCTCATTTCTTTTTCTTTGTTTTTTTTCTTCATTTTTTTGTTGTAGTCAACGCATCCGCGCCTCATTTGCATGGCGTGGCGAACGAAATGAATTTGCGCATATTTGGCATATTATTTTACAGTTCACTGTGGGCTGCTGTGAACTGTGGGCTGTGGGCTGGGCGCTGGTAATGCAGCCAAAGGACAAGCTCTTGACAAGCTGCTGCGATTTTGATGGGTTGCTCAGAGCTGGGCATACACATAGTACATATACATACATATATATATATATATATATGTGCTGCATATGTGCACAGATCTCGAGCATAACCCATACCACAACGATGCCCATTGTCATCGGTAGTCGCTCGTCACTGCAACCCCCAGCGGCGATGTACGATATCGTATATATGTAATACATGTATGTATGTACTCGTATATCAATGCCCCTTAACCGAAAATGCACGGCACATCCCTCGGTCGCTCAGTTGGCCCAATCGCTTGTATTATTTTTCTTTTGTCATTGTGCTTTTTTCATATGATTTTTCCTTTTGTATTTGTATAATTTTTTCTGTCGCCTTCCATCCCCTGCAAAAATGTATGTGCGCCCACCTTACAGTGGGCAACTGAACAGAAAAGAACAGAACCCAAAGCGCTTGCCATTGTTTGCTTCGGCCTCGTCTCTGTTTTATGCTGTTGTATATTCTCTTATATCTTGGCACGTCTTTTATTTTCCTTTCGTGAGATTTCTTTTGATTTTTTCTTCTTGTTTTCCAACGCGATGCTGTAACTGTTGGCCATCCTCATCATCATCTTCGCAATCCTCGCGTTCTGTGTGCCTGCCATTTTTATTGTTCTTTGCACACAACTTCATTTTAGCCCACTTTTTTGGGTGGCTTATTTGTATGGCTCCATATCATGTCGCCCTTACCCCCCTGTCGCGGAGGCGGGCTTGGTGTCTCTCACGAGTCGTTGAATTTTTCTGCTATTTGCAGGCTCACACCCACCGCAAACGGATCGTATGACTCCCACACAACATCAGACACCCTTCGCCACACTGTTTTTGCCTCCCTCTTTGGGTTTGACTTTGATGAGATTTTTTGAGGTTAATCCCTTGTAGTGCCAGGACCAAACGCTTCAAGTCCAAGTTCTTGCCGTGGCTTTGTCCGCACGTTCCAAACACAGTGTGTGTGTGTGTGTGTGTGTGTATGAAGTTGTGTGCTTGGGCGATTATTCTTGGTGTGGAGTGGAAAATTAGTACATGTTGGCAACGCAGCGATTGTTCTTCCCAGCACTCAAGGAGCTGCTTGCTTACCACGCTTGACTGGATCAGGTAGCGGAGGGGTGGCGTTCTGGGGGAGGTGTATGGTCAATAGATGGGGCGGGGCACGTGCGCCTTTTTTTATAACGTTTGCCGTTGCTTTGTTGCTAGATTGTAAGAAAATTAATTTTGTTACCTATCAACTGCTCCTGACGTCAAGACCCCAATTTTAGCTGAACAAAAAGGGTTTAGGTGTTTTTTTTAATGGTCGCTGCAGTTGAGTTGTTATTTGGTTATGCAGTCACGCCAAATGGATGTGATACCTTAAAGCAACACCAGAAAGTCGAGAAATTTATACTGCTCTTGTCTTGAATGTTGTATAATGTTTTTAGAACGCAGGGGGAAAATTTCAGTGCGCAACGCATCATATCAGCAATAAAAAATTGCGACCCACATTTCAAAGAGAGTTCTCTGCAGAGTCCTTTTGAGCGTTGCTAGGGGTAACTTTAAGCAACAGATTATGAAAAACAATTTCATCATAAAAGCATTGAAATAAGCTCCAACCCAGTTGCACTAATGCAAAAGACCAGCGAAACTAATGCAGTTTTTCACTCTCTATAGTCCTTAGTCAAGTCAAACTCTTGAGTCGGCTTGTGCAACGCCCCGTATACTTAATATGCGACAAAACATACACTCAGCATGATATTTATGACGATAAACGAGTGCTGGGCACACAAACAACGCACACATACACGCGTGCACACACCCACACACACACAAACACACCCACGCCGACATTAAATGGCAGATATCCTTTTAACACTTAAAGCGGTGAAAATATTAAAAACAAAAACCACAAAGTTAACAACAACTACAAAAAAAAAAAAATTTTATTGATAAATGCGCAGACTTACATATAGACCCATGCACACGGGGGCGTGGCACATATGAGAAATGTGTGTGTGCACTTGTATGTGTGGGTGTATGTATGTTTGTTTGCTGGTCGTGTCCATGCCGAACCGCAACGCTGCTCAGCGCAAGTGTATAAAATTATGAAACAGCTCGCACCGTTCGCGCTGAGTCCCTTCTCACCGAAGCTTTCCAACACTACGCCCCTATCCAGCCGCCATACAAAGCATCGCGTTGTAGGGCTAACTGTTGCACAGTGGTACATACAATAAATATTACATAAACATATTTTCAAAATATTCATTCAGCTATTTTTACACTCAAATACATCTAGTCCTTTAAACCGTTTCTTTTAATCATTTTTAAGAAACTCAGAGGACTTATTTACAAAGAAATTAACTTAAATCATTTTTATTGTGCGAATTATACTCAATTAATAACGTACAATTAAACATAATTTTACAAAATAGTGCATTTAGTGCATTTAGAAATATTTTATATCATTATGAAATATATTTCTGGTTAATAGGAAAAATTCGTTTGTACTTTAATTAAAATTATAAAAAAAAATATTAAATCTTTCTAGTTTTCAAGCTAAGTTGAAGAACAACTAAGAACGCCTTTTTGCTGAGTGTATTAGTTTCGGTTGGTATTTATAAATATGAAACAAGACATCAACATTTTAAAATTTAGAATTTGAAATTTATCTTTATATTTTATACTTTACTCATTTTATCAAGTCCTGCAACACTGTGCGCAGTTGTGCTCGTCCTTGTGCTGCTCTCACACTTTGCACATAGCACACACACACACAAACACAGCCAAGTGCGCTTGTGCTGGTATGTGGTGCCTTCTGACATGGTTCCGGCTTGTTTGTTTGGTTTATTTTATGACCATAACCAAATCACTCCCCCCGCCACCACTTCCCAAACACATCCCACCCACTTAGCCAACCACCGAACGGCCAAACGACCGACAAAAACAGTCGGAGAGTCCCAACTATAATACACAGCCGATGTGCCTACCATGCAACGTGGACGCACATGTGCTGCTGCAGGCTCTGTGTCTATACATGTGTGTGTGTGTATGTGTGTTAAATGTGTGTGAATATCTGCATGTATGTGTGTGTATTAGTTTAGTAGCTTTTGCCGCCTGTTTGACTCGGTTGAAGTTCGCTTTGTTCCACAGCCCTCATCTGTGGGAGGTTGTTGCTGTTGTGCCCATGTTTGCCACGCATATAAATTGCGTTGCTGTTACTGTGTCCTCGTATGTGTGTGGGTTGGTTTTGTCTAACTACGCTTAGTATGTTGCTATGCCGTTTTGAAAGCTAAAACCGGCTTAAATGCCATTTGTATGCATTGAATGTTGCATGTGGCAGGACCCGCCAACTAGGATGAGAGACGGTAGAAGCCCGAGCCCGGCACAGTGGCTATGATGAGTTGAACTGTGGATTCTTCGTGGCATCCCCTCTCAATCATCGTGAATCGTTCTCCACTTTTTGTCGCCACTGCCTCCACTTCTCTGTCTGAGTGCGGATGGAAAAAAATGTTGGTGGCAATGTTGCCACATTTGATTTTTGGTTAGCGCAACGGCAGCTGGCAACTCTGCGCCACATTTGCATTTTTGATGGCAACTAAAATATGTTGCATATTATTTCACCATTTTGCATTTCTCTTTTATTTCCATTTATTCGAAATTTATTTTTTGCTGCTTCAACATGCAGCCAGCAAATACAAAAAGTTGTTGCCCGATTGTTGTTATTGTTGTGTGTGTTTTTTTCCGTTTGCTCTTTTAAACTTTATTTTCCATTTCCTCTCTTTGTGTGCCCTAGAGTGTATATGTGAATGCAGGACATGGACAACGGGTCATGGGCTGCAATGACCCAACATTTGACCTCCCTTTCAACCCATTTATTTTCCTTTACAAACTAGCACTATAGTTTATATTTATCCAACTTGACATTTAAATACATCGAACTCTCACTGCTACTAATATGGATGAGTGCAAGCTACATAATAAATTATATGACTGTTGCGGTTCAACACTCTACACCTTTGCCGTGTCAATCAAATTTGCGACACTTGTGCGTTAAAAATGAATACTAATAAATTATTAATTAAGTTTAATTAAGTTTGCAGTTGTAGAGTATTCTGTTGTGAAGTAATATATGTATTTGAATTATTTGAAGAATACATATCTATGAGAAGAATACATTCTAGGTGTTAATTTATTTTCAATAATTTATTCACATTAATATCACTAAATGGGCTTTAAACAATTTAATTTACATAGTTTATTTCCATATTTTAGTCCATTGCAGCACTTACTGTTGCTACTTAGTGCAATAAGGAAAAGTAGTGTGAAGGCTGTGAACGATATCATTTGGATCGCATATTATTGTAGCCAGTCTCCGAGCTTATTGTATACGAAGAATATGCTGTTGTAGGGTTTCTTCTAATTTGCTTTACTAATTGAATTATACCTATTAACACATAGCCGTCATTTACATTTCTTCTATTCAAGTTCTTTGATTTTTTAATTTTTAAATAATATTCAAACTAGATACTTTACTGCGGAGTCCATCTATCCGAGCATGATTATTATTATTGTACCTACTGTGAGTTCTGTCCAGGTTTTGAGTTTATAAAATCTCAAGTAATCCATTGTTCCTCTAGTATTACACTTTTCTAAGTAAATATGCTTCAGTTATCAAGTCCAACCATGTCCGTCTGCCTATCTGTCTTTTTTTATGCAACTAGTCTCTCAGTTTTAAAATCATTTTTATAAAACTTTTAATATATGTATCTTTCAATACATATATTTATTGCTGTATGTGTTGCCTCTGTATCTCTTAGAAACAATCTGTGGTCAGGCACGTTGTTAAAGTATGCCAAGCACTTGAACTACTATAGATGATATAGTTATTTATGATGCAGTATACAATTCCAGCAGAAATATCCTCTGGACTTTTGACATTTTAAATTAAATTTTAATGTGTGCAGGCTGCTGGAATATGCATTCGCAGGCTAGCCTAAACAACAACTGGTATATTTTGTTTACAAAAATTTCAAGATGGTTAATAAATAAATTTTTAATTCTTTTTATTAGCATTAACAAAACTGTTTAGCTAAATTTACTTTATATCTGTGAACTGAGGTATTAATGATTTGGTGAGCCACCCATTAAAGTTGTATAAGTTCTAATATGTGTTAATAATCCAATTTATCATATTAAAATATTCAAATTATTTCTTGGCTTACGTGTAAATGTTATGTAAATGTATCAAATCAATTTAATTACATAATCAACTAAAAAGTCACCTTTAGAGAGCGTCCATAACACAGGACACTTACCGCCAACATTAAAGTTGCTTTGCAATTTTTCTTCGCACGCTCAGCTCGACCCTTTGGCAATGGGAAAAGGGGAACTGGTAAGAATATTAATTGAGAGCACGACCTTGTTTTGGCCAAGCATTTTATTATTACATGTATTTACCTTTTCTTGTGGACTTTCTGCGTTGGTAAATTTATAGGCTTAGTGTAAGTTGCAGTTGTCGAGTGTTCTGTTGTCAAGTTGAAGTGAATAATATACATCCAATCGCAAGATTTCCAAGCATATATTTGAATTATGGATTTCAGAAGAAAATTTCAATGAATGTTTCAAAAAGAATAAAATAAGTAGCAAACAAATTCCATCGAGACACTTCATCCCATATTTAATTAATATTAACATTATTAAAAAGTCCTTCAACAATTTAATTTACATAGTTTACTTTAAATCGGTGAATTGATGTATCACTATCCTCTACCCTGACATGGTGGTTCAAAGCACCAATTGCCAATAAATGCGTATACGACGAGAAGTACGAAGGCTTTGAACCGCATGTTGTTTAGAGATTTGGATCCAAGAATACTTTATTTATCATTTTGCTAGCGTATTTTATATGCAAAAAATGCTGTTGTAGCTTATATGCGTTAATAATCCAATTATTCGTTTTAAAGCATAAAGAAATGTTTTTTGTTTTATATGTAAGTATTAGGGAAATGGATCGAATCAAAATAGTTACATAATCAACTGAACTATGCCATCTCCAGAGAGTATCGGTAATATAAAGCTGATCTCTATCAACATTAGAGTTGCAAAGCTACCGAGAAATTTATGTTTCTGTCCACTCAGCTCGAGCCGCTGGTAATGGGTAAGGGGAACTGGTAAAAATATCAATCGAGAGCACAACTAAAGTTGGTTAAACCGAAAAGGGTGAATTATTGTTATGATTAAACTAAGAGTTCGAATATGTGTGCTGCAACCCCCGAGGGCCCAAAGCGATCCAATCTGTGGCCCAAGCCGTACCCGTGTCCATTTTCGACCCAACACCAAGTCAAGCAGACCAATCTCATACGTCCCATCGACCATTGAGCCAGTGAAGAGGGAGATTGGAGATGGGGTTGTGGGTAAAGCTTCCGTTCCGATGCTACCCCACTTATTCTATATTTTACTTAATGCATTCTCTGCTTATCCTTATTTTTATTAGTGTTTCAATATTCTTTTTCACTTTGCTTGGTTGCGTTTTTCGCAGCCATCCTTTTGCTGTCTGTCGATTCTCTTTTGCTGTGTTTGCTTTCGAGTCCTGGTTCCAGTCCACTTCTGCTACTTCTGCTGCTGCTGCCGGGGTTGGCTCGTTTCAGCCATTAAATGGACAAATGAGGGATATAAAACAATTCGCTCTGGCTTCCTTTTTTCTGTCTCGGTGCCGTCTCCGAGTCCTTAGCTGGTTACTCTTCTTTTTGTTTTTTTTTGTGCTATATTTTTTTTGTTTTGGCAAAGTATTTTATTATTATATGTATTTCCTTTTTCTTGTAGACCTTCTGGGTTGGTCACTTTATTTGTACCTTTCCATGGGCACAGGCATGCAAAGTGCTTGTGTCTGGCATATCCTTTTGGGGCCCAGGTCCTGTGCATGGGTTTGGTCAGGATTTATGCTCAGTTGTTGGGTGTTTCTATTTGCCTTTTGGGTGTGTTTGCTTACACGGCAAATGTCCATTCCTCCCCACTGCCGGTACGTCCTTTCGTGTGTCCTGTTTATGTAATCGCCCACATTAGTTTCTAACGCCAACGCCAACGCCAACGTCGACGCTTTCATTGGCGCTGCTCCGCTTTCTGTGTGTTCTTGTTGGTGATGGTCTAACAAACATTTGCACTCACTTTGGTTACGCCAAAAAGAAACTCAGTGGCCAAAAGCTTCAAGCTCGCATCGGACTCCTTTGTACGCTAAATTGGCAGCCAAGTTTGCAGCTTATTCATATCCTTTTCGTTTTCGTTTTCATTTTCATAAGACTGTGGCAGGCTCAGAAAAAAGTTACCTTCAATTTTATTCGCACTTCATAGCTCTATACATTTCTTCCTCCATGTATCTGGCCTACTCGATGGGTAACTTGCCATTTACTATATTTTCTTTCTTTCGTATTTTTCGGTGTCCTTCGCTGGCGCATGGAAAATGAAATGAAAATAGAATGATACTCATTAATTTGATAAATCGCGGGCCCAACTGAATGCATGTACCCTTATATTTATACATATTTTCGTATATATATGTATATAGTACAAAGTATATATACATTTATGTAGTCGTAGTCCTCTTATGTAGTACAGTCAACGCTTTCTCGACTGTTTTCGTTTTCTTTTTCTTTTGTTGTTTAATAATGCTCGCAGATTTTATAAATGACCACGTTGCAAATGAAAAAACTTGACCTTTAGCAGCGCAAATAGGAAGCTGCCATCCTCTGCCACTCCGCCACTCTGCCGCTCCTCCTTCTCCCCTTCTCTCCTTGTGCCGAAAATCCTACAGCATTCAGCCATCGCTTTGTGAGCGTTGATTTTGTTTTCAACATTATCATTATCATCATCATTATTATTATCAGCATCAGCAGAATTTCTCTTGAATTTTTAAGTAATTTTTCTTGGTTTGCTACGCCCACTTCACAGAATTTCGTGAAGACATCACTCCACCATCCATCTGCTCCCTTGGGGGCTGAGCACGTAAAACTTAAGTTTGGATTCAGTTGAGCTCTGAAAATTTCGAGCAGGAAGCGTTCAGTGTCGTCATGGCCATTTATTTGGAGACCCGTGCTTTTATTAGCACACATTTAATAGGGTCACGCGTGTATTTGTTACCCTCCCATTGACCTAAAGCCACCCCCATCCCCACCCCGTGCCCCTCCCTACTCACTCCTCTGAAGTGTAGGTGTTTTCGTTCGTTTTCTTCTTGTTGCCCTTTTTATTATTATTAATTTTCCAGCAAGTTACATGCACACAAAACAAAATAAAGGCAGGACAACAAGAAGCAGCAGCGAAAGCAACTCAAATGGAGTGAGGCGGGATATTGGGCAAATGCGAGGAGTGGGCAACGCCTACAACACAGAAACGACAGCAACGCAATGCGAAAGGACACTTAAATATGGAAAACTGAAACAGAATGTACGGCCATAGTGAGAACTGAGCTTCTCCAAATGAGGTCACTTTTACTCGCAGCTCCGCAGCCCGCACATGACAGAGGCAGAGAAACAAACGGCACAGAAGGGGGCAGGGATAAGGAGGGTGGAAAGATAGATGGAAATATTTGAGGCATTACCTCAATGACCTCTGGCGAGTAAATCAACTGAAAGCTATTGGCCAGCAAGGATAACAGAAAATATTATACATAATCGCAATTTCAAATATGTGCCTGCGAAATACCCTGTAAGGACTACAACGGCCGATAAGGGACAACTTTAAGGCAAAGGTATTCTAATCATAAATACTTAATACTTTTAATAATTATATTAATTATATTAATATATGAAAAGAGTCTACTTAATATTCCTGTTTGCTGATTCTGCTTTTGAGAAAATAAAAATCGAAACGAAAATTAAGTCAAACTTGACTCTAGCATTGTTTTTTACATACGGGGTATATGTGCGCGTATATATTCTATATTCTACCCTTTGGTTATTTATTTGGGCATGGTATTTACTCACTGATATGAAGTATGTATGTATGATGGTGACATCATTTTACAAGTCTTATTTTGGCAACCTCCAATACCAGAACAATAGCTGATAATGATCGACAACCAACTCGTGTTCTGTTGTTGTTGTCTTTCAGTGATTTACCTATGTAAATGCGAGCTTGAACATAATTTTAATTAATACTCAGTCTATTAATCTAGGTACGGCATAGTTGAGTAGATATTCGATTATTTTATATATTATTTGGCAAAGAAAATGGAATCAAACTGTCTGCTTTAAATAGCCTTAACACATACCATCTACTTAGATATACTAAACAACAAAAATTAATAAATTGCTCACTTACAGTCAGAGTCTGAATACTATTAAAAACAGTTGTTGCCATCGTCCATCAGTAATGTCGTAAATGTAGCTTTACTTGAGAGTCGGCCAACTGTGCATTAGCTAGGCCAACAAATGTTCGTTTTCAATATGGCACAGTTAGAAACCTGTAATAACAATTTCTGCACGAGCTTATTTGCTTAGGGATTGCGTTGCAATATAATGAATTTGTCGTCGATTACTGAGAAATGAAATCTGATATCGACTACATGACGTATACTTCATATGCATCCAGAGTACTGAATATCTTTTGGAGTCTTAAGCCACAGTTGGAACCAGCAAAATAGTGAAAGTATCTATATATATGCAGCGACTGTTATTGATGACGTAGTTGCCAGCCAACTGTAATAACTGCTACCTGGCACCAAAGCGATATAAAATTTTAAAAACAATAATCACTGCCAATGGCCAACAACTAGACAAAGAAGTCGATCGACTAAGCCGTTCACAGCCAATTCTCCACTTGCCCAGTTGCAGTTGTTACCACGAAGTCATCGCGTTAAGATCTTCTACAAATCGCTGGCTCCCCAGCAGCAGCAGACAACGTGGCGTATGCGTAATACACAAAAGTGCAAAGCAAAAAGCAATAAAAAGTGAATGATGAATAATTCAGCACCAGAGGCGACTAACACGGCCAGCAATGGCTCATCAGACGACTCCTGCCTGTTCACCTTCGATGCACATCAATACTTAAGCTTTCCGACGGATCCCTATGCATCCTCGAAGTACGGTTCTCAAGTGCGCGAGCGCAAAATCGATCGTTGTCTGAAGCAGTTACAGGACGCCCTCAAAATTGACAAGTAAGCTACAATTTTAATACCATGAAATGGATAATATGAAGTTGCCCATATATACATATAGTATAATAGAAAATATTTGCGTTGGACGCGTTTGTATAGAGGGGCACTTCTTGTTGCTCGCTGCTTAATCTGTCCAGGATAATGATGTGTTAATAGATGTGTTGAAGTCGATCTTGGTCTGTGTTTTGGCTACTTTCCATCTTATGTAAAGGTCAATGGTCAGCCAATCTAATAACGGACATGATCTCATTTCATACCGTTATTCATGCTCATGCAATTCTTTGAATATCTGAAAGATTTTTAGCAATTCATTCCTATCTTAATGCTGGTCACCAGAGCACGCTCCATTTGTGAGAATGGGTCTCAATACTTCATTGTGCAGGATCAGAGGATTAATTTGGACCGTCGTCCACCTTTTTTAACAAACATGTTCTGAATTATATTACCGTTCCTTTGTTCCATTCTTTAGCATGCAGCGTCCAAGTTGAGGTTCTTGGTTTTCCAGTCTTCGTAGTGCAATGGAAATCTCTTGTTTGTTTTTGTGTCAAATTTGTTCTTCGTTCTCCAGAAAGACAAGTTCTCCTTTCTTACATTTTATAACCTGATATACAAATTGTCATATAAAATGTATTATTCAAACTTGCACAAGTCAGCAGTAATAAGAGAGTAACTCTGTTCTGGTAATGCTGTACAGCTTACAATATTAACATCCTGTGTGAGCACTTACAGGGTATCAATGTGAAATAAGTAAGCAGTGGATTATAATCGCAATGGTATTTTCTCCTATTTGATATGTTTGTGTTTAATAATTAATTAATTGTTGCCATGTCAATTGCAGGAGCATTAAAAGGCAGTAAGCAAGTTGCAAACAAATGAGCCCATCCATAAATTATTTAAGCAAAAACTTAATTTTCGGTTACAGCAGGACAGGAAATGCCAGATAACAAGCACAATAACCAACTGAACTTCGCAAACGGTTAAGCCAAGTCAAAGATGAAATTTCAAAATTCTAAACACACACACACACACACACCCACAACACATAGCTGTAGTAACCAAGACCCAAACCAAAACCAAAAAGTGAGCTGCTGTCTTGTGGATGCCGCCTTTGGCATTAGCATTTCGAGACTGTAACTAATCACAAATGATAACATTTGCATGTGCAATCAACACACACTCGCACACACACACACACGCACACACACGGCTTTTGAGTGTGTAGGTGTTTACTATGTATTTATGATTTTCGGCTATTTGCATACTTAAGTGTGCAGTTATTACCTTGTTATTCCGATATAAATAACAATGACGATGGCATTTCACAATCTGTTGCACACACTTCAAGTGTGTGTGTGTGTGTGTGTGCGTGTGTGTGAGTGTGAGTGTGTGTGTGTGCCTTTCCTTATGTCAGCCCTAAACTGTCTGCCATTGGCAATTGCAGAAAACTGCTTCAATGGTCCGCATTGCAAAACATCTTGTGCATAATTAATTTCTGTTTATTTAATATGTTTTAATTCATTATTGATATCAGACATAATAATAAACCAGAACAACGAACAGCAATCAAATCGGCAAATTTATAGTTGAAGCTCTGTCGGCTCCCTCAGGAAATGCGATAGTAAAACACAGCTTGGCTGTCTTTGGTAGGTTAAGATATATATATACGAGTATTCACAAGAATAGCATAGGAAGTTGCATTTAATTTGAATATTCAAATATTAAGCATACGACACGGGTCACAATGTAGCTAAGTGCTTAAAGCTTTAAGTGAAGAACTTGTGCATGCCACGCATGCAACAACTGTCACACATTATTGCCGCACATTTGAAAAAATAATAATTATAATAAATAATAATAATGTCACATTGTGGCGTTAATCATTGGCATTTAAAATGAAAACATTTAATCGCATTTGCATAAATTTGCCATATGCGAAATGAGGCCAGAAAAAAGAAACCAACACACCGTAAATAAATGCAACAAGCGACAAATTAAATAATAAAGATTACACACACCCACACATACACACGTATACACTTGCAGCATTCCTCGATATCTCAAATTTTGATTGAATTATCACATTATATGTTGCAAACAAATAATACATTTCTGATACATTTTTTGGTTCATATTTCATTTTAATTATTTTTATGCACTTTTTTCTGCTCTCTTTGAAATACGAATTATAATGTCAAAAATCATATCTGCAAACTATGCTATGAGATACCCTGTTAAGCATAATATTCCCATTGAAATCAAAATTTATCTTGATATGATTACATTTGAATATAAACTTAAACAATGATTTCAAATCGGCAGTTTAGATATTATCTCATGTATTGGAAAATCTGAACATACCCTCTGGGCCACTTTAATAAGTATAGGGTATATGAAGAACGCACAACTGTTGTTAATTATGTAGTGGAAAATGTTAATATTTTATGCAAAACAACAACCAAACCAATTTGCAAATAGATAACGCATAAAATTTATGCACAGAAGTCAACGCTAATGCTTTTAACATATTAATATTATTACACGATTCGGTTGCTGCTTTTTTTGCCTCATCAAAATAAGTTTGTAATATTATTGGTGGAGTTGCACATCCTCAACAATTTGTATAGTACGGTAAACAAAAATCAGAATGTTATAATCATTAAGTGTATCAATGATCTTGCTTAAGAATTTGAGTTAATAGGCATTCTAAAATATTTGGCAGTCTTTGTACAATCTAAGCAACGACTTAGGATTCCATAGAGCGCTGCGCATAAAATTAATTTACTAATTGATGAGGCCCTGATCTCAATACGCAAAATAGCTCGACGAATTATCGTCGACAATGCAAACAAGTTGAAATTCAATTACGAAGACGTTGACGACGTCGACGACGACTACGACAAAGACTCGGGGGGGTGGGTGCGGTGCGATGGGCAAGACAGACTGAGAGAAATAATCGTAAAGCACAGAAGAAACAAAGCGAAAACAAAAGCAATGCAAAGGGAATTGTGAAGTGAACTATGGTCGAGGTGAGTCGGGGGTCTTGGGGCGGACAGCAATAGCAAATATAAGTAAATAAATAAACCGAATAAACTGAAAATTTATTGAAGAAATGTATAGGCGAGCGCTACTGCGGACAAAAGCCAACGCCAGAAGATGATGAAGCACACGCGGGAGCAGATGAGGTGCTTGCCTATAGCTGGATGGGCGGTGGGAGGGGGAGGGGGAGGGGGCAACTGTTACGGCGACATAGCGATACGCGACCAAAATCGGCGCGTTGTCGATAAAGTGACTTAAATCTCACACCCGCAAAAACGGCAAGCGGCGATGATGACGACAATGGGCACCGAGGCGACGATGGGCGATGGCAGCAATTAGAATAGAGTACGAATACGAGTGCGAGTGTGAGTTCGAATGCGAGTCTGAGTACGAGTACGAGTACGAGTGTGAGTGTGAGTGTGAGTATGAGTGCTAGTGTGAGTGCAACTACGAGTACTCGTTGCCGTACCGGGCAAAGGCCCGCGCACAGACACTCAAGGTTGGCCCAGTCCCAGTACCAGTCGCCGTATCACAGTGTATCTGTAGCTGTATCTCTATCTTTGTGAACGTATCTGTATCTGTAGATGTAGATATTGCTATACGTTTGCCACACTAAAAACGAGACTTGTGCCCATGTGCAGTGAGCGATTTCACAATATTTAATAAATAATTTCATAATTGTTTTGCTTTTGCGTAAAATTCAAATGAAAGACGCACTGAGTTTTTTTTTATTTTGTATAGACTGTACAGTGAAGCAGTAGCAGCAGGGGCTGGGCGGTGCTGAGGGGTTGAATTCGAGTCGGGCAAGGCGGTCACGCACTTTGTGGCTGTTGTTGTTGTCGTCGTTGTTGTCGTTGTTGTTGTTGTTGTTGTTGGATGGCTGCCCTCGTCTGCCACTTCGGCGTCTCCTTCTTCTTTGTGCTTGCTTTTAATGTATAAGCACATAATTTAAATTTAGGTTTTTTATTTCGTTGTGTGTACTCAATTAAAAGGCAAAATGACAACAACAGCAAAAAATACAACAAAATGGAAAATTATTCCGAGAATCTTTTGGATTGTCCGTACAACAACAAACGCCACAATTAAAAGATTTGGGATTTTTTTTGTTTTGTTTTGCTTTTCTGCTTTGGTCAAAGACAAGCGGATAAGCGCCAAATAAGCATGGCGATTGGCGTTGCTTCTTTGGGGGTGTTCTAGTCGAAGCTAAGCCACCTCGAAATGGCAAAAGCCACTAAACTGCCCAAGGGAACAAAGAACAGCTCGATTCTTAGCCATTAATGTCTTTAATCTTTTACAGATCCGTTGACTTTTAGTTTGCGATAATCATATGAGCTGATTAGCTACATTTGTAAAAATATTCAGAAAAGTGGAAAACAATGTGTTGAGCTGGATTTAGATATAGATATAGATGTAGATATAAATATATATACAAAGATAGATATTGTTATAGAAATATACATATAGATATAATTAAAGAAATAGATTTCTATGAATGTATACATAAAGGGATAAAGATAGACACACATTTGATGAAAATGAGAAGGTGGATCTTATGTCTTATTGCTTATAGAGAATCCATAGTGCATACCTTTCAGTAGACAGCAAGTTCACAACTAAGATAGATACAATTATATTCAAAAACATCTTGACTTGTGAGTACTATTGGTGTATTACTTAATAGAAAGATCCGAATTGGCTCAAGCTTAAAGATCGACTCAGATTTGATAAAAAATAAAAATTCGAATTAGTTATAGTAAATAGGTAAAATTAAATCAAAATGTGAGGAAATGTTCTAACAAATACGACCAAAATGACGGCCAAATATAGAGGATATTCAAAATTAAAGATTTGTGGTCTTCGAAACAAACAATTCCAACATGATGCTGGCAATCAACTGAGACAGCTACTGCGTACTTATATTATGTTCGATTTATGTAAGTCCCAAGTATTTTAAACAACATACACAATTAGATTTTCATTGGTCAATGCCATTTGCCACTTGTTGTTATTGTTGTTGTTCGATGTGTGCCGTGATTGTTGTTGTTAAACTCATTATTGTTGCAATATGTATGTACATTCCTACATATAGACATTATATGATGGCCTTTTTATTTACAATTTTCGTTTACTTAACGCATTTAATTTGTTTCGCTGCTCATCTTGCTCAGTTTTCATCTCGAAACGAGAATTCTTTCTGGCCCATCTAATAGAAATATGTATTTGTTGTACTCACATGTATTTTGTCTATTTTGTGGCCCCACAAAAAATCAATTTGTTTATGAAAATTTACTTGCACACGCTTCGTTTTTAATTTTTTCTTCTCGTCTTTTTTTGTTTTTGGAGGGGTGCCTAACTTTAACTAGTTTGCATGTGGGAAAACACAAAATTGTTTTTCTTGCTTTGATATGGAAAATATTTTTACAAATAAATTAAAGCCATCTGGCATTAACGGATCGTTAGATTGGCCAAGACAAAACAGAACTAAAACAAAAAAAAAAACAAAAAAAAAAACAAAAAAAAAAAAGAGAAAAACGAAATCAACAATCCCTATTCGATTTGAATATCGATGAGGTCTCGCAGACAATTGAATATGCTTCACTTGAGGGATGTCGTTCAGAGGACAGGATATGGAAAATGAAACAAGTCGTGATTAATGACAGAGTCTCGGACATGTACTATAAAATAATACCAAATCTGAAACCCTCATTCAATGCTGCTTCCGGCATGGTGGCCATATTGTTGCTGTTGTTGCTGTTGTTGTTCCTGTTCATTTTCAATTAAATTCCAGGCGCGTAATTTAGTTAATTAAGTCATTTCAATCAGCGGCGCAGAGCGGGCTAAAGTGAGTGACAAGTCAGACCAGTGAATTGACAAGTAAAAGAGAACAATAATAAAAACGCTTGCATACCATAAATTATAGAACAAATTATGCAAATCATAAGGCAAATAAACAAAACCTCAAGACGAGGCCAAAGGCAGCCAGAAGAGAGCTGCAAAGCAAACCCCGGCAACCAACTCAACGAAACCCGGCGACGACGACTCGTCGCCAATTGGAATTAACTGCACTTGGCAGCAACTCACTGAAAGAGTGGCAACGAGGTGGAGTAGTTGGGGAGGTAGTATATTAAAAAAGAAAACCAGTGGCGGAACAAAATCATAAACAAAACAGTTGAGGGCAGCGTGAGAGGAAGATAAATGCATACTGAGAGTGCCAGCCAAAAAGAAAGAGAGAGCATTAAAAGTAACTTGAATATTGACTGCAGCACAACACTCGTCACGTGTGTGTGTTTGAGTGTGTGTGTGTGTGTGTGTGTGCGAGTGCATTTTGAGTGCATTGGCAACAACATTGACTCAGGGTCAGTTCTTATGCATGGCGTCACCCGCTATGAAGCCTACCAGCGCCCAGTCGGAGGTCTCCACTTGTCCATGCTGCAAATTAAGTGTATATTAATTAATCGCTTTAATTAAATATCAATACAGTTGACAACTGACGACGACGCGGGGTGCTATCAACTAATTGCATTAAAATATGAAACAATCCGACTGAAAAGTGATCAATTTGACATCGTTAGTCGGGCTTCGATTGTATAATCTACGAGCTCATTAGCACCTATGATAATAAGAAGAAAAAGGCAAACATTTTGACGTTAGTCAAATAAAACAATTAATATTCATCATTTTCAGAGGCACAAACTCAAGTCAACAAAATTTCTTTCATAAGAAGAGCGGAAAATTGTAAGGAAACGAATTTCCATTTGATATTCCTTCGTAGTCTTTTTTTTTATAATTTATACAATGTGCGTATCTATAATATTCTGATATTCAAAAATATCTTAATCTAGTAGATGGATGTTGATAAAATAGTAGTAATAGTATTTCTTTAGAAATTCGTGCTTTTATATTTACGAGTATATAATTTGAAATTTATCTGATAAAAATAACAGATAAATTTTGATAAAACACAAATAGAATTTGGTAAAAAAAAAAATGATAAACAAAAAAATTGTGTTTACAATTTTAAGTGCACTTTTAATGTAAAAGCATAAAATAAAAATTTGTTCAGCTTTGGTCAAGTGGCAGTGTACAAGTTTAACACTTGATGCCAATTTTAAGAGGCATAACCCTTATCCCTTTGTTATAGCTAATAGGCAGATGATATATGGAGAAGATCGGCACTCGATTGATATTTACTAATCTATAAGCCCAGCCATATAATTGGCATATCGAATTCCGTAGAATGAATCGTTGACATTTACTTAATCCATGCGGTTCATGAAGCGCAGCCATTCAAAAATCCATAAATAATGTTACCAAACAATTGGTGGAGGCTAACGGGAATCATATGCGTAACCCAGCCATTGAGGCCGAAACGAACCGCATAAACGGCAATAAATGCGCACTTAAGGGTTAGAATCTACTCTCAAACTCTCGCATGAGCGTGTGTGTGTGTGTGTATGTGTGTGTGTGCGTGAGTGAGTGTTCCGAGTGGTTCCGGGCGTATTCATTCACAAGCACATTGCGGGGCACAGCGGGTGGTCAGCGAAAAAAAAAACACATTAGAAATACATAAATTCAAATGGCTGCTGACGGTTATTGTTGTTATCGTTGTTTGCTTGTTGCTGGTTGTTGTTTATGTAAAACATGCAATTTCGATTTGGCATATAATTTTTTAATACTCGCACATGGTCATGTTGAATACCCCTAACACCACCCAGCACCTTCCCTCGCTGTGGGCCACCCGCTGCCATTTCGGGTGACAAAAATGTCAAATGCGTAAATGTTAAGACAGCAGGAGCTGCCAGCCACTGTGGCAGTTGTAGTCAAGTCGGTGGCAAGGTATATATGGGGCAGAGGAGGTAAGTGAAAAGCTAATGCTGACGCAAGTCTAGGCAAGCTCCAACTCACAGGCAAACAGACCCGTCCCAGAATGCGCCTTCGTCTCGGAGACTCGGGAGACTAGACTGTGAAGGAGGCACTTGGAGGGAGGCGCTATTGCTCAGACAGTGGCAGCTATTTTCTAGCCAAGCATTTTCATATTCATGAGGCCAAGCTTGACGCCAGCAAACTCCGCTCACTGCGTTCATATTATCTCAGCATTTGATTTTCAGCATTTTTATGCGTCAAAAATGCTGCGTTGTCTCTTCAAGAGGGTGAGGGTGTCGCAGGGTGGGGTGTGTTGGCAGCCAGACGAATAGATAGGTGGAGGCATATTTCACAGCACGTGTCAATTGAAATGAATGTCGCCAGGCGTCCCGCAGTCCCACCCCCCAACCCCTGTCTACCTCTAACCACCCCCACTTAGAGCGCCAGGCAACAACAATGCTTTGTATGACTAATCTTTGGCGTCGTCGTCGCCATCATGACAAGACAAATGCCATCAAAATCATTCAAGAAACTTGAAGTTTATAGACTGTGGAATACCCTGGATATTTGTACTCAAGATATAACAAAATAACAGAAATCAGGTGGAATACCATGCACAAATGTCATGTGGCAGTTCAATATTTAACTCCTTTAAATTGGCAACTTGGATCTGTAACTGCATATTTGTGTGAGCAATGTACACTTAAAAATACCCTATATTTGCACTTATGGCTTATACAAGCACCTAGTAAATTGTTCAGAAAGATACAATTTGAATACTTAACTTTAAATTAAAGAACTTGACACAACTGAGAATCGAGAATAATATGCAATATGCATTTATTTAATTAAACTGATTGCCAGAAACATTACGCCGTGCGGAGTGGCTGTTGCGGGGCAAAACCCAATCACAAACTCAAATAGACTTAAGCCATATGCGAGTGGTTCGCCTTCCCAGCGTCGATTGATTTTGCATGGATGCCACCGGTCAGAACTGCAAGCGCTGCGACAGGAGGTGTGGAGTGGGGAGTGTGGGCTGTTTGTGGCTATGAACGGATAAATGGGGAATGAGGGAATGGAGGGGAGCGAACTGGGGGTAGCAGGTTCGGTTTGTGCAACTGCAACTTTAGCTACACCTTCGCACCACCAAAAATGAAATTGCGTCGCAATATGAGGGCAAATAAAGCCCTAAAGACACCCTTAAGCGCCCTCAAGTATTTACATTTGAATTTCACACAAATAAACTCGTCGCTCGATAGTCCTCCAGTGTAGTCCTCCATGTAGTCCTATGTAGTCGTGTGTAGTCGTGTGGCTCAGTTCTGGTCCTCAACCCGGCCGTCGCATCCCTTTTTTGGCAGCAAAATTAATAATAACAATAAATTGAAAATGGCAGCCACAGTGGCAGTGTGGCAATAGACTTGCTTGCAACTAGCACCCGGAATCGAGCACTCTGATCCACTCCTCCCCCCTTCACCAGCACCCTTGAATAATTGTATCTGTATCTCTATATATGTGTATGATGACTGTCGACTGTCGATTGTTGTACGTTTCGTGTTGTTGTTGTTGTTGTTGCTGTTGCTGTTGATGTTGTTGATGTTGTAGTTGTTGCGCGCTGCTGCTGCTGCTACTGCAGACCGAGTGTGTCAACATTTTTAGTGGCTGGTGGTTGACTGCAGCAATTTCAGCTACATACATACACTCAGAAAAAAACCGTTCCAAAACCGTTTCTTTCTATTGTTCAAATACATTTTCATTTTTTTGTTAATATTAATGCAAATCCATAATTATTGAAAATAAAATGCTTATTAGAACATTCTCTAGGTGCACATAGAAAACTTATAAATTGTTGTTCTTTATATAAATTAAATATACTTTGTACTTTGGAATTGGAATAATTCCCATTTTTCACTTACTGAAAAATTGAGCTTGGAATTTCTTAATTTCTTAATTAAGGCGTTATTTTCGCTGAGTGTACTATGCACATTCAAATTGAGGGAAGGCAAAGCCCTGGCACCGTTTCCGTTTGCCCACAAGCTTCCCCACTTTGCAGCCACGGACCCAACACAGCCCCCCGCACCGCCCCCCAGCCCAAAACCATGCCCACTTTTCGTACGTTCGTTCTGACGTTTGTCTATTTGACACTTTGTGTTTCAGTTATGCTTTTCATATTGATTTTCGTGCCTGCCTCTCGCAGTGCCTCGTGTTTGTGTATTGAATTTCAAATGAATCGATTAGCTCGTTGCCTTCAGTTGTTGTGCGTGTTGTACTTGTATATGTATATATATTTATACATATATATATACATATATATATATATATGTGTGTGTTGTTGTTGTTCTCGTTGTTGTTGTGCCTTGTTGTGTCGTTCTCTTTGGCCGCTTCCATTTCCATGTTCGGTGTTCCATTCAGTTATTTTTGTTGTTTGTTTAGCATTGCATTTAATTAACTTTTATGCGCTTTTTGTTGCTGTTGTTGCTGTTGTTGTTGCTGCTGCTGTTGTTGTTGTTGTGCCCACTTTTCAAGTATTTTAACTTACAGATACAATATCTTTAGACATGCGCGCGCGTGCCCTAACGATTGTGTATCTCAATATTGTTGTGCTGTATTTTTGTTTTATGTAATGCGATAGGTTGACTTCGACTGGCTTTGATTTCAATCAGTGTGACATCATTTAGACTCGAATTACACCCCACATTGAGGCGGCTGCTGCTGCTGTCTGCTGGCTGCCACTCAAGATTCCGCAACAGCCGCGTAACTGAGCCGCCCAATCAACAGCCACGCCCATTTGAAAACACGCTCACAAAACTAATAATATTTGCAGCTTAAAAGCAAAAGCAATTCATTAATTGCATTTGGCGACCCTTTTTCAGTAATTTCCGTTTTTGCCCCTGCCTCCTGGGCTGATAACTCTATAAATCTGCTGTGACTTTCGACGCGCTTAATTTGTTTAGTCGCAAATCGCTTCAAAATCGCGCACAAATCGCGCGCCTCAAATGCCGCTGGGCATCAAAAACATTCGTCAAGAACACAAGTTTTTGGTGGCGGATTTTCGGCAATTTTATTAGCATGTCCTGGGGCCAAACGCACACACACACAGCAGACAGCATGAGATGGCTGGCAGTCAAGTCAGGACTCAAGGATACAGGCAGACAGGCGCACAGCAGCCGTGACGAGCGACAAGGACATGCCAATCCCCTTGCCCTCCTCCCCCCCCCAAACCAAACCCAGCCCAATCCAACACGGAACTGAGCACAGGAACTGAGTGGTTTGACATTTGTGCTGACGCGCGAACGTGTGCACAGGATAACAGAAAGAGAGAGAGAGAGAGAGAGAGAGAGAGAGAGTGAGAGCAGGACGATGAGCGGGATAAACGGGATGAGTGGCAGAGTACAGTGCACAGTGCGCTTGGCTGCTCTTGTTGTTGTTATCCTTGTTGAGTTCGCTGTGCGCTTGTGTGTTCATTGTGTGGCAGGGTTGAACTTGCGCCGATAATCTCGATAATGAAGTGACTTTGCCTGCATGGTCATGCATCCTTCATATCCTTACACTCACACACACACACACACATTGAGATATCCCTGCTTGCTTCGCTTACTTTGTATTTGTCTACGCTTTGATATCCGGTTTGCCATTCACAGCGCCTGTTTGTACCCGCCTTAAGTGGTGGGTTTTATTTTTACGTTTTTTTCTTCTTTTACTTTTTATTTGTTATGTATTTTTGCTGTTGTCGCCGAGACTTTTGACCATTTGCACGGAAATTGAATTTAAATTGGAAGTTTTTAACCCCAGCGTGCGATAATCTTGCCCACAGCCCCAGCCCCAGCTCAAAGAAACTTGGCCTGCCCGGCAAATTGTCGATAAATATACATAAGACCCAAGTACAACAATAACAAAAACAACAACAGCAACGACACCAAAAAAAAGCCCCGTAGTAACAACAAAAGCCATTACGTATTTTTCAACAACAAAAGCATCGAAAATGTTCTTTTCAGATTCTATTAGCAAACAAATTCACAGCACTCAACGCACCAAAAATAGCTGTGGTTAACAGTCGGGCAAAATCTGATGGCACACAACCAACACTGTGCGGTTACGGTGCCCATAAATTAAAAAGGGTCCTTTACCAGCACTGATCGCCAGCACTGATAATAAAACGATCCTCTAAACAACGATTACTTGGAAGAGTCCCAAACTAGTTTGCAATTGGAGTTTGCAAAGCAGTTCTTGTCTATGCCAAAGAAAGAAACCCTTAAAAACGTATCTGAAATCTTTTTCTCTGCTTGAGTTTTATTGGAAGATTTTCTTTTTTCACAACATTATACCCTGTAGATCGGCTTGGTTACTTCATAAGTAGACGATCACAGAACCTAATTATAAATAATTTCGTAACTTTTTAGCTTCCTTATTACTAAGCTGCTGGCGTTTAACAATTTTTGGTCAGATTGTGTTTTTACTAGTTTTCCCGCATCCAACTTTGTAAGCTCTTCTCACTTAATGTAGCCACTTACACCACTAAAATATTAGTATTATAAAAACTCATATATATGTTATATAACAGCTGTTGGGTGTTGCAAAGCGCTGTGTAATCTGGTTAATTCAACAGTCAACAGCTGTTTATAAGCCAATGGACAAGTTTGCAAGCTGCAAGCAAACAATTGCGAAAATAATTCTTTAAAATTACTACTTCTTCGCTGTAAGACGATTGAGCGCTTTCTAATCATAAAACTTATTATAAATAAATGTAGATACACTTGAAGACAGCTTAACCACTTTGTGATCTCTAGAATACTCTCACAGATATTGTGATTTTTTTTGCCAGTACGATAATTGTAGGGCACTTTTGCAAGTCGTTGTGACCGAGTCAAGTTGCATACACACACACACACACACACACACACACACATACATGCAGGTTCTCAGTCCTGTTTGTGCGTTTCAGTTATTGCTTTTCATATTTTTGCTTTCAGTTTGTATTTTTATTTCAATTCCTTTTTTTTTCCTTTTTTTTTTGCTCTACTCTGTATTTTTGTGTCGGCTTTTGCATTTTGCGTGTTTAACCCTTTGAGGTTACATTTGGCGTGTGTTTTGGGATTTACCCCCCCCACACACACACACACACACACACACACACACACACACACACACACACGTACACCCTGCCTTTGCCATTGCCTGACAGCTATTCCTTCTCCAGTTTTACGTGTTGTCTGCGAAAGTGAGCAAAAATAAAAAAAATAAAAAAATAAAAAAAATTATTGTGTATGTATAAAAAAGGTTCGCATTTTGCGTTTACGCAGAGAAACAGCCCCGGCAAATAAAAAGGATTTCATAGCAACAACAACAACAAGCGAAGCTGATGAAAAGTAAGAGCTCAAATAAAAATGCTCGCCCCATGCGCAAGTAAATACAAACGTATGTATTTACATACATACATATATATATATATGTATACATATATAATATGTGTATATAGGCATATGTATATATGAAGATATAGTCATCGTATGGTTGGCATATTTAATCACAAACGATGACGCAGAAAAGTTCAAAGCAGCCCACAAGGAAGGAATTATACCCCAAGTGGCAACAGCCCCAGCCACCAAAATACTAACCAACAGCTTGCTACCCTGTTGCCTGTCGACTACTCACTGATGTATGTCCCTTCGCATTGTCCTTGTTTCGGGGTTACTTGGGCACAGTCACAGTGTGGGTGTCTCAGAAGCCTCAAAGCCTCAAACGGCTATGTTTAACCCTTACACGACGATTTGTATTTGTGAGTCATGTGAGGCACGTCTCGTCTTCTTATGATTATTATTATTATGACGATTATGATTATTGTTAAGCAATGAACTTTGAACTGCCCAAAACACAAAAAGAAAACGCAAAGAGGAAGGGTTGTGGAAACCCCCCCTTCAACAAACAGATAATGCAAAAGCCGTTTGCTGTTGCAGTCTGATACCTGACGGAACAGATGCAAAAAGACTTTAGCCGGAAGTGGCTCAGGTAGCACAACGATCAACAACGACGACTGCGTCGACGACGACACCCTGTATGGCAAGGCAGGCGCAACAGGATGCGCATTAGAGCCACTAAATGTCTAATAAACGATGCTACCGTCAAACACATTCAGGATGAGATCAGCAACCACCGAAGTGCTGGTTTCGACAACTACACATATATCTATATATATATATGTATGTATATATATAGTTAACCACCACCGAAACAGATAAACCTCAAGCCCTCTGTCCAGGTGAAGTTGGCAGCTCCTTGAACCACACAACAACAACAACAACAACAAGGGCAGCAAGGACAACATCATCATTATCAGCGCATTATCAACGCACAATTATCGTATGTAAAGTGATATAGAAGTGACTATGCGACTTGAGCGAGACTTCCAGGCTTTCAATGTGTGTGCATGTGTGTGTGTGTGTGTGTGTGAATCCTTGACATTGTGCCTGTCCTCTTCTACAACTGTTTGCCCTCTATAGAAATTGGGAGCAAATTCTTTAGTTCGCATCGCTGACTGCCAACGATGTTGTTCACAATATTGTTGCTGTTGTTGCTGTTGTTGGTGTTGTCTTTGTATCTGTAGTATCTGTGGTATCTGGTATCTTGTCCTTTGGGCGTTGTGCTGTGTTTGTGCACGCACTTTGGGCTGCGGTTTATTGGTTTGTAATAAGCCCTTTGAAGTGTTTAATTGAAGCTTTTGTTGCGCAATTAGGCGCTAAAGTGAAGAGCCTCTGTGCCCTCTCTCTCTCTCTCTCTCCCTCTGTCTCTCTCAGCCAAGTCTGGAGGTGTTTGTTGTCAATTGGTAATTGCCTAGCGCTAAGTTCCACTACATTTTGGCAGCCAATGACTGGTGAATGACTGTGAATGACTGTGAATGAATTGCGAATGAAATGCTGGATGGATAAATGAAAGGAGAATGAAGCCGCTTTGAAGTTGCTCACTTTGTTTATTTTGGGGGGAGGTGGGCGGAGAACACTTAGTCATCGTTATAGTTATTTAAAAGTCAAAATAATGCTGGGCGGTTAATAAGTCAACAAAGAGCATAGCTGAAAAGGAGAGTGCCACAAGGTGAGCGACAAGCTAATGAACCTTCAACATCTTTGGGGTGAGTTACGGTTTGAGATTCGGTTTCATCGAATAGTTGTTGAATGCAACATGAGAGTAATAATCATAAATCGATATAAATTTAATAAGCGTTTCAATAATTTAATTATACGCCACTAAATACAGAACAAAAAGTTAAATTATAATTATTACACTGAGTCAAATATATGTTTTTTGGGAGTAATGCGATTAACGAAAGCTTTCACATTGTAAATATTTGTTTGTCTATAATCACTGAAAACTAGTTTATCCTCTAATCGATCATCTTATCAAACATCTAATCAATGGAAGGGAATCTTAAATAGTAGTCCTGTAAGTAAAGGATAGTTGGATATACTCGTATATATATATGATATATAGAATTGATATCTACAATTGAAAATGTTATAAAACTAAAAGTAAACTTGTATTTTGGTAACTGGCTGACTTAACAAGGATTCGCAGAGAATAAAACAGTTTACTTGACTGGTTAATGAATGGAATGTGTGATTGATAAAGTGATTGACTTGGCACTTATCGACGATAACTCCACTGTCATATCGATTATCGATAAGTATACAGTTACTACTTGGCAAAGAATGTTCAATGAAGTCTTTCAGCTTGAAAACGTCCTCATTCACTAAATTTCCAATGAGCGCTGCATGCCCCACAACAACAACAAAGCAAAGCGACGAAAATGGAATTGCCAACATGTTTCTTTCCATCTCCCTCTCTCTCTCTCTCTCTCTCTCTCTCTCTGTTTAGCTATCTCGCTCTATTTCTGTTGGGTGATAGCAAATGGAATTCCTCTTTGGTGAATTATTTGCGCAAAAGAATCGAATGCATCTGTGTGTGAAGTACAAGATTCGTTCTGTTCTTTGTTCTGGAAGATCATTTCCCGTTCCATATTGTTGTTGCTGCTGTTGCTGCTGCTGCTGCTGCTGCTGCTTTGCCTACTTGGCTGCATTGTCCTATTTCTGTCTGCTTGCAACTGCAGCCGCAGCAAAAATTCGATTTTGTTTTTGTTGTATTTTTTCTATGCCTGATGCACTGAGATACAAAAATGTATCTCAACATTTACACACTGCAAGCCGAGTGCTGCTGTGCAGGCCGTCTCCACTAAATGTTTGCCTGACCGTCTGTCTATGCGTGTGTGTGTGTGTCTGTGTCTGTGTGTGCGTGTGTGTGTGAGTGTGTGTGTATTATTATTTATCATAGCCGCATTTTTATTTTTGTGTATCTATGGAATGCAGCAGGCAGGCAGCAAGGCAAAGGAAAGGCAAAAGCAAAACCAAATGCAAAGCCAAAGCCAAAGGCAAAGGCAAAGGCGGGCAGCACTCGCAATCGGTTTGCAACTGCAACTGCTGTTTCGAGCATCTTCTTGATGGTCGTGTTTTGGTTACACACACACACACACAAGAGAGATACTGGGAGATACACTCAACGCAAGTCCATTGGGCGAGTGGCGGGCTCAGCATGCAAACGCAAAACGCCATTATCATTGACCGATAATGATCATATGATCATCACAGTTGCTCATCATCATGATCATCTGTGGCTGAGCTGTTGATTTTTGTTTTTTTTTCGTTTTTTTTCGTTTTTTTCTGTTGATCTCGCTTTGTTCGTTGCTGCTGTTGTACTTGATTGTGGCATAATTTCTTTCTCCACCTCTCCCCCCGCCGGCCTGATCATCCTCATCCACTTCTCGCTCTCTTTTTAGACACACACACACTGCTCTTCACAGCTCTTCGCTGCTCTTCTATGCTCTGCTCTTCGCTGCTCTTCACTTCGATATGGGCGACCATCAGGCAGCGCATAAATTTTTTATTTGTTTGGTATTCATCTTATTTCGTTTAATGTATTTTTATTTTCAGCTTTTGTACATACATATTTTTTTTGTTTCTCCTCCTCCACCTCCTCCTTCGCCGCTTCGGCTCTTCTTCTCATCTGTTGTTTTTATTTTATTCTTTTTTTTTGCTTTTTGTTTTTTTTTTTTTGTTCAGCTTGTTTGGTGTTTTTAAGGTAATTTTTTCTGTTGTTGTTGTTGTTGTTGTGTATAAGTATTTTTTGTGTGTTAATTTTTGTGCTGTTGCCGTTGTTGCTGTTGTGGCTGTTGTTGCTGTTGTTTTTGTTGCCGTGGTTGACGGGTTTGTTCAGTCAGTTCAGTTCAGTCATTCAACTATATAAAGCATTGTCGCTCATTTGTTGTTGCTGTTGCTGTTGCTGCTGTTGTTGTTGTTGTTTTTCGTTTATTATTCGTTTCGTTTCGATTTCATTTATGTACATAATACGTATGTATGAATGTATGTACGTACATCGGATTGTTGTAGTTGCTGCTCTTTTGGAGTGAGTGTCTCTGCGCGTGTGTGTGTGTGTGTGTGTGTGTGTGGGGGCATGTGGCATCCACTTTGTTGTAATTGCGTCGACGGGCGACTGCATGAATAATTATTAAGTTGTACGCAAAGCGACATAGACACATAGCGACAGAGTGCGAGAGAGATGCAGAGGGGGGGTGATGAATATGGGTTAGGGGCAAGTGGCGGAAAGGGAAGTGGGGAATCCGCTTCCTCACTGACGACTGGCTCCTGGCGTAAAACTAATTCAATCCACAATTGTCGCATGTTTGCATTTGAATTTCATGTTTATTTGTTCACTCTCGTTTTTGTTGCTATTATTTTTAGAATTTTTATGAATTGAATTATTTTTAGATGGTATTGACAAGGCTGGGTTTGAGGATGCTCACAGAGAGTTTGAGCAAAGCGGAACAGACAAAAGATTTAGATGGAAAATTAACTCAAATTTGATTACTTATTGCGTATAAATGATCTTATTTGTTAAGTAATTAGCAGCAATTAATTGCCATTTGCAGTTTGTTTATCCAATAAAAAGAATCATAAAATTAAATAAATAGCATCAAGCTCAACTTGTTGAGTTAACTGCACAATTAGTTGTAATTAATAAAAATATAGCTGCTCAAAGTAAGCCATTTGTAAGATTTACAACTATTTAACTGGCGCTGAGTGCAACTAGCAAAATTGTGAAACGAACTGAAATTGAATATTGAATGGCTTTTAAGCTTGTTAGCCGCAAACACATTCCATTTTAATTGTGCTTATCAAAAAGGGAGCACACCTTAAATTTTCGCCATTTTCGGATCAATTTTCGATTCATTGCCATATCAATTTACCACAACACCGAAATCGGTTCAAAGAGCTACAAACTACAAAACTCAGAAACGACAACAACAACAACAAAATCAACAACTGCGATTCATTCATCCCAAAAAACCAGAACGATTTCAGCAAAATACAGAGAGGGAGAGAGATGGAGACAGGGAAAGAGCGAGAGGGAGAGAGAGAGAGAGGAGAGAGAGAGAGGGAGAGAGAGAGAGGGAGAGAGAGAGAGGGAGAGAGAGAGAGAGATGGCGAACGAGAATTCCTGCTTGAGTTCTTCAGTTGCAGTCGCTTTGCTTTTTGGCTTCATTCGCTGTGTATTGTTTTTTGTGCCTGTCGGTTGTGTTGTGTTGTGTTGTGATATTTATGTTTTCATCAAAAGGCAGCCAACAATCAAAATGCGCTGCACTTCGCTTCAACACACACATACACACGCACACAGATACAGATACAGCGCACAGGTACATAAGGCAGCCACACACACACACACACACACACACACATGTCGGTCTGTCTGTACATACAAACAACAACAACAGCAGCAACCGACAGAAGGCAACGCTTTAACCTCATATTTATCCAACAGATACTTATAGCGCAAAAAAAAAAAAAAATATAAGAAAAAAAGAGAAAAAAACGTTGACGACGACGACGACAAATACAAAGAGAGACACAACAAAAAAATAAAGCAACAGCAAGCAATGAAGGCAGTCGTCGTGTTGGCCAGCCGCCTACCCCCTGACCCCCTCGCTGCCTACCTCCCCCTCACTGCTGATGTTTTCTTTTTTTTTTGTGTATGGCAGCCCAAAAAGAAAAATTGTACAAAATGCTGTTATTGTTGTTGTTGTTGCTGTTGTTGCTGTTGTTGCTGTTTGAGCATTTCTTCAGAGGCCAAAAGAAAAGAAAACAAATTTCAATAAAATATTATTACGCTTACGTTTATCGAACAGGCCGCACAGCTGCTTGCTAGGTGAGGGGTATGGGGGGGTGGAGGAAGGGAGGCGGGGGGGGAGGGGTGTGGAGGCGCAGCGTGTATCTTACAGATACTCATAGCCAGAGAGACTCGCACAGGCCAAGTGTTCATTCGATAGTCGCCAAGCGTTATAAATAAACCATATCCATCAATTGCTTAACTCAAAACAGCGCTAAAAGATACAAAGATACGAGTCTCTCAGTATGTACACATGTGTGTGCGTGTGTGTGTATGGGTGTAAGATAGAGATACAGATACAATGAAACAACAAGTACAACAACAACAGCTCAACGCCAAACGGCACCCAAATAAAAACAAAAACAACGCAAAGAAAATCGACGCCGACGTCGCCCCGACTGATAAAATGTATGAAAGCAGCAGCAGCAGAAGCAGCAGCAGCAGCAACAACAAAATGTACAAAATAAAGCATACAAAAGAAAGAAAAAAATCTCAAAGTGTCTGCCGACGCAAAGTCGGCATCGCTGCCCGTGTAACTGAAACTGAGCGAACATCGAACCAGCGACCGTCGCGTCGCTGCGCTGCTGCTGCTGCTGCGGCTGCTGTTCGTTGATTTTCTTCTTTCGCTGCCTTTTTTTTCTTGTTTTTGTTATGCTGCACACACACACACGCACACAGAGAGAAATATGTATGGTGTGTGAGTGAGTCGCTGCCTGCTGCTTCTTTCACTTTGTATGGGCAGGCAGCCAAAGCACTCAGCATAATATTTTTTTGTTTTTTTGCTGCTGTTGTTGTTTTTTTTGCACGCTCTTTTCTCCAACGTTGCTCGCTGATTATTTTGCCAAACATCTGCGGGGCAGCAGCGACGCTGACGGTGGCAGAGATAGATGCTCTCGGGTTGCACGTGGAAAGGTGTCTGCCTCAAACCAAGCTGCTACCAACAACAGACACCAACAGCAACAACAACGAGCATCGTCAAGCAAAGTTCATCGTTTACTGCTGCTGCTGCTGTTGCCTGCTGCCTGCTGTTGGCTGCCTCTCTCAGCGCTTCTCACGCATTTAACTAGCAAACCAAAGCAAACCAAGCCAAACGGAGCGACACCACCACCAACACCCCACAGCAATAAAAACAACAGTTACACAGCAGCAGTACCAGCACTCGTGCTCTCTTTCCCTATCTCTCTCTCTCTCTCTCTCTCTGTCTCTTGCCTCCCCCACTCTGCCCGCTCTCTTGCCGAGGCAAAAATGCGCAACATATTTGTGACTGACCGACGCGACGCAGAGAGCGTCGTCGCACTGTCTGTCCTTCTGTCGCTTAGTCGCTCAGTCGCTCTGACTGACTGACTGACTGGCTGACTGGCATTGGCAACCCAAGCAGCCACCCACCCTGCGCCTGCTGCGCTACCCTGGCCTCTGCCAGCGTCAACGTTAGCTGTGCAGCGTTGTCTGCCTTTTCATTTTACTTTACCATTTTTATTTTTTTGTTTTCTGTTTTCTTTTTTTTCACTACTATTTTCACGCTGCTACCAACTGCATTTTGCAGTAGTTGTTGTTGCTGCTGCTGCTCCCTGCTACATAATTGATTTTAGTGCAGCGCTCTCGCAGCGACTGCAGTTGCTTGTTGTTGGTTTTGCTGCTGCTGCTGCTGCTGCTGCTGCTGTTGGCAGTTACTTTTAGTGTAATCTCAACAGTTGCTGCTGCTGGAAGAACACTCACAGGCCAAGCAGCAGCAGCAGCAGCAGCAACTTATGCTTCTCCTTCTCCACTTCCTTGGCCATCGCCATCGCCATCGCCATCGCCATCTCCTTCTACTCCTCCATTACCACCCATTGCCTCCTCCTTTAGCGCTTTCGTCTCTTGTTGTTGGCTCTGGGTTTGGTTTTGTGAAAACCAGATTTTCGTCGTTTTATGCATTAAATTGTTTTTACAGCCGCGTTTTAAATACAGGGTGACGCCTGCCCCAGCGCTGAAGCTTTAAAGTTACACAAATCGTTTTGGACTTTTAACAACTTGTAACTTTAATGAAAAAGCATTAAAATATGAAATATTTTGTTTATTATTACAATTTCTTAGATTTGGTCGTACAATTAGTCTTATGTATTTTTCAGAAAAAAAATTGGTGTTCTCCAAACAGACAACCTGTAATTTTCCAGATGTGTGGTTTCGTCAAAAACTACATCATTTGTTGCTGCTGTTACACACAGACACCCTGTATAATTGTTGCACCCTGTAGTCATCAGCTGTTTCAGCTGTCTCACACACACACACCCTGTATGTGCTAACCTTTATGCAGATTCTCTTTTTCCATCTCTGCCTCCAATCTGACCTAGCTAAATAAATATGTATGCAAATCGGACAAAGCAATGTGTTTTTCTTTTCGACCCGAACACCCTGTATGCGACTGCTCGGCTCGCAGTCAGCAGTGACAGGAAGGCACACAACAGGAACAACACAACGCACATAAGCAGCCCATGACACACACACACACACACAATGACAGAGGGGCGAACGAACGAGCGAAAAAACAACAACAACAAGCGACGCATTTACACAGTTACGGATAAAGATACTTCGAACCTCCCTCGCCCGCACACACACACACACACACACACGCGCACGCACACGTGCATAAGGCTGATGACGGCCTACAACGCAGTACACTTCCCTTAACACACACACACACACACACACACACAAACACAAACACAATCATAAGCATAACCCAATGAAGCTGCCATCATCGCACAACTGTCGACGTTTATTATTATTTTTGTTGTAGTTGTTGTTGTTGTTACTGCTGCTGCTGCTGTGCTGCTGCTGGCTTCGTCTCTTTCGAAGACTTCCTGCTTGAGGACGGCTGCGTTTCCTTCTCGCATTAAAATTATGACAAGGACTCTGCCAAAAATCGAAAGCAACACAACAGCAGAGAAAAGCAAACACAAAAAAGGAAGAAAAAAAAACAGCATGTTAAATAAAATAAAACATAATTGTATGGCAAAGCAACAAACACATTAACACTGCCAGCGGCAGCGGCAGTGGCAGCGAAGCCGTCGTCGACGTCATCAATAAATCGCACGACCAACCAAGCGAACGACCCACCAACAAACCAAGCAACCAACCACCCAGCCACCCACCCACCGCACAAAAGCTTACAAGCAAAGACTCTCTCTCTCCCTCTCGCTCTCTCGCTCGTTTCGGTCTCGCTCTGTAGCAGCCTTTCTCTGTCGGTTTGCCACCTCCAACAGCGCTCGTTTGTGTTTTGAAAATTTAATCTCGATATGGCAACAAATATGCTACAATTTCATTGAGATGAACACCCGATACGGATACGCCGCTGCCAAAGCCGAAGAGTCAGCGGCGAGAGACGAGCGACGAGAGCTCAAAACCGAAGCCGATGTCTAAAAGCCGAGCCCGAAGTTCGGCTGCTTGGGTATGCATTTAATTCGCAGTGAATTTCTCACGCTGTGCAGCTGCTGCTGCTGCTGCTGTTGCTGTTGCTCTCTCTCTCTCTCTCACTCTCTCTGTGAGAAGTGTAGTAAATACACTACTACATTTTTCTGTGCTAATTGAGTGATAAATTGGGAGTGGATTTTGGGCATGATTCGACTGTGCCGAGAGCACGAAACGTGAGCGTGTGAGCGCGTGAAATGAGAGTACCTCTGAGCGAGAGAGAGTCTACTATACGTACGCATGCATGCATGTGTGCGTGTGTGTGTGTGTGTCGAGTGTTGTGTACGGCAATTGATATGCTCAGATTAAATTGTTAAATGTTTTTTATTCGGGTAATTAAAGTATTTCAATTTTGCGGCCACTCGACGAAAGCAAACAACGAGTGAATAAGTCTGTGTGTGTGTGTGAGCGTGTGTGTGTTTGACCATATGGAATGTTTATCTATATATTTATATATTTATTTATTAATTTATGCAGTGTTTATTTAGAAAATATCTTAATTATGTTCGATATCAAAACTAGCTCGTAAATTGTCAACGTTTAGCCAACAATTAATTTGCATTTTAATAATCAAAAAACAAACACTCAAAATAAAACACTCAATTTGCATATGTAAGCCACAATATCGAAACTCGCCAAATTGCGCCCCTGGCAGTCGTAAATCATTCAAATATCAACCACAAATCACAACAATTAAGACAAATGTGCTGAAAAATCTACTTAACGCTACCCACACCCACACACACACACGCATACGCAAACATATATACTACTCTCGTAGTACTATGCACACGTATGTGTGAGAGCCCATTAAACGCTTTCAAAACAAACCCAATAAATGTCAGCGTCGCCAAAAAGGTAGTAGAATTCTACTACGTTTTGTACGCTTTTGTACGCTAAACGTAGCAATAAACGCACGCAAAGAAGTCAAACAAATTGACATACGTATAATTATTATTTTACTTAAGTGCTCGCGCGTCGTCGCCCCTTAACATTCAAATGAATACCAAACACAGCGACCTGAAATAAATCAAGCGCGCGAGCGAGCGAGCGAGCGAGAGAAAAAGAGCGAGAGCGCACACACACAAGAGAGCCGTCAACTGTACCACGCGCAAATGCTGAATGCTGCTCGCAAACATGTTCGCAGACGACGCTCTCTCTTCTTCTCTCTCTCTCTCTCTCTCACTCTAGCTCTGTCTACATTTGTATGTGGTGTACATGTGTGTGTGGGTGCGAAGGTAGCGCCGCCATCGCAGCAGCGACTGAAGCAGCAGCAGCAGCAACAGAGGCAGCCGCAGCAGCGGCCATCGCAGTCGACAGTTTCCCGTTCAGTCAGTTTCGAGTCGTGCCACGGTCAGCGTTGCCAGCCAGCTTCAGTTCCTTTCTGGCTGCCGTCGAATGTTGTCGTCGTTCGGTTGAAACACGCGCAAGCATTAAATCGCGGCATACGCAAAACGTTTTACAAACAAAACAAAAGATTCACGTCAAAAAAGTCATTGGAATTTTTTCGAAAACCTTCAATTCGTTTTGTGACCACCTTTATTATTCAGCTATTCAACAGTGTAGTATTTGAATGTGTATTAAAAAATTATAATTATTAAATAAACAAAGCAAAAGTGAAAGAAACATATTTAGAACAAACAAACAAACAACAACAAGAAATTAATTCTCAAGTTAGCAAACAACAAATAAACAACAAAGCACATTTTTTGGATTAAGTGCTCAAAAAAGTTCCTGTTGCAACAAAACAAAACAAATAAACAAAATAAACAACAACAACAACAACAAACTTCAGCAGCAACAACAGCAACTTGGATTACTACAACAGCAGTATTATAACACAAACACCAACAACAACAACAACCACATCAACAACAAACAACTAGCACAAATTATTTCAACAAGTGAACAAAACAAAAAGAAAATCAAATCAAAATTTGTTCAAATAATCAACAAGTGCAAAAATCGAAAAAAATTTCAAGAAAATTTTGCTAGTAACCAAAAAAAGAAAAAATAAAACAAAAACAACTTGTGCAAAAAATCATAAACAAAAGATAAAACAAGAAAACAGACCCAACAGAAATGTGAAAGCGTAACAAACAAATTACAAATAAACAAACAACAAAACCAACAACAAATTAAAGTTAAAAACAAAAGCAAAAACAAAAACAAACGCCAAAAGTGAAAGAAGAAACAAAAGTGCACAAAACAAAGTTGAAATAAACTTTGCCAAAATGTCGCTGAACCTTTGACAACAACAGCAAAAACAACAAGTAAAAACATTTCAAGAGTGAATAAAAATAACAACAACAACAACAAAAGCACACCGCGGACAGTGTGTTTGGATGCCCATGTATTTGTTGATGCCATGCAATTGATTGTTGACAAAATTCCCATGTATTCCAAGCAAACAACGAAGCGCAATTCCAAAAAGTAAGTTTAAAAAAAAAAAAAATTTATCAGTTTAAAAACAAAATATAAACCAGGAGTTAAACTAAAAAACGCATCAAAAGATTTTGTAAGCAAGTGAAAAGTGAATGCAGAAAACAGAACAAGAGCAATAAATACAACAACAGTAATAAAATTCTTAAGGCGGCAACAACAATAATAATAACAATAATAATTACAACAACAACAAAGTAAAAACGGCAAAGCAAAAACTGCTGTTCTGCTTTTAGTTAGTGCTTCTTCATCTTCTGCCGCTTCGCGCACCTGTCCCTAAAAACAGAATCAACAAAAAAAAAACAACAACAACCGTCACAGCAACCACAACAGCAGCAACAACAGCGATAAGCAGGAGCCGAACAACAACAACAACAATTCGCACAATAAAGCAAAACTTAGGTAAAATATCTAAAAATAAATTCCATTTAAAACAACAAAAATAAAAAGAAAAATACAAAGAAATACTTGAGCAAAGATAAAAATAACTTGAAGCGAGCATTTTTCACTTTACTTTTTAATTGTTCGTCAATAAATGTTGCCAAAAATACATTTAAATAAATTATATATACAGAAATGTAGTGCATAAATATTATTGCTCAAGCAAAAAGAAAATAATAAAAAAATATAAAATATATATAAAATTTTTTTTTTCACATAGAGAATCGAATTTAATTGTTGTGCTTTGAAAGGAATGTGCTTTTGTTTTTAGATATTTTATGTAAATTTTGAGTGTATAACTTATGCTTTGTTTGTTGTAGTGAAAATAATAATAATATAATCAACTGATCAACTGATTATCCATATAACAATTGTCATATTTGTAAATATATATTCAAATTTCATTTGCCTACAAAACAAAAACAAACTTGCCAAAAACATACTCCACACACAGACACACACTCGCACACTCTCAACTACAAATCAGCTGTGACAGCCGTTATACGCATCTCTTCTTCCTCGGCTGAACTCCTCACTTCAATGCTGCATTTCATGCTCCGCCTCTCTCTCTCTCTCTCTATTGCTCTCAGGCTCACGCACAGCTGACCCATAATTGACTCAAATACACACACTGACACACACACACACACACACACACACACAATCACTCACCTCAACTCGCACGTAAGCCAAAGAGCATATGCACTCTCTCTCTCTCTCTCTCTTTTGCTCGCTCTCGCTCTGGCCTTAGAAAACATTTGCCGTTGAGTTCACAAATTTGTTTTGCGACTTTGCCCGCAGCTACGACCCACTGCTGTTGCTTTGTTGTTGTTGGTGGTATTGTTGTTGTTGCTGTTGTTTTCATGTCGTTCATGTTCTTGGAGTTTTCCATTGAACTATTTTCGTCGAAAGGCGCACAAGCGATGCCAAGAGAAAGAAAATGTTCCCAAGACGCAGCCGATCCGCTTCTCTGCCTTTTCCTCTGCCTGCCTGCCCTTTTCAGCCGATAGCAACAACAACAACAACATCAGTTCGTCAGTTCGACAATGTTTTCGCCCAATTTCTGTTTTTTGTTCGAACGCTAGTGAAGGGGGGAGCGCAATGTTCAAATAGAGAAGGAAAAAAGGTCATTCGACGAAACCAAAAAACCGAGCGAAGCATTACAAACTCGTCTCATCTGGCTTTGGGTCTGTTGTTGTTGTTGTTGCTGCTGTTGCTGTTTCTGTTGCCTACCTACGCCTTTCTCTGCATCTCCGTTTGCCGTTTTTCTCACATGCCACGCATTTTTATACAATAACAATGAAACCGAACACTAAACTACAAATAGAGTTTCTACAGTTTTTCGTCGCTTCGCTTGCTGTAATTCATCATCTTCCAGTTAAAATGCTAGCGCAAATGCCTTGGGAACAGGTATAAACCCTAATCCATTTGTAGCCCTAACACAGGTAACCTAACCAAAAATCCAAAGATCTTAAAATCTGAAATGAAAATGGCAGCAGAGCAACACAAAATCAACGCAATTGTCGACATTTTTGTGTGGAACGCCTTGGAAATTTCTTGTGAATTTTGGAAAATGCTTGTGACAATATCTCAGAAAACTCGGCTAAATGCCTAATATTCAAAGTAAACTCAGTACAGGGATCACTCATAAAAGCGTACATACATAAATTTAAATTAGTTTTAAGCGAATCCGATAACTCCCTCAGCAAGAGAGGACAGTCAGAAATAAGAATCGAAAAATGGCTCACAACACACCTTTAGATAACTTATTTTGCACCTAAACTATCTACAGTGATCGGTCTAAAAAGAACGACAGTCAGTAAAATTTAAATGAGAAATATCTTCTATATATAAACACTATTAAACATTGAATCCTTGGTGTCTCTAAATATGCAAAATGGAATATAAATATGGAAACTCTACACACAAATCATTAAAAATTACCTTTAAGTTCACAGTTAAGCACCAACTTCAGCACTTTTCCACTTAAAGAAAAGCCTAAGGCTTGACAAAATACCTACCAACAATTAACACCCTGTTAATGCCACACACACCCCCTGATAAGCTAAAAAGAAAAAAGAAAAAAAACAAAAAACAAAAAATACATTTTGTATAAGAGTAAATACAGAAAACTATGCGACACACATCAATCAACCACCAAGGCAACCAAATCATAACCCATCACACACAAAGCAACCCACAAGCAACCACCCGAAAGTAGCGACAGGACGAAAGGACGACAAACGTAGACGTTCCTTTTACCTCCCAGGCGACTTCCTGTTCTCTGCGGCCTTTGGCAATTTTCACACGGGAAATAAAAATGCGATACAATGAGCGAATGGCTGAAAAACAAAACCTAAACGCGGAAAACCATTTGCAAATCGCAAAAAAAATGTTATATATACCTCTATATATAAACAACAAGTCGAACAACCCCCCTGGGATGAACGATAGAGCATAGAGAGAGGGAGAAGGGAGGGAGAGAGCAATGCTAGGCTAAAGATCTTCGCGCGCTCTCTGTGGCACTCTTCCTCTCTCTCTCTCTCTCGCTCGCTCTCTCTCTCTCTTCGCTCCGCTTCGCTCATTAACCCCAAGAGAAACAAACATTTGGCGCGTTTATTGCTATATCGAGTCCAAATGCACTTTAATAAGTGCGGCCGAATATTAATAAACCCATCAGTGTTGTTACGGGGGCTGATCCGAGCAACCCTCAACTCATTAAAAACACACACACACACAGAGAGAGAGAGAGAGAGCGAGAGAGAGAGAGAGACAGACAGAGACACTCGAGGCCATGACAATAGTTACACGTGTAAATTGAAACCACCCCGTTTGTGTGCGAGAAACCCCTAAAGACTGAAGGTCAAACAAGCAACGCTTGTCTGGCATATCTAATTGCGATTGCAATTTGGATTTGATTAGGCATTAATGGGTTAAGAGCTGAATTTTGACTCCTCGAGATGTGCATTTCGCTTCGTTTTCGTTTCATTTTGTGGTCGGTGTTATCGTGTTTTACCTATACATAGATTTGTCCTCAAAACACCTTGAAGAAGTCACATGATAAAACAAACAACCAACCGCCCAAAAAACCAAGAAAAAAGAACAAAAACAACAAAAACAAAAACAAAAATAAAAAACACGAAACCTCATTTAACGACCCAATTAAAAGCAACCAGCACTGATATCAGCCCCAGTCGCAGTCGCAGTCGCAGCCGCAGTCGCAGCCCACAGCGAGTCCAACCAAAAACCGAGCAAACAACGCTGAAACAAGCAACCAACCAACCAACCAACCAACACAAACACAAAAACATTCGCATAGAGATACATATAGTAAAATATATGCTTAAAACGGAAAAACAGCAAAACAGAAACTGAAATAGTAACTGAAACCAAATTTTCAACTTGTCAGCTATACAGATAGATAGCACTCCCAGTTCCAGTTCCACATCTACTCAAGCGACGATATCGCACAACACACACACACCACACACACTTATTCACACATAACACAAATCAAAGGTAACCAACTCTTATCAACAACAAGAAGAAGAAGAACAGCAACAGCCACAGAATAGCAAGAAGAATTACAATAACAACCACAAATTATAGAGCAAAGCGTTTTGTTTTTATACCCTGTATTTAAAATGTTATCTTCCAGCAAACGTAGTCCAAAAATCTTTTAGATTCATTTATGTGCAAAAATGAAACAATCGTCTTGAAATTGAAATTCGGGTTTCGTTTAGCTATATTTGTTTTCTTAACGCATTTTTTATTGCTTGATAAATATTGATTGCCATGACATTTCCACGAATTATGTCTTTAAATGAATTTGTTTTTTAATAGCTTTGTTTTTTTATTTGTTCATGTTCTTATATATTTTTTTATGTTTTACGATAAAATCCACAATTATAATAAACAAAAACCGATTATGGATTATATCATATATAAGAAAAAAAAAACAAAACAATTGTAAAAAAAATAAATAACTTTAAAAAATATCATGTTAGGCGTGGTTATAAATTGTTGTTTTTTGAGCGGTGATTTCACAATAATCGGGCAAAGAATGTGGCAGGTATTGCAGAGACTGGTGGCCACCAAAAGGAGAGGGTATCTTAAAGTCAAGTATACTTTTTATAAAAAATGCTTACTTGTTTTCCGCTAATGTTGACAGAGACAAAGACTAGATCGTTGCGTGTGCAGAAAAAACATACATACATATGTAAATACATACATACATATATAGTTTAGATCGCAAGAATGGAAATTTTTATTGCACATCCAACAGAACACCCACCCACCCACACGCTGACCTTGTCTGCATTGAATGGAAAGCGTATTCGAATTGTGAATATTTGTCTGCTGCTGAGGTATGCCGAAATCGGTCAGTTATCGCCACGCTTATCGCTGACTTTCCAGCCATACCTTCAATACCAATATATCCATTTATCTGACGAATGTACACAAAAATGGCCCGTTCTGCAATATGTGAAATGTGTGTGTGTATTTGTTTCTGCGATTGGCAACGAATAGCTTTGGAGATTGTCAACGGTTTTTGTGAATGGAACTCGTGGCACGGCATAGAATTGGCTCTGCACTCGTTTATATGTAGTATAAGTATAGCAAAAGTATTTATTGCTGGCGATTACATTATGAAATGAGTGCAAATCGGAATTTTGATTTACTGGCCGTAAAGTGAATGAAAAGTGCGCAAGAATTGTGAGCCGTGTACAAAGTTGAATAATTGAATGTACAATGTTATTTATAGGTTGAAATTCCATTAAATGATTCGATTAAATTTGAAAATGAATTTGTTTTGTGGTTGTATTTCAAATTCAATTAAAATATTAGCCAAGGAAGCGATCATTAGGAAAATGCTCATTAGGTGGAGCTTATATTTTAAATTAAATTAAAATATTGAATAAAGCTACGATCATTGGGGAAATTTGCGTAAAATGCGGGTTTTTTATTATAAATAAAATATTGCAAAACAGTATTAGAAGATATTTTTAAAGATGCAATATTTAGAAATGAAATAAAAATATAAAAACAGACACACTAATTGGGAAAATGTTGTAAGTTAAAGTTTGCATTTAAAATTGAATTATAATGTTAAAGAGTTGTCAATTGAAATCTTAAAGTCATGCAAAAATATTGTATCTAAAAAAATTGTAAAAATATATTTGTGAATTAAAATTGCAAATAAATGTATTAAATGATTTTTCTCACTGAAAAATCAGCCAAAGCTAATAATAAATTAATTATAATTGAAAATATGTGAGGCGAGTTGAAACATTTTATATAAGCTGATATCTTCAATACTTACAGCTACAAATTATAATACTTTTACCTATAATTAAAATTAGACATTATAAATAGTTAAAAGTCAGCTTAGTAGTTTTCCAACACTAGCGCCTCTCTTTGCGCTTCTCATAGGCATTTTTCATATCTACAATTTTGCTACTCACGTCTTTTGTTATCAGTTTTTGCTGTACGAAAACGAAAATTTCCTCATGCCACAGTTTGTTGTCTGCCGTTGTTGCTGCCGCTTCTTTAACTATTTTGTGGTTATGCTGAAAGGTTTCGAGGTTTTTTTCTATATGGCACAATTTTTGAGTCTTAGCATTTTTCTTTTTTTTTTGATTTTTAAACAAATTGTTGAACAATTTTTGGGCTTGTTTTGTTGCATTATTGGATTGTTGTTGTTCTTGTTGCTTAGCTGTACTTCAGTAGACATTTTTGTTGCTTCAAACTGGTTTTCAAGTACGACGCTGACGTCGACAGTGGCAGCAACAGCGACAGCGGCACCAGCGTCGCTGTCATCGTCGTCATCGACGTCAACGTCGATTTATGCGTTGAGATTTTTCGTCGTTTTATTTTTGCGCTGTTGCAATTTGCGCTTTGTTTTATTTTCAAATGTGATTTATGTATATTGTTTATGTGCGTTTGTTTGTTTATTTGTTGTTGCTCTTGTGTGCAAAATACTTGAGCAAAATTATTGCAGCTTCTTTTTGTTGTTGTTGTTCTCGCTGACAGCCAGCCTTCGATTTATTTTTAATGTTTATGTGTCTCTAATTGTTTATGATTTTTGCGCCATTGGCTTTTGTGCGACTTCGACTACAACTTCGAAAACTCGCCTGTTTCTCTCTTCTCTCGTCTGCTGCTCTTTGTCGATTTCGACTTACGAAACTGCATTTAATTGGCGATTAGATAATAAACAAAAAGCCAAACAAAAATACTCTGCTGACGACGTTGACATATTATCCAATTCGCTTAGAACTTTTCGTCAACGACAAGGTAATATACACAATTCACCTGCTCTTCAACTACAACAGCAACATCAACACCAACATCAACTGCGAGCTTCCATAAATTTTGCTTGAGCAAAACTGACAGATAAGATAGGCAGGCAGCGTTTCAACTGGAAACTAAAACAAAAAATAAAAAACAAAAACAAAACTATAACTAAAATGTACACGGCTAAGTAAGGTGCGCAAAACTGTCGCTGATTGATAGTTGCTCGCGGGGGCAGGCGGGGCAGTGTCTACGTCGGGGAGCTGGTGGAACCTGGAATCGTTGATTAGCGCGTGTTACATGCAGGCGCCGCTCTTTTAATGACCTTTGCTGAGCGCATTCCAATTTTGTCATGCAGTTTGCAACGCCTTATCTCCGCTTGATCGGTTCCACTGAACCTTTTTTCATTCTTTTGCAGCAAACGAAATTTTTGTACTTACCAAACTTAGCCAAAATGCACATTTCTCCGACTTCTTGTTTGTTAATCTGTGTTTGTTTACCCAGCTATCCAAGCCAAACTTATCCCAAATGCGTATGCTTCAAACATTTATAGATTTCCAGGGAAATCTTCGATCTGCTAGGGTATATTTTCTTCGGCTTGCCTACGGCAGCCGTTCTTTGTTTTTATTTTATTTCTATCGCTGCACGGGCAGCAGCGGCAGCGACAGCGACAGCCATCAAAGCCATTTTGGGTTACATCACAAGGACAGCAGCACCAACAACAACGAATAACGAACAATTACAACGACAAGAACAACAACAAAAACAACCATATCAAAACAAGAACAACAACTACAAATGCATAGACAAAAGTTGTCGAAATAATCTATTGCAAAGGCAATTGTGTTATTTATGCGTTTGAACCCTGCAAAATGACTCTTCTATATATAAACACAAAATATGTACGAATAAGTTGTGTGTAGAACAGTGGACATAGCCTAAGCTGAACCTTTCTTGTCTATAATTGTCTAAATCAAAAGCTTAGCAGAATAATTTCGAGTGAGAATTCTAACAAAAAGTAAATGATTTACTTATGCTTTTTATCTAATTGTTAAAAAGCAACAAATTCTGGAAGTTTAATTTATTTTATTAATAGAGATTGGTTTTTTTGTTTTTTTGAGTGCGTATGCTTAAAAATACCAGCGAAAACTGTTAGGTGTCCCGCGAAGTATGCAACAATATTTTAAATTCATTCAAACAAATATTTATTTTTTAATCATGGAATGCTGATATGCACAGATTTATATCAGTAATCAATCTGTTACCGAAAGCAAACCAATTTATAAACTATAATTAAAAATTACTATAGTAAATACTGTTGTACAACATATGAACTATTAATGTTGAATATGTTTTATATTTTTTATAATATTTTTTTTTTTATTTAATGCAGGCGACTTTACCTCACTTTAGTGTGTTGCTTCAAAGAATGAATAACATAAATTTGTTCATTGCACCTGTTTCAACTATTATTATTCGGACGAGCTTATTTTGCATTAGTTATTCTACTTTAATTTACTGATTTTCAGCAATGCCTGCTTGTGCTAAAAAAAAGTTCACAATTTTTGAAATTTATTTAAGCTATTTTGGCTGATTTTTGCACAAGTTTTGTGTGCACTTCTATTATTTGGACAGCTCTGATATTTAAATGCAGATGCATCAATTGGATACTTAAACATGCTAATTAATGCACACACTTTCAAACACACACATTCACTCACACTCTCACAGTCAATTGCAATACAGCTCATATTACGTATACGCAGCGCTCAACGGCAAAACGTTTAGTTATTGCCCGCTGCTGTTATTGTCGTTGTTGTTGTGGGCATTGTTTGAGTTCTTATTGTTGTTGTTGTTCTCACTGTTTGCAGTTACAGGTGGTGAAAATGCTGTGTTGCCAGCAGCTGGGCAAACCATTCAGCAATATTCCTCATACCACATGTGGTGCAGAGGCGGAGCACGCAGACAAGCCAACACTTGAATGTCCCTCTGCACCTCTGCACATGCTCTCCACCTACTTCTCCCACACACACACACACTCAGTCACTCACACACACGCAGACCCACCGCAAACCGGCAAAATATTTATAAAAATGAATTTAAAATCGACAGGAAAACTGCAACAGAGAGAAATTTTAGAACCCATATTTTACACAACGTGCGATTGCTCGAGCGCCAGAAGGGTAGTGTGGCAAAGGAGCTGGGGTTTTTGGTTTATGCCACACACACACACACACACACATACATAAATATGTTTTTGGTCTATCTTTCGGTTGTTGCATTATTTGCATTGGATTTTTAATCAAAATTGTACGCCTTTTTCGCATTTTACCCCATTTTTGGCATTTGTGTTTTTCGCTTTTGCAGTTCGATTTTTATTTTTGGTTGCCAGTCGGCCGACAAATGTTACACTACCCCCCCACCCACGACCCCTGCCCCTTCTGCCCTACCCCTCACTGCCCCATATGGGCTTCTATTTGTATTTGTATTTGTATTTATTTTGCTTTGTTGAGGGTTGCTGCCGCAGTCGCAGTGTCTGTCTCAGCCTCTGCCTCTGCCTCTGCGTCTACTTCTGCTATTGCCACTGTTGGTTGCGGTGGTTGTTGCGAGTCTATTATGCTGATTTATTTTTATTTTTATTGCAATTTATGATGAACCGCTGTTGTGTATTGTATATGATTGTGGGTCTGTGTGTGTGCGTGTGTGTGTGTCTGTGTCTGCATGCCTCTCGAGTCGAGTCCATTGGCAAATAAATCACAAGACGATATTTATGCCTTAGCCGAGTAACTTTAAACGAATATTCCACGCAGCGGGCGATTGGGCGTCAAGTAATTCATTCAAAACGCAGCCATAAAAGGCAGCACAAAATACAAGAGAGGCACAGACAGAGAAAGAAAGAGATAGAGATAGAGAGAGAGAGAGAGAGAGAGAGAGAGAAGTGTACGTGTGTGTCTGAGTTAGTCCTGGAACTTGAGGCGCCATCAAGTTTTTATGGCTCGCCACATGCCGCAAACGTTAAGAAGCATAAAAAATAGGAAAAACTTAAAGTGCTGCATACCTGCAGGCGCTGCAAGGAAATGCAAAAAAAATAGGAACTTGCCACAAGCTGCCACGGCAACGAATAGCAATTCACAACAATGCAACGCCCGCAATGACATGCAAAATTGCTAAATTCTTAGAGCAGCCATCAAAAAAAAAATTAGAAATCCTCGAAAAACAAAAAATAAATATGTAAGAATAATCTGGTCGACTTGAAGATACCCAGCGGTTAAACATATTGCGTCGATTCAAATGCAGGTTCTAGTTTTGCACACCCAAATGTTCAAAGCATTATTTATTTATTTAATGTGCACCAAATGCAGACCAAAAACTTTAAAAGATTGGAATAAAAAATAAAAAATAAATTAAATAAATTTTTTCATTTATAAGCACAGACAAACAAAGACCGACTCGGCTGCTGATCAGGAATATATATATATATATGTATATATATATCTGAGGCTGGTTGCTACATACTTTTGCACAACTTCAACATACCCCGTTTACGCAGTTTCAATGGGTTTTTAGGGTATAACGAGCAAAAATTCAGGCGCAGCAATTTACAACAAATGCAATTGCATAAGGGAAAGGCAGCGGAGGGAGCAGAGTTTGGCAGGGGATTTGTGCTATGCGATGTGCTGCGGTTCGGCTCGGTTCGGTTCGGTTCAGCATTAAACACCCTTGAAAATAGCTGTCAAACGCATTTTGAGAGGGTATCGAAAGCAGCAGCAGCACCAGCAGCAGCAGTACAATGGTTATAAGCAGGGGTGTTGGGGGTTGGGGGAATGGTTTGGTTATTGGTTATTGGTTTTGAAATGTGAAATTGAAACGACTCCTTCCCTAACACTCTCTTTCTCTCTCTCACTCGCTGTGTCTCTCTCTCACTCTCTTTGTCGCCTGTCGCTCAATATTTCGTATATTATTGTTTTTACACCAAATACTGGACACAGCTCTGTGTGTGTGTGTGTGTGTGGGAGTGTGTGTGTGTGCGGCTTGCTGTCGCCTTCTGTTTTTGGCACACAGTTGTGCTGTGGTCCGTTGGCATTCGGCTGATGTTCCAGTGTCTGCCTGTTTGTCGCTTGTAGCCTTGTCGCCTTGTCGCCTTGTTGCCTGTCATGTTCCAGCGTGAATCGATCGAATATTACTCAGACGTCATAAACAACAACAACAACAACAACTAAACATACACAAAATGTGATATAGCTGACGGTCTATTGGGGTCTATTGGTTATCAAAACTCAGGTTTCGTTTTGTTTCACGCACGTGTCTGGCAACTTTTTGTATCTGGCTTTGTTTTAGTTGTATTTCGATATACACGCGCCAGCAAATGTCGTCTATAAAAGCACACACGACATCAACAATAAAAGTCATAAGATAAAAAACAAAAACAAAAGCAAAAAATGGCAAGACAAAAGTTTTGCACTTATTTTTTTATATACATTTTTGTTTTTTCTCTTCCGCCAGCAGTTTTTTGCTGCATTTTTTGCCGTAGAAATTGCCAATCATAAACTCACCAGCCAGACACAATATACGTCAATATATATATATATATATATACATATTTGCTTGTATTTGTTGTGCAATATTGTGTTAACCCCAACCACGCCTCAGCCTAGTAATTCATCTAAGCCCCCAACCCTGGAGAAGAGCGCACATAAAAAACGCATATTTCATTTCAGCTGCTGACATAATCAACCCTCTGCTCAGACAAAACAAACCGAAAAATAAAACAAAAAAATTGAATTCGAATTTAATATTTCAAAACTCATTCAGCGTAAAAAAACGTCAAATTCCAAAATAGTCAAAAAATCAGTGCATCTTGAAAAAAATACACGCAAAGCTTTAACGCTTTATTTGTACAACATCACCTGCCTCCCCCCCCCCCCCACCCGTTCCCTCGTACCCCTTTTGATATCCATCAGACGAAACAACACGGAAATCATTCGAAAGAAAAAAACAACAATTTTTACGAGCGCCGCAAATTGAAGTGTGCGCAAATTTACAATTATAGACTGAGGGAGAGCGGGAGGGGTGCCATGTGACAAGGGCCGGGGGTTGGGGGATCAGATCATGCACTGATTTTCCATCTGTTGCTGTTGTTGTTGTTGTTGTTGTTTGTAGGTGTCTATTTTGGTTATTTTTCGCGATCTTTATTATCTAATCAATAAAGAAATTTATATCTAATCAAAGTACAACCAGCAAAAACAAAGCGCTACAACAAATGCCAACGGCGTCATCAGCTCAAAACACACACACACACAGAGACACACACACATATATACATTGACTCGCTGTCTCTGTCGCTCTCATTAGCTGTCATGTAATGCAAATTGTAAGTCACATAATGAGGCAGAACGTAACGTTAACGTAACGTCAACTTGGCGAACCTATGTTTTTAGGTTATGCCCCACCCACCTCCCCGCCCAGTGCCCTCTGTCAATCATCTTTAACAGCTATCTGTACTAAGCACGTTGAGCAATTTGTTGTTGTTGCTAGTTTTTTCTTTTTTTTTTTTACACCTTGCACTCTCTCGCGCTCCACATAACACTGTCGATCGCGCGCTCCCTCTATCTCTCTCTCTTTCTCTGTCTCTCTGTCTCTGTCTATCTTTCGATTGCTGTTTCTTTTCATACAGTATCTAGCTGTGAAGGTTATGTTGTTTATAAGGCAGCGAGCCAACACATTAACAGGAAGTTGCTCATAACGGTAACTAAGTATATACATGCACACACACACACACACACACACATACTAATAATAAGCAGCCGCTCAATAACATTGCATGATGTTTTAGGAAGTTGTAGAACAAAGCTAGACACATTTTTCAACGGTTGTTATTTGTTTTTTTATTACTCTTATCAAATTTAGCTCGAAACACAGAATTCCTTCCAATCTCGTTAAATTCGAATAATTAAATGTGGAAAATTTCTTGAAATTTATCATGACTAAAAAGTAATTTTATAATACGATAATTAAACATTTCATTGTTTCATTGTAATTTCCCTGGAAGCATCTTCTCTCTTATCTTGCCTGTTTTTATTCTTATCACAGCGCGTCTTCTGAGTTTGCTTATTAGGCTTAAAGAACTTTCCGCAAAGCGAACCGTGTCAAATAGTTTCATAATTAATCAAGCAATGTTGATTTTCTAGCTCAATAAATACCAACAAAAAAAAACCGGTTCAATTTGCTGCTGATGAACCCAACTGCCAAATCCAATCGACTTCTTCTGGCTTGTGCTAGAGTCAAAGTAGTTTCTTGCCTCTCTCTCTCTCTCTCTCTCTCTCTCTTTTCAAACTGTTGTTGTATGTTGTATGTTCAGCCTTGAAGCATGGCACACAAAAGTGCCCCCCGCCCACCCTCCCCCGCTCATTATCAATCCTGTCCAGTTGCAGCTGACCTCGTGACCCGCATTTAAAGCGCCGCTTTCCGCCTGTTCTTCGCTCGTCGATTAGCTGAACGCAATGTTAATTTACTGTCGGAACTACGTTTGCTACAATCACAGGTTCACTCGAATACCTACCTAAGCTCCCACTCCAACGCCACCCCCGCCCCACTGCCACACCCCATACCGCCCTGCTGCCGGCAAGCAGCAAGCAGCGGTCGTCATGCGATTATCAACCAATCGCTTAGTGTGCTATTTATTTACATTTGCCATTTCGTTGTTGCTGTTGCTGTTGCTGTTGTGTGTTGTGTGTTCTTTTTGTTGTATTTGCTATTTGCTTTTGTTGTGCGGCGCGGGTTATTTTTTCTTTTTTTTTTAGATGCGCAATTATTGTGAGCGTGTTACTTTATATTTCTGTATTGTTTTCTCTTTTATTTATTTGTATTTGTATTTTATTTTTTTGTATTTTGTACTTTTCCAACTCGCATTGCGTTTTGCGTTTTGCGTTTTGTGTTTTCTGTTTGTGTTCTCATTGGCTAGCAAATATGCTTAATTATTTTTACCTTAAAAGTCGCTTCATCAAAACGCGAATGTGAAAACAATTTAAATGGAACTTTGACGAGACGCTGAACGAGCCGATAACTAAAGCGGCGGAGTAGCAGTGGGCAGGCTGTCGAGGGTCAGGGTGAGGGTGAGGGTGGGGCGGGGGCGGTGGCGTTGGCGTTGGCGGTGGTTGTATGAGCTGCTCGAGCCCTGAGCCCATTTGACATTTTAGGCATTTAAATGTCAAACGCAGAAGAAGAAGACGCAGAAGAAGCGCAATTGTGCGACAAGTGACACAAAACAAAATGCAATTCAAATAAACTAACAACAGCAGCAGAGCAGCAGCAGCAACACAACCACATTGAATGACAATGATGAAATGTGCATGCGATGATCATCATCAGCGACGTGATCATGATCATGTTGTTGTACTTAATAATGGCGGGAGCATCGTGAGCATACAGCTGACATCATCGATGAGACACACACACAACACACAGCACACAGCACACATCAGACAACAAACAAAACAAAATACAACTGTGCCCATTATAATCGACTTGACAATTGCAAAACGTATGGGAAAGATTATCCAAAAGAAACATCAAGTACAGTTGCACACACACACACACACACACACATGTATATATAAATAAATATATTTTCAAAGTAGAACACAGTAAAACTGACTCACACAAGAGCATAATAAAACACATATCTTTGTATTTATTTATAAAATTCTACAGAATTATTATGCTGTGTTTATATAAACATAATTAAACTCATTTTTTATTTTTCTTAGAGCGAATAAATATCTTATTTTATGTATTTATATAAATATAAAGTAGTTAAGTGCAAAATTATGTTTACAACACAAACAACAACATTAAGAAAAACCACCCTTCGAAGTGCTTCCAATCCGCACTTATTTTAATCCTATCAGCAACATTTTGATGGCCTAAATCAACCACCTGTTGACTGGCTTTTAGTTAATTTTTAGAAAGCACTTTGCTCATTGATAATTATCCTGATTGGCAGGAGCTGTTTGGCTTGGAACGATTGGAACTAATTATTTCTATGATGTTTGCTGTGATTATTGCAGAAAAAATGATGAAATGAACCAGCAGGCGGGCTCCTCAAGGGCGCCAGCCACAGGGGGCCAAATCTCACCGCCAGGTGGCAGCACCATCATCAACAACAACAACAACAGCGGCAGCAACAGCAACAGCGTCTCCGACGCACAGCAGCACCAGCACCAGCAGCAGCAGCAGCAACAACAGTACTACAATCAGCAGCAGCAACAGCAATACCAGCAACAGCAACGCGAGAGTTTTTTGGCCTACCAGCAACAACACCAGCAACACCAGCAGCACCAACATCAACATCAACAGCAGCAGCAGCAGCATCAGCAACATCAGCAACATCAACAACACCAACAACGCTCGGCGGGCGCCGGAGGCAACTTTATGCTAGGCAATGAGCTCGTCGGTGGCGACAGCCTGCGCAGTTTGAACAACACCTTCGGTCCCAATTCGGAGTTCACATCGCTGGGCGGCAGCAGCTCGGCCAGTTCCCTGGGTGCTTTGAGCAACGCCAGCAGCAACTCCGGCCAGGCACAAGGCGGAAGCAGCAGCAGCAACGTTAGCGGCGTCGGCGGCACTGGTTACCCTAATATGGTGGCAGCCAGCCAGCAGCAGCAACAACAGCAGCAGCAACACATGTCCAATATGGAAGCCATGGGTGGTTACAGTCAGGTAGGTGGAACGGCACAGCAGAGGAGCAGTTGCTTTAATTCCTTATTGTCTTCAACTGTTGCAGATGGGTAGTGGCATGCATCCGGTTGCCAATGGCGGTGCAATGATGGGCAACGGCAATGGCCAATACATGAACGGCGGCGGACAGGGCGGCTATAATGGCCAAGGTCAAGCTGGCATGGGCATGGCCGGCATGGGCTACGGCAATGCTGGCGCACAAAGGCATCATCAGGTGAGTAAATTGCGATGATGACTTCATGCAATGTGACTGGTGACTGCAGCTGCAACAGCACCAGCAACAGCAACTGCTTATGGACAGCTGTTGGCATTTCGAAATTCATTTGAGTCCATAAACAGACTGTGTGTGTTTTTTATGCCCACCTTTCCCCATTAACGTCGTATAAAACAGAACAGGCAATCGAAATTGAATTCCGCAAATGACACAAAAGCTAAAGTCAGCTTTTAATTGTGTTAAAGCTTAAAGTTTGTTCACAGATCTGGCAGAAAATAGCAGCAGAAAAGGGAGCATTTAATGCGAATAACAATATGGAAATATTCAAAACAAATACAGTCGATCATATTTGTTGAACAAATCACAGCTTGAACATAATACAAAATACTGATTGATTGCTCTGTGAAAACTGAACATGATCTTTGTTTATGATCAGTTCCCATTTGCTATAAAAAAGCGCATTTTAAGTTACATAACAGACTCATGAAACCCTACGTAAATATGTATACATACATATATATATATATATATATCTATATATGTATGTTGCCAAGGTCATTTGAGAATATGTCATTCATATTGCGCTGCTGCTGCTCACAAGGGGCTTGTGGAGGGGGCAGGGGGAAGCGAACCAATTACGAAAGATGTGACCACTTGACGAACGACAGGTAAATCAGCCGACGGATTTGATGTCTCAACTCGGCTGAGCACTCGACTCTGCTTCGGCTTCAGCTTCGGCTTCGGCTTCGGACCTGTTGTTGTTGTTGTTGTTGTTGGGCTCGGTTGGGTTTTGGGTTCTCGGATGTCGTCGCATGCTGAAGCGTGCTAGCTCCACTTGGCTGGCTGCTGCGCAGTTGGCGGCGAGCGGCTTTCAATGCGCATTCAATAACAAATTTAATTGTTTGCATGACGATGGGCAAAGTGCAGCTGCAGCAGCAACAGCAGCGCCTGTGAATACTGAACTGTTATACAAAGAGAGACAGATCGACTCAGTGGGAGAGAGAGAGAGAGAGAGAGAGAGAGGTGAGAATGGGGAAGTGTGGGGAATGGAATTGGCTAATTACAGCCAAGCAGCGGCAGCCTGTTGCGCGACATGGAAATAACAAAAGTGTTGGGCAATTAGCGTTCACACAACTCGAGGAGCACTTAAACAAAAACCAACAAGCAACCCACAAAAATATCACACATTTAATTGGAGTTGATTAAATAACAAATCCTGAGCTGGAAAAAGAATTTTTGATTTTTATTCTGTCATTTATATTGCAAACGTTGATCAACCAATTGAAGAGTGATAATAATATAAATAATATTTTAAATAATATTTAATTGAATTTATATTTGAATTACTTGCAGATGACGCCAATGAACCAAATGCAGAGCATGTCGATGGGTCCTGGTGGCGGTATGCCCGGCATGCAGCAGCAGATGGGCGCCATGAATCCGATGGCCAAGATGCAGGGCATGGCCAATGGCGGCTATCCGCAACAGCATCCGCCGCAGCAGCAGCAGCGCCGCATGGCGCCCTATCCACATCCGCAGATGCACATGGCACAGAAGCGCGCCGGCGCTGGCGTTGGCGGCGGCCTCTATCCGAATCCTGCACAGCAGCAGCAGCAGCAACAGCAGCAGCAGCCACCCCAAATGTACGGTGGCCAGCAGATGCATCCCGGTGCCGGTGGCGGTGCCGGCGTACCGCTACCCATGCAAGCGGGTGCCGGCAATGGTTATGGACGTGCCGGTCCGATGGGCGGTGGGATTGGTGGTGCCGCTGGCGCCTACAGCCGTTTATCAGCCGGCAATGGCATGGGTCCCAACGGTGGACCGGTTATGGGGCCAGGCGGCGGTAATCCTCTGATGCCCATGGGTGGCGCTGGCATGGGACCCGGTCCCGGCTGCATGGGACAGCAGCGATTTGTGCCGCAAGGTGGCGGCGCTGGTGTCGGCTATGGCGCTGGCGCCGGCGCCCATCAGGCGCAATTCTATCCCGGCGGCAATGGCGGCGCCATGGGCGTGGCCGCTGGTCAAGGCGGCATGTGCCCGGCTGGACCGGGTGCCGTTGCCAGCACCGGCAATCCCTACCAGAATCAAGGGTAAGTTGCATCAACTCATTCGTCGCAAAACCGTTGCTTATTTTGCTTCCAACAGTTTCCAGCAAAACTATCAGCACAGTCCAGTTCCTGGCAATCCGACGCCGCCGCTGACGCCTGCCTGCAGCGTGCCCTATGTCAGCCCCAATCCGGACATCAAGCCGCCAATGGATAGCAGTAAGTGCCCTAAAATTGATCATATTCAAATCATATTCTAATCACTTGCCTTACTTGCCTTACTTGCCACTTGCTACGCAGGCGAAGAGATGAGACTGACATTCCCGGTGCGCGATGGCATCATATTGCCACCGTTTCGCCTGCTCCACAATCTCTCAGTGAGCAATCATGTGTTCCATCTGAAGCAGAATGTCTACAACACACTGATGTGCCGGTAAGTGGTCCTTGGTAACTTGGCGTGAATGAAACTGACAAAGTTTGGTAATTGAAATCGTAATTTGCGTTAACAGCACCGATCTGGAGCTGCAGCTGAAATGCTTCCATCAGGACGATCGCCAGATGAACACGAACTGGCCGCACACCGTCACCGTCTCCGCGAATGCCACGCCGCTCAACATCGAGCGCTCCGAGAAGAACAGCACAGCGCTGCGTCCACTTTATCTGAAGGCCGTCTGCCAGCCGGGACGCAATACGCTCCAGCTGACCGCCAGTTCCTGTTGTTGTGTAAGTCTCAAATCGAACTCTGTCTAACTGAATAAGCTTCCTAATTAAACATTATCCTTTCTTTCTTTTTTTTCGCTTTTTGCAGTCGCATTTGTTTGTGCTGCAACTAGTCCATCGGCCATCGGTGCGCCAGGTGCTGCAGACGCTGCACAAGCGGAATCTGTTGCCGCTGGAGCACAGCGTGCAGAAGATCAAGCGCAACCTGAGCATGCCCAGCGTGGGTGCGGACGGTGTCTCGAATGGCGGCAGCCCGGATGCCGCACAACAATGCGCCAAGATCTCATTGAAGTGTCCCATCACGAAGAGTCGAATACGGTTGCCGGCACGTGGTCACGAGTGCAAGCACGTCCAGTGCTTCGATCTGGAGGCTTATCTGATGATCAACAGTGAGCGCGGCTCGTGGCGATGCCCGGAGTGCAGCAAGTCGGCCATCACAGACACCCTGGAGATCGATCAGTACATCTGGGCCATACTCAACACGCTGAGCACCTCCGATGTGGATGAGGTGATCATTGATTCGTCGGCCAATTGGCGCGCCTTGCAGCACAACGGTGGCATGCCGAATGCACCACAAGCGGGCGCACCACCAGGCACTGTGGCGCCACCCAATGGCAGCGCCGCCACCGCCGGCAACAGCAGCGCCAGCAACAATAACAACAACAGCAGCAACAGCAACAACAACAACAACAGCAGCAGCGTTGGCAGCGTGGGCTTGCCAGCTATCAAGCAGGAGCTGTGCGATGACATTGCCAAGGTCATGTCGCCCGGCTCCACGCAGCTGCCCACCTGGGATAACTCACAGGCGATGAGCCCATACAACATGCACGACATGAATTCCATTGCCAACGGCAACATGATGGGCAACAACAACGCCACCAACGGTGCCCAACTGTAAGTAATAATAATAATAAAATAATTTAATACAGATTTCATTAGTCTTTGATAATAAATACTTTTTGAGTCGAGTCAAATATTTTGGGGTCGATTGACAGCATCTAATCCTCAAATTGTCTGCTTGTTTATTTTTTTTACAGTGGCAATCGCAGCAGCTATGACAGCTTCAGTGGCAGCCACGGCGACGGCAACAGTTTGGCCAACAGCGATGGCGTCAACTCGCTGGATCAGCTCAATGCCATGGAGAAATCTCTAAGCGATCAGGTAAGCACAAATAATGCTAAATGCACAGTTCGAAAACTTTAACTAATCCTTGTCGGGCTACGTTTATAGATGCCACATACGCCGCACACTCCGGGCGCGGCCAGCCATCCAATGACGCCGGGTGGTCCACCCAGTGTCAGCTCGTCGCACAATGAGCCCATTAGCGGTGGCACGCCCAATGCCTCCAATAGCAACAACAACAACAACAGCACCGGACACAATTCACCACAGACGCCGGGCACGCCCAGTCGCAGCTTGGGCAGCAGCACCAGCATGTCCAACTCGGACAGCCAGCAGCAGCAGCAGCAACAGCAGTCGCAGCAGGAGCAGCTGCTCAACTCCTTGATGAGCAGTCAGACGCAACTGAAGTTCGAAAACGATCTGAGTGCCGAGCTGCAGAATTTTGATCCCTCCGCCGCTGGCCTGGACAACAACGGGCACGATTTGAATGTAAGTTCGCTAATTGTCTTAATCACAACCAATAAGCTAATCTCAATCTTGTGCCCACAGCTTTTGCAAGACATGGACCCAATGGAAATATTGTCGTACCTGGATCCGCAGCCGGATTTGAATACGCCACCGTCGAGTGGCAGCAGCAATAACAATGCCAGCGACGACTTGTTGGCCACGTTATTCGATTAAACGCGCCTGAGCTCGTAGCTGTGTATTATGGAGAGCATGTTTGAGAAATTCCTTAACAAAAATGATAACGAAAAACAAGAAATAAAATGGGCTAAACCATTATTGTATATAGTATTATTAATTTTAATGAATTGTGCACTATAGCGTACAGTCGCGTACTGCAAAAAAAAGAAAAAATAAACATTTTCGTTTCCTCACACATACACACACACACTCACACATACACGCACACACACACACACACAACACAACATAACAAAAACAAAAACAACAACAAACAACACAAAATCGAAGCAGCAAATGCAAAATTTGAATTTGCAGTGTTGAAAAACAATGAAATGTGATTTAAAAATTAATTAATTAAATTAATTGGCATTTAATTTAAAGCAAAAAGAAAACATACATAAAAAAAACAAATATGTAACAACAACAACAACAACCACAAAAACAACAAACAGTCATTATACCGTATAAATAATTCAGTTGAGAGCATCAAAAAATTCCTTCAATGAAATTTACGAATTTAAATGTGTAATTTTCGATGGCCCCACAAAAAAATTAAGTTTTTTTTTTTTTTTAATATAATTTTTGTCATTTATTGAAAAAATTGCATGTGGCCCAAAGCGTTCTTCAGACATTTGATTAACATTTTCTTATATGAAATATTTCTTGTTAATTGTACAAAGTATTAAAAAAGTAAAGAAAAAGAACAAAAACAAATAACAATTACAACAACGCAGTAAATGATTACAAGAAAAGAGAAAAAGAAAAATACAACAAGTAAAAGGGAAGCATGAGCAAAGAAAACAAAATCCCAACAATTTTATTACATTTATAAAATGAAAACATTTACATTTTAATTGTTGCATAATTTTAATTATTTTTTAATGCCTATAAAATAAATTGATTTAGCGCCGTAAACTAAACAAACAAACAAAACAAAACAAAAAACACAACAACAAACAAAAATTTAAAAAGCATAAGCGTAAAATATTAATTGTAAAATAAAAGAATTGTACTTGTAGTATTTTAAGCGCAAACAAACTATTAAAAATTTAAATCAAATTTAACTCTAGAACTTAAATAAAATAATATTAAATAAAATAAACTTGTATATATCGATATGTATGTTATATGCGGCAACAACAAACAACACACACAAACAAACAAAACAAAAAAAATTATTAATACATATAAATAAAAAATACATATATAAAAAGAGTATTGCTTAAAAAAATAAACAATTTGCGTTTCTTTTCATTTCCATATCAGTTCTTTAATTTGTAATTATTTTATTTGAATACCCTTGTTTTTTGTTCATATTTCAGTTCTTGCTTTCATTTCGTATGATGTGGTTAACATGGACCAATTTTTATATATATATATATATATGTATAACATCCACACACCGAACGATTTTTGAGCAGCATAAACCAAAAAAAGAGAGAAATTTAAGAAGAAAGCTATATGATAATTATTATAATTACACATATAGTGACTAATTGAAAACAAAACTAAAAATAAATTACAAAATAGCAAAATTTTTAAGCGAAATCAAATGCTTCACAAGCTGTTCAAGTCAAAAAAAAAACAAAAAAAACAAAGCTTAAACAATTAAACAATGCAAAATCTCGTCAATGTGGTAGTTAAATGAATCTCAACTCTTCTCAATGTTATATCAAACCATATGCTAAATTAAAAAAAAATATATATGTATATACATATATATATATAATGCTTATCGTCGTACTCTTACTGCAAAAAAAAAACAACAAAAAAAACAACAACAAAAATCGAAAGAAGAAGAAAAGAAAAACAAAAAATCGTAGTGGTTTCATTGTAAAACAATATTTCATAAATTTACGAATAGCTTCGACATTTTTCTCGCTTCTACAAAAAATGCAAAAAATACTTACTAAAAAAAATGATAAACTCGAACACTTTGTTATCGCAGTGCATAGCTAACGGTAATTTTGGGCAATTCGCCACGATTCAATTCGATTTCGAATTCGCTTTCGAAAACTATGCACTGCGAGAAAGTGCAGTTAAGTGAAAAACAAAAAAAAAAAATATTGAAACCGTTTCGGGGGCAGTTAAGCCCATGGAATATGCGCAAATGTGATTTTATTCAAAATAAAATACACATAAAACAAAAACATGAAAATAAATGATACATAATTAAAATTAATGACATTTTTATTGAATCGAGTGTGAGAAATGGAGAGTGTACATACGAGTAATTACCTAACATAATATATATAATGGATATATAAATATATATATAAATATATATATATATACATAAATATATATATATTATATATATATTTAGCGATTAAGCTGTAATTTTAAATGATGAAACAAAAGCAAATACACATTAAATAATATGAAATTAAACGAGAAATGATTTCGATTCAGTTTCGATTCAGTTGTGGTTTCTTCGCTCTGCCCTCAGTTCCAGCGACTCTTCTTGGCGCGCTTTGCCTCCAGGCTGCTGTTGCTAGACGATGCGGGGGCGGAGGAGGAGGAGGAGGAGGCGCCACCGATTGCTGTCGGCGCTGGTGGCGGGGGCGGCGGTGGTGGTGCCGCAAAGACGCCCGTCTCCGGCACCGTTTGCTCCCAGGTGCGATCGCTGGAGGCGCGGAACTGTGAATTGTACTGCGAGCGGAAGGCCTGCCGCATTGCCGAATAGCGATCTGTGGCGGGTCCGGCGCCCGACAGCGATCTGCTCGTCTCGCTCGCCGGTCCCTTGCCCGGCGCCGAGCCAGTCGTTGCGCCAGTCGCAGCGTTCCCGGACTGCTCACGATAGCCGAGGCCCATGAAATTGTTGAGGGGCTTGCGTCCCTTGCCCTGCTTGAAGCGTGAGCTGCGGAACCAGGAGCTCTTCATGGCCAACTCCATGAGATCATCGGGCACTGCCTGATCTGCTCCCTCCAGATTACGCACCAGATGCCCAGCAAACTCCTTATCCTTGTCGGTGACCAGGGTGTACGCATTGCCCTTCTCGCCGGCGCGACCTGTGCGACCAATGCGATGAGTGTGGGTATCAATGTCTCTGGCAATATCGTAGTTGATCACGTTGCGGATGTGGGGTATGTCCAGGCCACGGGCAGCGACATCGGTGGCCACTAAAATGTCGCACTCCTTGCGCTTGAACTGCATAATGACTTTGTTGCGATCCGCCTGATCCATGTCGCCATGGAGCAGCAGGCAATTGTGCTCCTTCAGCAGCAGATTGTTGGACACCGTCTCCGCGTCCGCCTTCTTCGTGACAAAGACGAGCACGGCGCCCTCGGAGAGGAACTTGACCAGATGGCACAGCAGCCAGTTCCACTTCTGCAGCGGATTTGGAAACACGTAAACATGCTGAGTAATATCCTGATTGGCCTCGTTCAAATCACCCTGGACAATGCGCACCGGATCGGTGAGTATATCGCGAGCAAGTCGCTCAATCCGTTTCTTGAACGTCGCCGAGAAGAGCAGCGTCTGTCGATCCGGACGCACATGGTTGCAGATGGAGCGCACCTGCGGCTCGAAGCCCATGTGAAACATACGATCTGCCTCGTCCAGCACCAGAAAGGTGACACGCCGCAGATTGGTCGCCTTCATCTTGACCATGTCGATCATGCGACCGGGTGTCGCCACCACAATTTCACAGCCCTGCTCCAGAGCTTTGCTCTGCTCCCACTTGGAGCCGCCGCCGTAACAGCACACCACATTGATGTTGTACACCTTGCCAAACTTCTTCGCCTCATTGTAGATCTGCAGCGAGAGTTCGCGCGTCGGCGCCAGAATCAGCCCAATGGGTCCATCACCTGGTCGCAGCTCACGCTGATCCATCAGGTGGGTGAGCAGGGGCCAGATGAAGGCAGCCGTTTTGCCGGAGCCCGTCTTGGCAATGCCGATTATGTCACGGCCGGAGAGAGCAGTGGGCACCGCCTGTGCCTGAATGGGTGTGGGTTGTGTGTACTCCGCCTTGCGCACCGATTTCAGCAGCTGATCATCGAAGCCAAAGTGGCCAAAGGAGCTCACCGGTTTCGGTGGCAGTGCGCCGCTGACCTTAACGCCGAGGGTACGTCGCAGTTCGCGCACCTGATCCTCGTCCAGCTGGGCGATGTCCTCGTGGGGCGTGTAAAAGTTGCGCTCGAAGGGTTCGTAGTCGATCTCTGAGTGATAAATGGGCGGCAGCGGATCAATGTCCTTCTTCTTGGGCGGCGCTATCGGATTGCCATCCTCGTCGTAGTCGATCTCCGGGTCGGAGCCTTCGTCGCGTAGACCGGCATTGGGATTCTCCTCCATGTAGCGATAATAGCTCTCCTCATCATCCTCGTCGTCAATGTCGCCGCGCACGCCCTTCTTCTCCAGCGGCGCTGAACTGCTCTTCTGCTGTTGCTCGGTCGCTGCACGCACCTTCTCCTTTTCCACCTGCTGATTAATGCCAGCCATGAACTGTTCCAATGGATCCTCATCGGATTCGGATTCATCAGGCTTAGCTGCTGGCGCTCCTGGCGATCCCGGCGCCGGTATGTATGCCTGCTCCAGCGCCGCCTTCTGCTGCTGCTGTGACGGCTCATCATCGTCGTCAAAGTAATCGTCGTCCATGTGCTGCTTCCGCTTGCCCACAAAATTGGAGGAGTTTGTGTATTGGCTGATGGACTCCAGCGTTGAGTAGCCGTGCTTGGATGTTGTGCTACTGCCTGTGCCGCCGCTGCTGCTGGTCGGTGCCACACCCAAGTTGCTTCCCCTGCCGCCCCGGTTGAAGCTGAAGCCGAATCCGCCACGGGCGCCTCCTCGATTATGACTCAATGCCGGCGGCGGTGGCACTGCACTCATATTGTTTCCACCGCTGGGCTGCTTCTTGTACGGAAAGCCGCCGCCTCCGATGCCGCGATAATTGCTCATGGCTGCAGTGGCTTGTCTGTATGTGCGTGTGTGTGTGTGTGTGTGTGTGTGTTTTCCCCTGGCGCTCCTTCGGCAAATCACGCTTAGAAATCAATACAACAAACGCGATAATAGAATTTGCAAAATATGCATTGTTGCCAACCTAATTAGATTTGGCGTTGCGCAGCACTGTCAATCAGTCGTGTTCATAACAATCGATAACGATAATTGCATCAAAAAAGGGAAAACATTAGGCAGTTTAGAATTAAAAAATGTCTTCAAGAGTAAGATTCCAATCCTATTATTATTTCAACAGCAAGCGACACGAATAACACTAAACGGATTGGAGAAAATGCGAGTCGCTTCTCAAATTACTAAAATAACAATAATAACAATAATGTTAAGCAACAGCTGTTATGCTATGGCGTTATCTGATTCTGTTATTAGCCAGTTAGCAGCTTTTTGGAAATGAACTAAAAGTAATAATCCTTCATTCATTTTTGACTTCGACACACTTTTTATTAAACCTTTGCTTAGACCATTTAGCAGATGACTTCATGAACCAATTCATTTATTTTTCCCTAGTAACTTACGACATGTTAATAACAGTTCGGCCAATGTTAAATTATTTGGGTGCCCACAACTGTTGCATGTTCATTTCCCATTGAAAGAACCACGAGAGCAAAACAGATAATAAAAATGGTCGAGAAGAGTGCAAAGGACTATGCAAAAATTATACAAAACGCCGATTTGGACAGGGAGGTAATTAATCAGACGATTTAGAGTTTTGCAGTTATTAATTACACGGCTAGAGTAATTGCAGATAAATCCACTCTGTACCAACATTGAGGATATGCTGGCGCGTCTGGACGAGTTTGAAACAGTCTTGAGCTCCGTAAGTCTTGCATAGGGAGAAAATACCCACAAGGATAATAACTAACTGTACATTAGGTGCGCGCCGAGACCAACGGTATTATGGCCAATCACGTGTGCAGCATTCTCAGCTTCAGCGATAACTTTGAGGAGCTGCGCAATCGCATCGACAACTTGGAACAGTTTGTCAGCACGGTCAGCGAGAACCTGAGCGAGGTGGAACGCTCTGTGGATGTGGCTGAGCAGGAGCTCAATATCACCGACTACAGCATAAGGGGACTGCTCTTTAAACCACTTAAGGCCAAACTATCCACCGTAGATGCAAGTGGAGGAGCACCATCTAAAACCAATCTGACAACAGAAGGCGATTTTCAGGCGGTGCCCATTTTCAAATCGGATGAATACTTTGGCATTGGAGCAACGGATCCGATCTAAGCATTATTTTAATTTATTTATTTAGTTAATAATTAGCACATCATGTTTTGTAAGCAGCTTTTAATAGATCTATATGAATTTGTATATTTTTATTTATTTTTCATATCTGGTTTTTTCGAGTTGTAACATGTCCAAGCAATTAACGTTAAGAGCGTAAAAGTTAAGGTTAAGTTACTTGGGCTTTTGGCTCTCCTTGCTTTCCTTGCTCTCCTTGCTCTCCTTGCTCTCTTCAGCGCTACTGCTGGATTGGGGTTTCTCAGTGGACTTGGACTTGCTGAAGAGCTCCGCGACGGGCACTGGATGATGACGCAGTGGACTGGGTGGGGTGTTGCTGACCAGATCAATACTGTGGGCATGCAGTTCTTCCACTTGCGGCTTGTCCTTTTGCTCCACCTTGGGCGCGGCTGTCGACTTGACTTGGGTGGGCACCGGAATGTCGCGGCGATTGCGCTGAACAGCGGCAGCAATCTTCTGGTGATCATGTTGCAAAGATTCATGGGCTGCAACACTAGCTGGCTTCACAGGTGCCGTTTGCCTTAGTTTCGCAGGATCGTGCTGCAATGACTCGTAACCCACAAGAGAATGAGGCTTGGCAGGAGCAGCCTGATCGTGGGCGTGGCCATCATGCTGCAAGGACTCGTGTGCTGCAACACTAGCTGGTTTCGCAGGTGTGTCACGCTTTGGCCTCGCAGGATCGTGCTGCAGTGCTGCATGTGCTTGGACGGAATGAGGCTTGGCAGGAGCAGCCTGATCGTGGGCGTGGCCATCATGCTGCAAGGACTCGTGAGCTGCAACACTAGCTGGTTTCGCAGGTGTGTCACGCTTTGGCTTCGCAGGATCGTGCTGCAGTGCTGCATGTGCTTGGACGGAATGAGGCTTGGCAGGAGCAGCCTGATCGTGGGCGTGGCCATCATGCTGCAAGGACTCGTGTGCTGCAACACTAGCTGGTTTCGCAGGTGTGTCACGCTTTGGCTTCGCAGGATCGTGCTGCAGTGCTGCATGTGCTTGGACGGAATGAGGCTTGGCAGGAGCAGCCTGATCGTGGGCGTGGCCATCGTGCTGCAAGGACTCGTGTGCTGCAACACTAGCTGGCTTCACAGGTGTCTCACGCTTTGGCTTCGCAGGATCGTGCTGCAGTGCTTCATGTGCTTGGACGGAATGAGGCTTTGCCGCAGCAGGAGTCGCAGCTTCATTTGGCAGCAGCACAACCTTATCGGCTGGCTTCGGATCGATGACAACATCCGGATTGATGGGACTGGGATGATCCAGGGTTTCATGCTTAACTTCAGTTGGTGCTGGAGCCGCAGTGCAAACGGCGCACAAGGCCACGAAAACTAACTGGAAATGCGTACAATTAGAAATTCAAATTATACGAAAAATTAATCAAAAGAAGTTTTAAGAGACGTACAAATTTTCTCATTGTTGCGGAAGCAGCAAAAACTTTTGTAACTCGAACTGAACTGACACGAAATGTGGTGCGAACTGTTGAAGTCGCTCCGTTGTCGTGGCATTTTATGGGAATATGACTGGTAGTGCCACCAGGTTAGACGCTGATGTTAACCAGCTCGTAAATTGATGCTAATTGCTGTACTAGCTGCCAAGTTTCTATATCAATATTATTGTTTATAGATATCTGTGTGTTTGTTTCCCCTATGGATGTTTAAAGATAGAGCGAGCTAATTACAAGCTTTAAAAAATCAGCGCAACATCTTTTGACATATACAAGTTGCTTTTTCTCAGTAACTATACTATATACGCTATAATATACGAGTATTTACTATACGTATGTATCTGACGATTTGAATGCGATTGAAAAGTGGCTCAAGGTGTTGCATGTGTTGAACTTGGCTTGGTCAGGTGAACAGAATATACATATTTAATAATAATTGTGAATAAACAAACTGTACATACGTATATCAATCATTACTGACATTTATCCGTGATGCTGGGATCTTGGGAAGCCGGCACGTTAGTCATCTGCATTTAGCACATCGTTGCTAAAAATACAAACGCTAGCAGCTCACGTCTATGAGGAGAAATTAGTGCAAATACTGAGAAGGCTAATTAAAATGCACACATTTATATGTATATAAATATATATATATATATTTGTGAAACGCCTATAATTACAAGCAGGGCATTACGTAAGACGACACCTTCGTGAATTGATAATTTATGTGGGCAGTACTGTACCAGTTAGGTTTCGCATTGTCGATGTGGCTGGATTACTTATGACAGTCAATTTATAAATTCAAATCGAGTAACGTTCCTGATGCTTCAGTGGATGCACAACGATTTTACAAGAAATATGTTTTGGCTAAATGTGTTTATTTCTAGCGCATTGGGTGTGTACACACTGTCCGTGTACAATCCAACAAAACGCGAATAAATTGTAAATATTGAAATAAATTAGAAGTAAAAACAGCAAAAATGCCAACAGAAATTGAAAATTTAAATCCGAGCGTCTACGACAAGATCAAGGAGCGACAAATAACAGCAAACGATGAGGACGAAAGCATTGTGGACCCCTTCGACAAACGAGAGATTTTTGGTGAGCAGAAAATTTGGATTAGGCTGTTTTTTCGATTTGAAAAATAACTCAATTGCCGTAGATCTCATAAGGAATATCAATGATCCGGAGCATCCATTGTCGCTGGAGGAACTGCACGTGGTGCAGGAGGAGCTGATAAACGTTAACGACAAACAGAATTCGGTGCACATCAATTTTACACCCACAATCCCCCACTGTTCGATGGCCACGTTAATTGGACTCTCCATACGGGTGAAGCTGCTGCGGTCGCTGCCACCTCGCTTCAAGGTGACCGTGGAGATAACGCCGGGGACGCATGCCTCGGAATTGGCTGTGAACAAACAGCTGGCGGATAAGGAGCGCGTCGCCGCTGCACTGGAGAATCAACATCTCGCCGAGGTCATAAATCAATGCATCTCGGCAAAGGGCTAAATTGCAAAGTGTGTTTTGTGTTTTTGTTTATGTCAATAGAAAATAGAATATATTTCTTAGCATACGCATTCGTGCAGATATGCAGCAACTTGTTGGGGGTCATCAAACTAAAGGCTACAGTCCTAACATTAACAAAGCGGGCTCTTTTCACAGGGACACAGCTAATGCTGCTTGCTTGGAGGCTTCAGATTGCCGATGATTTGTGTTGGATTTTGAGCGGGATTCGCTGAAGTGTTGCTTGCGGCAGTTTGCGGTTTGGTGGGATCGTACTTGAAGGTCTTCACTAGCGGCCCCTTGCCGGCTTTGGCAAAGCGAATCTCATCCAAACGCTGACGCTCCTCGATCTCCTTGGTGATCTTCATGTTGTCCCAAGCTGCAACAGATACGAATCAGATTAAATTCCAATAATAAAAATAAACTGTGCAACTTACACTCCTTCATGCCGCCTACGAAACCCTTCTTCTTGGCGGGCAGCGAGCTGGGCGCATGCACCAGCATTTTGTCAATTTTGAAGTAATCGCGCACAGCGGGTATCCGCAGCAGCGCCACCTGACCCAGCGAGATGAAGTTGCTGCAGGCCCAGTATGTTAAGATTGCGGCGGGGAAGTTCATCGTAAACGGAAAGATGACGATGGGCAGGGCGCGGAGCACATACTTCATGGTGTTCATGTTGGCCGCCGACAGACGAGCGCTGTCCGTGCCCAGTTCAATAGTTAGATATAGTGTGGCACTGGTTATCACGGGCAGTAGATAGAAAGGATCGGCCATTGTCAGATCGGTGAACCAGAAGAGGCCACCGTCCCGCATCGATTCCACCGGTGTGTTTGCCATCTGACGCAGGCCCATGAAGAACGAGATGAAGAGGGGGGCTTGGGCCAATGGTACAATCATGTTCTTCAGAGGATTGACGCCCTTTTCACGCATAAACAGCATCATCTCCTGGGCATAGCGGGCCGATTCGATGGCATTGCCGGACTGACGTGCCTCCGTCATTTTCAGCTGCAGCACCTGCATCTGTGGCATGCTGTTGCTCATCCGCGCCGAGTTGCGTTGCGCCAGGATGACCAGTGGGAAGATTAGGGTGCGCACACAAATCGTTCCGATTGCGATTGTGCCCCACCAGGGAATATCCCAGGTGCAGTGCAGAAATTCCATGCACTGTTGCACCATGCCCACCGGCGACCAGCCGCCCAGCCCAATGGAGGCAAACGGTGCTTCTCCTGAAGCATTTACCAGATTGGCAGCATCCAATAAGTTTTCCGTGGCTGGCACTACCGGCGCTTCTGGTATAGCGGGCAAGTCAACCAGTTCCTTCACTGGTCCTTCTGTGCTGGAGCTGGAGGCAAATCTGAGTGCTCCGGGCGCCACTGACGCGGAGGCAAAGAGCGGTAGTAGAGGTTTCGGCGGCACTAAGGCCACTCGCCTGTGCAGCTGTGTGCTCCAACAGCTGCTGCTGGTGGTGGTGATTAAGTGCATATCCCGACGAGTGCTGCACTGAGATTGGAGCATCTGCAAGGGATTCTTAATTGAGTATTGGGCTTCCACTCATCAGTCATAACAAACCGCGCTTTGCAGGTTATGTCATAAGGGAGACTGGCCTGGCGCCATTCGCCGGTGCTGTTGGCTGCGCTTACCTGTGTGGCACCCTTGTTGGATGTGGCGCTCATTGCTAGCGCCGCATGCGTCGACCTCCAGAGCTGCATTCGTTTAGCCAACATCTTGCACTAGGTTTTAATTTAAAAATTTACAATTTGACGCATTCGCGTTCGTCGTGTAGAAAGAGATAGCTAACTTTGTTCAGCACACAGATGATTGCAAAAACATCTGTTGTGCCAGGGCTGCGTGTTTGCCTTTGCTCAATTTTAGGTGCACAATCGATACAATTTATCGAATTTTTAAATTTGGTGTGTATGTGTTGACTTTTAACTGTTTTATTTTGAAAGCACTTTTATTAAGTCTAGGAAATAGTGATCAAATTATTATAGTTACATTTTCATTCGTATAGAATAATAAATACCATAAATACGAATGCGATATGCATTTCACTTTGTATATTTTCAATCATACTTAACGAGCAATAGGAAAAATGTTTATGTGTGAAAAACGGTTAGTAATTTCACCTAATGGGGAACTAGTAAATTAAAGAGACCAAAAGAAACAAGCGGCCACGATCAGGTGCAGGAATAATATTAAGAAGTCTATTAAAATTGCCCTTAACATGCCGTTTACGTGCCACCGAAAGAGTGCTGTTGATGGAGCTGCTGATTGAGCAGCAATAAAACTCGTGCGCTCTTTACGATCACAAGCGGGTAAGCGATTCTTTTCTCTTAACTTCAGTCGCGTTCAGACATTTGAGGTGATCAGTTGTGGTGCGCACGCGTAGCACTTGCACACCAATCGGGAAACAGTAAGAAGAAGACAGACTGAGGCGGCCGAATTCGAAATTGATACGTTTTTCAGTTAGTCGCGAGCGCTCCAGCGAATCGGTTACATCGTTGTGGTGAAGTCGGAATTAACAAAAGTTGCAATTTTCCATTGCATTTTGTTTGTCGTTCGGTTTTGTTTTTCTTTTTCTTACAATTGGGAGCTGCTGAGTCGCTGGCGCAGCTACACACATTCATACATACATGCTTACGTACATACATATATAGATACGTACTACCAAAGTTCTTTGCCGTCGTCGCCTGTCGCAGTTGCATTTTCAATAAACGCGTTTTCTTTTGGCACGTTGCGTGGGCGCCTTGCCATGTGCCTCTCTGCCTCGCCGCCTTCCTCTCCGCCTTCTTCTCCGTCTCCGTGTTTGTGTGCGCGTATTAGTTAATGTGTTTGTGTTGCTAATTAAAACAACAACAACATCAGAAGCAATAGCATCAGAAGCAAATGCAGCAGCTAGAAACGAGAAACGATAACTTTGACGCAAGCCATACAAAGTAATATCGATAAATGCAATTAAACTCATTCACAAATTGGAGCAGCAGCAAATGCAACATACGCAACAAACACTACGACAGGTGTTGGGCTGCCAGTATTTTTTTTTTAATTCGCTTTGCTGTGGTAAGTTACATTTTGAAAATTTAAATAATATTGTTTGTTTTTATTAGCTCATTGGCACGCAATAAATAACAATTTGTTATTTGCCTTCTCATTAGCATCTGCTGCTTGCATAAGGCGACACTTGTAATAATATTTATTGGGCGATCGACGCATTTCTTTTCGCTTCGCCACTATCCCAGCAAACTAGATCAATTACGCGGAACCATAATGCTGATAAGAAAAACGAACACCACCCGCCACCCCCTTCCCGGCACCTTGCTCCTGTTTGTCCACCAGCCAGTGCAGCTCGTTAAATGCTCAATGCTCAAGCTTTTCCAAACGAGTTGGCTTATGGACAAATGAAGATTATTGTGGCGCATAGTAAAAATTCATTTTCTTATCGAGCAACGACTCTTTTTTTTTAGAATATTACAATTTTTATCGTAATAATGCACTTACAAATTGTAATTTAATTTACCTGAGCTTTTGTTTACATTTCGTTTCTTAGATCTATAAATATATATGTATTATATATTATAATTATATCTCTGTTTATTAAATTGGTATAAGTTAAATACTATTTCAAATGATCCGAACTAAAAATCATTCGATTTCAGTTATAGATATATTTTTGACACTATCAACCTTGAAAACGAACTGCTCTCATTTTTTATTTATTCAATTTTTTTTTTTGTAAAGTAGCATTGCATTTTTTTTCGATGTCAAATATTTACAATCTGAATTTAGAACACAAATCCGTCAGCAACGATTAGAAGAGCCTCTCGACGGCAACGTAATTGTTATTGTTATTATTGTTGTTCGAGTATAGTTCGCAAAACTGCTGTAATCGCAAGACAAACAATTAATTAACGCAACAGCCGCGAGCAGTTTGCCAAACATAATCTTAGCTGACTCCCCCGCCACACCTCCCCCTCCCTATGAGGCCACATGGCCGTTTCGTTTCGCAAGATCAGAAAAACACTTATGGGCCACATTCTTGATTTTCGCATTATCGTCCCGCAGGGGCATTAGAGGACTGTCGATTTGGGCTCAGATCTTTGCCGATACAAATCAGATTCGGGCAACAACAATAAGTGGAACCCGGCTACCTGCCTTGCCAATTCCACGAAGTATTGGTGCTTAGGGTTATGATATATTCCAGAGATCCAGACACGGAGCCAGAAAGTCTCAACGCGCAATGTGCCTCAAAGCGGGCGGTTTAATTCAAATTGATTGAGTTTTCTTTTTTGTCTCTTTTTTCTGAGTCTTTTCTGATTTTTGGCAAACAATTTGAAGTGTCAATTTGTGTTTATAAAACCAAAATTATTTATAAAGCCGCTGGCCATCGCAAGTGGGCAGTGTAAACAGTTAGAAAAGCACACACATTTATGTATATCTATATTTATATATATATATTTATATATGTATGAGGCAAATAGATATTTGTGACTTGGTTCAGTTGGCTGCGAAGTCAATTGCCAAATATGGCGCACTTGTTTGTGTGTGTTTTAATGTCACACACACACTGAAACACACACACACTCGCACACACACTCGCACACATATTTGCACACATAGATAGTTGCACAAGTTTAGCTCTGCGTTTGTCAACATCTAAGTTTTTGAATAAGGAAATTCAACTACTTGTTTCGCCAAAAGACAGCAGCAAATAGTCAGCAAAGCTTTTTTTAGCTTCGATAACTTCTCACAGATATACTATATATACATATATGTGTATATACATTCTCTTATTCCCTTATTGCTTGAATAAGTGTTGAGATTTGCCTGTGTGTGAATTGGGCGCATAAATTTATTCGTTAATTATTATCTAAGCGCTCTGCTCTATAAGGTCAGGCCAACTGAAGGCAGCTGACTCCAGATAGGCTAAGAACTTTTACTTTATTTTCCCATAAGCAAAGTCAGGCTTATTATTATTATTTGTTTTTTTTTTCGACTGACTAATTCGTTGAAATGTTGACTAATTCAACCTGGGTTGCAGTCAACGGAATTGCTGAAGCTAATTTTAGAACAAAAAAAAAAAAAAACACAGAGTATGGTTTATAAAAAAAAAAAATAAAAGTGTATAAATTTAATACTTTTTTTTCGCATAATTATTTTATTTTACTCAGTCCAAAATCTTAGAACAAGTTTTGTTTTTAATTATTTCTAACTGATCTCTTTCTTGAAACATGAAACAGGGCGCTAAATTCGAGTCTGATTGAAGCAAATGATAAGTGAATTGATTATTGAAGTATATAATTGATTGCCATGCTTTGTAAGAATTGAATTTAAATATATGTTTATATTACCCGCATAATAAGCTATATGTTGGAGTGCTCTCACCCCGTTGTTATATTTTTCGCAAAAAATGCCATAATAATGTGAAAGATTCTTGAATACTTTTAAAAATTACTTCTAGGCATACTCAATTATAATGATATGAGTGTACAAATTGTTAAATTGCTCGACGACGTGGTCAACTGATCAATGAATCACAATACTATATTTGTCAACTCGGACAGGTATCACTGTACAAGTTTTTGAAACTCCATGTGAGTTGTTGCACTTGCCCTTTGGGTTGCCCACTTGGCGCGATTTCTTTGTTTTACGTCAACAAACCAAATCGAGTATACAACGTGAAAAGAAGAGAAAAAAACAACAACAACAGCAGCAACAACAACAAGAAAATACTGCAAATAAATATCTGCCTCGCGTAACACGCCGTCCAACCTACAACGTTGTTCTTTACATTGGCAGCAGCTGCTGCCGCTTAGAAACTAACCACATAGCAACAACAACAAAAACAACAACAACAACCAACACAAATGCATTGCTTCAGTCTCAGTCTCAGCCTGTGCTTCTGGATCTGCTGCGGCCTCTGCCTGAAAGCAGCCGCTTGTTTAATATGCAAATGAGCGCATAAAAGCAATTCATTTGCAGGGGCAGGGCGCACACTGAGGGATAGTTAGAGAGAGAGAGAGAGAGGGGAGTGATATTTGTTAAACAATAAATAAAAATGGCAAATGCAAAAAAATATACACACACACACACACACACATATCGAATAACATATAGTTAAGTATATAATTGTTATTCAGTTGCTGATGAAGAGGATGCGCTGTTGGCAACTGAATTGCTAGTTTGATTTTTGATGTGCTGCCCACGCAGCAGCAGCAATGATTTGTGTTGCCACTAAGCGATAATTATGCGAGCGCATACGCCGCGTATGAGTAATTTGTGTGTATGCAATTAGAAGCAAGCGCCGACTGCGACTGAGACCGCGACAGTGTGTTGAAATGTTCAAATGGCAACAATTAATCGCGTATAAAAACAATAACAACAACAACAACACCACATTAAAGAAACCACAAAACGTAATAACAAATGCGGCCAGGCAAAAAAAGAGCCGAAGAGAACATTATGAAAAAATAAATAAAAATACAAGAAAGAACGGTCAACTTGAGCACACCGAAGTTAACATACCCTTGCAGGTCGCAGTCAAACTGACGAAATCTATATTTTAGAAAACCCATTGTTCTATTGATATTTGAATACAATCCAGCACTGACATATATGCTGCCAGCAGCTTTAACTTTCATTAGGTTGGATACAAAAAGTATATTTCTAAAAACCAATATTGTCTCTTTCGAAAAACCAGAGGATTCCTTTTCTTAATTTTAAGCCACGTTTTTTCTACAAGTTTTTTCTTATATGTATACACTCTTAAATTAGATTTTTTGTTCCTAATATTATTATTATACCTCAGTATTTAAAGACATTTACAAACATTTTAAAAAGTTTCGAATTTGGGACCCTTCGTTCATGAGTTGAATGACTTCCCACAGAGCTATGCGACCTCTAACGCAGACAGCAGCTAAACTTAAAGATAGCTGTTCAGATTATCAATTTCATTATTTTTTTCCACATTGTTTTTACATTTTGTAGAGGCATTTTCTATAATAAAAATATATAATAGCTGACTGAAACTAGTTCGCTTAGAACACGCGGACTCGTCTGATTTTGATTAACATATTTAATATTTATAGATTCCGAAATGTCTCCTTCAATGCACACCAAAATTATAATACCCTCGGCAAGGGTATAAAAAATAACAAATCCAAACAACTTGACAAATGCTGTGGGTGTCGCATGTAGTACTTGTTGCTGCTGTTGTTGTTGTTGTTGCTGTGCCCACGTTTAAAATTAATAATAAAGTACGCAGCACGAAAAACAACAAAAACCATAAAAGAGTTGGCACTGAAACGGCAGCTGTAAGAATTTTCGTTGTTATTCTGATTGTCGCTTTTGTCGTTGTTGTTGTTACACACGCTGCATACATAAAATAAAACCTTAAACACCAATTTTTTGGAGCAGTAGCAACAGCAACAGCAGCAGAAGAAGAAGAAGAAGGCGGTTGCTCATCAAATAGCCATAAATCAGCTAATTTAAATGTGTGTTTTGTGTGTTTAAAGCGAGCTGCAAGTGGCATGTAAAAGGTGTAGATAAATAACCGTAAATAACAATCAGAGCAGCAGCAACAAAATGAACTTCATTTAGTGCTTCACTTGCAACACTTGACAAAGTCGGAAATGAAACAACAACAACAAAATTTGTGTATCTATTAAATAACTAGCCGAGCCGAATAGGCAATAAAGTTAAGAAGAGTTTCTTAAGTGTGCTCGGCTAAGCAAAAGAAATCATAAGAGATTGTAAGCTGGCTATTGCCATATATGTCAAAAGAGGTTCAATCGATTCTAATCGGACACTGCGTCGTATGCGTAATTCAAATGCTGACCCATTGCTCAGAAGAGCCGCCCACACGCAGCAGTTTAAACATAAATTACTTGAACAGAGGCGGGCTAGGAAATAACCAAAAACACTAAGACGTCAGCAGCTTATAAGTTTGTTGTATTATTGTCGTTGCTGTTGCTGGTGATGTTGTTGCCATGTCCATTTAAGCCTTGCCAATTTTGGCAACTTGTCGGCCACTTGGCGCTTTGCCGTTTTGCTGATGATTTTACGCCTTTCAGTAACGCTTGAGAAGAGCAGCATTTCAGCATTTGAGCATTTGAGCAATCGCGAGCGATCGCGAGACCGCCCATACAATTTATTTCCCATATTAATTTATCATTTAGAAACGATTAATGTTATATAAATTAAATTGCGCGCCCAAAACAAATTAAACTAATAATAGGAAGCGCTTTTCACGCTTCGTTCGTATTTTCATTTTATTTAATTTGTTGTAGAATTGGCTAATTATTGACTCGGTCTCGTTGGCTTTGTATGAAGCCGACATATGGCCGACATTTACCTACCTATCTACCTACCTGCTTGCCAATGACCAATAACTGGCCAATGACTAAATACACATTTATTATTTGTTTGCACTTCCGGCAAATGGTCTGCGTTTATTTGATTGTTTTTCGGTTTTTCTTTATTTTTTCTGCTTTTTTTTGTTTTTTTTGGTACTGCCAACTTTCTAGGCTGCTCCCTTCATTAGGTGGCTTTGCCAATTTCTAGGGCAACTCTGGCCATATTTAGCCGTCTCGCGGTGATTGCCTTGGCCCGCCTTGTCAACAGGTGAAATTTGTTATGCGCCCGCCTAATTTGTTTGCTTCGCCATTTTGCATAATTTTTCCATCTTCCATATACAAATTTACATTTTTTGATATATAAATAATGCCTCAATATTATGTCAAATCAGCAACGAAGGTTGCTAAATAATTGAGCACAAATGGGGGAAAAAATCAGTGTTAAAAATGTGTCAATTTATTTGTAAGACGGTTCGATCAAGAATTGGTGAGTTTATTTTATCCATACTTACTATGACCAACTCTATATAGAGAGCTAAGAAATCGGTATGAAGTGGATATAAATATGCGACTAAATTCCAATTAGCATTTGGAGTTGTGTTCCTTTCGAAAGACCAGATAAAGGGAAATAATCGTGATTTGATATCTGTTAGATATGCTTAACAAACAACCGTAAAAGAAGATAAATTCGTTAAAGAAATGTTAATGATGCGCTACTTAAAAGTCCATAAGAAGCTGTAAGTTTTATTTTATTGACATGACGTATTTATTAGAATCAATTTGAAGAACTCATCAAATTGGATTCAAAGGCCGTCAGAGATCTTCAACTTGCCAAGAAGTTGTTATTTAAATTTTAATTGGGCTCCTCACATTGATTACTACTAAATCAATTTTAGGTACTGCACGTATTACTTAAGTAGCTCATTAAATTCCGTAATTGTGTGCATAACATTTTATCTAGTTATGTCTGCGCAATGATCAACTCGAGGTATTTGAGATTTGTCAAGATCGCAACTCAAGAATTTTAATTAACCTTACCCCCGTGGAGACAATTTAAACCATTCACGTAGTTAAAGTTGGCTCGTTAAATTACATAATTATGTGCATGCCTTAAGACGTGTTATCTGCGCAATGATCAATTTGAGAAGAGCAAAGTAAAAACAAAAAATATCGCTTTGTGCCATGCATAGCTAATGCTGTTCATTCTTTATTGCCCAATTGTGAAGTTTAATGGTGTATAAATATTTATTTGATTTGGTTGCGATGGAGGGAGACAGAGAGAGAGAGAGAAACAGAAACAGAGAGAGAGAGAGAGAGTTCGGGGAGATCAGCAGACACATGTCGTGGAATCTTGTGCTCAAGGTCAGAAGCAGACTTCTTGGAATATCAGAAACAGCAGAGATGATGCGACGATGATGTTGCTAAATGCCTCGCCTGCATTTTGGCGCATTATTAAGTTTGCTGAGAATTTACGAGCAGCGGAAATTCTCAGCTAATCTCTGCCGGCATTAGTTCGAGCAACTTGTTTACACTCCAATCCAACACAATCCGATTTATTTCGTTTCAATTCATTTCGATACGATCGCTCTCTGCGAGTGTTTTGGCTGCTGCTCAAGTGTTTTTTTTTTTGTTTGCGGCGGCGCCTTTGGGCCTGGGCCCGTTTGTCGTTTGTCTGATTTGCGGTTGCGGTTTTGGTTTTTTTTGCCTCGAGAATTCTGTTTAAGCCAAAAACAGAAAAAAAATCTATTCGTCTATTGATTTGCATCTATATTGCCAGGCACTTAAGCGGGGAACTTGTTTCACCTACATTATTTTTCGTTTCCGCAGCTGCGTGTGCGGCTCGACTCTGCTCCAAGTGCCATTTGTATCTGTAGCTCATGTCTTTTGCTCGCATCTATCTATCGACTGCTACACTGTTCGAAAAATACCCATTCATTATTGCGTGTTCACGCAGTCCGTGGCAAGAATTGTATGTGGGTCCAAGGTTCGGCGCCCATTTGAACTTTGGATACGTGTGCCCAAAGCTCTTTAGCATTCTGACGGATTAGCGGTGCGTGGCTGACGCTTCCATCAAAGCAAAGAAAAAAAATAAAATAAATAACCCTCGCCTCATTATATTTGTCATCGATCAATCGGCGATTGCACAGTGTGAACCACCCAGCCAGATTGTGGGCCAGTTGCGGAAGCCACCAAGCGCTGGCCCCTGCAACGTTATAAACAAATAATTTATGCGTATTACAATAATTCAAAGTGCTGCTTAAATAATGCACAGCAAGCTGGCTCTTGTGGCTTAAAAAGTGCGTAAACTTTTCTCTTGTTGTCGTTGTTGTTGTTGATATTTCTTATTTGTGGCTTCCCCATAAATCCCCCAAGTGAGAAACAAAGCTCAAATTGGCTAAGCCAATGCCGTTTTGAGAAGTGATCGTGCGTGCCGGGAATGTGTCTGGCAACTGCTCACAAAACAACAACAGCAACTAAATCTGCAAATAAATTAATTTATTTTCATTAAGCTCAGCGTTTGTGACCAAGGTGGTTGCGGGTGTCGTGCATAAAGCAAAAAGGGTCTTCAAACCATTAAAACACAGAACTCAAGGCCAAATTTGGTGAGTCGTAATTTCGACAACAGCATTTTAGCTCCAGTTAATTGATTGTTAACACGTAAGGTGCGAAATATGTATAAAAATGTTGGCGATACTTAATCAAATTATGCACAAAATGTAAACATTGAATCTGGATTGATGACCGGGAATACACGCTTGATAATCATTAAGCATTTCAGAAGTTACATATGATTAGCCACATTCGTTTAATGTCAAGCTTTAATCGATCATTATCATAAAAATTATTTGTTACAAGCAAGATTTTAACATACAAATTAGAAATTTAGAATGATAAATTCTAATGGGAAACCGGATTAATTTCCGAGAACGAGAGAATTACCATTTTTCAATTTGAACATCGTTGAAGTAAACAAGTTTTAATATCCCGACAACAGAGAATGAGACTCTTATTTGAAGAGATGTTAAATTTTATTAATATAAATGATTGTTAAAATATGTTTTTCGCTGGCTTCAGGTCAATTCAAGAGAGACTAGCCCAGGATTTTTTTAAGACGATTTACATTTGTCAACGTTTTTACGGCTTAAACGTAAGAAGAGTATTCGATAAGATATGTATTTGAAGTGCTAAACCTCAGCACAATTAATTGCAAAGTTATCAATTTCTTTGATGACTCTTTTTGTGTGATTCCAAAATCAAACGGGCGACGTTGGGTCTAACTCTATCGGTTGGGGCATTTATGGGTCATGCTACCCAAAAACAGTCAGGCAGCTGCAGCTGACGTTGATTGAGACTGAGTTCAGTGCTTCAGTGCCTCAGCAATTGGTTGGCTATGCGCAACACGTACGCGGATATCCGTGCTCAATCCGATACCCAAATCCCCCCAATTGTAATTAAACACGCTAAGCGGGTGTGCACTGGACGAGAGAGAGAGAGAGAGAGAGAGAGAGAGAAAGAGAGATAGAGATAGAGATAAAGAGGGAGGATATGGAAGTGGGAGCTGCTAGTGGCCCGCAGGGTAAGTCAGTTAACGGCGCCTATCAACTGGCCCATCTATCGCTTCATACATATGTGCTTCATCAAATTGAAATTATGCACGCAGCTGATCGACAGCCAGACAGTTAGACAACGGTGGGGAGGGAGAGCTCATGCCCGCTTATGTAATGGTAGTGCTTCATAAGTCTGGGAATGGGAATGGGAATTGGAATTGGAAATCAACAACAACAATAACAACAACGACGACGCTCTGCTGACAATTGAAGACAGCTAATAACTTTGACGAACAGTGAGCAAAGGCCCATCGCAAAACTCAATTCCCAATTCCACAGATCGTTGATCATTTATCGTTGAGCTGCCTCTCTGGGAGACATGCAAACACTTCCTCGAGCATCGAAGTTTTCAGTTTCAGTTTCAGTTTTATTTTTATTTTTTTATTTTTCCATGTAACAGCTATGAAAATAATTTACACAAATAAATCAAAGTCATAAAATGCAGCTCAAGCTGGAGCAGTCCTGACGATCGTCGACTTAGTTGAATTGCATGATTGGAGTTTGAAGATCCGCGATTTGCTGTTACAATGTTTAAAGTTGTTAGTTTTGTTGCATTTGTTGCATTGGCGTGTAGCTGCTCATTGCAGCTACTTGCTATCGCATAAAAGAATTTAATGAAATTTAATGACAAGTTACTCGATTGCAGACACGATCCGATCGTTTGTCTACACTTTTTGTTGCAATCGCTGCGCTGTGGTTGCTATAGCTATTGCAATTGCTGTTGCGATATGAATATGAATTTGTCTCTAGGACATTTTCGCAATTAATTGAATTATCGTCGTGAATGGCAAAAGGCAGCCATCGATTTGGTTGGACGTTGGACGACCAACACTGGGATCTGTTTATTGTAGCCGTTTTCTGTGTTGGCCCAAACGAACAATTGGCAGATCGCCGCCGATCTCTGTCTAAGCCTGGCCCCTATAGCTGACTTATGCGCGGCACGTTTTATGGCATTTTGGTTGCAAGAATTCTATATGGCAGTCGACCAATCGATCGATTGATTGTTGGGGTGTGGCACACACACTCGCATACTGACGATTCACTTGCCACGCTGCAAAAGTCACTGCTCGTGTTAAGGTTAAAACAAAAACCCGTCAGAGCTATTAAATTCTGCCACGCTCCATTAGATGAGGCGACTGCGCAGCTGACGGCGCTGTCAACGTCATTTACGCCTAATTAAACAAATTATTGCATGTTTATGCTGCAAGTGCTGGCAGCAACACCCAGCAACAGCATCAGCAACATCAACAGCATCAACCACACCAACAACTACAACTAACAAATTCAAAGCGATTCGCCTGCGCACGTTGCGCATACGAAATGTGGCCCAGGAAATCTCACAATGAAATCTTAATTGTAAGACAATCGTCATTCCCAAAGAAATAACACACACACATTGTTAATAAATAGCGCAAAACGCAAGCAAAAGCAACGTTAGCAAGACAATGCAAGCAACAACAAAAAACAACAACGAAAATTGCAAAAAAATATTAAGTTACAAGTTGGCTTACAAGTTCACGAGCCAACAACAACAATGAGTGGCAAATTACATGTCTGCAGCACCGAAACTGAAATGCTCTGGCAAAATAATTCAAAAGATATTGTTATTTATATTAAAAACATGATTTTTTAAAACATAATTAAAAATAGTTAAAGTTTTATGTATTAGAGCTATTTTCGGGTTTATTGATATCAAGATAAGCGAACCCAAAAGGCGTATTCCAAAAATCGATTGGCAAGCAACGCTCTCTTATACATACATTTTTTCCAGTTCTAACCTGTCTTATATTAAGATCAATATCTATGAAATTAATAATATTTTTTAACAGATTATTTCAGTAGCAATAATAATTGCAATTCTAGATAATTACAAATGATAGAAATTCTTAAAGAAAAAATGCATAATAGAATCATTTAAGTGCTATCGTCCAAAGTTTGATGGCTATTAAATAAAAAAATCTTAACTGTGATTGGGTGATATGTATGCTGTATGTGTTAAATTACACAATAATTATATTTTTCCACAACTTCATTAGTAGATCGTCTTATTAAAGCTTAATTAACAAATGAAACAAAAAGAGATATAATTGTTGCTAAAGCTATGCATACACATATTCACATACATCTTTATCTCTTTGCAAGCTGCATGTTCAACTTGTGATGCCCTGCCTGAGGCTCAAGATACAGATACAAATGTATCTATGCACAGAGTACTTTATAGTATCGAGCGACAACAAAGCAAAGTAAGACACAGCAAATGGCGCTGTGGGCGATTCGGCTGCCTGGAGATCACTGATCTGTTGCCTCGCTGTCCTCGTCTTTGTCTCCCATTTTGTGCGTGTGTGTGTGTGTGTGTGTGTGTGTGTGTGTGTGTGTGTGTGTGTATGTGCGTGTGCCCCAAAAAGCCAACAACATTGGCCAACTAATTCGCCTGTCACGTGGCGCTGGCTGCGCTTAAGCTGAAATGGGAGCAATCTGCGCAGCTAATTTTCAATGTGCAGCGCACTCATCTAGTTCAAGTTCGAGTTGGCACTGTGAGTGCGTGTTGCCATTGCGCAAGCTGTATTTTAGCCAGGCCAAAAGGTAAAAGTGGCACACTCCCCACTCAATTGAAAGCTCAAGACCTTTGGCAAAAAAAAACAGAAAAAAAAACAATGCCTGCACTCGCTCGCTGGCCTTTAATCTCTGACTCGCTGCCATTTGGCTGGCAATTTTCGCGCTTGTCATTTGATATCTTACTATTTATTTGTTATACACATTTAATTTATGCATTTGTTTGTGCTTTGTTTAAACAACAACAGGCAGCAAGTGCAGCTGTAGCTGTCTAGAGATCTGCAAAATGTTGAACTTACATAAATGGCAGCTTGTTTCCGAGTTGTGCTTCTAACATAATTAAACCAGATACGGTTTACATTTCAATGCCAAGAAAAGTTCGACAATGGGCGTGGTGGACAAATTAACAATGATTTATTTAGTGAAAGCAGTCTGTACTAAGTACTTGCGTATTTATTTGTATATCTTATCCCAAATCTAAGCTTATAGCCAAGTTGTAATGTGTGATTCACCAACTAGCACGTAGGCGCATTCACAGTTATAAACTCGTCTAATCTCGGCGCTAAATATAGCCACAAGATTTTTGGAGTAGATAAACATTAGACGTATGATGAATGGCGCATGCGGAAATACAATTTTGGATGCGCCACAGCCCCGAAAACCAATCAGCCACAGTCAAAGATACAAATGTATCTGAAGGACAAATACCTGAGCGTGAGTACCACGCAAAAAACTGTGGCAAGAATCGCACCCACCAAGCAGCAGCAGCAACAACAGCAGCAGCAGCACCTAAAACTTAGCTGACTAATCAGATATAGAGATAGAGCCACGGAGACCTGATCTCTTTGCTGAATGAAGTGAGGAAAACAATTTGCGCTCATGATGGAGGAGCCCACACACACAGAGTAACTGAAAAATCAAATAACACGAAATGCGGCAACGGCAACTGAAACCACCAGTCAATGTCAGCTATCAGTGGCGGCATCTATGGGGCTGCAGCTGAAGCTGCGATTCAGACTTTGAACACACACAAATAATAACAATAATAACAAAAAGTATTTGAATCACATTTATCTATGTTTGTAGGCATAGAGAGCGAAAGAGAGAGAGAGAGAGAGAGAGCGACAGAGAGAGAGAGAGAGAGAGAGCGAGAGAGAGAGAGAGGTGCCGGCAGGCAGGGGGCTTTTTGTGTTGGCCAGTTGAACTTTTATATTTTGACAATTCAAAGTTAAGGTCAACAAGGGATTTGAAATGCTGCATTGCGTGGGTTATGTTTTTGTTCGGTGCATTGAACCTCATTTATGTTGACCACAATTCAACTCAACCGAACCGAACCCGAACCGAGCATAATTAGCGTTCATTGTGCGCAGACGGCCCTGAAAACCGTTTCAATGCTTTTTTTTTTGTTTTTTTGCGCATACCGCAAGATTTTTGGCACTCGTTATTTCATTAGCCATTTGGAGTGTGTACCAGGTGTGTGTTTGCTGTTTGCAATTTGTTCGCTTGTTAGCTGTCATAAGAGCCAAACATATTTATGCACTTTACAAGAATTTCGAACAAGTCTCCAGCCAAGTGCAGCTGTAACGTTTATGCGATTTACATACGTCTATTTACAGCGTGATATTTGTACCGGACTTTATTTATTTATTTATTTATATATTTGTCGAGCTCAATATAACTTTCGCTTTTCTAGCGTTGTGTAAGCGTGCATGAAAATTGCCCATTAGCGCCTCATCTTTTATAGGCTTAAGCACACACATACTGACACACACACACACACACACACACACACACACACACACACACACAGACGCTATAACTAACCTGTTCCAGTTTTCATTTCACACTTGCTCGACGATTGCGCAAAATTCACAGATCCCATTGAAAACCCTAAAGACAATACCCAAAAAATAGAAATTACTCACTGCATTTGCTTTTCACACATTTCACGGAGTTTCCAATTGCATATGGGCATTGTTATGTCTACTTAAACCAAATGTGAACTCATCTATGTGAACATTCATTCATAAATTCTCATCAAGGGAGTCACTGTTGCCCCTGCCATCTCCCCACTCCTGTCAAATGTCAACAAGCGCCACGCGGCGTTCTGAATGAGGCCTAATGAAGAAGTCGTGGATAAGTGGACAACCTTTAAAGCGTTCCTACATTTGTGCGCGTGCATGTGAGTGGGGGTCTATGTGTGCATCAGAGATGACAATGTGACGAAAGCAGCTTTTCTTAATTTTTATGATATGGTATAACAGTTCTTAAATCAACAACTTCATCAATTCAGGCATAATCAATCTTCGCTTCAATTGAGCAAATTATACGAATTTTCATATTATATTTGACTTGGCTGACTTGTGGATTCTACATATTTAAAAAATATCAAGCGTATATATAAATAAATATATATATATTTTTTTATACTCTTGTCGAGGGTATTTTTAATTTGTTTTCACATTTGCAACAATTAAAAGATGAACATACGAAAGATGACTTTTAAGTGACATGTAGGTCAACGTCTAACTCGACCAAATAAGATCGAAGAAATGTAGATATAAGGGTATAATCTTCGGCCTAAGATGTCTATCTATCTCTTTTGTATTAAAATAACGTTAATATATTTGGGATATTGAAAGGTTATAAAACATTGACTAACTAAGTATTTAGATATTTTTGAGAGATACATAAAGATGTTAATTGTAGAGATATTTAGAATGAATTTCGGTTAAAATAGCTAAAATAGATGAGGTCTTTCCAATGGTTTTTAAATAGTTTTCTTTAAACATTTTTTATAGAGCTGCCTCTCTAGACAGTTTCCGCTCACGGTCGCAGTGCACGGGCTCCCCACTGCAGCATTAGCATAAGAAAAACCCATATCTAAATTTGTGATTATATGCATACTTATTTACGAGATGTTTGCAACTGAAGCTTGCTGGTGACGAGCTTTGGTTGGGCTTTGTGGTCAGTTGGAGCACACGACGAAGTCATCGTCGTCAAAATGTAAAACCTACGCATTTTATTTATATTTTTTTCTACTCATTTACTTTTATTTTTCTCTCACTACTAGCCGTGGGTTGCTTTTTATACTTTTTTTTTATTTATTTATTTTTATTTTAGCTGTAGTCAAATGTTCTTTTGTTAACCGCAAGCGCATACAACAATAAAACATTTAAAATGTAAAATTTACCTGGTTGCCTTTGCCGTTGATTGCTGTTGCTTTTTGGCAGTTTGGCAGATGTCGAAGACGCCCACGTTGCAAGTCCAACTAACTGAATTGCTTGACCAGCTGTGTAAGCTGAGTGTTAATTAAAGCATTAATCGTTTCGCACGAATGGGCGTACTGTGCCAGGCCCAAATTGCTCAATTTGCAAGCAACTTGACCTTCAATCCATGCACTTCAACCTGACATGTGGCCGATTTATCCTCAAAAAATTGTTGTTGTTAACTTGGCCAGCTCAAGTGCACGTAAGTGGCAAGGAGTGGGGCATAGAGGAGCGGAAGCAACAAGGTACGGGGCGGAGAGTGTTGTCTTCTACTCGTTCCATGAATGAGTCGCATCGATTGCATTGAATTGAATTGTGTGTATTGCAATCGCATACAATGAGTTATAAAGGCAATAAAATGTATCCCAATTTCAAGTACGCGACATCTCTCGACTTGGCTTTTGTATTTTTAGCGCATATTGGAAACATATCAAAACGAACAACGTAAAGCAGCCGCAACAGCAACAGCAACAACAAAAACAACAACAATCAACAACTGCCACATGGAGCTGTAAAGATGTTTTTACCGATTTTAGAAGTCATAAGGTCAATGCTGAGTGCGCCAAGCGCCAAGATCGTGTTTTGATTGGGAATCGCTGTTGTGTTGCGTCTCGCCTCGGTTGTTGTTGCCCCGTTGTAGAAGTTGTTGATGTTGCCTGGCGTCGTCTCTTGTCAAGTGTTATGACTCGTCCAATCCGGCTGTCCAATCTGTCTGCGTTAGTTTAAAGCTGCAGCCAACAAAGCGGCTTCACTGTGCTTAATGCGCTTGGTTCCCAGACAGATCCAAACATGATGTTTTTGTTGTTGTTGCCGTTTGTTGTTGATAAGGCAACATCAGCAACAACTCAACAGTGAAATGAATATGAACATGAAAATCAAAATGAAGTTGCTCATAGATTAAAAAAACATTTTTAGATCATGCAAGTCGAAATTTATGATTGTACTTAATGGACAAATTGTATTTAATCCGCAAACTCTGAATTTAAACACACAGTGCAATTTGTTGTTTTAATTTTCATATAGTGCTTAGAATCATTAAACATTTTACATTTATTTTTAATTCGAAACTTGCATATTTTAGAACTACAAATTTATTGATTCAGTATTTCGATTTAAAAATTTAATAAAGTAACACCTAAAACCCTGACCCGGAGACATAAAAAAAATATGTTTATATTTTCAAAGCGTTTTATTTCCTTTTCCAAATAAAATGTTTATAAATAATGTATTAGAAGTATTTTAAAATATTCTGTCCTTACAATTTTTTGGTGTAGTTAACGATCTTACTTTAATCCGAGTGCTTTGTTAAACTATTAAAATGCTAACTTACTAATTCTTCTACTGCTTTAAGTTGTGCCGTCACCGCTGGTATTCAAAATTAATGTAACCTTAATTGATATTCAAACTATTAATGCTTTGAGAAACTTAAATCATCATAATCTCCGCAGACCTTCACGAGTGCAGTGAGGGTGCAAGATTTTGCATTGTGCCGGTCAATGTTGCATTTAAAAATTTGTGTAGCTAAATCAACGAACTTGGATTTATCAATTAATAGCCAGTTATTGTGGTATTGTTAAGTACAAACACTTTGCTCAATGACCATTTATTTTAATGTTTGTTGTGGGACAAAGCGACAATTGCAAATTCGTTACGGCTGCCGCCTGCAGCTAGTAAAAATCCAATAAAAGATTATGAAAATTGTGCAGTCAGCAATAAAAACAGCAGCACCAACAACGCCTACGCCTTAAATCGAAAAAAATAAAATAAATAAATATAGATTCGAACACTCCCATAGAAAATTAATAGAAAATGAGCGACGGCTACTTTGAAGAGGCTGCAGCTCCGTTTGCTACAATTTGCTACAGGTGGCAGTAACAACAACAACAACAACAACAAGCAACAGAAGCAATAGCAACAAAAGCAGCTAAACGACCTTGCGCTTATTGCAACAGTTCTGCTGGCGTCGCTGCTTACGTCGCTGCTGGCGTTTTGCTGTTTACATATTTGTAAATCTGATCATGTTTACTTTTATATTTGTTGAATCTCGTGTGCTGCTTGTTGTCTCATGTCAAGTGTCCTATGTGGCGTATGCATAATTTGTGAACAAGCCCCGAAAGCAATTTTGAATTGAAAATTGATAAACTATTTGAGGCATTCCCAAATGCACTTTGCACAACATTTAATCACATTAAGCGCAGCAGCTGTGTGAACAAACGGCCTGTGAATTTGTTAAAGAGCCCGAGCATAATTTATACTCAACATTCATTATTAAAATGTCGCTAGACATTGAAAGCGACAACAGCCGCACGGCCCGAGAAACGAGACAGATGGTTAGACAGAGAGACAGTGGGACAGTGAGACAGTGGGATAGTGAGATAGTGGGATAGTGAGACAGTGAGACAATGGGACAAACAACAAACCAAACGTTCGCTGAGAATTGAAAAGTTTTGAAATACGTGAATTATTACTTGCACTTTAACTTGGCTTCGAGCGAGGCGATGACGATGAAAATATTTTACAATCTCAGCGCCTGCCAATTTGTATGCATGTGCGCCGCAAGGTGTGTGTGTGTGTGTGTGTGTGTGAGTGTGTGTAGTTGACATTTTATAGACGGGCGACGGCGACACCGAGTCGCCACCTGTCGCTTGTCTGAACTGGGGGAGGCGGGGTGGTGTGTGGGTGCAGAGGACAACTTCAATATGACAAAGCCATTTGCGCCTGTCAACGCCCCGCAATTGTCTCCGGTTGGGCTTTAAGCCAAGATAAATGAGTAGAGGCTGAAACTCCAAAAACTCGAAAAAAACTCCAAAAGGCAAACAATCCAAAAGCAAAAACCGACAAAAGAAAAGATCTTTGCACCTTTGACAAAATTCTAATTAGTCTCAGAGCTGCTCTTTCTTTTGAGTTCATTAACATTTTAGTTCACATTTCGTCATGTGTGTGTGACTGAGTGTGTGTACTGTTCTCAGACATTTCCGACGGGTCGTGCTGCCAACTCTGTTTACATTTCAATTAAACTCGCATTTTTCAACAAATTGACAATAAATACCTGGCCAATATTACCACATTCGACTAGCGAACTACGTCTCTGGGCCTAATGGAACCAGTTTAGCCGATAAGCATTTAATTTATCGGCCCAACAGGCTCGCATATATAGCCCATTCATACATACAAACATTTATACATATCGGTTAACTATATATGTGCATATATAGAGAGCTTTGGCTGCTCAAACTGTTGTGCGGGTGTTGTTTCGATACAAAATTTAAGCAGCAGCTTTAGTACACTATTCAACAAAGTTGTTCTTGCTTCGTAAAATTACGAAAGTTGAAGAAATTCCAATAAAAATAAAGTTGATTTTAAATATATTAAATATTTGTATTTCTTTTTGTTCAGTGAATTTAAATATGTCAAAACTCTTCAACTAAAGTCTATTTGTTAAATTTAGTCTTTGTTTTGGCTGAAATACAAAAATTATTATAGCTTATACTTCTCATAAATATTTTGCTCGTTTTTCAATTGCAAAATGAAAAATTTGCATTTATTAATGTATCAAAAGATGATGTGTTGTCAACTTGTTTTACTACTAAACTGAAAACAAATGAAATGAAATGAAAATGGGCTCTTAATTAAGTGACAACTAGACATTTAATGTGTAGTCGACATCTCGATCTTGATTCTAAAGCAACTATGTTGCAAAGTGTATGCTTTTAAATATTCATTAGAATTTCAATTAGAAAGACAGCTAACGACTGTGACAGCAAAAATCGCAAAATGTTTTCCCATTTTGATTGAGAACTTGTTTCCAGAATGTTGTCTGCGATTTAAGGTATTGTCATATTTTAGATTGTATGGATTATCGGATATGTTCGCAGCGAGCACTTGCGATATCAAAGTGGCATATCTAAAGGATGTCATGTTAAAATATCTGTCATTTATGTTATGTTATTTTATTCGATTTCATTAGCGACGCCGCTCAAAACGTCACTCGGGCAACAGCAACAAAAACAATGGCAACAGCAAAAAAAAATAATAATAATAAATACAAAACATGGGCATTTAGCGCACAAACAAATTATAATTTCAAATGGCACAAAGTGCCACTTGAGATCGCAGCTCTTAACAAAAATGTTAAACATTTTATCGGCCTTTTTTGTTGTTTTTGTTGCTGTTATTGCTATTGGGTCTGCTGTTGTAATTTAATGAAAATGCTGTAGTTTAATATGCGAAAACTTAAATGTCAGACTTTTGTCGGCGTTTTGTGCCTTAACACTTTTCGACTAATTTTTGTTTTGTTTTTTGTTAGCAACTAATCGCATGCTAAGTCGCATGCCTTAAGTGTAAGCAAATTAACAAGATCATTTACTATAATTGAGATGGAGATCTCGAAGGCGGAACCCCGACTTAGATGGAGAACGGGCCTGGCCGGCTAACAGCTTTGATCTTGGCTCCATTTTTGACCGTCAAAAGTGCAGTTGAGAAATCAAAGCAATTGGCTCCAGCCAGCAGCGCCCCCTGGCGGCTCAATAGCCAAAATGAATTTATGGGAATATGGAATATAGGCTTGGGGTAGAGAGATCATAAATTAATTAAGAGCGCTGCATGAACGGCATTTCAAATACATATATATATATGTATATATATATATATATATATATATAAATATATATAAAGAAAAAATATGGGACACTGCCTGACAGAGGCCGAGGGCCAGCCACAATTGATTAGCCCACGAAACGGGTGCACCCCCGGCTTCTGTTGTTGTTGTTGTTGTCTAATGCAATCCGAACTTAAATCTATATTCATGGGCAACATTTTTTCATCTTATTTACAGATTCAGCGCACGAGAGAAGCGTTCGGCATGACGGAAACTGTTTAGGCATTCAATGCGGCGATCAGCAACCAAGTCCATGTCCAAATCCAAGAACTGAGAACCTTTGCAACTAGCCGCAAATAAATCGATCGAACGAATTGCGTCCGAGCGGCGTGACAAGCACCCCTCCCATCTCCCGCCTCCACCCTTCGACCCCAACCCACCGAGTGTAAGGCCACAAAAAAAAAGGCACCGAAATGGACACATGCATCGGCCTGGATTGCATAGTCGAGAATCGTGACTATATTGCCAAGTGGGGCTCTGCCCTAGACACGCAGAATGTGACGGTCAAGAAGCAGGTCTTCGAGCTGCTCGCAGCGCTCTGCGCCCACAACTCCGACGGCTATGTCCGTGCCATCGAAACTCTCGAGTTTTACAAGGTATACGATATATAGTAGATTATCTTTTATTTTACGCAAACCTTGCATAATCATATCATTCAATATTCTATCACATTATTCGCGTAGAATCTCAAAAATGAACGGTATCGCTTCAAAATTGTCATCAATGAGTTGGAACAGTCCTGTGCCCTGATAACGCCACCATTGGACTATCAAAAAGCATTGCTGATTTTCATTAACTGCGTCATCTTAAAAGAACCCAATCTGCAGGAACGCATTCGCATACGCAACGAGTTTATAGGTAAGATCGCTATTTTTAATTTCTCTGTTATTTTGTATTATTATTCGCAAGTCAAAAAACAATCAGAGCTAAAAGATTAATTAATTAATTCATTCATATGATTCATACATAGAGAACTTTATAAGCCCAAGTCTCCCATGATAACTAATACCTCGAGTACATCCCCAATTTAAATTTGTGTTCGCTAATTGTTTACGTTGTTACGTTTGTTTGGAGTTCTGTTTCTGTTTATGCTTTCTGCTGATAAGCAGCAAATCATATTGATAAACACATTGGGCCAAGCATACAAAAAGTCATCAGTCGACCTCTCTCCCCTGCCATCCTCTCCGCATCATACCTCTTCACCCAAATTTCGAGTCAACTGCTTTGCCCCTTGGGCTTTGCTAGCTGTCTTCGATTTCATTGATTTGATTGATGTGCCCGCTGATCCGCTAACGGCGCCGCTGATCGGCACTGCCCTTGACCATATACCAAACCATACAGCAAACAACATATGCCCAGTTGAAGTTGGTTAACTGCATGTCACAGCCACGCCAGAGACCCTCGGGGTATGCGGTGCTTTGGGGGATCTGGGGGTCGTTGGATAATTATGATCTCGGCATCTGGTTTGCCATACTCAACCAGCAGTCATCGAATCGCCAACTCGCCTTTGTCTCTTGACGCACTCCAATTGGGTAACCTTAGCACGTGCCAACGATTTGAGGTGCGTCTTTAAAGTAAACATCGGGTTCGCAATGTTTTACACATTTTCTTGGTCAATTAAAACTTACTCGTGAAAAGCTCATAACTAGAATTTAACTAATTGTGAAGCGTGACCGGCGTTTAATAACCAAAAACGTGGCTTTGGACATTTTGGAAAAGAGATAAAGAAAAAATCCCGTTATCTGTTTTGACTGGACACATAAATATAGTTGGAAAATATGTGTTGTTTACGCTGGGCGTGTCCAAAGTAATTTGAATTTTCCAAGTTAGTTAAAATCGAATTCAACATTATAAATTATGTCTTAAAGCAGTATGAAATTTTTCCTTATAAATGCCACCCAGCATATGGAATCGGAAATCATCCAATGTCTAAAATTAAATAAAGTTGTGTGTTCCCATGTTTGACTATTAAAAATAATTTGAATATGCCTTGTCATTAAAAAAGATATTAAATGTTTGCTACATGAATGTTCCCATACTCAGCGTTTTTGATTGTTCTTGTAGCGTGTCTACCAGCTGTCGTAAGATTAAAACTAAGGGTTGTCCAGCGATTTACAGCAACAAATTGTTATTTAATTCTGCCTTGTCGGGCTCTACTTGAGAGCTCTGCAATATCAACAACATAGACACGTAGTTAAAATATAATAAGTCGCCTTTATTCCACAGTTGTTGACAAACAAGGGACGCACTCACATCCTGTCCCTGACATTGCATTCAGCTCACCCCCCCAAGCCTGGCTGCCTGCTTGTCCCCACCGCCTTTGCCCCCTTTGGCAAAGTTCATGAACTGTAATGACGCCTTCAAAAACTCCATCCTCCATCTGCAGGCGCATCTCTGAATGTGCTCGGCTGTCGTCAGACCCGCTTCTCTTCGTATGATTCGTATGACTTTGATTGAGCGCAGTTCTGCGTGCAACGCAGTGGCAGCAGCAGCAGCAGTCGCAGTCGCCGCCTGCGCAGGCGCAAACGCAGTATAAAGTGTGGGGAAAATTCAGTGATGCGTTGAATGATGGCTGCACTTGCCGCATATAGCTGCTGGAAGGGGTGCTGAAGGGGGGCGGCATTTTATTGTTCTTAATTAAAATAAATTGAGCTGCGCTTTTTCAGCATTACAAGCAAATAATAAATAAAGCAGCTGCGACAAAATCGACAAAATCTCAACTGTAAAATGTAAGTCACGCACTCCACCTCCAACTGCAGCACCACGGACAGGCAACGGTGTGAGGGGTGGAGGAGGAGGGGGCCCGGTTTGAGTTTGGTAGCACATTTTACACAAATGCAATGTTCATATCGACTTGGAACATTCCTCAGCGACAGATTTGACAAGCAACGGCCGCATTTTGTTTGGCAATGAGATGATGTATTCAGTTTCAAGGCTGTTGGCCCCCAATGCTCATCCGATCTCTTGTCCCGCTCCCTTCTCCATCGGCGCAACGTGCATACCAATCTTTGAGTTTCCAGGAACGCCCCAGCATGATAAATATTTGCATATTCTCAGTTTTTGTTGTTTGTGCTCTTTGAAATCTGCTAATGCCACTTAAGTGCCCAATTATCAGCTCAATCGCTCTCTCCCTCTCCCTCTCCATCTCCATCTCCATCTCTATCTCTCTCTCTCACTCTGAGAATTGGAATCCGTGCAAGATCTGGTCATAGTATTGCCATCGTATCTGCTGTATGTCATCTGTCAAGTCCATCGCTGCCGGCTGTGCGGCGTTTACTGATTTATGCCCCATGATTTTCCACTTTGGCACGCTAAGTTTTTCATAGTTTTGTTGTTTTTTTTTTTTTGCTGCTCGGACCGCGCCATAAATTTATTTATTTAACAATTTTCTCATTTAGTTGGCTGGCAAATTTCAATTTCAATTGATTTATAAAGCGTCAACAGCTTAACAATAAATACACATAAAACAAGGCAGAAAAAAAACGACATACACAAATATTCAAATCGAATTGATTTTGATTTAAATTTCTGTTTTGATTTTTAGACTCTCTTTTTTTTTGCTCGTTGTTATGGCATGTTATTAAACAATTAATTGTAGATTTTGGGCGTGTCCCATGCAAATTCGTTGGCTGTAGGGCATGAGTACAATTGAAGCTGGTTATTATTTTTAAGATCGGTTCTCCGACTTCTCTCGATCCGCTAGTCAAGACCACGACTTCCGAAAACTTGAAACAATGCCCGGACAAAGAAACTTTAACACACAAACAGAAACTGACACACACACATTTTAATTGTGCGCCTTTTATGGTTTTCAATTTCAAATAAATGAAACGACAACGAAACACAAAGTCGTAAAATAAAATTATTAACGTCAAGGCGCCAAATACGGCAAACATAGGGTGGGCATGGAAAGGGGGGGATCGAGCAGAACAGAAGCTACAACGACTTTCACGAGCATTTTGTAATTAAGTTTTTATTATAAATTTATTTACAATACTATATACACAATTAACTATGCCTGTCTGCTGATTGTAAGTGCGCAAATAAAAGCAGGAGGCGAAAAAACGAGCTTGACCGGAAGCCACTTTGGGGAGCATTGGGCGGTTAGACCCAACAGCCACCAGTCCCCAGCCAGCAGTGGGAGTTAGGCAGTGGCACAAGTTGAGCACTGTTAGAAAGATCTTGATGACAAAAGAATGTTAGCAACTTTCTCAAACTTTCTGAAAGTCTTCAGAAGTGTTCCTTCTTTGCTTTGATTTTTAGTTAGCAAAGTCGAAGTCAAATTTCTCTAGATTTTGCTATATTTTACTTTGATTCCTTAGCATGTCTAAGAAATTAAACTGTGATATTTATTTGCTCAACACAGCAAAAATTGTAGTCTTTCTCTGGCTAGGATTTCATTAAATGGCACACTCAACGTAGAATTTGACATTTCTAAGTTTTAGCGATTTCAAAACGGAATTAATTCTTAGGCACTTACTTCCCTAGGTTACTTTTATGTTTATTTAAAAAATCAAGTTATTTTTTAGTATTTCTAGATTTTTTATATAAGGAAATTAATCATATTAATTATTATTAATCCGGCAGATTAAATCAATAATATAAGAATATTAACAGGTTAATAGCTACAATAATATAGCTATATCTATCACTCATCTGAGACTATATATAAATAAAAATATATTTAAAACCACTCAGTATTCATGTGTTATTTTCTTTTCTCTTACAGGCCTCAAAATATTGCCGCTGCTGAGCAATCTAAGGTGAGTGGAATGTCTAAAGGCCATTTCAAGGAACTTGAGTCTAGTCTTTAGGGGATGTCCCATGTGGTAGTCAAAGACATGGCCAAGCACCAACACAATTTTAACTGACTTCAAGATTTGTGCATTTTGCCATGTATATGCTGAATCAAGACAATTTATGCAATGTTTGTTAACTGAAACCCTGAAACACACCCACTACAGCAACGGCAACAACAATTATAATAAAAACTGACAACATAGTCCAAATGAATATCACAAACAATTTAAAGCGAAAACGTTTTGCTATTTTATTTATTTTTTACACATTGAAATTTGCATGCAGCACTCAACTAGACAAGATCAAGGTCCGATCCCCTAGAAATTCACATGGGCATGCGAAGTGGCCCATCCATAGTATAGGTGCCATCATTAACGTACGCCTAAGTGTGGTGGCCAAGTTTGGTCGATTTGGACGCTTGTCAAACATCCATCAAAAACAGCAGCGATTCGAACAAATTTTATTTAATCTTGTGTTTTGGGTTTTATGCAAATAAATTGCGTTGGTTTTGTTTTTGTTTTTTCTTTTGTGTGAGTCTGTCAAGCAATTAATTCAATATTTAATTAGTCAACAATAAATCAATTAGTTAGCCTTACCCCCTCCCACCTCCCCCACCACTCCGCATGCTTTTAAACTGGTTTATTAATGGGCCTGGGCTCAAGTTGACAAACAAAATTTGACGCTTCAAGCAAAACTAAAACAAATTCAATTAATTTTTTGAAATAGTTCAGAAATGTACAATAACAATTTGGCATTTAGGCATGCCAGTCAATCAGCTCACTGCCCCCGCTCTGTTGTGCTAACCCCCCCTTGTCCACACATGTTGAGGCAGCTTCTTCGGCGTCTCGTCGGATAAAATGCTTAATTGATTGTTCGGTGCCATTTGTCTGCTGGTTCTATCTGAGGCCAAGTGAAGCCCATCCATTTTGTCATATGGCAGTTGACACGCCCACTCCCCTCTTCCCCTTTACCTACCCTGCTCATACACTTTGCTTAAATTAAATGCGTAGTTTCTCGCGCTTTTTAATTTATTTCAAATTTCAAATCGCTTTAAACGTTTTCAATGATCCGAACAGCGCTTTGATTTCAGCGCTCCTTAAGGGAGTGCTGTGCAGAGAGGTGGTTTTGGGGGGAATGGGGCTGAAGTCTCAGTTAGGTGCTATAAATAAACAGATATTCATTTGAGATATTGGGCTGCGTAGCTTGGAAGCTGCTGTGTTTGTTTAAGCGGATTTTAATTGCTGTCAAAACCAATGGATTCTAATCAATCTGAAACGTAACTGACGTTGGCAATATTAAATTACACAATTATTGTTTAAAAATAAATATTTATGTTTTGTGCTTAAGAATGACTAAGCTATGAATAAGCAAAGCATAATGGATAAGGCTAATAAATCTTGTAGATTCGACGCATTTTTTAACTCAAGACTGCCTGTGTCTAATTAGCGTGCTATATTCGATTAATTTGGCTATTTTAAAGTTGATTAGAGTATTTTGCACACCACATCTCTGGTAACTGGTTCTAGTTTTTTCAGCTTGATTTTTAGTAGGGCTCGTTAAGCGCTTTTTTATATCGATTTAACGGCTCTCGACTTTGCCGGTGTGAATTTCATTTACAAACAAGAGTGCTTCAGTCAAAAGAGTTCGACTAGAAGATGCCCTTTTGTCAAATATATACCTATCAAAAATTAATATTTACGCCCAAACGGAGCCTTATGAACATTTTTTACCATTGATCAATTTAAGGGCCTTGTCATGTTTCTATAAAAACTTGATCAGCGTATAGTACGTGATAAGTTTTAACTACAATTGAAATGTATATTAAATGTACTAGCTCCTGTACAAAGGGACAGATGGACATGGCTAGATCGACTCGGCTCTTGATGTTTATCAGGAAAATGTGTGTTTCATCCTTGAAATTGTACAACTCACTGATGCCACTTTCTATCCAATTTTAGTACAGGGTACAGGGCACAGGGTATAGAGAAGGCAAACTCAATATTCACTTATATTTTTCACTCTCTGGCATTTTGGCGTTTCGTTTTCGTTTCTGTAATTTGGCGTGTCAGTTTGCTCAATTTCCTCGGTGTTCATGGCAGAGCACGTTGCTCAGTTTTCATTTTGCCGCTTTTGGCACCCACATTTCGTGGCAGTATGATAAACAAAATAAAAAAACTTCCGTGACGGACCAAAATAGAAGCCCATGCCAAAAACAACAACAACAATGTGGCATCACGTGCCGATGTTGTTGACGAAGTGTCTCGTCAAAATAAAAGAGCCCAAAGAGTTTGCGAGCTGTCGCTTTTGGCCTGGCAGTCTCTTCATAAATGCCAAGTCAACTTTCAACTTTGGAGAAATCAATGCGCGCGCAGCACGTGGCAAGGACAATGACAACAACAGCAGCTACGGCAACTGGCGAGTTGCTCTCTCTCTCTCCCTTTCTCTCTCGCCCTCGCTCTTTCTCTCTTTCGCTCTCTGTGTGGCTCCGTCTGGTCTGTGCGCCGTCAGCCACTGGCGTGTCCTGCCTGCGTCCTCGTTATTGCCATTGCTTTTGCCTTGCTTGCTGCTGGCTGTTGCCTCGTCGCACGTTTCACTCGCCACACCAGAAACACAATTGAAAAGCAATTACAAAAAAAGTGCCACTCGATTTATGGATATCAATTCATACAACCATAATAGGAGCCAATCTGTACAGGGACACGGCGCAAGGACATAAACTGCCTAACGCGCAAAACCAGCAACAACAACAACTCGGACAACAGCAATTTGAACAACAATAAAAACAACGACAACTATCGAATATGGTTAACTCTGGCGGCTGCCTATAAACGTCGCGTCGCATTGAGTCGCATTGTGATTGCCAAGGCTGCTGCAAGGCAGGCAACGTGGAGTCATCATCCGAGTCCGATTCCGAGTCCGAGTTCGCGTCTCCGTTGCCGTTGTCACTGCCATTGCCATCGCAGCTGCAGCGCCGCCTCACGTTTTGTTGCTCGCTGCAACTAGTGCAGAATCTCAAGTGAGTCGCTGGCTGGGTGGTTACCTGGTTTGTGTGTGTTTATTTTATTATTTTTCTTGTGCACTGAACCCCATTAAAATGGCTAAAAGGGTATCATGAAGTTGTGCAAATATATGTAACGTGCAGAGCAAAGCAACGTCGACCCAATCTACACTTATATTATTGATCAGCATCAACAGCCGAGTTGATATATGTCTGGCTGACCCTGAGTGTGTCCGTCTCTTTGTCTGTATGAGCCAGTCAAGTTTAGTGATTATCAGAGCTAGAGATTGATAATAAGTTTTGATTAATATATTCACATTTTCGTCAACAAAAAAATATATAAAAATCGATTATCGATCAAAATCGAAATGAGCAACAACAGCTATCCAATTCGGTACGAATGCACTTTGGGTAAACTGTTTATTTATTGACACTTCAGGATATCTCCTCGTCGAGCTGCTTCGACTAGAGAATTCTAACATATATATATATATATTTATATATATATTTTTTTTTATTTGGCAACTTGTTCAATGTCAGGGCGCACACAAATTCGAGCTGTTGCTTTGCAGCAAAAAATGCAGTTGATCTGTCTGATTGGGTTTTTTCAGGGCTTCCCTAATTCTTGCAATAAATGTTTACAATTTACGCTCAGATTTATTATATTCTTTATTATTTATTCGTTTGAATTGTAGTTTAATTTCTTTTAATTGTATGTTATTTAATTATAACTTTAATTTGTGTGTTAATATTAAATTTATACTTTTTAAATTATTTTTAACGATTGCAGACTGTTTTCAGTCAAGTGCTTGGGACATATGAAGTATAGCAATAAATCGCAAATCAATTAGTCTGCACAATTGTGAAGTGCAGGCAGAACAAATTGCTAATGGCTGCTTGAATAATAAGCACATTCAATGTGCACTTTGCAATTTGTAATTGACACATACATATGCAACTGTATGAATGCATTAACATGTATTAACACTTATTACAATTACAATTGCAGAAAGGTTGCACAGAGTGTGGGCGATATCATCGAACAATTGAACGTATTCGTGCAGCATCAGGATGCCGACGAGGCCCAGAGCCTACAGGCGCCCGATGGCATCAATCTCAACTCGCATCTTGATGTCTTCTATGCGATACTGCGACAAGTGAGTGCCAACTAGTTAATTAGTATAAATAAAGACGAACGACCAATGTCAACACCTCCAACAGTTCCATTTTCCTCTGGCACTTGCCTTGGGGCGTATACTTATTATTTATATACCATTTCTAATGGATTTGCATACGAGTATATGCATTTAATTTATATTAAGTATACGTGCCCTAGGCCCTGGCTTTGACTTAGGCTTTGGCTTAGTGGTGAGCGTGTGTCCTTGGGTAGGGGGGATAAGGAAGACAACGGGGAATAAGTGGTGCTTGTAAACTTGCTGGTGGCGCTAAGCCAAGATTAAACAATGCCAAGGCGGGCATTGCACGCGAACTGGGATAAATGTCAACTGGCAAATGAGCAGCAACGGTTAACGAGCGGTCAGTCTGAGAATTTTCATAATAATAATCATATCATAATATAAATATCTGAATATCTAAAAACAATCTTTGTAAACAGTTAATACAATATAAACCATATTTGAATTGTTATGTATTATTTTTTAAAAGAGTTGATACAACTTCAACACCGGAAATATATATCTATTAATTCAGTTAGATCTCTGACATAAATAAACAGTGTGTTTTCAGCCAAGGAAAAGAGTTTTTTCTAAATTTGAAGTTGTGGAAAGTCTATGTTTATTGATTACACTCAGAGTATAGCGATATTATGTGCCAAGTCTCTAGTTGTACAAATCAAACTTGAATCGCATCCCGCATATATTCGGTGACTAACATTCTTAATTGTAAATCTTGCGCACTCTGCGTACCAGGTGGCCGACAAGCCACAGGAGGGGCCCTTCCTCAGCATATTGCAACATCTGCTGCGCATCGATTCGAAGGATCCGTTAAGCGATGTCATCTGGGACACCGCCGAGCGGCTGGTGCATCGCGCATCGTTGCTCGAAGCTCCCGAGGGTGCAGAGCGTCTACTGCGCCATCAGACCTCTCAGAAGTTCACCTGCGCCAACTGTCGAGCCGGCGATGCCAGCAGTCCCACAAGGAAGCCCTCACAGCCGCATGTGCTGGCGGCGAAGCCACCGCCACCGCCAGCCGCACCACCTGCACCACCAGCACCGCCGCCGCCACCCGTATCGTTTACAGTTAATGGCGCTGCGTTACCGCCACCACCACCGCCGCCGCCGGTGGGGAATGGAAATGCACTACCCCCGCCTCCGCCACCACCCTCGGCGATGCGTTCAGTAACGCCACTGCCGGAGACGGTGGCGACTGTGCTGCTGCCGCAGCAGAATACACCAATGCCGACGACCAAGATGAAGTCAGTCAACTGGGGCACAATATCCGACAACAAGGTGGTGGGCAAAGATAACCTCTGGAACCAGGTGGCCAACAACCATCGCGACGAAGAAAAATGGTTCGATTTCAGCAAGATGGAGGAACTCTTCCGCCAGCAGCCCACCAGCAGCGAAGGATCACCCAAGCCAACTACAAAGGTCGGCAGGGATACGTTGGATCGCAAGGTCAAGAAGGAGAACACAGAGATCACGTTGCTCGATGGCAAGCGAAGCCTGAATGTTAACATATTTTTGAAGCAGTTCCGCAACAGCAACGAGGGCATCATTCAGCTGATCCGGCAAGGTGCACACAAGGAGATTCGCGCCGAGCGGCTACTCGGATTGCTCAATATTTTGCCCGAATCGAACGAGCTAAACATGCTGAAGAGCTTCAATGGGGATCGGACGCGTCTGGGCAGTGCGGAGCAGTTTCTGCTCCAATTGCTCGAGGTGCCCAAGTGAGTTCCTAATTCCAAAAACATCACAAACCAAATCAGCATATTTACTTCTTTCTCTCTCTATCTGTCTCTATCTCTGTCTCTCTCCCCCACACAGCTACAAACTGCGCATTGAGAGCATGCTGCTCAAAGAGGAATTTCCCACAAATATGGCCTACCTGGAACCCTGCATCAATGCAATACTCTATGCCGGTGACAACCTGATCAGCAACACGGACTTACATGAGGTCCTCTACATGATCGTCTATGCCGGCAATTTCCTCAACTCCGGTGGCTATGCGAAGAAAGCGGCTGGCGTCACACTCGCCTCGCTGCACAAGCTCACGGAAATCAGGGCCAACAAGCCAGGCATGAATCTCATACACTTTGTTGCCATCCAGGCGGAGTGCAGGGATCCCAAACTGTTACAGTTCCCAGCACAGCTGACTATGCTTGAAAATGCCAGCAAGTGAGTATCAAAAAGTTGAATCAATTCTTGAGATTTTTTTAGATTGCAAGAAGTCTTGTAAGAACTGTCAGAGTTATTGCCTTTAGCATCCGCAGAACCTAAAGGAAGTTTATTTAAATAACCTTTATTTATAATTACAAATATACTGTCGATTTGCAATTATTAGATTAGTTTCACATCACTGCATTAATTATACGATTTCAATTTTGTGAACACCACAACTTTTAAAGATATATGCTTAACTAATCAGAATACAGCATAGAATATTATATTACAGACTCCAGACCTTCTGGCCGCAAACAATCTGAATTATTAGTTAAAAACCAATCGATTGACTTTACTAAAGCCACAATAACAATTCAAATGCAATTGAGATTCACACATATCCTTTCTTCGCAGAATCAACTCGGAGCAAATAAATAGCGAGATTGGCACCCTGGCAACTCGCATCAGGGGGATCACACTACAAATTGAGAAGCCCGCCACGGATGTGGATATAAAGCAGCAGATGTCGGAGTTTCTGCTGGCCGCCGCTTCGGATGTGGCTGTGCTGCAGTCGGGCATGAAACAGGTGGATTCGCTGCGACTGAAGTTGGCCGAGTTCTTTTGCGAGGATGCTGCGATCTTCAAGCTGGAGGAGTGCTTCAAGGTCTTTCACATTTTCTGTGATAATTTCAAGCAGGCAATCAAGGAGAACGAATACCGTGTGCAACAGGAGAAAAAGGCCGAGAAGCGAAACAAGGAGCAATTGGCCAGGAAATCAAAGCAAAGTGCGTGTCTGCAGTGCGAAACCAATGCAATCTTCTTAACATCTCCTTTTCTTTCCTAACCTTTTGCAGTGGGCCAGGCAGGCACGCCCGTCTCCGATTCGGATTCATTTCTGGGCGATTCGCTGTTCGATCCGCGGGCTAGTCCTGCTTTGAGTCGACGCCACCTGGGCTCTGGCGAGATCAGCAATGGCTTCCTACGCAACGAGCAGGATTACAGCGGCTCGCCAGACATCACGCCCAATGGTAGCGTGCGTCAGCCGTCCAAACCCTTCCTGGCTGGCAAGGATGAACTGATGGTGCTTCTACTCAGCCCTGGCGGGCCCTACGAGAAACAGGTCAAAGGCCCCTACGGCAGCCTCGGTTAGTATCTTCTCCTCGATCTTCTTTATTCCTTTCTCTCTTGCTGATTCAGCCTCTGACATTGCCCCTCTTCCCTCTACAGATCGGTCTTGGGCTCCTCGTCGCAGACGTCCGGGCCTGTCTAGCATTGACTTTGGCGTTGATCGGGAACGGACCACCTCGCCAGCTCCGATGCTGCACCTGCAAAAGGGGCCGGATCGCCTTCAATCGCCACTAGCCAGCAGTGGCGCAACCACACCCACATCTCAGGCCAGTACGCCCATCAGCAATGGGCCAACGAATCTCCAGCAGCAGCAGCAGCAACAGCAAATGTCCGCAGCGCCCAAGGATGGGAATCCGAGGTTAGACTTTTCAGACTTTTACACTTTTCCAAATCCCTTTCAGAACTAAACCCGAATAGTTTTGGCTCTTTGATCTAAATCAACTTCAATCTTTCTTAAACATTATGTAAAAGTCCTAATTAAAGTATAAAAAGAAATGAAAATAACTCAAAAATTGACTTACAGCTTATCCCCTGAACGGCGCAGGAACATCGAAACTTGGCTGCAGTTCAACGGCAAGGAGGAGAAACCGAACGAAGAATCCAAGCGGAAACGTCGCCTGGCAAATGAGAATCGGCGATCGCTCGAAAACGAAACTGGTAAGCATTTTATGCAGCTGGACGCGTGCAGACTCCATTATATATAGCTGATCCAAATCTCTGTATATGTCACGTAGAAAACGAACGAAAACTGGATCCATTGCCAGAGGAAAAGATAATGACAACATCAACAACAACGACGGCAACAACGTCAACGACGATTACTAATCCGACAACTAACAACCAAAGGAACGTTGAGCAGTCCAGCAAATATCAGCGAGTCTATGCCGACTGGAAGCCGTCCAAGACACTGGAGAACACAGATGTCGTGGGCAACATCCAGGCCATACAAGATGCCACATCAACAGCAGCAGCAGCAGCAGCCGCACAGCCTTCTCAACCACATCTGACCACCGCGGAGGAGCTGCGTCAGTATCGGCGCCAGCGATCGCAGGAGCCGACCCAAAGTGTTAGTCCATTGCAATCAATTGCCGAGGAGGATCGTCGCAAGGTCATCATACAAAAGCTGGGCGAGGGCGACGGCAGCACCGATCGACTGAAGATCTATGTCCGAAGGTCCTCCAACATGGACTTGCAGCCTGGCGCAGAGCTCAGGCGAAGCGTGGAGAAGGACACCTTTGCCAGTCTGTTGGATCATCACAAGAGTCACAACGAGGCAACGCAAAATGCTCCATCCGCTTCCTCCAAGGAGATCGATGCGGACAATATTGAGACACCGCCGGTGACACGACGCGTCATCGCAACGCCAAATACGACAGTGGTAACTGTTAGCCTGACAGACAAGCCAAAGCGAACGCCGGAGGAGAAGAGCAACGTGGCCAGCACTACTGCAGTTGGAGTAGGAGGAGCAGCAGATGCCAAGGAGCATGATGCACCCGGTCACTTTATTCGCAATACGATGGCTCGACGGACGCTGCGACACAAGCCACGGACAGCCACAGACTACAGCAGCGGCAACGAGGAGCTCATCACTCCTACTCAGGAAATCAAGCAGTCAGCGAGCGCCAGTGAAATACTACGCCAGCTCAAGGATGAGCCGCAGCAGCCGGCAGAGAAGACGCGCACCATAACCAAACTGGAGAAAGTGGGCCGGCACATTAGTTCAATCAACCAGGAGGATGTGCGTGAGGCCATACGTAATCTGAAGTCCCCGACAGACACACCAGACCGTCCTTGGAGTCCGCCTCGCGATCTGACGCCCAACAAACTGAAGCTTAGCGCAAGCGGCCATCACGAACTCAACGACGAGGGCTTCGAGGAGACGCAGAGTCTCGTCTCGGACACACCGTCGCATGGCAAGGGCGAGAGCACCAATTCCTCTTGCAACGAGGCTAATGAGGCGCCGACGCTCCAACGCTCCCGCCCGCTGGCCAAACAGAGGACCAGCACCACTAGCATCAGTGCGATGGGCAGCCGTCTGTCGGATCGACTGCAGCAGGCGCGATTACGTGGCAGCTCAAGCAACCGGTCACAAAACCAAAACCAAATCAACACAGCGACACAACCAACAAATCCCAGTGCAGCACAGCCCAAGCGCAGTCTCTCCGCAAGCCGACCGTTGCGCATGCCCAATGGCAATCCAATGCAGAGTGCCACGCCCACGACAGCACGCTCCTCATCCACATCAGCAGCAGCGGGTGTGCGACGTTCGCCCTATGAGCCGCCCCAATTTGCGCCCAAGCAGCGCGACGTGGAGCGCAGCAGTTCGCGGAATAGTTTACGTTCCTCCTCCTCCATAAATAGTGGCGCATCCACACAGACAGTGGTGCGTCGTCTGCCCTCCGTGCAGCGTACAGCCACCGTCTCTGTGGATTCATCGCCCAGCAAGAGGCCGTTGGCAGCTCAGAATACATCACGCACAGCAGCCAACAACGGACGCGGTGTGCCCGCCAGTCGCAGTAGTAGCAGCGGCTCCAGCGTCGGACCCAGTGTTATACTTGTGCGCAGCAAGCTAGCAGGAGGCGCGCAGCGCAATGGTCAATCTCAACCGTTGGGCAACAGCACCAGTTTCAAAGAGAATCAGACGGCACAAGCTGGTTCAACAGCTGCCTCCAGACTGACAGCGGCGCGCAGTGTGATGCTGGTGAAGAATGCGATTAATCAGCAGGCCAACAAGAGCAGCAATCACAATAACAACAACAGTAATCAGCAGCAGCGCCAACGTTCAGTTAGCAGCTTTATGCGTCCAACGGCCAGCAGTGCCACCAAGCGGCAGAAATAGGCGAAGTGGTAGAGGAACAGAAGCAGGCAACGTCCAAGTTAACGTCCCAAGTTTACAAACTCACACACACACACACACACATGAAATTACAAATCGAGAAATATGCATCTAATCAAAGCCGTCCAAAAAAGCAAACGACATCAAAACAGTCAACAACAAAAAAAAAAAGACACAAAAAGCAAAAATAAACATTTCGAATTTCTAGGCAGGATTTTGCACAAACTATATTCCATATAATTGTTACACAAGTCGCACAAATCCACAGTTTTTAGCTCCCAGCGTTATTTATGAGCAATCGATATACAAAATGTAGCTATCTAGTTTAGAGTGGGTCCAATCATTTGGGGATCCGATGATACCCAGCACATTCCAAAGTAATACTACACATATTGAAATATTCCAGAAGGTAAGCCAGCCCCGAGAAACAGAGGTGCGTTGTGGTTTCGTCACAAATGTGTTTCAAATGCGAAAGGTTTTCTTCTTATGCGCTTTTCATCGTTTCCAAGGACCTCTTACTTTCTAATTGTTGAGCAAAAGACAAATAATGTTAAAATTCTTAATCATATATGTATTTGAAACAAAAAAAGTTTAAGTAAAATACTAGATTGTAAAACTACTCAACTCTAACTTAGCATTAAACACAAAAAAAAGAATAAGCTAATGTTAAAGTCTTTTCCATATTAACATTAACAACTAGTTTTAGACATTATTCGATTATACATGTGTAGGAAAGTTCTTTTTATAGAAGCGCGTTATTTACAATTGAATAGTTGAAAACAAAAAATCATAATTGATATATGTATTGATATTGATACTGATGAACAAATGACAACTACAATTCTTAAACAAACAAAAAATCAAGCTTTAAAATGCATAATAAATAAAATACAATAATAAAAATACAATAAAATGCGTATGATTTAATTGGGTTCGTTATGAAAGTCGATTTTTGCCAGTGTTATCTTTTAGCCGGTATTGGGCATCACCCATGTTGTGGGATGCACATAATTATCCTTGTCAAACCATTCCTTATGGTTCTCCAAGTAGCTGAAAGCAATAATGAAAATTATTATTATTATCAACAAGAAAACCGCATTGACTGCAATTCGACTTACTTGATGAAGGACTCGAGATGTGGGAGCAAATCTTCGAGCTTCTCATTTGATATAGGCAAATCATTGAGATATTCGGGCAACATAACTGCAGAAGCCAAATAATTACACAATTTGTTTGAGCAGAGAAGGATGAGCTAAAACTTACCCAGCAAGCGTGCCAAATGTGGCGCGCCAAATACCATGGACTTCTCCGGCGGCGACTCGGCGGACAGCAGACTCCAGCTAAATGTCTCGCAGAGAAATCCGCGCATTTCCATGGGAAGCTTATAGGCAGCAGTGTACGGTGATGTGCGCTGATCGTAAGCCTGTGCTATATTATTGTTATTATTCTTCGAAATGTAAAAAAGACATTTTTGCAGTTGCTTCTCGAATTCAATGTCGCCCAAAATTGCATCATCCACGCCATTGGTGGCATGCAAGTCATCCATATCATCGTCTTGTACGATGCGCAAATTTTCACCGTTGGGATTTATGAATTCATAAGACTTATTCAATCCCGTGCCACGGCTGTTATTCATGTTGTCCACAAAAAGGTAGCGCAATACATGGCCCTTTTCCTCTTGGTAAAGCAGATCATCCAGATGAAACTCAAAGTAAAGGCGCAGCCCATCGACGACTTCCTTGAGCATGCAGACGCTACAAGATAACACAGGCTGGCTGATTCTACAACCCACAGATTTATAATTATACTGACTACTCACTTGGACATTACACGATCGTATTCGCGCTCCATGCGCGCATTGCGGCTCTGTGTGTTGCGCGCTCGGGAACTGTCCTGCTTAATGCTGATGGCCAGCTCGACGGCTCGCTGCTTGACGAAGTTCTCCAATATGGTGACGATAGGCATGCGGGAGGGCAGGCTGTGCTGCTTCTCGAACTTGGTGATCATGTTGTAGTCGTATTCCATGTACTCACGCAAACGTTCGCTCAGACGCAACACCACACGATCCTCCATCTGCATGTGGCTCTCTGCATTAACCACGCCCTTGCTTTTCGGTGTGCTGTGCATGGCAAGCCGAGACCTTTTCGGTTGAGGCTCACTGTTCGTTTCTGTTAGGTGTTTGCGACTACCACTGTTGTCTCGCGACCGACTGCCGCTATCATCCCGCGATCGGCTGCCGTTCTTCTGCTGCATCGGCAGTTCGGGATCCGGTGTTGATGGCAGCTGTGCCTGGAATATGTCTAGTGGATCAGCCGACAGCTCATCTGCATGGGCGCCGCCGCGAGTCATGCGTTTCTTCTTCACAGCTGGTACCGTCGGCGTCTTTGTATCTTTGTACGAGTAGCCGCCGCTTCTGCAAAAATGTAAACAAATCATTTACACACTCACTCACACACACATGCGCACACACATACTTTTGTAGTTGGGCTGCTTCTGCCAGCTCTCGTTGCAATTTGCGATTTTCTTCGTTGTCTTTTAACAGACTCGTGGCGCGCACATTTCGATCCCACGATGAGTTCCAACCTTGAAAATGTATTTTGTAGTCAAAGAAGCACCAATTCGTGGCGTCCTTTCGCTCGTAGACAGCCAAAACCTAATGTGAAAAATAGATTTTACGCTGTGAAAATTCGCAAGAACCAAACTCGTTTGCGGCATTTGTGTATTTGACATTTCCACATGTGTGTGAATCTGTGTGTGTTGTGTGTGCATGTGTGTGGTAGCTTTGGTTACCTTACTGTCGTACAAGACCCTCGCCTTCGATTTGTCCGGCTCGTAGCACAGGACCTTCTCGCCCCTATTGAAAATCTGTAGCTCGTTCTCACGTGTCGTCATAACTTTAGCATAAACGGCGACCACAATTAACCGATGCCTTTTATATTACTATTTATATTTAACATTCGTCGAGACGCTCACGTTATTGTCTCTGTTAGACATTCACACAAAATACGTTCAGCCCAGGGCTGCAAATATTATGCTAGAGAACAAGCTCGACTAGTTTATTTTCTTTTTGCTTGTTTATTTGTATATGCTCTTTGCATAGTGTTGTTGCATTTTTTATGAACGACATCAGTAGTATAAACTGTATATTATTATTATTTAATAGTTATTTATTCAATAAAATTTATATAAATTGATGAAATGTTGTATGCGAATACTGTGATTGGCATTCACCGATAGCTATTTGTAATCGATAACGATTGTTGTGGCGCAATTTGAAAAAATACTGTTGCTAAGGAGAAAAACCAAAACAAAGAATTTTATAAGAAATCATTTATTAATTTTCCACATATCTCAGAAGCAAGACTTATTAAAATGGCAACTGCATCAGCATCCAATTGGCTACATGTGGACATCGACGACGAATCGCCGCAAGTCCTTTCAACTTTATCCAGCTGTTTGACGCTCAGTGATGTCCAATGTGATGGATACGTGCGGCTCCTAGCGGTGGACATCTCCTTGGAGGAGGATGATGAGATCAGTGCTAAGCTGAAAGTGTTTCGCGGACTGAAACTAAAGCAGGAGCAATCACTGCCCGGTATTCCAACTGCAATTGAGAGCCTCTACGTAGACGAATCAGAGCCAAAGACGCCGGGTAGATGTTGAATTCTAGTTACACATTTATTATATTTTTCATTTCTCTTTCTCCATGCTGCAGTAATTGCAGTGGCCATCGCAGAATCCGTTCTGTTTTATAGGCATTTCAAGCCGTACTTTAAGTTTACCATACCCGCCTTGGATGCCGAAGAATTGGAATTGGAACTGTGGCGCAAACTGCCCGTTATGAAACCGGAAACGCACCAGGAACTGCTACAATTGCTCAAGGATGTCGATCATGCCAAATTGTCGCGTAAAACGCAACGTCTGCTGCAGCTGCCAGAGCAAGAGAGAGCCGTAAACTCAATCTAACATATACACATTATTTATTCATTAGTATCCATGATTCCTTTATAGTCTTTCATCAGCACTCACAAGGATTCGCCCGTGGGCCGCATCGGCAATATTGTGGCCATGTGTTGTCTAAGGCGTGTGTCCAGCAACGTCAATCCCCCCTCGCACTTGGTGCTGGCCGTAGACACCGGTCGCGTATTTGTGCTGGAGCCGCAGGGCTTCAATTTGATCTACCAGGCGAAAACGTGCAGCTATGAGGCAGCTGTCCCAAGTCTAATATCCGTGCACGGGACTTATGAGACGGATTTTTGCATTGTGATTGGCACGCGCAATGGCGGCGTTTATTTGTTGCGCAAGTCCAGCAGCGAGGGACAGGAGATCATTAAGCTGTCGACACCGCTAACGGGTCTGATACTGCTGCCCGTTGACCAGACAATCGTTATTACCTCCATGGAGCCACGCTATCTCTGCTACTCGAAGCGAGGCAAGCTGCTCTACCAGGTACAACTGGATGCGGCGCCCGTCTGCATTTTGCCGCTGACGCTTACGCATCTGGGCATCACACTGGTGGCCGTGGCAATGCAGGGCGGCCGAGTCAGTTTCTTTCTGCAACGCCATGTTGTGGATGAGTTTATGGTGTCGCAGACGGTGGCAGCCATGCTATACGGTCGCATGGGCATGGAGGATCATGTCCTGACGCTGATTACGCAAACGGGCGAGATAAATTTTAAGATTCTGCGACGCGTGACACATTTTGAGCCCGACAACAAAGTGCTGGCCTTGACCAGCAAAGGCTCAACGAAGTCGCACCCAATTGTCGACTCCTCCATATTAGACAAGTCCAAGAAGAGTTCGATATTTGTGGAGCAGGCGGCGCGTGAAAAACACCAGGCGAAATGCAAGTTGAATGTTTATCTACAAAACGGAGCTACTTCTAATGCTGTGTTCGTTTTTCTATGCAGCCAGCTATGGCAGCTTTCAGGTGGAGCTGTGGCGTTTGCGGCACACTGCTGCACGTGCCACCTTAGATGCGATTAACTCCTCGGAGAGCACTATTTCAGGTGATCTGACGCATGCGCCTGTCAAGCTTTCGGCAGAGGTTTGCGGCAGCGGACCCGCTTTTCGGCTTTACCTCACCGTTCAGAATCTGTCCACATTTAAGATGGCCTCGAATTTGGTGGTGCTGCTGCACGCAGATCGACGTCACTACACCATACAGCAGTCCGTGGCAAGACTGCCCAGCGTTCTGCCTGGGATACCGCTGCGCGTCGACTTTGAGGTTGTTGCCGTGCTGGATGCTGTGGATAAACTGCCGCCGGCCAGTCTCACACCGGACAATTCCCATATACGGGTGATGCTGCTGAAGACGGGACAGACCAAGCCGCTCATTGCAGCCGTTGTGGCCATGCCGCAATCGGAGGCAGCGTTTTAAAAGTGCTTCGCGATTAATTAGCTACTGTTTGTTGTTTTAGGTAAGATTTAATGTTTATTGTGCATTCACATGTATAATATAGCTAGAGCCTTGCTTATAGCATTTAGGCGTATTTGGGCGCATATTTCTCGTAGACCTTGATGTATGCTTCCTTGGCGGCATCCTTGGACAGGCCCTTGTGTGAGCTCCATGCCTCGTACATGGCCTTCTTCTTCAGATCGAGCAAGCCGGGCTTCTCAATGTTGACATCGCCAATGGTGGCCTGCTTGAAGAGGCCGTAGAACTCGAGGAACTCCGTATCTGTGGGCTTCTTGCTGAAGTTCTTGGCGAGTTCGCTTGCTTGCTCAAAGTTGACCATGTTGCTTGGCTGGAGTACGTTACTGAGTGTGGCTATATGTTATCCAGCTAGCTTCTATTTATAGTAATCCATTTTGGAAAAGTCGTGTAATTTAATTAAATTTAAATTGTGCGTCAGGCTCATGCTAACTTTAGGAGTTTACCTATCAGTATGTGCCGCTTTGGAGATTCTTAATTAATATTCTGAATAGCTACCGTAATAGATAAGAACTGTTGCCTGGTCTACGATTGCTGCAAACACCGTGAATCACTTACTCTTTCAGCAACGGGTGACGTGGCAGTGAATTGGGCACCTCCGTAATCACCAGAACCACCAAAACTCATTAATCAAGTCATCGAATTTATCTTTAGCACCTGACGGGATTGAATTGTTTTTTCTTTTTTCCAAACGCTCACTAACTATTCATGCTAATCTTATCGCTTAAGTGCATAAAGCGCCTGCCCATATTCATATCTGTATATACGAGTAGGTATATGCTTAGCTCAATGATTGCGAATACATAGTAATATTATTTTTGACATACTGCAAGTCAAAACTTTCCAAAATCAGATAAGCAAAACTCGTATGAGTTCAATACAAAATTATGGTCTGCTACCAAACAGCACTCACCGTGGTGCTTATCAGCATAGGATTTAAATAGAATGATATATGTATTTGGTGTGCGCTGTGTTTTTAACAGCAACGGGAAAGGGAATGGGAATGGGAATCAAATCAAACCAAAAACGCAGTCTCCTCCATGATAAGATTAACCAAAAACAACTGCTGTTTTTGTTGGGCGCATGATATATATATAACTAAGCAATGCATGAGCTCCCAATTTGTGTTCGTTAGCCAAACATAATAAACCACTAAAACCCAAACATGTTGACTGTGAGTAGAAATATTAATTGACGATATAATTTGAATATAACCGAAATAACTTTTTTCGAATTCCAATCGTTTGCAGTTTGAGGAAATCGTTGAGAAGGCAAAGAACTTCACCAAGACTGTCAGCAAGGAGGACTTCTTGGAGTTCTACGGCTACTACAAGCAGGCCACAGTTGGTGACTGCAACATTGAGGTGCCCACGGATGCGGAAAAGAAGGCTCGCTACGATGCCTGGAAGAGCAAGGCTGGACTCACCGCCGAGGATGCCAAGAAGCACTACATCGAGGTGTACAAGAAATACGCCGCCAAATACCAGTAGAATGTGCATTTAGAAAAGTTTGCGTGTCGATTTTTGGGAACTTGTCACACAAAAATATTTTTGTCGCAATTCCCGTTGTTGAATAATGTATTTATTCTATTTATGTATTTGTTAAAGTTAATAAACCCGTAAGCATTTAAAAATATCAACTCATTTATTTTTACAAACACAAAGTTCGATTTAATGTCAAATTCTAATCGATCCAAATTACGCTCCTTGACTACAAAAAAATTATTTGCGTATTTATTAATGCAGTTGGGAATAGTAGAATAAATGAATATATTCTATAAGTTTTATATAATTTGGCTAAAACCGGATAATCGTATTCACGATCCGTTAGTATCGAAGGGAGCTTTAAGAATGCCACGTGGAAATTATGTAACTTTCCTAGGAAAAGCGACTTATCGTCGGAAGATGAATAATAATATAATATATATAATAATAATGGAAGAATTTGAACAAAGAGTTTCTGAAGACAATTGATCTTTGAACAAACTTGTTATCAGACTTAAATGAACTCAAAATCAATGTTCTGAAACCTTTCAGTGGGTATAAATGTTAAATAAAATTAAGTTGAAGGACATTATTAATCTAGATTCTGGCAGTATTTAGAAAGAAGAACGGTTAAAACTTTATTCACGACAAATCGCAACTGATTGGTGGTGATTTGAATGATACATCGAAATTAATTTAGTGGTGACTGTACATTGAGAGATAGTCACGATTAACCTGCTATATATTTCGATCTAACGGTATATACATATATAAAATATGTTCTAGGTAATCTTATCACTTGATCGCATAAGGTTCTTATTCATCTATATATTACCACATCTATTTTTTCCGATGAAATGCATGTGCAAACTTTCCAAAATCTGATAAGCTACCATCAAAATAATCGGCGACATGAAATCATGTATAATGATGTACATATATAATAATATATATATTTTTGATTTCATGTTTGCGATTAGCTTGATGTATGCTATGAATCAGGAGTATATCGTTTATTGGAAAGGGGGTATGGGAACTACTCGTTGTCAGTCCGAGGCATGATAAGATTAACCGACAGCACCTGTTCTGTTACAGTTGGCTTATGGTACTATATAAATAATCGATTGTATGAAATTGTATATTTCATTTTCGTTCGCCAAGCGTACCAAACCACCAATATACCAGCATGCTGAACGTAAGTAGAAATATTAAATAGTCCAGCAACTCGGATATCGATCACTAGGCTAATTTCGCTCGATTCTTGTTCGTTGCAGTTTGAGGAAATCGTTGAGAAGGCTAAGAAGCTCGACATAACCATCACCAAGGAGGATGTTTTGGAATTCTACGGCTACTACAAGCAGGCCACAGTTGGTGACTGCAACATCGAGGAGCCCGAGGATCCGGAAAAGAAGGCCCGCTACAATGCCTGGAAGAGTAAGGCTGGCCTGACTATCGAGGATGCCAAGAAGCACTACATCGAGGTGTACAAGAAATATGTGACCAAAGAATGATCAATAAACATATATTTACCCACGTATCTTATATATTTTCTTAAATTATTCATCCCATTAGCAATAGCAAATAATAGTCGATTTCTGTTTGAACCTAGAATTTGGAGTCAAATTAAAATGCAGTAAGCTTAAACAGATACTTCTTAATGAGAGACGAAACACAGCTGCTGTGTTTCTTTCGTTCCCATAATAAAGATTTAGAAATGGGTGGTGAAATGTTTCCAATAATAATAATAATAATAATGTATACTATATTTAAGGTAACATAGCCATTTCTGTCCGATCGTTATATTATTTGCTAACTAGATTCTTCGCATAAATATCTCTTAATATATTATTAAGATAATTGCCATTATTGGGATAATTAGGAGCAAAATTGAGTTGATGTATAGAATACGTTGGTCCCGTTATATTTTGCTACTGATAAGCATAAAAATTATTTAATTGTGCTCTGGTCAATCACCTAGCACTAAATTGGCGCCTAAAAGTATGCCACGATTAAGTGCCAATAAAGTTTTTAAATCTTTAAAAAGTTAAGTATTCAGACATATTCTGCGAATACGTTTATTAAATACCTTATACTTTTATATATATTTATATTTAATCTATTTCTTGAGATCGCGTCATTAATACCTTTGAACATCTTAATCAAACTTGCCAACCATGTGTAAATTTGAATGCAGATGCCGCCATCAGCATAATAATAAATGTTCAAATTTTACATTTTTTAAGGATCTCTCTTTTGGGGAGTGTGTTTGCATAAGTAAGTTGGAATTATAAAATGAAGAATGCTCTGATAAAGGTAGCAAGTTGCTCTATTCAATATAGAATGCAGCTCAATCTGGGATCAGCAAACAAAGTCCATAGAACTGTCTAGGCGAAATTCAGTTGTCAATAATTCTATGGCCTGTTAGTCAGTGCAATTAAATCGTGTATACGCTAAGTGATCAACCTTGTGTGGACTTACACTTTGCACTAAGGTAAAGATTCGTGTTGCTACTGCAATCTTAATCAGCATTTAAAGCCACATCCACTTCAATCCTCAGTGTAGAAAAAAAGTGGCTCCGCCTCGAGAGTGATAAAGAGTCCCCAAGCAACCGATTTGTCAGTAAACTTTAAACTTTATAAAGCTCGCGGAATTGCGATAATGGACGCTACTCAGTTCCATAGACGATGAAAGCTTTGGCGCGCACAATGATCGTGAGTCGCGAAAAGACTTAAATTGAATGTGCAATTGAGACTCGGATTCAGACAGTGTCGAGTTCTCTTACCGCCCAGACATCAATCCAGCGTAAGTGCGTCCGACCGATCGGCGAACAGCGACAAATATGGCATGTTACAAGTGTTTGCCGCACTATCTCTAAATGAACTCACACAAATCGGTGTCATATATACACGACGAGAATATACATAGTCGCAGACGCGTTTAGTTGTGAAAAAGATCCATATCAGAAGCTCGTACAGATAACGGCAAAGTGTTTTTGGCCAACAAACCCAAATACGTTCGATTAATGCGTATGTTTGGCACGTATACGGCCCACGCCCAAAATTCCGCATTTGTGACGGGAATCGTGTGACTCGCTGATTCGCCAATCTGCTCCGATTCATCATAGGCCACGCAATCTGTTAAATACTTTTGTATCTCTTGCTACTGCATACGCAGCCTCGTAATTTTCATTAATAAGTTTCTATTTTTATTGTGCGGATGCCGGTGTTGTTGTTCATGCCGCTTTGGTGAAAGTTTATTTCTGCGGCGCCTCCAGAATTGTGGCGACCCGAAATGTTCTCAAATCGTGTGTTGTATGCCAAAGTTCAGCTAGCCAGACACCTCGGCCGCAGCACCTTTGACCACAAATGAACAGTTATTTTTAGCAGTAACTAAGTGGATAGTTTTTTGTTATGTCATTTACATCACCAGATTCTATATACTTATAAAGCCTTATCATTCTATCAATCTAAGTTGCTTCATACTTCTTATTTACAGATTAAAATCTAAACACAAAATGGCCCTCACCGCGGTAAGTGGCAGGAAACGACCAATGGATTATATTGATATTTCTAACTTATGATAAGCTCAAAACTTATCAGCTGCTCTTAATCTGGTGGTAATCAACTAATGTTTAATGTTGTTTGTTTGCGGTTACAGCAATTCAATGCCGCCGCCGAGAAGGTGAAGTCTCTGACCAAGCGTCCCAGCGATGATGAGTTCCTCGAGCTGTACGGTCTCTTCAAGCAGGCCACCGTCGGCGACAATGAGACCAGCAAGCCCGGCATGCTCGATCTGAAGGGCAAGGCCAAGTGGGAGGCATGGAACAAGCAGAAAGGCAAGATCACCGAGGATGCACAGAAGGAGTACATCGCCTTAGTTGAGGGTCTCGTTGCCAAGTATGCCTAAATTCGCGCTGCGCTCACATTCCAACTAAACTAAATTGATTTTAAACAAAAAATACCAGAGAGACTAAAGCTATTTATATACATAAATACACATGTAGTAGAAAGTAGGGCCAACCAAAAAAAATAAAAACAAAATATCTTCCTAATGTCTAATAAAATTTGATTGTAATCTTTTTGTAAACTGAACATCGGCACACACCCAGTAATCTTTCAGGTACTGCTTTATTGCGTTTGCTGTGCCAACCTGGTCACCTTTACGGTTCGACTTGGAATTTGAGTAAATGGCTCAACTTATTTGCAAGGCAAATATAAATAAAACTTGGCATGGCAGGGCACCGACATGTGAGGTAAGTAAATACGACCACGTATTCGTTTCGATTGCAGCTTGTGAGTGATCTTCGGACGCTCGTCTGTCCATTAGCGCTTAACTGTTAATAAACTCATCGGAACCGTTTTGGCCAGAATTAATCGCGGCCGTTAAGCTTTTGCAACGACCTTGAGAAGCCAGCTTCGGTTAAGTGCGTCAGATCAATGTCCAAGAGTGCAGCACATAATGAATGTTTCTCGTTTTCTCAGAGCTCACAGATCAGTGTTTACAGTGTCACAGCATTGATACCAGTTGTTAAAAGCGGAAGTTCAAATTAGCCCCATATTTAACTTCCGTGTTTTTTAGTTTTTCTTTGACTGCAGAATGAGTAATATTTGGTGTATACGTATGAGAAACCCTGCGTATCCATTAAGCGTGTTTAAATCAATTTTCTATATCTTATCACAAACTCTATATTTGATAATTTGAATAAAACTATTTTGCTAAAACTTTAGAGGTTACTTAAGTTATTTTTATTTATTTTAAGCGTTGTTAATATTTAAAATTATGCATAGTCTAAAAGTCGAATAAGTCAATAAAGTGATGAAATTGCATCCAAAAATAGCAGATTAAATTATTATATAGGAAGTATTATATTTGCTACCTTTTCTAATGCATTAGCAACTCTGGGAAATGCTGTTAAATTCAAAAGCGAACCGATAGCAACATTTCAATTGCTGCTGGCAACACGCTGTGTGTCTGCGTCTGCTGCTGTTGCTGTTGTCCGTTGCGCCGGCCGCTCAACAGGTGAGCACAGGTGAGAGGCAGCCAGAGTAGGTAACAGGGGCGAAGCACACAACAACAAAAATAACACAAGGCGCTGCGCTTTTTGTTTATGAATGAAAAGCGCAAAGGCAAACTGTGATAAATGTGTGTGAGCAAAAAACGAGCAGCAACTACAACAATGTGAGCAAGCCCACCAACAAGTTGCCAGATCGAGATCGCCAGCCAAAAAATCAAGAGAGAGCGAGTGAGAGAGAGAGAGAGCAAGCCTCGAGAGAGTGCTAGAGAGTGTGCCAGAGAGAGAGCATGTGAGCCAACAGCAGCAGAGGAAGCCGAAGAAACAGTTGTTGCTCTGGGCAACTGTCGACTGGCGACTGCTGGCATCAGTTTAGTCTACGTTTTGGCCTAAACGCGTTTGTTTGGATCTGGCCAGCGCGCATGAGCCGTCGGTTAGTCTGCTCTTCTGCTGCTTACCCTCTCTCTTTCCAATAGTCTGTGTGTGCGTGCGTGCGTGTGTGTGTGTGTGTGTGTGTGTTAACAAAATGTGATTAGCAAAAATACAAAAGAAGAAAAGAAGGCAGCGCGATATAAAAGCAGCATTGTGGCAAAAACGAACAGATAGTGCGAAAGTGTGTTAAAAATAACAGCAACAAAATAAAAAAATAAAAATACACAACAAAAACAATATGTTTTTGCATTTATTATTTTGCACAAAATACGAACGAAATATATACACAAATATATATAATAAATACAAAAAAGTTTAATGCGCTGGCGCTGCAACAATACACAAGAGCCGTACAAATATATTGTTAACAGCAATGCTGAATTTTGTGCTTTATCGGCAATGGCAGAAACAAAAAAATTCATATTGAACAACACCCAAAAGCCAACGCCAAAAACAACAACAACAACGGCGCAACGGCGGCTGTGCGGCTGACTTGGCCGACAGCTCACCAACACCAACAACAGCCACAACAACAACCACAACAACAGCAACAACAACAACAGCAAGCAAAGTCGTCATCTACCTTTTTCGTGCCTTTTCAAGTGTGTTTTTTCTGTTCACTGCTGCGCCCCCCGCTCAGCAGAGCATAGAGGCCAAGAGAGAGCAAGAGAGCAAGAGCGATAGCGAGAGCGAGAGCGAGAGAGACAGCGCTAGTCTGGTTGGCGCTGTATTCAGTCTCGACTTCGACCAGTTTTCAACTCCGTGATATGAACCAGCTGTGTCTGCCTCGGCCTGCAGCAAACACACACAAACATATGTACACATTTATCTGTACATACTTACATCTATACATCGATACATAGTATGCAATTTCGGTAAGTCTAACGTTTACCGTTAAGGCGAACTCCGCAAAGTTCGCTTGGAGACGGCTTGAGGCTTGAGGCTTGAGGCCAGGCCAAAAAGCTTATCTACCTGTTCGTTCAGCGGCTCCAAGCCACGCAGCTAATCAAAAGCGCTCGCTATAAAAATGTGCCAGAGTGTTTTTTATGAATATTTTTGAGAGTTGAGCAACTCATTTTGTTCTTTTCTTCTTCATTATTATTATTATTCTTTTCCTTTTTTGTATTGCTGCTGCTGCTGCTGCTGCTGTTGTTATTGTTGTTGTGATAATCCGAAGCATTTTATTTGCGGCTCTTTTCATTAATAAGTTTCACGCGCCGCTCATTTTTCAACAAGTTATCCCCACGCCCCCTAAAACCCATAAAGCCCCCGTGTGGATATCTATCCTTTGCTTAGCTTGTGTCTGGCTCGGATTACCGTGTTGATTTTGTATTTACTTATGCATGTATGTATGTCCAAGAGTTTGCATACATCTATGTACATTTGTATGAATATTTCTTTGTAGGGAATAATATAAATTCGGGTTTCTGTTCTTTTTTATTTTGTTTTGTTTTGTTTTGCTTGCTAATTTCTTCTTATTTGGGTTCTCACGCTGTGGTTTCATAAATTCGCCAGGCAATTTGTATGGGCAGCTTTGTGCAGATAAGCGTCGCTGGTAAACTAAGTGCTTAGCCATAAAAATATAGTTGTTGAACGCACACAGGTAGAGAAACATATCTGAGAAATGTATAAGAAATATTTGTTGTGTTTGTAGTCATGTATTCTAATATAATACAAAACAGAATACAAATGTGCTAAATGGCTAAAATAAATCCGGTGCATATTGATGCATATTAGCTGACTATTCTCCCCAGTCGTAATTAATGTCTGTCCATAGTACAATTTAATTTAATTAATTTTCTATATAGTTATTACCCTTAATTTTCTATATAGTTATCAGAAAATATTGTGTATTCATAGCAAAATAAACATGTGCTTATAATTGGATTGTCCAAACCAATTTTCTGAACTTGTTAACTTGAGCATCGTATATGAGCTCAATTTCTCTCTCGAGAACAATCCATTACCAACTACGGCAATGACAGGCTCTCCGCAACCGCTTAGGGTAGCCAAAGGCCATAAACTAAAGCCAAAGCCAAAGCACGGCCAGAAACTAGTTTCTGCCAGACAGCAAGAGCAGTAAACCAAAGATTGTGGCCAACATAACAACTAAACTTATAGGCTATGAATCTATGACTCGGAGTCTGTCTGCAGCTCAAATTGAGTCGAGTCGAGTCGAGTCGAGTAGAGTAGAGTCGAGTTGTGGTGACTTGCAACTTGGCCAGGCGCACGACACTTGACGCTCCTCTGCCCAGGTATGTGCAACAACAGCAACAATAGCAACAACAACAATTGCAAATGCACAAATAACTGTGGCAGGAATGCGCAAACAAGAACAAAACACTTGCCGTGCACGCAATGCGAGTAGAAATCGAAAGATTGGCATTTCAATTGCAATACGTATACGCACCGTGTGCTAAATGGTTTATTTAAATCGATGTTGGCTATGTGCAATATGAATATATATATAAATATATATGTGTATGTTTGGTTGCAACGGGGAATAGCGGAAGTTTCCCCCACGATCATGTAACCAAAGCCAAACCAAAGCCTTGCCACTCGACTGCCCACTTGGCCCTGTTTAGACGTTATGGTTTCTATCGCCCTCTTCTAGTATATCTTTCCATTTGTATATGTATCTGTATTTGTGTATCTGCAGCTAATTTTGCATCATCGTGCAAATTGAGTCATTTGCTAATATGTCAACAGGTTTCCATTCTCTCACTTTGAACTTTGTCATTTAAGCAATGCAAATCAAATCGAGCTCACAATTAAGTCTTCTGATTTGTGCGCTTTTATTCTGTTCAAAAATTTTCAAAAACTTGAAAATACGAAATCCGTTTCAAACACCTCCTCCGTATGATCGTTTCTTTGTATTTGTGTGTGTGTGTGTGTGTGTGTACATTTGTGCTGGCTGGCTGACTGACTGGCTGGCTGGGCTTGTGACTGCTTGTGTATTAACCTGCCGCACCGGTTTCGGTTTATGTTTTAGCCAACGCCATCATCATCATCATCCATTACTTATACTTATGCACATACACACACACACACATACAGACACACATACATACATACATATATATTTACGAGTATTTCTATTTCTCTTTTAATTTTCTCTCGCGCGCGCAATGTGGTTGTTGTTGTTGCTGCCGCTGCGACTTGTTGCTGCCTCTTTATTTATTTTTTAACCAGTTTCGTTGCTGCAACCTGAGCGCGAATAAGCCATAAATAACAACAACAACAACAACCGCAGCAGCAATCCAAGTGCTGCGGCTGTCCCGATTTCCAGGAAGCAAATACAAGTCTGTCCGCCTTGTCGACTGTCTGCGTCTGCATTTCGCGTGTAGAGCGAGAAAGGGATAGAGCTCCTACTATTCCACCTCCTCCTCCTCCTGCTGCTCCTCCTCCTACTCCTCTAGGCCCATGGATTATGCAACTTTTGGTTTTTATTTGAAAAATTTAATAATCCACAGCGCGTTGGCGTCGCTTCCTTGATGGCCAGCCAGACAAGCCGCAACAGCAACAGCTACAGTTAGGGAACGAGACAGAGTTCGAGCCAGAGACGGAGACAGAGACAGAGAGAGAGAGAGAGAGCGAAGCTTTTGCAGCGCCTACAAAGCGCATTCCATTGTTTGGCTGAGCTGTCTTAAGGCTTAAGTCTTAATTCTTAATCCCCTCGCGAGTGGAACTGTGGAATTCTGCGCATCTAATCAAAAACCAAATGCATTCCGCACTTGGCCAACAAACAGTTGACGTTTTCGTTGCATTCACGTCAACGATTCGCCAACGTTTCACTTTAACTGTGGGCCGTCGACAGGTCTGAGTGATATCAGAGAGCAAACAAAAAAATTGCCCATGTGTTTATTTTGAACACTTTTCTCAGACAGCGGCCAGCAGCTGTTTAGGGAATCCCCGCGGAACCAACCAGAACACAATTAATTTTCACTGCCAACGCTACTTTCTTCAACTATTACTTACTTGCCGAGTGCATGTGCAAAGATTGCCGAATCAGTTGAAAATACGAAACTGCAACATGAACCTTGACCAACAGTGGCAGCAGATTCTACGTGCTTGTTGCAGCAAACATTATTAATGTTTGGTCAAACTAATTTAAATACAACTGGCAATGAATGTTCAGCTGTTAATTTGTTAATTTATGTTACTTAACATAATTCTGTTAAATCTTATTCACTTATGTAAACCCTTAGTTGTAATTTTGGTAAATACTGAGAGTTATCACTATCGGAGAGTCCGAATTGGAGATTCAAGCAAGCCATATAAAAAGTTGCTAAATTAAATAGTTTAAACACCGCCCAGATCTGAAGTTTCATGTTTGCATAAAAAACGCTTTATGCACCGAACAATTAACAATTGGCAATCCATTTTGTTAGTTCTAATTAATATATATGTTGGCAAGTGCAAAGTTTCATATTGTCCATAAATATCAAAATTCTCCGTATGGTCATTTACAATGTCACTGAGCGCAAAGCTGATAAGCGAAGTTTTGTGATAAGAGCTTTAGCTATAATATGAGTGTGGTCCTTATCGTCGATACTAAATATTTTGTGTATCCAAGATTTTAGCAAACAGCTTTTAGTGTGGAAAAAAGTGTGTGTCCAAAACTAAAATCAAATTTGCTTGGCGATAAACAAAAAACTAAGGGGTAAACAATGCAACAAGTATTTAGTTGCACCTAGAGTAAGTCTATTTATATAACTCCATATATAGTCTCAGGCGCTAGACGCTTGCAGCGGGACCGATAAACAGCGAGAGAGAGAGAGAGAGAAACGGAGAAATGAGGGAGAGAGAGTGCAATAAAATTATTGCAGCAAATATTTAGTCAAGTGGAGATGGAGTTGCATTTCAGTTGGCTGCTCAGCCGCATTTTACCCCTACCCCCCTGAAACCCTCGTACATTTCCATTGCCAGGCGATAAGATAAAAATCACGGCGCCTGAACTCTGGGCACTGAGCCAAAAGCAAAAGAGCTGGCAATGAAAATACTTAAATAAATAAATTCGACTAACAGGCCAGTGGTGAATGCGCAACTAATGTCCAAAACTGCCATCCATTGCAGCCCATTGCCCAAGGAAATGATTGACTAGACCCGAGCACCGTTAGAGAGCCGAGGCCACGACGCACGACGACGCACGACGACCAAGATGCACGAGCTGTTTACAAAAGTGCTCGCCAAGCGAGATCTGTCACGAGCCGGAGATCTATTCTCAGTGCCCGATGCGGATATTGTGAATGATATAACGGAGGTGGTAAGTACAACTGCTGCTACACTTAGCAGAAACTGTATACCCTATAATCACCACTATGCAAAATTGGCCTGCAAAACTATTTTATTTAATTTGTTTACTATTGTATAAATTGTAATTCACAAAATACACTTGATCAGATCACCTTTATTTTAAAGAAAATGTTTCAAGCAGAATATAAATATGTATTACTTTTTTTTATTCAGAAAATACTTTTCAATATTCTTTTCAACAGTCCCTGTGAAGTTTTAAAGTATGTACGAATTTCGTATTTTGCATAATAACTTAAAAATATCACGATTTTTGAATAGTATTACTACCAATATACCTTTCAAATTAGGTGACTTCAGCTTACAAATTGTGGGAGATGCATGGTCTTATCGATTTATTCTCACAGCTGTTTCGGTTTAAGGAAGCCGAGTGGGCGTGGTCATACAATTTTTATCAATCTCTGAGGGGAGTTACCAGTAACATACTTTCAAAATTTGGACTCTCGCCACAAATGACGAATTTCACATTTCTGGGCGGCGGGTGTGGGCGTGCTCTAAAAATGTATATGCCGATCTTTTAAGGGGCAACCAGCGGGTTACCTTCCAAGTTTGTTGACACTATCTTTAACATTTTGGAGATATTGTATTACTAATTGTAATACAATTTTGTTGTTACACATATGGTATTACTATGGATAGTTTAATATTACATAGAGTATAATATTAATAAATAAACCACTCCGTGCATCTTTGCACTTGGAGCCAAAGTGACAACGAGTTTCTGAGTTTTGAACCCATTTGACATTGGGCGAATAAATATTATATCGTGTCCATTTCAGTTGTCTGAAATCAATCCAATCATCTCCCATGCGGACTACGTGAAGAACAACAATGATCAGAGTGTGGTGGAGATTTGCGTCACCCGGGTTCTCTCCTGCATACGGGAGACACGCAGCGCTGAGCATTATTGTGCCGCTCTGGTGGATCTGCTGAGAACATGTCTGCTGTGGAATCTACAGCCGGTCTCGGCCACCAAGGAAGAGCCGCCACATGCCAAGATCGCTGCCGATATAATCTCTAGCATATTTTTGGTGAGTTTCCATTGAAATTGCAACACGAGTTGAATTCGACATTTCGTCATCTGTTTCTCTCTGCGCAGAACTATGATAAGAAAGAACTGATGAAAATAGCGCTGCCCATTGCCGTGCAGTTTCTGCCCAAGGGCAACAAGGAGCTGTCGCGCAATCTGGCCAGCTATCTCTCCCTGGCGGCCATTGATTACGCCTACCTGTTGATAGATATCATGGAACCCATCATGGAATCCATACTCTCCGGCAACTATGGCCTACTGCGTGTTCTCTCCCAGGTGTACGAGGTGTCACCCGATACGGTGACGCCGCATGCTCCTTTGCTGATCCCGCTGCTGCCCCAGTGCGATGCGCAGGAGCGCATGGCGGTCTTCCAGCTGTATTTGCTCATCGTGCAAAAGTCGCCGGCGGTGTTGGAGTCCTGTGTGCCGCAGCTGTGCGATTGCCTGCAGGACAGCGACACCTCCAACATCACCATGCAGATTCTGTTGAAGCTGGCACAACATGCCCCCCATCTGCTCGTCGATCATTTCGAGCAGCTGCGTCTTGCCGCAAAGACCAATCCGAGCACAGTTACACTATGTGCCCAGATACTGACCACCGCCGGCATTGGCAGCAAGGAGACGGCACAACAGGCCCTCGACTTTGTGCTGGAACATCTGCCCGCCCAGGCACTGCTGCAGCAGGAGGCAACGCGCCTCTGCTCCGCCTATCCGGTGCTCTTTACCGACAAGGTGCTCGCCTGCGTGCGCCAGAAGAACGCGGCACTCAGCTCCCAGCATGATGTCGGCAATGCTGCTGCCGGCAACAAGATCTCTGGGGGCATCACCATTGTCAGCCTAAACAGCAGTTCCAGTCCTAGCCCCAGCCCCAGCACACTGATTAAGCCAGGTAAGCTTTCTATATATAGATATACGTTCTTCATCAATAGCAAGAGTGGAGTAGTCATAGCAGCAGACGAGGAGTCATCTCTCAGCTCGTTTGATTACACTCTGCATAGTCTTCTATTTTACTGAGGAATTGGGCGACTCGGGATATTATATCAAATAACCGCCAAAGAATCTATTTGTTAAGAATGGAGCTCCACTAAGCATTTAATTATTTTTTTTGCATGTATTTCTTTGCTAGCGATATAATGCTCTGCAGATATCGGAGTCCGATGCCTAAACAATCAGTCGAAAAAGTATTTCTTGTACTCAATTTTTGTTGTCTTGGAAGATATCTTATCGAAACTCATCTGTTGGAAATAAATTGATAGTTAACACATTGGTTCTTGTTAGTAAAAATAAAATATCAAACTACACTTAACAAGTTTGATAATGACTTTCTATACCAGCTAAATTATATAGTGACTTGCCTGGAGCAAAATAGGATTGCAGGATTGTAGGATTGTAGGATTGATCTAGACGCTTAACCAAGTTCAAAAAGCCCTTTTAAAAATGGGATCAATTTGACAAAGTTAAGGCATACGTATTTCTTAAAATGGAATATTTACATGGCTTCCAACCTAAAAGCACGTTTCCAACTTTGAATGTAGGCATAGAAACATATAGACAAACAGACAGACATGGATATACTCGGTTAGTGATGCGCTCGTGATGGGCTCGAGGTCGTCTGCCTTAATGCACTACAAACTTCACTTCACAAAATTCGAATATCGTATGCATGGTATATATCTGTATATACATATATATATATATATATATAAATATAGTCCACATATCGCGCACTGCAAGGTGATCTAATAATTTATTCTGTTGTTTTATTAGCACCTTTGGCAACGCCCTCCAGCAGCTCAACCAACATTGTTCAGCAGCCAGGCACTGTGAGTGCCACGCCCACACCTATTGCCGCGGCCACAGCGACTGCCACGCCCACACCAAGCGTAGCGCCCGCGCCCATTGCCACATCAACTCCAGCTGCTGCCACGCCCAGCGTTGTCACGCCCACGGCCCATCACACAGGCTATACGCGTCGGGTGAAGCTGGGCGACTCGCGCAGCACGGGTCGACTGCATCCGGCTAGTAACACACACAGGAGCGTGACGCGGCTGAATGTGGCAAGTGGATCGGTTGGCGGGCTGCACAAGAGCATGACGCGACTGAGCAATTCGCAGATCAGCCAGCAGCCGGGGGGCAGCTCCAACGGCAACGTGGTGGTGCAACAAACGGGTGCCATGCCCAAAGCGTCCACATCACTGAGTAATCCGCCGGTGACGCCAGTGCCGCCGCTCAGCAACGATGTGATCATCACCGGGCACAACAAGCACGGCATACCGGTGACCTCGGGCGGCGTTACCGTGACCACGTCGCCCTCCAAGGTGCGTCCGCACTCGCAAGGACCCTCAACGCTGCTCAACTCCAGCACGGTGCTGATGAAATACAGCACAGATGCACTCAATCAGTCGGTGGGCTCCATATCCATACCACATGCGACATCCGTGGCTGGCGAGGCAAGAGCCGGGCAGCAATCGCCGAATGCCGTCTCCGTGCATCATGCATCGCCAGCTGTGCCGCAATCGTCAAGCAATGGCAACGCCAAGTCCGTCATGAAGCTACCCGTAAATGGCAATGTACGTACTCAAAGCAGATGCACATGCTCTCAGCGTGGCATGCAGCAGTTAAATCATCTCTCCATTCACTTCACTTGCAGAGCGAGGTGATCGTTTCGGGGCCCACAACAACCACGAATGTGGCGCCGCGACGCAGCGACAACACGAGTCGAACGCTGCTGAATGCCAACAGCGTGATGGATCAGCGCATGAGCACCTTCGAGCCATATCAGATAATGCGCGATCCCGTGCAGCAGTTCTGCGAGAAGAACTTCGTCTCCATCAAGTCATATATGGATGAGGTGTCGCAGCATCTGCCGCCGCCGACGCGTTGCAGCATTGAGGGTAAGTCTCCACACATTGAAGCAGTGCCTGCCACTGCTTGGCCTGCCACTGCTGGCACTGCTTTAAAGTACACTGTCTATTTCGACTGCTTGCTACTTACTCTCAACAACTCTACAACTCTACACTCCTCACACGCATACACACACACACACAAACATCCATCCCACACACAGTTTCTAATGAATTCGCAGAGCGTCGCAAGAAGGTGGCCAAGCTGCACTTCGCCTGCCAGATACGCGGACCCCATTGCCTCTACTCGAAGACGTGCTTCACGATGCGCACACGCAATCCCAAGACATGGATACACATGATATTCCTCGACTTTCAAGTGCGGCACTTTGTAAGTTAACGATGCTCGGTGATGCACTCAAACCCAACCGCGTGGACTAATTTAAGCAACCATTTTGCTTGACAGGTCAAGGAGAAATGTGTGCTTAGCACACGTGAGCCGGGCATCAGCAATCTGAAGAATATCTGGCAGATACTTAAGTGCGAGAATCGCAGCTTCACCGAACTGGTCACCAGTCAGTTTCCCCAGGTCAAGGTAGATGCTGCCAGAAAATAATCGAAAACCCTACAGTTTTTCCAACTAAATAATTCATATTTTAGGACCGCGAGATACTTGTGAATGAGCTGCGCCACTCGGGCTTTCTGGATGTGTTCGAGGTGTCCAAAACGGACAAGAGCAATCCGAATTGCAATGAGCTGGAATATCAGTGGGGCTGCTTTCTCTGCAATCATCCGGACAAGGCTGTGGGCTTCCTCAATGGCAGCAATCAGCCCATGATCGAGGGACAGCTGAAGGAGAAGAAGGGCAAGTGGCGACTATTTAGGCGCTGGCGCACACGCTACTTTACGCTCTCTGGCGCGCATCTCTCCTGCAAGGGATCCGTAAGCTCCACAAAAGCGAAACCCCCATTTCAACTGAACTGAATACGAATGCTTTATTTTTGGTTTTTTTTTTAGAGCGGCGGCGAGAGCATCGATGTGAATCAAATACGCTCCGTGAAGGTATCGCGTGGAGCACGCAACATACCCAAGGCGTTTGAGATCTTCACTGCCGATCAGACCCTAATACTCAAGCCCAAGGATGGCAAGAATGCCGAGGAATGGGTGCAGTGCCTCAGCATTGTGGTCGCCCACTCGCAGGCGCGCGACAATCCCACGGTGAAGACGAACAGTCTACCGGCCCGGAGCATTGGCAGCAGCAAACCCTCCTTTTAGCCAGGCCATGCCAAATCCGCTCGCCTGCCCCTCCCCCTCCCAACCTGAACCTATATTGTGAGATTATTTGTAATTGTAAAGACAACAACATAAGACATAAGCGGCTGCCGCCAATTATAGCTGTCTATATACATACATACACATATATATATATATATATCTTATATTTATATTTATATAAGCGAATACATGTTATACATAAACGTATTTATGCATATACGAGGTGTGTTCAAAAACTATCGCGAATTTTGTGTTTTTCAGATATTATTTATTTATTCATGAATATCTATTTTGTCCCCTTCAAAGTAATCCCCATGAGATATTATACACTTGTGCCAACGGTTTTTCCAATCTTCGAAGCACTTCAAAAAATCATTTTTTTTTATCTTGTTCAGCTCCTCCTTCGATCCCGTCTTTATCTCGTCAAGCGTAGCGTAACGTCGTCCTTTCATGTGCCTCTTCAGTTTAGGGAACAAGAAAAAGTCACAGGGGGCCAGATCTGGGGAATACGGTGGCTGCGGCATCATTAGTGTGTTGTTTTTGGCCAAAAAGTCGCGCACAAGCAACGATGTGTGAGCAGGGACGTTATCGTGGTGCAAAAGCCAATTTTTGTTCTGCCACAAATCCGGGCGTTTCTGGCGGATTGCTTCGCGCAAATTGCGCATAACTTGCAGGTAATATTCCTTATTGACCGTTCTACCCTGTGGCAAGAACTCATGATGCACCACGCCCCTGCAATCGAAGAAAACTGTCAGCAAAACTTTCACATTCGACCGAACTTGGCGCGCTTCTTTCGGTCTTGGTTCGTGCGGCAGCTTCCATTGAGATGATTGAGCTTTGGTTTCCACGCCGTAACCATAAACCCACGATTCGTCACCATTTTTTTGAATAGGTAAAAATCGAAGACGATCCAAAACACGTGCAAGCAAAGCAGCAAAAAAATGGATCAAAGAACCTGTATCAAATTTTGTGTGAAAAACGGAATTAAGTGCGCGGATGCATTCCGAATGTTGATTGTGGCATACGGAGAAGCTACCTTGGACCGAAGCAACGTTTATCGGTGGTACAAAATGTTCTCAGAAGGCCGAGAAGATGTGAACGACGAAGAGCGTGCCGGACGCCCGAGCACTTCAACAACAGACGAAAAAATTAATGGAGTGGACAAAATGGTATTGGCCAATCGTCGAATCACCGTTAGAGAAGTTGCTGAGGAGCTAGACATATCGATTGGCTCATGCCATTCGATTCTTATCAATGATTTGGGCATGAGACGGGTCGCCGCGAAATTCGTACCAAAATTGCTCAATTGCGACCAAAAACAGCATCGCATGAACATTGCTAATGAGATGTTGGACTCTGTCCGCGACGACCCAAATTTGCTCCAGAGGGTCATAACTGGTGACGAATCGTGGGTTTATGGTTACGACGTGGAATCATCTCAATGGAAGCTGCCGCACGAACCAAGACCGAAAGAAGCGCGCCAAGTTCGGTCGAATGTGAAAGTTTTGCTGACAGTTTACTTCGATTGCAGGGGCGTGGTGCATCATGAGTTCTTGCCACAGGGTAGAACGGTCAATAAGGAATATTACCTGCAAGTTATGCGCAATTTGCGCGAAGCAATCCGCCAGAAACGCCCGGATTTGTGGCAGAACAAAAATTGGCTTTTGCACCACGATAACGTCCCTGCTCACACATCGTTGCTTGTGCGCGACTTTTTGGCCAAAAACAACACACTAATGATGCCGCAGCCACCGTATTCCCCAGATCTGGCCCCCTGTGACTTTTTCTTGTTCCCTAAACTGAAGAGGCACATGAAAGGACGACGTTACGCTACGCTTGACGAGATAAAGACGGGATCGAAGGAGGAGCTGAACAAGATAAAAAAAAATGATTTTTTGAAGTGCTTCGAAGATTGGAAAAACCGTTGGCACAAGTGTATAATATCTCATGGGGATTACTTTGAAGGGGACAAAATAGATATTCATGAATAAATAAATATCTGAAAAAACACAAAATTCGCGATACTTTTTGAACACACCTCGTACACGTACATACGAGTATATGCCCATACTTATAGACTTTTCTAGCAAGTACTCACCACTTCAAGGGATTTTTCAAAAATTTTGCGAAATTGTTTTTTCTACATTAGTTGATTAGTTGATTTTTTACATTTAGTTTATGCTTATTTATTGTACGTGTATTATACAAACAACATGCTATCGAAACAAAATCAAAAACAAAACACTCTTTTCATATTCAATGCAAGAATATTCATTCATATATTCAATTTGCTTCAGCTTTGCCCATAAGATGATATTAATAATACTTTTCGAATGCGTTGCACAAACCAAGGCGCTGCTCAAAAGTATGCAACACAAGATTTATTGGAGCGCTTAAGAGAGGGCAGCACCAAATTATAGATTTCAACAAAAAAAAAAACAAATGGAATTTAGTTGTAGCTATAATATTTGAATACTTCTCCAGGCATTTAGCATGAAGCATTAAGATTTCGATTTAAAATTGAATAGAGATATCTGATTAGTTTTTCTAGGTTGTTAATTTTGTTTTATGGCAAATTATCATAATAGTTGCATTGGCTGATAGTTTGCTTTTAGGCTGTTGCATAAGATGTTTTCGAATTGGACGCCAACGTTTCTAACTAACTACTTGGAATTGAACAACGTTTAAATACTAATAGTTAACTAGAGAATTAACAACAAATTTGACACAATTCAAGGCTCGGATGTGCCATTTGCATTGTGATCGCGCTCCTCCGAAAGGTCCAAGAGCTGACTCCAATTGGCATTTAGACGTACGATTTCCATGTCTCGACGTAGCTGCTGCAGCGGATCACCTTCATTCAAGCTCTCACAGTCATCCAGGACGCGCGTCACATGCTCCAGTTGATTGGCATAGATGCGCAGACGTTCCACATTGTTGTTATCCTGAGGCGCCGCAGCAGTATTGACCTGGCCAAGGATTATATTGGGTTAAAATTATGGCAAATGCTTTGAACACTCACCATTAGCTGACTGCCGCTAAAGTTACGCAAATAGCTGCTGACACGTGCATCCTGTAGCTGGCCGCCAGTATGCCACATCTTTAACAGATTCAGAATGCCCAGAACATCGCCCTGTTCGGGCTCCTGATTGGGCGACAGCAGCTGCATGGGCGGAAACTCCGTGGTTGGCGACAGCTTCTTGTAGCTGCTGCACAATGTGCTCAGCGTGCAGATGTCCTCATTGAGGCGCTGCCAGTCAGCCAGCCAGCCAGCCAGTCAGAAAGCATAAGCAGGTGCAGGAGCAGGAGCAGGAGCAGGAGCAGTGGCAGTGGCAGGTTAATTTGTGATGATTACGAGTAGAGTATTGGCAATTAGTTAACGGATTTCATTTCAAACGAAAGAGTGCGGTTTTGAACTTGATTTGTGACTGTGACTGTCCATTGGATGATGAACATGAATGGTTTGCATGAGAAACAAATGACAAGAAATTATAGATGACAAGATCGTAGATGGTAAACGAATCAACTCAATATACATATAAAGTAGGCCAAGAGTTTGAGTTTATTCTAATCAAATAATACGTGTAATTGTATGACTAAGAATACGATTAACATAAGATAAGATCAGCTGCTCGCTTCCGCTGCTCGATCGAGTGTTTAACATATGAAAATATATCTGGCGACTAAACGATAACGATATATAGAAATGTCTTCGAAGGGGTGCGCAACACAAAAAAGTCCAAGAATTAAAAACAAAACGCGGCTCAGAACCTTACGTCGATCTCGTTGCGATGACGCTGCATTTCGGATTTGGCGCCACTTAGATCACTGCCCTTGATCATTAGCTCCTGTGTGGCGTCCATGAGCTCGTCCTGCAACTTCAGATTGACGTCCTCCAAGTCTTTTAGCTTCTCCAGCATATCTTCCTTATGCTGCTGTAGTTTGTTTCTGTAAAAATATGGGGAGCCAGATTAAGTCATTTGCATCACTTTGGGCAATTGAATCGCACTCACTTGTCCACGATCAGCTGCTGAATGCAATTGTCGTTGTCTAGCTGCACAAGTCGCAGCACCTTGAGCAACTTCGTGACCAGAGTGTCCACCTCAATCACCTGGTCGACAACCGCCTGTGCTGTGCTGTACTCCATCAGCGACGGCAGCTCGGCCAAAGAGTCGTGACAGCTGAGCTCCTCGGTGTTGCACGGATCGCGATTGCTGCTACAAATACATGACAATTAATATGTGTAGAAGTGAAAGATGGAAATCAGAATAGAATACTCACTTCATCGGCAGCACGCTGAGCTTGTGAACGTGCATTTCCATCTGCTGACGGTTGGTTATCGCTTGCGAGAGCTGCTGCAGTGAATCATCCCCATTGGCCGTCGTTGGCTGCTGGCTGCACTGGCTGATGAGCTCCGTGGGCAGCTCGATTTGGGAGATCATGCCCGTGCACGAGGATACCATGTTGTGCGAGTGCGAATCCGGCTGCACCACATCCTCCAGCACGTTATCCATCATGAGCAAACAGGGCTGCAAAGAACGAAAACAATTGGATTTATCACAATATTGCAATTAGCATAAATGCTGTTGGTGAGTGATGCACTTACCTCCGTCTCCGAGTCCAGCATTTCCGTGGAATCAGAGTCGTCTATTTATAAGCAAAAATTAGCTACAATTTCAACAGAGACCATAATCACTATTATTTGCTCACCTCCATTGCCATTGAGATTGGGCTGCTCGTTGCTGTTCGTCGTTGTTGTGGTATGTGCTGTGCTTGCTCCGGCTCCAGCTCCTGCAACTGCTGAACCGCCCGATCCTTGGCCATTTCGTTTGCCCGCCTGTCGCAGCGAAAGACGCTTGCCCGAATGGGTAGTCGCCTGGCGTATGGCACCGATGACGGCAGCTATGAAGGACTGATTGCGTTGCGGCGACAGCGAGCCGTCGCTGGTGAGGATCAAGGTGTGCAGCTCATCGCCTGCCATTGCAGGACTCAGCGCCAAATCCAGTCCATTGGGCTTGAGGCCGTTCTGGGCGTGCTCCGTCTCCGCGGCGAGCGACTCCGCCTGGAATCGTATGTCCTGCAGAAGAGCAAAAATAGATTAGCCTATGTCTTCCACTCACACAGCTTGATGTACAACTCACCTCTAGATCCTGCTCGGAAATGCTGTAGGAGCACACCAGCTGCTCCACCAGATTGTCCAGTCGAGCATGGAGCCCGGACAGCGCTGTCGAGGCACCAGCCACAGCTGCATTCTGCAGATGGATCAGCTCCCGCGATTTGTTCTCCAGCGCCGCATATTTCGTTTGCAGCAAACGATTCTCCTGTCGACGCTGTTCGTTGAGACGCACGAGGTGGTGGCACTCGTCGAGCAGCACTTTCGCCTCGTCCTCGCGATTGGCCAGCTGCGCCTTGGCCGCCTGGTGTTCCGTTTCCAGCTCGCGCAGCGCATCGCACTGGGCGGCCTTCTCGTGCTGCAGGAAATCCTGCAGCTCGCTGGACTCCAGCTCAATGGCCGCCTTCTCCTGCAGCAGCAGCTGCTGCGTGCTCAGCGAGCGACGCATCTCCAGCTGCAGGACGCGGCACAGCGCACGCAGCTGTACAATTTCCTGCTGGCGCTCGACCAGTTCGTGGCCACTCAATTGGATCTGGGACTCAAGCATGAGGAGGCTGTCGTGACCGCTGCCATCGCCACTGTCCTCCGATGTGGGTGTGCCCGCACTGGCACTGCAGACGCGCGCCATTTCCAACATGCCCATTACCCGTTCCGTATTCAGATGCAGCTCCTGCTGCATGGCCAGTTTCTCCTCGCGTTCGCGCTGCAGCTTGCCACTCAGCTGGCGCACCTCCTGGCGCAGCTGTTCGAGCTCATGATCTCGCTGATCAGGCTCTGCTTGCGTGCTCTGATCCAGCTGCTCCACAGCGTCCAAGGCGCGCGTCTGCAGCACACCACCGCCCAGCACCTGCTCCAAGTCCTCGCTGGTCAGCGCTGTCTGCACCGCTGTCTCGTGATAAATGCGCGTCCGAATCGGCTGTTGCTGTGGGCGACGCAGCGAATTGACCTTGGCGGTGGCTGTGGGTGGCGCCAGGGTGCGCCGACTTGTGGGCATGATCATCACCGACGACGTCATGCGTGCATCCACAACAGCCGCCCGACTGATGGAATTACTGCGCGACAATCGCCCCACACTCAGATCCTCCACAGACTGTTGCTTGCGCCGGCGAGGCAGAGTTCCGCCTGGTGGGATTGAATAGATTGATTTATGCAAAAAAGAAAGGCAATCGTGACAGCTTACCTGGCGCTGGACTGTGCCGTAACCGGTTGGCCATCACATCCGGAGTGACGGACATGCCCCGACGGGCACCTGCAGCGCCGCGATTCGCCGGCCAACGTCCGTCGTCCGAGGGCGTGCCGGGTGTGCGGGCGCGACTGAGAGATGGGGTGCGCTGCATCTGCACCAGCCGCTGCACGGATTGGGCGCGATTCAGGGCGCTGGGCAGCGTGTCTGGCTTCTGTGGGCGTGGCGTGCGCAATGGCGTCGCCGCATTCGACGGCACACGGAACGAACTCGAGTTGGAGATGCGCGGCTTCTCCCGGGCCGGTGTACCCGCTGTTCCGGTTGCGGGCGTGTTGTGGGCGCCGTTGCGTGGCAAACTGGCGGCCCGTTTCAAATTGGCCACACGACCGCGCAGCTGCTCCGGCGATTTGCCCAATGATTCTGGTCCGGACTCCGGCTCGAACATGGCCACCTTCTTTTTGATGCTGCCATTGCAGCGACGCGGCGGCGGCGTCTGCTGCGAGCACTCGCTGCTCTGCTCGCTGGGCGAGATGTTGCTGCTGTTGATCAGATGCAGCTCACAGCTGTCGTAGATCTCCTCGAGGCCATTGCTACTGGTGTAGCCGCCGCTGGTGCTGCTCAAGCCGCGCTGCAGCGTCTGCCGCGACAGGCAACAGCTGCTGGGCACATCCAGGCCACTATCGCTGCCATCGCAGTTGCTATGTGTGGTCGTGGTGGTGGTGCTGCTAGCCACCACTGTCATGGTCATTGTTTCGCTCTCGCCCAGCTCCAGGCTGGCCAGGCACATTGCCAGCTGCTGCTCCGTCTCGCTGGCCATTTGCTGTTGCTGTTGCTGTAACTGCTGTAACTGTAATTGTGGATCCTCCATTTCGAAGAGCGTGCCGGACATGACACAGCTCACCGGCTAAAAGAAACGGAGAGAGAGAGAGAGAGAGAGAAAGAGAGAGAGAGAGAGAGAGAGAGGGAGAGTGTTTGGTTAGTGCGAGTGATTCACGGTGAAGCGACCCAAATTTTGTATGCGGCATGCGCGTATTTTTGGGATGCATTTGGCATTTTAGTTGCATGCCCCCCAACGCCGTCGCCCCGCCGGCAGTCCAGATTTTCCTGCCCGCAAAAACGAGTTGCACACGACAACGACCTTTTGGCAAACGGGGCATGCCGCATGTCTCGCTCACTCTCCCCTTTTGCGGTCAAGTTGGACGATCGTCGTCGTGCTGACAACTCTGGCCAGCTGCTGGGCCAGGCTCTTGATTGACTTAAACTAGTTCACATCTGACACTCAACTGGGGACACACAACGGGGCCGCACTGCATAAGTTATGAGCTGTTCCTCTCATCAAACATTTGGCAACATTTGTGAGACGCACACTTGTCTTGGCCCCAAAAACTCGTGCCACATTTCGGTCACCTTTTGAGTTACCAATTCAGATTCACATTCACATTCGTATTCGCATTCCTATTCGCATTCGTATTCGTATTGTTGTCCCCGCAATTCGATTCACAGCCCTTCAACATGCATCATCATCTATTGTAGAATATTTATAAACCTTGCATGTGGCATTTCAATTTAGCCCACGATATTAATAAGTTCAAGAGGCAACTATCGCTTTCCTACTACCCTTTCCTACTACCCTCAAAATAATAGTATCACACCGAAAGGATATATGTATATTTGCTATAGATATAGAGATGTATCCCATTTTGCTTATAGTTGGGTTAAAGAAATCTTAATTCCAAAAGAAGATGAGAATAGAAAATAATAATATCATAAAAGTATTTTTTTTTAATTTAAAAAAATAAGTGAAATTTAAAACTCATGTCAATTGGCGTTTAACATTTGAACTTTACTATTGGTTTAGAAAACTAAAGTTGATGCTAAGAATGGATTATAAATAAACTATCCAAAATTATAAAAAAGCTTTGGTAAAGTAGTGTTTGATATGAAGCTAGTGTTTCTTTATCTTTATTACAGCTAGTAAAGATAATGTGTGTCTACAAAATTAAGTGTCGTATTGTGCTCAAAACACTTTTCAAAATATTATATTCATTTGAAATCTATGCGGAACATGAAGAACATGTTTTTCCACTTAACGAATAAGAAAGAAATTGGTTTATTTTATTTTTTAATAGGTGAGGGCATAGAAGGTTCGTTGTAATGCCACCAACAATTAGTTGCTTGTTATTGTTTTGTTTGGGTCCAAACACGCATCATTAGTGGCTGCTTGTTATGCGATCTGCCCGAGATTTTTGGCCAAATTTTGTAGATTTCATCATCCGCACAAGCTGAAAGCGAAGTCATAATGAAGTTGCTCCAGTTTTCAGTTAATTGGAATTTCATTTGTGGCTAATTGCAATTGTAGATATAAATTTGGGCTGCAGCTACAACAATGGGAGGAAGCTGAGCTGAGCGAAGAAGAAAAAGTAGGAGTAGGAGTTACCAAACTAGTTTTTGAGTATTTCATAGAAACGAGATCCTGTTAAACGACCTTGGCTAGAACATGTTAAAAGCTGAAACACGCTTTAAGCTCGTTTGTGCCATGTGGCAGCTAAAGTGTTGTATTGTGGCAGGCAGGCATGAGGGAACGAAGAGGCAGGCTGGAGATGATAGCGGTCTAATGAAGGGCACTTCAAGCGCGCTGAACAGGCGACAACGAGGCAGACTGACTTTGAGTGTCGCACAAGGCAACGGCGTTGTCTATGTGCCTCCAGCGAGCCATAGCGAGGAAGCGATGCAAGAAAAGCATAGCGAATTTCCATAGCCATCAAGCCACACAATACAGACACACACACACACACACACACAGGCAGATAAGCACACACAGCTGCAGCGCAATTGTTAAAACATGAAAAAGTATCTGGTAGATTCATAGATGCAGATGCGCACTGAAAGCACAGCGGTGCAACATCGAAGCCATCTTCAATGGTCTGGCAGCGCTTCGGGCTCGGGCTGAGTGCTGGAAATGAAGTTGTCGCTGCCCATCGATCGCTGTGGCCCTGACAATGAAAGATTGAGCTGTAAGCTTGTATCTTTTTACTCTTTTTTTTGACTGTCTGTCTGTCAGTCGGAAACTCGTTTTGTTCAATTCTATGCCAAGGGAAAAAAGCAAGGAATGCTTTTGCATAAACCGGAAACCCAAGCTGCATTTGCTGGCCATGCTCAAGGCGAAAGCGCCGCCCACCCAGAGGAGGAGCAGGTGGCCGTAGCAGAAGGGTTTTCTATCATCTTCATCAACTTAACGGCTCATTAGCTTCAATCAATGAATGATGCTGGCGGGGTCAACTCGGTTTCCTACTTGCTGCAATGCGCTTAATTCGATTAAGGCTGAAGTAAAGCGAACGCAGGCAATGCCAGCCACATTTGCCAAGTTAATTAAAGCAACGAGCATCGACTGCGATTTGCGTGTTTTAAAAGCGCGTAGAGTTTCGCCCTTTTTTGCCATTTATTCGCAAGTCGAGCAAACTAACTTCTGTGTCAGAGAGGGAGCGGTGGAGGGGAAAATAGCACTGGCAGTTGACAGTCAGACGCATTGCGGCAACGTGAGTCGGATTACCAGTATACAACTTTCGATTGATGTGAAAAACTCGACCAAGTTGAGAAAGTTCATTGGCGTATTTTAAGAAAATTGTAAATTTAAATATCAGATTGACATTGTTATGAAATAAAATGAATATTTACATGTTGTCTAAGGAGGAAACGCTTTGACGGAAATGGATGGAAAATATGTTGATTTTTAGATCGTTGTAGAGATTATTATAATTTTGTCGTGAAGTTTGCATTGCATTGAAGGAAACGTCTCCGGCTCCATAAACCATATATTTATTTAATGTTGACTGATATCAGTCGACACAGAAAAATACAAAAAGCTTAAAATAAATTAAATTAAACTAAAAATAAAAGATAATAAAAAATAAAGATATATTTACATGCATTTTCATGGTATTTAAATTCAAAATGATACTCGTTTTTTCCCGAGACAAGGCGTTTAAAATTGAGTTTTTAATGATAGAAATAGGTGACTCTGAATTATACAGAGTGCTCGAAAAGATTCATGCAAGGAATACTTAGTAGTACAGCGCTTAAGAGAAAGCCGGAAGAAGTAGCGGGTTGGTCCAGAGGGAGCAATAAAATGAATTTGGCTCAACAACTGCGTTGAATCGATTTCACTCTTTTGTAATTTAAATACAAATATAACAACTAGCATAACACGATAATTAGTTAAAGAGTACGAGTATATACTCGTAACCAGCATCATTAGCTGATTCCAAATAGCCATGTCCATGTCCATCCAGTTTTTCTTGTGCAAAACTAGTTGCTCAGTTTTGTAAGCTATCTTAATGAAACTTGGCATGAAAAAGTCTTAATATCTGCAGGCAGTACATATGTAGGCGCGGATCAGGAATTATCACTATAACATAAAGCTGCCACATTCGTCATGGATTTCACAAGAAATTACTAAAATAAATTTCTTGACCAGTACTCATTCAATGGAATGAGTGCATCAAGTTTAACAAAAATACTTTTTTTTACTAAGCATTCTGATTCGAATTGTAAAGAAAACAGTTGCAATGACTCTGCAAAACAATATCAATAAATACTACAGCTCTCAACTGTGCAATACTCTGTTTTCAGTGTAAGAACAGGGCAACACAGATGATTTAAAAATAAATAGATTTATTGGATTTATATAAAGTGCATAAGCTAACATCTTCGGGCTTATATCTTTTGAAACTAAATTCAACAAATATAAATTCGCTTATAGCTGCAAAAACTCAATTATCATATGAAAGTACTTTAAAACTAAGCATAAAAAACTCAAATTTATTTAGAAATAACTTAATTTAAATGCAATGCATTTTATTTAATTTATTTCGTTGAACGGGTACGTCTATTATTTATTTTGGACGCAAATGCACACAATTTTCTATACTGGTTTTATATTTTTATTACTGTAATTTAGTGCAAATCTATTTATGAGAATATTGAAGCTAATCAGAAAAAGGCAAATAAATTCCACAATGACTGAAAACTCAACTCAGACTGAGTTATGGGCCATAAAAACTTGTTCATATTTGGAGATATATATAGTTGAGAAAGAGATATATAAATATTTATGCACTCGTTTAGTATTATCATGCAAATGCTCATCTCGATTGTGTGGCATAACAAATTCTGTGCCACATGTTGGGCAACTGTGTGTGTGTTTGTGTGAAAGAGGGAAATACGTTCACTTGCATAAATTTCTCTCAGCTCATTGTTGCTCTTGTTGTTGTTGTTGTGGCAGTTGCATTGAAAACAATTTATATCCATGCCTCGCATTTATGGCAATTTATTTTCTGCTGTCTACTGAGGGGCCAGCTCTCAGTTCTCAGTGCGCTCCTAATTCCCCCAGTGCCCACCTCCCCCTTGCTTCTTCTTCTCATTTTTGTTTTCTATTTGGGTAGGTGGATCCAAATGTCGCGACTATTTTAATTGATACTGAAATTCGAATACGTTGGCAATTCTCACGCTTCGACAAATCGACAAACAGGTGGACAACAATAATAAACTGCACACTGTCTGTGTGTGTATGTGTGTGGAGGCGGGCAAGGGAAGTTGCCACGCCCCTACTCCATGCTGTTGGTGTTGGTTTATTGAACACTCCTCGTCGTCGTCGCAGCACTTCCTGTGGCAGCAGCGACAAAGACGACGACGACGACCCACGAAACTCAAATGAACTGAAACATTTGTGCTGCGAATTACAATCGTGGCCCCGAGGCCCGCATTTGACGCAGCATGCCCCACGGCCAGATGTCCCCTTGCCCCGTTGTAACGTTTCACAGTTATAATGAGTTGCAGTTGCAAGTTGCGCGCCCAGTTTTGTGCTGCCTCAGCTATTGAAAATTGTGCGCAGAGTTTCGGCTCGAATCGGTTTGGAATGGAATGGGGCGGACTGAGGTCGGGTGGGGTGGGGCAGGCAGACAGGCAACGGGGCACACTCTTCCGGGTTCTACTGGGCTTCGCTCTCGCTCTCTCTTTCGCTCTTCTACTCTCTCTCTGCCTCTCTGTTAATGTTTTGGAGTTTTCATTTGATTGCACCTGCAGACTGCGAGCGCCAGCCACAATTTCTAATTTTTTTTTTATGTTTGACTCTCCGTCTCCTCCCGCTCCTCCTTCCCTTTGTAGTTGTTTTGAATGTGCAGCAGATTGGGGTGGAGGGTGGGCGGAGGGAGGGGAAGTGCAACGTCGCCTCGTGTTTAATGAATCAAAGAGAACAGAGAAGTCGCAAAGGGGAGAGGAGGGGTGCAACGTCTGGCGTGGCCAGCTGGGCTGTCACGAACACGGGTTTGGCTCTGACTATTGGGTAATAACAACAACAACAACAACAACGACTGAACACCAACAACTACAACAACAAACCGAGCAGGAAGAAGCGACCAACTGAATCGCTGCGCTTTTTGAAGTTACTCTTGTTATTGTTGCTGTTGCTGCTGTTGTTGTTATAGTTGTTATTGTTTCTGATATTGTTGTTGTTGCCCACTAACATAAACTATAAACAATTTTTCGGCGGCTTCTCAGTCAACGGCAACGGCACGCAAAAGTTTCGTTTTGCATCTGTTGAAAGTCGAAGATTGAGCAACCGAAGGCAAATTGCAAAACACGGGGCAAAACAAAACCAAAACCAAAAAAAAAAAAAAAAAAACAGAACTGCGTTGAAGTCGTCCCGTCCCAACTTATATAGAATCATAAACTGTGCCACAAGCTACACCGTGCAACATGCAACACACAGCAAATCCATCAAAGCAAAGCACGCCTAACCCTGTTTCTAAAAGTCCACAAAACAAAAAATAACTAATCAGCCGTAACAAAATTTATTCGTCGTTGTTTTGAGGAATTCCCCAACCGAATACATATAACTTATATATATATATATATATGGATATATATATATTTATACTCTATACTAAATTACTCCATGCTCGCTCAAGTGTATTCGAGCTGTTTGCCTGTTAATCAGTTTTGGTATATATATTTCTATACATATGTATTTATACAGATACAGATAAATGAAAATAAATTCATTTCAGCCAGTTTGTGTTTACCAGCACAAATTTCTGTATTTTATAAGCCTAACAAGAGAGGTTTCTTCACTTGACTTAAAGGTCTCAAGGCTTTTTAAAGTTTTATTTTGCAAACTTTTGTAATTTACAATGAAGTTGTCAAAGAAAGTTTTTACAGCGATAAACGGTAGCTGAATAGATTAGATTGACAATCATTATCTTGAACAAGGCATACTTCCGATTTTGTATTAAATACGTTTAATTTAATTAGGAAGACTACACTTTTTTACCAATGAAATCGCTTTTAAATCATATATGATAAATTGAGTTTAAAAACTCAATACTATAATTGGACTGTTTTAACGAAACCCGCATGAATTCAAATATGATACAACATAACAAAAAATATACACATATATTTCGTTGAAATACTGAAAGATGACTTAATTTCAAAAAGTGAATCTCGAAAGAAATGCTCCAATTGCTGTAAGTCAAAAGCGGGCTGCACAGTGTGTGTTGTTTATTTAGCTGTTGTTGATTTATACCAAAAAGAAAGAAGAGAAAAGCCTGAAAAGAAAAGAAAAGAGAAGAGAAGTCCGCAAAAAGTTCTGTTGCTTTTTAGTTTAGTTTAGTTTAGTTTTCTTAAGCTGCTGAGGGCGGATCGTTCATTGGCCCTGCTACGCTATAACTCGTATCGTATCGGATCGCATCGCATCGCATCGCATCGCATCGCACCGGATCATATTGGAATTGGATGACTAGCGTTTTCCTCTATCTGTGTCTAACTGTCTCACCTTCTGTCTGTCTGTCTGGGTGTGTGTGTCTATTTGGTTTCATTAACAGCACATTGCTGGGGCAATTACGCCAACAGCCGAATTTGTCTTTCGTATGGCAGAGAAAGTCTTTGGTTCGCTTCATTTTTCTTTTAATGCTCGGCAAGAAAAATAAAACTCTTTATGACATATACTTTATGTGTATATACACACATTTACATACATAGATAGATATATACGTGCATATATACTTTTCACAACCAATGCGCACATATAACTAACTATATTATCACAGTAACAATAATGGGAAGCCCACTTCACGCTTGGAGGGATTCCTGCAGTATTTTTATTTTTGTAACTTTTTGCTTTAAAGGCATGCGCCACATGACACTCTGCCAACACTCTGCCAAAAGGCGTCGAGAGCTGAGGAGCAGGCGGAGTCGGAGGTGGAGCTGGAGCTGGAGTTGGGCAGAGATATGTGAGAGCCACAGTCTACAGTCTACAGTTTGACCATTGACCGACTAGACTTGCACAGTAATCATCATATAAACAAAAACAACTACAACAGAACGCAGCGAAAATAGAAACTGTCTGGCAAGTATTTAAAACGTCGACCAAACGAGGGGCAGGGGCAGGGGCAGGGGCCAGAGACGGCGTCTTGTCTCGGCTGAGAGCCGCGCTGATTGTCAAACAAAACTAAACGAAACTAAACAAGGCGAACCTTCAAGCAACGTATTCTTGAAATGCAATGCCCCAAATCCTTTTGTGCGACGTAAACTGAGCCTCAACACAAAAGCCAAACAGTAAAAGCCATTTAGTCTCAAGTTCTCAGGGTTCTCTGGCAGCTGCTTTGCTTGGCTTTGCTCTGCCTTGCTCCACTCTAACATTTAGCTGAGATTTGACCTTGAAATTGGCAATCAAAAAAAGCAAAGCCACAGCTAATTTATGTGCATAAATATCGTCATAAACAAAATGTTGACAAGATTTTTTTTATCGCTACATGTTTTTATCGAAGAGCAGTTTGCCTCAGAAGGAAACCGGAAAGGAGAAGGGTGAGCAGGAGGAGGAGAGGAGTGCGATTTCGAGCTGTGCAAAATTCGCACACTCTCGAAACAAGTTCAAGTTTCCATTGCACTTTTTATCACACTTAATTTGCTTGTGATTATCAAAGCAGCAGGCAGCAAAGGGTGTGGAAAAAACTGGAATACAATTCAAGTAAGTATTTGTACATACAATTGTGGGTAATCGTTCATTCATATATATTCATGTACAGACATGTATTTATAAGACTTGTTATCGGCTCAGATAAGGCAACAGGCCACCCATTAGAGTGAAGCCAGAAGTGCAACAAATAGAAAAGAAAACGAACAAAATAAGGCTGACAAATTTTCGGTTGATAAGATCGATTTATTTAGAAAATGAGAATGTGTCATAGGAAATTTGGTGGTTTGCAAATACATTGAAAACATTAATTAATGTCGGAAACATAAACAAGTCTTAAGCCAACCTGTTAATAATTGTAAACGGTTATTTCTGTTTTTCTCTGTATTTTTAAGTTGCGTTTTTTCCTTTTTTTGCGTAGCTTTAAAAAGTCATAAATAAGCTGCAGCCTAATCAATCGTAGTAAGAAATATTTATGTACTTTTTATACTTTTAATTGACTTTGGCTTAAGGTTGGTAGTTTTAAGTACATCGCCATTGTTAACTAAGCAGCAAATTTGATTGTAAGCTCAACTCTCTAATCTTAGTTTTTCTTTTCACTTGGCACTAAGTTGACTCGGCGCCATTTAAGAGTTTCTCTGTCAATTCGAACGACAAACGGATTAATGAAGCTAAATTGGTATTTTCCTCAAGTGGCTGCTGCAACTCTGCCGCCGCCGGAGTTGCCCCCAGCCACGCGTCCCTCGCCCACCACCCAGCCCAGCAGCAGGCGGCTCAAATTGGCGCGGATGCGTAATTAAAACGGTTCGCACATCCGTTCCTCATCATTAGCTCATGCGACGATCATTAGCTCAATATGAATATGCTGACCAAACACAAGCGACAAAAACGTTCAATAATCGGGGCAAATGACTGACTGGCTGACTGGCTGATTGATTGATTGATTGACTGAAATTGCACTCTTCCTGATTGCTGCCGTTTGCTTTGCGTCAAAATCGATTAACGCTCAAGTCATGCAACACAAAATGAGTTTTGACGCTGCATAAAAAATAAAGTCATATCGAACGTTCAGGAGGCCCTTCATCTTTCTTCTTTGCCACGAGCTGCCCCCCCCCCCCCCCCCCCCCACTCGCTTGACCTTTCAACTACACACACCAACCAACAGAAGAGGCCAAGTAAATACCAAAAACTATTAGGAGCGGCCCACAAGACGACAATGCGACAATGTGACGCCAGGCAAGTCGAAACGCGACCGCAAAGAGCAAATAACTAAATAACTAAATAACTGAACAACTGAACAACCGAAACACCACCTCTGACCGACCGCCCACCAGCATGGAGACCCACGCTCTCTCGGTCGCAGTCCCAATCCCCATCCCCATCCCCAATCCCAGTCGCTGCTTCAGCCTCCATCATATTCGATAACAACTTTCTACTCGCAGAAAAAATCAGCAAGACACAATTGAAAGACTGAACAATGCACTGTAACAAGTTAAATAACAATTCAAATAGGAGATTTTCAGTTTTTATTATTTGTTGCAGACCTCAAGGATTTTCATCAAAATTAATCCAACATCACAAAAAAAAACCATATTTTTAAAAAGACCTGCGATAGAAATGTTTATCAGTAAGCGAACAAAATTATTTGGATGACTCTCTCATGCCCCCCTCTCTCTCTTTCTCTATCTCTCTGTCTCTCTCTTCTTAAGTTCAACAATTCCTAACGTTAATCAGTTTTTGGTCGGATCTGTTTTTTTCTGGATTTAGGCAATAAATGTTGAACCATTTTACACTTTAACATCCCCAGATTTATTGTATTCTTTATTTTTTCCTATTAAAATTTAATTTATATCATTTTAATTTGAAATTTAAATTTTTTCTCAAAATAAAATAGATTTGTCAGCTTTGTAAGACATAAAACATTAAAATGTGAAAAAAATCGACTTTTATGTAGGCAATAAGTGGGCGTGGCCAACAGGTAATCTTAGCTCAAACTGTGAAGATCATCAGTAACGTAAAAGTTTGCAATGAAAAGCGTTTCAATCATAAAAATGATTGGAATCAGCTCTAAGTCAGCATTAGAGTTGCAAGCTCGCTTAAAAAAAGAAGAAAACAGTGTATTAAATTTGTTACTCACCCACAGAGAGCAGCAAGCAGCAATAGGAAAAACTGTGCCAGCGAAGACACTCAGTCAATTTGGTTTTTGTTGCTGCTGTTGTTGTCGATAGTTGGTGGTGCCGTATTTGTTGCTGTTGTTGTTGTTGTTGCTGCTGTTGTTTTCGTGTTGGTGATTCCTGCAGTTGTTTTCGCGCTGATGAAAATGTCAGAAAGTCCCCCAAGGCATATATACACACACACACACACACAAAAATATAGAGTAGAGTCACCCTTCTCTTTTGTGTGTTGATTTTGTGTGTGTTTGTTTTGGAGTTGAGAGCAGAGAACAGCAATGGATGTCTGTTAAAATTCTATTATTATTGCTCCCGTAGCGGCAACAACAAGAAAAGCAAGTAAATTTTGGATGGTAAATTGCGTTGTTGTTCGCGGACGGGCGGATTCTGAGCGATTTCGCGATTTGCGAACCGTTTATAAATTAGTGCAAATTGAATGCACAAATATTACACACACACGCACACTCTCAAATGGCCAGGTGAATGTTAATGGTAACGAGCATTGTTGCTCTTGCTGTTGTTGTTGTTGTGGCAGCTGCGCAGGCGACAGCTGGGCAGGATTTTAATTCAATGGCGCGCTTCGCTGCTGCCAGCAGAACCTTTTGTCTGCCTTTGCAGCAGTTTATAATTATGTGCCTGTATTTGTAAAGGTCCTAGCACACACACACACGCCACGCACACTCTCACACACACACACAGAGCCGTAGGCACATGCAGAAGACGCGTTTTAAACAGCGCGAAAAATCGATGGCGATGGACAATAATTCGTTGTTGTCTTAACAATTCACTGGAAAATAGCAACTAGCAGGCAGCACTAGCAGTAACAAAAACCATTTTAGATTGGACGGCACATCGATTAATTTGAAAACGTTGCACTTATTATTTTGCTTCGCACGAATTCAAAGGCATCAAAGGAAAACCCGTTCAGGCAAAAGCGCCGCAACGAACAGGACAATTCCGAAACGCGCCCGCCTGGGCCAACAACAGCGGCAAAACTGTTTACAGCATTGAGCTAGCAGACACCGCTAACAGTGCATTCAATTAACAGCTAACAGCATGTTAAACAAACCGAAGCCGGGTAGCCGGTGAATAGTGTGGCTGCAAATTGCTCGAGCAAATATACCACAAATATGATGATACGTTTTTGGCACTTATTATTGGGCAGTAAGTGCTGCCAATCACGCGAAATAATTGAAATATTTTTACGTTTTTTTTTTTAAATTTTTGTTTAAATTGTAGTTTTTACTTTACTTAATATGTTAATATATCAGTAAAATCCAATTAATTTCGATTCTAAATGTTTTTATTTGCTTAATTGATCAAGATAAGACTGAAATTGCCTTTGTAGTCACATTCCAGTTGTCAATTTCTTACACCCTTGTTGGGGATCTTATGCTTAAGTTAATAAAGTATAAACAATTTGTAGGAAGCGACTCCCACATCACGTAATGCACGAATGTTCTAAGTGAGAAAAAGGGACGAAATACTCGAAACAACAAAAATCAAGTTAGGATAAAATTTAAAGAGAATTAAGCAAAATGTATAAGAAATAAACAAAACAACAATTGAATATAATTGGAGAATACCCATAAATATTTACATACAATAGTTATTTTGATCCATTGCAAATTGCGTTGAAATTAATTGTTTAGCCATTTATTAGTTTTCGTACGATTTAATTTTAGTTTAAGAGCTACATAAAAACCCGGGAGAATATCACTCGGAAACTCATAACTTATGAGATAGATGTGCTTGGGGCCACTAGTGAAAAAATTCAACATAAATGCCGCTAGGGATACAAAGGGGGAAGTCGCTTAAAAACAAATTTATATATATACATATATAAATATATATATAATATATTAATAGTACATCGATAATATGCTCGTAATGGATTTGCTGGCTGCGATGAAGACGCTCGCCGAATGATCAATGATCGATAATTAGTGATCGACAATCGACAATCGGTAATCGAAGATCCCTTACTGCAGATATAGCCTATGGTAATCGTTGGCGCCAAAGGCGCAGTTGCATTTGGGGCACTTTCGCTGCCTCGTCTCGTATCGGGTGCGCAGGCAGTCGTAGCAGAAGACATGGAAGCACTTGGATAGAACTGCATCCTTGCGCTTCACCTTGCATGAGGGACACGTCAGCGTTTCCTTGTATTCCCTAATCTCCTCGATCATCACCTCATCGATTGTTGTCCCCGACATTTCCATCTTCTTCATGCGCTCCGCCTTTCGCTTGAACTGCGCCAGCTCCTCCTGCAACCGTTTCGTTTTGTAGGCCTCCGCCTCCAGGGAGCTGGTCTTCTCGGCGACCACCTGTTGAGCCTCCTTCATTTGGGCATGATACTTCTCCAGATGCAGCTTGAGATCCGCTGCCGATTGGGCCGATTCGATTGCTTTCCGCTTGTGCATCTCCATCGCCTGTTGCCGTAGCATCAGCTCCTTCTCAATGGACGCGACGGTGGCCTGCAGGGTGCGCTCCTTTTCCTCCAGCTTGCGTAGTACAATATGCATCGCTTCGATCTGTGTCGATGCCGTCGCCATTTGATCCTCCAGCACTGTTTTCTCTTCGCGCAACAGTTTGTGCAGCTGATTGGCCTTAATCCGTTCCGACATCAGCTTAAAATTGGCATCGTCCTTTTCCCGCAGCTGTTGAATGAGCCGCGAGTTCTGCTCCTGCATATCCTCGAACGCCTGACCCGTCACCTCCATCTCGTTGAGCAGCGCCTCTTCCTCGTGCGAGCCAACAAAGGGTCGGTTATAATTGGCGCCTGGCTGTCCGCCACCTGGTCCTGGCGCACCGCTCCACGTATTCTCCGTGGGCTTGTGATTGGCCACCTGTTTCTGCAGCTCGTATTTTTGCTCCTCCAGCTGCTTGATCTTGCGCAGCGCCTCCTCGTCGGCCAGCTTTTTGCGTTCCTCTCGCTTGCTTTCCTGCAGCTTTTTCAGCTGTTGTCGCAGTTCCTCGATCTCGGATCGCAGTTTCTTCTCGGTCGCCATGAGCTGCACCTTGTCGCGCTGATCCTTCGAAACGCCTTTGTACATGTCCAGCAGCAGCTTCATCTCCTTCTGATCGTTCAACGCTTTTCTGCAAGTGGAAATTGCAAACAGTGAATTATTTTGTGTATTTTTCAATGGATTTTAATTGATGATTTTGCCATAATTATTAATCCTTACTTGAGTTGCGCTTTCAGATCCCGCACCGTTTCACTTTCGGCGGCTTTCAGTTCCTTGGCCTTGATGCCATCCTTGGTGTCCTTCTCAGCCTTAACGGCATTTGTACTGCCAGTTGTGTTTGCCGTCGTCGCATTCGCCGGACCGGGTGAATCCTTTTTCTCAGCAGCTGCCGCTTCGCTGGACGAGAGCTTCTCCTGCTTGATGCTGGGATCCTTGACATCCTTTCCGTTCGCCTCATCGTCCAGTTCATCCTCGGCAATCGCGGAGTTCTCCTCCTTGATGGCCATGTTGGCATCGCCACTGGCACTTCCAGAATTAGTGAGACCCGTGACGCCGCCGGCTGAGTTGTTCGAATTCTCCTCCTTAATATTGGCAGCGGATTCCTGTTTAACATCCTCGCCGGCCGCCGCTGCAGCCGCCTGCTGTTGCTGCTTGTTGCCCTCGAGTTTGGCCTGAGCCTCCTCCAGATCCTTGCGCATTTTGACCATGTCCGTGGAGATGTCCTTGTACTTGCGTTTGTATCGCTGCACCTCGCCCTTCAGCTGCCCGTTGTGATTCTGCAGCGAGGTGATCAGATGCCGCATCTCCCGATTTATCGGCGCCGTCTGCTCGTTGGCGGCCATATTCTGCTCGAATTCGATTCGCAGCGTTTCATATTCTTTGCGTATGAGCGCAAGAACATCTTCCATTTGGATCATGTCACTGCGCACCTTCTTCTGGGCAATCAGCTCCTCGCTCTCCATCACCTCGATCTGGCGCAGATGCTGATTCTTGCTCGTCTGCAGCAGATTGCGTGTCTCGTCCAACATGGTCTTGATCTGCATGGACTCGTTGTATAGCACCGAGAATTGCGACTGCAAGCATTTGTATTCCGTTGTCTCCACAATCACCGACTCGGGCAGTTGACGGATCTGCAAGGCAAAGAGAGAGAATATAATTTACAAGAGCTAAGAAGTATTGATTCTATTCATTGACTTACATCCATTTTAAGTTTCTCTACTTCTTTGAGGGTTTCGCGATGCGTGGCATGTAGTTTGTCCAGTTCCTGCAACCGATTGTTGGCCAGCTCGCGATGTTCCTCCAGCTCCTTTTGCAGCTCCTCCAGATGCTGACTATTTACATTGGTCGTTGCACTGCCGCCGCCGACGGTGGCGGTTCCAACAACTGAGCTGGACGTCTTGCTGGTGCTGTTGCTGCTGCTCTTGTTAGGATCCCCGTAGATCTGGTGATAAGCCTTGAGCTTCTCAATGGCCTCGGCCAAATGATTCTCCAGCTTATCGTTACGACAATGGATTTTCTCCAGATCATATTGCAACTCATCGATTTGGTTTTTCAGTTCTGCGTTCTCCGTCTCTTTGGCAGTGAGCGCGTCCTGGTATTCCTTCATCTTCAGCGACATCGTGTGGAATTTCTCGTGCAGTGACGTATTCAAATTTTGCAGCTTGTGATTCTCCGTCATAATCTCAATGTGCGTTTTCTTTAGCGTCTCCTCGAGCGCATGGATGCCCCCCATACACGCCGCTGACGCTGCATCCGCCTCAGCGCCGGCCTTGGCTTTCTGCTCCTCATCTCCACCTCCTCCAGCGGCAGCAGTTGTGCCCTGCGCCAAACTATCGCCACCTTTCAGAACAAGCGTTATCTTCTCATTCCGTTGCATTAACCTATCAATGACTTGAACGATTTTGGCCACGGCCCGCTTCGATACCTGCACCCGATTGGCCAGCTTCTCGTCCAGTTCCTCCTTGTCCCAGGTGGATAGCTGGGTGAGAAACGATGTGGTCACCTCGTTCTCATTCTTATTCTCTAGCTCGTCGGCCGTCTCTGCATCGAATCGTTGCAAAAGCACCCTTATATCTTCATTGAGTTGATTCCAATAGCGATTGACCACATTGAGGACAGCATCGTCCTGCGTCTGGCGTTTCTCCAGTTGCTCGATGCGATGCCGTTGTTCGGCCTCGCAACGCATTCGCTGCTCTATGCGCTGAGCGAGCTTCTTGTTCTGAAACTCTAACACCTTGATGTCCATCTCTTCGAGCGTCGACACCGGCCCAATTAAGTGCGGCTCGAAGTGCACCTTTTTGATCGGCGGCTGACCAGCGGCCGCTGCGGCAACCAGGCAGCTGCTGCCACCGCTGCCACTGCCGGTGCCGGTGCCGCTGGCATCGTCAGCGCTACGTTTTGACATAATTTCTAAACTGTAACAAAAATATTGTTGTTTAAAAAAAATCGATTACTCTCCAGTTTTCTTTGTATTATTGATTTTCGACTTTCGTGGCTGTGGTTGTGGCTGTACTCCATTTTTTTACTGTGTGCGGCTCGACAGACGCTGCCAGCTGGAACTGGGCGCGCCTACTGTCAGCAGGTCGGAGCTGCAAACAAAATGAACAAATGGAGTGTGGGGCGCTTACCTTAATTTCTGGTTTGTACACTTTTTAGCTTAACATTAATTAATAATTCAACAGAGCGGCAGAATTCTAAAGGAGTTTTCTACTAATTGCTTGCTGTGTGTAAAGAGTTGCATTGTACATGATAGAGTGTGGCGATCAGCCGATTACGAAAAGCCCATGGGCTCGATAGTTTTTGGAACGTATGCCATAACTAGTTCATTTTACTCGCAGTTGGCAGCCCGCATTATTAAAGACAGCCCAATAAAATAAGAAATATAAATGAATATTAGGTTAATTGTACAATATTATCAATGTAATGTAGTGGTTGCATCGAATGCAATAGAAAAAGGTAAAAAAAACACTTGATAAGCAGTTAACAATAAGTTAACAGCCTTCGATATTTGCGTAACAGACCGATGTATTTTGCTTATTGGCTTATGTTAGCGAACATGTTATTAATATACATCGATACCTACCCTACAAACGGATCGAACTGCAAAGCAAATTGTAAATAAAAATTTTGCTCCAGCAGATTGAGGAGTTCTCTGCAAGACATGCGATGCTGAATGATTGCGTAGTGTGACCAATCACGAGTAACTTCGTCCGTGAAATCTGCGACAAGGGGTTCCCTGAGAAAATGAAGTTATTGGTGCAATCACAAATTATTCAGAATTACAAATCGCCTATATATATATTATATATTTATGACATGCACAAGAGAATTTATGGCTGATTGAAATTATCCTGGTTAAATGCAATCGTTAAACTGGAGCGTCATTTTATGCAACTTTCATGATTTTTTCTGAAAAATTTGTGTTTTTTTTTAAACACAAATCATAAGAAAAGAGTGTGCCCCATATTAATATTATATTGATATTTTGCTGCAACAGGTGCATCGAGACTTCTGAGCTTTACAATATATCGAGTATAATGTAATTTGCAGAGTACCAAAGGAGGGATATTTAATGCTTCCAATGCAAATTAAAGCATAAGAGAATTATATGACGTGGTTAAAAATATAATAAAAAAAAGGACCCACCAATCGAAAACATATCTCAGTAACTGGAGGCTAAAGATAGTTGATAAAAATAATTTTCTTAGAAACTAAAGAAATAATGAAGCTATGAAAAATAGCTTGCGAGCTGTCTCTCTTTAATACTTTGACTACTTTTATTCCCAATAAGAGACACCATCGGAGATATTACTGCAAGTGTTAATTCAGCCACTCAATACTGCTCTAAATAAATAAATAAATAATGCACTTAATTTCTGATACATGTCCTGATTTAAGTGGCGACGAAGGACAAAACTTTAAAAATATTTTAAGATCACAAACACATAATATTTAAGAAATCAAAAATCGAATTGCGGTGGAATAGAAAACGAGAACTAATCATGAATAAATTTTAAATTATATGAATAATAGCGAAATAAGCGAATAAGCTGTCTATTGACTGCCCCAATTTTCGCTTTTATTTATTTGAGGCAATAATTAATTTTGCAACTTATTTGTATTAAAGTCGCTCGATTTCGTGACACCAGGCAATCAAAGAGAAGAAAATGCGTTGAGGATTGTTTGCATAATTCGAACTGGAAGTGAGTTTAAATTTATTGAACATGTACATTTTGACAATTTGGTTGTATTGAACGAGGCGATCTATGCACATGTAATTTAATTTGATTAAGTTGTTTTGATTTGTTTTTAGTTGAGGGAGAGTGTGGTGTAATGGAGATCAATTAGTAGTGGATGGAGTGGAATGCACTCGAACTGGATGAGGATTGCGACTAGAACGATGAGTATTTGAGTGCCTGGCGCAGGGTCATGCAGTCGACCTCGTCAATCTTGCAAGTGTTCGCCTTGATGTTGATCTCCTCCTCCTGCATGACCTGGACATGCATCAGATACCGCATGGATGCCTTGTTCTCATTGAGCTTCTGATTCAGCTTGCACACGGATGCCTTCAAGGCCTGCAGCTCATTGTATAGAGCATCCTGGACCATGTCACAGGTTAGCTCCAGCCCGGGACGATGGGCACGATTGCTGAGACGCGTCTGGCATAGAGTGATCGCTCGCTGCTTGTCGCACATCTCGCGCTCCAGTTCGTTCATGTTGCGCTGCACCTGATGGATGTGGTCCATGGTGTCCTTGTGCTTGTTCTCCAGGCACTGCTTCACGTGCTTCGTTTCCGCGATGCGCCGATCGAACGCCTCATTGGTGCGATCCGTCTGATTCTGCATGTCCTCGCAGATCTGCTTCAGAAGCAGATCGATGTAGGCGCGCAGCTGTCCGGCGGAGACCAGAGCCTTGGCGTTCGCCTCCAGATTCTCATAAGTCTGCGCCTGCCACTCGGTCAGCGAGAATTGACTTGGGAAAACAGGTGGGCAGCAGGAGCATTAACAGTATCTGCAATTAAAATCGTATTTGATGTGACCTACCAGTGCTGCTTGGACAAATCCTGACCCTTGCCAAGGTCATGCTGGAAGTCCTTCAGCTTGAGATTCTTCTCGTCAATGGCCAGCGACTTGTCCTTGGCTGCCAGATCCTGATCCAGCAGAAACATGGCCGCACGCAATTTGCGAATCTGCTCCTCGGCCTCCTTCAGTGCCGCATCGGCCAATCCCTGGCATCCCTTGATGACCTTCAGCTCGCGACGCAGCGACCGATCCACCTCATCGTCGCACAGATCGACACCGATGCGTCCCTCGCGCAGAATCATGCACTGCTTGCATATGGCCAGTGACTTCTCTTTGAGGAAGTCAATGGCGCTGAGGACACGATTGCGATAAGTGTTTAGTGTCTCATCCTCCAGAGCGGCCGTCTTCTTCTGACGATTTAGTTCGTCGACCAGGAATCGAATCTCGCTGGTACGCTCGCGCATATGATGCTCGACCTCGCGCTGCCAATTCTTGGTGGTGTCCTTCGTCTCATCCACCACGCGACGCGACTCCCTAAGCAGTTAGAAGGAGGAGTAGGAGTGAAAGAGAGTCGCTACTGCAATTACTTACTCGACAATACGCTCGGCGAGTTTCTCCTGATCGCAGGTGATGCGAAACTTGATCTTGTTATTGTAATCCCAATCCTCCTCCGAGTATCGAGGCGGGCACTTGGCCACCGGACCCAAATGCTTGCCAGCCAGCTGCAGGCCCGTTATGCGACGCGTCTTCAAATTCGGCAACATGGTCAATAATGATGCGCTGCCTGTGCCTCTCAATCGGTATCTCTGTCTCTGCCCCTAACTCGTTGTGTTCGCTTGATATCAAATATATATATTTATTTATATAGTATTGCGTAAGAATTGAACAGCAATTTTAAAGGTTACGTGTGCGATTCTTTGCACTCATTTAGAAGACACTTCTCGATTTGTGAGTGTGCTTTTGGGATTTGTGATTTCTTGTTTTTTGTTTGATTTTGTTCAGGCAATCCTTTGACTGGCACACTTTGCTTTCGGTTGTGTGTGTAATATGAATTAGTATATTGTAGTCTACCTGGCTACGTGACGAGCTGACGACCTGCCTCCGAATCTGTAACAACTTCAACTGCCGATTCAGCTGCTGCTGTTCCTCAAAGGTGCAGTGCAGTTAGTTAAATCGATTCATGCTAAGGAATTTACGGTTGCCTAGCGGTATTTATTATTATGCCATTCCCTGATCACACACACATGCATATGTGTGCATGTGTGTGTGTGTGTGTGTGTGTGTGTGTGTGTGGTAGTCAGGGCACCTGTCTGTGCCTGTGTATGTGGCTCTGTCACCTGGCAGTCAAATTGGGTACAAACGCAATCGTCCCGGAGCTGAGCTGGGGTTTCTTGGGCGCTCATTCAATTGCAGGATTCGGTGGCAGGCGCGACTCGTCCTTGTGGTCTTTTGCCTTACAGTTTAAAAATAGCTGTGCATGACTTTCAAGCAGCTAGCATGGATCGATTTATGTATGTTAACATACTTTCGCTTTTTGCCTTTATTTTATTGGCAACTGTGCAAAACTTTTTCCCTTTTTTTGGCATTAACTTATGCTAATCAACGGCAGCTGCGTGACAGGATGGGCGTTATCCCAGTGGGCGGAAAATAAGACGCAATATTGCGGAAATTATGAAAGAAAATTCACCGTTTGAAAGTGATTGAATACATTTATTTTGGCGGCAGCGATACATGAAAAACAAAAGCTGAAGGTTGAAAGTAGGTGGAAATTTGTAATTGATACCAAGATGCATTTTAATGCTTAAGAATGGAAATGCTTCGCAGAAAAGAAAGAACTATTCATTATATTAATTGTTATTTGTAATTACGTATTATTAATAAACTAAATGCATATATAATACATATATTATTCACTCCTATGCGAGTATGGAATGGCATCGTCCTTGTTCAGCACTTTTTGGAAATTTGACCCGCTATGGGCTTGAAAGGATTGTGGGGTTTGCAGAAGAAAATGTAGCAAAAAATGTTAGGGTAGGTCACAAAAAATGAGAAACTTATAAAAATAGAGCCTAAATTGGCCATTCTAATGAATATCTTTCAAACTGCTGATAAAAAGGGACGACTTAAAATTGGGGATTTCTCATAAATCGGCAGCCAACTGATTGAAGAATATCCAAATTATTTGTTTAGTTTAGGAAACAAGGGTTTTCTGACTACGTCGAATTTCTGCTCCCAAAACTATGCCGCAATTTGAGAGAAATCCTTTTGGGCAATTTAGCCAATACTTCAACCCATTTGTGTCACCGGTGAGTGAACATGCTTTCCTAAGAAAAAAAATCGTTTGTAATAATGGTAGAGACGTGAAAGATTTAGTTAGTATATAAAAACTGCTGGAAAGAAAGGTCACATTGAGTAATTTATTTACAGCATTGGCATTCAACAAATACAAAAACAAAATCAACCAAACAATGAATTCAAGTCATTATTGCATCCCATCGAATTTCATAGCTGATTTTCACAATATACCATGTAAAAATAATACACCTTGTAGACCGGAGTTAATCTGCTGCCAACTAATTTATAGTCCAAAGTGCAAAAATTATATTGTTTTTGTACATTTAAAAAAAAATTTTTATTCATTTATGTTTTATATCCGGAAAAAATATTAAAATAATATAAATGTAATATATGTTCTGTGTTTTCTGCACCAAATAAAATAATTAGCACAATTTTGTATGATGACTTTCAGTTTCCGGAGCATATGAATAACTGTATAAATCACCTCAATCTTTGAAGAATTTCAGCGATTTCAGATGTGGAATACCTATTCTCCAGACATCATAGCATCTCCTCAATACTGAGCCTATGCCATTACTTGAGCGATAAAAGTAACCGGGAGTTGATTGTTAGACAAACGCTTACAATTTATTTTGCAATATAACAAAAAAACAATAATATTAAGTGTTTCTTAAGCGATTTCAAAGAAATTTCTGAACTTTAGGCCCATATGGCTATCGGAAATCGATTGTTATGGAAATCAGAGAAACTGGACAAGTTATCCATGAAATTGATGTAAACTTGATATGCCTATGCTATACGAGAACTTAAATAAAATAAAGATCGGTCGTTTGACATTTAGATTCATCCCCTTGGCTGTCGATTGATGAGAATATCGAATAAAAGGCGCTGCTAAACTTTCATTTGCCCCGGATATTCTGCTTTAATTAACTAGAGATTTGTTTTATTTTTTTGTTTGTAAAATTTAGTTTGAATTTATTACGATATTCATTTGTTGTTGTTTCCAGCATCTATATGCATGCAAGTACATATATGTATGTGTATGCATGTACGTATGTATGTAGTTTGATGTATATTTATATTATGCACTGCACTTAAACTTTAATGATAATAAAAATGTACAATTTAATTAACTAGGATCTGTTGATTTTTGCATTATTAGTTTTCAGTAATTTGTTTCCATTGTTATTTTGGATTTTTTTGTTGTTCTGCTTTTAGTTTGGCTTCGACAGGCGCACCTCCGCCCCAACCCTTTTCGAATCGTCGCCAAAACTCCCCAGATATGGCCTCAAGTTTCAAGAACTGTTCAGCATTTGTCGTTCGACGTAGTAATTAGACTCTTTTAATTAGTTTAGCTAACATACATAGTGTCTGGCGCTTAGAAAATAAGTGTTACTTTATGCCAGAGTTGCCAATGCGATCGCGTGTTTAGCGCAATTTTAATGAACTATTAACAGTGAACTTTTATTTGAATTACTTTGTTTCTATAATCATTTGCGTCATTCTCCCAAACAGTTAATTAATTGTGTAATTATTAGTTCTGTGAACTGTACATATAGTATGCAGATCGCAACTCTACAATCTATGCGACATTTCATTTTCTCAGTTTTGTTTCTTTGAGGCAATTTATTCTCAGTTTGGTGTTTGTTTTCATCTTCATATTGTGTTGTCTGCTGGGTGTTTCTCTCAATTGTTTAACTTGGCTATCTACGAATACAAACTGACATTATTATTATTGTTTTTTTGTTTGTTTTTGGTTGTTATTTTAATATAGTGTTTATCATACTTTTTTTTTTAAATTCATTTATTTGCTCTTTGTTTTATTGTTATGTTTTTTTTTTTTTTAATTTGTTGCTAGTTTCTTGTTGTTTCCTTTTGTGTAGGCAGTGTTTTATCATTCTTGGGTGTTGCTTGGGTTTCTGTTTTGTTTTATTTTCATCATCTGCTTAGCATCGAATATCTTTATCTTTTTTTATACTTTACATATTTCTTAAGTTTTAGCACAATTTCTTGTTGGTTTCCTTTGCTTTTCTCTTGCTGGCTACGCTAACAAAGAAAATAAGACATTTCTTATTTAATTTGCAGGCGCCACATTAAAAATAAGATTTTCCATTTGCTTATTTGTTATTGTTGTACAACAAAATCCAAAATAATGCAAATTACAATAAGCAAAAATTTCATGAATTTTGTAAATCATACACACAATCAAATAAGTTTTACAATCCAAAAAGAAAAATATATTTATATATATATTTATATTTATGTTTACAATATGCTCCTTTTTTTTATTTAAGCGCATACAAACATTTTTAATGAAATATTTGTTGCTTTCTTTCTGTTTACATGTTTCATTTTTATTTTTATACTTTTCCTTGTTTTTTTGTTTAGCTCATATTATAATTTAGTTGGTTTTGCATTTTTTTTTTTTAACAAAAATAATTGCTTCTGAGGTATTTCCTTTTTTGTTTATATAAATATGTTTTATACACATAACCATTATAAGTATTTAGGTTTTAGTCGTTCTCGATTTCAATAGTTTGTTTTTGTTTTCTTTTTGTATTGTAGTTGTCTTGTCTTTTTAAACAATTCAAAGCACCTTTTGATTATATTTGACATTGTATTTTCATTTATTTCCTTTTTTTTGTTTTGATTTTTATTTTTTTGCAATAATCAATATATAGATAATAATAAAAAAAAATCAACTGAAACAAAATATAATCAAAGTACATACAAAATTTTAATTTTACATCTATTCATTTAGTTCATTATTAATTTTAGGTTTCTATTTCTTCGTTTTCGTTTTTATTGATTTATTGTTTGTTTTTGTTGTGGCAGCGTTTAGCTTCTCAGTACGCAGTAAATGGGTTTAAATTATTATAGCATCATGGGGATTTGTGTTTTTGTTTTGTTTAACTATGCCGCTTTGCTTTAAGAAATGCCTTTTTTGTAAATGTTTGAAATGGGCAAGCAACTCTTAAGTCAAATTACATAACAAGTTGCCGCAACTGAAAGCGAGTTTTCTTCGTTAAGACAATCTATCGAATAAATAGAGAAAAAATTGGCTATGCAGCAAGTGCGATTTACGACTTTCATGCTGGAAACCTTTGCATTCAGCTTCATATATTCACTTTTATTATTATTATCATTATCATCTTTATTCTTATTATTATCATAATTGTTGTGTGGTGTTTTGTTTGTTGTTCTATAAACTATGGTCACTATACACAAAGGTCTATCGAAATTACTAAATGGCTAGACAAGAATTTAAAGCTCGTATCTAAGCAAAATGGTTTGCATAATCATCATAATCAATGCTTTTGCATTTCTCGTGCATTTAAGAATATATATTTATATATATATAAGAACTCAAATAGGTTTCTCTCTTTTCGTGTGCACATTCATTAAACAACACAATAGTAATTGTAATTGTTTTTGTTGCTTTTGTTGTTGTCTTACTGTTGTTAAGTATATGTTTGTTTATTTGTTTGTTTGTATCTAAATAATAATAGCAGTATGTATAAAAAAAATCAAAAGTTTGAAGTGTACATTTGAACTAAATTGTGTAAACCTTTTTGCCTATAAGTATAAAACATAATCAATAAGTGGTAAGTATTTATACACGATCCGGAACTCGCTCCCGCCAGCTACTTTCATCATTAGTGTCTCACAATCGAAATTCATACATATACCATACATATGTATATATATAGTTATTTCTATATAGTTGGCTATAGCTATAGCATATGTTGTTTATATATAAATATATATATGTCATATATAGTATGCGTGTATGTGTCTAACTTTAGTATTTATGTATATCCAAACAAAACGTTCATCGTAGCACGCGATCTCAATCGCCTTTCCCTCGTCTTTTTCCTCTATCCGTGTAATAACAAAAACAATCGCTCCTTCCTCGTTAGTAACCTTAGACCATTGGCAGTCCCTGCTGCACATCCATCATCTCGTCCTGCGCTGGCGATGGTCGCGGCGCAAACGTTTGCATATGAAGCGGATGCGGATGAGGATGCTGGTGTTGTTGTTGCTGCTGCTGCTGTTGTTGTTGATGTGGCGCCGTTGCCCTTGCAAACATCGTTGAACGTTGCATGCCCATGGCGCCCACATTGCCGCTCACATTTGGATTGACGGATGGGAACTGCAGTCGAAAACTGTTATCCGGATGCTGATGCTGTCGCGGTGTGCGTCTTGGTGAACGCGCCGGCATTCGATTTGCCCGATGCATCTCCTCCAATATCGATGGCGCAACGTAGGTGAAACCCTGCAAAAAACCAAAAACAATTTGATATTAATTTCAGCAAATGTTGTAACTGAATGTGATAATTTTTCTTCATTTTCCAATCGCCTGAACAACCCACCCAATTGGCGGATCGCGTGCGCCATTGAATTTGGAGCAGAAATTGACTGTCTGGGTTCGGTTCGGTTCGGTTGCTCAGGCTCGGACTCGGTCTTGGATTTTTGTGTGCCGCATACTAATAATGCCCGGCCAGGTTTTATGCAAGCCGACTGACTAACCCAACTGCCTATGTAACACATTTTGCATAATTTCTTATTTCTTTTTAATTTTTTTTTTTTATATTTTATTTGTCAGCGTGAAAGACACTAATTAAAAATTGACGAAATTCCAAAACCACAAAAAAATAAACAAACATAAACCAAAAATAAAAAAAAAATATTATATGCAAAATGCAATAAAATAATTAAACAAGCCTCCGGCAGGTGTGTAAATACATCTGGCACGCTAGACAGCACTCGGCGAGCAGGTGGGGAGGATGGAGAGGGGAGGAAGCTGCAGAAACGCGTGACGCTTCCAAATGGAATGGAATAAAACTGTACGTGAGCGCAATGGTAATTGAAACCCCATTTTGGGATCTGATCATATCATCATATCCGTATCACAGCACATTAAACAAAAGAAGCAAAGTCGTCGCTGACCCACTAAACTCTTCAAGTCGCGGGCGTGCTATGTGAAAGCAGCTAAATAATAATCCATGAGAGACGTTCTAATTGTAAATATCACACATATTAGCAGCACTTTAGGTAGCACTGTGATGTAAGTTAAATTTGAAGTTATACAATTGAGAACACGGCATGTAAAACCATGTTCCAATTGGCAGCGGATGCAGCACAAACTGCATGTAAATTTAGAAGCAAGAGTGCTGCTTAAACTTATAATTGGAAAAGGCAACAAACTTCGCTATCAATGCACAAGTGAAATAAAACAAAGAGAAAAGGCCGCCGAAAAGCAAACGGAAAGCACTTGTCGTCTGTAAACAAATAAATTGCTGGGCGAGCAACAACAAAACGGTAATCTGCAATTAGCTCCTCAATCCGAAAACAACAACAACATAGCAACAACACCAGTAACAAAAACAGTAAGCGCAACTCTGCGTCTTTTTGGCCACGGCCATTTCTCAGTCACGATCGTTGGCCAGTCGCAAAGAAACACTCAAACTGTGCGCACGCCAGCAGCAGACGCCAAGAAAAAGCAGAGACAGAGAGAGAGAGAGAGAGAGAGAAAAAGTTTAACTTTCGTGTTGTATATAGTAAAATTTAAACACTCCTTTCCCTCGACGTTGAACACATATAACTTTATAAGGCGTGGAGAAAGGCTCAACGTGGGATTTGCAAAGAAAAGAAATACACAAAAAAATCCATGCGAGAAGCGTTTTAATTTCACTATGCAAATGCATTGACATTCATTCTTGGAAACTTCAGGGCTATCGGGTTGGCAGCCACACTAAAAAGACCCAGAGCCCGAATATAAAACCAGTTCAAGAGCTTGCAGTTCACAATAACAACAACAAAAGAAACAGCAACAGCTGAGTAACGGAGAGAGAGAGCTGGAGAGAGAACGGGCCGAGAGCGGGACGCAGGCGCACGTGCAGAAAGCGAGAGCGTAGCAGCTGCGTCTGCGTCGGCGTCGCCTTCTTAATTGGGACAAGAACCATTTGTATCAACGCAGCAGCAGCAGCAATGCTTGTCAAACTGCGTGCGCGAGGAAATGTTTAAAGTTGTGTGCGACATTGCATAATTGTCACAAGTGTTACAAAAAAAAAAACCTATCAAGCTGCTAACAACAATAAAAAACATGTGCAAGAAATCTATAATAAAAATTGCCAAACTGTCAATTTGTGTGAAAACAGCAACAGCAACAAAACCAACGCCGCATAAATAAAAGCGCTGCTTTGTTCGCCCATTGTAAATGAACAAAAACAGCAAACACAACAATAACAACAACCACAAACACAACAACAATAACAACAATCGTATACACCAAGGAGAAAAAATTAGCAATCAACGTACGTTTTTCTTTTTGGTAAAATGTCCAAGCTGTTGAAAATAAATTCACTCTCGTTGCTGCTCCTGATGGCAGTAGCGCTGCCCCCCCAACAACAACAACAACAGCAACTGTTGCCAGCAAAAACAACAACAAACAGACTTTTTAATGCAACTGACGGCGCTGGCACTTTCATCGATAACAAGCATAGCAGCAGCAGCAGCAACAGCAACAACGAAGACTCCACTGTCGCCTATGAGCAGCAGCAACAGCAAAAGCAACAACAACAACAACAGCAACAACAAACATTGCAATATGCACAAGTAACGGCTATAGATAAAGAAGTAGGTATGCATACGGTATCTATTAGCAGAAATAACAACAAAAACAATAACAGCAACGGACGCTGCTGATCAGCTGTAAGGCGCATTTCCTATACCCTTACTTTGAGTAAGATCAGGTCAATATTTTGAGAATTCACTTTTGGCTTCAATATAATGGATTAACTCCTTTGTTTTTTTCTTAAGCGTCTCAGTTAGAATTTAATCTGCCTTTAGGTAATTTTAATCTGGGCTGTAAGCTAAAAAAAATTTTCATTTGAAAAATAAACATTATTTGAGCTTAATAATTTTTGAAAAGTCAGTTTTTAAAAATGCAGTTTCTAATTTATATAATTTTCTGCCTTTTTATATATTCAATAGAAATATATTTAATATGCTTTGATTTAATCCGTTAGGAAGAATAATTAAAAACATTTGAAACAATTTTTAATTGATTTCAATATTTATAAATATTTTTTTGATTTATATATTATATAATTTTGTAAGAAAAAGATAAATAACAAGTGTAGGCAAAAGCCGTCGTTCGTGTTTCTTACATTTTGTTGAAATTAAAGTGAAATTTTCGACTTGATTTAGTTGGTTAGTATGTATGTTGTAGTTGTAGTTGCCCCTCAACGCTGTGCCACCAACAACAAAGTGCGTTTTTATATCGAACACAGCAGTGGCCAAACCCGAAACGAAAAAGCGCTTTGGCTTGTGTTTAATTTGCAAATTAGCTGCAGCACTAACAACAACAACAACAACAACAACAGCTAAGTACGAGAGGAAGGGCGACAAATTGTCGGCACGTTAATTTCTTGGATGGCCTCTTCAAGTGTGTGAAAGTGAAATTTATTACACCTGAATTTGAAAACGAACGAATTTAGAGCTGGACACAACATGCATCACATGCCGACCAATGGCCGGCACTTATGAGTGTGTCTGTGTGTGTGTTGAGTAATCGACAGAGCGTAGAGCTAATTAAAATCAAGTAAATGACACTTATCTCGTTTTTATGTTTAGTTGAACGTTTGATCAAGCAATGGGCGCCGATTGTTTGGCTGGCGCCCGAGGAGAAGTTCATGCCGATGGGCGTCGAGGAGTTTCTGCAGCATGTGCATCCCATCATGGACAAGGATCGCAGCTTTACGCCGGGCGTGCCCTTCAGCGAATACTCAACGAAATCGCATTTGGTTACCAACGGTCAGGTGGAGGATCTCCTAAAGAACAAGCAATCGTTCATCTATGGCCGTAATCCCAATGAAGCACCCGTGCCCATTTACGGTGTGGTCACACTTTGTCCAGCGCCCCCAAAACGCGAGCCGGAACCACCGATACCATTAGTGTCGGCCAGCACCCGGGGTTCTTACATTCCCGTATCGATTGATCCGCTCGAGGAGCGCAATGATACAGTTCGTCGTTCGTCTCGTCTGTTTCCGCTGTTCCAGCGCGTGAAACGCGAGGCGCCCAGCAGCATGCCAGCGGAATATGCACCGCTCAGTGACTATGATCTGGTCATGGGCGAGACGCAGTTAACTGGCGCTGCGTTGCCAGAGGCCGCAGAGACTGTGGATCAGCAGCAGCAGCTGGAACCGGAGCTGGACAATGGGCTGCCGGTGAACAATTTTATAGCCAATCTGGCGGACAATGTTAAGTTCAGTGGTGGAGTCGATCTCGATGATAATCTTGAGGATAACAACATTGGTGATTCGTCGGCGCACGAGAGGCAACCGATGAAGGGACAACTGCCCGGGTTCCATGTCACCTACTGGATGTTCTATCCGTACAGTCAGGGCAAGACAATGTGCACGCTGAGCCTGGGACCCCTGGGCCGCATACCCTTTCCGGCTGTTTACGGCTACTGTTTGGGTCATCGTCGTGACATTGGAAGCCATGTCGGCGACTGGGAGCACATGAGCCTGTACTTTAACGGCGATGCCGAGCCGCAGGCCATGTACGTCTCAGCACACGATGCGGGCGCCTATTACGGCTACAATCGGTTGACTGGTGCCTTTGAGTTTCGACGCCAGGAGACGCGCAAGGGCATCCTGCAGCGTCCCAACTTTCCCAAAACGGTCACAACATTCAAGAATCATCCGGTACTGTTTGCCGCCAAAGGCTCGCACGGCCTGTGGACGGCGCCGGGCAAGCATCGATTCGTTAAGGTGGCCCGGCTCTATGACATCAATGGCTTTGGCACGCCCTGGAACACTTGGAAGGCCGTCGACATCAGCTATAAGAATCTGCGCTCCTACGGTATGTAATTACAATCTTCTAGTCTTCTATCTTATTATACGCTCATGTAAATGCTTATTTGTCTGCAGGTCGCTCCCTGGTGCCCGACTGGCTGACCTATCGCGGCAAGTGGGGCAATCCGAAGAGCAAGTGCCATCCCTTTCGCCGTATCGGCCTCAATTTCTGCGAGTTCACGGACGGACCCACGGGCATACCCCTGAAGGAGCCGCACTTTCAATGCGGCGCTGAGTATCGTTGATTCTAGGCTGAAGATTGATAATTTGATTATCCTGAATAGCATTAAGCGTAACTTTAGTAAAGTATTTATTGTGAAAATCACCTCCTCCCCCCGATGGTTTGCCCAAAAGCATTAAAAATTACCTAAGAAACACTGCACAGCAACTGTAATCATTGGATAATGCTTCAGTCGAAATTGTTCGATTTCAATAGTAGCGCAAATTAAAGCTGCTGCGCTTGATCTCTGAGTCCTTTTGTAATACAATCTTATAGCAAAAGTGAACAAAATCGCCAGCAGACCCATAACTGATCTTGGCCAAATAACATACTCTTTCTCCATCTGTTTAAGATTAAGTACGGTTATATGCCAAGTTTCAAGAAGCTACTCAGACTGATATATCTAAAAAGATCGAAGAGATCTTTGTCATTATTAAAACACAAGAATATAATAAACTAGCTGCATAATTAAGTTAGCCCCTATTTGAAAAATTAATAAGTAGTGCAAATTGACGCAAACACTCACTTGGAAAATTAAATTGGCACTTTCGCTGAGGGTTGTATCGTCCGGTGAATCCACGGGAATTTGTCTTGTGAATCTCGTATCAAACTGTGAGACATCGTCCTCGCTCCGCTGTTATCGATTAAAATCGAAGACATAATCGGAATATATTAATATATATACCAGTCTCAATGGGTGTTATACAAGTCTGCCTTACCAGTAGCGGCTTAATGGGTGGCTCTAGGCGTCGATTGACTACATCGTTCCAGTTGACATGCTTGAAAAATGGATGTGTTTGTACCGCCGCCGCATCTGCGGGTCCGCTGCCCAAACGTTGTGACTCCTGTCGCTTCATCAGGCGTCTCACCAGATCCCTGGCATCGGGTGTGAGGTAGGCTGGTAGATTAAGCTTCGCTTTAAGTATGGTCTCAATGGTTTTCTTGCGATTCTCCGCAGTGAACGGCGGCTGCAAAATTAAATCAAATGCCGAATTAGCTGAGCAATATGAGGAGTTATTTATGTTATTTCACTTACTACACCCGTGAGCATGTCAAACATGAGTGCGCCCAGTGACCACCAATCGACGGCTTTGCCATGGCCACTTCTAGTTAGAATTTCTGGTGCCCTGTAAATATTGAAAAGTACTCGATCAGTTCAAGTTTTATTTGGGATTTGTCGTTTCGGATTGGAAAAAGCTTGGCTGTCGCGCACGCACATGTACTCAATTGTGCCGCAGAAGGTGTGGGTGACAATACCCTCTTGTATGTGCTCCTTGCACAGACCAAAGTCCGTTAGCTTCACATGACCCTGTGCGTCCAGCAATATATTCTCCGGCTTCAGATCACGATAGATGATGCCCAGCTTGTGTAAATGGCCCAACGCCAATATGATCTCGCTCAAATAGAAGCTGTAAACCAAAAACACGATTGATTAGTGGTCAAGTTGTGTGAAAATCGAGTAAGAGCATTCATTTACCATGTTGTATCCTCCAGAAAGATGCCCTCACGCTCTAAATGCATAAAAAGCTCACCGCCACTCAGATACTCGAGTATCAGATACAATTTACCGTCTGTTTGAAACGCATACACTAATTCCACAATAAACGGATGCTGCAAACGACAAAAGTAATTATTATAATTGTTTATTCTAAGTCTGTGGGAAGTGTTAACAACTGTCAATTGTTATTACTTATAGAAATAGGTATTGCATACCATAATTAATATGGAGATGGGATACAATTAGATTGAAAGTAATCTATGACATGTATTAAACATCAGGAAGCGATTCAAATTAAATAGTTGTGAATTGTGCAATAATGCTCATATAAAAAAAGGTATTGCAATTAGTTTAAAAGTAATCGATACACTTCAGTAAACATCAGGAAGTGATTCAAATTAAGTATCAGGTACTCCATAAACTAAATAATTAAGAATAAGAACATGCAGATGATATTCAATTAGATTTCAAGTAATCTATACACTCGAGAAAGTGATTCAAGTAACATGGTTGTGATTTATGAAATAATGTTGTATTTGTTTTAATACATTTCAGGTCCAAGGATGCGTTTATCTCACCTTAACTGCCTCGAGTATATTTCGCTCGGCTCGCGTGTGCGCCGTGTCCTTTTGATTGGTCACTATGGATGCTTTTTTGAGCACCTTCATGGCAAAATAATTGTTGGCATCACGTCCAGCGGTTTTGCGCACCTGTCCAAACACAAAGAGAGACCAAACGACGTTAAAAAGGTTATTGTTTTGGGATTTTGATACGGATACTGAGGCGGCAGCTTACCTGAAATACTTTGCCGTAGCCACCTTTGCCGAGCACTTTTTTGAGCTCAAAATCCGTTGGGCCCAATTTGATTTTGCCCGGATTGACATTCTCCTCGGAGAGCTGTATGGTTTCCTGGCCCTCAGTACTGTTCAGAGAGAGAGAGCAGGCCGATCAGATATATTCTTATAAAGGCACGATTAGTTTTTTAGCCACAGTGTTTAGGTCAGATTGTGTGCAGTTGGCGTGGGAAATGAACAGCCCACGCATTCTATAAATAAGCCAGTGGCAAGCACACGCCAATTGGCGCCCCCTAAAACGCCCCGTCAACGTTTTCATCCAGCCAGCCCGACTGTCCCACTCCATGAAACTATTGAGTGTTTGCACACTAGCTTGGATAGCTTGGTTAGCTGACATATTGGCCAATAGACGGGGAGACAACAACAGCTTGTTTGGTAGTCAATTGCCAGTTGTAAACACTTCTGTCGCCGACATGACAAAGCCCGCCGTTGCGTTATCAGTGCGGTAGCCAGCCAGTGCCAGGTGCCTGGCAATTATCTGACGCCGGCCGGATGGACGGATAGGAAAAGTCGCGTAAACATTTGTTCAGCTGTTTTGTTCTGAGAACCCCTATCAGAGCAGGCTCCTCATCATCTTCTGCCGGCGACATAACTTTGGCATTACTCACTCTTGGTGTAGATTTATGCTCAATTCCGGTTCTAGGTCGACCTGCAAGATACAAAATACAGAATGTGAGAGAGAGTTATTGAAGAGAACAACAACCAATATGCAAATGAGTCAGCAAATACTATAAATATATATATATATATATATATATATATAAGTTGAACAATTAGTTAATAGCTAATATTAATTGCTCACACGATACGCTCACTTATACCAAATACTATCTAACTTTGAGTGTAAGCTGGTAATTAAGATTATATGCGAATTGAATTTAGGCGAGTATGTTTTATGTAATGGCTAATGCAAAGGTTGCTTTATTATAATTCGTTTCTTGTATCTGTTTTACATTTTCGCTTGAAGCAATTGTTAAACAATTTTTTTTTCTTCTATTAATTTTTTGATGGATTTTTATAATCAATGACTCAAGACATAAACAAAAAGAAAAGTAATCTTTGAACTTGTAGAATTTCCGATGAAAGTTGCGACTGCCTGGAACTGTGCAGAGAATATATATATTTATATATATACTTAAATATATATTTATATGTAAACTTATATATATATATATATATGTATATATATTCAATGAGTGAGACAAATTATGATGCGCCCGCTCTTTACAGAGAAAGTGCTTTTGGCAGGCAGAGAAATCGTTAAAAGCGGCGACGCCGACGCAGAACAAGCCGTACACCAACAATTCGGTTTTGTTGGGTTTTTTGCCTTGGGTGCGTTCGCAGTTGATCAGCTAGAGATATATATATGTGTATAGATACATCTATATAGAGGCAGACACACTTCTCCACACACACACACATACACAGACGAATACGCAGACGCATACATACGCACACCTTCTATTTAATGACAAACTATAATTAGAACTCGGAACAATGCCAAATACTCTGCCGGCAATTCTGCTACGGATGCTGCTGCGTCTGCTGCTGATTCTTCTGCTGATTCTTCTGCTTCTGCCGTTGAGGCGTTTGCTTCTTGGGGAAAACATGGAGACTTGTAAGGCAGCCGCATCTTGTATTGGACTCCAGACTCAGCAAAGCTTCGAATTTGAATTTTAAAAATTCATATTCTATGCGGGCGTTAGAAGTAAATCAGTTTTTTTTTTTGGGTAACAGAAACTGGTTGAATATCGTTAATGTTGCTGGCTGGCGTCGAAAATTCCAATTAACAAATCCATCATAATTTCTAATGTTCACAATTCGAGGGCGTTCGCCTTCTTGCCTGAACTATTTATGACAGTTATGACAAAAAGCAAATATAAAACAAGCTCAATTGCATTTTCAATTGCTAGCCAATAATAATAATAATAATAATGATAATAATAAAAATTAAACCGCACTGAACACGCAGCCGATTGACTCGATTTCTAAGTCATTTTGACATTTTCTTCTCGGTTTTTTTCGCCTTATCAGCAGAGCACGTTGTTGTTTTTTTTCCGTTTATTTTTTTTTAATTTCACATTATTCGCTGATAAGAATTTTTCATTCCTTTTAAGTGGGAGTTTAGCTCACAGCGAAGTAAATGAGTGGGTGCTAAGACCCAGCTGCATTTAATAGCGTGAAAAAGGTGCTGAAAATTACATTCTTTTTTCAACATTCCTTAGGGACATTTATAACACATTCAAGCTTTCAACACGCAAGACAAAATATTAAGATATCTTAACCAATGCCATGAAAAATTAAAACAGAATATTATATTATAGATTGGTATTCTTTATCAACACAAGACTAGTTGCTTCATTCATTTATGCAGGTACAATAGTTAATTGCTAGATCCAAAACTATTGAAGCTCATTCAAAGAAAAAAAGTTCGACTGGGTTGAAATTGTCAAGTTGATACTGGTGTTGTTTGTACGTAAGTGCGGGTGTGTGTCAATAACTGAACCGAACTGATACTGATTATTTTGAAGGACATTTGACAACAAGAGTTCGATTGCCCAAATAACGCGGCAATTAGGCGAAAGAGAATATTTGGTGATAATGATGCAACAACAAATGTGTTTCATAAGATGAGTCGTGCTTGAGAGCTGCAACTGAAGCTGCGATGATGAGCGTTGAGCGATGAGATTGTTGAATAACCTGATGACGACACCCTGCCCGCGTATCTGGAGGTGGACTTTTGCGCAGCAGATAAGCTTCGAGAGCGTTCGAACAGCCGAGAAAATGCCAGACACAAAAGCGAAGAAGGTAAACAAAGAGGAAAATCTTTGCGAGTGGGTGTAGTGCGGAAGGGAAGTGCAGAGGGGATGGGGAGGGTTCTGTTGCGTAGTTTCCACTGCTTTGTTCCAATACTCACATCATCCAATTCGATCCTGTCGTCATCCGAGTCTCGCGCTTTGTCATCTTCGTGCAGCTCGAGATCGAAGACTTCACTCGTATCACTTACGTCCGCCATTTGTCGTTGTGTTTGTCGCTCACACAAACACACGCGCCCACACGCACACTCACTCACACACTTGCAGAAACACTTTTGGTTTTTGCCTTTTGGATTTGTTGCTGTTGCTGTTTCAGCTTCTGCTGCGGAAACAATACGGAAACAACGCAACAAGACGCACTTTCTTTTGGGCAATGCTGCGACTTGATTTTTTGGCTTTGGCTTACTCGCGTCAGGCGCGGCCCCGAAGGTTATTTGTTTATTAGTTAATAGAATTCTGAATGGAAATGGTGGCGCAGCAGGCAGCAGCAATGGCAGCAGCAGCAACGGCAGCAGCGGAGCGCCAATGCCACAGCCACACAATGCCAATACACAGACACACACGAACACACACGCACGCACACGCACACGTACGCACACACACACAGAGGCGCGCACTCACACTCATGCGGAGAGAGACGTTGACGCGACCATGAGACGCATACAGTGAGGCGCACGCAAGTTGCTTACACACACACACTCACACCCACACACACGGCTCGGGGGAAAACAATGCGAAATATTCAAATTAAATGAAATGTGAATTTAATAATAATTAAAATGCACTTTTTCTTTGTTTGCAACCAGAACACGAGGTATGTTGGGACAGCGATTGCACTATTCGCGCTTATCGATACTCGCCAGGTATCGAACCAGGTATCGATATCGATGCCGTGTATAGCCCACTATGACTTACCAGTGATGGCAAATATATCGATTCATTTTTAATGTGCACGACAGCAAAAGAAAACTGCAGAATAGAAATAGTTAATTACGTTATATATATATACAAATAAATAATTATGTGCACAGGCGGTTCACCCAGCAGCAACGGTTCGCAGGCCGGCGATAGCAACGAGGCCGAGCAACAACAGCCCGTGACGGATCAACCGGAACTTGCGCAGAGAACAGCAATCGTGTCATCAACTCCCGAAGAGATTCTTGCCGAATATGGTGAAAATCTGAAAGTGCTCACGCTAAATTCTCAGGTGTCCGAACTACTGACCATTATACGTGATAAGTAAGTGCTTGCCAACTGAATTGCAGCAGTTGTCGTTATGTATTTAATTCCACTTCTCATGCAGGAACACCACACGGAGTGATTTCAAGTTTTATGCTGACAGGCTTATCCGGCTCGTTATCGAGGAATCTCTGAATCAGCTGCCCTACTCGGACTGCGACGTGGAAACACCGACGGGCGCCATATATGAGGGTCTCAAGTATCGTTCCGGCAACTGTGGCGTCTCCATCATTCGGTCTGGCGAGGCCATGGAACAGGGCTTGCGTGATTGCTGTCGTTCCATACGCATTGGCAAGATTCTAGTCGAATCGGATGCGAATACGCATGAGGCCCGAGTGGTCTATGCACGTTTTCCTGACGACATTGGCAGTCGGCAGGTGCTGCTCATGTATCCCATAATGTCCACGGGCAACACGGTGCTGCAGGCCGTCAATGTGCTGAGGGAGCACGGTGTTCCAGAGAAGTGCATCATCTTGTCGAATCTTTTCTGCACACCCGTCGCCGCTCGGACTGTTGTCAATGCGTTTCCCAAACTGAAGATACTCACATCCGAGCTGCACCCGGTGGCGCCCAATCATTTTGGCCAGAAATATTTTGGTACTGACTAGATAGAGATAGGTATCCATAGGTATCCGTAGGTATCCAACAGCAATAACAGCTCACAGACCAACTTGACAACGAAGCTCAGCCTCAGCTTGGGATTGTAGGTAGAGTGTGTGTTTGTTGTCCACCACCCCTAACCGAATCTCGTTTAGCTTAAGGACTTAGAACTAACCTTAATCTTAGACTTGTTTGCTTCGCTTACTAAAATCTGTTCTTCTCTAGACGGTGCTTGAATTGGAGGACGGGCGAGAAGATCCAACAACAACGACTTACAATTATCTGCCCCGTTTCAAAATTGGCTTTTAATATATAATTCGCAAGAAAAAAGTGACTTGTTTTTACTTATATATATATATATCTAAAATGTAAATACAAAGTGAATAAATCGCTATAAACGTGTAAATGTTTATCACTTAAGTGGACATCTTGTAGTTGACTACAGTGTCCACTTTGTGCAGCCCGGTGGAGAAGGAGCGCAACTGCACAGCCTGCGCATTCTGTATGAAAACGGCGCCAGTTTCGTCCCATTGTGCCGGCACTTCGGTACTTTGCAGCGTATGGATCATCACATCGAACGTACAGATGCAGTCCAGCAGTGGTAAATAGCTAACCGTAGCCGATATCTGACGCATCACATCCCGTATCTCGTTCTGTATGCGGCCCAGCTGCTTCGACGAGGTGAGCTTGGTGGGATCGTCTGTCTCCCCGTCGCCTGCCTCCGCTTGCATCTTGAAGTCCCAGCACTCGAGCACCTCTTTGGTATGGGCGTTCGTGATGACCATCGAGATCTTGTTGATCATATTCTTCGATAGCCATTCTGCAAGCGAATGTATGCAAATTGAATAAATCCAACCAACGAGAAGCGTTACAATTTTGTGGCTAACCTTCGGTTTGCGTGAGGACGTTCTGCAGAAAAGCCGTGATCTTGGGATCCTTGGACATGAGTATGGTCAGGCCATATTGCTGGGTGCTGTCAAAGTTTTCCGCCGGATATATACCGCGTTGGAACAGTATCGAATTGATGCCGTATTCTATAAATTAGCAAATAAATAAAAGGTAAGGACGCCATTAATTAAAGCGCGCAATTTTTTTTTGGCCGCCGTCTTGTTTCTCTTTTTATTTACTCAAGTATTCGACGATGATTTGTGCTGATCCCTTTAGTGTTATGCAGTTCTTGGTTGCTTGAGCTGTGGACATCTTTCAGCTGCGTTTTCTCGATCTTATTTGTAAAATGTCCAAATTTTCTACAAATTTAAGCCGCTAATTTTAAAGCTGTTTCTTTAGTTCCGTTCGTGAACAAACTCGTTAGCTTCAACGAACCACTTCACAACGCAACCAGTTCGCTAGCTGGAACTTGAGTAAAATGAACTAGAGAAATTAATCGATAAAATTAGGTGGCACTAAAATTACCGAAAATCCGTTAATCGGTAAATACACCAAAATATCAAATCGAGCAGGAGATGTGGCGCCAAATGTATTTGTATTTAAATCAAAGTTCTTGATAAGAAATAACACAGCAAAGTATTTGCAACAAATACATGAATTTTATTTGCAATTTTTTTAAACTATAACTAAGCATGAGATCCAATAGCTGGCAAGTGCGGGTTTTTGGTATGCGATAGCCGTCTACTTTGCACTTCTTCTCATCCATCGATTGTAATTGGTGCCGTAGGCCATTTTGTAGGTGGAACCTGTCGAAAAACCAATGGAACGTGTTTTCAGCTATGATAATTGCAATTTCGAATAAGATTTCAGTATTGCTTTGAGCTTGGAACCAGCATAAAAGAACAGCAAATGTAAAATGAAAACCAAGCAATATTGTGTGTATTTTTTTTATATTTTTGATAATTGTTGTAATTGTATTGCTATAAATAATTTAAATAAAGAAAAAGAGGAACAAATTAAAATCAATCAAATTTGTAAAATCTGAAGTGTTTGAAAATTTTTAATAAAATTTTTTCTTACGCATCATTTTGTGTGTGTTTTGTTTTTAATTAAAATTAAGCTTTACATAGTATTTTTGGTATAAATCTTTCAATAATTAAATTAAAAATTTTGACTTAATTTATTTAAAATAATCTCTTCGCCAGCTACGGCTACAGTAAGTACAAACTGATGTCAACATATACATAAGAACTAAATTTGCATGTGTATGTGTGTGTATTTGGATGTGGGTGTGTGTATGTGTGTGTGTGTGTGTGTGTGTGTGTGTGTATGTGGGGGGATTTATGTACGAGTTCTTAAGACAAAGATTTAAATTAATTTTTCATAAAATACAAAATAAATTATGGTTAAGCTCTTTTATAACTTAGCTGAAATGTACACAAAACTTATCGTGAATTATAACGAATATACGTTTATATTTATATACATGGTTTATTACAAGTTCTCGGCTACTTTGTAAACTTTCGTTCTCTATATACGCTATATATGTGTGTATGTGTGTATGTGTATGTGTATGTGTATGTATGTCTATAGTACAACAACAAAAGCGCAACAGTGTCAGTGTCAGGGTCAATCTGTATATCTTTCTTTTTCATTAAGTTTTTCTAAATATTTTTTTCTCGCCATACAAAGTACAAATAAAATAAATAAATTCAGATTTTGAGTAATTCTCACAATACACACAAACGCCACCGTGCACAAACGCCACTTTTCTTAAGTAGTTGCAAAAATTTTGAGCGCAACGCTTTCACATGCCAAGCACTTGTCTTGGAGTGAGCCATACGAAAATGTTTAGTGTGTGTGTTTTTTGTTGTATATTTATATATATATATATTTTTTTTTGTGTGATTCAACAAATTGTATAATTTTTTAAACTAATACTAAAAAATTACATTTGTCGGCGTTGGAGTGCAGGGAGTACTTTTGTTTGCGTTTGTTTTTTTTTTGTTTTTGTTTTTTGCTTTTTGTAATAAAAATGCTATGCATTAAAATAGTCATTATTTAAGGTATGTATTTGGCCGTAGATTGCAACAAAATATCTGTGAAGAGATTAAATCATAAATAAAAATTAAAATTAATTGGATGTTCTTTTAATTTTTTTTAATTTTTTTTTTTGATAACTAGCTGCCCTAATACCATTTCCAAAAGGGAATTACAAGCAATAAAAATGCACTAGGAATTAAGGGTTCCGATGGGAACCAAAATGTTTGTCATGCATGATTTTTTTTTTTGTTTTTGTTTTGTTTTTATAAAAAAAGCTTTAGCATCCTTTTTGGAAACTGTTTTTCAGCTAAGCTTTATTCTCTTTTGCGTTAAGAAAAATGTAGGAATAAAATAGTGGAACAGAGTTAACCAATTCAGAGATAAAAAATATAAAAAAACAGTGAGGAAACGCAAAAGATTAGTCAAATTATTGATAAACAACCACCAGATAAAAATAAAAATAAAGGAGCAAATGAAATTGTTTTTTTTGTTGTTTGATTTGTTCGGTTTTGGTGTTTTGGTTTGTCAAAATCTACAGCCAAAATGTTAATAATGTTTCATAGAATAACAAGAAACTATAATAAAATGTATGTACGAGTTCTAAACAACTAAATTAATTGCAAGAAATAATTTTTGTTATTTAATGAAGTATTATTATTCATGTTGTTACATCGCATAGAGTTTGTTTGTTGTGTTTTTTATATTGATATTTTTGTTTTTTTTTTGTGTGTATGTTTTTTTTTTTAATATTGCAAACTACAAAAAAGAACAAAAAAAAATTGATATCGAAAACAAAACAAAATTTCGGTTTGTGGTCAGTGCTTTTGTGTGTGGTGACTGTACTTTGGCGACAGCTATTGCTGATAGGGTTGCCATTGTGTTGCAAAGAATATCTAACTTAAGAAAGCCTCTGTTTACTGTTATTGTTATCATAATCGTTATTGTTATCGTTATCGTTATTGTTATAGATAGAACGTAATCTATATGAGTGTAGGCTGCGCCAATTGAATGGTTTGAATGCACATTCGACAAGTTATTCAGTATTTGGTAGGTTTTCTGTTGTGTTTCGTAATTTCTGACTGTCTGTGAGTCGGTGAGTTGCATTTGAAATTTGTTTTGTTTTGTTTTGTTTTGCTTTGCTTTGCTTTGTTTTGCATTGCTTTTCGTGTAAATGGAAAATAAAATCGTTTTTAACATTTACTTCAAAGAGAATTTCAGTAAAATTAGTTTTTCCTATGTAATAACTATTTAAAATAAACCTTCTATAGCACCATTTGTTTTTATTCGCATTATTAAAATATTCATTAAACTTTAATTGTAAGTATATTTTTTCATTTCTTTTTTATTTAATTTTTATATTAACGTATAATAATAGAGCTTTTAATTAAAAGAAGAACAAACTTGTTGTTAGTTAGTTTTAAGACTTTGCTTTGTTGCTTTTTTGGAATGTGTTTTCTAATAAAAATTCAAGTTCATTTTAATATGTGTGCATGTGTGTGTGTATGTGTGTGTGTGTAGTTAAGAGGCGGATAGCAAGTTGTGGATGGGGGGAGGCGGGGACTTCTGAATCTTAGGCTTCATCTCATATATCGTTATTACGTTCGATTTTCAAGCTTCAGTTGCTGAGTTATAGCCGATATATACTGTATTTGTACTATGTGTGTGAGAGTGTGTATATATATATATATACATATATATATATACATATATATATATATATATATATATATGTATGTATGTATTGTCAGTTATCAACTATATTTGGTTTATTTCACATACTTTCTGATAGATATGGACAGATATACTATGATCATTCAGCTATTTCAAAAATGTTGGTTAATTTTGATACTTGTTATGGTTTTTCTTTTGTTTGTGTGATTTTGTGTTTCTGTTTGTGTGTGTGCAATTTGAATTCAGTTCAGTTTCGGTTCAGATTTTGGCTTTGATTTGTAACTGTATCTGTATCTGTATCGGGTAACTCGATCTAAAACAATCGATGCTATAGAAGTGCCTATTTTAGCAGTAATAACCTCCATAATACTTGTTGCCACATTCGGGATTATTGCTGTACGTACTGTCTGGACGGGAGAACTCGCAGCGCTCGCCACTGAATCCTTCCGGGCAACTGCAAAAGAAAAAAAGAAAAGATAAAGACATTTGTAAATATTGTATTTAATGCGATGCGTACACTTAAATGTACTCCCACAGAACCATTGAGGTGGCCATGAACTGTGTGTTCAGAATTTTCCTCAAATACTTAAGTATAAACAGCACAAGCGAAATCCCCCCAATACTTAATTAAGCATCTTTGCAATTTTTTATACCCATTAAAAATTGAAAAAAAAAATAGTATAATGGTTTGGGCCAGAGTGTGGAACAGGCTGAGGGAAGCAACTCCGACCTTGTCAAGTATATATGTTACTGATCAGCAGCAACAGCCGAGTCGATCTAGCCATGTTCTTCAGTTCGTCTACATGAAAACCCTGATGTAAGAGACTATAAGGGCTGGAGATTTCTCATATACTCCGTGCAGATCAAGATTATTTAATTTTATCAATAACTGTCGCCGTTTCGCAAATATGAATACATATCGATTTCCAACAGAGAGAGCCTTTTAATCAATATAGAATATACCCTGATTATAATATATTATATTAACATAATATTAATGAACTGTACACATTTTGATTGAAGATCAGAAGAGAAAAACCCAAGTTATAGTCCAAAACGTATTTTCATATTGGTGGCTCTACCAGCGTTATTTTTGCCCTTCAGCAACCTGTGCCTTTCATAACAAATGAGACTAATTTCCCACCTGCTTACATTTGAGTGTGCAATGCTTTTCAAAGGGGAAATCAGGCAACTAAAATTTTTAACAGCTGGCTACAGGATGTGTTGTAGTCGAGCTCATTCGACTGCAGCATTCTTAGTTGTTGGTTTTACTTTTTTTGCAAAACGATCGAAATGAGGGAAATCATAATGAATTGGAAATGAAAACGAAAATGGCTTTTTCACAGATAAAAAGAGTACAATGCGCTTCTCTTTTTTCTTTTTTTTTTGTATGCCAATGAATTGGTTTGGATTGGTTTACATATACGAGTCGATTTATGCGTCGGGCACGCAGGCAGTACGTGGATAATGTATAAAGCGAGGCGCTGACAGATATTATTCACATTGCAGACACACGCACACACACACACAGAGTCTGTCTATGTATGAGTGTGAGTGCGAGTGCGAGTGCGAGTTTGGGGAGTGCTCAAAAATTTTAACTCGATCGTGTAATGCGATGCCAAAATTGTACATCCTATCGACAGTTGTTCTCAAGTGCTGCTCTCAGTTGGTTTAGGTTTAGATCTTATTCTAGTTTTCCTTTTCAGTCTTCCATTTCGTATTTGGGGGTTGTCGCTTTGACTTTATCAGCTGTCACACGTTTTATCACACAGCACTGCGCAGCCAGCCACTTGACTTTTGGGTTCGCCATGCTGAGGTCGTTAAGCCGAGGAAGCAGCAGAGACGAGGACGAAGACGATGCCGCAGCAGCTGTATCAAACCTAAAATGAACTGCATATAGCACACTGACTTCAACTTACTTGCAATAGAACTGAGATAGATCCGGTATTAGCATGCAGCTGCCGCCGTGAAAGCATATATTCTTATGTTTGCATGGATAGCCATAGCCCATGCCGTGCTGATCCGGTCGCATCGGAACTGCAAATACGTAACATAATTCAATTAAATCAAAATTCATAAATTTCATCTACAAGAAACATGTATACACCCAGGGAAAAATTTACAATTTTACAAATCGCTCTGAACTAGAAAAATGTTCTTAATTTTCGAAATAATTTCGGAATATACAAAGAAGAATTTCTAAATAGTCGAGAGGCTCGTTTTAAATTTTTCAGAAATACATTTATTAACTTTAGGTAACTTTTCTAAAAAGCTTCTTTTGCTTTTCTTTCTTTCTTTTTCTTTTTTATTTATCAGAAGTATTTCCAGAATATAAATCAAATATAATAAGAGCACATATTTCTAAAATGTCGAAATGCAACCACTTTTTTAAGTCTTTCTGGAATTCAGAAAATAGTAATGCAATCTACAATCTAATGAAACATCCTGATTAAATTCAATTATTTATTACCTAATTTTTGTATACATGGAACTTTACTAATGTTATTTAATCTAATGTTCTGTGTTTTTAAAAAGACACAGCCTTCGATTTAAAAACATCATTTCTGAATAATAGGGTGAGTTTCCTTGACGCTTCTCTACAATTCAGGTCGATTTTTGTCTGAGTGTATATAGATATAGATGTAATATGTATGTCGAACTATGCATGGATTGTCACCTTCGAATGTGCCCATAAATTATAAATGAATTGGAGCGGTCTCCAAACACGACTGTTTGACAGACACACATCAAAGTGCGTGAATTGACATAGATATATATATATATATATAGTTATGATGTTGAAGGCCTTACCTAGATGAGCATTGATCATGATGCGTCGCTTGTCGATAGTTTTGCTGGCTTTGTTCTTGGCACGGCACTCGTATTTGCCCGCATCGGTGGAACCGTTAAAGGAGCGCACAATCAGCACGGAACGTCTTCTGCACAGATCAGACAGAGGCAGGAGCATAGAGAGAGAGAGAAAGAGAGAGAGAGGGAGAGAGAGTGTGTGAGTGAGTTAGTGAGAGACAGAGAGAGATTAGTGATGGGCATGTGCTCACTTGAAATGCTTAAATTGGTAAACACGGCGTTTGCGATTTATCGACTTGTCGTCCTTGAACCAGGTCACCTTTGGGGGCGGCTCGCCCCTCACATCGCATATGATGTACAGCTCATCCCCATTCTGCATCGTTGCGTTGCTCGGCGTTATCGTCGATGTCGATGTTATCTCCTGGCCATTCTTCATCGTGCCGTTGCTCGACGTCCATTTGATCGACTTGATCGATGCGTTCTGTGCTGTAAGGCAACAACAACAACAACAAAAATAGCGTTAGAATTAGACTCACAATATCCAAAAACATATACACTTTTATATATACTACCTATCTGTAGTACACATAAACATGGATCTTAAATTCTAATTAATTTTGGGCATTTTCATTGTTTATGCGAAAAAAACGATGTTTGTGCCTCGGCGCCATAAACAAATGATTATGGAATTTATTGAGATTCTTGAAGTTTGTTTTTATTTTCGATTTTATAGGCAGACGCGACGTCTGCTCAAACTGTTCAACTTAAGCGTAAGTTGTTTATGGACTCTGCTTCCATGTCGATCGTTAAACTAAAATATGACATGACCTGATTTTCATTAACCAACTCGAGCATTTTTGCTACTTTTAGAAATTGATGGACGATTTTCATTTGTCTTAAGGAAAACTTTAGACAACTGTTGACAGTTGATACTTGAAGTCAAAACTACATTGTTGTTTTATAAATAAAAATTTCATAATCACTTTTCAATCATGGAGTTATTTTATCATGCTTTGATTAATTTAGCATAAAATTGGGCAGCATATTTTTCTTCAAATTTAACGTCTAAAATCATGACACAATGGTTGAGTTGAAAATCCTTTAAATTCCTTTAACGCCCATTTCAAACTCTATTTGTTTTTACATGATTTGTGCTTCGTTTTCATATACATTTAAAATTTTTAGAGATGCCAAATGCATTTATTTAAAGTCGACTAATATTAGTCAACACAGAAAATATTTAAAATCAAAAATAAATTAAATTGAAAATAAAATCTATATTTTAAATAGCCAGAAAGTTGACAAGACGATCTTAACCAATATTTATTGATTTGTTATTTTTGTACAACTTTATTAAACGATTCCACATTTATTCTCACGTGCTTGCTGCTTGCTGGCGTTAAATTGATATGTTTAGCATTCAGTTTATATTTAGGTTGCTAATTATCGCATTTTGCAAAAGCCAATTACAACTTGCCTAATCGGTTGTGGGTTGCAATAAGTTGCCAAAAAGTCTCCTTCGCAACGACTGGCTCTGAGTCATAAGTGTCGAGAATTTGGCAATGAAATGAATGCCTCGACTGAATGATCGCCTCGACTAGTCATTTGCCATTTGCCACGCCCCCAATCGCAGATTTCTTGCTTTAATTAGCCGGCATATCACGTGTCTGGGGTGGGTGCGGGCGAAGTGGAGATGGCGAAAGCAACGCATCACATGATAACCGAGAATTGAAAATCGAGAATTGCGTGGTGCTTTGGCAATGAATGAATCATCGACTTCATGACAAACAATTGGTCAAATCTTTCTATCTATCTGCTCTAACAGCTATCTCCTCTGTTCTCTGCTATTTTGAATTCTTGGGTGGGCGGTTAGCTTTCGGTTGAGGTGCACTTAAAAATTGCATGCGAATTTCTCACAGATTATGCAATCGCTTTACGCACGCGAATTTTCCAGTGAAAAAAAAAATACCATAAGAAGAAAAAAAATACATATGCGACCGGCTAAATGAATAATATAAATGATAATTATAAAATCCGACGAGACTGAATATAGTAGCAATATTTATGTGCTAAAGTCGTGGAACGCTATTTATATATTCAACACAGTCTGCGAATTTTTGATTTAATGCTAAGCGAATGGTAATTTATGCGACTCTCGCGTGGCCCGGCCGAAAGGAAAATGTATATTGTGTATAAACATATATAACATGTACATACACCGGCGATATTTATTCTATCAAATGTTACATATTAAAAGATAATTTATTGTTTATAATTTATGTTTTCGGCCAACCGGACGGCCCATAAAGCAGCATTTTAATTGTGCGCGTCACTTTCTCACGCTCCCAAATTGTTTGCGCTGCCTTCTGCTGTCTTCGGTTGTCTTCTCTTCTCCCTAAATGTGGAGGAGCTCCATACCAAATAAATACAACAACAACAACAACAGCAGCAGCAGCAACAAATACAACACCAAACATAAAAAGAATAAAACGGCAACTCACAAGTGGCTATGGACAGAAGGCGATTAAGAATTGAAGGCAGCACGCAAAGAAGTTGACAATTGTCATGCCCAAAGCCCAAAAGTGAACCAAGTACGTTGAACGGTGAAGGGGGTGTCCCCTCCAAAACACCAAACACCAAACACCATCCACCCTCCACCCTCTGTCCATAGTTTGGTTGTATGGGAGCCCCAAATTCAGCACGCAGTTTGCGCCGGTCGAAGCCTTTTCAAGTTTTTTGCTTTGATTCCACAATGAAATACGAGGCATAATAATAAGATGAACATTTTATTTGCGTGTGTGCGTTCCTCTACACTTTTTTTGTAAAATAATTTTTTATACAATTTTATGTCTCCTTTGTTGTTGTTGTTGTTTGCTTTTGGCATATCATTTCAGTCAAATTCAATTCATTGTTATTATGACTTAATTATGCGCTTAAGAGATGATTATCAAAGCGCTGTGGCCATTGGTCTTTTATGGATGGCCAAGTTGCGTTGATCAAGCCAATCAAAATATTAGGGAAGATCAGCGCGAGTACAATGATCTGTTACAGTAATTATCGCTTAGTGGGGTTATCGAGTTATGAAATACATTTATATATATTTATATAGTTATGCAGGAAGTTTGAACGAATTGCTTGAACTGTTTGCAAATTACAAGTGTACAAGAAATTGAAAATACAGCAAGTGAAAGTGCTCTAGATGAGAGAGAAAGAGAGAAAGGGAGAGAGAGAAAGAAGGAGACAAATGGAGGGATAGATAGAGAGAGAGACAGAGAGAGAGAGAGAGAGACAGAGAGAGAGAGAGAGACAGAAAGATTTAGGAAATGATTTTAGTAACAACTTCTGTGTTTTGCAAACGATCTTGATGAAATTTGTTACAGTAAATAAACATTTTGGCAATGTGTATTCCTGCTGGAAAGCCATATTCGTAATATTGTCGCTTTTTAGTACAATCGATGTTAGGGACACAGGGAAAGTTATCGATAAAATGAAATGAACTTGCTTGGGAGTCTCAGATGGGCAGAAAGACAAACGGACAATGGGATGGATGCACAGATATCGTTAGTTGTACCTAGTTTTATATAGATTAAAATATGTTGTTGGCTTATAACAGCAATTGCAATTTCGTGCTTGATCTAATGTCAATCAAGAGTATTGCAGAGTGAAGCATTGCACTGTAATCTGATATTCATTCGTTTATTTATCTATTTTTTGTTTTGTTTTTTTTTTTGTGAAGCATTTTGCTGGCAGAGCTCATTCGCCCCTTACGAAGCTGCTAACACCATTCTGTTGTTGTTGCTGTTGTTTTTGATGCTGTCTGTTTTTTGGGTTGTGTGTGCGTCAACACTACGTCAAAGCCGCAGCTGCTGTCGCGCCGCGCTTCCGGAAAAGTCTGGCATAACAACTGTGACAAAAAGGCAAAAAAAAAGAAGCAAAAACGCAAAAAAAAAAAAACAACAACAAAACGCAAAGAAAGGCGGAGAGGAAGCGCAGCCAAAGCAATGGCAGGAAAAGTGTCGTCGGTTTGGCTGCTGCCTGTCGCCGATTTTAGCACAGGAGATGGGAGGCGCTGTAGCCGCATTAAAATAACTTTCCATATATACACAATGCATATACACGTACATATATGAGATATATGAGATATATAATAATTTTTCCTCGTTTCTGCAACTCATTTTTGTGCGATTTTCCTTCGAGCGTGACGCCTCAATGATTCATGCAAATCCATCAAAATGAGCAGAGAATCGGAGCGCTGAGCACGGTGAGAACGGCTAGCAGAGAGAAACAGAGAGACAGAGAGAGAAGAGACAATAAACGGCGACAACATGTGGTTTTAGCAATCGAGCGTTGCCAGCTCTGTTGCAAGGGCAGTGGTGGGGTTGGGGGCACGTTACGTTTATTAAGATTTTATTGAATTAATAAGCAAATTGCATGCGACACGCTGCTGGCGCCATCTGTCGTTCAAATTGCATGCAATTTGCATATTTGCCGTACGACGATATCATTGTTCTCATCTGCCGGGGTTATTCCCAATGATTTCACTTAGGCCAAATTAATGAGATGTGCAACGTGAAATGACTGAATATATTTTTTCCATTTAAAAATATGATTTTTTTTACGTCGCCGTGCGCTGAAAGACATTTTATTTTGGCAGTTTCTCTCGTCTCCCCTCTTGCTCTCTCTCTCTCTCTCTCTCTCTATCTGCCTCTATCTTGCTGCCTCTTTTGCTTGTTGCTTGTTGTGTTTGACCCACATTCGATAGCAGGCAGCGAACGGAAGTTTTTCCTCTTGTTGTTCTCCAATATTTTACGGCTTTTTTTTTCCAAGTGAAGAAAATGCTGCTCGGCTCTTCATTTGCTTCATTTTTTTTTTAATATATTTTTTTTGTTGGGTTTTCTGTTATTTATGATCTGAAATGCGTGCGCTCGTTATTTATTTTATAATTTTTGATTCATTTTTATTGGGGCGTCTGGGGGGGGACATTGTGTCATTCCTCGATTTTTTTATATAGACTTCGGCAAGTGATTTATCGCATTAGCCATAAAGAGGCGAATGTATCATAACACTCACGTTATCTTATTTGAACAGATTTCTTCTTTTACAATTGCTGGCAGAGGGACGAGCACGCGCCCCTGATCAACTTGGATGAACCGTGGCACTATGGCACTGGGGGACTTTTAAGAGTCGGCCATAGAATATATTAAATATTTGCATATGTATGTGTTTTTATGATTGAGCAATTACGTTGATAAGATTTATATGGCTGAAGAAGACACTCATGACCACCACCTGTCTGCCAGCCATTTGGGAGCATTGGACATTATGTATACGCGTGGTATACCCGCCTAAATGTAAACATTGACAAATTGTTGTTATTGTTGTTGTTACTATTGTTATTCTTAACTGAAATTGAGCTGGGTAACGAGTAATTACAATAATTTGACTGCTCTTGCTCAACTTTCGATGGTTCGATGCCCTTTTGGGTGAAATTACGAGATTTATGTTGAAAATTTTAATAACAGTTTTAGTCGCCAATTTTTTGCTGTTGGTTGTCAAATTACGTGTACTCTGGACGGATTAACTGACGAATCTGAAATTTCTATTTATAAATTTGTTTCAAAAGTTCAATGTTCTACAAAAGCAGCTCGATTCGGTGTCCATGGGAAAAAAGCACCTGCAGAAATCAGCGAGCAAACGTTGTTGCTCCTGTACGGAATCAAAGCATAAGCAATAGAAATAACAACAAAAACAACAGCAACAACAGGCGACAAACGACAACAAGCAAATTATGTTGTTCTAATGCCCAAAGCAAGAAACCGGAAAGCTGAAGCAAGACAGACAGCCCATGGGACAGACAGACGGACAGACAGACAGTCGGGCAAATTGAACAAGTTCTCTCAGTTGACTATCGGATGATGGCTGGGCCCTGGGCCTGAACGCTGGCAGATGAATGGCCGGCACGTGTGGCCAAAATGTTCGCAATGAAAATGTCTTGAAGGCGAACGTTGGCACAACTAATAAAATAGAAAAACACCAACACCAACACACACACACAAAGGGGAAACAACCACAACAACAACAAGAATGGGAACTTAATGTATGCACGATGATTGTCGCCCGTTTTGCGATCTGTCGATTTAGTCCATGTTTGTTTGGCGCAATCGCTTGTTTATTTGCGCATATATTGCGTATACGCAATGTGATTTCCTTTGAAGCGGCTTTCACGTTGAGCTTGTCGTTGTCTGATTGCTGACAACTCAACCAAATAGACAGACTATGAATGTTCTGCATGATTTTTACAAAGTTGGGCAACGTTTTCATTTTCAGTTGCAAATTGGCAACAACAACAACCACAACCACAACAACAACATCAACATCAACAAAGACAAACTTGCTTAGATCTAGAAGACTTGATAAGTTAAGATCAGTTAAGATAAGCGATAAGTCAGTCAGTAAGTAAGAAGCAGACAAATGCAAATACACGCAAAATCATGCCACCCCCTCCTATCCTCTCTACTCATCTCACTCTCACTCTCTCGCTCTCTTTCTCTCGCGCTGTTTCGCTCCCTGTGCGCTGCTTTTCGCTTTGAACTTCGTCTCGTTTTTTACGCCTTGCCATCTATAGACGGCCCCATATTTATACATACCTACACACACACACACACACACACACACACATATATATATATATATGCATTTATATATTTTTATTTCACTGCCTGCCCCGTTTAATTAAGTCAAGTGAGTGAGGATCGTTGCCTGCCTCTAAATGCCAAGAAATTCAGCTCGCAGCTGCCACCTACCTCCTGCCACCCCTTTTGCAACAGTGCCCCTCCCTCCCGCCAGCAACCACCCCGCTCCTTGTACGATTTGCTGCAGCAGTCGTATTTGTTTTGTTTTGTTTGTTTGATTTGATTTGCTTTCTTTGCTTTGCCGCCGTCGTCGTCGCTCTATTTTTGCAATGAGCTTGCAAATCTGTTCGCCCAGCCCAGCTGTTGAAGCAATCCCCCATGTGTCTACAAATCTATCTGGCCGCACTTACTGAAGCAGCAACAGTAGCAGCAGCAGCAGCAGTAGTACCGTCATCATCATAATCATCATAATTATCATGAAGAGCACGATCTATGCGTGGCTTTTCTAGCGGCGGTTTTCTTTTTGCTTATCTTGGCGCATAGTTTCTCACGTTCATCTGACTAATGTCAAGCGCTGCAGGTGGCTTATCGCTCGCTGATAAGCTAAGCTCTGCTCAGCGACGCTGCTGCTGTTGCTGCTGCTGTGGCTGCTGCTGTGGCTGCTGCTGTGGCTGCTGCTGTGGCTGCTATTGACCGTGAATCATGAATTGTGAATTGCAGCTGAGCAACAGCGTTCAGCGTCTAAAATTATCATTCATAATCGTTTGCTATCTTGAGTCAACAATAACATTTTGCATGTCTTGATATCTCTGCTGAAATATGAATACAAAAATCTTTGTTCTTGGCCTAACAATAAACAAATCTGTCACAAGTAATTGCAAGTAACATTCTTTTTAATCAGTTGGAAAAAAACACAGTATTGATACATTAAAATATATATTTCAAACATATTTGCAACAGTTTAAAAGTGAAACTTGCTATGGAAATCTAATAGTCTTCCATAAATAATATAGATTCACATTCTGTTTTTATCAGTTGGAAACACAAAAAATTGACATCTTAAAAAATATATATTTCAAAGATATTCGCGACACTTTGAACTTGAAAAATGCTATGGAAATCTAATACTCAAGCAACATCTGACAAAATGTCTTCAAAATTGTATAAATAAATAAAATCGCTTTCGAAAATTCGCCAGCAAAATGTGTGGTTGACAGCACGTGCTTGGTTCTGTGAGTGCTCCACAAATTATAAGACAAACATTTTGTGGGCTCACGTTGTGTTTGCACCTACCGTATATTGTAATAAATTATGCAAATATGAAATAAAAATAAACAAATATTTTAAATAGCATTTAGCTTAACTTGAGCACTGGAGAGCAATCAATATTGGCTATAATTTATATATGTATACAACTTGTATAATCGGCAGTTGTGAATACAGCTCAGCTCTTAACATTTGTTGCATGTTTTTATCAAAGTCAATGAAGCTGTGACGCTGGCGCTGCAGCAAACAAACAGACAGACAGACAGACAGACACACAAACAGCAAACTGACAAACACAACAATTGATTTATTCTTGAAGAGAAAACAAATAAAACCGTCACAAATTTTCCATGACGTGATTTTAAAGAGCTGAGCTACACGATGACGTAGCTTTGCCAGTAGCAGTAAATGCCACTGATTGCTGATCATGTTGCTGCTGCTGCTGCTGTTGTTGTTGTTGTTGTTTGGGCCCACCTTGTGGCATGTTTTTCACAAAACTGTCAAAATGTTATGCAAATATTTGATGTCATTCTATGTAAATCCGTTAGCTAGAACATTCTTCCTGGCCATTTAGAATTTGGCTTTTCTCGTTACTTTCATTTTTGTTCTTTGCGAGTTGTGTGCGTATGTTTGTGTGTGTGTGTGTGTGTTTTGGGGGCGTGTGAATGAAAACAATGCGGCAGTGATAATGCTGATAAGAGCGAATAAGAAAAAAGTGCTGTTGTTTGTTCAATTTGGGGTCGAGGGCTGAACAAAAGATCAGCACATTGTCAACAGAGATCTTTGCTTTTAAAAAACAATTTGTGATTTTTATCGAATATTAAATGTTTAAAATGATTTTCATTTCATTTTCATAATATGGTAGGCCATAATATATTTTATAATATATATATTCTTTTTTGGCGAGATATTTCTGATATAATGAAATTAATATTCGGCACTCAATTTTCTCTTTTTACTAAATGTCATTTTATGGGACCTAATCAGATTGAAAACAAAAATAAACTCTTTAAGCTTAGATTTTAAGTTGCTTAAAACATAATTTAAGATAAGCATTGCTATATCTTTAAGACTATGTATGCCACAGCCCTGAAAAAGAGCGACATCGAAGCACGTCACATAATCATATGGCTTTGAATACACTCACAAACGCATTCACTCATACACTCAAACACACACTTGTTGACCGGGCGACAGCGTGTGAAAATCTACACAAATGCATTAAAGAAATGTTTTTTTTTTGTTATTAATTTTAAAAATTGTTTGTGTGTGCGATGGTTTGTTTAATGAGAGATTTGCTCAAGGCCAAGCAGCTGTCCAGATATAATATTCCTCATCTTAACTCCTGCGCGAATTGCGATTATCGCGTTTGTGGCTAACAGTTGTTGCCGTTGTTGTTGTTGTCCAAAATGCAACTGGGCAAAAGTCGTTTTGATTGCCAGTCTCTGCTTGAAACAATTTAAATGTCTGCGGCGTCTGCTGTTCATCATTGCCTTGCTGTTGTTGTTGTTGTTGTTGGTTGGCGCACAAAGCGCCTGATTGCTGATAGCCATCAGCAGCAGCAACAGCGACAGCGACAGCAGGAGCAAAAAGGCAACAACGACAACAACGACGACGATTGCAATTGTTTGGCAATGACAGAGCGCACCTCCCAGACGGCCGTAAAGCAAACAAGCCATAATTAAGTTGCACTCGTACTGGAGCAGCAGAAACAGCAGCAACAGCAGCAGCAGCAACAACAGCAGCTACTTGGCCAACTTGGCTGCGTTGGAGTTTAGTCGTTCACTAAGTCAGTGAGTCAGGCCGTGTGTGTTGCTGTTTTGCCTTTTACCGATGATCTTAATTCCATTTAAATCGATCAATTTCCACTGACGACATTATTCTTGCATGCCCAGCCCACAGCCAAGCACAGTTCACAGTCCACAGTCGACAGTCCGCAGTCCACAGACAATCGTCGTCTTGGCCGGTTTGAGTCAGCGCTTGGGTTACGTGGGTGAGCTGCCAACAAGTGGAATGACTAAGCGCTCTCTCAGCTGCAATTCTGTCTCCATCATCGTCTCAGACTCAGACTCTTTGAGCCTGGCAGCTTATCGCCCAGTTGTAGATCGGTACGCGCCCTTTTTTTTAGCTTTTGTTATTGTTAGTATTGCTCTAAAAATAGCCACAAGGCTGTTAACTTTGTCATGATCATGATCATCATCATCATCATCATCATCATGAGCAAAAGCAGCAACAAAAGCAGCATTATTATTGTTATGATCATCAACATAATCAAGAGTTTGTAATCTAGAGCAAAATGAGTTGAGTCAAGTCCATTGCCAATGGCAAATATAAAAAGCTTAACCCAATTTTCCCAGAGCGAGCCGCATAAGGAAAATGAGCACATTACAAGAAACGAGCTGCACAGTTGGTGAAAAGTCGCTCTCACGCGCCGATCATCTTGGAAACGTTGTGGGATTTCAGCCAGCGCCGACTCCGACTTCAGCCTAAGTCCGACTTTAGCTGCAGCCTGACACTGACATTTGTCAGTCGCTTATGAGGCGAATCCTTTTTGGCCGAAAGTCGCACAACAAACCGACATCGAAATTGCTCACTTTTGTTCTTAATCAGCGTGGGAAAATCAGAAAAAAAATCACAACAAATGAACTTTGAGAATGGGCGAGAGTGAGACACAATGAGTGACCTTCAAACTGATTCGGTTCACACCCACTGCAAGCAGCAGCAGCAGCAGCAGCAGTAATCGCAAAAAGCACCGCTAGGTGGCGCTGAGGCTGCAGCTGCAGCACCTGGCAAACTATATAAAATTTGGTGCATGTTCGCTGATTGAACACAAATGATACGGAAGTCGGTCGCTCGCCAAGCCAAACCGCAGCCAACTCGAGCCCGAGTTAAGCCAATGAGTAAAATTCTCACGCTTGGCCACTTGGATTACCCGCCAGATTACATGAAACGCGCCTACACAAAAGCAACAACAACAACAAGAACAACAACAGCAACATAAACAGCAACAACAACCACAAAACAGCGACACCGACGACGGCGCATAAATCAGCTGCTGGCCCGAGACTGAGCTGAAGCTGAAGCTGGATAGCAGGAAAAGCCGCCAGTTGTACGCATGCCAAAAGCGGTTTAAATGTCCAAAGTGGGCAACAATAACAACCAACAGCAGCAACAGCAGCAACAGCAGCAACAACAACAACAGCAACAATAGCAACAACAGCAACTGCAACTGGTGAGTGGAAATTGTGAAAATGTGCAGTGAAAAGTCAGCTGGCCAAGTTCTGCTATGGGAAACTATTTCGGCCACTGTTGCTTTGGCTGATCGGAGCCTGCGCGCGAAAACACTATGGAAAATTAATCATACGCCCCATTAAGCGGGTGACGCAACCAAGTGTGTTAGCCATGATTCGTGCGCTTTTCGAACAAATTCAAAGCACTCATCGCATCTTGTCAGAACGTTGTCTAGGCATAGATGCCTCACTCGCAGACACACACACACACACATGCAGACGCAGACACACACACCAGTGTTGAATGCGTTGACTTCTTGGAAATTGCAGCAATGTGCGCAAAAATAAATTTCTTTGACACGCCACATAAAATGCTCGCGCCACTGCGGCGGCGTCCAGATGAAAAGCCGGCAACTGGCAACTTGAGGCAGAGGGCCATGGCTACAACATGGCTGGCACTTGCCGCACACACTCACACACGTTGCCAAAAAATAATCCACAATTTTCGCTTTTGCATTTTAATTCACTTGGTCTTATTTATTATTATTTATTTGGCTCCCTTAATGCATCTGTTTTTGCCAACTTTTCGTGTGCTTTTTTTTTGTCTTCTTTTAAACCCATTACTGTTTACGGTTCTGTTTTGACTGCTGAAATGTTTATCGCTCATATATTGTAAGCGTCTGTCAGCCATTTGTTGCTTCTTGGTATTCCTTTATTGTTGTTGCTGTTGCTTTTTCTTATTATCTTGTAATATTTATATTCGTGCTTTTGGCCGAAAACTGCGCAGGTAACTGCTGTAAAAATATATATCAGCTCATCGTATCTCCTCTCAGTTTAATCTACTTAATTATTTTAATTATTTCTTACATTAAGTGCAATATTTACATTAAAGAAAATTTAAATAATTGATACAAAATTAATAATTAATTAATATTTATCTATTTATATTCATTTCTTCAAACTGCTGTTCCGAATATAGTTTCGGGGCTTTTTTTGCGACTCTTATCGAGCCCCAAACTTTGCCAAAAACGAATAGTTTGTATAAAATGTTGAACATATTTGATCTGTTATCTTAGATGTGCTTGTTTAACATCATCTCACACAGCTTTTCTGGGAACTTGGCAGATGCACCAATTTCCTAGGTTGACTGAGTGCTTTCACTTCCCATTTCTCGACACGGTTCTTTAAAGATGGGGCATACATTCTTTTTTATTATATTTTTTTCGATTTGTCATCCGATCGTTAAAATTTTCACTGCTTCCTTCCATTAGCTATTGTGTGTGTACGTAATTCATTAACAATGTGTTGAAAATGTGATTCCCAAAAGAAAAATGAGTAAAATTCAAATTGGTACACATTTACAGTTATGCACATACATACATACATATATACATATGTATATATATATATATGTATATATATATTTATAGAGTCTGTTACGCCTGACTGAAGTCCGATTCCGATTCCCATTCCCAAAAACGTATTCGAATCGTTTGCCCAGAGCCAAAGGTTTGGCCGGGCCCCGTTGCCACTCCCACAGAACAATGTTGCCAGTGTTGCTAGCTGGCTGCCACCAAATTGCACAACAACAACAACAACAAGAACAACAGCAAACGAATTTGTTTAAACAACTTGTGGAACAGTTCGTCAATCAACTGACGCCGAAATTCGTAAAAGCAAACATTGCGAAAAATTGGTTGCCATCAATATCAGGATGTTTGTTGTATAGCCGAGCCATAAGCAAAACAAATAAATAAGGTGCCAAACTACAGATTACAACATTTGTGATGTTTATTAATACGAAATTAAGTAGCCACCGTTAACAACAACAATAACAGAAACCCGCCAAGGTGTTTGGTGGGTGGGCTGCCCCAGTCATGGGAGAAGGGGACGCAGTGGGAGCAGAAGTAGCGCTTTCATCTTTTTGTAATTAGGTGGGCGCAGAGACTGATAGATAGATAGTTCGATGGATAGATACAGATTGGATTTTGAATACGTGCAATACATATGTGTATACATATATGTGCATATGTACTCCTATTTATATGGGGCAAAGTGTAAGAAAGATGAAAATTAAAACAGCAGCCCCGGAATGTTTACATTGTATTGCAATACGGGGAACACTGGGCCAACAATACAAACGAAGGTATTTTGATTAAATGATGGCGTTTGTGAAACTTTATATTTAATACATACATACAGAAAAAAAAATAGTTATTTAATACATCTGACAACTCATCACCACTATTACTAAATATTATAAAAATGTACATACTAAAAATATTAATAATGAAAAGCATGTTTATATTCTGAGATTGAAGGTTTTTATATTCGCCATTTAAATTATAATTTTGACTTGCTTTAAGATGGTCTCTTAATCGAGCTAAGTACTAATCTATATAAATCTTCACAGTTGAGAGTTAAGAATTTAATAAATGTATTTCTATTTTTAAGATTTAAGTTCGCATCACGATGTTCTATAGTATTCCTTTTATTGACTGTGAGTGCAAGTTGGGATCAGTTTTAATATTGAATTTTTTGAAATACAAATTTGATAAGCTTTTTTTACTTCTTAATTCGAATTAGTTATTATATATTTCTGAAGATTTGATTTTTCATAAGCAAGTTGTAAAATAATTATTTTATTGATTGTGAATGGAAGTTGGAATCAGTTTCAATAATTCAAATTTCTAAGAAATTTAGTAAGAGTATAGAAATGTTAAAGCAATTTTTGACTGTGGATCTTGTACGAGTTTTAAAAGGCCAGAAGCAGACATCGACCAACAGCTGGCGATACACGCACACACACATGTGCGATACGCGGAGGCTTTTGTGGTTCAGTTGTTGGATCTCATTGCGGCCGCGCCGACGGGGGCGTTTATAATTAATTGTAATTGTCGTTGAAAGATTAATTTGGTTGCGCTTCAATGGCGCTTCATTGTCGGCCATTGCGCGGGTGGGGAAATCAATTTTATATCGTTTCTCTCTCCCTCTCTCTCTCTCTTTGTCTCTTCTTCATTCTTATATACATACATATATTTCTTTTTTGGGTATTTCAAATTTTTTTTTTAATTTGTGTTCTGTTTTGGCCTTTTAGTTGTTTCGTTTGCTGGCCGCAGACATAAATCTATATTTTATGCTGCGAAAAGTGCAATCAAGTGGTTAGCTGTGTGCTGTGGAAGACAGGCAGGAAGAGGGGGCGGGTGGCGGGGTGACGAGGGGGTTATGGCTAGGGGCAATCTTCAAAGGGGCAAACGGCGGCGGCGTGCGTCTACGTCTACGTCGGCCCATTGAAATGGAGCATAAAAACTGTGGGCTATAAATAAAGACCCTGTAGGAACTGTTTTTTTTTTTTTTTGGTTGCTGTTGTGGCGATAGTTTGTGTGCGTGCTGAGGAGGGAAGGTGTGGAGGGGGTGGGGGTGGGGGAGGTAAGAGTAGTCTGCTTGTAGTCTGTATGTGTGTACAAATCAAATTCAAAGTTGTTGCTGCCGAAACATTTCCGCAGATCAAAGTCACAGCTTGACAAATTCTGGAGAATCAGAGAGGCAGCCAGGTCGCTGCTGCTAATTGCTTTCATATCAATAACAATGCCCGACCCTGATAACAGCTCACAATTTGTATTTTCAACACCTATAATGGCCCGGGGGCATCTTTGGCACAATCTCCAATCTGATAATTATCAACAGAAGCAGCAGCAGCAGCAGCAGCAGCAGCAGCAGCAGCAATTGTTGCACAGTTCACTGATTGATATGCAAAAAGATCGCCAGCAAGAGCAACAGCAGCAACAGCCCCCGCAGGGCTTAGCAAATAAAATGGGTGGAAACATTTTGTTGTATTGGGTATTTTGAAGGTGGCGGCCTCTAGCGTTCGGTTTTTGCGCAATCGGTGACGGGCGCCGACAGAGGGCCTGCAGCTTTCCCTTTGATCTCTTGGCTTGCCTGCCGTCCTCTCTGCTCTTTTTTTGGCCAACTTACATGGCGCCATATGATGTTGCTGTTGTTGTTGCTGATGATGTTGCTGCAGCTCTAATTAGGCACACTTCGTGCATGGGCCAGACCTGGGTCTAGGGTGTGTGGTGTGGGCTGTGGAGAGTGGGGTGTGTAGGGTGTCTCCCCTCCCTGCGGCCTCAACAACGTCAGCGTCTGTCAGCGTTGTCATCGCGACGTTGTTGTTCTTGTTGTTTTTAAAAATAAATTGCACATAAATTTATGAAACATGAAAGATTTCAAATAAATATTTCGTCGTTTTGTCATGCCCGAAAGCCTCGCAGGGTATGGTGTTGGCTGCTGATTGAGAGCCGCTTCTTTTAATTTAATTAGTTTTTGTTTTGGTCCTTTTCCAGCCCTCACAATTTGTTGACTACTAATCATGCGAAGAATCATTGGAATTTCCTATCTAAATATACAAACGCATCGATTCTGTGGAAATCGCAAATTGCTGCAATTCAAAATAGCTTTGCCAAGCAATTTCTGAGCAAAATATTTAGATAGTTTAACCGGCAGCAACAACAGGATGAGTAATAGTGAAAAAAAAACAAACACCCACGCCCAAAACACTCACACATACACACTAATATAGAGTCAACAACTAGTTGTACTTATAACAGCAACTAATTGCCAATGACATATAAACAATCGCTGGAAAAATTTGCAGCAACAAGTTGCTGTCACAACCGTTTTGGCCAAGTGCAACAGCAGTAGCAAAGTTGGCTCGAATCTCTACCCAGTCTCTGGCACTACGCACAGTCCACAGAGAGTGACTTGCAATCATCATCATTAGCCACGGCCATTTTTGGGTAAATAGTGCAACCCTCTTTGCATAATAATGTGGACAAGGTGCGCATTTGGTGAAAAGCGCGCAACATGCAACATTGTTGTGTCTAAATAAAGATGCGAGATGTCGTCTGGCAACAACAACAACAACAACAGCAACAACAACAGTAACCACAATAACAATAACAACTTTTGGTCGCAGTTGCAGCCTGTTTGGCCAACCAACCCGGTAGTAGTAGCTGGCCGATACAGTGTGCGTAGTTGTTGTAAGTGAGTATTTATAACACGGTACTTGTTACTCGATGCCACTCGATTCGCTTAAGTAGTTACTGATCGATTGTTGGCTTGAGTTCGATTTGATTTCATTCAAAACCAACGATACTTTGATTGGCCTTTGAATCGACATTTATTATTTATTGGGCTAGGACCGAAATTAGTTTACGTTTTCGACCGGTTTCAGTTCGTTTCTACATTTATAGTATTGAATCATAGTCAAATATGTCAAATCCTATCAATATTTCGAGATCGATTTCCTTTGTTGTTGATTGATAAAATGCCTTTGTGGCGCCCAGCAGCTTATCATACTAACGGAATATTACGTATACGTCCCATGTGAATACCGGATGAGTAGTAAATACGTCATCGGCTTAAAGTTCGCCGAATTCTGTTATCTAAGAAATGCACACCGATAAGCGAAGTGTCCACAAAACAGAATCACGAGATCTTTGAGCACCCACTCTGAACTGCTTTCGCATGCGATCGCTCTCTCTTTCTCCTTCTCCTTCTCGCTCTCTCTCACTCTCTCTCCCTTCCTCTCTTTTGCATTGTCCATTGCCCTCTATATCTATGGGATTTGCCTGTCACGCTGCTCATTTGCAGTCACGTCAGCGGCGACAGGCGTCAGACGCCGAGCAATGGCCCCCACGAAAAAACCAGAAAGGCAAACGCAAACGCAAACTTTGGCGTCACATTTTGGGCCGCAAACTGTCATAGACTGGCGCAGATTTATAATGGGGCGCCTAACAACCCAAAAGCAGCAACAACAACGGCCAAAGCACCAACAACAGCAGCAGCAGCAGCAGCAGCGAAAATGACTTGGCCGTCCGTGCGGCGGCTTCAAAGTTTTTTCATTTTTGGTATTTTGCTTCTTTTCTGCTTCTTTCGTTTCATTTTGGTGGCATCATTAAAATGTACAGAGGAGCGTACATTTTTTTTTTTTTTACAATTTATTTCATACGCAGCGTGGGAATTGCCCCCGTCAATTGTTTAAAAGGCGCCAACAGTCACAACACATATTTTTTCGAATTGTTATTATTATTTTTCGCATTATAAACGCATTAACTAATGTTTGGATTATAAAACGCCGCGACTCATAAGTCAACAATTAAAATGGTTGTTTGAAACGTAGTCGATGAATGTCGCACAAAGATGAGACATCAGACTACATTCATAAGTGGAACTCGTGAGTTTCAATCTTCGGCCAGTTGACAGTTGACAAAATGCCAAGCAAACATCTACACATATTCATATATTTTAGTTTCTTTTTTGGCAACACACTGAAATACTTATGAAACTAGCAAAAATCGTGATCATTTTTTCGAAAAAAAAGTGAAAAGCTGGAATAAGTTTGTGAGTACACAAATTGTCATTAAATTGTAGTGAATAATTTCTCAGAGAGCTTAAGCAGTAGTTCTCTATGAATACACTGCCACTGTCACCATTTTTGAGCGGTGTTTCTTTGGTTAGGTGTATATTTAAAGAGATTGCTCATACGCACCGTTTGCTTTTGGCAGCCTCGTCGTCATTTTTTGGGCTAGTGAGAGCGTAGCGGGCTTTATGGTGTATGAAACGATCAAAATTTCTACGCTTTGGGCTTAATTGCGAACAGCAGAAACCGCAAGCGCCGTTAACTCACTTCTGCCAGACAACAACGGTAACAACAACAACAGCAACAATTCAATACAACACAACACATTTCTCATTACTTTTTTATGCTGACGGCACGTGCAAGTTGCTGAAGTGCAACCATTTTGCCATGGCTGCTCATAAAGATTAAAAGAATGGGCCACAGAATATGACCCATTATCAAAAAGTTATTAAAAACTATACTACAACAACAACAAGAATAAGAACAACAACAACAACAACAGGCAAGCAATTTAATGACAACAACAACAACAAGAAGAAGAACAACAACAGCCGGATACTAAACTTGAGCTGCAGGCAAATGCAATGCAAATTGAATTGATGTTGCTGCATGCCTGAAATTATAGCATAAATAGCTGTGGCCGAAGTCCGGGTTCGAAGATAAAGCAACGGAGAAGGTAAAGGAGAAGGAGAAGGAGATAGAGAAGGCGACCAACAGGTGCCCAAGTGCCAGTTGGTAGTTAAGAGTTTTGTTGCCAGTTGCCAGTCAGTTGGCAACACGTGCCCAGGGCGATGCTGCCGTTGCTAAATAATTACGTAATAAGTGGTTGGCAGCCAGGCAGGCAGGCTGACAGCAAGGAGCCAAGTGGAGTCAGAGTAGCCAGGCGGCAACAAGAACGGGCAACAGGCTGGCAGGCAAGCAGGCAGGCAGGCAGGCAGGCAGGCATGCTGGCAAACTTGGCCTGTCAGCCAAACTATGCCAAGAATTTCATATGAAAGCGCGCGCTGAGTGGCGGCCAAAGAAGAAGTGAAAAGTCTGTTAGTCTGCCAGACAGAGGGACAGACGGACAGCCCGTTAGCCAGTTAGCCAGTTAGCCAGTCAGCCAGAGAGCAACGTTGTAGCTAATATTACAAACTTGTTGCCCGCTCAATTTTCATCTTTGACACGTGTGACTAATTCAAGCGAGTTTCAGTTAGTTGACTAGTTAATTTTACAAGTAGCTAAGTCTAAAACATTTTTTTATTTAGTTTAGCAAAATACTTTTGATAAATATATTGTGTACACTACTATTTGCAATTGAATCATTATAATATTACAGTGTGTATTGTTGATGAGAATATGATTTCTTTTTGAAACTAGTTTACAGTTCACCAACACCAATCCTGATTAATTTCACTAGTTGTGGAAGTTATTGCCTCACAAAAATTATACAAATCGGTCTATAATAACGATAATATTAATCAGTTGGTTCTAAGAATTTATCATACAATTTAGATGTCGACAGTTACTAAGGATATGGATTCGGTAAGTTTTCCTCTTCCTTTACAAAGATTTGAAATGTTAAGAACTACATATTTATAGGGAAATCCTCATTTAATATAACTGCTGGCAATTAATATTCCTGATTTGGAATAAAGTACTTGTTTATTTCACCTTAAACCCATATATGAAACTATGCAGTATTGTTGCATCTAATGCTTGAACAACATGTTGCTAAGGTAGCTAGGAACAATATCGTGTTGCTGTTGTCATTACTCCAGCAACAACGCAGCACACAATCAATAATCGCAACGATAAAGATCGTTAAACGAAATGTTTTTATTTTAGGCCGATGACGACAACGACGACGACGACGACGACGACGACGACGTATGTTTCGCAGCCAGCTGCAGCAGCAACAGCAGCCTAAGTTGACTACTTGGACAATTGCAACTGCTGCTGCTGCTGCTGCTGCTGGCGAGTCATGAGTTATGACGACGTCCTCGTCCAGCTGCGCCGTTCGCACGCCGCACATGCGCAATGGCAATGGCTCATCTGACTGCCCGCCACAACGACAGCCAGACACATAGACAGCCAGCCCGACTGCTTGCCACCTTGCACTCCCCCCTCTCCCCACCCACTTGGTTTTCTTTCTGTTGTGCGTCTGGCGCGCTGTGCGGTAAATTCGCTTTATGGGCTCCCGACGACGACGACGACTGCGAAAACTGCTCTATGCTAATTACGTCATGGGGGACGACGCTTCGTACCTAATTTTGCATTGTGGGAACCGAAAACTGGAAATCCAAGACACCCAAGCGACTTTATTTTTTTCTTCTCATTTTCTTTTTTCCACTTCTTCACTCTTTTGCTGCATACTCCTGCTGCTGCTGCTGCTGTTGCTGTGGCTGCTGCCGCCAACCCCACCTCTCTGCATGTATTTTCCATCTGCGGCAATAAAAACAACAACAACTGCGCGCTGCAACAGGCGGCAGCGGCAGCCAAACGAGCAACAAACGACAGCAGCAACTGTTGCTGTTGTTGCTGCTGTTGTTGTTGTTCAAGCAAATGTGTCGCAGCCAAAGCCAAAGTCGCCGTTGACGTCAGCAGCGACGTTGACGTCGCATATAATGACTTTTTCGACTTTGTGACTCTGTTGTTGTTTAGCGCTTTTTATGCTTATGCTTTATGCGCTCGCCCCGGACGGCTGGTCAAGTTGTTGGCTGGATAGTTGGATAGTTGTTGCCCAGTTGCCTAGTTGTTGCTATTTGCGTTCCTCCTCCCCGGTTTGTTGTCGTTGCAGGAGGCAGCAAAAAAAAAACAGTTGCCGTTGTTGTTGGTTTGCTATTGCTGCTGCTGCTGTGTGTGGCATGCAGCAACAACAAGTTGCCAGGTAGCTGCTGCTGCTGCTGCTGGTGGCAACTTGAAATAATTTTGTGTGTGAAAATATTTTGAAATAGGCGCGAGGTAAGCACGGCAGCAACATGTTGCCAACTGATTCATATGCAATTTCTAAGTGCAACATGTTGCCACGTCCTTGAATGCGGCCAGCAGCTCAATTATGTCAAGCATTTGCTGCTGTTATCACTTATAAATATTGTTAATTGATGGCCAAATATCAAAAAATCCAAGAATCAAGTCAGAATGCTCTTGTCAACAGAGCTCGCCTGAGACATACACTGAACCATTGTTTTTACATAAGAACTATTATTAAATTCGCAGAAAATTCTATGTTATTATGAATATACCACGTTTAATTATAGCCTCGAATTTCAATTATAGCTCATAAATAGCGAAAGTTTTCGAGAAAATGAAATAAATTTGATCTGCATATGGTATATGGAAATTTGAAGTCTTTAGATCTGATAGTCCCCACAATCAGGGCCTTCACATAAGTAGATAGTTGGACGGACATGGCTAGATCGACTTGGTTGCTGATTAAAAATTTAAAGACTTTATGGGGTCGAATATGCCCTTCTGTCTGTTACATACTTTTGCACAACTTCATTAAACCCATTTTAAAATTTTTTAATGGATTCCTAGTATGAAAATAATAAAAAAAAGAGCTACACGAAAAATGCGAATTAAAAGCACAAAAATTACATTTAGACACATTTAAATACCATTTAAATCGCTTTTGGTGCACAAGGTGAAGCTGTTGCCGGTGGCCGGTGGCCAGTGGCCAACAGCAGCAGCAGCAGCAGCAAATTTGTTGCCAGCGGCGACGAATAAAATGCTGCACAAAAATGCTGCTAAAAATGCAACTTTAACTTGAAGTTGTGTGCATGTCCGAGTGTGTATGTGTTTGTGTGTGTGTGTGTGTGTGTGTGTGTACAAACAAAGCATGGGAACCGAAAAAGACAAACACGCGCTCAGCTTGCCCCAGTGGCACCAGTGGCCCGCGCGCGTTTATTGTCCAACAGCCAGCGGCAATTTTATCTGCTGTTTTTTTGCTTCGCATTTTTGCTGTGTTTTGTAGCACACGGTCAGATTGCCGGCCGGCCGGCAGAGAACGGCTGCAGGATGATTGGACGCAATTTGGCATTTAATAATACACATTTTATATAATTTCCATAAGCGCAAATGTTGCACTCGTTGGAATTTCCGGGCAGTGCGGCAGTGCCCGGAAAAACCCGCCAAGTGACAAATACACACATAGCTCACAATTCATCATAAAAGGCAGGCTGGCAAAAGGCGCGCGGGGAATTTCCGGCCAAACATGTGGCAAACAGCATTTGTGTGTGTGTGTGCGTTGCACTTGCAACCGCCCATTACCTGGCGACACCACTAACAGCTTAGTGCCCCGATCTTAAGATTTTCCCACGCAGGTAGCCAGCAAAAGCAGCCCGGCGCCCTTGACTGGACTAGAGAGCCAAAGAGCCAAAGAGCCAAACACACTTAGTTAGTTGGCCAAATGCTGAGCTTCTGTCAATTAATTAATTAATAAGTTAAAACTCAATTCAATCGCACAGATTAAGCGATTTAAGTGGCAACAACATCATCATCGGCAGCAGCTGCAACATCAATGCGATTATGATCGTGAAATCGACTAAATCGTCAGCTAAAAAGAAAATATTGTCTGCAGCAGCGGGAGATGCAACTGGCAGACACATGTGGCAGAAACTGGAATCATTGCAACATTCAGTCGATATTAAAGGCAAATTTTTCATCTTGGCAGAGGGCAGGCAGACAAGAAGAAGATGAAGAACAAGTGCTGCTGCAGTGGCAGCTTTAATATGAAACGGGAGAAGGAGTTGAGGCAGCATCAGGCGATAGCCAAGAAGGTGTTGCTGCCACTGAAGTAGATAGATGAGCATGTTTGTGCTGGCTGCGTCCACAGCCTGGCCCATGTCGTATTATTAATGTTTGATGTAATTAATGCGTAATTAAGATGGCCAAGAAACATAGTCAGGAAACATACATAACTTGCTGTTGCAGTAACAACATTTGCAGCTGCCACAGTTCGGTTCGCTTTTCGCTAAATGGTGGCAAAAAAATAGCCTCCACGCCTACCTTTCACACTCCCCCTCCGAGCCAGTCGAAAGTTCAAAGTAGCAAAGCCGCCAACGCAAATTGCAGTGTTTAAGTGGAATGTTGCCAATAGAACAAAACGGTTAGTTCGATCATTAAGGCTGCAAATCGTACCATGGGAAACTAATAATGAACTAGACGAAACGATTTCTCAAATATTACTCGCCGCTCAAATATTAATCAATTTCAATAAGCTGCGAGTAATATTGGAGTATTCATTAATCTTGGCCGCGTGCGCAACTGTTGAAGCGTTTTTCGAAAGGGAGATTGAAGAGACAGGCAGAGAGGCAGAGAGGGGGAGAGAGAGAGGGGGTGCCTTAGTGGAGCAGAAGTTGGCCCAGGGCAATGCGTTTATGCGGGCAGAAATTAACAGCCAGGCAAAACAATTAGTGGCACCACAAACAGCAACAGCAACAGCAATAGCAATAGCAACAACAACAACACTCATCTTATCATTTATCTTAGCTGCTCTGGCTATTTATTTGGAATGTGCCGCAAGTGCCGCGAAAATTAACGCAAAAATTTGGACGCTTTAATTGAGGCTCGGCATTTTGGCCATAAACTTAGAAATGCCAAACTGAAACTGGGAGTCCAATGCATATCTCAAGAGTTTTGTGGCGCTACAAAAAGAAACTTAGTTGTTGAAAAAGCCATGGTTCGATTTATACAAAATGATTTATGTATGTGAATTTATCTGAATTTATATATGAATTTCTATTTAGATGATCGCTAAAATTGTTGAGCAAATGAATATGTAATAATTGGAACTAAATCTGACTCACATTTATTTTTATATAGAACTGAAAACTGAACTGAAAACTTCAAATACTAATAAATAATTGTTAAAGATATTTTACATACAAATCGATAACTACAAAAGTTTCCTTCAAAATTTTAATAATTTAAGTATGGCATAAATAAATACAATTCTCTGTTATGGTCTCTCTAAATATTGATTATAAATCAATTTCAGTTTCTATACATGTTTAACTAAAAATACAAATAAAATTGCCTATTGCACAATGACCAATAAATTATCTGTTCTTTTTGGAAGCGAAATTCAAATACATTTTTATGGTCAGTTTGTTCTCAATGGGTTTGGTTTGAAAGGCATACAAAATTCGGTGCTTCCAGTTTTTTAGGGGAAGCGCCACCTGTGGGGCATGCATCCGTATGCCATTGCTTTCATATCTCCGACACAGATCTGAATCTCGACTAGACCTTAGATGAATGCCATGCGTTATATGCACTTTGGGTTGCAATGGATAGCCGGAATGGGATTGAATCGGATTGTCGGATTATGTCACATCCGGTGGCGAGTCTAAGACGGATGCTTCCACGCTAACTTTGAGTGCCTGGCCATTAAGATCGAGTGGACGCACTTGAGGCCAAGAAGAACAGTGGCTGCCATTGATGCCTGATGACTTGAGTGAGTTGTGTATGCGGCTCCATTAGCGCCACTCGAGGCTGACTTATATGTTATAGGTGTGTGGTGCGGATGCAGTGCGATGAGAGATGCTCTCGTCTCTGATTTCCAAATGCGAATTACAGACACATGAACGAGGGCGGGGAAACCGGGGGATGGGGGATGCTCTATAACAAGCATCATATTTTTGGCGACTACATCGATGTCTTCCTATACTCGAGAGATGCTTTTCAGCTGCCCATTGCTGATGTTGTTGTTGCTGTTGCTGTTCTTGCTCTTGTTGCTGCTGTCGACGGGGCCAGAAATAGCGTAAAACTCATAAACGGCTGGCGGCAAGTGGCGAGCAGCAAACCAACATGCGATGCGATTTGAAAATTTCATTTCATTTCATTTCGTTTCTTTCAAAATATTTTCTATTTCCCGCATGCCAAACGGCCCCTAGGTACCGCCACCAATGGGGCCCCCCACTCGCCCTTCTTTAGAGACCCGATTTGCCGCCCCCTTAGCTGGTGCCCCCGAAGCAATGTTCTCTCCCCTCCCCCTATCTCTCTGCCCCCTTTTCCACACTCCCTGTATCTTTGAGTAGTTGTTCATTTGGTTTGGTGTGTCTAGCGCCGGCATTCATACTTAATTACCAAAAACGAAAAAGTCGAAGAATCGTCGCAGTTGTCGTTGTTGTTAGTATATTAGTTTTGTTGTTGTTGTGTTTGTTGGAATCTTCTCTGGCGTGACGCTAAATGAGCAGCGCCAAAAAGAAAAATCTTCTTCTGACCAGGTAGCAAACACCAGGCCCACAGATGATGAATTGTGGGTGCCGTTGAGTAAGTTTGTCTCTGCAACGTAGGCGTTGACCTAAATAATATTGTTGCTGTTGTAGCTGTCGCTATTGCTGTTGCTGCTGCTGCTGCTGCTGCTGTTGTTAAATTGTTTTCCGCTTGTGCAATCGCTTGCTAAACATTCTGCTGCCGACAAGTGCAACCAGAGTAGTGAAAATTAAGCTGCTTTTCAGCTTTCCGCTTGGTAAATCGAAACTCACAGTCAAGGTTTAAAGCAACTGCAATCTACGTTTGCATAATGTATGCTAGATATCGAGTTTTATATATATTCTTTTGCTAGCTGCTTGGCGCTGTGACAAAAAATAAACAGAATAAAAATATAAAACCGCAAAGTGATTTTCAATGTTGCATGAGGCATTATTCGTATTATATAAATATGTTGTAAATAGATAGAAGAAGGTTGCACTGATTGAAGGTGTTGCTGTCGTCACAGCTGTTGTTGTTGTTGCTTCGATTGCTGCTGTTGATGTGGCCTGGGTCTACGCTTGGCGGCATTTCGAGCACTGCCAGTTTGTCTCCGCTTTTAACTAAAACAAACAACCAGCAGAAACAACAACAACAACAATCGATGCTTCTGCTGCTGCTGCTGCTGGTAACGACGAGCACACAAAGGCAAATGATGTTTTATGAGCAGCTAATTTACTTAACACCTCAACAACAACAGCAGCCGCATAAATAAAGATAAAGAAAAAATTTCAACTATAATAGTCCACGCCAAAAAAAAAAATAAAAAATAATAATAAAAAAAAATAAAAACAAAAGAGAAACGAGTAGAATTAAACATTTATTTTTATTTATTTTTCACATCGCCATTTTTTCTCTTATATGTTTGGAGTCACAGTTGTTATGGAAGTTTTTTTGTTGTTTTCTTTTAGCTGGATCTGTGAGAAATAAAGCCATTGCGTGGGTGCAAATTAGACATTAACATTGACCAGTCAATTCATGAAAATACTGAATCATTCAAGATCGGAGGTATTCTAATTGGTTTTAAGCAGAGCATACAGCTCGGCTTTGGATTATCGCGTCACACGGTACGTATGATTAACGGACTTGAACCGGTTCGACCTGTGCGTCTTTCTGTCAGTTTGTCGAGCTCCTTGTGTTTATGGATCTTCATCATTTTCGGGTTTTTTTCTTTCTGTGACATTGATTGGCTTGATTTTATGACTGTGTTTTGTTTGATTTATTTTAAGAGCAGATGGTATTGATATGCAAATCTGAGGCGAAAAGTGAATGCTTCTGATTCAGGTGAGGAGCGTGGGAGATGCTTAAATCATAGATGGTGTAAATCGTAGATTAGTATGCAATTGTGACATGGATAGCATTTGGATTAGTTTTAAGTAGGAATTTACTCATTTTAAACGCTATTGCAAATCAGCAGCAGTTTGGCAAAAACAAAAAAAAAAAACACACATACACAATAAAAAAGCAGATGCAAATTCATTTCGCTGCGTTTGCAAAACAAAGCGAGTCCAACAAAAGCCCAAAGCAAAATAAATCAATCTCAACGCAAAAAGTAAATATCCTGTGTGTGCCTCAACTTTCCATCCCCATCCCTCATCTTGCCCAGTGTTCCATTCATTATTGCTGAAGCTGAAGGAACAATTGCAAACGTGGGGGCAGCAAAAAAGTAAATAAACACAAGTTGAGAGCGCAAGCCAGAAGGGGAGAGGGGGGTAGTTGAGTTTGGAAGTGAAGCAGGGATAACAGCTGATTGCAGCTGATTTCTGATTTCAAACAAAAAAGGGCTGCCACCGCCTTAGCCCCTCCCCTCCCCTCCCCCCTCCACTCTTCCCCTTCTATATGTGTGTGTGCGACAGCCATGACGGAAGCCAAAGAAGACGCAGCAGAAGCAGCAGCAGCAGAAAAAAATGAATTAAAAATCTAATTGCGACCGCGTAGAAACAAAGCAAAGACGGGCAAAAGACAATAAAAAAACCAAAAAAAATAAAAACACTGAAACGCGACAAGCGAAGGCGGCAGATTCACATACACAAACATATATGCATATATCGTTAAAGTCGGGATCTTGTTGGGCGCACTTAGTCGCGTTACAGACGCAAACGCAAACGCAAACGTCATGAACCGCAACGCAACAATAATTACAACAATAACAACAGAAACAACAACAACTACTTAGGGCTGGGTATGCCAACCGCAAAGGTCGACTGCAGATGCCAACGACGATGAGGAAGACGTCGACGACGACGACGACGAAGGCCAGTAGAAATGAGTTTTTCAAAGTTTTTCCAACTTGGGGAGCAGCACAAAATTAATGCGAATTTAATTAAAATGTGCAACTAGCAACAGCAATAGCAACAGCAACAATCAATTCTAGAGCTGAGCTTTTCTTGTTGTTGCCCAGCCGCCAAATTGTAGAAGCAGAAAAGAAGAGAGCCAGAAGAAACAGCAGTAACAGCAACAACAGCAGCAGCAACAACAATCGCCTGGATACGGACTGCTTAGGAAAATTGCAATCGTCGGCGCATGTGCGACGGCTCCAACACTGTGTATGTGTTGTCTGTGTGTGTGAGAGAGTACAAGTCTGTGTGTGTGTGTGTGTGTGTGTGAGTGTTGCATAAAATTATTTCGGTCTAGTGGATATTAGCAGAGCGTGAAGTTGGCAAATAAGAAATTCAGCATAAGAAATAAGGTAAATTTTCATTAAACAGCAACAAAAAAGCACAAAAATAAAAAAATAAAGAAAAAATTGGTAAAAAGAGGCGGCTACCACTCAGAAACAGCGCTGGACAGCGGAAAGCGAGTGCAGCACAAAGAGATTAAAATGCATCGATAAGATAGTTGGCCAATTCTCATAAAAGTGTGTTTTTGTAAGTGGTACCGAAAGGGGATTTCTGGTCTGGAAATCGCGATCTAATCTTATAAATATGTCAACGATTTTAATTAAATAAGATAGATCACATCATGTATAATCAAAATTGCTAATCCTTACCAAAGCTATTTAAGTACCATCATTTTCAATTATATAAGACTACTTAACAAATCGCATCCCAGCCTATTCTCAGAAATATGTTAAATATTGATCTATTCTATTTCTATTATAATATGGAAAAGGTTGTAACTCACCATAAGTTTCATTCACAGCCTTTTGGACCGATTTGAGCACCCGAGCCGTGACGCGTTTTGGCTGTCCGAGGATGGAGAAGTTGCCGGGATTCGTTTGCTGGACGAACATCATGTAGTTGATGTCCGAGGACTGTTCCAGTTTGTTGCGTCGCACCAGGCCACGCGGCAACAATTGCTCCTGATAGATATCGCATTCGCCGCTGCTGTTGCTCAGCGCGAACTGCAGCCGGACGAGCTGTGGCAGTTGCAGATCCCTTTGCTGCTTGTACACACGCAGCACCTTCATCGTCGCCGAGAAGTTCGCCCGCCGATCCGCCGTCATTGAGGTGAAGACACCCTGGAAGACGGTGGGCGCCGCATACGCCAACTGGGCGGGATCGTGGGCAGAACAATACGGCTGTTTGTATCTTCGATGTTTGCCGGGATGTTTTCGACGCTGTTGCTGCTGCTGCTGTTGCGATGAGTGTTGTCGTCCTTGCTGGCGCTGGCTGCGTTCCTCGCGCCTTTCCTGCTGCTGCTGCTTGCGATAGCCGGCAGCGTTACTGCGATGTTGCCGTTGGCTATTGTTGTTGTTGTTGTTATTGCCAAAGTCACGACGATTCCGAGCCGTCGGATCCGCCGGGCTGCTCTCTGGCACTTCATAGGACTCAATGAGATAGCGCTGCGTTGCTGCTGTTGCTGCTCGCGCTGTGTTGCTACTGTTGTTGTAGGCGGCTGCTGCTGCAGGTTGATGCTGCAGCCGCGCAGCGCTGCTGAGTTGTTGTTGCTGCAGCTGTTGTTGCGCATGTCGTCGCGTTTTACTGCTCGTTGAAACACTGGGCATGCCATTATATAATAATTTATATATTTGACTATTTATTAGCGTATTTGGAACTTGTTGCTGTTGTGACTGGTGCGTTGTCACCGCAGCAATATGCTGCTGTTGTTGCTGTTGTTGCTTTACAGCCGCATCGAATACTGTTGCTGGCCTTAACTTAATGTTGCTAGTGCTACTAAGACTATTGCTGGGCCGATTAAACAGCCTACTTAAGATATTGTTGTCGATGTTGCTGCGGCTGCTGATGCCGACGCTTTCACTGCTCCCTCTGCCATTGTCCGCCAGCTGCTGCTGCTGTTGCTGCTGTTGCTGCTGTGGTAGTGCAATATAGTAGCTACTTTCTTCTGATTCCCATAATCTTTGCTGCTGCAACTGCTGCTGCCGCTGTGTGGTTGTTGTTGTTGCTGCTGCTGTTGTCGTCGGCGCACATGTGATCAATAGCAACATGTTGCTGACGTAGATTGCTAGCGATATCAATGGCATTAGTTGCGGTTGCGTTTTTAGACTCCATTTGCGCACATGTTGCGCATACATGGCGTCCTCCAAAGTTGTTTGTTTGCTGTTGCCCTAGCTTTATTTACAAATCAACAATCGATTGCTGTCGCTATCGCTTATCGGTTGCTGCTTGCTCGTTGCTGCTGCTGCTGCTGCTAGTTGCTAGTTGTTGCTGCTGCTGCTTGCTGCTTTTGCTCTTGCTCTTGTTTCAGCTCTTCTTCTTGCTGTTGTCTCGTTTCTAATCGTGGCAAATGTTGCCGCCGCTGCGTCGTCGCTGTGCTTTATCGTATTTTCGTTTATCCTGCAAATACTTTCGATAGTTTCGTAGCATTTTGAGCGACAGCAAAGAGGCAGACGCAACACGAGAAAAACACACAGACAGAGAGAGAGAGAGAGAGAGAGAGAGAGAGAGAGCGATAGAGAGAGAGAGAGAGAGAGAGAGAGGGAGAGAGCGCGCGCGCGAAAGAGAGAGTGAGTGAGTGAGATAGGGGGAGAGATAGTCAATATTTGACAATTTCTAGCATAATATTTTTATGAGCACTTTGAGAAATTTGCCGACTGTTGCTGCTGTTGTTTGTGTTGTTGTTGCTGTTGCTGTTTCTGTTTCTGTGGCTGCTGCTGCTGCTGCTGCTGATGACTCATTTTGGCCCGATCGTCTGCTTTGGCAATGCAAAAACGTATACGCGTTTATCTTTAAATAAATAAATTTACTGCTTATTGTTATTGTTGCTGTTGCTGTTGCTGTTCGTTCGTTCGTTTCGTTTGGTTTCGTTTTGTTGTTGTTTGCTATTGTTGTTGTTGCATTTATTTATGCTGAATTTGTTGTTTAGAATTATTTTGATTTCATTTAAATCGCGTTCGAAATCGCGTTCGCATTCGCGTCTCACTTGAGCGCCTTGGAAGTCGACGCACTGTGCTCGCTGGCCACGCCCCCCTCTACTCTTTAAAAGACGTAGACTTAAGGTCGTCGCTTGGCGTTTAGCTTAAAGTTTTTCTTGTTTTTTTTTTGGTTTTTTATTTATTATATATTTGCTGCTGCTGATTTAGCTGCTATTGCGCCTTTTCACGACGTTTTTGACGCGCGCGCGTTTCGTGCGCGACACGTTCGGCTGTTCGTTCGGCGGCCGTCGGCTGTTGCCGATTGGCTGCTTCGTTGCGCTCGTGCGAATGCGATGCGAAGCGACGCAACGTTCGTGTGTCACTGCTGCGGCTGCCGCTGCTATTGCTATTGCTGCTTGTAATCCTCGCTGCGCGCGCGTATCTTTGAGATACAATAATGTTTTTGTTGTTATTTTATTTCTATAATGTTAATGTTTGTCTCGCCGTATACGCGATGTGTCTATATAGACGTAACCCGTAGTCGGAGTCGTAGTCGTAGCCGCAGTCGCTTGCCTGATTCACTGCCTCGAGTGTTTTCTGGCACACAAACACACACAAGTTGAGGCGCTGTGTGTCTCTCTGATGACGATGATGATGATGTTGATATAGCAGACACAGCACACACACACTCGCGCGCATATACATACACACACACAGTCGCACACACACACACCCGGCGAGCACAACACACACGTTTTCTAATTTTAGACAAAAGTAATTATAAAAGAAAAAAAAGCAGAGCAGAGTACGCCGCGTTCAGCTCATACGCATATATCTTCTACTCTGCCTAGATATATATATATATATATGTATATATATCTGATATATAACGGTGTCTGTCTATGTGTCTATATGTGTGTGTGTGTGTGTAGAGGATCGTCGCTGCAAGTATTTATGTATTGTATATATTGCACACGCACACACAAAATCGATCTCGATCGGTTTTATTTCTTTTATTTATTATATGCATATACTATATATAATAAGTATATATATGTATACTTATATATACAAATGTATCAGGCGCAGACAGACGATGTCAGTTGTTTGCTGGACGGAGCTGAAGACGATTTTGCCTATTAATTGCAGTTACTCTTGTTGCAGTTGCAATTGTTGTTGTTGCTGCTAATGTTGTTGTTGTGTTTTTTTTTTTTTTGCAAACGTTGACTTTTTGTCACTTATCAATCAATCAATATGTAACTGAAATTGAACTGCAAAACGAAAGTCCTTTCCTGTTATCTTTTCACTTGCACTCGCAAATCGAAATTCGATCGAAATTTGGCGTATAAAATTGTATTAATCATAAAGTGGCTCAATTTTGTATTGTGGCCCGTTTTTTTTTTTTATTAAATTTTCGTATTTTTCTTTTATATCACGCACCGAAACGAAACGAAACCAAATCAAATTCAATTTGAAATTCACATTTGTATTTAGACGCGCAGCCTCAATGTCTCGGTTTGCAGTTGTCTCGACTCAATATTTTTATCAATGCTCCTCGGTTTCGGTCTCTGAAATGTATCTTTCGCCGTATTTTCTTTATTTCTGTTTTTTTAAATTTTTTTTGGTTGCTGTTTGCCGACACGCGCGTATCTGATCCGTTGCCATTGAGTGTTTGCCGCGGACTAACACTGGCACGTAACTCGACACGTAAACGCTTACGTTGCGTTGCAAGTCGAACCGCCAACGCAGCGTAACCAGGCAGCGAACCGAACATTTGTGATCGTTAACAGTCGCTGATGCTTCGATTTTTTGACGTACAGGATTAAACAATACAATTTTATTGAATTCTATTGATTACTTTGAAGTAATTTCAGGCACTTATAAGCCAAATAATTGTAATATTAATTCAAAATTAATGAGAAATTTAAATGACAATTAACATAGACTGTTAATACTGTATGTTGTGCTCGAAATGGATATGTTAAGCTCAAAATGGCACTGCTAAGTGGTTAAACTGAAACTGTAATTGGCTCGAGTTCGATGTCTGAGCTTGATGTTGCATGCAGCGTATGGCTGAGTTGTTGCGCCTCATACGTAAATTAAGACCATTCAATGTTTGTGTGCATTTCAATAATTTGAATGAAAGTGCGCGGAATTGTGCGTTTTAATTAAATCATTTTGTTTGCGTTTTAATATATATGTTTTTAATGATGTTCTTCATTAATAATAAAATGTAAAATTAGCCATTACTTCATTGCAATACAAACTATATAATTGTTATTAATTTTTATTTATTATTATGCTTATATTTGGTAGTGATGACCAATTGGAAAAACGAAGCAGAAATTGGAATTTAATCTATATGTACAAATGTTAAAGTTATATTAATCGAACCAATTACGTAACGATTGAAAACGTTATTTGTTTTGGATTGTTTATGTTAAAACTTAATTTTAGTGGGTTTTTTGCCTTACTATAAATTTAATGCCCAGCAGTCCAGCTATTCACAAAAGTGTTCAAAATCAAACAATTCAAATGAACATACTCGGTCAGGAGATATTAGCAGCAAGTAGTAGTGTTTCCATGAATATGAATGTATAATTTATTGTATATCTTAATTACAATCATTAATTCACTTTGAAGTCTTCAACACTTGTGCAACTGCAAATGAATTATTTTTGCACATATTTTCTGTATTTATGCGCTTTGGTGCCTGGACATCCGATTGATAAGAAAAAAAATAAGTTCCACTGATTATGGATTCTTATCTTCATTATACCCACTTTAATCACTTGTGCAAACTATTTGTGCTTATTTACAAGATTTTTCTATTTATTTTGTTTCTTTTATTAAAAGAATATGATTCAGGTATTAATCGGAGATCGTATGAAATATGCGTTGCCTTTTTGCTTTTGCATTCTGCACAATACCTGACCTGTGTTCTGATATACAGCGATTAGATTAAAATGTGTTATAATTACGAATGATAGAGGGAGTTCAGAAATCTCTATATATTACTCATTTGTTGTAGCTAAATTGGTTTGCCGCCAGTCAGCGAAAATGAACATATTTAACTCACACAATATATAAAGTATATATACATACATATATATTAAGAGAGTCAGAGTGAGTTGGTATCCCAGCGTTTTCCCATGATTATTTGCTTTATTGTCAAATGTCAAGCCCACAAAACAGGCGAAGAAGAAACAGAAGAGGTAGTAGCAATGGACGAGGGGGAATCGGGTGAAGGAGACCGTCAGGTGAAGCTGTCGGCGGTTGGAAGTCGTGTAAACTTAACGTTTTTTTTTTTTTTTTTTTTACCAGTTGCTGCTAATGCTGTTATTGTTATTGTAATTGTTGTTGCTGTTGTTGTAAAACAAAGCTTCCACTTGTTCTACGCAGCGCGCATAACAATAAAAGAGGAGAAGCGGTGAAGAGGAGCGGAAAGGAGAGGAGTGTGGTAGGCAAGCAGGGAAATAAAGAGCGAAGCACAAAAAGATGTCGTCGCCCCAACGCTTCTGCTGCCGCTGCTGCTGTTGACAAGTGCGGCAATTGTAAGAAAACCTGAACCTTAACTTTGGAGGGGACCGGCCTTTGCACTACTGGGATGGCTGCAAGTCGGCCAAGAGGCGTTCTAACCTGGCCAAGGTTATAGGTGTGCGTGCAATTGGCAAGATAATGCCAAAACTGTAACTTATTTCCAAACGTAAAATTCAAAAGCTTATCACACGCATCCGGCATAGTACTCATTTGTCAAACACTTTGAATGAATTTAATAATTTGATTAACTGAACACTGACAAGCACATAAATGTGCGTATTATCTTATCGGTCATTTGAACGTTTTGACGTTGCGGAACCGGATGGTAGTAAATGTGGAAACTGTGATTGCGACTGTGACTGTGGCTGGCAGCAGATTAGGCAGCACCTGTCGTCGGCAGGCGCAGTTCAAACAGGTAGCATCGGAGTGATAATAAATGTTTGAAAAACTGCCAACTGGCAACTGGAAACTGGCAACTAAATGCTGCTGTGGGGCAGCAACAATCGGACAGCATTGTTTGCCACTGGGACTGGGAATGAACTGCTCTGCATCCGAGTTGCGGAAGTGCAGGAAATACTCGAACTTGTGGACCTCATAAACAAGCTGCTCAATCCCGGCACAGGCATACATAGAGACATGGCCATGGAGATGGAGACGATCAAAGGGGATGGTGTCGGGGACGGGAACAGGAACGGGAACGGGAAGAGAACCTGGCACACAGCAGACGGCCGGAGACGACAGCTGCCAAGAGCAGCGTCATTGCATCATCAACAAATACACACACACCAAGAAATTAGAACAACAATAACAACAGTAAAACGCACCGCTGACAAAAAAAAAAAACCCACAACAATAACAAACATACAAAAACAAATTTTCCAAAAGCAATTTTGAAATGCGCGCAGGCGCAAACGACGTCGACGTCGACGTTAGCTGTGCTGCCAGCGTCAACTAAAGAAACAAAAAATAGGGAAATTAAATGGCTAAAAGCAAAACAGCCAACGACAAGCTAAGTTCTTTTCTGTTTTTTTATTTTTGTAAGTACTTGAAAGTCACAACAAAAATAAATACAGAAACTACACAAATGATTGTGTAATTTTCCTAAATGACTTTTCACACACACACAAACACACACACATGCGTAACCGGAACAAGTAAGTTGAGGGTGTGGCTTTGGCTGGCAAATATCAGACAGTGATCCATTTGCTTTATATTATATGTCAAGACAATTTGAATAATGCAGTTTAAAGATCGCTCAATATGGACGGGATATAAAATAAAATGCACTTTTATATTGTACATTCAACACTAGAATAATAGAATAGATATCCTCAACTCGGCAATATACTCTCAAACACGTCGCAATGCATAATTTATATATCAGTTTCATTAAGAATTATTTCAGTGAATTCTACTCAATTTGTGTATCTAGTTTAAAATAAATATCTATAATAATAATAATAATAATAATAATAATAAATATATTCATACAACTAACTCTAACCTAAAATTAAGCCTTTACTCACAATTTGTTTGAGTGCGATAACTTGTTTTCCTTCAAATCAAGCATATTTTTCAATACAATGATTATTATATTATATTAAAAGTTATTTTAAATCTTTGAGTACTTCCGATTTTTATACCAAAAGGAATATGTAGTTTTTAATTTATAAAACTGATAATTAAAGGTAGTATTGTCTCTTCAAGATTTTCGTTTTATATCTCGTTGGTTCTTCGATTTCGTAGCTCTGCATTTATTTGGATTTTATTTTATGCTTGTTGCCCATTGGATTTTGTGAAAATAATTAAAAACATTTACTAAAAGGCATCAAATCAATCTAAAAAAAAACCTGGTCAAAAGTGATTCATACTCATGGCAATATTCCAAAATTATGTATTGGTCATACAATTTTGGATTTAGTGATAGTTTAATAAAAATCCTATTCGAGCGTTAACTGCTATACATGCTATATATATATATATATGTACATATGTAATTCAAATTCGACTTTGGTGCTCTATTTAAATAATGCTAGCCTAGCTTGCTTTTTAAGAGACTAGTATGGTGGTTATTAAAATATGAATATAAATTATTTATTTTATATTTTAATGGGCAATCAAGTTCTCATAAAAAAATATTTAATACGCGTCTGGTCGATCTGTTTTTATGTACGCTTGATAATCATCGTTTAATATGGTGTTTTTCGGTGAAACAAGTTTCAATGAGATACGCTTGATAAAATAGTCTTTCAATAATGATATCATTTGTGATGTTAGTCACCAAAGTTACTAACGTTTCGATCATCAATCGACACGCGCCTCAACCACAAAAAAATAAGGCAAAATTAAAGAAAGCAAAGTGTATTTCAAAGCAATCGCAGGCAACGCAATTGCTTTTAGTTTTGGCTTGTTCAACAGCTTGGCTCCTTGGCTGAGTCTCTTTCTTTTTATGCTTTCTGGCTATCTCTGTCTGGCACTTCTGCTTGTGTGTGTGTGCTTGTGTAATTACAATGAAAGTAAATGAGATTCAAATTTGTTTGCTCTTGCACTTGTTGAAGCCACCAAGTAACCCAAGAAGACAGCGCCGTTATAGGTGCCCCTACCCCTAACCTACGTCGACCTCCCCCGTACTGTCACTTTTCAGGTGGCACCCTTGCGATCATCAGCCGCTACAGCCACTAAATTGTGTTAAAAACTTGCCAGCCAGAAGTACAGAACGCAAAAACCTCAAGATCTGAGCGAACAGATAAGCGACGCCCGGTGGCGCGAGAATGGAACGGAACGGTTCGGACCGAGGTTCAGACCTCAGACAGAGTCGGTGCAATCTTCCGCATTATGAGTAGCAGCAAGCAGCAAGCGGCAAGCAGCAGAGGCAAAACTCACAGCGCGAGGAAATGAAAATGGAAATGAAAATGCACTTGGCTTACGAACAGAAGCAACAACAGCAGCAGAGGGAGGGAAGGGGAGGGGGCGAATTGAGACAGCTATAGAGACAGAGCAGAGAGAGAGGGAGAGAGGGCATTCAGGTTGTTAGCGGCGACATGTGGCTCTGTGTCTCAGGGTCTGCCACTGGGTCTGTTACTGAGCTCGGGGCTCTAATTTCAATTGGGTTTCGTGGTCGTGGAAATTATTCAACAGTGCTAAGTACATTCTGAGCTCTGAGTTGTGAGCTGTGAGCTCTCCGACTCCGACGCGGACTCCGACTCAGACTCGGACTTGGACTTGGACTTGGAGTGAACAGAAAAGTGCAGGGCACCCACGCGTGACGTGACTCTTTGGTTTGACTTTCTGTACCTGTATCTGTATCTGTACCTGTACCTGAGCCGCTTCCGTAAAAAGTTGCCGCCGCTTGCCCTCTTACCCCTTACCCCTTGCCCCGTCTCACATCTCCCCGACTGCTCCGCTGCTCTTCAAGTGCATTGAAGCAGACTGAAGGCTATTTTTCAACTTCAAATGTTTGCTAAATGACTTTTGATGATTTGTGGCTAGCTCAGCGCGAGGGCTCACAGCCGTTGAGCGCAAAATAAATTAATGAAAGTATTTACTTCAATTCACTCGCCTTTAAGTGTTGACTTGCCGTCTAATTAGCCCGACGAGCCACGCTCAAATTCGATAGCGGAGACTCAAAACAGATCTACAACTTCAAATGATTCTAAAATTTCACAAAAATCTAATCGATTACCGATTAAGGAAAATGTACATCAGGTCATGATTAGTTATTGATTTGAGATCCGCAGGGATCTTCTTAGAAATGCAGAAGGTAATTTCGAAAATCAGTAGTAAAATTGAGTTTTAAATCGTAGAAAAAATATTTAACTTTGATAATTTAAAAACCTGTATTAGACAGCTTTGTAAAAAATAATGAAATATTCTGCTATTCAAATAATCGCTTAACCGCATCTGGGATATTCTAGTGTTTACTCAAATTGAAGATCAAACTTACATACGCTGATTTAAATTTGCAATAGATCGAAATAACGGTCATACAAATCGATTCTGGGACCTTTTGAAAATGAAAATGCAATTTAAAATTGTACAGAACTTTAAAATTAATTATTAAAAGTAAACTAGTTAATAGCTATAGCAGCACTTGAACGTTGCATGCAATCATTATTCAATTAATAAGTTCGAATTCAGTACAGCATTAAGCCAGCCTGAATGCAATCAATAATAATACATAATACATAATAAATAATTTATAATTTCCTTTCCACTTTCTTATCGCGCGGCTCATTCAGCTTTATCTTCTCACCACTTTTGTATAATATTCTGCCGCTACAATCAAGCGGCACTGACCTACACATGGGCTGATTGCTGCTTCAATGGCTAATAGACAATAATCGACAACAATGAAGTCACTTCAATGACGTGGTTGACCCATGATTCCCTCTGGTAATAAAGTGTCTGACATGTCAAATTTTTGACATTCCTTTTGGCAAACTTTTTGTTGGGCAAACAAATATCAAGACGGCTGCGACACGTGCTTTCTAGCGATAATCAGCGTCGTGTCTAGGCCCTAAAATAAACTCCATGTAATTAGCCCCGCCAAGTGCTGGCGTTGTTGCTTCTCTGCCCTATTCATTTCTATCGGGTATGATAACTTAGTGCTGCAATTAGCCTTTGTAAAAGAAAATTTATAAATTTATATCAAAAATGACTGAAGAGGTGAATTCATTTACTTTGTTAATTCGATTTATTACAAATGATCAATGTGTTTTGTTAATTGAAGCTGGTTAATCGAACCAGCACAATGCTTATATCACTCATAGTGTCTGTGGAATTTATATAACTAAAATTTAGTAATAATAATGAGAATGTATAATAAATATTTATTAATACTTTCTTATATCACAAATGTAAATTAAATACTCGTATACTATCTATTCTTACGATTTAAAATTAGCTTAGGTTGTATCAAGTCATTATGTTAAGTAAAACGAAGGGTTGTTTTTTAAACTATTAATAATAGATACAGCTATAGTTCTGTAGAATAATTCAACAAATCTACACTCATTTTTAATAATATGAATATGTAAATTTAAATTCACTACCCTTTTTAACGACATTAATTTTAACTATATCTACGAGTATTTATTAAATTTTTACTAAGGTAGGAACATAGAGAGCATGTAATATTTCTTATGCTATAGATGAAATTTGCGTCTCCAGTTGCCAGCCGTAGCGTCTGGAGCAAAAATAGCCAAAAACACGTCGAGTCGCGACAGGCGATGGATGGGCTATAAATAAGCAGGCCGCAGACTGAACTGCACAGAACTGGGGAACAGAACTAACTACAGCCAGACCTCCGAGTCCAGACTCATAGTATACATATATGTATTTAGATAGATATATATATATATATATATTTATATGTATATGTATATTTGTGTGAGTGTGTGTAAGTGGCATAGACTGACTCACCAGCTGTGGAAATGCTCGACTAATATTTCAATTAGGCAACCGCTCAAAACAAAAAAAAACAGAAAAAGTAAGAAAAAAATCAAAAAGACTAAAAGCAATAGCCCAAGCTGATGACATGCCCAACGTTAATAAAAAGCGGCAGAAATGTGTGCCCCAACAAAGGGGGAATAAATTCCATGGGACCCTAGGTGGTCGAATATTTTAACACTACCGGGCACAATCCAACGAACAGGAACAGCTTCCAGCCTCCAGCCTCCACCCTCCAGTCTCCAGTCTCCCGTCTGCTACATATAGTCCAGTGACCAGTGACCAAGCCGTAGACAGTGGCAATCTCTGGCGCTGGCGTCTGCCTTTTAATGTAGAAAACTAGTCGAGCCGCATAATTTACGACAGCGTCTGCCAAGGATCACACTGCCAGTGGGCGGAGGTAGGCAGGGGCAAGGGGATATACATAAATATATATATGTGTAGCGGACTGAGCAGCGGTGTTGACTTGACTTATCAATTTCACGGGAATCCAATCGATTTTTATATGAGAGCGCGCAGATAAACCGCAAAAATCAAGCAATAAAGTCGCTGCCCAAGCAGCAAAAACGAAAAAAAAAAATCTTAAAGCAAGGCAACAACAAACCACTAAAAGCGGGACTGAGACAGAGGCCGAGTGCAAAATGAAGAGCAGCCACAGAGGCTGACACTGAGACAGCGACTGAGGCTAAAATTGAGGCTGTGAGAGAGAGATAGAGAGCGAGAGGGAGAGAGCGAGGCAAAAGTAAAATACCAAAACGGCAATAAATGGTGTTGATATCCCGCGAAGCGTGTGAAGACGCTAACGATGCCGCCAAAACTTGTTAACCACAAAAATTATTGCATGAGATGAAATAAATTAAGGTGGCGGCGTCGACTGCAGCAGCAGCCGCAGCACCACCAACAACAGCAACAACTAAAGCAGCAGCAGCAGCCACAGTTAGGGTCCAGCCAAACTATTCACAGTGCTTCCTATTGCTCGCATCCTTGCGCCGACGGCGACGGCGACGGTGACGGTGACGGTGACGGAGACGGTCTCTCCAGCCAGGCGTTCAGGCCGCCAGTGGCGACGTCGTCCTCACTACTTGCCCCTCCAACGTTGGCAACATCGTCATCGTCTGCTGCGGCTGCGGCTGCTGCTGCTGTTTGCAGCCTTTATTGTTGCTGTCGTTGTGTGTGTGTACTTTTGGTGAAATGAAATGACAGACACGGCCCCAGATGCAAATTTAACTATGGAATGTAGATCAGACTATAAAGAAACGAGAGCACCCTACCATTTAGTTGGCATCTTAGTCAGCGGTCTCTATATATTAGTATTGGTCTTAGTATTAGTATTAGATTAGTATTGCAATATTTCTGGACTAATTTTATATTTCATCATTTTCTTATGGGTATCAATATAGACTTGCTGCAACATTTTAAAATCTTCTGAAAATGCTTTGTTGCTTAATTTTACCATTGACATTAACAAAATAACATTTTCTTTTATTAAGTAGCGTTATCGGTCATCCTTTTCTATTCTTTTTATTCTCATTTTAATATTAAACATTGATCAACCTTTTTAATGCCAATAATATCAATGAAACGGTTGTAATAAGATATAGAATATTCTTGAAAGAAAACTGCTCCTTATAGTAAATGATCAGTTGATTCATTTCTGAGGGCTTATGGTTCCTAAAATAACACTAGGATCTGAAGAAAGTTGAACTTTTAAGTTAACACTCACATGACGTACATCTTGCTCATATTCTAGCTCTATATTTATATATGCTACTATGGGAATAGAACACAATTGAAATACTTTAAACCATTGGCGTTGCAAAGGTAGCGCATACCTTGAGTGAGTGCAACCCGATTGATACACATTCGAAGGCATTTGCACCGACCAACGTAAAGCTCTTTCAGCACTCTGTTCTACCAATTCTGGACACTCTCCTCTTCGCCGCTGTCGCGCAGACAGCTGCCGCCCCCTCTACAATGCTATTGCACTCTCACAGCAGTCGCCTGTCGCTCTCTCCTTGCCTCACACCCCCTACCATTTTTTGTTCTGTGGTTTGGCGACGGCGGCGGCGGCGCTGCCGTTTTAGCAACATTGCAATCATCTGAAAATTCCATTCCAATCAAATTAAAAACTGGCGTCTACCTTTTTATCATTTTCTTATCAGATCTCAAGATCTGCCGCAGCGATGCCTTCTGCTGTGCGCCTTTTATGCGGAGTAAACATGTGTGAGTGTGTGTGTGTGGTAGTGTGTGTATGTGTGGATGGGGTCTGCAACTGTGGCACCGACTCTGGCACTGGCTGTGGCTCTGGCTGAGACTTGGTTAGCTCGGCGGCGGCGGTCGATCTGGCTCTGGTGCGACTCTTTTTGTTGCTGTTTTCGTTTTTATATAATAAGCAGATCTTTGTCCCAAAGAAACCGTGGCCATAATATATCAATATAAACTCACACACACACATACATATGAGTTGGGCAGTGTGCGCCTGGGAAGCAAAGCACATTCATGACTCCGACTGGAGTTGGAGCTGAAACTGAAGTTGGAGCTGGAGGTGGAGCTGGACATTGACTTCAACTTCAGACTCAGACTCAACAGTGGGCTTGAGGAGGAGGCCAGGCAAATGCGGCGTTGACGATGCGAACGACGATGAAATCCATTAGTTTTGCACCTTTACAACACGTTGCAGCGTCGCCGAGTCGCCAAAAAAAAAAATACTGTTGCTGTTGTTGTTGGCCGCGCAAAAGTTGGTTAAAAATTAACACGCCGCTTTGCTCTTGACCAAAAACGGTCACTACGAAGCCCATTTTGCTTTTAGGCGTCTGTCGCCAAAATTCCTTTCATGACAAGATCTCCCCATCAGTCCAAAATGTACCTGCCCCCTCCCCCACCCTCCCCACCGTGCCCCCGCTACGTGCCACTTTACGTAGCATTGGCCATCTCATACTTCAATTTAATAAATTAATTGGCTTTGTGTCGGCTTCGGTTCGTTTGCCATTTTTGAGTCGCGTGTAATTTTTTCGTAATTCGAGGTTTTTTATTTTTATTTTTGTTTTTGCGATATTTGTATTTGGAAATGTACAAAATCTGCCATGGAAAGATAGAAATCAGATGCAGCTGATGCTGCTAGAATCGATATAAACACAATCGCTCGAAGCCCTGGATCTCTCACGCATTCCTGTTTTTTATATTTAATTTTTTGTATTTTTTTATTGGGTTTCTGTTGATTGGGGCTTCCTTTTATTATCTTAGGTGTTAATGATTTCATTTTTGGCCACCCAATTGCCTTGGCATGCCTCGGTGATCGTTCGTTATCTACACCGCTGGGCATGTGCAGGTCCCAGTCTCAGCCTCAACCTCATCCTTGTCTGTGTCTTCGTCTTCGTCTGCATCTTCGTTTTCGTCCTCGCTTCGGCTTATCGCTTTAATCTCTTTTGACAGTGATTATTGCTGTTTGCGGATTGTGCAATTGATGTGCGAACTTCGACACCGTCTAAAGAATGAAGAAGAGAATAACAAAAAATAAATAAAAAACAAGGACAACAACAACAACCACATCAATAAGGCAACCAGAATGCTATGGCGATTGCGAATGTGAATTCGAATGAGAACGAGAAAACCAGAACGAAATTGAGCTCAAGATCAAGAGACCTCTACCATCTTGGCTGTCAGCGCCAGGCAGCTTTTGCAGTCTCTATTTACAGCCAGGGGCGGCTCGCTTTTAGCGCCCAAATATGATGTCATGGCCGCGGCCTCTGGGCCTCAGTTCAGCGTCCCAGGATCTGCTCGCTGTAAGTCGAAACCCCAAAAAGGGCAATTTTTGAAATCATACGCCAAAAATGGCGCGACATAACTGCAGAGATGGGTAGCTGGGAAGTTGGGTTAGCTGGGAAGTTGGGAAGCTGGGAAGCTGGTTAGCTAGCTGGAGTCCAGGCCAGGGAGGCTGGAGCATTGTTCTTTGCACTGTCGCTTTCGCACTTCACAAAGGGATAGACTTCAATTTGGTTTTGTGTCTGCATTCGAAAACAAAAGACTTAAGCAACGAACTTGGCTTTGCTGCCTGATTTTTTTGTTGTTTTTTGTTTATTTTTTTCCAGAAGCTGCTGCAGCTGAACTGCCGCTGCAGTGAGAGTATTTTGGACCAAAAAGGTGTCGCTGATTGTCTTTTAAGAGACGGCATCGGCGGCGCCGCCATCGCCCGTGCGCGCGTTTGACAGTTGTTGTGATTGTGATTGTTGTTGTTATTGTAGTCGTTTTGGCCGCGGCTTTTAGACTGCGACTTTGGCTGCCGTTTGCATTGTTGTTGCCGTCTGGAATGTGACCGTCGCCTCCTTAGGCCGGTGCATTCAATCGAATTCAATTGTTTTTGGCAGTCGCACCGAAAATGCAAAAAATAAAAAAATAAATAAAAAAACAGAACACAGTAAAAATTGCAAAACAGCCGGCCGCATTCCCACACAGATCAACGACGAGGGCAGAGCGAAGCAGAGTGCTGTGGTGTTGCAGCAACACAGCTCGGCCGCATCCACCCAGAAGTGAGAAGCAATATCTGTGTTTTCTTTTTCGTTTCGATATTGTTTTTTCTTTTCATGTATGTAAAATTGCGCCTGTTGCGGTAGCTGCCATAATCATGCTGATCATCCTCCAAAGCTGGCGCTAAAATCTCAAGCGATAATCACGCATCAATTCGTCTCATAATGATGACGGGCAAACACACATACACAAATACACGGAGCTCACAGAACGCTGCTGACCGCAGACAAACTCGATGATTCGACGATGCCACATCGATGCCGGTGGCACGTTTATCTAACGCTGGCGATCTCCATGCCCAGCGCCAAGTGTGAGCTGAGCCAATTGGTTGCCGCAGCTCGCTGCTCCCAGTTCCCAATTCCCAGTTCGCAATTTTCCCCCGTCTCTGGAGACCTTGAGCAGTTTAGAATCTTCGCTGGATTGCCATTATATGCTCGCCCAGCAAAGGCATATTAACTTTTATAAGAGAAACATTTTCATACACCAAACTGTAACTTTATTACAGTACTGTTTCGAAGAATTTTTGTTATTACATTATTATTATTTATATAATTGTTACCCAATATACATCCCGTAGCTGTGATTTGGATGGTATCTGTCATAATAGATTAAATGGCCGTTGATTATGTTCCTTTAAATTATAGAAGTAAATAGCTTTAAGAGCTTAAGCTTCTAGTTTCTAAATAAATATTTTTATAGTCGTCATCTTTCCACAAATACGCATGAATGTACTCTTATGCTTATATATGTAAGCCATATATTCTTGTACTATAAGCGGTATAAAATAATTTAATGATATAATATAGTTTCGGGAATTCAACATTTAAAATACCGTAAAACTATATACATATATTAAAATGGGGTTTGAACTTAATTTCAGGTATTCAAAAATTCTAATAATTGACATAAAGAGTATTTAAGATTCGGTGTGGTATTAATTGTTCTACCTATGCTGCCATGTTGTTGTTGTTGTGTCATTAAAAGTTGCCGGCCACAGTGGCCAGCCAGCCGGGCAGACAGGCCGGCAACCAGTCCGAGCTGGAGGTAGTGGTGCCATTTCTTAATCTTTGCCTTTGCCCCTCCTTTAGTCGGTGGCAATAGAATTCATTAGCAACATCATCGAAGGCAACTGCGGCCTCGTCGTAGCCTCCTGGTGCTATCTAATCTGCGGTTTCGGGTGATGCGCTGGCGCTTGCGTTTGGCTACCTCTTGATTTCTGTTGATTTAAGGCGCTGATTACTAATTTTATTAATTTTCCAAAGACCGGCAGAACTGTTGGCTGTTCGGCTATATAATCGTTTTCTTATCGTTCTTGTTGCTGTTGTTGTCATCGTTGCCGTTGTTATTGCTGCTCCACTGTGGCCATGGCAGTGGCTCCGTTCCTTTGGGTGCTGTTGTCGCTATTGATTTAGTTGATGTCTTTATGAAGCATTTGAAACACGACACTTTATTTTTTCGGGTAGCGCCGTCGAAACATTCGATGCTAATATTAAAAGTGATTTCATTTAACGGTAATCCGAAGCACAGTAGAGGCGCCCCTTTTTGAAGTGGCATCAAATGATTAAGCGTCGACGTTTTATACGCATTCCTTCACTGGTCGGCCTGTGGACAAAAAAAAATTAAACATCTCATAGAGCAAGGCAGCTGCCAAGCGACTCTTAACCCCTTGATGACGGAGAAACGGTGTTAATCAGATCGTTTACACAAACGACACGCACATCCACGTCAGCAAAGGCAGCAAAGGCAGCCAAAGACAGCTGCCCCTGACCCTGACCTACAAGTGGGAAGCAGCCAGCACGAGAGAGAGAGAACTATCATCATCATCATCACCATCACCACCAGCTAACAGCCTAACAGCCAACAGTTTAGCGTCTGCAAGACGGCTAATAGAAATGCCCAAAACACACACTCGCACACAGACACACACACACATACGCACACACACGCACACACTAAATATGAATCAATGTCAGGGGCAAAGCGTGCGGCACAAAGACGCAGCTTGCTGGGCGTCCTGCCAGGACACCAGTGTGTGCCTAGGCTACCGAAACGGCACGCAGAGACAAATTGAATGCAAACAGGAATAACAACAATAACAGCAACAGCAATACCAACAACAACAACAAACAAGCAACTAATTCCAAGAACACACACACACAGAGCAGACGAGCAGCAGAAGAAGGGAAGTAGCCAAAACTGAGACTCAATGAATGAAAACTGAGAAGAAAAAAAAAGAAGAAAACCGAAATGAAAGAACTCAGATCGTGTACGCAATATCAGCGGATAATTGAGCCTAATAGGATTTTAAGTGCACACACAGACAAATATGGGTACATTGTATATGTGTGTGTGTGTGTGTGTGTTGTGTGTGCGTTGTGTTTTGCTCCCACTGTGCCTAAGACCTTAGGCCTTAGACCACAGGAAGCTGTGTGCGAGGAGTGCGCGAGGATAACGGCTGACGGCTGAAGCGTAGTGAAATCCGTTCCGGTCATTAAACGTACCGCCCCAGAGCCAAATGGTGCCAGCGTTTCCAGTTTCTCAATCTCTCAGTTTGCCAGTTGCCTCAGGTTTCTAGGCTCCAGACAGCACATGAGTCAGCTGACTTGGCTTTTGTTTGTGTTTGTGTTTGCATTTGCGTTTGCATTGAGGTAAATTGTGCGTGTTGCGGCATGAAAATATCACAGAGCAAACGCAGCCATACACTGAGAAAATAATAGCATTCGTTTAATATACACTTTTATTATCAAATGGAAACTAATAAAATTATTATAATTGCAATAATATTTTAATACTTGTGTTGTACAAAATGCATCAATTTAAAAGTAAAATCTCAATTGGCCTACAATACTCCGATACATTTAAAATACTTAAGTGATACATTTCAACAAATAGAAACGGACATGTTTCCAAAGATAAATGTAGTTATTTGTTCTTTCTTATGACTTAAAATATTTTAAAAAAATGTGCTTTGGGCGCAATATCAAAGTACTTTTCAACATGAATCCTCCAGCTTTCAATTTATTTGATTTTATATAAAGTTAGGTTAAAGTCTAAAGCTTAAAGCTCGATTTTTCAATATTTCCTGTATAAATTGTTAGACGCCGTTCGAGATGTTTTGTCACTATTAGATAATGTTTTATTCGCAGTGTAGACAACAGGGAAGTAAGAGTGAGGAAGGAGCGAGTGTGCGCAGAAAGAGATAAACAGGAAGAATGACCTGCTGCGTCGTCAACGGTCAGAGACCAAACCCAGGGCCAACTCTCTTACCCAAACTCATTGCGCCAGCAGAGACGTCAACGAAGACGAAGACGAAGACGACGACGTCGGCTTATGACGCTCACACACAGTTAGACAATTAGCGAGTACAATGAGATTGAGATGCAGACGAGCGGCTTTGTGCCCTCACCCTTAATATCATTCAATGCTTGTGTATTCATGTGTGTGCGTGTGTGCGTGTGTGTGTGTTCCGGCAACGGAAGCGAGCACCACACACACAGCAGCTAGATAAAGTTGTCAGCTGATCTTTGGCCAGATGAAATGATGATGCACAGGGGCATTTGTTGTGGAGGGAGGGTAGGGGGGGTGTGTGTGTGTGTGGCAGTGTGCAGTCATTACTACCGACGGCCGACGGTCGACGGCCGACGATCGACGACCGGCTACCGATGAATGATGTGGCAATTAATGCAGCACGGCAATATTAATTGAGCCCAAGAACTAAGCAGACAGACGAAAGGAGAGAAGGGAAATATGTATAAATGGGAGAGGCAAAACAATGAGCCGCCAAAGCGCAGCCTGGAGGAGATTTATCGGCTAAGCTCGACAATGATCAAGTGAAATTTGAAAAATGCTCAGACAGTCGGCACCCAAAAGACAACATTGACGGACATTGGGACATTCAATCAAACAGAAACTGAAACAGCAAGAGAAACTGAAACCCCTGATGAACTGAGTCTGAGCTAATCCAATTGAAAGCGAACTCAAAGCTTGCAGCGAAACAAAACAAAAGAAATTCCAGACGGGTCTTGTGCTAAAATTTATGCAGATGATTTATGTATAAATCATCGGCACAAATGACTCAGAAGTTTTGCGACCATTATCTCTAACAAGACCCGAGCCAAGTTTGACTATAAAATAAGGGGAACTTAACGATCGAGAAACTATGCTGATAGTTTTTACATCACTATGCCGACAATGTAGTGCCGTTTCAAACAACTCAATTAGGCAGCGCGCAACTTAAGATCTCTCCCTCTCTCTCTCGTTTTCTCTGTTTTACTCTCCGAGTGATTCTCTGCATGCCAAGCTCATAAAATTTAATGACAACGCTTAATTATAAAATCAATAAGAGACGCCGCACACATGCTCCAATCACTTGCTGCAGAGGTAGAGGTAGGGACATCCTCGAGAAGATCCTCGCTGCCATAAGTTTGTCAATTTATACGCAAGAAACCAAAACAAAAAACGAGCCGAGAACAGAAAACAGAAATCACGTTAAGCGCAATAAAAAGCGCGAAACATTTTAACGCGTCGAGGCGATAAAGTATCTGAAAACATTGCCCCGACAATGTCCAATTGAGGCGCTAAGCCCCTCGACGCGAATTATCTTAAGTAGCGTTGAGAGGGCCACACCGAAAGCGATATGCGATGCGATGCGATGCGATACGATGCGATAATTTGATGAAATGATGTCTCAATTAACTCATCTCACAATAAGCAATTCAGAAAATAAACGAGTATTCGGGGGGAATGCTGCATTCGACATTTGCGTTTGGATTATGGACAAATGCGATTGCGTGTGAATTATTGAGTGGCAAATGCAACCGTTTTTCAATTTTCCAACTTTCCAACCCCTCGATCGCAACATTTCTTCCAATTCATTATGCGTGCTGTCCAAATATTATTGAATTGAATGTGCGAGAGAGAGTGAGAGAGAGGGAGAGAGGGCAGAACCCTTAGCGAGGGGTTGCTTAGGCAGTTTCATAAATTTCCATGCATAAATCGTAGTCTCGTAATCGTAATTAAATTAAAAACGCACAACAAATGCGCCGAAATCAAACAATGGCCAAACAATAATAAATAATGACAACCAAAAAACCAAAAACCAAAAAAATAAATAAATACGAAGAGAAAAACGAACTCAAGCTCAAGATGAGGCAGGCAACAAAGGCAGAACAGGCACAGGCACAGTCAAAGGTAAAGGTAAAGGAATAGGGAATAGGAATATGAAGCAGCTGTCGCAATTTGTGCTACACAATGGAGGACATACTGAGGCAACGGGCACACTTCCCGAGTGACCTTTTTATTTTTACTTTATTTTTTTTTTGGCAGGAGCCACAGCAGTCCTGGCTGACTGACTGACTGACTGGAGCTGTTGTGTCCAGAAAGCAAGAAAGGGAGAGCGAGAGAGAGAGAGCGGGAAGGATGGAGGTAGAGAACGCCACATGCGCCACGTGCTAAGTCGTTGATCCTGCCAATGCCAAGGTAAAGGCACTGAAATAAAAGGAACAGAATAACAGCTGCCAGCTGCACACAAAAGCAGACGCAGCAGTAGCCAGGACCTGTGCTGCTAATGTATATGTTTATGAGTGTGTATGAGTGTGTGTGTGTGTGTGTGTGTGTGTGTGTGTGTGCGAGGCAATCTGTAGCACCTGCTTGAGGCTATGGGGCGTGTGCTTTGCTCTTAATCAGAATGTCACTCGCCAGCCTGGCAACAAATGAGCAACAAGGTGCCAAAAACAAAAAGCGACCCACCCAAAAAACAGAAAACAACAAAATAGAAGCAGGAGCATTTGCTTCTCGCCATCTTTGTCAGGGCCCCTCGACTGAGTGTGCGGCTAATTAATGAAGGTAGCCGCTTTATCAGCAAAAATGTCTGATGCCGGACCACACGAGCGTGGCTTGGATTCGGTTCGAATTCTCGGTTTTTGTTTTCATTTTTTCCTTTTTTTTTGCCAATTGTCGATGACTCACAATCTGGGAAGCAACCCTTGCAATTTGTGTGTTTTTTTTATTTTTAGCACGTACTGCACAAGTTCGTCTTGCAGCTGCAGTGCTGTGGACGTCCTACTGCACCTGCCACATGCCCATTAGCCGCACTGATCGATAGCTTTGCAACTTGCTGTTTATTTGTGAATGTGAATGTTAATGTGAATGTGAATGTGAATAACGTTACGAATGAACACTCGAAAAAGCCGCTTTATAATTTGAAGGAATATCGCATTCGAGTTCTTTTCGCCGGCTAACTGCATTTTAGCCGTTTCGCAGCTGTCTGAGCCATTGGGGAGAATGACACGCAAGGGTTGCCATTTGGGATCTGCAAAATTCGGACTGCCTTCCCTTCAATTTAATTAAGTTAATCTACAATAAGTTCGAATATGAGAAACACACATAACTATAGAACTAGTCACCTTCAGTATTTTGAACTTCGCTTTCCATTTAGATCACAAGAGAATTTATAAAAATAAAAAACAGGGGGAACTAAAATATTTCTTGACTATGTGTAAGCTTAGTTGTAATCAATGAAATTGTTAATAAATTAAATTCTACATATAAAAAGAAGAGCACAAATCATTAACTATTCCTGCAGAAAACTGAGTTCAGTGAAGATTTTGTATTTAAAATTAACTTGAAAGCTGTACAGGTCTGAATAATACAACAAAAAAATTAAAAGCATCAACAAATTACACGTTTTCAAAGCCCGAGAATGGATAGGCAAAGAAGTAAGTAGTTTTGAATTTATGGGTAAACTAAGTAATATATCTAGCTATTAATAGGCATTTGCTTTAGGGGCAAACCTTTGTGTATGGATATCATTTCATTTCATATTTGTCTACTCCAACAGAGGCGAAACTAAGCCGATGTCTTCGCTTTACATACCATTGCAAACGCCATAAGCGGGTATAATGATGCTTTGTAAAAGTACATATGGAACAGGCAGAAGGAATCACAATCGTCTTTCTATAATATATATAATACATATATACATTTATATATTAACCATGTTACCATAAAGACTTAAAATTTTAAACGTATCAATGATCAATGACTTCCTCCGCTTATCGTTCGGTGGAAATATAGCTTGCCAAAACATTGACCAACACGAACAATATCAGATAGTCTAAGTGACACGAGGGGAAACTGTTTATTAATATTGGCAGTACCAAATTACTAAACGTCAACTGTAAGAATTTTTCTATATATATATCTAAGGCGCTTTGGACTTATGGTGGCTGTAACTTTAGGGTATTTCGTAGCCGAGCTCTCTCGACTACAGCATTTTTTTAAATGTTTTTATTTTTATTTTTTTGTTGTTGGTGTGTTTGCTGATGCTGTTGTTGGTTGTTGTTGCTTCTGTTGTGGCTAACCGTGGCCAATGCCAATAAACAATAATTCCCATGACTGCCACTAAGGCGCAACTTATACACTGACTTCCCAGACACTGCGACGACACAAACGCAGACGATGACGACGACGACGATGGCGGTCGACTAGACTTGTGAACTACTCACGGCAGCAATAGCCACAAAAACAACAACAACAGGTGGGATGTGTTTGCTGCTGCCACACCGAAGCTGGTTTTTTTCCTTCAACTTTACGTTCATCATCATCAGACAGCAGCAAGAGCAGCGGCATGAACAACATTTGCTACACACACACACATAGCCTTGGCGACTGTGGGCAGACCCGGAGCTGGGGCAAGTTGATCTGCGCTTGATCTTGTCATTAAACGTAGCTCGTAATGATGTTGCTGCTTCAGCTGCTGTTGCTTTTGCTGCTGCGGCTGCTGCTAACGACAAGTTGCATGACCGCCGCTAGCCACCTGGCTTATTGAAATTTGTCTGCATCATGTTGCAGCAACATATTGCTGCTGTTGCCAGTGCTGCTGCTCCTGCTGCTCTTGGCTAATGTTGCTATTGCCGCTGGTTACCAGTTTTTGTCGCAAACTTCCTAAGCCAAATAGCTTACAATTTGCAACGAACTTTTCTCATTTCCACACTTGCGGAATGCGGGCAGGCTGGCCGTCCTTGAGGCGCTGCAGTTGCAGTTGCATTAACTGCTACTCCCTACCAGCCATCGCCATCGCCATCGTCATCGTCATAGTAAATAACTTGTTATGGTCAAATATTTCAACGTTGCCAGCCATGACATGACCAGCAAGTAACAGCTTCAACAGACTAGCCCCATTGCTCAGTCAAGTTGACAGACAGCAGACTCGTATACAGCCTGGAAGCGTCGTCTTTGCTCACTTCTAAATATCTTTGCTGTCTGCTGTTGCTGCTTCTGTTGCAATTGCTGATAAGCTTGCCACTTGCCAGCAAAGGCTGCCCCAAACCAGACAGCCTTCAATGCAATATGCAGCTGTTGTTGTTGTTGTTGTTGTTGTTGTTCTTGTTCTTGTTATGATTGCTCTAGACTGCGCGGCGTCCGAGCATTCAATTCAGCCCCCTCCTCCCCAACAGCCCCAACCCTACTTCTTGCGCGGATAGAGGCTGAAAAATCTCACCGCTGAGAAACGTTTGACTGTCTGATCCTCAAGTGTCAGCAAATTATTTCAATTGCTGCAATGTGCTGCGACAAAAAAAAAACCTAATCAACTGCGGTCCAAGGAATTTTCTCTAGATACTATTACGAGCACTGAAATGTGCAGGCTTTCTTCATATAAAGTGTAACTCTATTGGAAATTCGAGTTGGCTTACATACGAACATTTTAGAGACTGTCCATTTGTTACTAATATTGCGATGTATTTATTCATTTCGGTCATAAAATTATACACATTTTGTTTTGTCTTAAAAAATCTTAGCTAGTAAATATAATTAATCGTTTTAATTACTTCATTTATTTAATATTGTGAAAAATGTTTACATATCGATGAAAGTAAATATTAAAATTGATTTATGCTTTAATTTATGATTGTCTAAATACTATGTGATACTATGTATATTCATGCTAATATGGCAACCACTGGGCGTATATATAATTTTAAAAATCTTTGCGTACTAAGTTACATGCTTAGTAGCTTTGCTTGAGATACAATTTTATTTCAATTTCTCAAAATGCCTTGAGAAAACCAAACCCAAACAAAAAAAAAAAAAAAACAAATTAAACAGCAAAAAGCAACAAAAAAGGGAAAAAGGCAAGCAAATCAACCCAATTGCCCACACACTACGCTACTGTTCACTGGCCAGCAAGATGCTCCAGTCCTGGGCCCATTGCTGTCGCCTGTCGCCTGTCGCCTGTGGTCCTCTGGTCTCTGGTCTGTGGTCTGAGGTCTGTGGTCTGGAGATCGCATAGCATAACAATCTCCAGCGTCACGTTGAAGATTTCACTTGAAGCTCGCGAAAAATCACCTGATGACTAAATTAAAGTGGCGCTGGTATGCTTTGGGCCACATCTGCCTTGCTCCCTCCTGCTGCCGCCTCCCCCTTGCTCTCCCTTGCCACCCGTTGTCGGCTTGTGAACTAATTTCGCAAATTTTTCGAGCTGCTCTCATTCCATGCACAATGTTTTTATTTTTATGTTTTGTTTTATAAGTATTTGTTGGTGTTTTTTTGTTTCATTTTTGTGTCGGTTTAGTTGTTGCTGGATTTTCAACCGGCTTTTTGGTCAGCCTGCCAGCAGTGACTCTCAGGCAATACACTCACTCGCACACACACACACACACACTCTTGCATTTTTAATGAATTCCAATGAGCGGCTTCTTCGGCTGTTGGCCAAAACGCGGTGTGCGGTCGCCGTTGATGTTGCTGTTGCCGTTGCTGTTGCCGTCGCAGCCATCCCAGCCCCTAAATGGGCGGGCGGGCGAGCAGAGCACTTCACTTAACTTTTGCTGCAAGTTGTGACTGCGATTTGGTTAGTTAGTGGCTGCTGCTGCTGCTGCTGCTGGGGCCGACGTCGCTGCTAGCGTCGCGTTGCATTTTGTGCGCCTTGTTAAGAATTTCATTAAAAATGAAGACCTGAGACCCAGAAGAATGTATGTTACTCCCCCTCTCTCTCTCTCTCTCTCTCTCTTTATGTGTGTGTAGCTGCGACCAAAAAATGCTGATGCTGCTGCGTTGTTGTTGTTGTCGCTTTTTGTTAGCTTGCCACCGTGGAGGCTGTGCGCCGGCGTTGCGCCTGCGCTTGCATATCTCCAAGACAATCAACAGGGCAACAGCCAACAGACAACAGTCAACTGGCAGCATCAACAACAATAACAACAACAACTGAGAGTGCTCTAGTCGAGATTGCCCAATAATAAATACTCAGTAATACATAGTGACAGTTACTTATATCTAGACATAACCATAAAAACACAATGATAAATACATTTCTATTGATTCTAATCGATTCCAAAATATTTAGTTATTTATTTATTATTAACAAATGTAATTAAATCTATTTGTATAACAATCAAAGTCGAAGGAGGGTAATCATGAAGTTCAATATCCATTCCATTTTGTATTATTCCATTTGTATTGATGCTGATTATCGAACTTTCTTATAGGGAAGTCGCTACTTTGACTGTGCATTTCAATTTATAATAGAAAAAACATTATAATATAACGAATTTGAGCGTCGGATATCGGATATGTGTTACATACATTTCCACGCATGTCAGACACCCGATGCAGCTATTTGGATTGGGTAGAGGGTATGAACAACACACCCAGTGGCGCTTTGTGGCCAGTGAATGCCCACCAGCGCAGCAGCCTCATCTTCGTTTTTGGGTGCAACGAAACATTTTTAATTGGTTTTGTTTCATTTTGAGCTGATGCCGCCGAAGCAAGGAGCATAAAAAGGAGCACTGGAAGAGGGAGTGAGGGAGGTAGGGAGGCGAAGAGCAGTACGAGCCAAGTTTGCCCCGCCACAGTGGCTAGCATTTTGGCATGGCAAATGTGCATTGTCTCTGGTCAGAGACGAGCTGCGAGCAGAAATTGACGAACTGCCTTAAATAAGCAACTCAAGGTTGACTGCCAGTTTTCCCTAAAGACGCAGACAGCCGAAGAGAGGGCGGGACGGCGAGGAATGGAGATGAACTGAAGTCGATCGGTGGCCACATCAAGTCAACAAAAGATTGAAAACTCAATATAGCACCGACGGCAGCAGACTAAAAGCTGAGGACTGAAGAGTGGAGCTCCTCATTCGCTAAATGGTAAGTGGTAGATGAAAGATGAAGCTGAAGTTGGAGGCTGAGCGACTGGGAGGCAAGCGAGCGAGAGAGACAGAGAGAGACAGAGATAGGGGGACAGACACGCAAAACATTCGCCAGTTCAAATCCCAAAATTGGCAATTTATCCTTTATGAACTTACAAAATAGCCGCCGTTTATACCAAAACAAGTTAATTCGTCGTCAGTTCAGACTGCGACTACGACTGAGACTCGGAGTGGGACTTGAAGTCGAACTCGAACTTGGGCCTTTGCAATTGGAATTGGTAGTCGCAGACGTTGTCTGGCTTTGGCTCTGGCTGCTGCTGCTGCTACTGCTGTTGTGGAACTAAGTCTCTTGACGATGACGAAGGGCCGCCAACGAAACAATGAAAACAGAGACGAATGCGCAGCGCAAATACTGTGACTAGGGACAACGAGACGACGCGAGGGGCAGATGTCATGGGGGCTGAGGGGGTCGAGGGAGGCCCGCTACGGCGGCGCAATGAAAGCCAAGCCGAAAATGCAACGCTTGACTCTATGTTGTTGTTGTCGTCGGCGGCAACTGTTGCTGCTGGTGCTACTGCTGTTGCTGTTGCTCTTGCTGTTACTGCTACTGGCAATGGAGAGTCCAAGCGGAGCCGCCAGAGATGGCTTTAAATAGATGTGCCCAAGTTTAGACAATAAAGCCATAATTGTCCATAAGTGCGGCACATGTACACAACCACAAAAATACACTCACACATATCATGGTTATACACACAGCTATAGAAAAGGATTGAGGGCTCTGTGAAATACTGAGGTGAACTTAGTTCCCACAGCTTAACGTTTCGATGCTGCTCATGAAAGTGAAAAAGATTGCGAAAGTAAGGAAATATTTATGTATGCATTTATGTACTCATCCAGTAATCCAACGTTATGTTTTGTGTAGTTTTAGATTTTCTTATGCCTAACATTTATTTTGATCTCATCTGAGGCATCGCATGCATTGACTGGAGTTATTATCAAATGGAAATGATAATTATAAATTAAATTAATTGCTTAAGTATTTATATCATTTTGTTAACTTTGTTTAAATGTAAATTCCAGTTTAGCAGTTCACGTTTCATATATTTTATAGTTGATAACTAGTCAAATTGGAAGAAACCGAGAAGGCAAATTCCGTTCCCACCTCATTTGTGTAGTAAAAGTTTATTTTCGCAATGTTTTATTTTACCTCAGTGGGCAACCTTAAGGCAATAATAGTAGTTTTTACATTCGATCTTTATCATTTTAAGCACATCTAATTAAGCTCATTAAACATAAATATTAATTATGATGCTATAGTGTGTTTATGATCGCATGTGTTTAACAGTTGGGACATGTTTCATTTTACACCTTTTCAATTAATTTGTTGGCTCAGTCATAATTATTCTAATTGTCGTGGATTTTGTGGGTGTCTCAGTTCGAGTTATTTACTTTATCTGATGCATCTGTAGGGCGTCAAATTCTGTTCCATTTTCATAGCTGCTTGGCCTGCAATCAGCAGAGAATATCTTTATAGCACTATGCTCGGCTGCTTCTGGCACTTACGATGGCGACAGACCGACAGATACGCAGACCAACTAATGATGACTTTAATGGGACTACAGGGCAGTAGTAGAAATCACGTCAGTACCTTGGTATCGAAAGTCTACAATGGATTCGAGCAGAAGATATATCTGTGAAGTACTCTCCCTAAAGCGGCTTGGGTGCTGCCTTGGCTAATTGCACAAATCTGTTAAGACAACCGCTGCCTGTTGTTTCATTTTGATGATGTTTAGCCAGCCGGCCAATCAGCCAACGAGACGAGGGGACGAGAGGGACGGACAGCAGCAGCAGACGACGACAGGTGCCACACGAAAGCGCCAAAAAGGCAGGCAGAACAAACAGAAAAGCTGCAGTCACACACACACACACACACACGCACACACATAGATTGTTCAGCTATGATAATTGCACACTTATGCAATATATATATATATATATATATATACATATATGTATATGTACATATGTATTTATATTTATGAGTTAATTCGGCGACGTGAAGATCGCGTGTTGCAGTTACAGTAAAGCTCCGCTTGGGAGCACTACCCCCTCGTGTTTATCTCTTTTTATGTTCAGTCGCCTTTGCGCACATCACGCTTCACAAATTCGCAGCTCTCATAATTCTCAGTTGCATTCGCAGTCCCTGTTTTCTATCCCTATCGCTGCGTGTCCACACTTGGAAAAAATACTTCTTTCAATTTAGAAAATGCACAAAAGAATACATAAGATAAATAAATGTATTCTGAGCTATTTTCCCCTTTTTAACTATTTAAAATGTTTATAATTATTTTTTTTGTGTATACTGCATATTTATCACAAAAATATATCTGTGAAGTGTACATTTCTGGAAAGTATCTTCCCTTTCTATGTTATTTTCCACATATTGCGAAAAAAATTGTGTGGAAACTGAGTTCAGTTTTTAAAAATCAGAACAATCCACCAGGTATATTATAAAGGATAGCCCTGGTTTTTTAATTTCTTCTACAATCATTACAATTTTTCAAATTGTAGTCTCTACTATAACTATGTAAGCGTATTTTTTCTGAGTGCAGTCCCTGCTCGTCCCTAACAAGCGTCATCGGCAGCTTTGTTGCGGTCTGTTTTCGGTTTGTCTCTGCCAGTGCCTCCACCTCATTCATTTCGATTCGCTTTCGGATCGCAGTAACTCTGCCTCTGACTGTGACTGTGCATCTGACTCTGGCTCTGGCTCTGACACTGCCTCCGAGTCAGAGTCTTGAGTTTGACTCCGAATTGCGACTCCTCCAATTCGCACTTTGGTTAAATTAGTTGCGGTCTGGGAAGTTTGGCCACCATAATTTCCCGTGGCGTTTGCCGACCCGACAACTTCAACTTAAACAGCAACAGCAACAGCAACAACAGCAACAGCAACAGCAACACTCCACTTAGCCGACAGACGCCGCCAAGTGTGTGACCGGAGCGCGCTGATTGAAGCCGCCTGCATCAACGCCATCAGAAGAGATCGGAGATCTCAGATCTTCATTGCCGTCGCCGTCGCCGTCGCCGTCGCTGTTGTTGCTGTTTTTGTTATCGTTGTCGTTGTTGTTGTTGTTGTTGCTGTTGAGATTGTTGTTGCCGCCTTCTGCTCACGTTCCAAAGTGGGGGCCCCCGAAAATTGCAGCATGCTAAAGGATTAACCTCAAATTTCTGGCTGGCGGTGTTTGGCTTTCAACGCTTAATTGGTTGTGAAATCATCATTATCACATGGACATGCAACATGATGACGAAGGCGGCGTTGGTGATGTTGCTCGTTGTTGATTGTTGATGCAACCTCCTTCATCACTTTCAAGTTGTTGCTGATGATTGTTTATTAAGCAGCGCCAGCAGTTCCCGTTGCCTGATGCGTGTCCTGGCCGCCTGGCTGCCGGGCTGCCTGGCTGCCTGGCTGCCTGACTGACTGCCTGACTGAGCCCAGCTGCTGCCCTCGCTCCCTGACACCCTACAGCTGCTGGTCTCTGCCACATTGGATGGCCATATAATTTGCGCGTGATTCATTTATGATTGAGAGGGCAGCTCAAGTTGGGACTTGTTTATACAGCTGGGCCTGCGATAGCTTTTGCCGGCACGATCGCCAGTTGTCTATCCCAAGCGCCCCGATTGCAATCGTCGGCCAAATTATAGGCCAAGACCACCAAAGCGTTAACTGAAATATTTAGCAAGTTTGCGTTTTATCTTATTTTTTTATTTTTATTTATTTATTTTTTTTTTTGATTTCCAGGAAGCGGCCCCGCATCGCAGTCAAATGAGCGCCGCAATCGCGCTCTTTAATTAAGCCCTGCGCCGCCAGGAAGTGCATCAAAGGGGCCAAAAAAACTGAAAGCTAAGGTGAACCCTAGTCGACCATTAGATACCCTACGCTATTACTTTCCGTAATATTTATGGGTATTTAAATTTGCGTACACAAAAATATTCAAGGTACAAGCTGAAACCTTTAAGATTTTCTGTATAATTCAAACTGTGTTTGATGATTTCTCTATTAATTACATTTTCACCACATTAACTAATGAGCAGATCCTTAGGTAAAGAGTAGCAACCAAATAACCAGTTTAAAATTCAATTAGAAGGCAGTTTCCCTCTTTATAAACGAACTTTTCAAATTAAAGTCAATTAAAATCCAAATAAATAAGCGAATGAAATAAGAATTAAAGAACTGACAGAAGGCCATGCCTGAATTGACTTACCTGATTGATATTTTGATTCGTATGTGAATACTCTACATACTCTAAGAAGCCACCTTCTATCTCTTAATTACATTCCCATCACCTTATAATACCCTTGCTCTTACCAATTTCAATAAAAACAGGGTATCCATAAAAAAAAGAAGGAAAACAAAACTAAAAAAATCGAAAAGCAACAGGCTGAAAACAGTTGCCAAAAGGCTAACTCATGCTCAGCGAAGCGTTGACAAGATCTCCCATTAACCCTCCTCCGCCTCCTCCTCATCGGCCTCTCCACACACTCCCCCTTTCTTCATTTCTTCCCGCTGGCATGCCAAAATTAAAGAAAGACAAAAAATAAATAAAAAAAAACAAAACAAAAAAAAAACTGCAATATGAAACACAACGGGAGGGTTGCCAAAAATGGTACGCGCCGATTTTTCCAAAACAACATCGTTTTGAGCCCAACTCTGCAGTCGTCTCGGACTACGTAACATTAATCATAAATTACCAGGTCGTTGAGTTGGCCAAAACGAACACAGAGACCGGACAGAGACGCCCCAACGTGTGGCGAGGTGTTCGCACAGCGCGTTTATAAATTTTGCCAAGCGCCAGGCAAAAGGCCACTCTGAAACTCAAACTCGAACCCCGAACTCCAAACCACACGTCCACCCCGCACCCCTTTCGCTCCGTACCGAACCGAATCGCAACACTCGCAAAACTGCAGAGTGCCTTCAAAATGATCATCTTCATCATTTGCCGACCACGTACTAAAGAAAGAGTAGAGAGAAGCAAAAAGAAAAACGACAGCAAAAAAACAAGACAGAAAATGTGAGATATGGCGGCAGCAGGCCAAGGTTATAATTGGCCCAAAGCGGGCGCTGAGACAAACGAGTGGCGCAGCTCGTAAAAAAGCAAGCGAGAGGCGGCAACCACAATAATCCAGCAGAGCCACCAAACCACAGCTAGGCGATGGACCAACAACTTCAACCTGTGGGCTGCTGGGGATGGAACGCACGTGCTTAACCTCTGACTTTGTTTTGGCATCACCAGCAGCACCAGCATCAGCAGCAGCAGCAGCAGCAGCGGCTACTTCAAGTGGCTAACTGGCCAACAGAGGCTGACTGACGATTAGCCTCGGATCGTTACCGGGAACTCGACTCGGAGTGCTTGTTTATGGGCGCCCCCCTTCCAGGACACGCCCACTTGATGTGAGCATGAGAATGCTAACGCTTATGCAAAGCCTCTCCTCAGACTCAGACTCCGACTCAGAGTCAGAGTCAGAGTCAGACTCAACTACGACTTCTTAATTCGTGGTTGAAGCTACTCAGATTCAAATTATTATACTCGGCGATCCTTAAGCAATTTCATATTTTTACAGTCTTTACAACAAAAAAAAAATGGGTCAAGAAACAATTGGCAGTTGTTTAAGTGATTCACGGAATTTAACTGCTAGATACTCTATCTATCTATAGAAAACGTTTGTCTGCTGGAGAGCTGGAATAATTTTTAAGATTTTTATTATTTATTTATTTTGTATTTGATACAAATTTGAATCTTCTAAGGCACTGAATCAAGCCAAAGTTTGGTAAGCCATTGCTCCTTGTCTGAGCTATCGAATTTTCATTTTAAGTATGTCTTTTTGATTATCGAAATTCTTGAACCAATTTACGGTTTACTATAAGAACTGAATAGTATCTAATCGCCTTTAATCTGAGAACAAAATGGCCGTCATTTGGGACTGTAAGTCATCAATTCCATTTTTAGATTGCAATTAAGCCTTTCTAATTCTTAATTCTTAATAAATCCATGCTCAAGCTTCAAAGTGCTTTATTATATTCTTATTTCAATTGTGTGCATTTTGTATGAAAAAAATGTATGTTCAATATTAAGTACTTTAATAATCTAGAAGACAGACCATAAATCAAATGAACCTTTGACACTTAACAATTTACATGCTAATTGAGAAATCATCAAACAGGATGAAATTATCATACAAATGAAGTCGGCAAGGATTTGGATTATGTAATCTCTGTGATGACGCAACCAGCTCAACTCAGCGAAGCTGTGCGTGTCAGTGAACTCGAAACATTAAACGGCAAACTGGAAGCAATATTGGCAAGGAGCTGAAGGAGCTGAAGGAGTTGCTATGAGAGATGAGGAGTTGCCGCCCACACAAGACGCGTTGAAAGGACATTTTGCGGCAGCAGCGGAGAATGCAATCAATTTGGCCAGCCGTTGACAGGACAGCAGTTCCTCCAATAATAATGCTTGCAGGACATCGCAGGACAACACAAATGCAGACAGAGTCGCCTCGCTGGCTGCTCGCCATGCATATTTACTGCATTTTGAGGACAGCGGCGGGGATATTGGTCGTTATGTGGCCGCTTTAATTGCGCCGCAAACTGCGCTACAAATTCAATTTAAAGCAAAGTACAAGATAAATGTGGTATTGGGGGCATAAGGGGGAGCTGCTGCCTGGTGTCACATTTCCAGGCGTTTGCCAGAAAAAAAAAACAAACATGCGCAGACAGTTGCAATCTGTTCGTTGCATAAATACGCAAATTTCTCTATTGAAGCGGCTGCAAATATTTTGCCAAGACATTCCCATTTATCCAAAGAGTCACTTGACCCAAACCAAAACCCAAAGCATATACACACACATATATTCGCATACATATATAAACAGGACATAAAGCCAAGGGAAAAATCACAGAATATTTATCTGCAACTGGGATAAATGGCGTCGCGTTTCAGGAAATGTGGCGCCAAAAAACTACTAAAAATAAAGTTTGCATTTTGTCTATTTGTTTCCTGTCGCCTTGTCCCAGTCCCAGTCATGTTCTCTAAGTCCCAACTCTTTCAACATCCCCTGCTCGCAGGCTAAAAATCATCCACAAAAGCACGAAAACGAAATTCGCATTAGAGCAGTTTGACATTTATTATAATTCAAGGAAAATAATACACAAATGAGTGCTACCGGATTTAAACAGTTGAATAGCAATATTGTGCATTCAGCATATTATAAAAATATACTTAAGATATTTTTGTTAAGTTAAATACATACATACATATATATAAATGCATTCAATATGGCCCAATAAATTAATAAATGTATTTATTTTGCACCCTGTATTGAAATTGTATTTAAAGTTTGAAATTGCGTTACTTTTGTTTCAGTTGTTTGCCGAATGATGTCGACATGTCGACAGCGCCATCTATTAATACGCTCAAGATAACTACGAGATTTCGGACCGGTAGAGAGCGGGTAGCAAACCGGTTCGTTTGTGAAGCACAAAAAGTTCGCCACTAGATGGTGTAAACCAACAGCGTCATCTGTTGCAAGCACAATTCTTCGTAACGTATAAACGTTCCGTCACGTATCGTAAGGGAAACGTAAAGAGAAAAAACAAATTTGAACAGAAATTGGACAAAGTTTTGAGGTGCAAACAGATTTTGTGGAAATGTTTTTTGGATAAACAAGGAAACGTGATATAAATACCAAATAAGTGTTATGCAGCAGGTCAGTTCTGAAATAAGCAGAAACGCTGAGTAAATGCAATTTGGAATTAATTACGCTCGGCCACTTGTGACTTTGGCGAGAAGCTTAAACAAGCGCTCCTTTTGATACCCCCTTTGAAAGTCCAGCTGCAAGTTAGACCAGCTTGTGCTGAGGTTACAAATTCTCATATGTCGACAGGGCAAAGACAGGCGGACAGGCGGACAGGCGGACAGGAGGACAGGAGGGCAGACGGGCGTACAGACGAGCAGACAGTCAGTCAGGATTGGCAACAGTTGACACTGAGCATTTAACGCTTCAGCACGTTTTCAATTCAATTTACACAACGCAAGCAGAAGTGGGTGCCACTGGGGCAAGTAGCAAATGGCAAGGGGCAGGGGCGAGGGGAAAAGGGGGCGGGGCACGCCAAGGAAGTTTAGGCGTCGAAGCGTGCAAAAACTTAAGCAGACGTGCACAGAGCATGACAAACCTGAATAGATAACAACAACAACAACAACAACAAGAACAATTCCGAAACATAATACACAATAATAATGATGATAATAATAATAATGATGCTGAACACTAACCGTAGGCGCATTATGCAACAGATAACAGGTTTGGGGCTGCTAGTAAAGTTGAAATTGAAATCAAAGGAGAATGCACAATAAATCAACAAACTACGCGTGGCAGCAGTTGCAGGAAGGGGTTGCATTTGTATCTGGCAGATACTTGGATACTGCTGTAAGCAAAAACAATAAGCGAAACGCTTAAAAATGCATAAATCAAAACGCTAAACACAAAGCGCAGTCAAGGGAAGTGAAACAGCAGCAACAAGAAAGGACTGTTAGCTCAGAGTGGTCGAATATCCAATACCCTTGCAGATGTGAAGAATACTGCATATCTGCATGTGATTATTTATATTATTCTCATATTTGCCACACATTAGTTGCGTCATATGAATAAACAACCACTCAATTAACGACCTATTTTTCCTGGAATATGTTGTCAAATTAATTTACTTATGCGTGACACGTACTCAATTTATGCCTAAGTTTAAGGATCATTATTAATTTAGTAATAGTTGAGTGCAGCGAAAACTTCTTGGTAAACAAAAAAAACTCATCTTTTGAGTGAATGTGAGACTTATTTTCTTTAATGAATTCTTTAATGAAAGTATTTATGGCATCTTCATATAGCATCATATCATATTATCATTTAGTTCGTCGGTCTCGACAACCCAGCCATTCTCAGTGCTGATCAATAATACTTACGTATATTGTGGATGACTCCTTACCCAACAAAATAAAAATACCCCCTGCAAGGGTATCAGCAAAAACATCACACACACAAAAGACAACGGACAAGTGCGAGAAAAAGGGAAACAATAAATAGAAAATGAGAGATGAGAAATGAGAGGCGAATGTCAAAATGATAATCGGCAACAACTGTTGAGGCTGCGTGTTGACAAATGTAGTCGAGTGTAAGGCACAAGGGGTGGGTGTGGGTGGCACAACCCTGACCAATATTCAGTGTTTAGCGAAGGGACAGGCCGAAAAACACATTTCACTTATTAGGCAGTAGAAGGGGAAGGGCAAGGGAAAGGCAAGGGGGCAGGGGAATTCGAAAGCAGCGTCATCTTGACAATAATCATAAAAACAAATGCAAAACGCAAAAGCCAAGGCAGCGTGACAGACGTTGCTCGGGATTATGCGAATGTGGCAACAATCCCCCCTTTCTGATGGTATATATGTATATATATATAATTCCGTAATCCACTTGTTTCTGGGCTGCTATTTAGAATAGAGTCGGACAACTCGGACCACTTGCGCAAATATTTGCGATTTGTTATTGAGTGCTTGTTATTGGCATACAACATGGCTTAAATCACGCAATCTGATTATGGCCATAATCAGGGGTGGGCATGGCCAGTAGTTATGCTAGCAAATAAGTATTTGAATTTGGACACAGTTGCAAAGTGTTGGCAATTAATCGATGCATCATTTTATATGAATTGATAAGGAAAATTGTCATTAAATTACACTATTGAAGCTACTGATAATATGATGACTTCGATAGTAGGAATAAATACTCTTCACCAGGAAGAAGTTCTGCGACGGTGCCTAGACTATAAAAACTTCTTGATCTACTATGGATTTATCTGCTTCTCAATTTTAGCTATTTTCGGAAATATAATTATTTTAGTTTCTATATTAGCTGTTATTTATATATATATTATCGTTATTGCACAAAATAAATATTAAATTTTTAATTATTTTTTTTTAGAACGATCAGCATACAAAATTGCCACTTAAGTCTAAAGCTCATAAAATAAATAACAATTCTTATACCCCTAGGGGAAATACACTTTTATTCAAATTAATCAATTATTGCCAAAGTTATGATCATAAGTAAGTCCCACTGTAAAACGAACTCATTTCAAAATTCAAGTAGCATAAAATACAAATTTAATAAGATTTCAATAAGAAGAACAACTTTTAACGCCCAAAGTAACCACGAGAATCAACACACCAGCAAACCCGACACACCCCTTCAGGCAAACCATTTGAAACTTTGCCTTTGCCACTATAAAATATATGCGCATATGTGATAAACCGCCAAACAACCCCCACCCGAGTGTGGGTGTTCAAATAGCATTTAACACTTCATTTAAATGGTGACCCAGTTTAAAAGGCATTTGCAAATAATACGATAAACATTTGCTGTAATTGCGAAATTCCATTTGCAGCACACATCGAGAGCATTGCTTGATATCCTTCATAATGCTGGCTAGTGACACATATGCGCGAATCCTTGTCCCTAATGGATGCCATAAGCGAATTGCTAATTCTGCGCTAATGCTGCAAGAATCTGCAAGTGCGCAGCGTTGGCAACACTAACAAAAGCCAAACTGTATGTGTGGAAAGTGACAACAATGCCGAACTAAGCTCATAAATTACCATGACAATGGAATTATGCTTTAATCCACCCCGAAAAAGTTATTGAACTCCAAAGCCTAAAGCCACGAACGTAAATCTTTGAGAGCTGTCATAAATTTTGCTGTTTTCGCGTTCGATTTGGAACTCGAATTGGATTTAAATAGAATATTATTTATACGGTTGGGGCAGCAAATGGGAATAGAATTGCTATTTTAATTCAATTAATAGAAAGCTGAATAACGTAAAAGGAAGAACGCTAAATACGAAAATCCCAATAGAAATGTGTTTTTACATTTCTTCCCCTCTCCTTCTCTATATTTATCTATATCTGTCTGCTATTTGCACACACTTTCTGGCAAATGTAGAGTAAATTTATTCCGCATGATTAATTCAAGATTCGATTTTCAGAAATCAACAGCAAACGAGAGCTGCAGCAATCGAGGCAAGTCCGCGCAAAGTAAAATATTTGTTCAAGGTGTTTGAACTTGTGCGCCAAATGCCAAACGAAATCAGCAGCGTCATTACATATGATAATGCCTTCCACCACAAAAAAAAGAAGAAAAACACAAGAAAGAAATTTGTAAAATGAAGGTAAAACCAATTGCAGCACAAAACTAATGATATGAAAATCCGATGGGGAGAATGAAGCAAATCATCAATTGCCGTAAAAAGTGAGCGAAATTCTCACAGAACCATTTAACAGATTGGCTTCGAATGTGCTCCATGACTGTAATCTAATAAAAACATAATATTACACATAAGTGCAATTAACACGAATTCGATAATCATTATAATTTTTTAAATAAATATATTTATAATTTAATATTATTTAATCTAAATATGCTGGCAAGTAAAATTTATATATAAATGTATATTGTTGGCAGCAGCAGCAAAGAACTTTTAATTTTAATAATTATTTATTTATTACGCAAGACACTACATGAATAACAAAATTGTTAGTTGTAATTACGAAGGGCTTTCCTTGATCCGCCGGCTGCTGCAGCTAATCAGGCGATTCGCATAAGTCTCGCTTATCGATCGTGTAAATTTACTTTTGTTGTGAGAAGGTTCAGCAGCAACTTTAAACCTTATTATATACAAGGCAAAGGGTTGTACAAAATGCTAAGAGTTGGCATTTAGCCTCAATAGCTATTGTTAGTAAACTTTATAACATTGCTGAAATAACTTTGAGTTTTAATTTCACATAAAGCTGATATGTCGATTTTCAGGACTGAATTTTTACTTATGTTCTGACCTTAAATGAAGTTTTCAACTTTAAACATTGGAAATCAGTTGAGTAATGGCATTGGTAAGCTTCGACCTATGCCGATATGCCGATTTTCTGGCTAGACTTTTTTACTTACATATAAATATACTAGAAAAATTATAATGTTTCAAATTATGGACTAAAACTTAAAACTCTTCGGCTTGCCTAAGACAAACGTTCTTTCCGTTTATGTTTTCTTTTTTTTGCTACATATTTAGTCGACTTGGAAAAGTAGATCCCTCAATTAGTTTATTTATACTTAATAAAGTAATAAATAAATTTGTTGATATTATTTTTTGCGAATAACCTTTAGACGAGCGGTACCCTAGAAATGTTAATCTTAAAAATAGAAAACGCTTTGCTACATTTTTTATTTCTCAATCGTATATCGTATATATATATATTTAAATTCATGAGGAATTTGAGATGCCAATCTAAAATGAAGTCAATTTCAAATGGAACCAAATAGATCCGAATGAAATGGAATAGAATGGAGTACAAGATCTCATCAGATGCAACCGCGACTGATAGATGCACGGTCGCTTAGAGCTGAGGCGAGGGCTGGTCCAAAACTCAGCATATGTTGATGCCACATTAGATGTACAACTCACTTGTCAGGCTGTCGAGCTGGGTTGCGCTGCTTATCAATGCACCAGTTCCAATCAGAGAGTCAAAGAGCGAAAGGCACCCACGGGAACACCAAGTCCCTGGCCCACTAACCAGGCTCTGAGCAGGAGGAGGGGTTACAAGGAAAACCCGCGGCGCCGCACATTTTTCCGCGCATATGTCAGCATTTTCGAATTGGAAACGAAAAAGAAAAAAAAACAAAAAAACAAAATGCTGCACTAACAGCATTTTGTGGTTTCGAGCATAATTAAAGGCAGACTGGCAGACCCCAGTTCAATTTTGAGTCGAGGAACACAGCCCTCACTCAGTACCGCCCCGGACAGATCGAAAATGTCGAAAAACGTAAGGTGCGCAGGGTTGCAATTGAGAATTGTGAATTGTATATTTGAATCGTGTATTGAGATTCATGAGGACATGGCGCGAGCCGTTCGGCAAGTTAACAAAGCCATCAATGGACCATAAACTAAACACTTTTTAAACGTCGAGGGTGTGGGCTGCCCCGACCCTGTTGCTATTGCGCCCAGCAAAATTGCACAGATGTTTGTGTTGTGTTTTTGTATGTGCATGCCCAACACAACTACAAAGAGATGTAGTTTATTAAAGGGTAGTTTTCATCATTTTCGCAGCACAGTTGGACTGAACGCAATTGGAACCGGTACGCATCCCGCTAAGCAATGCTCTGATTAGATTTGAATCTGATTGCGCTGGCAGAGACAACGCAACAAGGATGGAACGAAACAGGTTCGTTTGCACAGGGTCAAAAATTTATGGCACCAGAAAACGTATTGTGCAACTTTAAATGCGGGTCAGCTGGATCTGGTCTGAGTCTGACTCTGAGTTCGCCAACTGCTGCTGCTAATGATGGTGCTTGCTCTGCTCTGGTCTGCTCTGGTCTGCTCTGCTCTGGTGCTTGGTGGTGACTTAGCGGTCGCTTCATTTGTTCAGCTTCGCTGAGCATACGCTGCACATCCGCATCAGGCAGTCGAAACAGCTCAAGGATTCGCACTCGACCAATGTTTGTAGCACACTTGCTCAAAATATGCTTCATAAAAAATGCAATAAATTTTATTAAAAGTCGAAATATGAATACCCTGCAAGGGTGAATGAGAGCAGAGCTAAACAATTCTGTGAGAGATGAGATGTTTTAAGGGACAATGGTTAGAATGAAGTAAGCAAGTGGAAGGGAGGAGTACTGGATGGAGTACTGATGGAGAAAGTACGCCTAATAGTACGTAAAGATGTGGAGAAAAAATAAATTAAAAATTAAATTAAATGAACTGAATAATTAACAAATACTTCTTAAAGATACTTTAATATTTATCCTTCCAAGTTATTAGTATTTCCTTCAAAGAAGACACACGCGATTGATAAAATAATAAATAATGTAAATGGCACATTCAACATTTATAAATAGTTTTAAAAACGAAGGATATCTCATCAATTAACCACCACAAGTTTTCTTAAGCTCCTAATATTTTCTAAAACTTTTAGTATCATCAGACTTTTAAATTCAACTGAAACATTAAAAACTTGTTGCGAACTGTGGCATTTAAATACATAAATATAATCGTAAGAAAGAAACGATTTTTAAAAAGGTTATTTTACTTTTCAATGAGAATTCATTTTCAATAATATATATAATATATATTATATATTATATATGTAGAGGTAAAAGGCATAAAGGCACTGAAGAAAATATAATAGAATAGAATCTTATGGACAGGCTTATGCGCTACATGGAAACAAAGGCTCGATCGAGTTATTATACCCACTTGAAGCATACAGCAAAGCTGAAGTGGCCTACAGTAGCTGTTCCTGTTCCTTTTCCTGTTGCTGTCCAGTGCCAAACTGAAGTGCCCTTGACATTCTGGCTTGGAACCTCTATGAAGTATTTAACACTTGGCAACTGGTAACTGTTGCAAGGATGGTTTAGTTATTTTATCAACCAGAAATTTCTGGCTTACAGGCGTGTCTTTTGAAATATTCACGTGTTGCCACATAAGATTTCGACGAACACATAAATATTTATACACCACTCGATTGAAAGCTGCCCGAGCGTAAGCATTTTAGATAAAGCCCGTGCTTCCGTGGATGGGGCGCAGCGAGGCAGCCAGGACACCATTCCAAATGCTGTGCTTGCAGGTGCAGGTGCAGATGCCGAGGCAGAGACTGAACCATTTGAATGCTCGTTGGCATTTTGCATATGACAGCAGAAAAATTGTCGAGCTTGATTATGGCTACATTGTGCTACACCGTGCTGATTGAACGCACACGACGCCAGCAATCGAATCGACAACAAAAGCAGCACCAACAACAGCAACAGCAACAGCAACATCAACAAGGACATTGCAATTGTTGTCATGAGGCGATTTGGTAACCAAAACAAGCTCTCTAATCCGCATAGCTCTGCCGCTTGGGCTGCACATTAACTATAACTTCAGAGCACTAAACCACAAGAGCCACCACCAGCAGCACCACCACCCGAGGCAGCAGCACTAGAGACATGCCCTTAGGCCTTGTTAGCGACCCTCGTGCTGGATTTTTAATCCGTTTAAATGAATGACAGTCTAATTGGAGGATTTGAACGAGAACAAGGACGACCAGACACCGTCTAAATAGTGACAAAGTCCTTGCCATATGCTTCGAAAAAACCACATGTTATTCACGGTATTTAAACAAACAGCAACAGGGGCAAAAAACAACCCTCCCAAAACACTCCCGAACTCCCCTTCCAACCAAATTAGGTGCTCTGCTCGGAAATCCAATTCGAATTTTTATATAATGCGCGAAAAGCACTTGATTGAACCCGAGACCGAGACTATAAATTGGACCAAACCGTCGCGCATACATACTCCAGGGACACTTCACTATAACACAACACAAGGGTTGCAAGTGGCAATTGGCAAGTGCAGGTCGGACGAAATTATGCACAGCACTCGATGCAATCTGCACAAGCAGGAAACTTTCTAAGCAGCCAACTTCCGAGCAGCAGGCAGCTGGAAGCTGTTCCATTTGCTAGGTAAACATAAAGCCACAAACCACGCCGAGATTACGAGACAGCAGCCAAGGCATTAACATTAACAATAACCCTAAGAAAAGGTGTCGGCTGTCTCCAGGATGTACCAGTGCCAACTGCTCCCTGCTCCCTGTTGCCTGACTCGACTCCAACTGGAAACAATTAGCATTTACATTTTGCTTATCTTTGCCGGTAATTAAAACCACCAAAGAGACACGGCATAAGGAGCACGTAGCTGCTTTCTAAAACTTAGTCCGGAGATTGTCATCTTAGTTTTCAATTCGCTTTTCCGAGACATTCAGTTGTATTCCCATTTCCACTTCCATTCCCCTGCCGTTTTGGGCGGCTTGACTTAATCACACAAAGGCAATTTCACGCCTTTTTGGCTCAGGCTCAGGCCCAGGGAATCACTTTGTCACTTGGCAGTTTGATGTATCGACAGCGGCAAAGACAACAACAACAACAACAACAATCCTCCACCCCTATTTCAAACTGACAGGGCAAACAGTTCGTCAGTTTGTTGTAGTCGACAAGATCTTCAAGGGGAGATTAGCAATTGGTTCGGCCTTAGCAAATTTTGTGCTCGATTTGTATATCGTAGGTTTGCGTTAATTTCCACTGAAAATACTGAATGGTTCTGAATGTGTTGCGATTTACACTTGACTCAAATTGCAGTCACGTGCCGCATATGTGTGGCACAGACAGTGGGTAATAAATATCTAAGAACTACCAGTGAAATAGGTAGAGAATTAGATCATGATTTCAAAATTAATTTGAGTTTTATTTATAGGAAGAATTGTATTGAAAGTAAATATTTTGGAAGACATTTGAAGAACTTAGAATTTATTCAAAGTATAGTAAAGAAATATTAGAAATTAGATAAGCAGAATTTTGTACAAGATATATATTTTTGAATATTTTGAAATGAATTAAAAAACTAATCGGTTAATTACAAAATATCGAAATATTCGCTAACAACGAACCAACAAATATAACTTTGAATGATTCCTTAAATAATCAGAATAAATCATAACAATTTAGTGTATATTGAGCAGGAATTTATCCAATTCTTAGCTCCATGCGATGGATAATCATTATGGCAACAGCTTTAATAGTTCTGCCGGCAATTAATTAATTATAAGCTTAGCAATATTTTTAATGCAATGCCAATGCCGAAGGCAATCATGTGTTAAATATTAATTTTTGTCGACAGAAAACATGGCGACCAGTCGAATTATAGGCTCCAACAAATACAGTCACGCATACCCACATACATGCACGCACACACACAGATACAAATGCAGATAGTGGTGGCTATAAATTTTAATTAAAAATTCAGCTCATATGGTGAGTGGAGCAATTAGCACCTGAAAATATGCAAACATTAAATTGCCAACTGCAGACAAAAAGCAACAACAAAAACAGCTACAAGAACTGCAATAAAAGGCGTGGAATTCCAATAAATTGTGGGAATGTACTGGACATTGTTGCTGGCCAACATAACGTGGCCATAACAAACACATATTTTGGCCTAGCAGTGGGCACATCCTGCCGAAGGACTAGAGAACAGAATAACAGTCAAAAAAGCGGCTGGCAGAGCGAGATGAAAAGCGAACGGAAAACATAGCATAATTTGTTGTAATTGTTGTTGTTGCTATTGCTGGGTATTGTTACTGGACAATGGTCGACAGTTGAAAGCTAGTTTTTCCCCATTTTTTATATATGTACATGTGTATATGCAGCGACAGGCAGACGGATAAATATTTTAGTTTGCAAAATCTTTTTGCGCTCAACAGTCCCCTACATGAAACACAACTGGAATCCCTCGCATTGGGTGTGTCTGTCTGTGTGTGTGTGTGTGTGTGTACTTATATGCTCTCAGACAATATGTAAAAGCTACGCGCAGCATATATTCAAAATACGAACAACAACAACAACAACAGCGACACAACAGACATGAATACATATTCAGACAATCTCGCTGGTGCTGCCAAAAAATCGACAAAAACAACCTGTTCGGAAACACTTGCAACAAGGACATCAAGGATATAACGTGCAGCAGCCACAAAGCGAGAGAGAGGGAAATAGATAGAGCAAGCGAAACAGGGCGAACGAGATAGCCAACAGATTGCCCGTCCAGGGGGTTGGCAGTGAGAACTAGCGAGCGCAGGCAGCATTCTAAGCGCCGCCTCTTTTCGAAAGTATGCCACAATCCGAGTGGCACAGTGGAGCGATAAATGTGCTTTATTTAATATTAACATTGAAATTTTCTTAGTTCGATTTATTGAATGCTGAAATGTAGCTTTTAACAGCTGTTATTGAAAGCAATTTCGAAACTAATTGGATCTTTTTGAGCATGGAAATGTCTGTTTAAATTGATTTTGAATTAATAATTCCAGTTTACAATAAGTATTGTTCAAAGAAAATAAATATAACTATCCAAATATGCAAATGCTTTATAGATGTTATAGACGCTTTTTAAGCTAATTTGGTTTTTGTGAAAATACTAATTTCAAACTTCAAATTACTATGCTAATATTTTGAATGTAATTTTTATCAAGTAATAGTTCATTGAAGTTAAATCGAATTCCTCAAATATGTATACACAAAAAATAATGAAAACAGAGAGAACATCTGAAAGAAACTGTACAATAATTTATACAATTTTTATTTTAAATTTAATTTTCAGTATTTAATCGTTTCTTAACCTGATTCTGAACTCTACAAATATATGTAAGTCTTCTGAAAACAAAGAACTCAAAGAATAGAAAATAAGTTTATATTTACTTGTATTACGTACTTTGACAGTGATGCAAAATAAAATAATGATATAATACTATAACAAAGAGAGGTTTAAAAACAGCCAATGCTTTTATAATTTAACAGGATTTAAAAATATACTTGCCAACCATCTCTACAGTAAGTAAGTAAATAAATATAATGGTTTACCAACTTGTACAAAGCTTGCAAACTTTAACCACTGTGCAGTATGTGATACACAATGTGGAGTGCAGTAAAGTATAAAAGCAAAGCCTCTGCAGGCTGCGGCGCTAAAAAGCAGCCAGCCAACCAGGAGGCGAGCCCAGGCGCTGTTCACACAATAAAACCACAGAATATGTTGGCAACTGGCAAAGCAGATGGGTCGCCAAAAAGAGAGCGGGAGAGCAATAGCAACAGCAGTCGCAACGGCAACGGCAGCAGCAGCAACAGCAGCAGCAGCTACAACAACAAGAACAACAAGAGCATAAGACATAAGGGTGTAGATTCGAATTTGACTCTCTGCAGTCGGAGCGGACTCTGGCAGGGAGTCGAAACAGAATCAGGACAGATGTGCGAGTGCCGCGAGTTTTGTGCGGAGAGTTTTCCTTTGAATGGGACAATATGAAAAATTCCAAGTGGACTCGCTGCGCTCCGCTGGTGGTGGGCAATGCTGACGAGTACTTAAAGAGGAACAGATTGCGTGCGGGCAGCAGTCGAAACCAGAGCTTCGAATCGAACGGAACACACTAGTTGACAAGTGCACATAATCAAAATTAAAACATTAAATCGGAATCCCATCGCTAGGAATATAAAGTGTTCAGTTTCCAGTGCGATGAACTTGCTCCTGGATAGCCTGCCGTCGCATGCGAATAACGTCGTGCGTCGCCAACATCAGCAGCAGCAGCAGCAGACCGAGCTGCGCATCTCCACCAGCCCCACAACAGCAACAGCAACAATGACACAGCAACCAACGCACAACAACAACAACAACAATAATAACAACAACAATGAGACGCCCAAGACGACGTTGAAGCGCTCCTTTGACGTGGCCTTTCTAATGATGCCCGACGAGCGGATCAAACAGAAACAGGCCGAGAAGCAGGCACGCCTCCAGGAGGCACTGCAGCAACACCACCAACAACAACAACAACAGCAGCATCAGCAACAACAGCAGCACCAGCAGCAGCAGCTGCTCCAGCTGAATCACTATCCCACGGATCTGTCGCCGCGTGCTGCCGCCTCACAGCCCCCCTCACCAGCGGCCATGGAGTACATTAGTCTGCTGGAGGCGCGACAACGTTATCCACAGTTGGCAGCCATACGCTCGCCGCGGGTATATGATGATCCCACGCTGGTGATTCCACTGCTGGATTCGCCAGAGGCAACTGTTTCGCCACCGCCGCCGCCGATGCGCAGCGCTTTCACCAAGGTGGCGTCCTCGTCGCTGTCCAGCTCGTCGTCGCCGTCGACGGTGTCGCGTTTGGAGTCACCACCGGTGGATGTAAGTGCACCACCTTTAAGTCCGGATCAGTTGAGCTGTCATTCGATGAGTCCGCCAGCTGCCACGCCCCCACCGCCGCCGCCTCGCACTGGTAGCGGTGGCAGCTGCAACAATATCAGTTTACCCAATCCCATTGTATATCATAACTTTCGGCCCGAGTACCAGTTCAACGGCGCCTTCCAGGCCGTCAATCCCATGCAGGCACTGCAGGCACAGCAGCGACTCAAGCAACAATTGCTCTATAGGCCGCCCATAGCACCCAATGGCCACAGTCCCAATGGCTGCACGTCGAATCCCTCATCTCCGCCAACGGGACCACCACCCGAATTTCTGCATGCCGCGTATCCGGGCTTTGGTCCGCCACCGCATCCCTTTTCCGTTGCTCAGCCGTTGCAGAATCCGGCTGCCGCAGCGATTCTCTCGACGCTGATACCACCGACGCTGGCGTCGACGTTCACGCTGACCGCACAGAATGTGTGCGCCAAGTGCAACATTAGCTTCCGCATGACCAGCGATCTGGTCTATCACATGCGGTCCCATCACAAGAGCGAAGTGGCCTGCGATCCCAATCGACGCAAGCGCGAGGAGAAGCTGCGGTGTCCGGTGTGCCAGGAGACATTCCGCGAGCGGCATCATCTCACACGGCATATGACGGCCCATCAGGACAAGGCCAGCGACCATCAGCCCACGCCGGAAGAGTCCAGCGATAATGAGATTATCAATGTGGTTGGTGGCACGCCACCCGGGCGCAGATCCGGCGGTGGTTCCAAATGATCCAAGCATTTCTTCGGATACTTTTAAGCTACCAGAGTGTGTGTACTGTGTGGGTGTATCTGTGTGTGTATTTTTTGTTAGTCTAGTCCGTAAACGCTCTCCCCCCCAGAAATGTTCCCATTGTGATATTACGCTTAGTTGCAGCGCTCCCATATTTAAGTTTCTCCCTTTAGCCATAAATATAGTGCAATTGATATCTCAAAGTCATGCAATCTTACAGATCGATTTTGCATCGGACTAGCTCTAGAAGAAGGCAATATACTTTCCCGCAGTCCGTTTTATCATTGTAAAGTATTAGTCTTAAGTTTCAGGCTCAAACCATTTAACATTTGATGTGTGACTTAATGTTTAAATAAATATCTTATTGTTATTAAAATCAAATTTATGCAAAATGTCTCTCATATTTATATAATGAAAATGTGGGAAACCCAAAAACGTAAGTAGCCATTTAATCATGGCACATATATGGGATATATATAAAATTTTGTCTTTCAGCTCAAAGCCTATTAAAAGACATGTCGTCATACAATATTCGTCTCCCTATCTTGTACAGTTGGAATGGAATCAGAATACAACATAAACTAAGTGATATGGGATATATTAACTAGTTCCAATCAGTTTATAACCTTTCAAATTATTTATCTCTTTTAGAGTTAGTCAAATTGTTAGTAAATTATTGAGTTATTTTGAGTTTTTATTGTATTTATTTTATGTTTTTAAAGTAATAGTAAATTAAATTAATTTTAATATTTTTTTACGAGTTTTTCGCTAAAAAGCTCTCACTAAACACCTTTTAACTTTTTAAATAATTTCTCTGTACTTTTTTAATGTTCATCACTACAAATTTGCAATGAGTTGTCATTAAAGTAAAGTAAAGTTTGTAAGTATAAGTTCAGTAATATTGTTCCCTTTATTTAATTTATGTGTACACAAAATATTATTCATTATATTTGTTTACTTAATATACCACAAAACATTTCGAATATTTTTTTTATTGTATTCCGAAAATTCTGTTCATAGCGGCGCCAGTTGTCACCAAGTGAAAAACATAGGTTCCCAGGCTTATAAAAAGCGCCACATGCTCTGGAGAAACATACGCCATATGAGTGGCCGAGAATATGTTGGCCTTGTTAGCGCAGTGAAGCCAAAACTGGGCAAAGGGGTGGGTGGGTGCTTGGTATATGCAGTCCTACAGTCGAGCAGCGTATGCAGCAATTAGATGCGGCGACAAAAACTGCGAAGGCGACGCTAATGAGCTGATATAGAGACTGCGAGCTGTGTGTGGGAACAAGGCTGCCAACAAGATGGAATGCGCATACAAATTAAGGGTAGTCTCCAGACCGACACCGATATCAGAGGATAGACGCCGCAACTAATGTGGCATACTGCTGCCGCATTACTTGGCAAGCACTTCTCAAGTGCTTTGTTGCAAAAATGATTTTCGAATTTCAATATTTCTACGCTCAACTGATACACAACGGATTGGCTCTGCGGCTCTGTGGCATGATTCCCATGAGCCACGAATTTGTGGCATGTCGAATTCCGACAAAGCGCAGCGAATTTCTTGGGTGGTGGCTGCCTCAAAGGATGCCCCGTTTGCTGCACTCAAATGAGCCACAGCGAATCGCGTTGATTTAGCATAGCCAAATCCTGTTAGCTGTGTGCCACTGTGCGCCACGCGATTCTCACAGGATCTGTGTCTGGCTTTATCAACTGATGTATCAATTGACAGCGTGCCTAAACTCAGCTCCCCTCCCAAATCCACTTTTCGCATTGTTCCCATGATGGGATTAGCGTTTTATGGCCTTGTATTCACTGCCACTTGATAAAGACATTGAAGAAAGTCAGCTTTGTGGTTGGAAGATGAGCAAATTGAAAAAGTGGAAAGAGAAGTTAATGGCAAGCAAAACATATAACGAGGTTACATCGATGAGTAAGTAAGCTCTTATTGACTCAGCAGGTGCCTGAAGCAGCTGATTCAACAAGAGAATTTAAGACTTGTTAATTTTTACTTTGTGAGCATCGTAGGCTGACTAACCCAAATTAAATCATTAATTCCATTTAAACCATACTTTACTTTCCAGTTAAACAGAAAATGAAGTGTTTCTCAATTATTTTTATTTATGGCTAATGCTAGTATACCGACCATCTAAAAAAAAGCATTAAATCTATCTGCACAATTTTGTACTATTCCAGTTAAACAGCAAAAAATGTGTATGAATACTTTAGGTATATATATAAACTAAGTGCAAGTCGAATGTGAGTTTTTTGTAGAATATGTTAAGTAAAAATATTAAAATTTGGAGGGAGTATAAGTTCTAATTGACTCCAGAAATGTGTTAAGTGGCCGGAATCAGCAGGGAATTTTAATGCTTGTTCATTTGTGCTTTATAAAAAGGCATATTAAAGGCTAGCTAACTCAAAACTAATCATTAAATCTATTGGAACTATATTTTAGTATTCCGCTTAAGCGGTATATTAAATATTTGTCCATTGTTATTTTTCGGTTTCTTTTTTATTGATAATGCTAATTCATTAAGTATTCGTGTGCGGTAATTAAAAGTGTAAACATATATCGGGTGTCAGCAGAGTTTTTTAATATGATGATTAGACAAGGGAGTAATTGCTATAAAAATTGCTTGTAAGCTTATAAATCTTAAGCAAATCATATTTATATATATAAAATATGTGTTTCACTTATCTAATCACAGATTTGATGTTAAGAGTTTAAAACTAGATTGCATACTTAAGTTGCGTACTTGACTAAACTGTAATTGAATCGCTTCTGTTATCATCTAAATTGATCGACATCCAACTTGATTCGCAATAAAAATTCTCCCATCTATATCATATTTATAGTCGCTGTTTTATGACTTATTCTGGTTTCATTGCACTTTACAATGGACTGCACTATTGGCTTATTATAGCTATGCCAGTGATTTATTTAATACATTTCCCCAACGAGCAATTTCAACTTCCTTTAAAAACAATTACAACTTCCTTTGCACCCGCAATCACACACACACGCACACACACATACATGAGCACACACAAGTGGCTGTTTGCTTCTCGTTAAGCCAACACATCGTCAAAATCACATTTCCTCATTTAAGCCAGAAGAGCGCCCTGTTTGCCACCCGGCGACTCAGCAGCCACTCACTCAAAACGACGCCCGGAGCAACCGCAGTGGCACAAACTCCACATAATAAGCCTCATCATGCCATGGTGTCTATATATATATATATATGTGTGTATATGTATAATAGCAGCCATAATCACATTTCAAATTTATCACATTTTTACGCCCACACGCAGCCGCTACAAGGAGCGACCTGCGCATTGTTTGCCAACGCCTAACCTCGCAATTTGACCGTAAATAAATTGCTTGCTCATTTAGTAAGTACTTGCTAACCCCCCACCCCCTGCCCTAAAACTCAAGCTCAAAGTTGCCCCATACCTACCCCCAAAGTGAATTTCCCACCAGTTTCCTTTCAAATTCGACCGGGAGCATTGCTCCACCCTGACGAGCGTCGACGAGTCGTGTTCAAATACGTTTAAGCACAATGCAAATACCGTTATAATAGCACAACAACAACAGCAACAATAACAAAAGGAGCGACAACAAAACCAAAAACCAGACAGCTTTAGCGCCCAGAGGCCTTGTTACGCCCTTCCCCAACCCCTTGTCCAACCACGTAATGGAGACGTGTGCGTATGAGTGATTTTTCTCCGCTGCGCTTAAAAGTATGCAAATGTTTTTTTGTGTGGGGACTGCCAGCGAAGGAGCGAAGGGGTTGTTTGCGATAGGGGGCGTGGCTGTATCTGACTTTCAGTTTATGACTTATGCAGTGCAATTGTTGTTTTTGCTGTTGATGCTGCTATTGTTATTGCTCTTGCTGTTTGCTGTTGCGGTGGCTATTAGAGCAACACAGAATAAAGTGTTTTTAACTGCAGGCAATTTAATTTGCGCTCGTTTAATTTTCATGTCGCTTATGCATTCTGATTAGCTGTATGGACAGGCCGAGATTGGCCGCCAGGTATGCGATGCCCAGCTCCAAGTCGACTTAAAAACACTGTCCAGCCAAAGCTGAAAAGCAAACAAGAAAAAAAAGCCGATAAACTGTTGCAGTCGGATGTAGCCGACTGCATAATATTCTAATGGAAAAGAGAGTTTTTGGTTATGGGATTTAATACTTTATAGCTATGACTGACAGCCAAATTATTTTAAGGCTGTAAGATATAGTACCATAATACCATCAATCTATACTTAAAACTGGGTGACTCTAGCTGTAGAAGCTTAGTTACAGAATTTTTTTATTGGCTATCTTGCCTGCAATTTGGAATTTTTGTACAGTAAAGTTGCCAGCAATCTACCTTTAAAATTCAGTGAGTCTAGCTTCATTGCCGTCGAATAAATATTAAATTCATAATTTATATATTGAATGAAGGTCAAATTTATACATGGATAGATTTTATTTATTTATATACGAAATGTGTCTGACAAATAAAGTGAGTCTCGCTTTATATCGGAGGTAAAATAATAATTTAAGGTATTCATAGAAATTCAACAGCCTAACTCAGCGACATATATAACATACTCTTCCAGCTTTCAGCATCAGAGTATAAAATAACCGAACAACTGACAACCAAGCCGCTTAAACTTTGAACTTTGTCATTTCAATTTTCGCCAACGGATGCGCTTTGTTTCAACACAGATCAGCTCAGTTCTGCTGTGCCGTGCCGTGCTCTGCTTTGTGCGGTGCTGAGCTGAGCTGACTGTGCATCCCTGAGCCGCCGGAAACATTGAGCCTGACAATGCGACTTTCATTCGGCCAAGCATTGTAGATCTGTGCGGGCTTCCACCGTCTCTGCCGCAGAGAAGCTGTCCGCCATTGTTTTACGGACAAGGCACATGATGAAGTCCTGGCCATGGACAGGAAGTTTTTCATGCGCCATGACACTTTTTGTGCGCTGCGGCAGCCATTTTCTGAGTGTATGTCTGTGTGCGTGTGTGTGTGTGTGTGCTACAGTCTACCTTTACGGCGGTTGCCATAGCCGGATTCCGAGGCAGAGACAAAGACAGCCGCAGGGACGGAGTCTGAGATGGAGTCTCGTTTTGGTTTTTGGTTACGTAGCTTCATTGAAATGATTTTTGGATGCATGGAAGCTGTTTGGCTTGCCGCAAGACAGGCGGCTTACTGACTGAACAGCAGCTGAACGCAGGACAGCGGCAGCAGCAGCCCGCACAACATCCGCGTGTCCACGTCCGTTCGTCCTGTAATTTATGATGTGCGCTTCCGTTTTTTGCCGCAACGGTAGCGTTGCCAGTTTTTAGTTCGGTGCAACTTTTGCCTGTTTTCTGCTGTCATAACTTTGTGCACATAATTAATAGTTGTAAAACCAGCGAACAGGATTTTTAGTTAGCTTTTGGCGTGCAACTTTTATGGCTGCTTGTCCGGAGTTGTTTGCTCAATTAACTTAGCAGGTAGTTAATTTTCAAAAGCCACAGGACACAGACAGACCAAAGGACTGTGGGTGCTAATTGATTTACTATTACTTCCCCACAACACAGTCTGGGCAACACGTCTTTAAGATGCTTTAAGCGTGCCATTTCAATTGTTATCCATTGGTATTCATTGCCCATTGAAGCGTAAGTCGCTTTTGAAACGCAGCCAAGTTGCAGTTGAGTGGAAAAATCAGCAATAAGTTTACATTGCATTTGATATATCACAACTTGTTTATTTCAGCAATAAATTTGTGCGCTACTCTGAAGGGTGGCACTCGTTGCTCGCAATTCTTAATGAAGCAAACACCACAATACTCCAAAGGAATTGCCCCTTCTGAGCTTAAGTTCAACTTTACAAATTTCTTTTGGTTTGTTTCGACAATCTGTTTGAATTGGGAGTGAAGCTAGAGAAATATATAAGATTATAAGGCCTTACAAAAAGTTTAGCAAAGCGGAACTCCAATGATTTATAGATTTTGATATTTAGTTCAAGGATTTGCAGAATTAAAAAAAGCTACTTTAAAGTTTCTTTACAACGGTTGTTCAAGTTTTTAAATTAACCTTTAAAATGTACATTGATAATATGTAAATTTACATTCTTTTTTGTATAAAGAGTTTTTAATTTCAGATGTCTTAAATATATAAACCTTACACTTACTCAAATTGTTGATTTGACAATTCAAGTTTGACTCAAGCAGCATTAAATGCAATAAAGGGGACTAAAATAACACCAAAGATAATCCAGTAGGCTCGTTCAAAGCTAAACCTACTTGGAACTCACAACAGGCTTGCCCTGCGATGGGTTCCGGGCTACAGGGATATAGCGGGTCACGTGGCGGCTGATAAGCAGGCGAGAATGGGGGCAGAAAGGCCCCTGATAGGACCAGAACCGTATTGTGGCATAGGTAGACACACTATACGGCTGGTACTTAGAAATGAAGAGAAACAGATGCGGCACCAGAGCTGGTCGGAGGCAGTAGGCCTCCGGCAAGCCAGATGTCTCCTAGGTGGTTAAAATCTTAAGCGACTTAAGCAAGTTATAACCATGGGAAAAAACAATCTTACGATACTTTCCGGTCTAATGACGGGACACTGTAGACTAAGAAGTCACCTTACTAGGCTGATATATATAGTAGCGATCTCTGCAGGTTCTGTGAAAGAGAGGAGAAATCCTCGATACACATCCTAGCAGAATGTGTCGCACTAACTAGAAGAAGATGTAGCATCCTAGGGTTGCATGTCTTGAATTCTAGAGACATAGAAGACCTCAACCCAACAACGATCCTAGCATTCGCATAATAAAAATAATAATAATAATATTGGTCTTAAATATACCACAGAATGAAATTTCTTTCATAATGAATATAAGAGATGCTTCCTGTTGTATTTATAAAGAGCTGAAAAAATATTTAAAATTTAGGCTTCTCAAAAACCGTTTATCGTTCAAAGTAAGCAATTTGAATTCTAAAAGCAGGCATCGTTGAAACCACAAAAATGCCAAGCACTTCTTCACTTGGGCCTCTCTCTCCACTTTGGCGTTTAGTTGGCACACTTGGCGTATGCGCGATTTCTGTTTTTTGCTGCCTACCTGGCTAAAGAGCTGAAACCACACGCGAAATATTTAGCATGTCAAATGACATATTTGCGGGCTTTTTTGTCCCTTGGCAGCAGTTACCAAGGACAGCATCCACTTCTTGCTCTCGCTCTCTCTCCTCTAGCTATCTCTCTCACACAAACACTCACAATATCTTAGTGCGGTCCATATACATATGTATGTGTGTATATAGTGCTGTCTCTTTCCATTTGAAATCTGTTTGCTTTGGCTGTCGCCATTTTTGCTGTTTTGTGTTTCATTTATCACTTTTCAGCATTTGGGAATTTCCATATACTCAGCATATTTGCTGGCCACAACACTCGAGCACACGAGCATGATATATGACCGTGTCTTTAACCCAGCCAAACCAAACAACACAGCATCATCAGAATCATCCTCCACTAAGCTGGGGTACTGTGTCACATCGTTCAACGACAACGACAACGCTGCACTGCACCCACCCTCCCCCTCACACTCCCCGTTTCTCACACATGGTGTAATTTAGATAAGTGGTCATTCTTCATATTTATAATGCTCATAATTTCATAATGTGCCACGCATATGCAGCTCTCTCTCTCTCTCTCCCCCTCCCTCTCCCCGATGCCCACTTCGCCCATTCCCCTTCCACTACGGTAAATTAAAATCAGACATTTACGCAACAAACTAAGAGAAAGAGCGGGAAAGAGATAGGGGGATGGAGAGAGTTTGGGGGGACTGTAAACAACATGGTCAGCGTCGAGCATTGCCTGAGCAATTTATTTTATTTGGCACGAGTTCTTGTTAGCCCAGCCACCTTGCACAGAATATGAATATGAGGGGGAGCTGAGGGGGAGAGAGAGGAAAAACGGTGCCTATGAATATGGAACATGTGAATTCGCGATTGTTGTCGCCGCCGTTTTTTCATTCGATGCCCACCGTTTGTCGTTGCCCCTGATTTATGAGCCACATAAAAGTTAACTTAATTAAATGGCTTTTGGCTTGTCCTGAATATTTATGCGTGTCGCTTTTAACGTACAGACACACAATGATAAAGAAAAGTTGTATGTGTAGGAGTATTGGTCAAATTGACAGTATTGTCTTTCATATTGGCTATGATTTTAAGCTAGTAAGCAAAAAAAAACATTTCAAACTTGTTATTTAAATACAATTGGTCATTAGCATTTTGTAAAAGTTTGCAATGATTTTTTGTGAATTTGTCTACCTTTGCTGTTCCTTCTAGATGTTCCATTGGGTTCGTCAAATTAATTTATTCATCAGCCATGTCTTTTAATACACCTAATTTCAAGGTGATCGCTATTTATTTCGACTTTTGAGCATCTATTAAAATATCTATCTGGAATTTTAAGCAATTGCCGAGCTAAAGATAAAAACGAAAAATCTCAGATTTATTTTTCAAATGTTTTCTATTTAATTGTAAAGAGTAAATCAAATATATTATTGCATTATGTTTTATGAATTCGAAAATGTATCCATTAAACATTAAATTATATATTTTGCCTAAAGTTTCCATCTTGTTAGTAAAACACATTTTCATAAGGGTAAAACACTTGAAAATGAATGGTGAATAGATAGCAATTTTTAAGCCCACTTTCTAAGAAAAGCAAACAAAGTTGGTCTCAGACAAAGTAGTTTATCTAGTCGGCGAATATAATGACCTTAAAAAATAATTGCAGATATTCAAGCAGGGCAATTCAGCAATTCAGCTTTCGTTGCCACTTAAGCAGTCGCGATAGTCAACTGTTCAAAACATTTGCTTAAAATTTACGATGGAAATATTTTCAGATGGAGACAACCAACTTTTTAATAGTTAAAATTTGCAAATTTTCCTTAGCAGCGATAACAAACAGGTTCGCCAATAAATATTGACACCATTCTGTGTTTATGTGGTGGAGTTGGAAAACTGAAAACTAGCAGAGCTAAAGGCAGTCAGATAACGGTAACCATTATATGTACTTATGTAAGGCAGACAAAACATCAGCTCGAAACTGGAACTGGAAACTAACAACTGAAACTGTTTCAGTTTCTGCTTTTTTCAGAGCGCAGAGAATGCGAATCGTAAAAAATAAAATTATGCAAATTTTTATTATTTGATTATGCAAATGTTCGCGCTTGACGACCCTTGGCATAAGGACGACAATACTAGATCCCCGCACCCCAAAACACAGGCGGACACTGAAGCTTCCGTTGTGGGTACGCGAAGAACACATACAAAAAAAAAACAAAATCAGTTAGTTGGCTACCATTTTACCCAACTGCCGACGGGCTCCCTACAACGGGTAAATTTGAATTTTCGTTGGCGATTTCGTTTTTTGTGGCGGAGTGGAGAGGCGGAAAGCAGTTGGGAAAGCAGCGCGGCAGTGGCAGAGGCAGGGTGCCACTGTGGAGCATTGTCATATGTGGATGGAAATTTTGAATCTGTTTGCAACCCCTTCGAGCGTATCCGTTTCCTTCTGTCGCGTGCGTTTTCATATCTGCTCCAACCCCCTCGCCCCCTACCCAGCTCGTCCAGCTCCCCTTTAGGTCGCACTCGTCGTATGCGTATTTATATTTTCTCATGTTCTGCTTTGCTATTGTTGCTCTTCCTGTTTCTCCTCGTCCCGTGTGCGTTCGCCTGGTCTCTCTGCGCTTCGCGCGCGATTTGAATCTTTTAAGCGAAATATTGTTGAAATCACTTTATGCCTGACTGACTGTATATTTTCGGGGGCTGTTGAGATTGTATATATATATATATATGTGTGTGTGTGTGCGGAGGGGGAGTGGCGGGTACACCTTAAATACTGTAATTGATATACAACGCTAAGCCGCGTAGCTCTTCAGTCAAAGTAAGAAAAAAAGTCACGCAGTAATCGTTTAAATTATAAAGTTGCTGATAAAAAATAGAAAGCGCGCTCGTAAAAGCCCAACTGATAAAAGTTGAGCATTCAGTTTTATGGCTGCTCTTTAATCATTTTGAATAATTGCCAAAACGTGCTACACGAAACTAAAGGACTAAAATCTTAACAAAATTCGTGCCAAATAAAGATTCTTAAATGGTTAAGCTCACTTTTAACAAAGTAACGATAATATGAAACAGGGAGTAGGTGAAGGGATTTCTCTATATTCTTACATTGAATTTAAGATGCAGAAGGGTAAATCGTGAATGTGGTCAGAAAGATACTAATACTAACAAGCCTATTTACTAATTTAATGCTATTACGAGAACACTTAGCACTTTCTTGAAACACAAGTACTATTTTGTACTTGATTCCAAATTTGATATGCTATTTATTACTTAAGAAAGAGTTTGTTGTTTGAAAATTAAAGAACAAAACGGTGTAGTTTTCATCAGGCCTGTCTTGAATTAGACACAGATGGGCCTGATTTGCTCATTTTCTGTTAATATATAAACGACTTATAACTATAACCATCAATAGCTACGCATAATTTGTAAGCAGCTAAACACACACCCCTGGGACTCAATAGTTATGAATCTTGTCAAACTGATGAGCAAACAACTGAAGCACGCTCATCAATCACAGCAGTACAGCACATAAATCAAGCTAAGAGGCGAAAACCTATAGGAAAAACCCAACAAAAAAAATAGTTGTAAGTGGCAAGAAGAAGTAGGCGAGAGGACACTTAATCGTCCAGTGCCTATAGGCAGGGCTACATCAACTTTGATTGAGCAACAGTCGTCCAACTTCCACTTCCGGCAGCAGCAGCGCCATAATATTAAGTAAAACGCGTCATAAAAAGGCCAAATGCTTAGAAGACGCAACAAACAAAAAGGAAAGACTCACAGAAAATGACAGCTGAGGAGCCAAGGGGCTGGCCCCACCGACACTGCCACATATACCACAAAGACAGTCTGTTTATTTACGCCGCATCGTATGTAGAAGCTTACATATGGGCGCCTCCAGGCTGAGTAGGGGGCGTTGCAGAGGGGAGGCCATGGGAGGGGTAGGCGAAGAGAGCTGGTCCGGTTTGTTGCGGTCTCCATACGGCGGGGCACACATCACACATGTTGTTCCGAGTACACACGTATGTTGCCTGCAAGCGATAGCGTCAACGTTAACGCAAGCGTCGACGTAGACGTCGACGTCGACGTCACAGTCGCCATTTTTTTTGGCCAAAGCCAGAGCGCTGGCAATCTTTGGCGAGCTATCTGCAAGCGGCGGCACATATGTGCAATCATGTGCAGCCGTATCCCAATGAAGTGTAGACTCCATTTTGGTTTTGCCATTGGCGCTGGCCGCAGAGACACGCCCACTGCGCTGGCAGGCGCATGCTCAGGCGCCAGTTCGAAAACGGTTTCGAATTTCGAGTTGCGAAAACTGTATGTGGCAAGTTCTCTCAGCGCTTCTGCAGCTGCTTAGTGTGAAATGTGTGAAATGTGCCAAGCTGTACAAGCGAATGGCGGATGCACTATTTTCAATCAAAACTAGATAAGATTTGCCACAATGACAATGACAAGTGCACTTGTGGGGCAGATTCACATCAAGTCCGGCAAATCCAGTGTGTGTCTGAGAATCACAAGCGCGTTAAATTGAAACTTGGGATTTCACGCAGCTTAAGTTTTTTAGCAATTACAGCTCAGCTAAACCAACAACAACAACCACTAAAAATGAAGAACAGGCATTAACACTTGTCAGCCGCAACAGGAATATGTCACCTGCAGTCAGAAGTAGGTTGAGGGGAGGGCCAAACTCAACTGCTGATAGGCAAATTTAATTCACTCTCTTCTCCACTCAATGTCCAATCCTCCCTCTGCAATCGCATCAAGTATAAATATCTCACATAAATTCATATTTATGGTCGAACATTTGAACCTTTTTGTTTACCGCACTCACACACACAAGGCACACACACAATCAAAAGTCGATTAGCATGCAGCATGCCCCGGGGGCAGTTATGAACCCAGCCCAAAAACTCATTCGCTGGAAACAAGCAACAAATAGGCAAACGCAGGTAATCGCATTTCCAAAAATATTTGCCTCTGCCACCGAAAAACAAACCAATTTTCAACCCCTGCCCAGCGCAAAGTTTGTGTTGAAAATCTGCTGAAACACAATGAAAATATTTTGCCTTCTGCCTGAGGGGGTGGAGTGGTGAGGTGAGGGCAGGGGATCTGTGACTGTGACAAGTACAAGCCACTTGTGCGTTGATGATAATTTTTACATTTTTGGGGCAACGACAGCAGCAGCAGCAGCAGCAGCAGCAGAGAGAGTGGTGGAGAGGAGGTTGGATGTTGGATGTTGGACGGTGGTCCAGATATTTGAAATCGGCTTATGTCGCCTGCATTGTGCTGACAATGCTGGAGGAGCTTTTGTTTTAGCCATGGCCATAACATGGGCAATCAACGGGGTGGCCACAGCCTGTGCGGCCAGGCATTGTGTGATTTATGAGCAGTTTTAATTTAAAAGCAATCAATTTTAAAATATGTAGCCAAAAGAGTTTGGATGGCAAGAAAAGTTTCAGATAAGTTCTGCATTGTAAGATTATAATACAAGAAGTCGGAGAACGTTTTTGGAAGTGTCATCGAGGCAAGTAGAAATAAATTGAAAAATATAATCGAGAAATAGAAAGAAATATAATGCAAGAGCTACGTATGAACTCCATACTAACTTAACGACTACTTGATGATTACGAATTATGAACTAATATAACTTATAATAATTTAATGTGTAAGTTATTTACTTAACAAATAATTTAAGGCAAATAATTAATGCAGTTGCATTAGCACTTTTTATTAAGGGAGCTATCTTAAAAATAAATAAAATAAAAATACTTAAAAATATATAATTAAAAGCTAACATTAAACTAACATCAAGGGCAATATTCTGATTGCCCAAGTATAAAAAAACTTGCTTGTGTTTTGGTAACTGTTTCAAGTCAAAAGTCTGCCGATTAGGTTCGGTTCGCAAATCGGGGTTTCCATGGAATAGGATTGTTTTCAATCTTTGCTCACTTCGAACATCTGAAAGACAAATTGAAATAAATACACTTTGGGTAAGATTGTTTTTGGGTAATCACATTGACTCTAGATTAATTTAATAAAATAATAGTAAAATAGTAATCACATTGACTCTAGATTGATTTAATAGAATACCAGTAAAATAATAAGAATGCCGTTATAGATCGGAGGTGTCTAAATTGAACTATAATTTTATAAAACCGACCGAGATATCCTGTGAAAGCTATTTGATATGGTAAGCTGATGTTAATACTTTTTTCGTTAGGTTCTTCGTTAGGAATGTTGTTAAACAAAAAAGATCATATAAAAACTCATTTCAACCGATAGTTTCTATGGTAGCTATACGATATAGGGCATTATGCAAACTTGATACTATACATGTTATTAATTTAAATTGAAGATGAAGGTGACCCCTCTAAGACTATCAATAATTGTTAAGTCATGGGTCAAAAGTAACCGTCGGTTACTTTTCTAATGAGCCAAGTGACATTAGCAGCAGTCGGACAAAAACAAAAACCTGGGAAAAATCATTAAAAAATGTAATTATTTAAAACATTCAGGTATTATCTTGATGCATTATCCTGGGCTAATGAGCCGCACTTGGCCACAACTACAGAACGGTGAGTTGTCTCAGCGATCTTATCGCTTCAAGGAGCGCCAAAAGTGAAATCAATTAAAATTTATCACTTTATTTTCATTAAGAGACAAAAGTCAAGCGGCGGCATTCGCCGCTGCTGTCCCCAAGGTACAATTCGTTATCAATTCGAGGACAATGGCGGTCAGGATGTGGCTTAACTGTAATTTGTCCGGGCGTCGACGCAAAGTTGCCAGCGGTGAAGAAGACGACAATAAAACGCCGCAACGTTTGTCGCTTTAAATAATAAAAACATTTGATTTGCCAAAGGCGGCACGTGCCACAACGACGACGAAGGACGAGCAGTGATACGCTGGGCTGGCAGTGCACAACCAAATCGCAGATAAAGCCATCGCGTAAATTAATGGGCGGCACGTGTCCTTGACGCTGCCACAAAGAGACCAGCCACGACTCGAATCGGCATGGGGATTGAAATTTGGATTCGCATTCGGATGCGGATTGCCATTGAGCTTTGGATTGGGCAAGCTGGCCACACTGGGTGGTCTGCATGTGTGAATTTGGGAGCAGCGTATGGACAGCAAATTATCGGCTCTATATGGGTCTTGTTTGTGCTGCGCCTGATAATTGAGACGTAAATGTTGCCACACGTTCGCACACTCGTCCGCAGCTCATCTTTGCACATTGTCGCCCTTAACTGACTCCAAAGTGAAGTTTATGATTTGTGACAATTGCCACGGATTTACGAGCTGAATGTGGCTTATGAGTTTGCCTCTTCTTATATTTTTAGTGCAGCCATTCGGGTTTAGTATGGAATTTGCTGGCAACTAAGTTGCTGATAACTCCGTAAAAGTTTTGTGCAGGATGCAAAACGCATTTGCGAAGTGCATAAAAAAAATGTAATAAGCTTCCCAGATTTAGTAGCAATGAGTTGAAACAAAGAAGTTCACATAAACAAAGGATGCTTTTGATTTTCCAGCTGATGAGCTGGTTTCAAAGTGCTCGACAAAACCTTTGACCATATGCGATAAATATCACAAAATAAATGCGTAACTCGTTGCTTGAATACCCTTTAAAAATTACTTTACATATCTACAAAATATTTAGCAAAATAGAGAAATATTATATTGTCAAAGAATTCAAACTCTCAGTAATTGTTGCAAACAAAATAAATCTAGGTTTATTAATTAATTTAAGTAAGTTTTTGTTAAAAAGTTTGTGATTTAATTTAAGAATCTCAGATCAGGTTATATAGAAAAATTGACCAATTTATAAATTGTTTATCTTAACAATGCTATTATTTTGCTGATATAATTCATTTCCCAAAACGAATTAGCTGAATGATAGTTATTGTCTAAGTTCGATGACTTGAAATTATATTAAATAACGAATGTAATAATTGATAATTTTAAAAATGTGCGTAATATTTATATTATTTATTTGATAATAGTTATTATCGAAATTCATTGAGTGACTAGAAAAGATTTTAAGCTTCTGACCTATGTCCTCTTTTTTCTGACTTTAACTGAACAATCAATCAAATATTGGCTCAGAAAAGTCTCATTTAAATAATTTCCCCAACTGACCATAAATTCTAGTTAAATATAACAGCTAAAATAATATATACAACCGGAAGCATCATAAGCAGTTTGGTCACCTCGTTTTTAAGAGTATACAATGAGTATTTAAAATGTACACAAAACACAAAAAAAATATATAAGTCACACCACAAAGGCAAGGGGAATTCTTGGTGATGATGAAAAGGGGGGAATGGCAGACATATGGCCACTTGGCAGCGTTGGAAAATAAGTGAAGGATATGCTAACAAGTCGAGCAAATCGCAGGACAGGCGAACAATTGTCAAATAACCACAGGACATGCACTTGAGCGCGTCTTGTGTGTGATTGAAACAGGATGTGTGGAAGAGTTACAAGGTGGATGATGAAGATGATGATTCGATGGTGGATAGTCTCCCCCGGTCCAGTTGCTTTGATCCTTGATTGGAGTTGGCTGGGCCACTCGAGGCGCAGCTGTGACACTGATTGATGAGCCGAGGGGCCAGCGATTTGAGTATCCATAAACAGCTTTGAGGATTCCGCATCAGCGATTGCTTTAATCGAATATCTTATGGATTGGAAGGGGTTGCGGCTCGCTGAAACCATGTAAATGGTGTCAACTGTGGGCACCATAAAAAATAATGACCAGCGGAGATAAAATATATTTTATGTTATTGCTCCACTTCGCCAATTTCAGCAGTAGCAGCAGCGGCAAACAATATTTACATTTTAAAAGTTCCAAATGTACCAGTTAAATGAAGCAGAAGCAAGATTGTCGCCCCGCCACACAAATGGTTCACATTTTATACATTTAATGGTGCAGGGAACTGCGGGGAGGGGCGGATTCAGCAGACGCTTGCAACAAAATCGAAAACAATGGTAGTCCAACAACAACTAAAAAAAAGGATAGACACGCCCCCACTCAGAACCGCCCTGGCAATCGAATTTGCACACTGGACACATTTTGTAAATTGATACATTGGACACTTCTTAGAGCTGGCAAAGAATTTGGCAATAAATCATAAATCAATACGAAACGCTGCCAGGCAAAGCGGCAATCGGAAGCGCCTCACTCATGTCCTCATGTCCACGTCCTGGGCATTGGCTAATGATGTCTTAAAAAACGATTTTGGGCCCAGGGTGGCCAAGAAAAAAAGTGGCAATGTCACAAAACGAGGGCAATTGATGTCCTCAGGTCAAACGCATTAACAAAATTGACATTTCAGCTGGCGAAACTCTTATATTTATGGTATATATATATATATTTATATATATAAATATATGTGAGTGTGTCTGCTTATGGGTATGTGTGTGTGTGTGTGTGTGTGTGCGGCTAGGAAATTGAATTTCCACGGCGCTAAGTGGAGACGGAGCAACAATATTCTAGCAAATCGGCTTTAAGTCATGAAAAATAATAGACAACCCCCGACGAGTAGTAAAAAGCAGATTGCGAGGCGCGTCAGCAGCCAGAAAAGATTGTGGAACACATGCTGTGCCGCATATGATGACTGACGAGGACGACGAAGAGGACTAGGACCAGGAGCAGGACGTGGAAGGGAAAGAAGACGACTTTGAGCGCTTATCAACTGGGAAACACGCATGGGATGTGAAGGGCGGCCAAAGCAACATGTGAAACTTTAAGTCTATATACTCGTATATATGTATATATATATATACAAATGTATATATACGTATATTCTGAGAGCATTTCCATAATTAGTCTAAAAGACACTAATCTGATAAATAAAAGTATGCTTTTAATTTAATTTTACTTACTGACAACTAAGCTTAATTGTCAAAAAGTGAAAATTGTTTCAAAATTAAATATGTCTACTTTTCTACATTTTTTCTCTTTTACCTTGGCTTTAGTCATTTGACTCTAATACAAGAAAGAGTATTCAAATAATTATTGATAAGACAATACCGTTTTTATGACGTTTTCACTTAACTATTTGCTGCAATACATTTTATTTTTAATTTTTAATTATTATTATTATTTTTCTATGACTATTACTATTACTATAAAACTTATTTAACGCTTATAAGCTAAAAATGCTTGCAAATCATTTAGAATGTGTTACTCCAAATAAAACTTACGCGGATTTACATTAAAACTATTCCAAACAATTGAAAAATGAGTTATTTGCAAAACAGAACAGTCCAGAAAATTAGTCTCTCATGTTTGATCAGCTGGGCTATTTATTGTGGGAATATATTTGTAGTTTTACTGGAAGCATTTTATAGATACATATTTCGTCAGCAGGATTATTACAAGTATAGCTCTTCCACCAACCATAATTGTTAAACTAATGGCAGAATCTTTGTAGGGTTGAGAATGTCAATTTTTTTCACAAATTTTAAATGCTTCTTACATATTGACATCATCATCATATATTAAATAGCTCCCATAGGAAAAGTCGGTTGGTCTTTTGGATTGATAATTAAATTTGGTGGATTACGCGTAAGTTAGATGTTCTTTCTTGTTAAGGATTCTGACGAAAACTACATTTATTTATTGTGCGTCGGAAGTCTATAAATAATAAGTTAATAATAAGCACAAAAATAGTTTAATTCCTCAATATCAAGGACAAGTTTCGCTCTGGGGATGCTCATCTTAAGCTCACATGGGGGTAGTGATAACAAATACCGGGGATTGGTCACGTGCAACTTAAAGACAAATATTTATTTCGGGGATCAGCTCATATCTGTATCACCAGGTATCTCGGAGTCCTCAACGGTGCGCGTGGCAGGTATGTAAACCTTGAAGGCAAACTTGGACTTGACAAAGGAGCCGGTGTTCAGCACCGTGCAGTCATGCTGAGTGCTGGCAAAGCTTTGGCATGAGTCACCCATCACAACGAGATCGGGCAGTGGATAGAGCCACAGTGCTGGATCGTAGTCCCAGTGCACGGGCATGGCAATGGGATGTATGGGCACCAGATGACCTTGGCAGACAAGCGTGCGCGCAAAGTGTTGCTCAATGTGTGTCGTGTCCGGCGGAAAGTGCAGCGTATTGCGACAGAACTTCGCCATCAAATCCAGACGGCAGACGACAATCTGCTGGGTGCAATACTGCAGCCGGCACGGATTTGTTGCCAGCTGGGTGCGTGGCCAGGCCTTGAGCAGTCCAGCAGCCAGACACTCGGGCAACGGAGCACGTGGGAAAATGTTGGGAGCTGTCGGATCCTCAGCGGAGGGCACCAAAATTAAATCGGTATGCTTCTTCAGCTGATCGCAGCCGGCAGCCAATGCACCCAGCGCATCCAAATGCTGACGCAGCTCATGATGATTCCGCGTGCTGGTTGTAAAGGCGCCCATCAGCACAATGGCCTGTGGCGGACAAGAATCGTACCCGACAAAGAGTTGGCGGAGTTTCTCCATCACAACAGGCAGATCCAAGCGCACATCGGAGAGGAACACGAGTGTTGCTTCCGTATTGGTGCGCTCCACTTCTTGCAGCCGGGGTGAGTATTTCAGCAGCTTTGCAGATTCTCCGCCCCAGGTGTTGCCTGTGCCGAAGAAGGCGCGGCTGCTGCTCGCCGGCTCAGCGGGCGGAAAGCCCAAACCATCAACTGCAAGAGATTTGGATAAAAATAAAGTTTAAGCATTTAAAAAAGATTTACCTTTTAAAATGCCATTTGCATAGCTGCCCTCGGCGAGCACAAAGCAACCCTCGCAGAAGAAGCCTGCATGATAGCGAGCACCGCTCAAATCAAGCTGCACACAACCCGTCGAATCCTCCACATAGAATTTGCCCTCCTTGAGCTGTGTCAGCAGACCCAAGATGACAGCCTCCTTCAGATTAGATGTGGCCAGCAAATTCTCCGCGAATTGCAATTTGAATTTCTTTGTCTGCACCTCGGAGGCGACGCCGTCTTGGATGACCGGCGGGGCAAACAAATCATGTCGCAGCGTCTTCTGCAACAGCATCGCATAGCGCTGCTGCAGATAGTCCGCTTTCATGCGGGGCTCGCTGAGCAGGCTACGAGGCTGTAAATCCCGCTCGAATTTCTTGATGCGCGAGTTGTAGCGAAAGCGGGGCACTGTGAACGCATCGATGAGTGCAAAGACAGTCTCGCCTTCGTCCAGGCCGACGCGATTCAACTCATTGATGGCCTTCTCTAGCGCTTCGCGCTCCACATGCGGCGTCGTCAGCTTCTGACCCTGCAGATTTTCCGTTATGACCGTCATCCATTTCTCGCGCTCGGCCGGCTCGAAGGGCAACAGCTGCTCGGCCAGATAGATGCTGTTCTCGGAGCGTATTAGGAAGCCGCTCAGCTTGAATGAATTTGTGATGCGTTTACGCAACTGCGTTAATTCGTCCATCGCCAGCAAAATTGCGTTAAATTTAACCATAAACACAACTTGTTGCGATTAATGTTTATGATTTTGGCGCCATTTGAACTAGTGAGCGAGCGAACCAATTCTGCACGCACTCTCCAACACTGTATAGATGTAGTGGTTCGTCGATTGCATAACAAAATTATCGCTATCGAAATTTGAAGTTGGAAAAGAAGCAATGCAGAATAAAATTCATTGCGGATTTGGTTTCTTTTCACTCTTGTGTTCATATTTATGTACGTATATATATTTATGTTTAATACTTGCTTACGATGTGTGTTCAAAAAGTATCGCGAATTTTGAATTTTCGGGCGTTACGTATAATCGAATTTCGATTTTTTTGTAGCGTTATGTTGGTACTCATGTCTCTCACTTATGCCGACAAGCTCGGCCATTTTGAATGTTCACTTAATTGTTGACAGCTGCTTTGCTTGCACGTATTTTGGATCGTCTTCGATTTTTACCTATTCAAAAAAATGGATCAAAGAACCTGTATCAAATTTTGTGTGAAAAACGGAATTAAGTGCGCGGATGCATTCCGAATGTTGATTGTGGCATACGGAGAAGCTACCTTGGACCGAAGCAACGTTTATCGGTGGTACAAAATGTTCTCAGAAGGCCGAGAAGATGTGAACGACGAAGAGCGTGCCGGACGCCCGAGCACTTCAACAACAGACGAAAAAATTAATGGAGTGGACAAAATGGTATTGGCCAATCGTCGAATATCCGTTAGAGAAGTTGCTGAGGAGCTAGACATATCCGTTGGCTCATGCCATTCGATTCTTATCAATGATTTGGGCATGAGACGGGTCGCCGCGAAATTCGTACCAAAATTGCTCAATTGCGACCAAAAACAGCATCGCATGAACATTGCTAATGAGATGTTGGACTCTGTCCGCGACGACCCAAATTTGCTGCAGAGGGTCATAACTGGTGACGAATCGTGGGTTTATGGTTACGACGTGGAATCATCTCAATGGAAGCTGCCGCACGAACCAAGACCGAAAAAAGCTCGCCAAGTTCGGTCGAATGTGAAAGTTTTGCTGACAGTTTACTTCGATTGCAGGGGCGTGGTGCATCATGAGTTCTTGCCACAGGGTAGAACGGTCAATAAGGAATATTACCTGCAAGTTATGCGCAATTTGCGCGAAGCAATCCGCCAGAAACGCCCGGATTTGTGGAAGAACAAAAATTGGCTTTTGCACCACGATAACGCCCCTGCTCACACATCGTTGCTTGTGCGCGACTTTTTGGCCAAAAACAACACACTAATGATGCCGCAGCCACCGTATTCCCCAGATCTGGCCCCCTGTGACTTTTTCTTGTTCCCTAAACTGAAGAGGCCCATGAAAGGACGACGTTACGCTACGCTTGACGAGATAAAGACGGGATCGAAGGATGAGCTGAACAAGATAAAAAAAAAAGATTTTTTGAAGTGCTTCGAAGATTGGAAAAACCGTTGGCGCAAGTGTGTAATATCTCATGGGGATTACTTTGAAGGGGACAAAATAGATATTCAGGAATAAATAAATAATATCTGAAAAAACACAAAATTCGCGATACTTTTTGAACACATCTCGTATAAATAAGAAAACGCTAAAAATATATACAACTTTGAATTTTTTTATTTAAATGCATAATATCCTGATGCATCAATAAATATAATCATTTTGTATGTTTTACTACACGGAATACAAATTAAATTTTGTATAATAGTTGATAATTTTAAAGTCAGAGATAACAATTTCAAAAGAATCAACCGTCAGAAGATTCTGTTTGTGGATTTGACTCCCAAATACGTAGTTGAATTGTAAATGATTCACATTGCGTATAACAATAAACACATTTGTAGATCTATCACTTTTTTTTTAAAAAACTTCGTTTACCGTTAAAAAAAAAATGCAACACAGAATGTGGATCGTTTCACTGGCAGTTTTCCAGTTGACTGGCTGCTAATTGCTGCACACATTGCACGATTATTTTGTAGACAATATTTGCAGTTTGTGCCGTGTTGAAGGGCTTATCAATGCACGGAACATGAACGAATAAAGTCCGCTTGCTGTCCACATCCAGGGACTTCAGATAGATGTAACCGCAGAGGAAGCCGCCAACATTTTTGGACGCCTTCGTCGCCGATAAACTCTTATCACCCGTTGAACGAGCTGGCGCCACGCACTCCTCGCATTTTGCATTTACAGCCTCCACAATCTTATCAACGTTGAGTCCACAGCGCAAAACATTCGCATTGCCATTGTTTGGTAAACAGCAGGTGCCTTTGCTCAAGAGTTGGCCAGCATTATCGGGTCGACGAAACTGATGATTATAAGCGAGTTTCTCCACATAGACGCACTTGGCAACGCCTGAGACGCCGACATGCACCACCAGCTGTGGTAAATACATCAAATATGGATATTATGAATGATGTCAGCGCTGCTAAATTAAATCGAGTTTGCTTACCTCTGGCTGTAGCTGCCAAATTTCTGTGACTGCCTCATCTACTGCCGTATATTCCACGGGCACCATTCTCTTCTCCAACTGGTACTCATTTCCCTCGTGGCTCAGCTGATCAGGCAGCAATTTGACAGCCTCCCAGCTGGCATTGAGCTCTTCATGGCCCAGAAATGGACCAAATCCAGTGACAATAATCAGTTTACGCTCCGCTGACGACATGATGAGAACTGCCGCCCACCATAATTAAAGCGTATTTCGCATTTATTTGTTTGTGTGTGTGCACCTTCGACAGTGTTGATAAATACACCTGAATAAAAGATAGTACGCTGATTACATAGACTAGAGAGCACATAGTACATTTATGCAATTTATGCATGTGGAAGCCTTTAAATAACTTTTCAAAGACCCATTAATTATAGTGGTGCTTACATATATTTGCAGCTAAGATAGTTCAAACGGTTATTTTTGATTGGCACCACAAGCGTCAGGGCTGCACAGATACATTGGCTAGTGTTGTGAAACTTTCACTTGCGTTATAAAAACAGTTCTGTCTTAATAGTGTTTCGCCTGCCCTGCTAAGGCGCAAATACACAAAGAATTTCCAGACAAGTGATTCAATGTTAAAATCAAATTTCTGTACAAACTAAAACTAACAATCCAAGTATGTTGAACTGAAAAGGAAAACATAAAAAATAAAGACACACATTACATTCCGCGAGTGCAAAGTGCACGAAAAATACAACAAATAAATCGTCGCAAAGTCAAGCCAAGCATTAATCGAAATCAATAAACATTTCTCTTCACGTTACACAAATAAAGCATAAAAAATTGTACGAAGGTAATATATAAGTATTTGGTGGGATATTAAGCTAATCTAATCTAAAACTGGCTAAAGTCAGCTACGTGGCTCATACAAAAACCCACACACACAAAATTACACACAGAGACACATTTGAACTTTGTACACATTAATAATTTATTCACATTTTGTATTATTGCAGTTCGTGGAAGGCGCGAAAGGAATTGGAGAAGTTGGTGGCAACTGTTGGAGCAGCTGCTGAATTTCCCAAGAGAGGGTGGAGCCTTAAGAGTGGACTGTGGTGGTGCGAGGAGCAACAAAGAGAGAATTCATCATGTTGTCGCGCGTGCAAGATTTTCTGTCACGCCATCGACGTAAATTGATTGTAACCGGAGTCCTGGTGGGTGGTACCATCTATGCGGCACGCTATGCCCAGCGTAAGCTGGTGGAGTACCAGGAGCGGCAGGCACGCGAGTTCTTTGAGCGAACACGACGCGTGCATCACTTTGAGTCGACGGAGCGCACCTGCAACCAGGTGATACTCGGCATGGGCGAGGAGATGTGCCAAGCGGTGTTGGCCGAGTGCAGCACGGACGAGCTGCTCGAGCAGCTGCGCCAGAACCCGGCCAACAAGTTGGAGCTGTGGGAGCAAATGAAAATTGTGTCGTTCACGCGACTGGCGACATTTGTGTATGCCTCTTCCATGCTGGTGGTTGCGCTGCGCGTCCAGCTCAATCTCCTTGGCGGCTATATCTATCGGGACATTATGACGGAGCAGCGGCAAATCACCGATGAACTGAAGCAGCAGTACTTGTCACTTATCCGCCACTTCATCACGTTCGATGGCATCCGGGATCTGGCCCGTTTCATACGCACCCAGGTGGTTGAGGTGCTGAAGTCGATGCCGTTGACACGTCAATTGACTTTGGCCGATACGGAGCAGATATTCTGGTCACTGCAGATGGCCATCAATGAAGACACACGACACGATCCCAATGCGCAGATGAGCAAGTATCTGTTGCCGGATCAAACACGGCTGCAGCAGAGATCCGATTGCTCGCCGCTACTGCAACAGATGTACAACGAGACGCTCGATCTGCTGGAGAGCGAGGAGTGCATTGGTGTCTGTGCGCACAACGTGAGTCGCGGCTTTGTGCTTAGCTGCGATGCCATTGCCGAGTCTATGGGGCAGACCTTACAGCATCTGGCGCCTGGCGAGCTGCAGAATCAACAGCCACTAGGCAGCTCCAGCAGTAAACCGAGCAACAATAACAATATATTAAATATTAATACAGTGCTGCTGGCACTGGCCAAATTGATACCCATCGTGAGTGGACTCACCTCGCATGGCTACGATACCGCCGCGAGGCCACAAAATCTGCCCACCCAGCTGCTCAGCTTCTACGTGGTATCAGAGAAGACGAAACTGTTGGGCGCCAATGTTTACGAGACCTTCAGCTCTGGCTAAGCGGAGCAATCCTAATTGTAAATTGTGCTAAGCTAAGAATATACTATATAGACGTACATATATATATGAACAGATCTGATCTTTTACGTGCATGTGTTTGTAAGTCGTAGCTAAGTTAAGGAAAATTAAATGCAAAGGGATTAGCTTAAGGCAACCAAAATTTAACCAAACATTCGAAACAACAGCAACACGAGAAGGCCTTTAAAAAATATATGTGTATGGAAAAGTATTGAAGAACGAGTTTTTGTAATAAATCGAAACAAATTATAAGCAAGCAAATCTGTTAAACTTGAAAACACATTTATTAAATACATCAAATGCGGAAGCGGGAAGTTTTTATTCCTTCATTTAGCACGGACACACACCCAAAATTTGCCACTTACAATGGGGTGGCAAATGGGAAAAAATCCCACCCTATCGTTGATAAGGCGAGCGGTCGGCGACATCTGTCGACGTCGCTGCCGCCGCATCGTTTGTTTATATGATTGCTCTCTTTTCTCTCTTCGCTACGCTCTCTCTCAATGAGTGCTGGCAGCGCATGCGGTTTTGATGCTAAACAAATTGCAAGATAGCTGCACACACACACAAATAGTAAGGTATCTTTTAGGCGCAGCGATAAGCAATCGAATGTTGTGCTTATTAATTATGCTCATAAATAAATGTGAATGGAACAAATTTGATGGCGAGTATTTTTTTCGCCTAACAGCTTGCAAAAGTTGCGGCATGCCAAATCTTTGTCCGCTCTCTCTCACTCAGTGTTGGGTATCTAACCCTCTCTGTGTCTCTGGCTCTCTCTCAGTTATTGCGGCTACTGCTGCTACTGCCCAGCTGTCTGGCTAGAGTCTAATTATTATATACATCGGCAGCGCAGTTGCAAAAGTTACGTGAAAACGTAAAGGACAAAAAGACGCGCCTTCCTCCACTGCTTGCTGTCTGCGCGTGTGTTTGTGTGTGTGTCTGCATTGTGTGTGCAGGAAGAAAAACAACATCATAAAATGTGCAGGGCATGCAAAATATGTTTAAAATAAACAAATATCGAGTCTGCTTTTAAGCAGTCATACATAACAACAGTCGCAACAGCAGCAACATCATCAAAAATCAACATCCAATATTTGTGTAAGTTGAAATTTGCAAATGTATGAATTTTGTGAAGTGTTAATGTTGATGCCCTTTGAGGTTAAAGGAGTCTTTAGCCCAATGCTTGAACAACGCTATTATTGATTAAGACAACTCAGGCACACATGACGCAGACAGACAGACATTTGCGTGCCTTATTATTAGCTCCAAAGGTTAAAAGGGTGAGTTAGGGGGTGTCTATATATGTGACACGACACCCTAACAAAACTCGCAATGCAAACCGATAACCTATGCGTAGACACACATACATGTGTGTGTGTGTGTATGTGAATCTAAAAAAAATATGTAGTTTTATTATTAACAATAGCAGAGCCAGCCATGAAACTAACAATCCTAAAAAACATTCCAACTCCTGGACTAACTCAGTTATTTGGGCCCATAGACTTTCTAAAAGTGAGCAAGTCAAGTGTGACAACGTGCAAAGCATAGACAACAATGGGGCATACTCCCTACAAGCAGCCCAAGCACCCCTAGACCCCTACAATATTTATGAAAACAATGCATGCAAGCCAAGAGTTGGCCGTCTACTCGTATATAGGCATATTGACATACTAAATGCGAAGGATCAAGTAGCTTGACTATGGGCCACGCACACTACAGCTATTTATATAAATATATACGTATATTCACTTATGACTTGGAGGTGCTTCACATGTTTCTATATGGTTTTTGGTTTTGGTTTCTCTAATTGGCGACTTTCTTGTTGTTAACAGACCTCAAGGCAATTAGGAATGTATTGCTATTTAAGTAGCTTATTGGAATGTGATTCTAGCATGCATTCATTAGCTTTCTTTAATGAATGATATATTTTCCATATATTCCTAAACAGTGTATTGGAATTGACAATAAGTTGTTATTTATCAAAAAGGATTTTGCAGGCAAAAGAAAAACTGACTAGTATCAGTGACCTATTATTTGTATTGTTATTATTGATTTATAGTAATATTAATTTAGAGATGTTCGCTCTTTTATGATTTCTGTTTTGTTGCTCAATTTTACTGGCGCGCAACTCTTTCCACAAGTGACTTGCTTTAAGCGATAATAAAATGTCGACATATGCTTTAATTAAAAATATAAGTCAATACTCAAGGTTTTTCTTGTACTTTTTACAAACTGATAAAAATAATCAATTACCAGCTAGTACAAAGGGAAAGATAACAGAACGTCTTTTTTGCAACATTTGTGTGTCTCTTATTATGAAGCGTTCGCCGATTACAGTTCGACTATGTATTTTTATCAAATGATTGGAAATATTAATTTCTTCAAACAGTTCGAGCTAAGAACCACCAAAATTATTGGCCTTTTGATATGGTAGACTTATACAATTAATTTGCCGAGTTGGAAATGATAGAAAAACCCAATCAATAATAACTACTGAAAGTCCAAAGGACACTTTCAATATTCAAGCACATATATTTTCATCCACCACTAGAAAACAGGAATTACCCCAAGTCAATCAAACACACACAAACAAAGAAAATGTATGTGTGTGTGTGTGTTCGGTGGTCTCTATCCTTACGCTGCTTTGTATGCCTCTAAAGTCCTAGTTTTGCAACCTGAATGAATGGCTATAACTGCATTTTTTATGAGAGTGAAGTTGGTTGGCAGACCGATGCCTTCTTTCGGAGACTGGGAGTGGGCTTGGGTTTCATTCGTCGTCTGTTTGGCTTGTCAAAAACGTCAAAATGTGCGATAGACAGGAAGACCCCCCCCCCCCCTTCCCCACACACCATCTGCCCCAGAAACTAGCGCGTGGTTACTTAAGAGTCCTGCCGCAACAACAACAACAGCAACCACCCACCCTACCACTCTGACAACCGACCAACTGCACGCTCAATGTTGCAACCGCAGGGTGGAGCATAAAGTAAACCTCAAAAGAATATCTAAAATTGTGCCACAAATGACGTTTGATAGATGGTTGTGGGTTGTGCACGGACTTGTCCCAAGTTGGTCGCAGCTTGGTGCATGCCTCGGCTGATTAGTTGAATGCCTCCGTTTGTCAATACGTTTAATGATGCTGACTAAGCTGCCCTCATCCGGTTGCATGCTTAACGCTCGACTGTATTTAGATGCCCCGCGGTGGCAGCTCATAAACTTATTCCTATAGCTTGCTCTGATTTCTATCTAGCTGTACTCCCTTTTTATTGCGTATACGTCCCGTTGTTTTATTTGGCACATCTCCTCGAGGCAGCCGCTACTGAAACCGGCAAAGAAAATATAAGCAAACAGTTCTATATATATGGATGCAAGTCATAGAACATGAAATGTGGCGTATAGACTAATGACTTAACGACTGATTGCTGTCATTGTGTTTCGTAGGTGGAGTATGACTCTAAAAGTAAATGACTTTTTAAATAGTTCAGCTGCAGTCATTATTTAAACTAACTGAAATGTTGTCAATACAGCAGTTGTGCTGCATTTAGATGGTATGTTAATCGTCTGAGTCTAGTGGGAAGTTTGTGCGCTATCTTCATGCATAACTGATTACGCTTAGCACGGTTCTGTTTCTGTGTCATTTGGAAAACAACCATTGACTTATTTCAGGTATTCTCAATGTGATATTATTTTTTCTTTAGTTCCATATTCATAACTGCAGTGCACCTATCTTTATCTATTTCTATTAGACTTCTAAAAGTATTTACTTTAGTTATCACAAAGCTATCAGCAGTTAACAATTTTGCGTATTTTTTGGGTTTCCCCAAACATTTTACATAATACCCCTTGATTTATTTATAATGAACTTTATTAATTTTAATTTTTACTTCATTTTTAATTATGGTTAATTTCTCGCTTTTCATTTCAAATTGAATTTTAAACTGCTATTCTTAAAACACACAACTGTGGTCTACTTTTAGTTTAAAAAAACTAAGTAAATAATAAAAACTTGCACATTTGTTTGTTTTCACGGGTGCTTTAAGCATTTCAACATACACATTGCATTCATAGTACTTTCATTCACAGTACTTTGCCCAGCTGTATGAAAGCTGCCAATGTCTTAAAATTACCAATGCAAATACAAATATGTCAGCTTTATCAACTTTATCTAAAACGCCCCAAGTCACATTTGGCAATGTGTCATAATTCTGCAGATAACATATAGCAATAAAGTTGATGAAGCGCCACAATGCCACGACTGCGATTACGAGTAGATATCGACTCAAATTCGGTTTCAGTTTGGTCTCAAAGAGCAGTTGTTCATGTGAAAGCAACCGAACAGCAAGCACCATACGACAAAAATAGATCACGGTGACAATACTCGATTCGCAGCTCGAACAATTTCGTACTTAGGTAATAATACAGATAATTAACATTGGTAATTGGTTTGTTGTTGCTATTCCAATCTACTTGATCTCCATAAATATCTATAATGTACTATCCGCATAGCTATTGGTTTGCCAATGTTTAAAGTTTGGAAACATTTTACAGCAAAATGCCCAAGTTAAGTGGCTAAGTCGGTGGCCAGCTCCAAAACGCTATAAACATATAAAGTGACCTTAATCACGCAAAACAACGTTACGGATAGCAGACACAGAGACGGAACCGGAGTAGAACGGACCTGGATTCAGAATGCGACGACCAAAAATATCGCTGAAAAAGTATTTCTATTTTACATTGATTTGTGCGCTGCTGCTGATTTTTGGCTTTAATCTCAAGTAAGTTGCATCGCATTGATTTCCCTTATTCCTTATCTAATCAACTTACCACATTCCACCACAGAGAGTACGAGATATGGAAATCGAACAGGGAGCCGCGATCCATTTTGTCGGTTACCCAACAGCAGCAGCAGCAGCAGCGGCAACATGAGGCAATAAATGAGATGAAAGGCTTGATAGTTTGGGAAACCACCTCAACATACGAGTCAGCGCCGCCAGCTTCGCCCGTGCCGGCGTCCGACCAGGATCAGCAACTGCAGGAGTTAGACGCAGAGGAGGAGGGAGCAGCGGGAGATAGGCGTGCACAGACATCGGCTACAGCTAAGCCCTGGTTCTTTCGGAATGGTGAATACTATCCGAAGCCGGCGAAGACATTTAGCAATCGCAAGGCAAGGAAACTGCATGCACCGCGACTGTTTCCACAGGAGGATCAGCACAGCGATCGTGTTGTCAACCAGCTGATGTATGTGCCGCACAATTACGAGCAGATCAAGGCGAGTGGCAAGCTGAAAACCATCTTGCTGTATAACGGCCTGGGGCCGTGGAATGTGAAAAAGGGTCGCGAGATTTTCCTCCGCTCCAAGTGCCCGGTGGACACCTGTGAGCTGACTGCCAATCGCGATCTGGCCAGCGTGGCCGACATGATACTCTACAAGGACACTTACATACCCACAGGGATTCGCCGGCCCAACAACCACAAGCAGGTCAACATGATGTACTATCTGGAATGTCCATATCACACGCAAAACGTCAAAGTGCCGGATGCCATCAACTGGACGGCAACCTATAGGTAAAAAAGTCGACTATTAAACTTGGCACTTGCATAATTTGGTTTATTTTCCTTGCATTTCAGACGTGACAGCACTGTGATGGCGCCCTATGAGAAATGGCAGTACTACGACAATAAGGTGCAGCAGCAGGAACAGGATCACAATTATGCCCTCAACAAGACGAAAAAGGTTGCCTGGTTTGTGTCCAATTGCGGGGCACGCAACGGCCGACTGCAGTACGCACACGAGCTACAAAAGCACATTGAGGTAAGAATTGCAATTGCGTTTCAAACACCCTTCCAACTTTGCAAGTGAGTGCTAAATAAGGAAACTTCCTTGGCTGAGTAGTTAGTCGAGTAGCTCAACTCTAGTTAGTCCGCCACAAATGTTTACTATTTGCGTTGAGTTTATGTTTTGTTTTGTGTACCCATACGGACATATTCGAAATACATATATATATATATATATATATGTATATATATATATACATATATATATATATATATTATTGATAGCAAGACAAGCTTTCTGACCTGCCTCTAGAATAGTCTATTTGTTGTGAAACTAAGTGGCTTATCTTGGCATAAGTTCATTTTTATTTTACTGGCTGGGCTGGGCTAGGCTGGGGCTGAATTGTAGTTTTTTTTTCTAATGGCTCATTCACAATATGGTTCATTAACCGCAATATCCACACCGTGTTGTAAAAGCTGCAAAAATATCTTATATTTACTACTCTAATTTGTAAGGATATTTTTAATCTCTAAACGATAAGTACATAAAAAGCCATAAAAAAACGCTGCATCTTTTAATAAATATATATATAAATTTCTTAAAGATATGTGGGAATTTTCGAACTCTGAATTCTTTTGTGTTTTCATATTTTGTAATCGAAATTTAATAAACAGCTTATCGGAAATTGTGAAAACACAGATACAATTCAGCCCCATAATAACCCATCACATTTTGGCTGTTGCAAATTAATTTCAGATTATAGTTAATAACAAATTGATTTTAAATTATTGTGTTAAAGGAAAAACTCTTTTGTTTTCCAAAATAGTTCACGCAAATCGCCAATAACAAGTTTGACTACGCTTATTTTACATTTAGCAACAATTTTAATATATAAAATGAATAACCGTGTCATATACGAGTAGCTCATATAGGAAACAAGTTAAGTTAAAAAACAATTAAGTTGCTTGTATAAACAATATCGTCTGGTTTTTTTTTATTTTCAATTTTTGTACTATCAATAGAAAGCTTTGATGAAAAGCACTTAATCGCGTGTTGTGGGTGTTGTTTTCTCTTCCCGGTAATATTTGATAAGACACACGTTGCATAGCTACATGCGGCTTTAATTTAGTTCGTTTCCGTTGCAAATTCAAATGGGAATTGTATATCTTATCATTTGACTTGCTTTCCAGATAATTGCATATCATTCTCACAAATACTTCTTTTTGCCAGGTGGATATTTATGGGGGATGTGGCAATTACAAATGCCCTCGAAGCACTGCTGATAGATGCTTCGATATACTGGACAATGATTACAAGTTCTATTTGGCATTCGAGAACTCCAATTGCCGGGATTACATAACGGAGAAGTTTTTTGTGAATGCACTGAATCGCAAGGTGTTGCCAATCGTAATGGGCGCTCGGCCCGAGGACTACGAGGTGAGTGCTCCACGTCGCTCTTACATCCACGTCGATGAGTTTGCCTCACCCAAAGAGCTGGCCGAGTATCTGCACATACTCGACAAGGATGACGAGCTGTACAACTCGTATTTCAAGTGGAAGGGCACCGGTGAGTTCATTAACACATACTTCTGGTGTCGTGTCTGCTCCACGCTGCACAACGAGGATCAGCTGCGTAAGTCGTCCTGGTACCATGATGTGAATGATTGGTGGCGCGGTGCTGGCATTTGCACCTCGGGATCGTGGCGCAACTTTAAGGCGCGCATGGATGTGATAAGCGATGATTGAGATGGGGTCGTTGTCCAAATAGTGGACGGCGCCGGTGTCATTACGTAATCAAAATCCAATATGTGTGGCTAAATTGTTGTTGTTTTTAGTAGGTATGTTTGTACTATGTGTAAAAATTTCCCTATTCGCTTTTATCGAAGCACTCCGGGCCCGGGACCCGAAGTTAAAATACTACTTGTTTTCTAGCTAGAACTAAGTGCAACTAATCGCTTCTAGGATATACACATTTTACTGGCGTACTATTTAAATATTAAGCATGAGCAAATCGAATATCAAACGAGCATGGGGCAAAACAACAAACAGAAAAAACTCGGTTTAAACATGTTCCTTCCAGGATTGAAAGAACCGCTTATCGAATGTTCAATACGAAGACAGAGCGCATAGAAACTAGCCTATAGACTAAAGATCCCAAGAAGATCATTGTAACATATACAATACCAAATAAATAAGATAAATTAGTCTAGTTATACAAATTATATGTACTTATATATAAAAAGAAATTTATATTTTAGTTGTTCAAACAGCAAGTCCAATATAGAGCATAGACAAAAGACCGAATGGACACTCACATAAAAACACTCACACCCATAAATGTTCAGTAGCTTAAACAGGTATTTACTGCAGACATATAAACAAGTACATTCATACATTAGCCACATATAATTATAAATCATTTTGTAAGCAATAGTTTTGTAAGCAACAAAGTTAGCATATTTTCATTTCGTCTGCTCAACGAGTTTTGATTTAAATAGCTATTCTTTTTGTTGCATTAACTTAATACATGATATTACATAATACACAATATTACATGCTGCAGAGGCAAACGCACAAAGTCACGCAATACTCAGCCTTGTCTGACCTTTATTCTCGTGGTAAGCTTCATTGCTGCAACACTCAAAGATACATTCCTATTTTTATACACTTGCTAATTTGAATACTTAGCCATGATCGTCACCCTTGTTCAGTTGCCGCTTTCAACCTAAGTCAGTGTTAAAATCGTGCCATTAAATAATTATATGTGTACCACTTATTTATTACGTGCATACATAGCTGTATATGATAGAGTATTTAATCTTCGAATAATAGCTTTGCTGACTTACTTACTTCGTGTACAACAATGTGTACTTAACTATCATTTGGTCTTTGTATTTTCAGTAATGTGTGTAATTGTTAATTTTAGTTGTGAATTGAACTGTGTGTTTTACAATCTTTAGCAATATTTATTCGATAACATTTTATTTATAAGCATTTAGTAATATCATAAATGTGTATTTTGATTGTGAATTAAATTATTTTTAATTTTTACTGTGATAAAACAAATAAAAAAAAATAAACAATGGCAAAAAACAAAATACAACAAATGGCAACATTTCGAATCGTTTTTGGATAACTTAAATTTTAAAAGAGAATACTGTATATAATTAAACAATCTATTTTCATAATTCAGAGTAACGTATACGTAAGATATTTTAAGCATTTTAGTTAACGCAACAAGCTGTGCAAACATTTAAACAAAGAAAAAATTAAGTTGTTTGTTGTTATTCTGAGGTCCACTTATAAATGTCATCATGTCGAACGATACTTTATGGATAATACCACTGATTTGTTGCTCAAACATGGCACATTTTCAGCTGTTGCAACAGATCCTTTAAGTTACTTAACTTGTCTTGCTTTGACTTCGGTTCTCCCACCGATGCTGCCACAATTTTGGCAGTTATTTTGCGCTGCAGAGCAATGGCCTCCACTTTCTTAGATAGCTTTAAGAAGTTTCAGAAGAGCACGAGTTGTAGATCAAATATAAACTGTAAAGTCAATGCAAAACTTACCTCGTAGGCACGTTTGATAATGCCGTGGGACATGCCAGCCAATTTGGCTGCATTGAAGCCGTACGACTTGGGGCATGCGCCCGCTGTGTATTTGTATAGGAAGGTGACCGTCTCCTGTGTGGGATCTGTGTTGTCCTCATTCTCAACCATGCAGGCCATATGACCCAGCGTGATCCTCTTATCCATGTGAAAGAAGTCAATCAGATTGTGGTAATGCGTGGAGAATAAAGTGCGGCATTTTAAGCTGGCCAAAAAGTTGACTACAGATGCGGCAATAGCCGTGCCATCGTAAGTGGCCGTGCCACGTCCTAGCTCATCGAGTAGCACCAGCGAATTCGACGTGGCATGCTTCAATATGAGCGACGTTTCATTTAGCTCCACCAAGAAGGTGCTGTGTCCGGCTAGTATATCATCCTGTGCCCCAAGCCGCGTAAAAATGCGATCCACAAGCGACATGCGGCAAGCGGCAGCAGGTATGTGAGCACCCTGACAAGGTGAACAGAACAAGGTTTCCACGGATATTTCATAATTTCACATTTCATTCCACTTACAATTTGTGCCATGATAGTCAGCAAACCCAGCTGGCGCATCAGCGTGCTCTTGCCGCCCATATTTGGGCCAGTTAGCAAGGAGAGGGGTGCCTCCGATTCAGTGCCCAGCTGCAGCCCATTTGGTATGAAAGTGGATGGATTCACACACGGATGATAGCCCTCCTCCAGCTCAATGAAGGGCTGTGCCTGTGCCGAGACCAGCTCGGGCACACAGATGACCAACTGCTGGCGTGCATACTCCGCTAGGGCGGCGAGCACATCCAGCATGGCCACACAATCGATGCACTGCTTCCATTGCTCATAGTGATTAGAGAACTTCTCAAAGAGGCGACGAGCTAAATCCTTGAGCACTGCATTACGCACCTCCTCCGCCTGCTGCATGTCCTTCAGCAGCGCCTTTGTCTCTGCTGTGGTGTAGCGACGTGCGGGCTTTTTGCCCCTCACCTGCCCCTCCAGCGCATATGACTTGTTCACTTTGTGCACATGCGTCTCAGGCACCTCCAGCTGATAGCGCTTCTTGTCCGAGCCAAAGTAAATGACACGACAGCCAAAGTGACGCTCCTGCTCCGTTAGATAAGTCTTCAGCCGTTGCTCAACGTTAGCAATGCTCTGCTGCACCTCATCGTAGTCAGAGTCAACGCCAGGCTGAGGTGCAACGACGCCTGTTTTGTCAGCTGCCTCATGATCGAAGGCATGCTGAAAGAACTTCAGCTGCTTGCTGAGATCGGGAAAACTGCCTCCATCGGTTTGCAACTGCGTCAAGCGTTGCAACAGCGATGTGTCACAGTCCTTAAACATAAGCGGCAATTGAGTCAATGCTCCAAATCCTTTAAGTATGCTCATGAAACTGCGCAGCTTCTGTTTGTTGTACAGCTTCTCTTCGAAGAAAATGGCCCTTGAATCCGGATGATCTGCTTGGGCCACACGCTTGTTGCCAAACAGATGAATCTGAGCCAAATGCCGCTCAAAATCGGGCATGGGCGCCAGCAAAGCTCGCAGCTGCTGCAGCTCGTCGGGCTTGCTGAGAAGCTCACCAATCGCCTGCTGTCGCTCGCGAAGAACTGTTAAATCGCAGCTGGGCGCACAGAGCCAATGATGCAGCAGTCGTTTGCCAAACTTGGTGCAGCAATTATCCAGCGTTGACAGCAGCGAATGCTCCTCACCAACAATGCGCAAATTGGACAATGTGGTCGCATCTAGCACCATGTGTGAACGGCGCAACGTAGAAGCCAGCGCTGCTGAGATATTTTCCGGCTGCAGCTGATCGGGCGGCACATACAACTGATAACGGGCCATTGGCAACACCTTGGGCTCCAGCTTACACTTGGCTATGTAGTGAATGCACTGACCAAGCGCCTTGAGTGCTAGCTTGTAGGGATCGGCGGGCGTAAGGCCCAAGTGATCTATATCCGATTGCATGCTGCGCAACACCAACGGCCAGTTGTCCTCGGCCGGCCCACTGCCAGCATAGTAGCGTTCCGCTAGCAACTTGAGTGTCTTCTCAGCGCTGCAAAGCTGTGTGCCAGTGGCTGGCACCTGCTCCTTGAGAATGCCGCCTAGCACTGTGCGCATAATTTGTTGGGTGCGCGCACTGAGTGCTGATTTTTCATGCAGTAACTAAGGGTAATGTTAATAATGGATAAGGATAATAATAATAATAACTGGTAAGAACTGCAAAACCAAAACTCACCAGGACGGGCATGTGATGAGAGAGCAGCGTCAATAGGCGAGAGCAGCTTTTGTCATCATCGAATTCGCCCATATGGAAGTCACCAATGGAGGTGTCTATAAAACAGATGCCATATTTGCTCCAGGTGCCCTCATCCTGTTCGACTATGGCCAGCATATAATTGGGCTGATGATTGGGCCCAATGGCGCACTGGGAGCCAAACACTTGCGTGCCCCTATCTGTAATCTGGCAGATTTCACGGGCAACAACCTTATCGAATTTCGTTGGCTTGATCAGTTTGCAGCGCTCCGTCATCATGTCGGGCGTCTCAGTTTGCTCCACGCGAGCCACCTGGGCAAGAGATTTGTTTTACAACTTTGCAATTAGAGCTGTTGTCTTTATACTTACCTTATATCCCCTGTCTATCAATATGGTGGACATCTTGTCGAAGGAGATCTCTGGGAAGCCGGAGTGCGCGAATTCACCGCGCATGTAGGTGAAACCCAGCTCTTTGACACCCACATCGGCATCGCTATGATACAACTCATAGAACTTGCCCACCTTGAAGAAGAGCACACAATCGTAGTTGTCCGACTTGAGGATCCACCACTGACGCACGCCCGGCGACAGCGAATTGAGAAACTTCTCTGGCACATGCAGTGTGCTCTTATCGTATTCGGGATGATCGGGTCGTCTGCCAGCCTTATCCTTAATCTTGTCAGGCTGAAGGAATTCCAGTTTTTGATGTGGCCACACAACAGGCTCATCCAGATTCGACGATGTTGTGGTCACAATCTCATCGTAGGCGGCATCCTGTTTGGCATTGCTCTGCAGCTGCTGCAGCTTCTCCATGAATGTGCCACCTGCAGCCAAAACAGTTGCATCCGTTTTGGTTTTCTTGCTAAGAGGCTCATTGTTATTATTGTTGTTGTTGTTATTGTTGTGGTTTTTGGCGGACTTCGTTCGACGCTTCTTTGGCGTGGGATCCTCCTCTGATTCGAGTTCACTTGACTCAACTTCATCATCGCCACTGTCGCTATCCTCGCTGACAGCAGCCTCCTTGCTATGATCCGGCTCAAACTCGGAGCCATCATCGGAAAAGTCCTCCTCCGATTTGGATTCATATTCCTCCTCTTCGCTCTCCGATTCGGGCAAAATAATGCGCTTACGCTTAAGTTTCCCAATCTCCTCCTCCTCCTCACTGTCTAACCCATTAGCACCTGCGCTGGGTGAAATTGACAACTTGCGTTTGGCAGCTGGCTTCGATTCCTTTTGCCCATCCTTCCCATTTCCATTCCGTTGATTTTCCTTTTGCGACTCGTTCGCTCTGTTCGGTGTAAGTTTGTTTTTGTCAACTGCCGGCGACTTGGCAAAGTAATTGAACAAAGTGTTCTTGGGAGTGCCGCCAGCACTAGTATTCAATTTCTTGGACATTACTCAAGTGTCCAAACTGGCTTCCAAATCGCGAATGACGCTAAAAATCTGCGCCAAAATCGAGCGGCAAATGTTACCAGGGCTCTAACATAACTATAACAGGGCACACAGCAATGATACTCTTGATTGAGACAGTGTGGCAACGCCCAAACACAACAGCTGTTTTGAGAAGCTTGTAGCAACTTAAACGTTTTGTTTACAACAAATAGCCCGAAAAGAATAATAAACTCAAGTGCAAATATGTCTTTAGCGGATGAGCTACTTGCAGATCTGGAGGAGGACAATGACAATGACATCGATGATGCGGAAATGGCCGATGCAGACGATGTGGAGCAGGCAACACTCACCGAGGAGCTTGCTGAAAAGTTGCTGAAGCCAACGCCAAATCTGATGGAGGTCGATGTTTCCGTCCAATCTGTGCGAGAGTTGTGCAAGCTGCGCGATTCAGATCGCTTGCAGAACACTCTCAAGCAGATTGAGCATTATGCGAGTAGGCAGCGCACCGCTGCCGAAATGCTTGGCAGTGTGGAATCCGATCCGGAATATTGCCTCATTGTAGATGCGAATGCAATTGCCGTGGATATTGACAATGAGATATCCATCGTGCACAAATTCACCAAGGATAAGTATCAGAAACGATTCCCCGAGCTCGACTCCCTGATTGTGGGTGAAATTGAGTATTTGCTGGCCGTCAAAGAGCTGGGCAACGATTTGGATCAAGTGAAGAGCAATGAAAAACTGCAGGCGATACTCACTCAGGCCACCATTATGATTGTCTCCGTCACTGCATCCACCACACAGGGGTAATTAATAATGAATATTTATTGCTAAAGCCGTTATAATTTCTATTAAATTGCAAGCACCATTTTGACGCCGGCGGAGAAGGCTAAAATCGATGAGGCCTGTGAAATGGCGATTGAACTCAACAATTTCAAATCGAAGATCTACGAGTATGTGGAAAGCCGCATGACCTTCATAGCGCCCAATCTTTCCATGATAGTGGGCGCCTCCACTGCAGCCAAGCTCCTGGGCATTGCCGGCGGTCTGACCAAACTCTCCAAAATGCCCGCCTGCAATGTGCAGGTGCTGGGCTCCCAAAAGAAGACACTTTCGGGCTTCTCGCAGACGCAAATGTTGCCACACACGGGCTACGTTTACTACTCCCAGACTGTGCAGGATACCGCGCCGGATCTGCGACGCAAGGCGGCGCGTCTTGTGGCCGCCAAGGCGGTGCTGGCAGCACGTGTCGATGCCTGCCACGAGAGCGTGCATGGCGAGATTGGACTCAAGTTCAAGGAGGACATTGAAAAGAAATTGGACAAATTGCAGGAGCCGCCGCCGGTAAAGTTCATCAAACCGCTGCCCAAACCCATCGAGGGCAGCAAGAAGAAGCGCGGCGGCAAGCGCGTGCGCAAGATGAAGGAACGCTACGCTCTCACCGAATTCCGCAAGCAAGCAAATCGCATGAACTTTGGCGATGTGAGTATTGGCTTATATCTGGGATATATGTATATTGAAATTTGATTCTATTGGTAGATCGAGGAAGATGCGTATCAGGGCGATTTGGGCTACTCGCGCGGCACAATTGGCAAGACGGGCACGGGTCGCATCCGCTTGCCGCAGCTGGATGAGAAGACGAAGGTGCGTATTAGCAAGACGCTGCAAAAGAATCTGCAGAAGCAGCAGGTCTACGGCGGCAACACGACAGTGAAGCGCCAAATCTCTGGCACAGCGTCCAGTGTGGCGTTTACTCCGCTGCAAGGCCTGGAAATCGTCAATCCACAAGCGGCGGAGCGATCTCACACGGAGGCCAAATATTTCTCGAATACATCCGGCTTTTTGTCCGTGGGCAAACGGACAACTTAAATCAATTGGAAATTATTGTTTATATTTTTCTATAAAATCAAGCACATTTATTTAAATAGTTGTCTGCAATGTGAGAAATGAGTTTCGATACGGAATAGAGTTAGGCCTAATAAAGCTGGAGAGATTCTTGAAATATGTTCCAATATGGGTTCGCTAACTCAGTTTGCCCACCTCCAACTTGCGCTGAATGGCCTCCCACGAGTTGTTGAGGAGCACAGCCAAAATGCCCGCCACGGTGAAGACGCCTCCAACAATGGAACAGCAATTTGTAGCAAAGTGGCCAAAGGAGCTGCGCAGCAGGGTGAACATATTCAGAGACTGGGTTTTATGAAATTTCATGTCGTCTTCACTTACTTGTGCCTCTCGGCATATTTGACCATCAGCGGCGACAGCTCGTAGCTGAAGAATATGCCCGGCATGCCCCGTTCGCGATCCGTTAAATCCTTGCGATGGCGAGTGACGGAGAACTGATTTGTGTAGATGGGTTCGCCGTCGGAATGACGCTCATAAAGCGTAGGCACAATTTTCAAATAATAATTAAACATTTCACTTTTTGACTCTGAAACAATGCGTTAAATAAGATTTTAAAAAATGTAAGTAATGTTCATATTACATTTTTTAAACCGCTCTCTAAATATTTTTAAATGGTTCACATTGCTGTGATCATGTCATAGCTTCAATTCTGAAAACGACATCCTTAAAAACTTAAGCAGTTTATATTCCTCAGAGCAAGGCATAGATACAATTTTAAAAACTACCTCGTTTAAAACTCAATCAGTTTATATTCAAGATATTCTAGGATAGTGCAAATTTTGAAAGCGGCGAGTCGAACGCCTAGGTTAGTACTCGCTAATAAGACATTATGAGTAGTATTGGTATTATATATATATAGTAAATTAGTATTATTATTGCTTAATTATGAATTCGAATTTTGTGAAATAAAATAGAATGAATAAATTTGAAAACAACATCGTTTAAAATTCTCAATAACGTTTACATAATTAAAGTGTCATTCTGTTATGAAAATGACAACATACACAGAGGCGCCATCTGGCGGCATGCAACTGAAGTGTGACTGCTTTGACCAGGGCTGCTTTGAAACACATGTTGAGATTTTGACAAGCACTAAATAGGGCCACATACAAATTTGTTGTTTTTTTATTGAGTCGGCGCCGACAAATCTAAAATAATTAGTCTTTTAAAGGCAATTGTAACAACAAACGCACAAAAAACGCACCCAACTATACCAAATAAACTGCGTATATTGTTAGCAAGAACAAAGGAAAAGAGCGTTAACAAGAAATATGCCTTTGCCTAGCGGTTCCTTCACCCAAAGTGGTCCCACATGCTTTGACAAAATGAAGACTGGCTTCACCATTGGCTTCTGCGTGGGCATGGCTAGTGGCGCCTTATTCGGCGGCTTCTCGGCGCTCAGGTGAGTTGCAACTGATTTGTGAGCTTTAATTAGCGTTGCATGACGCAAGCGTCGCACTCCATTGGATTATGTAATTGCCGGTTAAACAATTGAAACTGTTAACTTTCAGATATGGACTCCGCGGACGCGAGCTGATAAACAACGTCGGCAAGGTCATGCTACAAGGCGGCGGCACATTTGGAACCTTCATGGCCATCGGCACGGGCATACGTTGTTAAGGGTTCCCCACCCACAGCCGACTTGCATTTGCATTGGATTAGACTAGATTCCCACTCCTCCACATAAGCCCCTCCCCTCGACAGATGCTAAGTTTTCAAGTTATCATAAAATGAAAATTGCTTTAAAAATGTATGCTACGTATAAGTTATTGAAATAGATTATTTGTTAAGATAGAAAATCCAATTTCAATTCGACCTTTGTACTCACCCTCAACGTCCACGCGGATCCCATCTAACGGATGCGTCTTGGCAAACTCGATCTTCTCGCCAAACGAGAGATGATTTATGGTATGGGAAAGCTTCACGTTGGTGAACTGAAAATCGTGTATGTGGAACTGTCGTATGGAGAAGCTCTTGCCAGGCGCAAAGTGGAAACTGCCAGCCATCTGAGCAAAATACTTGCATATTAATTAAAGTTCACTTCAAAAAATGTTAGCTTTGTTGGTCCCTTACCCGATTCACCTCCAGATGGCCCTGAATGCGGCAGCCTTCCTTGAAGGCATCCTCATCGGTACGCTTGTATTTGCCCTTGCACTGCTCAATTTTGTCCACCTGCATGTTCCACTTGCGAATGCGATACGCATCCAAAACATCCTCGCAGGTGTTGCAGCAACTGCAAGCGAAGCGTAAAGATTTAAATAAATATATAAGGATAGAGACTTCATTGGTGAACTTTCAGTAATTAACAATAGAATTATAATTAGAATTCTAAATCCTTCTGGGATTCTGTTTACTTCAAGAGATCTCACTCACTGTGTGGAATTGTGCTCGGCGCCGTAGCAGCTGCCACAGGTGCTATTTTTATTAGGCGGCGAGACAGCAACAATTTCCTTGATGGGCGTCTCCTTGAGGGGCTCTCCCTGCAGATCCAACCGATGCTTGAACACATCGTGATCCACGCGCAAATGTGTATCACCCGAGGAGTCCATCGCATCCAGCGATATATAATTACAGGCCAAATTGTGCAGGGTGACGTCCAAATTGATGCGCAGCTTGTGCCCACGTGTCGTGTCCACGAATAGCTCCTCGGTCATCGTCGGCTTCATGTAGTTGAGGAACTCCAGCAGCACAAGCAGACTTATTATGCTGCTACTTATGATGGTCACTATGAAAATATATGCAAAATGAGCCAAGTTTTTTGTTTATTTGTTTATGCTGTGTACAAAACATTAGAAATTACCGGCGGCGCCGCCAACTGTGCGCACGCTAAAATCATCCAAGGTACGTGGATATGCATCCAGCCGTCGTAAGACATCAGCGAATTTCATTGTTTATACACGAAAAAAAAACGAACGAATACAGCGGCTAATTAAGATAAAAGATAATTTACATGTTTTTTTTTAGTATGCGGCGAGCAATTTGGCGAAGTGACGTGGTTGGTAATCAGCTGTTTAGTAACAACAAATACATACGTCGAAATGGCCATGCTGACATCTCGTAATGATGTTGCCACATCGCTAAAAATAAGTCGTATTATGGCTACGACGCTGCCGCATCGAGGCAAAGTAACGCTCATTTTTTCAAAATATTTATGGCATATGAGGGTTTGAGCTGATGGAAAAAACAATTTGCTTTAGCTGGAATTCTAAATGTTTATAATGCAATTTTCTTTAAACTAAAAATGTGCATTATAAGTAAATACATACATGGCATGTGTCTTCATACTTAGCTAGATTAGTTTGTCATCAATAAAAGGATTTAATGACTTAAGCAATTCGCTTATGGCAAGTGGAGGCTTAAGTGTTTTGGCTCCGCCGTTTACTTGCTTAATTAAGAACAGAAACCGGCAAATGACAAGTCCACCTTCTCCATATGCTTTTGCGACTGGAGCATATTGTTTAATAGTGTTGTCATGTCTTGAGGCTGTGGTTGCGAATACATTAGTCAACCTCCATACGCCACGCCCACTCTCGGGCGGGTGGTGTGGTCGAAGAGACCGCGTCTAATTTTATAATACATGTTAAACAGATGAAAGGTTAATTGAAAGGAACCACAAGTTTCGACAGCCCACGAAGCGCTTAGCTTTTAAGGGTTGTTGTTATTTCCCAGCCCCACAACAACAACAACAACCATAACAACAAGGAACAACAACCAGGAATAAGGGGATGAGTAATCGGACAGCCTAGGGATTTTGGTTAAAGTTAAAAGTTTGTGCTTAAATATAAATCACCGATGGCTAGCCTGGCTGACTGACTGACGCCGAACCTCAACCCGCACATGACCATAAGACGATCCAAAGATACGCATACCGCGAATTTGTGTAATTAGCAATTAAGCTTAAATCCGTAAAAGCATCGTTGGACTTGGGCCTGCTCTTCCTTTGTCCGCAATTGAGATGCTCGTAACTTGAAAGCTTTTGGCATTTACTTTGTCGAGTAATCCAAAATCAGGCACGGCACCAGATGACAAAGATTAGCAACGTGCAATTTTTTTATTTTTGTCGAGCGGACATACACATAGTTAGGGTATGGGAATAAAACCCTGGATATTAACTTGTAACTTAAGTCATTTTGAATACCAAGAGTTTTGGAATTCGAGAGAGAGTGACCGACAGAGGTAGAGGGATGTTTTTGTTGTCAGTTGAATAATGAGTCAAGTTTTAAACTCTTTTTTAATTGATTTTCTTTTAAATTCTTTTGATTTTTCGAAATGAAAGCTTTTCTTCAGGTACATCTTATACTACAAGATTTATTTGGTTTAGTTTTGAATTCCAATCTGTTTAGTATTTCCCCCGAATTCTGATGTCATATTTTTCACTCTTTCATTATTTTTCGTCGGCTTAGGTTTCGATGTCACTATATGCAATATAAATGCAAGTATTCGCTGCTGACCTAAAGGACATAGAGCATTCGAACATTGTGATGTTCCCATCTCCATCCAGCATCTTTTTTAACTGGCTGCTTATCTGGTGTGCTATCGGCAGCCGCAGTAATTTGCATTTCTAACCATTTCGTTCTAACCAATTCGCGTCGTTTCTCATTTGAAACAATGAACCCGAGAACAACGAGAGTCATTGTGCTCTGTCCGGACAATAAAAGCCAAGAAACCCACACAAAGACTGAGAGTGACAGAAAGCAGAAAGAGAGAGAGATGGAAAGAGTGTAAGAAACTTGCCAGCAGTAAAGCAGAAAAGAACTTGCCGTAAAGCAGCTTAAGCAATCAGGACCGCCTAATGGATATTGACACTTTAATGCCCGATGCCCACCAACGTCTACTCCTACAGAGTGCGGAGCAAACCGTGCAGATGTCGTCCTGAGATTTGCCTCAGTTTCTTTTCACATCTTCTTGGTTTTTTTTTTTGCTTCTGTTTTATGCGGCATTTTGTTCTTTAAACAAAAATTGCAGTGCCGAAATTAATTATAGAGCCGCTTGGCCATATTTAATTAAACGTGAACATTTTAAACTTACTCAAGCAACCCCCCTGACTAACCACTCCCGCTCCCCTCCCACCATCTAAGCCTCTGCCTGAATGGTGCAGACCAAAAGGCGTAATTAATTAGTGGAGACGTGCCAAATAATTGCGGCAAAAGTAACTTTTCTTTTTGGTTGGATTTCTTTATTTTTTGGTCAAGGAATGTTTCAATTACGTGTATTACACACCAGATGGTAGAACGGGGTATGCGAGGTTAAAATTTGTTAGTAACCAGGGGATAAAAGTGGGGGTGGAGTATTTTGCCAAAAGTTTCTGTCATTTCGCTCAGGTGGAAATTAATTAAATTAGCAAGCGTCACTTGAGCGCGCAATTAAGCAAAGTGTCGTGCAAAGACTCGAAATATTTTACAAAATGGATGACATTTCCATACATTTACCTGTACCTGTACCTATATCTGTATATACAATTCAATATATCTAACAGACTATCCTCAACATTATTGCACACATCTGTAAAACCACTCACTTCCGCACTGAAAACCAAAAACGTCATTTCCGACAAATTAGACCAGTTAACTGGCAACCTAATATTGCTGGACTACACATTTGTATCTACACTATTCACTTTTCAATGTGTATTTGCATTTGAACTGCCTGGCAGCGACTAACAACCGACACGGCCACGTTTTAAGCATATTTCCTGTTTTAGTCGAAAAATGTGGCCGATGGCAATCGAAAACTGCATTCAACAACTGGACACCCACAAAAGTTTCAGCGACGTATCCATAAATAAACGGTTATTTCAACAATTGTTGCCAAAATTCGTAGCCTGCAGTATCCATAAAAGACTGCAAGTCTTTAACTGCATTATTTTCTCCACAATTATGAATTACAAAGGAACTCCTATTATTATACAGAAACAAATCACATTGGATATGAAAATTTAAAATTTCATACACACAGAAAAAATAGACTTGAAAACTAGAACTAAATATAAATGTGTGTAAAGATACGAAAAAATATCTTAAAATTAGATGGTCTATTTTACAGAAGTAGATTTGTTAATTATAGAAAACATTTCCAAAAAAAAAATAGAGATAAAATTAGTTCTTAATAATTTAGAAAAGATTAATGAAATTAAGTGTTAGATTTTAGTTGGTGAATGTTTTGAAATTAAATTATACGACTTTATAAACTACCTATATAATAATAAAATACACATAAAAAAACTCTGGAAAATGAATTAATTTTTTAAATTTTGGACAAATGTGTCATTGACTTAGAAAAAGAATAATCATAGCTTTTAGAATGAAATAACCTGCAGTTTTATAAATAAATTTCTGAACAATAAATTGACTTGCACCCAGGCCCTAAAAGTATGATTATTTTTTTAAAATTCAGGCGTGTATAACCTACGATGCTATCGCAAATTGTTTGCCCATTTCATGTCTGCAGCCCTTTGTCAAATCACATTTCTTCATTATTGGACTAGGTGTCTGTACATGTTACCTTTTGAGTATCGTGCCCTCGGCTAAATATAGTTTCTACCCTTTCGAAAAAGCTATTAAGAATGATGTTGTTTTGCTGACCGTTCGTCCCTATGCCTGTTTCAAGGCTATCTTATGCACTGATCTTCACTTAAATTAAAGCTTTTCCCACCTGTGTCCGATTGAGAAGTCGCAACCCGTTGACATGTCGGATGTAGTTCCTATTAATTGCTTGGTATTTCTTGTGGCATTATTAACTGTCAACGCGCATTAATTGCATTTATAATGTGTCATAATTACTGCAAATTAAATGCTCACACCATGAGGAACCACTTAAAAAATGTGTGTGCATTTACACTCATTAAACCTCTATATTATAAATACGAACACACAAGAAAAAAAAACCCTGAATTCGTTTGACACCAAGTGTAACTCACCGAACCAATCAGAAAGTATATTTCTTAAACGGACTGTTGATTTTAAACCACTGTTGTTTTTATCTAATTCGAGGGCACATTTTTTATGAAATTTATAAAAATGCTTCACTTCCAGAGCGTTTTTCTTAAATGTGTACACAGAACTATAATATTAAAAACAAAATAAAAATAGTTGTTATTATTTACAGGTCGTTGCTTTTTAAATATTTAAATTTCGCGGCCATTTTTTTCTGAGTGCACTGTTAACTATAAGAAGAAACTATATGTGTCGCGAATTGTGCAACAATTAAAAATGTGTTTTAACAATTGACAAGATTCATTTCAATTATTAATTATTTCTTCGATAAAATCGATTTAAGAATTTTTTTTCTTTATGTTGGAATCGGAATGGATGTGCCTAAAGCATTTTATTTCAATTGAAACATGTATAATTGTGTCTATGTATTTTTTTGCACTTATCTTTTTTAATTTGAAAATTTGTAAAGCCAATCTTGACAGTGTTTCGACTGTCGAATGTATTATATTATTATTTACAATATGTTATATAATGTATTATAGTTAATACAAATAAATAAATAAATAATAATTATTGTGACTTACTATATTTTGCTGCTTTAACAACTTTTGTGTAACACTTTTTGCTGCTTCACTTATTTTGTTGGATTTTGGTTGTTGGACCAATAAAATTGTCCCAACTGGTTCGTCAATTATATTTCTTTATAATTTTCATATTGTTTGTTTGCCACTTATTTATTTCAGTTTAACTGAACGTTGTTAAGCTACATTTTTTAAATTAATAAATAAATGAATATTGAAGTCAAATATTTTTTTTTCAGCATTTCGTATAAGATTTAAGAAAATTAAAAATTAATAATTACTGCAACTATTATTTATGTCCACTTCAAAGACAGCGGCACCTTGGACTAAGTTTCAACGGCTACTTAATCATTGCATTTTAATCGCGATTTATTTTTGTTTAGTAATTGTGCTTCTGCGATGAAATTGATTGTAAAATTGTGTCAGACACTCTCGCAAGTTGCAACTTTGAATTGCATTAATGTGCAATGAGCTGTGAGTCAAAGGAAATGAGCATACCAATGTGGAAATTAATTTATGAGTCCATACTTACATACGTGAATATTAGGTAAGTGATAAGTAATGTGATAAGCCGAGCTTAATAATTATAATAATTTGCTCAATGTTAATGGCACCTTTTTTTTTATATATGTATATAACGATATAATCAACAAAACAAGCGTTATAAAAATTATGTTAGCTGATTTCCTCACCGCTATTATACAGATGTAAACTGCTGTCAATAACTGGTTGGTACACTTACTGTAATTTGTGCCAATCGATCTGTGCAAAGCATAAACTGATGATTAAGTTTTGCAATCAGCTAGTGCCGTTTGAAATTAAATATTGAATACTTTCCTAAGGCTTAAATCAAGTTTATTGCATTTTGTCGGCAGCACCTTTTATTATGCTTTGATAGCGAAGGTAGCATAGTATATTGGTTTTGTGCAATGTCCGTCATTCTGTCTGTCTGTCTGTCCGTCTGTCGCCGTCTACGCCCATAATCGCCAAAACCGATATTTGAAGATAGAGTGATCAAACTTGGAAGCATTCAAATTTTTAGACCACGTCCACACCCGCTTCTCCCAGAAACAAAACTTTTTGGTAACTCTTCCAAGAGATCGATAAAAAATTATATGGCCACGCCCACTAAGCCTCCCTAAACCGATACGCCTACTTGTGTAAATCGAAAGACGATATGTCACACACAATTTGAAAGCTAGAGTCACAAAATTTTAAAGGTATATTTTAGAAACACCCTTTAAAAGTCGCTCTCAAAAATCCCACATTCTATTTTTTTTTTTGCATAATTTAAGAGCTATGATTACCAAACTTGGAAGGAACGTAACTAGGAGCCTTCTCTCATAATTTTTTGGCCACGACCACTCCCTCTCGCAAACATTTTCAAAATCGCATATCTGCCGTAATTTAAGAGCTACAGTTACCAAACTTCGAACGAACATTACTAACTTACATCTACCGGAATTTGAAAAGCAAGCTACACCCACATTGTTCTTAGCTACCTGTTGTCAGCCTTTATTGCGTATGGTATCAATGGTATCAAAGTATTTCGCAGTCGGTTACGCCCGACTGCAAAGTTCTCTGGTTTTTATTGGGCTTTCATAGGGGTGGACATAGGCAACTGCTGCGAGTGAGAGAAATCAAATTTTTGGTTGTTGTTTTGTGCGCGCTTTTTATTGACGGAGCTAAGAGGAGAGCAGCGTGCTGAGTGAGAGGAGTGGGCGTCATGGGCATGGCAGTCATGGTCACGTCAACCAAAATGCATTTTATACATTCTGATTCTTTTTGTTGTGCGTCCTTTGCTGCTGCAGCAGCAGCACGAAAAATTATTTACATAAATATCCGCGCTGTCAATTGTGTGTTGTGGCATGTAAAGTGACAGAAGCACACAAAATGGCGCCGCTACCGCTGCCGCAGTCGCAGCCAGCGTTGACGTCGCGTCGCTGCCGCGAACATTTTTTTACCCGTAAACGTTTTTACTAGTGTGCAAAGTGGGCGTGGCAATCAAATGCAAATGTGCAAACATGTATGTGTGTGGTGTATGTGGGTGGTCAGATGCCAACGTTATGGCTGCCAAAGTTTTCAATTTTCCACTTAATTGCTTTCAATTAAGCAAAGAGTCCTCTTTAGTCCCGCACACACACACAGACACACACACACACACACACACACACAAATACACAGTACAGCAGCCCCGTTGCGTTGGCCGTTATGTCCGTTCAATTAAATTACACACTAAAGCGGCGTGTCCTTAGCCCAGCTGCCGCTGCATGTCAACCCTCATAGCCAGCTACTCTTCGCATTGTGTGTTATCATTGTCAAGAAGTTGAAGTTGCAGCTCCCGATCCGCCTATCGACCGTGTGTTGCAACATTATTCGACAGCTATCCACAGTGGCAGAAAATGCAAAACAAGTCCATTGTGAAAATTAATTATGACATTCAACTATTTCAAATTGTATAAAATCCATATGTCTACTTAGCATAATTCATTGATTCAATTAAGTTTTTTTTTTTAGATTTTTTATTTAATCAATATATTCAATATAAATGTAAGCTAGGCGCTTGTGGGAAAAATATTCTAAATTAATATAATTTGCTTTTATTTTAACAAACATTAGTGTACATATTCACATATGAATTACTAGTCTCAAAATAGCTACTTAGAACTAGCTTTAAGATAATGAAAATTATTCTACAAGACATAACGTATATTTGATTTAATGGGGGAATGATAAGGTTAAGGAGAATATGGGAATGTTTTAAAAATGTAATATTGGAAATATATTTTATAACTGAATTTCCTGATAACTACAACATTTTAGTGCACTTGCCATTAATTAATTTTATTAGTATTAGTTTAATTACAATCAAAAACTAATTAAAAAAATGGCGCTTGTATTTACCGATTTTTAAGGGGTCTGTTTGTTGAATTTATTGGTTGGAGGCTTACATTTTGTAGGAATTCCAATTACAAAAGAAAATATCACCATGTTCATATTTACTTTAAATGTGTAATACAATACTAAGTAATATTGTTTAAATATTTACTTTCAGAAATTCCACATGATTTAAATCCATAATTAATTCTCAACCGGCATTTACTTAACAACTGTTATGATCATTAAATAACGGGCAAAATACAAGCTGAAATTGCTAGTTGAATTTAATGTACATTTATTTTTTTTTATGTTCACACTCCTGGAAAATTTTTATTATAGCTTTAGTTTATTGTTTGTTGATCTCATTTACAATTTAATTATTAATACATGTCAGTTTTATGTCTCATATCATGACAGCTAGGAATGTAATACAAAAATTGTCTTGTTCTGAATTTGTTTACTTCTTGATTTTATTTAAATATAAACCTTTTAATAGTTTTATATGATTTCCACTGTGCTTCTAGGCCAGAAATCTGGATGCACTCAACGTGTGCCGCTTCTCCAGTGCGTTGTGTTGTGTCACGTTGCGTTGCGTTGCGTTGTTGTTTGTTTGTTTGCTTGTTTGTTTGACTGCGTGTTTTTGACAGTAAGCAGTTTGTGTGCGCCTTGATTGTTGCACTTGCCTGGGCTAAAGGTCAGGCCCGACGTGTGTGCAGAGACGGCAGCAAATAAACAAACATTAACCTGGCTCAAAGTGGAGGCCAGCAGCAGACCAGCAGCAGCAGCAATAGCGGCAACTCTTTTGAGCTTGCCTCTGACTCAGATGCTGCCTCGGATTTGGAGTCTGTTTGGGCTTTTCCATTACGCAATATGCAAAAGAGCGTGTAATGTGCCTGTGACTGTGTCTGAAAGCAGCGGTAACAACAACAACAACAACCGCAGGAAGAGGACGAGAACAAGTGCAACACAGCAAGTAGTACAACAACTGGTCTGTGTGGTCAACTAATGCCACAGAATTGCTCTCCGGTTGCCCAGGTGGACTATTCGTCGCCTTTACAAAGGATATTTTAATTACATTTACGCATACTGTGCAATTGAATAAAGCCATGGCCAGGCGCTGAAAGGATGAAGATATACATATATATGTATATATGTTGTCTGTTATATATAAGTCGGTGGGCTGTGAGAAGTGTTCGGTTAAGCTGCAATGCAAACAAGTGGGAAGCATTACTAGAACAGGGCCAAAGCGGTTTAAGGATGGACTTGGGTGTGTCAGGACAGACCATGTGCGTAGTTGTGCTATTTAAAGATTACAGCAGATGAATTAAGCATTAAATTATTGCTCTTTAAGTATCTAAGGGAATTCTGACAAGGAAGAGCTTAGCTTTGATGATTTTCTGATCATCAAAACTGAAGTGTTGCAGCTGAACCCTTTCACATAACACACAATTATACAGTATAGATCAGAGGTGGGCAACTTTGTATACACATTTCACTTAATGATTAAAGTATTTTTGACTTAATTATAATATTCGTCACTTTCCAAGCCCACTTCATAATATTTATCAAGCATCTCATCCACAGACATCGACAGAACACATAAATTATTAAAAACCGTAATTTACAAAAATACGTATAAAAATGTAAATCACTTTTAATGCGATCTTATTTTTATTGTTTGTATATATAGTTAATATTCATAAAAATTGAAATAATATCTGTTGATTATTTGGTCAAAAAATGCAAGCAAATTGTATTTACCAATACAATTTTAATAGAACAATAACATTTCTCTATTAGTTCAATACATTTTATCAAGAATACTGACTTGCTATTGGCAAGTTTCCTTTAGCTAAATCTTGAACAGATAATTAAAATAATTACAATAATCAGATTGGTTACGCTTTACTATCGTAACTTAACTTTGAAACCTTTTTCCAAGTACTTTATTAGCTAACCGACTGTGTAATTTATATTATCCAACATATTGTGCAGTTAACCCATAGCAGAAGTTGGAGCTTATAGTATTTCGCCAATGAGTTAATAGACAAATTCCATACATGTATTTGCTAATGCGTAGGTAGGCAGAATTCAGCACTCAGCACTGACCACTGGGGGTCTTAGTTAGCCCACTCCACACCTACATAGCGCACAGCAGTTGGCCAATCCAGACTATGCAATCCCAACCCATACCATCCCAAGGCAAGGCAATCGCAATCGGAATCGGAGTCCCAGGCCGCTGAGGAAGGCCTAATCGAACACGTTTCATATGACTGCGGCGCTAAAGATTACATTTTAATCTCTGTGGCACCCCGCCGCCCCCCTCCAATGGCCTCTCTTCATGCAACTAATCAATGCCTCGTACTTGATTTTAACTTGCTTGTAATTGGGCAACGATGGAGCTCTTGGCGCTATAAAGAAGATGAAGTTCGGATTTCTACGCTGCTTGCAGCTAAAGCGTCGACAGACGCTCACAGAGCTGGCGATAAATGTCCGAAAAAATTCCAAACGCGTACACGGCTCTCTGCCTCTCTCTCTCTCTCTCTCTCTCTCTCTAACATACTTACTCTCTCTTTCTCTCTTACACACACACTCTCTCTCTCTCTCTCTCTCTCTCTCTCTGTGTCTCTGTTGTTGTCTAACGCTTAGCGGTGTGAAATTACCGTTTAATGAAAAAAGCTGCACTCTCAAAGCTACAGCAACCAGACGCCAGGAGATAAAAAACACACTCAAATACATATCTATATATATATCGCGTAGGTAGTCAGATATTTTTGCTGAAATGCTACAAATGGTCACCGCTGCCAACGTTGCACAGCACGTGACAAGGTGAAATAAAATGAGAAGCTTTCAGCAGACAGCGGTAACAACAGCGCCAGAGGCAGTGGCTGCGGCAGGGCAAGGGGCAGGGGGCAGGGGCAGGGAATATACCAATACCCCCAGGCTGTGTTGTTGTTGTTGTAGTTGTTAGTGGCCTAGTGTAGCTACGAGATGCACAGCGATGCAAGAGATACAACATCTTATTAGTTTGTAGTGTGAGAATGTTTACATTGGGCAGCGGGCACAGAGGGGCAGCGGTTACAGTTACATCAGCAGTTGCAGGTAGCAGGTAGCAGGTAGCATCACCTCCAGTTGCAGTTGCAGTTGATTTGCATAGCATTTAGTTGCTTGAGCTGCATTCTAGTGTTTATGTTGTTGTTCTTTTTGTTGTGTAATCCGTTTGTCCGTTAACTACTGCATTTCCCAGTCCTGCACAACAGCATTGGGAGTGTTATTAAGCATTTCAAATTATTTTGACATTCAATTTCTTTACAGATTTGTTGTAAATGAATGCTTCATATTGCAATAGTTGCTCAGCTGCAAATTGAAATTCTTTTAGTGTGATTCGAAGCAGTTTGTGCTTAAAAAAAACAGATAATCTGCGGATTGCAAGGGTTTGTCTGAGATTGCTGTACTTTCTTGTTACCCGTTTACAGAGCTAATTATAATTTTGTCATTAGATTCTTAGCACATTGAACCAGACTGTTCCGACCCCATTAAGTATAGTCTATATTCTCGATATAGCTGCGTCCGATTGTCTGTCTAGTCCCTCAGTTAAGTGATCAAACTTAGCACCTATTCGTATTTTGACTGCGGGTAGTTTGTATGTCGCAACCAGCAGGATCATATTACTATATTGTATAGCTGTCATAGGAACGATCGTTCGAAAGACGACGAACTTTTCAGTTCAACAACTACATATGTCATATAATTTTCATTAGACCAACCAGTTGTTTTTTTTTTTATTTATTGAGGGATTTAGATTTCGGCAGTTCGACTCCGTTCCACAAAGGTATATAGACATGTCGCAGATGGCTCTTTTCCTTGGCTTTAGTTAAATTACTTTGCGTTTTCTCGCTAATTTGTCTTATTTTTTGTACTAACAATCATAGTGAAGCCAAGTAAAATGCTGCTCTTTATTAACCATAGAATTAAGCAGCTTATCGATATGAACAGTTGCTTTGGCAACATGTTAGGAATATTATGTACACTACTGTTGGATGGGAGCACCCGAGGCTGTAGATATAATTACAAATGTACCGTGCAGCAGTTGTATATTAGTTATTATTAATGTTCGTTAGTTGAGCAAGTTGCTGTTGACATTTTAGAGCAGTCGATTAGCATATTTTGCACTTGCATGAATAGTTTACTGCGTTGATAACTCACTTGCACTTCCTGCTGTTGCCTGCGTTACTGCACTGAGAGAAACCCTTTTAACCTTTGGATTTCAGAATGTTAACTAAAAACGGCAGGGGTGCTTCATCTGCTGCAGTTGCTACTCAAAATGTGCCTGGGCTGGTGCTCAAGTGGTTGGTTGGTCGTCTGTTTCTTAGCCAAACGTGCACATAAATTACCATTAATTAAATATTTCTGCGCTAATGCCGCCGACCATCGGCCAGGGTAATCACTGCACCTTTTCGGATAGCTACCGACTACTACAGCACAGAGAGTCGGCGAGTGACACCAACCGACGCCGACAACGACACCAGCAACAACACCGACAACGACACTGACACCAATACAACTAAACACGTTCATTAGGCTTAATGTAGCAGAGCAGGGCAACTGGTCAGCAACGATGCGAACCGGGCCAAGACGTTTGCATACATACATATGACAAATGCGGCTTAAAAGCTGCAGCTGCTGTCCAAAAGTCGGCAGGCGCGTGGCCAGGCCAAAAGGGATACAGTCCACTGTCCCGGGGCCAGGGTCTACCTTCAATTTATGGAATTATGAATAATATTTTAAGAGGGCCCTGAGGGCGGCCACCGGGCAGCAACTGGCAGTTAACGTTGAGTCGGATGAGTCGTAGCTGGAGTCGGAGCTGGAGTTGGCCAGTTAGTTCTGCTGGCTGATTGCCCCGGACGGTGACGAATCGATTGATGTCTCGCTTTGAGTTATCACGTCGCTTGTCTTCAAAAACTTTAACAAGCCATATAGGAAAGAAATTATACACACACACACACAGTTAATAAAATATACTTATATTTATATACATATATATTTATTTGTATTGGTATCTGTATCTTTAACTGTGTATTGTCGTGCGCTGCATTTTTGATGAAAATCACTTATAATCCCATCAACATTCCCATGAGTTGGGCCTCCCTCGAAAACCAATTGAAAGTTAATGCCTTGTATAGACTCGGCTCTTCTTCTTCTTCTGCTTGTTATTGTTGTTGCTGTTTATTTGTTCTGCGTTCGTTTGCTTTTTATTGATGATGTCTTTGTTTATGTGTGTTGTCGCATTGTTATTTGTTGTTGTCGTTGGACGCGCTCCAGCAATTTGTTGTTATATATATCAAAAACCAAAAACACATCAAACGCCAAGCGGAGCCAGAGAACAGCCAGCAGCGCGCACTAAATAATTACCAAACAACATCCGGTGCCCCGGGAGGACATAAGGCGGCTGTCGGTTCCCATTTTCCCAGCCTCATCCGTTGCCTCCCTGTGCAGCATGCGACTAATACACAACGCTCTCTGCCTCAATCCCCATAACATCCTCACTCCCTTCAGCTCGTCATTGTCGCCGTTGTTGTTCTGGGTTGACAAAGTGTTTCACTTAATATCGCATGACGCCTCGTATGATGGCACTGAAGATGGGCACAGCTACTCAACTGATTTTATGGAATTCTTCAATTATTTATATACAGAGGTGCCACGGCATTTGCTTATTAACTTGAGAGTCATGCAAAAAAATCAGAATTGCATTCTTCACATTTAATATACAAAATGTATGCGTCCAAAATAGTCGGGGTAATCGAACAATATTGTTTTAACAGAATGGTTATAAATGTTATAAATAAAGTAATTTAAAATCAATTAATAAAAATTGATGGAATTTCGTTCCTTGAACTGCACTAAGGCTAAATCATATTTTTCTATAAATATACATTTTACACTTAATCCCATACATATCGGAAATTCTCCATAATAATTATATAGGTAACACAATCCATAGTCTACATTATCTAAGAGATTTACTAAAATATCTGCTTCATATTTGTATTCATGTAAAATGTCAATATTTGCGATAACTTTGTTTCAAGTCACACTGATAATTGGTCACAAAAACAGCATCTCGTAGCCAAATGTTGCCATTTAGCCAAATGAAGCTCGTTGTAGTTGGTATGAGCTACTAATTGCCAGTTGCAATATGTAAGCATATCAGTGAGGAATTCGTATTTATATGGCATTTGGCACGCCCACTTATCTATCTGTATATGTATTTGACAACAAATTATAGTGTGCATGCCACAAAAAACCCGCTCACTCCAAATATGCTTCTCTTGCTTTTTGTTGACATTTTGCCGTATGATTTCCATAAGTTGCCACCACAGCTGCCAGAGACAAGTAGCTCTCTGCCCATCCAAATCCCCCCCCTTCAATTACATTCACACACACACAGATGCACATATGTTGCTTATTTTAGGCTATAACACAGCATACAACAAATCCCCAACACCGCAACGCACTTAGCGTTGACTGTGCAACGCCGCGGTCGCAGCCAACGTCAGCGTCAGCGTCAACGTCCACGTCAGGCATCGTCGCAGCCGCCAGCTTGCAGTGACAATTGTCAATGAAGTTTCCGTAATAAATTTTCGTCTTTTGGTTGCTTGTCTCTCCCCAGCCAAACCAAAGCGGGCGACCAACTTGACACGTCTGTGTGTTTGTGTGTTGTGTGTTGTGTGTTGTATGTGCCTGCCTGGTTGCGTGCAACGCAGCGTTGAGGCAACGGCTCGTTTGCCACGCCACACGGATTTGGTGTCGCGGCTTTTTATGAGGATCAGCTGCAACTCTGGCCATATAAAATACTCAAGCAGCCCCAAATTGATCTCTATGAATGCCGCAGCTGCAATACCCTACTCTCTAATTTTCTACAAATATCTAGTCTGGCGTTTGTTTTGTAACACATAGTTGCTGATCTTTTGCCAAAAATATCATTAAAATTATTTTTAAGTACTCAATTACGTCGGTATTGATTCTTGTTGTCTGACGACTATTTGCTGAGCGAAAAGAAAAAGAGATGCTGAAATTTTCACATTAATCTCTTCCACTGACTATGTACACAGTCATACAATGTTTTCCATTTAATTTAAAAGTTTGGCATATTATTAAAAAAGAAAACTGTTGGAAGAAAACTACAGCTATAATTAATGTTTTATTAATTTGAAGTGTGAAGAACTTTTATTAAATATTAGTTTTGAGTACAATCAGGTTTATGATTAATACATGCTATCTGAAAACCTCTTATGGGGTTTTGGAGAAATTCAATCTAAAGATTTGAATAATAATTTTGTTTAATTGGGCCATTTCTGAGTTTCCCTAATTCCTGCATTAAGTGTTTAATATATACAAATTTGTTATATCCTTAATTTTATTTAACTTAATTACTCTCTCCAAAAGCCGTTACAAATATTATTAATTTAAAATTAGAACAACTTTCATCATGTATTAAATTGAACTTTAATCAAATTTATGTATACTTCTTATGGGGTTTTATTAAATATTAACCTACATTTGATGCAATAAATTTAACCACTACTATTGTTCATTAAATTTCAATTATAAGTTTCATCAAATTTATGTGCAATACCTGCTACTCATTTAGGTCAAATAATTTCTTATCATTGTGAAGTTTATTGCAATAAAATTTTGATAAACGTTTTCAAGTACAGCTGTTACCCATTAATTATAATATGTGTTAATGGCACTTCGAGGCAGGATTGGCTAATTAATTAACTTCTCGTTAACCTTATTACAGCCTTGCATGCTTAATCACCCAGTTCTTATACCCTGCGAATAAAGAAACTTAAAAATATCTCGTCAGTTGAGGGGATGAGAATCTTTTAATATGCAAAATTCACAGTATTAATTACACTTGCCGCGCATCGCTGTTGTGTTTGAAGCCGTTAACAACGCGGCAGGCTCTTGGACGCAGACTCAGACAAAAACTGGCAGCGTCACTGTTGCAGTGCGAAGCTGCACCACTGCTGCCCCTTACCCCCTTGCCGGTGGCTCTCCCCATTGCGGATAACGTTTCCCACTCAATTACCTTGACGCTGCGCCCGCCGAGGCATAAATCATTTACCATAAAAACGTCGCCTAGTCTACACTTTTCCTTTTCGTATGCCAAAAATACTATAAGCGAACGCTTACGAAACACTTGAAACATGAATCGCGTATCGGGTATAGTTGTGTGGCCAAGGGAATGGAGTGATGCCGGCGGTAGGGGGGATGATGGCGAGGGGGTTTGGTGGGGTTTGTCTCACCCACTCTTGCAGCCCCGCGAACATCCATTCAATAATCGTCAACCATTGCGAGATTTTCGAGTGCGCTGCCATGTTCCGATGTCTATTTTTGGGCGTCGCACGTTTGGCTCGACTCTTTTTTTGGATAAATGTCTGCGATTCGTAGACATTCGAGGCATTCATAAATTCCCATGCGATTGCTGAAAAGTTGCCGACCAGCCCGGCTACGTTGAGTGTCTATGCCACAAATTGTTGCCGTTGTTGTTGCTGTTGCTGTTGCTGTTGTCGTTGCGGCGATTTTGCAAGGCGCATTCGTAATTCAATCAATTAATAACATTACTTGATTGTCCTTTGTTTGTCTATCCGTCTGTGCGGTGGCAATTAATTACAGTAATTAGAATTTAACAAGCTTCAAAAACAACTTGTTATTCAAGTTGTTGTTCTATGTTTACTTCGGCTACCCCATCCACGCTTCGTTATTCTTGTTGGTGTTGTTGTTGAACATTCCTGCCCAGCTGTTTGTCTTCCATTATTATTTAGACATTGGGGGAAGCGCTCTCAGCTTCATCGATTTTTTAGTGGAGCTGTCTCAAATTGCGCTCGCTGCTAAAGGTCACAAGTTTCTACCGTGTGGCATCTAATTCCCCATTTATTGGATGCTGTGCGAGGGAGGAAATCTCTTGTCTATTGGGAGTTGTGTCGAGTAGTTTGTTTAGTTTGGTCTTATTGGCGTCAATTTATGGTGGGAAACAAGTAGCTCATAATGATGTTTATAAATATATTATAAGCAAACAAAGCCGCTGGAACTCTGAAAAATGTGTTTTTAATAAAGATGCTAATTGCCTGAAGCCTCAATGGTGCGTAGACAAGATTTAGTAGCGAAAGGGGTCTCAGCATATCAATTACACTAATGTTGAAAACTAGCATATGTAATCCCCAGTGAATAAGTTTACAGTTTGATATATCTCACGAGTAAAATAAGTCGTAAAGAAGCAGCATAAAATGTGACGAAATCGCTTATTAAAATCATTTCCAGGCAGAATCTATGGAAGAAAAAATTAGACTCTTTGATATATGCAAAGAGTAAAAAGAGAACAGAGCACTCTGATCAAGAATTTATTTGTACCAAAAAGAGGTCTGTGAAGGTAAGCGGATTCTTTAGATATCTCCCTTCCCTAAATCTCGCTTTGCGATGTTATCCCCTTAAGGTATCCAGCTTTGTAGGTTGTTTGTTGTCTACGAAGTGCATCAAAAATAAAATAAATGTTTTTCTTAGCTGCTAAATGCCAACACAAACCCTCCGTTTAATTTTTAATTCACCAGTAAATTACAAAAGACTCCTGAAATTTTTAACAGACTGCACCGATCTGTGGTTAGACAAGAGCAATCGAGACTATTTTCTAATGAGCCAACCATTTAATTGATATAAATCGAAACGTTCCTAAGGACTTAACGTTTAAATGGAATTTGAAAACCATTTGGATTTTACCTTGGGATAACAGCTGTCAATTTGATAGAGATCAGCCTATCAAAAGGCATTAAAACGAGAACTCGAGTGGGAGCGAAGCCAAGTGATTGCCTGCCGTGTAACTCGTTAACCATTTGATGTACTCGTAATCACTTAATGAAGAAACCAAAAAAAAATTCACCTCTAACTCATTACACAGTCACTTAACTGTTTGGGCCAATTGCCTGTTTGCTCAACAACATTAGAGGAGTGTCAAAAAGGGACAAAACAAACCGAACAGCTGGCTCACTTGCCGGTCTCTCCGGTTGTTGATCAATCCCTAAATGAGTTTCACGAAAGGCACACACTGGAAGAAATGGGAAACGCCCTTGCATGATCATTATGAAGAGCGTTCTTTTGCTGCTGCTTTCTACACAAGCGGAACAGAAACAGAAATAAAAAAAATAACTTATAAAGTTAACTACCATTAACATGTCCCGATGCCGTCAATGGGCAACTTCCGCACTAAAGGTGACAACTATGAGGTTGGGTGCAGAGTGAGGGGTAGAGAGGGGGCAAAGGCAGAAATCAAGCCATATGTTCAGTGAAAATTACAAACACTAAAACTTAAAAAACAGGCCGCGCTAAAAGCAAAATTCGATTCTTGCCATTTTCACTGACTAACAAACAACCGTTGCGAGCTGTTCCAGAACCAGAACCCCGGACTGGGAATGGGACTGTGACTCGGACTGGTGCTGGGTCTGGGACTGGGACTGGGACTGGGACTGAGAACCTGGCGTTGAAGTTGCGAGTTGGACCCAGTACGAAAGTCGTTGCATGTTTCTTACTTGATTTTCTGCTATAAATTAAAGGACTTTAATGACACTTTGGACGATGGCGGCAGCGATCGCAGCGAATTCGAATTGTTTGGCTAAAAGTACGCATAACAGAGCAACAACAGATACCAAGGCCAACACCAAGACCAACACCAAGACCACATGACCAGGCAGTAGGCAGTAGGCATTCATGGGTGCGAAAATGCCACGCAATGGACAACAGGGTTCGGGCATTGTATGACCAATAGAATGCGGCTTTACCTCCTCTCATCTCTTGGCTGCTCTCCTCTTCTCTCGTCCCGTCTCGTCTCGTCTCAAGTCATCTCGTCTCGGTGCTTGCTGCCTGCCGCCAGTGAGTGCAGGAAATTCATTAAGTGTATTTATTGCTTCGATTAAGATGGACACTTCTCACCTGCAAGCGACACTGGACCTGGACTTTAACTCGCACTGAAAGAGCGACTTGGACTTGGACTGGAATTGGGACTGGAACTGAGTTTGGGCCTGGCTCCAACTTTGGCTTTGGTTGTGGCTGTGGCTGTGGCTTTGGCTCGGTTCGGTTAGGTATTGTACATAAATTTTGGTCGCGCACAATGTTTACACAATGTCGTCGGTGTTGTTATTGCTGCTTTGAGTGTCGTTTTTCTTTTCAGTTTATTTCTTTTTTTTGGCATCGCAGAAATATGCAGATGAAATCCCCCAAACATCATGCGTTGATAATTAAGGCAAAGAATTCAAACTGACGCTGTCGCCTTTAGTCAGGCAGAGTGTCTTGCGAGTCCCTTGTGACACAAAATCCAATTCAATCTTTTCACTTTAATGGACTGAGGACTGTGATGTTATTTTGATTCTGTTGAATATACATCGTACTCCTCCATATGGAGGAAAGCACTTAGGATGCTGTTGCCTTGACGTTTTAGCCAAGAGAAAATATAAATATAAATGCATTCAATAAACGTTTATGGCAGGATCATTAACAGCACCGTTACATTAAGCAGTATTCGTTTAATTAAATTAAATTAATCGACATTCAGATAAATTTTGGTTTTCTCGTTTCCTCTGAATCAATTCTGTACACGATTGTTGATTGCGTGTATTGTAATTAAAATGTTGTAGAGATCAATTTTATAGTATTGCGCCAGATAAATATATATCTTTTATCCATATTTATTCATGCAAGTGTCTACCTATATTTTCTTAAAACAGTGTGCAAAACTGTGCATTGATTGAAGTTCACCTAAACTCTCTTAACTGCTGCATTCTTTATTGCTTTAAATGAAATGACTAAATTACAGCAGCTGTAAATATTATAAGTAAAGTCTGTATTCTGAAAAAGATGCTGTAATAAAATAATTATTACCAATAAAGCTTGAAGCACACTGCAGGATTTTTAACAATATCATTATTATAAGGTCTCGCGTATTCTGATCATTTCACGTGGTATAAGAGAACAATTTATTTTATTGAAGTGAGGATTGTACAGACGGTAAAAGATACCCATTGTAAATCCTTTTCTGTTCAGATAGAGGCACCTTGAATGAATTGTTAAATATAACACTTTAAAAATATTTAATGCTCTTTCCTTTGAATACCCTGCCCCTACTCGCGCTCTCTTCCCTCGTCTCTATCTCTTCCGCTGGTTGTCCCTTTCATTGGTAATGTTTTAATGTGCCTGTTGTTGGTTTTATTACTCAGCGGCTGATGCCGCAGTAAATTTTAACTTGCAATTGTTTTAATTGTCCGGGCCGGTCGTGCTCGCATATTTATGGCATAACGGAAATGAGTTAATAACAAAGTACAAGCCAGAGAGACCAGAGCCAAGTCAAGTCCAGCCAGATTTAATACCTGACAGGGATAAATGTTTTGTTGGCCAAGCTACCCTCTCACGTCGCCTCGTTTGCGATGAGCTTGGCTTGTTAGTTGGCTGTATGTGATATGAGGAAGGGGTTGGGGGTGGGCGTGTGGGCGTGTGGGGCTGTCATTTAAATGAAATTACTGTCAGATTTTACACAAATAAAATCTGGATATTGCGTTTGTTTTATGTACTGCCCCTACCCATTTCCCAACCCCCCATCCCCCATTCCCCATTCCACAACTGATTCTAACGGGTCGGTTCTATGTTTTTCCAACATCCAAGATTGGCTCGTTGTGTATCTTCATGTTGTGCACAACATAAAAATTTATGACCATACATTGGACAGCATAATTTCGTGCAGACTTTTGAATTGTTTGTTTTTGTCTGGTGGGATTGAAAACGCTTTGGCCTGGCATGGATACAAGATAAGCCAGTTTAGAACCGGACACAGATTTTGTAATTGCTAAGGCTTACAAGCGCCAAAGTAGCAGATTCCAGCTGGTTAAAATTATTATTGCAAGACGACAGTTGACCAAGTAAAATAACACTAAAATTATGCGAATTATTTGTATGATATCTGTGGTACACGTTACATTAGTGGAATTCATCATATTTAATCAGCTACTTGGGGTATTTTCTATAGCCATGATTTCAGCTGCTTTATTTTTAAACAATTGTTAGAAACACATTCAAGCTGATGTGCTACAATCGAGCTGAAAAAACTCTGTGTCTGGGTGAAAACACATTTCCCTTAACTTCTGTAAACATACAGACATTAAGAGAGAAAGAGAGAGAGAGAGAGAGAGAGAGAGAGAGAGGGAGATATTCATTAAATCAAAGAATAACAAATGCTTTGCTCAAACGACACAGGCAATTAAATATCAAGTATTCGAGTTTGAATCCAAGGCCTGGGAATGCATGTTGTACCACTATAGACATTTTACTCTTATATTATTATTCTAATTTTATTCTAGAACGCAAGATTAGTTTATCGATTCTCAGTAATCCAGCAAATAACTTATTTATTTAACCAACTATAACTTTAATTGCCAAGTTAATAGAATTTCCTACCTGTATAGCAGCAATACTCAATCAGCGGGAGCTTTTGTGTGTGACCTTTTGCGGCATAAAATCCGATTTGGTCCGAGCTAAGCATTGTCTAGCATTGATTGAGAGGAGAACAAAGCGCAGAATTAACTGCTTACAAGCATTACACAATTGGATATAACCCCACAATCGGACCACGTTTCATATTGAGTTGTTATTGCTGGTCCGAGGGCATTAAACAAATCCATTCATTGGCTGACTGGACAACCAAAAACCACACGCAAATCTTGATTGAATCAACTTAATTTAGATCAGAACTCAGTGATTCGTGTGGTCGTAAAAAGCGCGACATATTGGGCAACGACTTATCACACGTGTATGTTAGCCCCACCCACACAAAATAGATATGTACTTATATATATAAATGGATACATGTGCACATACCACTGACCCAGCGACCTGTGTAACGGTAACAACTCGTGCCACTGCTCGCGTTGCTCGGTTCCTGTGTCTGTAAACTTTTATGACACGTGCATTTGCTGGACCGGCGTCGTTACATGCCCAGCAACAAATAATGCCGGGCACCGAGAGTTGTTTAATAATAATAAAAACAAATGAAAGAGCACGTAGTTGAGCCAACAATGCTTACAAAGGGGAGCAGACAAATCGGCAACAGGGCCAAAGGGAGACGGGGGCCCAGCGGTTTGCCATGTGCGGGGAAATGCCATTTTGCATGTTGCTATAACTTTAGTTGTTGCTATTGCTATTGCTATTGCTATTGCTATTGCTGTTTCTGTTGGTGTTGGTGTGACAAAGCAGCAACCAATTACCAAATTCGAAAAATGACAACTTGCAACAACACACAAAACAAAACACAACACAACCAAACCAAAAACAAAACACAGAAAGCACTAAAAATCCGACACAAACCAGAAAACAAATACAAAACCAAAAACAAAAAAACAAAAAATAGTGAAGAGAAAAATTATTCGAACAACGGTACAACAAAATGCAAACAACAAGGGGAAAACTTTAACCGCAGCTCAAAACATTATCCTGTGCCACCAATTTGATTTGATAGTTGCACAGCCGACGTCCGAAAGCAATGCCGCTGTGCCCCCAACCCACCAGAGGCACCACCACCGCCACCACTATTGCCACCGCTCACTGTAGCAATTGACACGTTAGCTTGGAGCTTGGCAGCAGTTGGCACTACAACGGTCAGAGCAGACATTCAGCTGGCTTGTTTTACGAGCATGTTGCACCTACCAACCATGCAACACAAACCTACCTACCTATACAAATCACACACATACTCGTACACACACATACGTACTACGTACACATGCAAGATGTGTGTTTGTTGAGTACGTGCTTTCATCAAACGTAGCAATACAGCGACATAAAGAATTTCGTATTGAATGCAAAAATTGTGCAAACTCGTGAATACAGAAACGCTTTCAGCTTGCGTGGGCTCACATGGCCAACTTGCAAAGAACTATCTATTTTATTTGTTATCTCAACCGGTGGCCGTCTCACATCTCGCCACGGCTTTCCCTCAACTGCCAAAAACTTGAAATGAAATCAGAGCCAAACGCCAAAAACCAACGATGACCAATTTTTGGCCAGCAACAAACTAAATTATATTTTGAGTGGCTTTTCAGACACAATCTTCACTCTAGAGATGGGCATGAATTCGATTGCTTTTACATGACTCGAACACGAAGGTATTGAAATTGTTTTCAGCCATGTGAATATTTTTCTTAGAAATATATTTTTTTCATATTTAATACTTTTCAAGTTATGAGAAATTTTTTGATCGTAATTATTTTATTTATTTTAGTTATTTTAATATACTTTACAAGGGCTATGAAGTATACAATTTAGTTAAAACTAAACCAGTGATTATTATAGTAGTGATAATGATGTAATTATTATAATTATAAATTATAATTTAAAATATAAAACCACTCCTTACTATTGTTTACATATATAAATATTAGATTGCTGCTTCGTAAGTATTAATGGAGTAAGTATTCAATGTGCTACTTAATATTTATTTAAAGTGTAATTTCTCTTAAAGGGTTGAGTAAAAATAGTATTGAGTCCTAAATAAAATAAAGCACGTCACGTGTCCGACTCTAATCAAATCCTAGCCCGTCGTACACACACAGTAATTGTTTTCATGCGTGTGTTTTGATGTTGTCAAGCAATTAAACATTGCTGTGCCGATATCATAATGGCAATTGTGCTAGTTTAACGGACAATCATCGTTTATTTAGTCCGTTCACAGTCAGTGATTGACGGACTGAAATGAAATTTGATTTCAACACGGTTGATGAACAACAGTTCAAAACAATAAAATAATTTCCACATTTGGAATATTCTGTTGAAAGGGGAAACTTTTTCGCAGGTGCTTTTGAATGTTATTATTGTGGTGCAGTAAATTTGTGCCATTTGTACATACAAAATCGGAATACAATTTCAACAATATGCTGATATTATAGACTAGTGACGGAACTAACTTATTGCATAGTCGTAAAAGTATTAAAATTGATACAAGTATTATTGTCGAGTGCTATCCATTTTCATTCTTATTATATAATCCCTGACTTGCTTACTGACTCAAAATAGCTTCAGCTCAAATTACAGCTTCGTTTAGTGGACTCAATTGAAATTATTATATTTGAATAGATACGTTTATTGCTGCAAGCTCAAAAGTCAATTATATTTTAATGACCTTATAAACGTTTGTCATATGGTGCGTGGAATGTGAGTCTGCTGTGTGTCCAAACATTTAAATGCATTTAAATTTGAGTCAGCGAAATCTTTGCCATCACATCGGCTATTATTCCCGACAATATTAACGATCAACGGTTTGGCTACCTGCAAACACATTTAAGCCTATGCCCCCCATTGCCAGGTCTTAGAGCTGCTTGGGTGTAAAAAATTTACCAGCACAGAGGCTTAAAGCAAAACTTCATTTGCGATACGAATGTTGCTCTTTGGAGTCTGAAGTCGTTACACTTTTTATGAGCACCGCAAATCGCATTAGTTAATCCGACAGATACACATAAGAGTCGAGAACTTGCAACGCGTATGACAATGGCCACTATATATATATATATATATGTATGTTTGTATGTCAGTAGCCACCATGTGTATGATGATTTCATTGAATTCGTTTGCATACCCTATAAACTTAATAATGCTGGCCAGATTTATGATGAAGCTTTGCGAATGTTTAATGCTAGCAGCACAAAAGTTTGCGAATTTGTCATAAAGTAATATATTGTATGCCTCTGTTATATAATGATCTAACTGGTTTGAATTCTGATAAATCAGATTTATAGCAATATTAATGTAATAGGGTATCGCTTGGGTGGGAACTGTTTTAATGCTGCTGCAGAGTCGGCTTATTTAACTATTTACCACTTCCTTCACACATGGCAGCTGCTGGAGCTAAAGTGGATATAGTCGATGGTTTCAGCTGATTTATTGTTTGTCATACGGTTTGAAATTGCGCTTTAAATTTTGCGCCGGCTTCAAGTTGCAACAATTACATATCCATGGCTTTGGCCACGAGGCCATGCCACAGCCACTTGCATTGTTATCTTTTGCATGGTTAGGATTCCCACCCCCCGTACCATCTGTACCTCTCTCTCTCTCTCTCTCTCTCTCTCTCTCTCTCTCTGTCTACACATCTCTGTCTCTGTCTCGCGGCTATTGACTACTTTTTTTCGCGCTTAAGTTGTCGTCGTCGTCGCTGTCGTTATATTCCTTCCTGTCTGTTTGCTGCAGTCGTCAGCTTTGAATTCCAGAGCCGGTCGTCGTTCCTGTGATTTATAAAAGCAGAAGGTAGAATGATTCTTCGACGTACGTTCGTTGGGCCCAAAAGAATTTGCAGCTAAACACACACACACAAAACCCACACACATGCACGCACACACAGGTACACACACTTATACATTCACATCGCCAAGAAACATGAAGAAGCTTTTAACGAACTCTTTTCATTTGTACTCGTACTCGTACTCGGCTATGATGACAAGCTTGGTTTTTCTTACATTTTTTTTTATATTTCTCTTCTTTTATTTTTGCAGCTCTGTTGTTTTTGCTTTATGCATATGTATCGTCTGGGATCGCTTCAAGCAGCGGCTTCGATTTGGTTTTTGTATTAAAATTTTGCTAAACTAAAAAAATGTGTGTGCAGTGGCTGGACAAGAGGCAGGAAAAGAACTGGCTCAGCTTGGTGGCGGGTTTTCAGGCTGTCGTCACACACATCCACACACACACACACACACAGTAAGAGAGAGTCAGTGGTAAGGAAGACCCCTGGTTGAAGAAGTGATGACAACAACGACGTATGAGCACCCGAGTTTGTGCCGCATTTAAATTTCAAATTGGTTCGTTAACATGAAGTTAACATATCTGCTAATTGCTGATTGCCAAAGTCGCTCGTAGTACAGAGAACACAGCACCGAGAATCGAGAACAGAGAGCAGAGACCGAACTGGAACTCGAGCATGAGCCAGAGACCGAGACCGAGACCGAACCTGATGCCGCAGCCTTAGCCTCAAAACCAGAGGCAGCTACTTGCTACCAGTGTAGTTGGGCCTGTATCTTGATGCCTCTGTGCAGGCAGCATCCACACAAACAACAAACTGCAACAACAAGTGAATGTGTGAGTGTTTGGGTTTGTGGCAGGTAGACCAACGCGCACGAGCCTTGCATATTGCAGTTTGTTGCAAAGCTGCGTATCTAATAGATACTCGTACTTACAACACGCAGCAGCAGCAGCAGCAGCAGCCGCAACAACAACAACAACAGCAGCTGGCTTTTCCTTTTGCCTTTCTTATGGAAATTTGATGTTGTTGCCAAGTTAAGTTCATTAAGTGTTAGTATTTGAACCTCTGGCTGACAGTCGTTTGCCTTGCCATCGATACAATCTCGACTGATGCCGATGACTTCGCAACGTTGAACAAATTCCAAGTGGTTTTGGCAAATGGCTATGACTGAGGTGGGTCTCGGCCAAGCTCACATACACAAACACACACAGACACACCACACACGCACACATGAGCAAACACCTATGATAAGCTGGCAGCGCCTCACATTTAACCAATTTGGAGCACACGCCCCATGCGTCAGGCTAGGCACAAAAAAAGAGGAATAAATTATATCACAGATGAGCTGACAGAAAGACCCCCAAGGTAAATACTTTAAAGTCCTACAGATGGGGCCAGGCCAGCACTTGTACTATGGAAGGTGATGAATACAATCGCACTAATTACGATAAAGTTTCTTTGTACCCAATAAAAAAGTGCAAAAGACGCCTTCTTGGTAATTGTAATGCATTTTTATTTACGACTCTATAAAAAATCTTATAAGAAACAATATCTTGAGCATGGTCTGCATAATGACATCTATTCCTTACATGTAAAGCCTTTTTAAGCCCTGAGAAGTCGATGTCGAACTTACTATTCTATGTATATATAATATTATTCACCCGCATATTCACACATCGTTTGTTTGTCTTCTGATTGCATTAAGTTATAAAACATTTAATGAGCAAACCAGGTTAATTATGTAATTCCCACAACGTCCGACACCCAACGTGAATCGACTTGGAGCTATTTGAAAAGTTATTTATTTTCATTTTAATGTGTTACTCAAATTTAATTAGAATTGCAGTCGTGTGACCGCATTTTCCACTTTCTTAACTCCCCAAAAGACCATTAAAATAAAAAGAAAGAAAAATAAAAATAAATAAAATGATCTGATGCAATTGCATAAATAACGAATTCCCCAACTAGTTGGGGAATCAGCAGAGTGGCAGTCAGTGGCAGTTACTCATTCCCTCTCCCCGTACCCCTTCCCATTCCCGTTCCCATTCATCCATTATCATTATTGGTTAATCATCGCTGGCAACGTCATAACATTAAAAGTAAATAGCACATTTCAAACGGGTTTTTATCATCGAGTGCCTTAATCAGCAGCAGGCACAGTCATATGTCTGCAACCCCATTTCTCTTGCCTTGCCAAGCCATCGTAGTTATATCTCTCGGTCCAATTGGAGTCACACGGATTAGCAAACGGTCTATTTTGAAATTAATTACTAAGTCGTAATTTGAATAAAACTTTGTTGGTGGCAATGTTCGCCATAAAGCGACAACGGAGTCGAGAACGTCGTCGATGTGGAACCGATTCAACAGTACGACTACGTAATTTGATTTTTCTCTAGAATCGTAAATTAATTTTTTTCCGTAAATCTTCTCAGACTCTGACGCTGCTGTCTCTGTCGCAGCAGCAGCAGCAGCAGCACCAACCATACAAAGTAGTTTGTTTTTGTTTTTTTTTTTGGGCTTCGCTCGCGTATAAACCATCTTATTTCGATATAATCGTAAATTTTCGCCAGGCGCAAAGAACCACACACCAAACCAAAAAAAATAAAAATTGAAAAAAAGTCACAAAGAGTCGACGGCAATAAAATAGCTGAGCGGCGAGTTGCGGAGAGTCGCCAGAGTTAAGTCAAGTCGACTCGACTCGACTCGACTCTTGAGTCGCCAGTTGAAGGCGAAAATGTGATTAAGTTGCGCGCAAAATCCAATTTTTATAACTGCAGAATCACTTGGCTTTTTCCCTCCCCCACTCGGCTCCAGCAGAAGCAGCAGCAGCATCAGCGCCATTTGGGCTAAGGCGAATTGAGTCCGCTGCTCGTAAGATGCTTGGCAGGGCAATAATCATAAATTTAGACAACAACAACAACTGCATCGACAACAACAACGGCGAATCGGCGAAACGAGCAACCGGCAGCCGCAAAATTTTTGCTCCGCCAACAGTAGGCAGACAGCCTGCCGAGAAAACAGATACCCAGTGCCATGTGTGTGCTCCACAATCTTCCCTGGTGCTGCTCCATGTGCTCTGGTGCTTCCTGCCTGGTTACCAGTTACCAATTGCCAATTGCCAGTTGCCAGTTGCCAGTTACCAGTCACCAATCGGCTGATCCGACGTCGTCGTCTGCTGGTTTTGGGGGTCGCTCTAAGCATACAAATATTGATATATATATTTTTTGCGTTACTCTTACTCTTACCGAAGGGTATAACAATATTTTTATTATCCGCATCAATAGCCGATTTGATAAAGTCTTTCTGAATCAATGCAAACTGGAATCTTAGAAACTTTGAATATAAACATAAACATATATTTATGTCGGATTAGGTGTACTTCTATATATACGAGTATATAAGTATTTATTCTTAAATTTGGTTAGCTTAAAAAACATCCAACATTTTAAATATTAAATAAAAAATATAATTTACATTTTCGGTCTGAAAGGGTATTTTATCTGCGGCTTCCAAAAACTTACCATTTTCCCTTGCTGTTCTTACTTTTTTTTTGGAGCGCAGTTCAGAATCGATGTTCGATGCTTCCTATTGCCCAATATGAAGTTGTATTTTTATTTGATTTTAAATTGTTTATTGCTTTGCATATTTCATAATTTTCGTGTTCGCTGTTTTTTTTTTTTTTTGCAACTGAAGCATTGGGAATTCGCATATTTGTTTGGCCTTGCGGCAGAGGAGCAGAGCATGTGTGGCAGATGTACAAGATGTCAGTGTGTGTGAGTTTGTGTGTTTTTGTGTGTTTTTGCATGATCCAATTGGGAACAGATTGTTTAAATCAAACGATCAGATAGGTGAACTTTAAGTTAAAGGTTATACAAGAATATCAGATTTAAATACGGCTTAAAGTCGTATGTCAATTAACTCACATAAAAAGAATTGTCCTTTTGTTGTAGAAAATAAATACATAATTTACCATTATATTGCTTTCAAACCGATTACTTTTTATAGCATCGTAAAAATGCATATATTAATGTTAAAACCGCAGGATATTAATGAAAAACAAAACTATCAATAACTTTATGTTAGACCATATAAAATTAATTAAAACAAGAAAGACGTGCCATTATATTCAAAACACCAACCAAATTAATGTAATTTAATCCATAGTTTTATGAACAGATTCGGTCAGTTAAGTTATCTTTCAAAACATAGCAAATAACAAAACAATAAGCGTTCGTTCATAAAACAGATAATGGGAGGCAATCACACATTTTGTAATATAACAAAACAGATAATAATAAGCCAATAAGGAAATGTTTAATATTCGCATTGAGTGCGACTAAAACAAGGCCTAACAACATAAATAATTATGCGTCTTGCGAACTTCTTAGATGCGTTTGTGCAATCGATAAAACGTTCGTGTTTAGAGGTTTAACGATTAGTTATGTGATAGTTATAGCTGCCATATATTAAATTGCCAGTTACTGCCCAGAGTCGTGAGAATTGCCAGCCATACCAAGCTAACGGTTTATGCAAAACTTGGCCCTAAGTACGAATGCAGCTGTTCACAGTACAGACACAGGTAGGTAGGTATACATGGTATACACATCTAGTCAAGTCAGTGTGTAATTCCCAATGCCAATTAGCATGCAGAAAAAGTGCAAGGCATTTGCAAGAAGATATTATGGGGGATATTACATTGGGGACTGGTCATGCATTGTTAAGCTGTTAGCTGGCCAATGACGAAGGCAGCCCAACCATTTAAATGAATTTACGTCTATTCGAAACACTTTTCGGGCCTTGTAATTGAATTGTGTGTCTGTGTCTGCCTGTCTAGGTGTGTGTGTGTGTGTGTGTGCGTGTGTGTAAACGTAAAATTAGGTTTTCATGGCGTTAAAAATGCGTTGGCCAGTCAACCATTTTAAATTTCCGACGAAAAAAAATTTCAATTTAATGCATTTCAAGCTTCAAGACTGCGTCTTTTATTTTTATAGCCGCTCGGATCGGGCGCATAAAAGGTTATCGGCATTTATAAGGGCAAATGTGAGTATAAAAACAATACAAAAGAAGAAGGCAGTCCAACTATTATGTGGCATTGTATTGATGTAGCCGTGGATGGGGTCAAAGTGCGTGCAGAGCCGCGTAATTGGAACAATGCATTCATATAATGATAACACTACGGCTACGACAAGTGCAACCCACAAATCGCTAGACAACATTCTGAGTATTTTATTTACATTTCTTTCTTAAACGTGGGCGTATGTGATTAGAGATTGCGTGACAGAGCCAAGGGCATGGCCAGAAATACTCATAAATATATTTAATAATTGGCCAAATGCCTCGCTGCCCAATTATGATAATTGCATAATTCTCGTTCTAAACAAGCCAAAATACATGAACAAGAGCTCAAAAGAGCTCATATGACAGCGCCACAAAGAAACGACTACACTGAACAAAACCCATTAGGGAGAGGCTACAGTGAATAGATAAAAATACGTAATGATAACATTTAAATATAATGTTGAGAGTCAGTCTGACTAAATTCACGTACAAATTAAATTATTGATTCCAAAACATTAGGGATCTATAATTTTTTATCTGAGGGATAAATTATATGTTCAAAATATATTTCAATATTAAAATGCCAATTCTAAGAAATTTACAACTAATTTTAAAAAGAAAGATACTACGAAATTTAAATGATATGTTTAATATAAAAAAAAAAAATGAAAATACCAGCTAATAATTTTTAGAACTAATATTTGTTGTATTTTTTTTATATTATCAGTTTTATTTTTTGCGGTAAGAATTTTAAATTATACGTTCAAAAGACAATTAAATAATTAAATTCCAACGCTCCTGAATTGTGATTATTTATTTCTCTCTCTGCACATAACTATACCTAAATTTATATGTTTACTGTTGGATTTATGTCTTGAGACGCCGGCGCAGACGCAGCAGCCGCATCAGCAGCGGCCGAAGCAGAAATAGCCACAACAGCCGCCAGCTCAGGTTCAGGTTTAGGTTCGGCTTTTGGGTTCGGGTTACCGCGACCAGGAAACAATTATCAATATGCTTGTTTTTGGGGCGCTCGAGCACGGAAGCGGTAGCGTGGTCCAAGCACCGATAGCCACCAGGTTTGGAGGGGCCGGTGAGGGTGACGGGGAGCGAATGCGTTTAGCCTGCGGGTGCTGCGCATGCGTTTAATTTGCTACGACTTCAGCGAGTTGAGACTCTCGCGACTATCGGGGCTTGCCTGAATTTCAGTTTCGTTTTGGGACAGCGTAAATGAGCGAGAGGCGGTTGATTCAAATTAGCCACGTCTCCAAAAAAAAGAAAAAAAACATAAAAAAAAATTTATCAAGCAACAAACAATGGAACGAGCGGGCGGAGCCCCAGAGGCGTTTACCAGGCTAACTCAACCAACCAGCCAAACAGCCAGCCAACCAAACGAGCCACGACTCTGCGCGTTGACCGATCTGTCCGTCTCCGGCTCAGTCTTCGTTTCCGTCTCCGTCTCTCTATATGTGCATATGCGTTTCACTCGTTGATTATGGGGTCGAAATTGCCGGGTTCAACAAGATTATTAATGTGCGCCTCGCTCTTATTTTTGTTGTTGTTCTTGTGTTATTTTTTTTTTTATTATTATACACATACGAATAACTGGAACTTTGATTGTGGACTGCAAGTCCATAAAGTGAAACTGAAACCCCAAATAACTTTGCGAAACATGTTGCTCTTTAACTTTTGTTTGTTTAACGTGCAACAAATTAAATACCAGCACCACAGCATTGACAACAAGAAAATTAAATGGAAATGGCAATGGTTATGGTCACGGCCATTGGGATTGGCTATAGGTGTGGGTCTGTGTATTGGATTGGATCTAAAAATCACCCACACACGCACACACACACACAGAGTGCGAAAATAATGTTATAAATATATTGTTGTCCAACAGATTGGTGTCTGCGTAGGCCGGTCTCGAACTGTCCCGGTTAGGGCTTAAAAACCACAACAACAAGAATACCAGCAACATCAACGAACAACAAAAAAAAAAACAAAAAAAAAAAGAAACATTGTCTGTTCTCAGTTTTTGAGATACATATGTTCGTTGCTGACATATCCGCAATGTGGCAGCAGCATTATATAAATTGACATTGACAGTTGACATTTGTGGTACATAAATATTAGCCAGGGCCTCAGCTATATCTGGCATACATCAACACAGCCTCAGCCTCAGCCTCAGCCTCAGCCAGAGCATCGGAGCTTCAGAGTTAATTTCAGTTATAGCGGCAACATCAGCAACAGCAATCAGCAGGCGGCAACTTACTTATAGACTTGACCAGGCTCTGTCAATCGGCCCGCTTTCTTTGACTTTGGCTGGAAATTGTTGAATTTTTGTTTTGTGTATTTTGAGTTAATTTGTTGTTGATAGGTTGACATTTTCAATTGGGGCATGCAGCGCTGCATGAGGTGGGCAATTGGCTCATGCCTCTCGCTGCAGATACGACAATTCAACAATATTATTGTGGCGTTCACAATAACAGTTGATTGAATTGCTCTGAATATTAATTAAATTGATCCGAATGGAATTGGAATTTACAATTGAGTGTACAATATTTGAAACGAATAATTAAAGAGTTTCAGATTAAAAATGTTACTTTATTGTTTTTATAAATCAACAAATACTCGTATAGTAGCATTTTAACTTATTAGTAGATAATTAAATTTTAAGCCAGATTATAGTCTTTGACTTTGATAGTCTGTGTGCAGAGCGTTAAAGAGAATTATTCCAAATTCGACGATCCCTTAGAGGCTGCCTCTAAGCTTCTAATAAGTAAATGTGAAGTAAACTATGTGCTTACTTTTCTAATAGCTAATTTAAGCTAATTAAGAAAATTCTCAGCATTTTTCTTTATCCTTCTAATATATATCACTTTGTTAAACAAATATTCAAGATTAATTTCCTTACTTGACTTTATATCTTTAAAATGTTTCCATCAGCTCTACTGATAATAAAAATAAATACCATATGTGCAGTGCACAAAGTATCCTCATTAAAGACCTGCCAGCGCACTCAAATTTCAATTTTTGGAGCACCATCTTCCCATGGCAGAGGCTGCTATACCTAAACTAAACCTTTCTGGGTACATCACTTGGGTCGCTCGGCCACATAAACAATGCGAGTTTAATGCTTCCTCTTGGAGTTCAGGGACAGAGAGACTGAGAGGGGGAATAAAGGATCGAATGAACAGGCAACACTTTTATTGATTCGGTAAGTAAATCAAACCATTGCAGCGCATACTTTGAAATACCCTCGAGCTAATTAGTATGCCCGCTCATGCCTGCATATAAAGCAGCTAGCGATGATGAGGCGACCTGCATGCCAAAAGGATTCGACTGTGTCCAAGTGATGGTGATCCCAAATGTGAAATTAAAATCAAGGCAACGCCAGTCAAGCAGTCTGCAACTGTTGCTGGGTACGGCGAAGGGGGAACGGGGAACTGGGATTCCTGCTGCAGACACCGTGTCTATGGCATAAATATGTTAATTGCTAGGGACCCGGGCCAGCCTTATCAATGTGGCGATGTGGCGATGTGGCGACGCATGTAGTCTATTACTCAAACACTTTTTGATCCTTAACCCCACCATGCCACAAACACAAACACCAACACACACTGTGCCCGCAGCAGACGCTCTGGAACCGCTGCCCGAAATTCATCTTTCATCTGTCCCGCGCCGCTTGAAAACATGTGCGTGGTAAATGAGACGCGGCAGGGTTTGTCAACGGGTCAGCAATGGAAACTCAATTTGATTTCACTTTAGATAACAATCAATCGGTTCGGTGCTCTCTGTCTCTCTCTTTCTCTCTCTCACTCCCTCGCCATATATATATATAAAAAGATGCGCGCATTTTAACCCCAAAAAAAAAACATAAAAATGAAAAAAAAAAATAAAATTAAACTAAAATTTATTTAAATGAACGAAGGTTATGGAAGAGTAGTTCGCAGTGCGACACCTTGCCCCAAAGCACGAACATTGCATGCAACGCAACAGCGCACACAAACAACAATAACACAAACAACAACGACAACAAGGAATAATAATAACAACTAAAATAACAATGGAACATAATGTTATAACCCATCCAGGCGGTGAAAGAGTTGAGCTGCAGAGTCCGCTGCAGAGGTGTTTCCGAAATTGTCTCTGCGTCTTCGAATCGGAATGGCATTCTTACTTTCTTGTTGTTATTGTTGTCTGGTTATGTTGTTATTGTTATTTTGAACTTGTTTCGTATCGTAAATTCAATAATTTTGACATTTTATTGCATTTTTATTGCGTTTGTGACATCATTAAACGTTTTTATGACTCTTCTTTGTCGCTATTTGTTGCCCGAACTTTGGCTGCGCTCTTTTTTTTTTAGGAATTTGTGGATGCTTTTTTAGTGTATACATTGAGATACTGACGAATTGTGGAATGTTTTGTTTTATATAGCAGACTACTTCTGATCATTCCTGAAGTCTGTAAGATTTGATATTTATAAATACTCCTATCATATTTATTCATAGTCTATCAAAATAATGTAGTCTCTGTAATAATTTACAATATTTACAAACTATGCCGTTTTCACTAAGTGGAGCATCCAGAAAACTTTGAAAACGGAAACGGACACGGAAAGCTTTGCATTTTTCGCAAATTGAAGAGCGTCTATATATATTGCAAGTGTTTTAAAAACAATTTAATAACAATTGGGACATATACTTTATTTTTTTGTATTTTTCAACGTAATTGTAATTTGTCCCAAGTTCAAGTTCTTGTGCTGTAAAGGGTATGCATTCTTTGTCGTATTTATGTCGATTGCCTAGCATTCTCTACTTGTTTGTTCTGGCTACTCTGATCATTGTGCTTGTTATTGTTGTTGTTCTTGTCAATAATAAAAGTCTGTATTTTCCGATGCGACTAACGTGCATATTAAATGCGTGGTACGTGTGTATGTGTGTGTGTGTGTGTGTGTGTGTTGTTGTGTTATGTTGTGTGCATCTTGCGCGACCTTTTGGCCATGGCCCTTTCGCTAACAGCCATGAAATTAGATGCGACTCTTGCAACTTGTCTGGGAGTCGGTTGGCTTCTAGTGCACATGCGATCCAAAAGGGTTCTCCACGCTGGAGGTCAACATTATGGCCCATTGGAAAGTAAAATTCGAACTTAATTACCTGGCACCGGGAAGTTTCTTGGTAACAAACAGCTGACAGTTGGGCTACACCCGCGCAGTTACCAGGTCTAATGGCTAATGGCTAATGGGTAAATGGGTAAATGGCTCTCAATCCTCTTCGATTTTCTCATGTGTAAAATTGCTGTAAGCCAGCCCAGCCAGCTATTCAGGCATTTATTTTTTTGTTGCCATTGCCGTTGTGTTTTGTTTTGTTTTGTTAATTTGTTTAATTGTGTTGCATTTGTTGTTTTGTGTTTTTGTGCTGTGTGTTGTGTTTTTGACTGCGCTTCATCTGCCGAGTCATGTGAATGTGAACAACTTGTGCGGTGTTGAACGCAATGAACCCTAAAACTGTACGCACATCCGTCTTACAAAACAAACCATACATTTTTTACTTGACCTGGCCCATTGTTGGGCTGCATTAACTGACTTGACTGCCTTGCATTTGACTCTGGTGTTATTCAAAATAGTTGTGTACACCTCCTGTGGGCTCGCTCCATTGTTTGGATCTGTGCCCAAGTAATGGGCTTCCAAAAAAATCAGGTGTACACAGTCGACTCACTAATGAAACTTTTGAAAAGAAAACTTTTTCTTCTTCGATTGATGTTGAGCAACATATTTGAACGGTTTCTATTATTGTTTATTTTTTATTTTTTGAGTTGGTCGTGTCCTCACGGCTGGAGACATTGCATCGTCTTGGCCGCTTTTGTGTTGAGCTGTGAAAAGACCAACAAAAACACCATCAGCTATTGGAAGTACAACAAGCGGCTTAAATGGCGCTCTTTTTCGGGGAGGGCCTTGAACAATGGCCAAAAAGTCTTACCTTGCAGTACAAAGCGCTCTATGAGAAAATATGATACAAAGCATTGAACGACTATAACATATAAGCAACATTTGATATGGTAATTCACAGTTTTGGAAAACATGCCCATGAAATAAAACATGAGTTCATTAAACTGCAATAGTTTTATTAGCTTTTCTCATTACGCGGCATATAAACTTGATAATGTGTGATGAATCGAGCTAATTAATATAAGAATAGATCGCATTCATATTGAATTATATAAGTATTGTTTCACTGTACTCTAAATTTACTTAAGCGAATGCTTAACTTTTATTATTTTTAAATTTGACTTTTGTATGCTCATTAGTTTTGTACAAAATACATTTAAATGTTCAATTCATCTACATAATGCTGGAAGTTTGAGTTACAAGTGGTAAGTCGCATGTAGTCTCGTGCTTCTTAATCTGGGCAGCAAAATCGATAAGAACAACAATTTTCAAACGTTGCGATTAGTGGCACACAACATCTGTGGTGCACCTGCCACCATTTTTTTTAATGGCTCAGAAAAATCTTAAATATTTGGTGTACATATTTCATGTTTATGCATGCGCCTTTATTACTTTAACAAACCATAAAGTAAGCCTGAAATATTAATCAAACTGTTGGACTTTAATTCTAATTTATGCATAGCTGTTGATTTGCCACCAAATGGGGAGGGTGCTTTTGTTTCTGTGGCTCATAAGCCCCGCGGTGTTCTAATTAAAATGACACGTTTTGCAGATATATTCATTAATTTTCGAGCTTTTTATCATTTGTCAGTGAAATTGAACAAATTAATAAATTTCCCGTGTGCATGATAAGCGTTAATGTGGACAGTTGAGTGAAAAATTAGGCAGTTGTTGTTGCTGCAACCACCCCCACCCCCCACGCAACCCCTAGATACCCCTATGAATATGCTAATTATGTAAGATACACAACAAGGCTTTAATAAAAATGTTATAATAATTCACTTTGAGGAATTTATTGACCTGCTGGTGGACGGGTCGGACTGTCAGTGTTGTAACCTGAAAGGCTGCACATGCTCAATGGTCGACATGTGACGGTAACGGTGACGGTGATGATGATGAGGACTGAGACAGGACAGGGACAGGATGGTGCTTACGGGGGTTAGTTTTTGGTTCGAGCTGAGCTCAAGACACGCAACCACATGGAACCAAAGTCGGTTCGGGACAGGCTGTATAAATTTAATTTAGTCGGTCGGCTGTTTGCGCCTAACAATTAAAAGGCAAACTTCAACTAGAAACAATTTTCAAGATGAATACGACGAGATAAGAGGCGGGCCGAGCGAACTAGGGTCGCTTGGCATTTACGCATGGCATGCAGTTGACGCCCGGTTCAGTGAGGTTTTGTTTTTGTTTTTTTTCTCTCATTTTTTCCTTACTTGGCATCGTATCGGGTCGGCTCGAAACGGAACGGATCGGATCGGGGCGCATACTATGCGCCGGCGTCTCTGTCTTTCACTCAATGACACAGCAAATGGAAATGTGGGCATGCGTGTGAGTTGTGTGTGTTCGGGTTCTCTGCCCCTCCACCCCCTACCTAAAGACTACCTCTAGCAAGTAGTACCTGGCGCAAAATGTTAATAAAAATCATTTAGACAAAAAAAAATACACTTATAAATAGATAAAGAGAGAGAGAGAACGTTGGGAAGTGTGCATTGAAATTGTGTGTGAGACCATTTCTCAGCTCGTTTCTTAAGCGTTTCAAATTTTCCGAATTACAGCAAGAAAAAAATGTTTGGCCATGGAATATTAATTTGGGACAGGTAGCGGCGAATGGGGGGTGGGTGTCGGAGTGCCTAGCGAGCTACCAGCTAGCTGCGATATGTAAATGAATTCGTTTGAACGTTAATGAGTTGAAAAACGCCTCCTGTCTTTGTTTTTTGGGTTCTTCTGTGTTGGGCTAGCGCTACTGAAATATTCACTTCACTTCAATATTAATTAAAGAAAAAGATTTCGTTGTTCGTTTTTTCATTTGCCCGCTTCTTATTTTTCTGCTACTCATTCTCGTCGTCAGCTTTTTATTTCCTTTAATTAATCATATGCAATTTGAGTCTGTCTCTTGAAGTCGGACTTGGAATCGGACTCGGAATCGGAGTCTGGGACTGGGCCTGGGCCGTTGATCAACTTAATTATTTAGCAATTTATTCTCACAATTGTTAACAATTTTTTTTCTTTCCGCTTGCACGTTTTGCGTAGTTTGGTAGCTCGTTTGTTTGGTTTGTTTTTGGCTTTGTTAGTTTTTAGTTTTGTTTTGTTTGGTTTTTGGTTTTTTCTTCATCTAGGGGTTTGACCATATCTTTCATTTGCCATTAAACTAATGAAATTAGGAGAAACGGTTTATGCTGATAAGACAAAACTATTAAGGTTCTCTCTCTCTCTCTCTGTCTCTCTCTCTCTCTCTCTCTCTCTCTCTCTCTCTCTGTCTGCGTGTCTCCTTCTTTCACTCGCTGCTAACTTTTTTATTTATGTTTTTATTTTTGGGCAATTAAAGTGTAATTAATGGTTGCCTGCGAATGTGTGTGGCATTCGGTCTGGCATGGAGTTGTTATGGAGCCTGGTGTGCGATTAATCAAGATCAATTAAAAAGAGTTCAAGTATTGAACCTAAATCGACTCATGGGTAGCGTAACGGGGCGTGAGATAGAAATTTAGAATGTGCTGTAATCATGCAATGCCTGTGACGTTATACGCTACGTTTCCACATACGCATTACGTAATATGCTGCTCAAGCAGCAACCCAAAAGCAACTGCGACAGGATTTCTTAAATATAATCGGACATAGAAATTGCTTAGAAATTATATAAATAACTTTCTTACGACAGTATTTAAAACAGTCGTATTAATTAATCTGTATATAGAAAATCTCAAAGATAACAAATTCAATTTAAAGTCCAAGGAAAACTATTGCAGAAGTCAACAGTTGCTTTTATTTGAGTGTTACGTAAGTGCTTACGTTCGTTAAGTGCTCACCAATTACGTGTTACGTAACATTTGATGTAGCTGCCATAAAAGGTCTTACATCTTCCAATGATTGTTTTTTATTTTATTTTATCAACACTTTCTTTGGCGTTTAAATTTAATTGAGATTTATAAATGCTTTAACTATTAAACTATTAAAAGACCTTCCCTTTGCTTAAATTGCGCTATTACCCCAATAAACTTTAACCGTATTATTTAAAATTTCTCATTTTGAGTTCAGTTGCTATGCTTTTCTGGGGTAGCTGTGGCCCATGATTGAAAGGTGATTGAAAATAATCGTTAAACGCATTGGCAACAGCTGGAAATTTACAAAATGTGTTCATTCATTTTGCACAAAAAGCCGAATATCAATCAAATTGGCATATAATTGCTGATTGTTGTCCATTGTTGTTGGCAATTTCAATTGACATTTAATTAATTAATCGACTTTAAAATTGTCGTTTCCAAATGCTTATCACTTATTAAAAATCTATTCAAATCGAACATCGAACACACATAATTTACACCAAAAAGCCAAAACAAAAATCAGCGTGTGACAGCCGCATAAATTTAATGTCTGTGCGAACCAGAAAAATAATAAAATTTAAATTGATATATAGTTAATAAATTAACTAAAACATCGTCTCTGTCAGTTAGCGGCATTTTAATTTCGCTATAAGCTCGAGTTCCAGTTTCACATTCTGTTTCAATTTGAAGTTCCAGTTTAGTTTGGCTTAGTTTTCGGATAATCTTGAACTCTCGCTCGGCCCCCAGTTCAGATTGTTTGACAGTGATAAGCTGGGGGCGATGCTGATGGCGTTGGCCACACGCATTAATTTTGCGTGGATTTCATTTAAAACCAAATAAAAACAAAAAACAAAAACAACATCAGCAACATTAAGCGGCCAGAGTCGGCCAGAAGAAAAATGTTTTATGAAATTGCGTTGGCCGTGCTCAGTTGGAATGAGGGGATCGTCGGGGATCACCTCGTCGTTTTGGGGCTGGCAGCGCTAAAAACTCGGACACGCCACATTCGCATTCACAACGGGTCTTCAAGTAGGATTTCGACTTGGAACTGCCAGCTTGCTGCTGCTACTTTGTTTTTGTTGCTTTTGTTGTTTTTGATGTTGATGTTGTTGCTGCTGTTGCCGAGGTTTTGTCTTATGAGTTTTCTGACGCACGATGACGTTTAAATTTCAAATGATTGATTCCCCGCTGGCAAAGAAAAAACTTTGATTAAAGCCGCAGCAGCGACGGACACGCCCAGTTGAGTTACCCGGCTCGGGTTACCAGCACCGAGCATAGCCTATGGCCAACTCAGGCTAACTGGCTAACTGGCCAACTGGTTGTAAACTAGCCAACTGGCCAGGCCTACTATTTGCGTGTTTAAATATTTTAATTAAGAAAAATAAATAAAAATAAACATACACAGAAACACATAGAAAACAAAAAAAAAAGCAGAAAAAGAAAAAGAAAGAAAAAACCAACAACGGAGCCAACGTTCAAAATATTTTGGTGGCTCTTTGCCTGCGCGTGTTTTAATTGCAGTTTACATGTCTATTAACAAGCCAGCAAGTTGTTATTGCTCTTGCCATGATTGGTCTTGCTGCTATTGCAATTGCTGTTTGGTTTGGTACAACAACTTTTTAGTTTTTAATTGCAACTGTCAGCATTTGTGGGTAGCAGTAATTGACGCGCCTCGAATAAGTTGTCAAAATCCTAAAAAGCAACACCCCTTCCCCGGCAGAACATTAATACAAAAATATCATAAGTGAGAGAGACACAGATGTCTCTCTATCTCTATCTTTGAGCTGGGAAAAAAATGCATCAATTTCAATAAACGATAATCAATTAATCAACAGATTGTCAGGCGCATAGCAGCCTCATAAAGCTCTCAAATTACACTCAGCTGTCAGGTGTTTTATGACAAAATACCTTAAAATCACATTAAAAGAAATAACAATAAAAAAATATTACTCGAAATTTCTCACGTTCTCATGTGATGCGAAACCCGTTTTGGAGAATTGCCAGCATGATGACAAAATCATTTCAACGCCTGCAATAAATTGCATGCAAAATTAATTGTTGAGTGATTGATTTGTAATTGTATACCCTGCAAAAGGTAACAATTTCTAAACGAGGGTATTTAACAGTTATGCTCAATTAACTGGCAGTAAAATATAAATAAATATATATTAAGATATTTGTATTTTATATTTATGAGAGTGTGTATGGAAGCTGAGTCCAAGGTACAGGGTATGACCCAGCAAAGCACACTTTCTCATTTATTTATTCAACTTAATTATTCAATATAATCCCTTTTAATAAGCTCGGCTTAAAATTTATAACAACTTAATGCTTTCATTCAGTGGAAGAAAAAGTTATAAATTAATCTATCCAATAATATATCATTTGTTATTCAATTTTGTTTCTAAAAAATATGAGACTTTTTAAGCTTTGCAGTTATTTTTAAACTTTTAAAGACGACAAAGTTTGGATAAAATAGAATAAACTTTTAACTTTAATTTTACCAATAAAAGTTTGCATTTACGTTTAAAAATGCTGTTTTGTCTGGAGTAGCTGCCATAAATTATATATGAATTTCATATAATTATCGCTTAAAAAACATGTCGCAGTTTGTCATCAAGGCCACCTTGCAACAGCAAAACCAACAACAACAACGAAGGTACGAAACCGCAAAGACAACTGTTAATGGATAATGTTTTTAGGGCTACCGCAGACGCAGGCGTTGTCGCAATGCCTTCGTGTCTGGTCCATGGAGGTGTGAGGTGCCATCAGAGTCCAACAGACCAAAAAATAAAAATAAATAAAACAAGCAGAGAAGTAGCTTGGGTTTAGTCATTGGCTGCTGGCCACCGACTGTGCCCCCCTTCCCAGCAGCAACTTCACAACTTTGCGCGCTTATCTTAATTGTTGCTCGCATATTAATTTCGTACCTGCTGTGCTGACAAGCAGCGAACCAGTCAACCTGGCCAATGAGCCAATGAGCCAACCAGCCAACAAGACAACTTGGCTAACCAGCCAACTCTGACTAAGGCTACCGCTCAATACGTCTGCTTTTTAGCGTCGTTATCGCCTCTGTCTCCCTGACTCCACATTCGTCTCCGTGTCCATGTCCATCTCCGCCTCCGTCTCCGTGTCCGTCTCTGTCTTCATTTCGGTCTCCAACTCCATCATCAGCTGCAGCTGCAGCTTTCAATGCTCTGCTCTCTGGTCTCATTGACGCGTCCCATCAATGTTGATGTGTTTTCTGTCGTTTGTCTCCCAGCCTCATTTTATTGTTGACAAATTAATAGATTGCGATGTCCATATTAACACGTTTACGTGTTGCGCTTCCTTCCGGCCGTGTTGCACATTAAAAATGTATAAAGTTTGGGCGCCCGCGGTCTGATTAGTATTGAAATGTGAGAGTGCCGACGAATGCATTTTATGGCATTCACACAACTTATTCATAAGCTGATTTTAATTAACACAAGCGGCTCAAGCAGCCAGCCGGCAGCAGAATGTGTGATAAGCGCTTGATTTAAGAGTCAAGAGCAGAGTTAACCGGAAACGGCTACGTGTTGACATTCAGCGAGATAGAGAGAGAGAGAGGCTGAGGAGGCCGCTGAAAGCTGCAGCTTGTCGCATGCCGCTTCGCAGTGGCAAACCGCTGTCGATCAGATAAGCAACTCTTAATGATTGATTACGAGCAGGCAGATAAGCACTTTGATGACAAAACAGGCCAGTCAGCTAGCCAAGTAAAATATTTACTATGTGAAAGTCAACGCCAATATATCGTTTACTTAGCCGCTAGACACAGCAACTGATAATGCTGACGGCCAATAAATTTCTTATGAGCATCGAAACAACAACCATAACAATTACATATACATAATTGAGTCATCACGAGTAAATATACGAAATTCTGCTTACCTTAATCATTTCCTTTGGGGTTTGTCGTCAACTAATAAATTAAGGTGCTTTTAATTCAAATATTTACATACCATTTATACAAATATAAGAAGTTTATATAATATATTTTACTGACTGCAGAAGTCTTCGGACGTGTCGATTGTAAAAATATTTTAATTATTCAAATCAACAAAATGGTTATTTACGAGTGATTTTTTACATACAAATACTTTTAGTAAATAATTGAACAAATTTAAATATGTTTTTCTCTGGCTTCAGATTAAGTATATATTTTATATATATGTATACATATATTATATTTCATATTGTATTTGCACAAATAAAAAACACATTGAATTATTGTAAACCCAACAATATTATTTTATTTTGTGTAGTGAAAATGTGGATTACTATTTTTTGTATTGATGTATGCAAGTACTTCTTGTATCACAAAATATGTCATCAAACGTCAGTTTATAATTTTTCTCCATTTGTTATTGTGTAAATTTAAAATTTAAAACTTAATTCTTTTCTAAAATATATTACCTAATAAAGCCACATGAATATATTATGCAATCTACCTTATTATTTGTTATAACATTATAACTCTAATGACAAACTGGCTTGCCATGTCTTACCAGGAAATGGAAATTAACAAATTCCCCAACTAAAATTTGGACATTTCTCGTGCTGTGGCTGGAGATGCCTGCAATCATCGTTCATATGATATGTAGATAATAGGTTTTGTTGTGTTGCAACAGCAACATCAACATCAACAGTTTATCTGCCCTAACCTTCAACCTTTCGCTGCAGCTCACCAATCAGCCCCATCAACAAAATAGTGTGGCCTGGCAACATTGCAACCGCCCCCGCTGCCCGTTGCCCGATTGGCCCTTCACTCAGCTGTTCAACACCTCAGCTGCTGATGCTGGTGCTGGTGCTGCTGTTGCTGCTGCAGTTGGGGAAGCGGACAGCTAACTAGAGAGACAGGCCGCCAAGAGTGTAGACAACTTAAATCAAAGTGCTAATTTTAAAATAACAACCCTGAAGACAGCCTAAACACACAGGCGCAACAACAACAACAACAACAACGGCAAAATCATATTGGAAAAACGTTTACGCGAAACTGCTTAACTGCTTAACTAGCTTGCAACAACAACAATAGCAGCAACAACAGCAACAACAGCACCAACACAGACAGCCCCACAATTGAAAAGACAAGATGAACGGCACGAAACAGGATGTTGGAACGTGGAGTTCGAAATTTGCAAAAGCAAAAGCAGAGAAAAAAATACAAAACGGCGCTGGGAAGAGCCCTGTTGAAGACTGCTACTTCTTCTTCTTCGTCTTCTTCTTCTTCTTATTCCTCGTGGAGTCTTTGGTGGGTTTTGCAGAGCGTCCGACTTTGAGTTATCGCAGAGATATTAATTTGAGCTGCCGCTGATGGTTAGCGAGTCTCCCGGCTCTCAAAAATGTATCTTCGCACATTCGCAGCTCGTTGGTACATTCTAATTGACGAAATATCAGTGAGACAGACAACAGAACGAGATCTCCATTCCCGATCCCGATCCCGTTCTCGATCACAATTCCGATTCCAATTCCGCAACCCTTTCGTCTTCGCTGTTTGGCAACGCTTCGTAATTGTTTGCACATATTTCAGAAACACCAAAGCTGCCATTTGCCCATTGCCGGCGTTGCTGGTTGTTTGCCTGGCTGAGGTTGAGGTTGAGGTTGCCTCATTCTCTGATTCCTTGGTATGCGCTTCGTTCTTAGAAAATTGCCGTCCTCATTGAAATGAAATGGCGATCATTGCGAAAGACATCGAACGAAATGCTGTGAGCCAGATGAAGCAAAACAAAAACAAAGCCAAAAGCAATGCAAACAAAAAAGTCCACATTCGAAACGATTTTCGGTGATTTTCGCATTGAAATATTTGGCGTTGTCCGGTGCGAGAAATGCCAGAGTCGGGTTATTTTTTATATAAACAATAAAAGGCATATTTGTTTGTGACGTTGTGGCAGGGAGCCAGGCACTTGATTTATTATTGGGTAACAATTCATATGCCTTTATTGATATTTTTCAATTCCTGTACGTCTCTGCGCGTGTGAGACACAATAAATTTTGAAATAAATTGGATTTCGCAGTTTTAATCAGCAAAAGGGCAGCGCCTGATGAGAACACCCGGCAAAAGGATACTGCAAACGACAACAACAACAACAACGACAAGAGGCAAAATTAGTCCGGAGACCTTCACATCTCAGACTCCATTCGAGCTGCGTAACGTTGACGCCATAGCGCTGACAGCCAGGGATCGGCATAGGGATGGGAATAGGGATAGAGATAGGGATGGGGATACTGGGCGGAGAGCTGCGACAGAAGTCGAAGCTGGACCCGTTGCGACATATAGGCATGCCGGACCGTTTAAGCGTTCGGGTTCATATAAAATACCAGCAAGGCAAATTGCAGTTTTCCAAGCCGAAGAACATATACTCTATTTAATCGTATTTAGCTTGTGGGAGAGGTGAACTGGACTGGAGCCAAAGACTCCCGAAGTCTTCAAAAAAGTAACTTGCTTATAGCTGCTTATAATTCAATAAATATATTACTGTTTTTATTGCTAAATTTAAAAATGTAAAGTAAAATAAGAATAAATAAAATGATCATTCATTAATGGTATAGATTCTATGTTGTACAAGTTAGCTTAGATAAATGGGTAATAATTAATACAAATGTTTATGAACTATCGGTCGAAAGATGACAAAACTTTTTTGTTTAACAAGTTATCCTAACGAAACTCACAAGTTATGCGAATTATTTGGTTCCTAAGATTTGGACAAAAAACTATCAGCATCGACCTACTATATCATATAGCCATGGGAACAGTCGGTGGGTTCTTTGATTTGTAGTTTAGATGATGATTTGAGTACGGTATACAAGGGATTATAATATTCGGCTTGCCTAATATAGCCATTCTCTCTTCAAGTATAATTGATCAACCTTAAATAATACTTCAAACTAATATGCTTCAGCAATTAACAATTTAAGTGTTATAGACTACTTCAATACAATTTTTTATTGACAACAACAACGTGGCAAGCTGCCACATGTACCCAATGTCAGAGTAATGTGCATTTATATAAATAGTGCGTTGTCTTCAAACTCAAACCAGGGACAGTGCCAGGGCCGTGGGTTTTTGGTGCAAGCCAAAGTGTAAAAATATGCTGCCAATGTTGCAATTTATTTATTTATTTTTCTTCATTTTTTTATACACGCTTCACTTTGCACTCTTGTTGTTGCTGTTGTTGTTGTTGTTGCTGTTGTGTCTGGTTGAGCACAAAAATGTACGCGCAACACGAAGCAGCCCAATGGACGACGAGAGTTACGTGTGCACATTGTTTATTTCACACACTTATTGGCCCGCAGGCGCTACTGTGCACACCTCGACTCTCTAGCCCTCGAGTGGGGCGAGTGCGGCGAGTGTGAGCAGCGTCTCCAACACCAGCACCAGCAACATCAACATCAACAGCAACTGCAACTGCAACAGCTCCGACTCTTAAACTCCATCTTGAGCTCGGCCTGCAATTGGCTTGTCTTGTCTTGTCGTACGTTTTCCAGCTAAGATTGGCGACGCCATGTAGTTAACGCGTTCGCACTTTTTTTTCCTCAACCACACACTGCCTGACTGGCTGATGTGGACTGCAGAGGACTGGCTTGGCCCAGCTTGGCCTGGCCTGGCCTGGTCCATGGGCTCGTGTCTACTCCATTGAGCTTTCATGCCACGCAAACGCATCGCTACGAAATTGGCTAAAAATGACACTCGTTTTCACTGCCGCATTCAAAACGGTTGATGAGGCAAAAGGAGTGTTTTGAGGGAGCAGGGAGTGGGGCATCTGTGCGACAGAAGCTGCTGCTTATGCATATATAGTACTCTGCTCATACTGTATATTAAGGTGGGCTTGGGCTTGATTTCTGATTGGCCATAAACACACAAAAGTATTGAGTTTTATCAGCTGCGGGCTATATGAGGAGCTTGATCGGTAGACACCCTACCCCTTCCAGCCCCCTACCCCTAAGCCGCGAAAATTGCTTTTGATAACCGGGCGCGGATTGAAGACTGAAAAGTGGTTTTTAGCTTGCGGTTTGCATTTGACAAAGCAATTGATGGGAATCTTAAATTGGTAAAGGTTTTAGCCATAGCTTCAAATAAATTCTTGTGCCACATGCATAAATTTGTATAGTGAATCATATTGCAATTATAAGTGGTATTCCAACGCTTTTGACATGTAATCACCGACAGGCATTTTAATAACTGACATGTAAATGGGAGTTTTTAACGTACGATACCCCTAATATCAATAGTATTATATAAATCCCAATAATAATTCACAGCTAACTAGACGAACGCTCTGAATATCTTCCAGAAGAAGTATTCCGACGGAATTCTAAATATTTCGGTGCATAACAATAAAAGTGGAAGACATATTTTAATTATAGAAGAGGTCACCAAACAAAAGACATACATTTTTGTAAGTAAATAATATATATATATATATATTACGTTCTAATGCATATAAATTATTAGAAAAAAAATATAAATAAATATGACGATTTGGGATTGTCGCCTAAGATTAAGATCTCTTTATTTATGAAGTATGTTTCCAATTAAGTGTTTTATTAAAATAGTATAATAACCTATCGGCAACATTTAAATCGAATATTTACCACTTACTTCTTTTGAACAAATAAATTTATAAATTTTAAAGTAAATTTCTGCGATTAAGCTCGAGCTCGGTTGTTGTAAGCTTTTGTCAATTTGTTCAAACTGACTTGAGCGTGGTTTATAATAGAGAATGCATAATTAATTAACAATGAAGTGAAGTTTTGGCCAATTCAATTCACACAAAATACGCGAGATAGCCTAAGAATAAAACCGTATCAATGTCGGTTTGCTTTTTCCAGAATAATTAAGAACAATCAAGGCCGGTTGCTCAAGTGCAATCTAACTACTGTAGGCACTCGATCTCCGGCTCTTTTCCAACTTGCTCAGTTTAAATATTATTATGCATGCTTCCTTTTGAAAGCCACAATTAACTGGAAATTCTATTATAGCTTCATTTAAAGTTTCGTTATCAGCACTTACCCGCGACTAACATGAAAAACATGACAGTTTTTCCCAGTGTCCGTCAGAATGAAGAACTCGAGGCATTTCTTGGCAACACCATCGATTTATGGCGTGTGTGTTTTGCTTCTTTTGCACAGCTCAGTACACAGCCCCTGCTACTCGGCCGTTTATGAGCAGTTAGCAATTTCGGTGGCAGGGATTAAGATTAAAAACTGGGTGCTACATCAAATGGGTGTGAAAAACGCAAATTACCAAGAATTTTTGAGCTGCATAACAACGGAACGTTGGCCCTGCAGCCAGCAACAACAACAGGAAGCAGGCAACATAGTTGCAATCGTCTGCACTGAGACCCTGCCAGATAGACTGGCGGGCAGACGGAACTGATGGGTGGACAGGCGGACGGACGGATGGACGGATGGACAGAGGGACAGACGAGTCGACTAACTAACTAAGGGCGTGTCAGGCAAGTCGAGTCGTCAGTCGTGTAACTTTGAAATATGTTGAACACACAGCGATAACTGGCCAGGTAACACTGGGCCCAGTTAGCCGCTAACTATGCAACTGGCAACTTGCAACTTGCAACTAGCAACTAGCAACTAGCAACTTGCAACTGGTAACTGGGCGAGTGTGGCTGGTTTGGTTCCTTGGGCAAAAAAAAATGCATATGCATATTTTATGCCATTTAAGCGGCATTTATGCAGCTTCGCGTGTTGACAAAAGTTGTTGGCTGCTCGTAACTCAATCTCAATATTTCAGGCGACCGAATCGAGCCAGCGTTACATTAAAACGTGACTTTGACAGTAGCAGTTTGGCTTGACAACAGCAACAACAACAACAACAAGAACAACAACACGAGAACATCCCCATCGTACGTGAGCCAACACATCGACTTGGTGAATGCAAAATGCATTGGAGCATCTCCCGTTCCATTCCATTACAGGCATTCAGTCAGCCAGTCCGTCCGTCAGTCCGTCTTGTGTGACATTCGTTAAGCAAAATATGTGCCATGGATTAGACGATAGACGATAGAAGGGGCGGAGGGGCATTGCAGGTAACTTGTTGCCTGATCTATTGGTTTTTGCGTGGCAGCCGTTTTACGGACAGCCAGACAGACAGACAGACAGACAGTGAGGAGGAGAAAAAACTCGCAACATATTTTCGTGGTGCGCGATACAAGGCCTATAGTTCTTAGCGTACCCCGCTGCTACCCGGTTTTCCCACCGTTTTGGCTGATTGCATGCATATTAGCCATAGCCATCAGGCTATGTGGCAGCCACTAGAGTTGTCGTCGATCTGCGCGTATTAAACAGAACAGAGCATTCCAGTCTCTTCTCCCCTCCCCTCCCCGCTGCTCCTATTGCTCTGGCTGGCCTGCTACCCTTTTATTGTTGGCCTGACCGTGGCAAGAACAAGACACGATTTTTAAAACGAAATCCATGTTTTACCCGACCGGGAGAGGGAGCGAGAGAGAGGATCATCGAGTGGATCCGTTTTTTCCTTATACATTTTTTTTGGATTCATCTTCTTTTATTTAAGAGTGCCTGATGCACTTCATCGACTTGTCGAGCTTTGTTTGCCTTGCGTTATTTATAAAACATGTTCGAAATGCAAAGTATGCGACACGACGAAGCCTCCAATGCCCTTTACACAAGTGCCGCATAGCACAGATTCTTGACAGATTATTCCAATGTTTTAAGCCCACTCCTCCCTTATTTTTTCATTTTCCCCATTTGTTTGTAGCGCTAACTCATTATGTGAAAAACTGTTGCATTTCTTAATAAACACCATTGAAATCTGTTGCAGCAAATGGCAGCCACAATTTTTCGACAAATTTAATCCAGTAAACATTTTTTATTCTACAGCCAGAGCTGTAAATTGGGACTTGTAATATTCAATAAGAAATCAATATGTCTCACAGAATATTAATAATACTGACTGTAAAGTATTTCAATAAAAATTCAGGTTGAGATTATTTATTTATTGAAATATAAATATGAATATGTCTTTCGCTGGTATAAAAGGAATTTTTTATAAGATAAAGAATGACAATAAAATCATATAATCAACAGATTCATCTGCTAAAGGAATCCCGTTTTCTTTCTTTTCGTTCACATCATTATTCATATCTGCTGAGTCTCGTTATTCGAATAAGCAATAAGCATTCCCAACTAATTACAATCAAGTGCATAATGGCTAAAACTACACCTGCAATTATACGAATAAGGTCTCATTAATCTTCAGGCACTCAACTCACAGCACGTATATTAATTTAAAATTGAACACACACTCATTCTGTGCTCGACAACAATCGATAGCTTGTAGCTGCATGGCTTGGCCTCTCATTAAAGAAAACAATTGCACTTGCTTTGAATTATGGATCCTGCCTGGTGAACGTTGCCAACAAGCCAGACTCATCGCTGTACCCAACCAATACTGAAGGGCATAGCTTCCAGGGATCGAACACATATTTTGCATATGTTTTGGGCTCATAACCCTTTAGCTACTACTTGAAAAACAATACAATGCTAGTTCCGCTGTTTGTTTGTAGCTACCTCCACCCTCCCCCCGGACACCAACGTTGCCGCTGCCCCTGTTGCACACTGTCAATGTGCGTAACAATTAAATCGTGTGGCTTCTTCTTTTTGCCTGTTGTCCGTGTGCCTGGCTAGAAACTCCAATCGCACACACACTCACACACACACACACACAATTTGCAAATGATCGGCTGGCAAGCGTTTAGCTGGATGCCCCATTGCGTGGCCATGCACCTAACTTCATCACGATCCGCGACATGAAAATAGTTGCACTCCGCACTGCTGCCTTGGCTAAGTTGCAACCAGAGCGCCGGCAATTGCAACAGACCAACCGACAGACCAACCACAGAGTGGGAAGCGTCACATCACGAAGTCGACGCCAACGCCACCGCCACCGCCACCCGCTTAGTATATACACTTTGAGTGTACACTGTATACTGTAGCTGGTAGCTGCTGCCGATGCCGATGCCGGAGTGAGTCGGCCATTGTCCATGCAGACTTGCACCGAGTCGCTTTGCATATTTAGCAACACATTCCCGATGGTCGTAACGAAAAACGGTTTCATTGTTGCCGACGCCGCCGACAACAACATAAAAGCCTGCGCTCCTTTGCCTTGGCCAGGCCAACAGGCAGCAAGAAACAGACACACACACATACACTTAATAACAAGTTAGATTAATCTAGTAGAGAGTTCACGACTAGCAGATACCCTATAAACAATGATGCAGCAGGTTATGCAAATATTTGTAGTCTTAATTGCTGCCTTTTAATTTGTTTATATTTACAAATTTGTTTATGTTTACAGAGAAACTATTATTTATCGACAGTTCCAATATTTTATTTAAACTCTTTTAAGGATGCCATTGTGCCATTGCTCCAGTGTGAACATAAACATAATTAATGACATTTTAGCGAAATATTGATATAAATATTTCAAAAATAAAGGTTTTGGGCAACTAAAATTGAAGCTGATATGAGAATAGAGAGGAGGAAATAGAAAATTTGAGAAAAATTTGAGAACTTGTCAGAATTCTTGCCTAATTTACAACACCAGTGCTGCTGATCAATAATTTATTAACTTTGCAATGTGGACGCTACTCAACCACTAAATCTACACAACTTTATGATATAGTTTTAGTTAACAATTTAATGGGTACAGGGTATAACAATTGACACACACAGCGAGAGAGAGGGAGAGGGAGAGAGATAGAAAACAGAGCGCAAACCAGACCAGAGACCGAAGACCATAGACCAGAGACCAGACCTGGCCGAGACCAACCGACAAGAAAATAAGTTGAATAAAATTATTGTGAACACGTCTCGTTGATTTATTGTGAAATCGCGCATGAGTAATGATCGCATATTTGGGTATACTTGTTGGCTTGTTGGTGGTGCTGCTTGTGTTGCTTGTGGTGGCTGTGGTGGTGCGGCTGCTGCTGCTGTTGTTGGAGAGAAGGTCGATCGATTGGTCGGTCCTCGCCAGCGATTGGGGGTACAGTTTTTGGTTATTGCTCATTTTCGTATCGATCGCAGCGCTCGGTGTTTACATTTGCCGGCCTCCTATTGTTGCTCTAAATGGCAGCGAATGAGTTGAAACTTTTTTCCTCTTGTTTGTTGTTCTTCGGTATTATAATCCAAAAACAGCACCGACACACAGCACAGCGCAGGAGGCACACAACCGACAACAGACTACGGACAACGGACAACGGGCAGTCGGCCAAAGAGGCTGCCTGGCATAATAAAACATGATGATGGGCCACTTGCTGGTTGTGAATCGACCCGGCTCGATTCGACTCTGTTTGACTTGGCTTGGCTCGGCTCGGCTCGTTTTTGGGCTCGCTGGTTATCTAATCGGCTTTTATAATTGGGAACCAACGAGGCGCAGATTCAGCGCGATCATTGTGTAACAATTAAGGTATAGAATCAACACTAGACTACAACAGCAACAGCAAAAGCAACACCAACAACAACAACAACATTAAGAAGTACAACGCAATGTGTATACATAAGTAGCCAAAATGTTGGCATTAACACACATTTATTCCATTCGTACCCAGGTACTACATCGGTGGGTAACTGGCTCCCCAGAGAGCAAAAGAGGAAGAGCCGGATCGGATGAATTTGCAAAATCGAAAATTAATATGCTTGAGCAGGTTTCACTAACTTTTACAAAGGTCAGAATATATAAGGGAAAGTCATGACTCGTATTTAAGTAACAAATGATTCTTCAATGAAAAGAGTTTGATACAATGTTTTGTTTGCCCAAATCCTGAAAATATAAATGACAACTCCCTTAAGTCGATTCGGTTAAATTATATTATAGGGATATAGTTGTATATATGTATATATCAAACACTATAGAGACATTGACATATATGTAGATATCGGGATGGTCATTCGTTAACTGGATCTTTTTTTAAAGACAATTGAATCACAATCTAAACAATATAATATTTTGCTTTGAATTAGACATGAAATAAGATAAATAATCATTGCTGTGCAATTCTTTAAAATTGGTATGCTAAAACAAAAATTTATTTGATCAATTTTTTGGAATAAGAGCAGAAATAAAATATTTATCTGAGTCTTTCGATGAGAAGTGTTGTTAAATACGTAATGCTTTAATTATATATAATTATATAATAACAAAACTAATCTCAAAAAGCTCACGAATATTTACGGTTCTTTTTATTAAATTGTAAACTAAAAATCTAAACTAAAAATTCTTAAAAAAAAAAAAAGTATTGTTTACATTCAATGTGATGTGGCACGTTAGCACCTGGAACTGCATTACTTTCAGAAAGTAATATATGAATATAACCACTTCCTCTCATTATTCATTTTCAGGCAAGAAATAAGTGCAAGAAATAAGACTTGGAATCGACTATGTTGCACAGTGATAACGATGAGAGCTGTTGAGGGCCAAAATGGTAAAAGTATCTTACAGTACGCAGTCGTAGCCATCGAAAATTGATGATCGCGTGCCAAATGTGCATGTTTATAAACATATTTCTCCCGCTCGCTGTCTGCGTTTGTTTCTCTGCCTCTGTCTCTGTCTCCGTCTGTCGCTCAGTCGGACAGTTGGGCTGAGTGTGTATGGCATGTCTGTCCAGTGGGATGATCTTGCATTTGATCAGTCGCTTTGTTGATTGCTTGAAACTTGTGTCCATGCAATAAAACACTCAAAATGCCAACTTTATTTTGGGTCAAAGCCGGCCAAACACGCAACGTTGCCTGTCTGAGACTCCAAAAATACTGTGTACTGAAGCTCTCAGATAAACGTTGGGTCTGCCCCGTTGCGGCGTCGCACCATCTGCGGGCTTCCACAAAGTGGTGAGCCAATTTTGCGTTTGACCTTTTTCGAATCAAGAAGCATTTTATATATCTCTTTCACACAAAACTTAAAACTCTAAAAAACCTGTAGAAAATGGGTTATAAGTTATAAAAATTCCAATGCTCCCAAACAAAAAAAAAAAAACCGAGGTACGACTACCAACTGTGCATTTGGCGGAACTTTGCGCCACATGCGTCGCATATCTTTGACACAATCCGTGGCGCCCACCCGTTGTGCTCTCGAGGGCAACCTTTCCACTCTCCGCACACCGATCCACACTCTTTCCATACCAAAAACTGAAACCGCGACCATGGCTCAAATTAAATTAATTCATAATGAACGAAATTATTAGAGCCAACTGTTGTCCAGCGGTGTCATTGGACTGGTTGCTTGACTTAACCACTGCCACAAGAACTGAAAAAACAAAAACTCGACAGTTCCACAGTTCCAATCGCTTCAGCTCTTTACAAGGGCGTTACCAAGTTGTTAGAGAGGAGGAACCCGCCCGTTCTTGTCCGACCAGATTAATGGCCGTGCTGACAGTGAAAATCCTGCGGTTATAAGTTTTATAGCCCTTCGTCCCCGCATTGAAATGGTTGCTGTAGCAATTAGAGTGTTTGCTGCCTTAGAAGCGAAGAAGGCAGGGGCTACACATTCGTCTCTCTCTCTCACTGTGTGTCTTCGCGAGAGATCATAAACGATTTTCCTAGGAATTTCGACAGGCATTCTGAACTCGAGGTTTACAACCGCGCTCCTGAGTGCCATGGCTCATTAGTCGCAGCCGCTGTGGGTGCGTGGGCTGAAACCTTTGGGTATGCCTTTGAAACCGTGCTCAGGGATAAGCTGTTGGCGAAGAGCTTAAACTTTAGTCTGCTGCTGCTGAGCAGCATCATCACTGCGATTGTGTAGAGGTTGACCAGTCCTAACTACAACTGAGAACCAAAATGATCAGCTGAGCTCTCTTACCTAGAACTGATTTGACCTCAATTCCCGGCTAAAACAAACAAATAATTTAGTTGAAAAATATAATGCAATTGCATGAAAAATGCTCACGCATTAAGAGTGCTTGGCATAAAGGTGAGAATTAGTTGTATGATTTGTGCATACCCAGAGAAGGTTCAAAATATTATACAAGGAGTTTTGTAGTCAACTTTTTTGCTGTCTCAATTACAACTCACTAAAGAAAGATCTTTCGAAATCAGAACAGATCATTAGGCTTGAGGTAAATGTAGGGTTGCTGGAAAATGCATATGTGTCAATTAAGAATTCTTTTGCTTTGGACACGCTCATCATTCATTCATTCATTCATTCACTTTCCCCAGCACTTTCCGAGCTGTGAGAAATTCGATCACTTCCTCTGCTCGTTGATAATGCAACTGATATATTTCAACACAAAAAGAAAAACTTGCTGTCGTTGAACTCAGAAGACGCTGTTGCTGCTGCTGCTGCTGTTGTTGCTGAAGTCATCGCTGGCTTTCCTAGAATGCCCACCAGAGACGCCAACACAACCAGCACAACAAACACACACACACACACATATATATATATATATATATATGCTTATATACAGAAGAGAAGCCACAATATTTCCAGCTCAAATATGATTAATTTTTGGGTTTCTGTTGCAGACATAGTGCCTCTGTCTATAAGTCATGCCTTTTGCAATTGGCTTGGAACACGTGTTTGCTCCCACTCTATCTCTCTCTCCCTCTCTCTCTCTCTCTCTCTCTCTCACTCTCTTTTGTTTCTGTGTGTGTGTGTGTGCTTCCTCTGTTTTCTCTATGTTCTTGCATTCTCGAAATCGCAGCTTTCACTCATGCGTGGAACACGACTCTGCGATGCGAATGGGGGAAATGCGCATGTGCAAACGCAAATGTTGCATGGCCAAGTTTGGAGATGGAGACGCGACAGCGAACAGCGAATAGCAAACAACAAACAACAAACAACAAGCACCAACAACAACAGCAACTACATGACATAGTGCCTGTCGTCTCATTAGGATTAGACCCACGTTATTTAATTGCATGTTAGGGATTCCAGCTTATTTATAATGAGTTAGTTAAATACACACGCACTGAAACTGGCATTGGGACTGCGGCTGCGACTCAGACGGGGACTGAGACTGAGACTGGAACCTTCCTTGACTCGTTGCAGGCGTTGCCGCTGTCCACTGCCAGGGAACAAATGATTAATGAGAAGAGCGCGCGTTAGGCGGGTCCACTTTAATCTCCCTCTTTCTCTCTCTCCCTTTTGTGAGCATATTTAGGCGTACACAACAAAAAAAAACTAGGTATTTTAGTTACATTTAATATCTGTAGACATTGTTTGTGGGTATTCTTTTTTAGACTACTTTAATCACAATTTTTAGTCAATTTGATCTTATTGATATTTACTAGTCTCTAATGAATAATCAGTTTTCTAAAAGTTAATAAATCTAAAGAAAACATATATATATATATATATTAATGTCTTGAAATTTTTCAAATTAGTATCAAATGTTTTAAACAAGTTATGTTAAATTCGATTTTTAATTAGTTTTATTCAAGTTGATTTCAAAAATTAATTGAATACACTTTAAACGAAAAATGTTAATTGCTGTCTCTTAATTTCAATTGTGGTGTTAATGTTATGCACAGAAATTATTAAATTAAATCCCAATTTTGTATTGTGTACATATCTCCCTGCTCCATATCTGCTGCTCTTAAGCGCTGTGTTTGTTTTTCGTGAATTAATTTACAAATAAAATTATAGCTTCGCCCTTGCATAGCCAACTGGTAAGACAACAATTACAACAACAGCAGCAATAACAACGACAACAACAACAACAACGACAACAACTTGGCTGACCATTTAAACACCCCATAAACAATTTGCCATAATTTCGAGCAGCGTCAACGTCACAAAGTTAAGGATGACGACGACGCCGACGCCGACGACGACGACGACGAAGTTGGCGCTCCCTCATTACAAAATGACGGCAAATTGCAATTTTCGTTGAAGGTTGAGTTGAGTGGAACCCGCGTGCCAGTGGCAACAACAGCAACAGCAACAACAGCAGCAGCAACAGTAGCTGTAGCAGTAGCCAGATCCCAGCTTGGCAGTGGCAGGCCATGCAACGATGCTGTGACAATCAACGCGCACGTCCCGCCCGATGATGTGATGTGATCTGATGTGATGAGTGCGTCTATCATATCGTCGATGTGCGTCGTCAAACTCAAGCTCAGCCTCATCTTCTTCGTCATCGTCGTCGTCACTGTCAACGGCAACATCATCATGCAGTCGCAGTCGCAGTCGCCGTCGCAGTCGTTGTAGTTTGCCTTGATCTTGATCAGCCCAGATGCAGCGATGCTGGCAGCGATGCAAGCAGCGAACCCATCATCGTCATCATCGAAATTGTCATGTCACGAAAGTTGGCTCCCAGCTGCTAAGGCTAAGCCTGCTGAGGCTAACAACGGCAACAGGCGGCGGCGGCGTCGTCTCCACTCTTGTGGTATTTGCGGCAACCATCCGCCAAAAAGGGGTATCATTATTTTGTTATTAAGCGTGTGCCCTGCACAACAATTAAGTGTTTTATCATAAAATGTTACATATCCTCTTATAATTGCCAAACATTCCTCCCTGAAGAATTGTTAAATATGCATTATCTCATTGATTAATCGGAGTCAAAAGCAATCCGCTTTCACTAATGATGATTCCTATAAGTTCCTTCTTCATATAATTTTGGAAATATTAACCAGTTTAAAAAAATCTGATACAGTTTGTGATAAAATTGTCTTATATTAAATATGAAATGTGTCGATAAATATCGATAATTAGTAGTCGACATCAAGATCTGAACTCTAAAGGAATATATATATAAATATATATGTACAATAGCAGCTGAATTTGTTTATCCAGAATTTAATTGAACATTTTCAAAATCAGTAATTGCTTCAAGAAATATTTTTATTTGACATGACAAATTATGTAAACAATAAAATAAGATCTTTTGAATTTTCATGTTCATTAGCGCATATTTAATAATTAATTTAGGTGTCAAAATTATTACTAAGGCATTTTGAATTCAAGTAAGTTAATTATTTAATGTTCGTTTGCTGTTTCCAGTTAAGGCAAATAAAAATGTGATCTTATTTATTGATTTAATGTCCACTAACATCAGTTGACGCAGACAGAAAAGTAAAACATAAATTAAAGTTAACTAAGAATAAAAAGTCTTATTTAAATTTTAATTAAAAATAAATACAATTCTAAAGATTTTTGCGAATGCTTAAATGTAACATTTTGCAAGGATTGGTTAAAGTTTATAAAACTGTAAGCAAAGTGAATTGAAATTAACTAACTAATTACTAACTCGTCTTAGCCAGAAGAAGATGTGTTATCCCCGGGAAACTTGTTTTAAGCTCGCTCAATCCGTAAATTGGAATTGGTGGTAATTTGGCTATATGCCTGATATGAGATGCGAGTGTATTCAATGTTCGTTAAATTGCAGTGGCTTTGGCTCACTTGTTGTAATTGTTGCGGCATCTGCTGATATTGCTGCTGGTCTTGAGAGTTTGTGGCTTAAATGCCTTTTAAATGCAGCTCCCCACGGGAATATGCCGTCGCCAGTCTGACTGCCCCTTGTTGTTGTTGTTGTTGCTGCTGCTGCTGCTGCTGCTGCTGCTGCTGTTGACATTGTGATCAACGATAGCGGCTTGACAACTGATGGCAATCACTTGTCGCGCTTCAGATCATCCGCCTGTTGCCTCTGCCACCGCCTCTGCGTGCCGCCCGCCGCCTGCTGCCAGCTGAATGTTGAATGTTTGATATTGAATGTTTGCTGTTGCATTATTGTTGCTGTTGCCCATGGCTTGACACAGATTTGTTGGCCAAAGTTGGCGACAGCGTCGTCGCCTTTTTAGGCCCAGGCGTCTAAGTTGCAGGCAACTGCTTGTTGCTTGCTGCATGTTGCCTGTTTATCTGCTTGCCCCTTTTTGTCGCCAATTGACAATTGACGCAACATCAAAACTGTCTAATTAAAAACATTGCCCGCAATGCGTAACTGAAATCGATGAGAGGCGAAATGCCGACAAAGCATTTGACTTTATGACATTTGGAAATGAGCGAGCAAGATAGCAACTACAACATGGCAAATAAATGAAGGAGACAGAGACAGCACTCGGCCAACATGCGGCACTCAACTATTTATTTTGTAATTTTTCTCAGCGTCTTACTGCTTTTGCACGGTTGGTCTCTGTGTGTGTTGTGTGTGCTGGCTAAATTATGGACTCTCGCAGCCAGGCTAAACAACAGAAAATAAAAAGAGAAAAACGAAAAACGAAAAACAAAAAAAGAAACAACAATGATTCGTATAAATTGGAAACATTAAAAAAGCAATCAAAAATGTTCGGGCCAAGGCAACAGCAACAACAGCAACAACCAACGGGTCAGTTTAACCTGCGCTGGCGTGTTAACCTGTTGCTGCCTCTCCACGCAACAGTTGAAATTTTAGAAACGACACACCAAGATGCTGCAGCTTCACACGATTGTAGGGGGTGGGGAAAGGGGCATACTCGATTGAACAACGATCGAGATCGAGGTTCGAGTGGTAAGAGTCTATGGGGGCAACTATGCTGCAACCTTACTCAAACTGAGCTGTGGCGCGTTGACTGACTGATATGAGGCAACAACAACAACAACAAAACAACATCAACAACATCAACAATAACAACAACAGCGCGTCGATTGTTAATCAGTTAGATATAAAACAAAATACAGCAAAGGAATCAAACTGGAATCTCTGCGCCTATCTACGACATGTTAATGATGTTTCTTCTTTCTTTTTTATTTTCTTTTGGTGTTAGATAAAAAAAACGAGTGAATAGGCAACGAAGACAGAGAGAGAGAGAGAGAGAGTGAGAGAGACAGAGAACGAAACGAACAAGAATGTTTGGTAAAATCGTTTCGACCACGTTTCCTAGAAGTCCAAAGCCAGCGCGTTCTATTGATGTTATTTATGTGAAATGTCTGTGAAATTATTACCCTTTTTTTTGGGGCTAGCAATTTATTTGATTCGATTGTGTTTTACTCGCTTTTAATTAGCAGTCGAAACAAAAAGTTCACAAAACCCAAATGACAGTGTGAATGAGCAGGAGAGAAAGAGAGAAAGAGAGAGAGAGAGAGATATAGATAGATTTTTGAGTTGGAAGAACAGAGATGGTAATTTTATCTGTGATTCGTTATTTTGATTTGGATCTTGATTCACTTTGGGCACTCATCAAGTAGTGTCTATGGAACTTTAAAAAACGATTACGTCTATTGATCGCTTCGGTATTTTATTTAATTTTTATTCTACTTTTTTTTTTGTTCTCGATCTTGGCCTTATCTGTCGTTAACAGTTTTGAATCTGTTCTGTTTAGTTTTCATTGCATTTAGTTGCAAATTGATGACATATTAGTGACAAAGAGCGCACTTCAAGAAGTTGGTCTGCCCATTATTTAAGATTGTGGATAGATGATTGTCAGCCGCACCCTGATTAGATTTGTGTTAATCAGTTTGCGGTATTTGGGTCAGATTTTGTATTTAAAGCAACTAAAATGAGCGACTTAAATATGGCTGAGACAGTGTGAAATTGCGTGTAATTATTTACATTTGTTGATTAACTTGGCTTAAGAAATAGTCTGTGTTTTCGTAAGTAAATAAATAAATAGATTCTAGTTTGTTATTTCTTTGACATTTTACATTAACATTTTTTGTACTCTTTTATATTGTATTTAAATGATGTTTTTAAATGCCGAACGGGGCTTTATATTTCAGCAGATTAACTCCGATCCACAAGGACAGACGTGCCTAAGATATATACTCGTACATATATATATATATATATTTTTACTGCGATCAACCGCTTTTTATTGTATTTATTCTCACTCTGCTTTACTCATCTGTCTTACTATTTTTCATATGTATAAAAAAGAAACTAATCTCAAATATATACAAAAAAGTAACACATTAAACAAATACAAATAAAAAAAAATGATACTTGTAGAAACTTAATCTTTCTTATTTGTTTGCCAAGACTGAAATATTTGACAAATACAGATTTCATATTTTTATTTTTAATAGATTAATCTATCTTCTTATAGATTTCTTTGATGTCGAGTAAGAAAATATTTTTCAAATGCCATCTGTAATCATTTCTGGCAACTGATCTCATCGCTTTGACCTGCTGTCTGTCTGGAAGACTCATAAAGGCGACAAGTTAATTGAATTGATAGAACTCATTTATAGAGCAACTTTCAATTTTGACATTTACATACACACACACACACACACACACACACAGACATATATATATATATATATAGAAATATGTGACACAGACACAGACGCATAGTTTTTATTCATGCTCATTTCCTGTGACAGACTCGTGAGTAACCCATTGTTAATTGCGAATGAATAGAAATCAAAGCGAATGCCACTTAGCATTCGGTTCGCACAAGTGAATCCGTTCTATACTCATTTGACTAATTCCATCAAATTTGGAGTTCTTATGCTAATTCCAAGTGTTACGCCCAGACAATGTTGTAGGCCGTCTCTACTTGCTACATAGTTATTATTTATAGGGCTGGCAGTCTTGGTTAGGGGGCGTTCCACTTTATTATTGCCACAGAATGTTGCAAGCACACATATGCGAATATATACATGTGTGTGTGTATGTTAATGGTCAGTGTGGACTTGGCAGTCAGATCAAGGTTGTTTGACGTTGTTGTTGCTATTGTTGGTGTTGTTGCCGCTGCTGTCGTTGTTTGTTCATCAAATTATATAGAGCTACCAGTCGAGCTACTCGGTATCCTGTGTATTCGCTCCTGCCCGGCTGGGCTGCCCTGGCCTGGCCTGGCTTGGCCTGCCTCTGGCTAAACCAGCTAACAATTGGCTCATACACACACAAAAGGTGCAGAGGACGCGGCTTCTCTCTGCTTGACTGACTGGCGAAGACTTTCAGTGTTCAGTGTTCGAGCTGCCTGTTTAGCCGTGTCGTCTCAACGCGTCGTCTGACATCGTCTCTCTGTGCCGTGTCCACAGCATTGATGTGCGTCCAGTCGGAACGCAAAGCCCAATCCCAAGCACAGCCAGCAGAGAGTAGAGATGCACCCAAAAGGAGCCAAGAACCAAGAGTTGTAGTTGTAGGTAAACACTCGCGCCTAAAAATAAGTATCCAAGCATAAGCTCTGGTCGTGCAACAAGTTGGGCAACCACTTTGTAGCCCAGCCACTGGGACTCAGCTCAACTCAACTCTAGTCGAATCGAGTCGAGTCGACTCGAATTAAGGCAGCTGCAACGCGCTTCGATTAGTTGCCGCGGCGGTTGCCTGTCAGTCAGCCATTCAGTCAGTCAGTTGCCCGGTCAGGTCGGAGCAGACAAAAGGCGACGCTGACGTCGCTGCTGTCTTGTTAATTTTTTGAGCTATTTATTTTGATGTTTTCGCTTTTACGCTCTCGTTAAGTCGCACCAGACGCAATGCCAAAGTTCTACCAACAACTCTCGCCAAACACACACAATAAACGTATGAAAATAACTATGAAGAAAAAAAAAACAAAGAATGAGTGCTTTAGTTGGGGGCGGTTGACTATCAGCTACCCTGTACTCAAATCTGATGATTATTTCTTAATCGAGTGATTATAAGAGTCAACATAAATCGAATATATATTTATAGTTAGCATAAATGTATTTTTAATATAATATAATTAATTATATTTTATTCATTTAAAATTGATTGAAATTAGTTAAAAATTGGTTTGGTCTTAAAAAGAATTTAGTTTACTCCACAATTTCAATTTTGGTTACTAATCGAATTATATAAAATCAAAAGTGAATAATTCAACAAAAATTAAAATGGAAAAAATACAATAATAATATTCTACGCTCAAAAATAATATACTTCTCTATTATACTTAAATCATATTTATGTATGCAAATTGAAATAAATATATTTTATTTTATATTCATTATTTTAAATTATTTTTAAGATTAATTTAGTTATGCCAAAATTTAAACTGTAACTCTAGTTGAAAATTGAATTAAGTTCCTTAATAACTTTTTTAAAAATGCTAATTTATTTTTCACATTAAATAAATAAAACAGTATTATATTAAACTAATATTTATATTATATTCTATTCAAAATATTTAAAAGGCGGCAATTTATCTTCTGCAAAGAATTTACTTAAACCCTATTTATGTGCGCCAATTCTGAATGGGTGTCGGGTATTAAAAAAAAGCAAAAATATATATTGCGAAATTCGCTGACCCACGCGAATGCGAATGCGAATGCGAAAGCTCAAAGTGGTCTTCTGCTGCTTCTTCTTCCTCCTCCACTTCTTATTCTTCCTATAATTTTTTTTTATGTGTTATGTAGTCTTCCAGTCTGTGTGTGTGCAACGTTGCATCACGAGATAGTTAAAGAGATATGCATACAAAATTGGAAATGCTAATTAATATGTTTTGCACAGCAGATACGAAGCGATCCGCGAGAACTGCGAGTGGATCTGTTTACATAAGCGTTAACCGCACACCCACCACATATTGAAATACGCACACACAGACAGACACACAGGCAGACACACACACTCTCGCAATACACGGACAAATTATATTAAATTTTATTAGGCGTCAAGCCATAAAGAACATAAAGAACAGCTGAGCCGACTGCTGTCGTCCGAGCTGAATGAATGGGAAGCTCACATGACAACGCTTTATAATTAAGAACAATGCCAAGTTATTCAAATAGAGCGAGAGAGAGAGAGAGAGAGAGAGAGAGAGAGAGGGATTTATGTAGCAAATAGAGTTGTGGAGGGGACCATTCTGTTGCACTCATAAATTCCATTGCTGTGACACATATTAATTGTAATCGCAAGGTTTTCTTTGCACGACATCCATTGATGAATAATTCTGGGAAATGTTTAGCCATTACACAAACCACATGTTGGGTACTGTGTCCTTGATATTTATATGTAAAATGAAAATGATTCCGTCTATTTGCGTATAGTAAATTTCTTAATTAATCTCATTTTTCTTTTTAATAAATATAATTGTTATTTAAATAAGCAAATCGTTTTATTTTACTTATTTACATACTACTATGTAATTCTCCTAATTGCAGAAATAATAAAATAAAATAAACCCATAACTAAAATCAAAGGAACATAAATTGGAGTCTTTGGTTTGTTTCCTGTCGACAAGCTCCATGTTCTCAGATTGTTGCAATAGATACTTGCTTAATGTATCCACAACAGATTTTTTAGGGTTGTCTTGCGATTATTCGGCAATTCATTGTCATTGATAAAGAGCAATGGCAATTTTCAATACGCCGAATAATTTGCGCAAGCAGCAAGCAGCTGCTGCCAAAGAATGTATATGTGTGTGTGTCTGTGTGTGTGTATCTGTATGTGTATCTGCAGATGCCATGACTCATAAAATAACTGCAAATGGGTCTGAGACTGTGACCCAATGGGCAATATAAACACACACACACACATATATACGTATGCACCTACAACTCGAAAGACTTGGTTGGGCAACAATAACATCCAAGACAAGCGAAACGATTACAAAGAAAAAATAATTTGCGCAAATTGAATGAAGCAGAAAGAAACTTCGCAAGTGCGCGAGAGAGAGAGAGAGAGAGAGAGAACTGTGAATAATAGCAGTGATCCGTCATCGAAGCGAAATGTTGCTGAACTCGAATAATCTAATCAAATCGAATCAAAACGAATCAATGGTATACAGTTACAGAATACATATATATCTATATACAATGCTGATCTGACATATTGTGCAATGGCAAGAAAGAGGACTAATCCTGCAGCACTTCCTGGCTTACGTTTACACACCCAACTTGGCCAGATCAATCGATAAAAGAAGGCAGCCAAAGCAAAGCAGGAACAAACAATTGAGAGGATCGCTCTTGAAACAAAATCCTAGATAGAAAGATACGCGCCTGAGAGAGAGAGTGCGAGAGAGACACAGATAGAGGGTGATAGAGAGGGGGAGGGAGAGTGCAAGCAAAGATGTTTGCACGGTCAACATTCAACAAATTGGTTGGCAGCAGGTAGTTCATGTTGATGTTGTTGGTGTGGGTTTTCCTGAGAACAGGCTCAAGACTCAAGACTTGAGAGACTCTGCTAACAGGCTGGCTGACAGATACGCATCACTGACAGAGCCACTGAGGCTGTGTGAGTGTGTGTGTGTTTGTTTAATCAGCACCTGTCGCGGTGCAGCGGCGTCAACAGGTACACAGAAAAGTTAGCGGCAATCAGAGTAGAACAAATTTGGGAAAGTGCTAGCAGAAAGTGTATCACTACAACCAAATCACATGCGTAGATCGCGCTAACAAATCACCTCCAACTATAAAACAAGAATCGCAAGCATAATTCAGCAACAACAAACAACAAACAGCAACAAAAACCAAACAGAAACAGATCGTCAGTCCGCTGATTGGAGGAGCCGTTCAGTTCCCGCGATCAGTGATCAGCGATCGGCGACCACTTAAGGTTCAGGCCCAGAAAGAGGCCGAGGCAACTGCTCTCATAAATCAAGAAAAATCAGTCAATTTTTTTTACGTACGTATATCAAACTGACATTGGCTGAATTAACAATTGATTTCAATAATTTTTTATTATTATTATTTTGCCTCTCGTCACTCGCTTAAGCCGCTGCCAGAGATCAGAGTCAAGCAATCGCTCACATTCAATTTGACTCAGCGCTATTCAGCGGCACTCTCTCTCTCTTTCTCTCTCTCACTCATGTGCTGAATATGAAGTGCACTCAGTTTAACTTTGGCTCAGCTGGATAAAAAAGAAACTCGTTTAACCGGTGTGACGAGTGTCAATGTCTCATTGGCAATTGTTCGCTTGGCGGTGACGCTCAACGAAACAGACCGGGGAGACATCGAGCACAGTGGGACAAGTGTGCTTCCGATTAGATTATTCAGCTGATAGCATATAAAATATTCTAATCAATCAATATTTATTTTTCTATATTATTTTTTGAATCATGTTAATTTTCTTAGATTCTTTTTAAAACTATGACCAGAAATTAAAATACATATTTCTTAATAGTTAAATAAATAAATGTTAAATACTCTTAATCAAAATGTATTATTGCTAGGTATAATTGTATTTAATATATACTGGGATTATAGATTTTTGAATGCGAAACTCGAAATCACTTCATATTATGTATGTATATGAAATATATTAAAATAACAATTATGAAAACTTTAACGTTCAACCTTATAACAAATGGAATATTTCGATTTATTTCTAATGCTGGCTTCCAGGCAATCGATTATGTAAATGTAGAATTTACGAATTTGTGTAGATTAAGCATTTAGATACTCTACACAGTTGCCATATCTGCTATCTATTTTATCTTATCTTTCGCGGCTCACTTTTTGTTTCATTCACTAATCCAAATTTGAGCTTCAAATATCACCTGTTTATCTCTCGATCTCACTTCCTCCACTTTATCTCATCTTACAGCATACAGCACTTCCTACTCTCTCACACACACTCGCACACATACTATTTATTTGCCTATTCACTGCCCACACGCACACACGCACACATACACACTCACACGCATTAATCTTGCTCTCTCCTTGTAAACATTTAGCCCACTGTGCAATGCGTTGCGCTTTGCCTCGTTTGCATTGCATATTGTTGTTTGTTCTGCTCACCCTTCTCGCACGCTAGCTCTCTCGCTCAACGCATGTGTGTGCAGTTAGTTTTCTGCCGTCACAGTGTTTGTGTGCGTGTTCATTGAGTGCTCGCCTCGAGGCATAATTTGAGCAGCACGAAAACTCACTCAATTGCTGAACGCGCTGCTCAGCGGCACTTGCTGCTCTCCGACGTTTGTAGTGTGCGATCAGTTTTTGAGCAGACTTTGAGCCGAGCGCACGCGTTGTCGGTAAAACGCAGCGAAACGAAACAAGACGAGACGCGTAATGAAGAATCGAGTGCTTCAAAGTTACCCAAAACAACACACAATCTACACATATATTTATCATAGCTAAAAAAAAAGAAAAATATATATCATCGCTATCGCACCCCCACTTGGATTACGGTCAACGCGCGAGCAAGCAATAATAGCAATAAAATTGAATTAAAAAAAAGATATAACAAGAAAATCATAATAAAATAGAGCCCGAAAGGGAGCTATATATTATATATATTTTTGATGTGTGTGCTGTGCTTTTATTGATATTGTTGCACGATTGTGCAAGCAACTATAAAAAAATATCACCCACAAAATGGGCTGCAAATAACGAGCAACAAACGAAAACAAAAACCAAACCAATATCATCAACTCCCCCCCAAACAGAAAGAAGCAAAACCAAGTCTAGCTAGCTAGAAAGTTAGCTAGAAACAAGCCAAAAAAAAACCACACACACATAATGCTAGCTAGCCATATGCTTTATGTCTTAATTGCCAGCTGTGCCATGCCCATTTTTGGGGCGGCACTGAGTAAGACGGTGCTGTATCAGGCGCCCGACGAGTGCCGCTGGTCCGGCGGAGGAGAACACGACATCACCTTGGTCTGTCATCTGCGGACGATCAACTCGGAGCTGGAGAACACCAATTTCAGTGTGATCCAGCCGCATAATACGGTCAGATTGCGCCTCGAGTGCAACGATGCCCTCTTCTTCCAGAGCAGCCTCAGTCCGGATAGCTTTCGCTCGTTGGTCGAGCTGAGGGATTTGACAATTGAGTATTGCAAACTGGGCAATCTGACGGAGGGTTCATTTCGTGGCCTGCACGAGTTGAGGAATCTAACGATACGCACCCACAATGGGGATTGGTCAACGATGTCTCTCGAGATGGCCTCGAATAGTTTCGTGGAGTTCCGGCAGCTGGAGAGATTGGACTTGAGTCTGAACAACATCTGGCTAATACCGGACGGAATGGTCTGTCCGCTGAAGTCGCTGCAACATCTGAATGCCTCGTACAACAAAATCCAGGACATTAGCAACTTTTACTTCAGCAGCGCCTCGCTGACCTCCTCGAGGAAGTCCCGCATTTGTGGATCGACGCTGGAATCCCTCGATCTGAGTGCCAACAAAATGGTCAGTTTGCCGTCGGCCATGTTGTCGGCACTGGTGCGTCTGACCCACCTGAATATGGCCAAGAATAGCATGAGCTTTCTGGCTGATCGGGCATTCGAGGGTCTGGCATCTCTCCGGGTGGTGGATCTGTCCGCCAATCGGTTGACCTCGCTGCCACCGGAACTCTTTGCGGAGACGAAACACCTGCAGGAGATCTATCTGCGGAACAATTCGATTAATGTGCTCGCACCGGGCATCTTTGGTGAGCTAGCCGAGCTCCTGGTGCTCGATTTGGCCAGCAATGAGCTGAACTCACAGTGGATAAATGCGGCCACATTTGTGGGGCTCAAGCAGCTGATGATGTTGGATCTGTCCGCCAATAAGATCAGTCGCCTAGAGGCGCACATCTTTCGCCCCTTGGCGAGTTTGCAAATACTCAAGCTGGAGGAGAATTATATTGATCAGTTGCCCGCTGGCATCTTTGCGGATCTGGGCGAACTGCACACATTGATTCTCTCCAACAATCGCATCTCGGTGGTTGAGCAGCGAACCCTGCAGGGTCTGCACAGCCTGCAGGTGCTCTCCCTGGACTACAATCGTCTGGGCAAACTGGATCCACGCTCGCTGCTCAACTGCAGCCAGTTGCAGGATCTGCATCTCAATGATAATAAGTTGTTGGCGGTGCCAGAGGCACTGGCTCATGTGCCACTCCTCAAGACACTGGATGTGGGCGAGAATATGATCAGTCAGATTGAGAATACGAGCATTACACAACTGGAGAATCTCTATGGACTCCGCATGACGGAGAACTCGCTGACCCACATACGTCGCGGTGTCTTTGATCGGATGAGCTCCCTGCAGATACTCAATCTGTCGGGGAATAAGCTGAAGTCCATCGAAGCTGGTGCACTGCAGCGAAATACCCAGTTGCAGGCCATTCGCCTGGATGGCAATCAACTGAAGAGCATTGCTGGTCTGTTCATGGAGCTGCCCAATCTGGTGTGGCTGAACATATCGGGTAATCGACTGGAGAAATTCGATTACTCGCATATCCCCATCGGCCTGCAGTGGCTGGATGTGCGTGCCAATCGCATTACCCAACTGGGCAATTACTTTGAGATCGAGAACGAACTGAGTCTGAGCACCTTCGATGCCAGCTACAATTTGCTCACAGAGATCACAGCCAGCTCCATACCGAACAGTGTTGAGGTGCTGTATCTGAACGACAATCTGATTGCCCAGATTCAACCGTACACGTTCTTCAAGAAACCCAATCTCACCCGTGTCGATCTCGTGCGGAATAAGTTGACCACGCTGGAGCCGAACGCGCTGCGATTGTCGCCGATTGGCGAGGATCGCGAAATACCCGAATTCTACATTGGCCACAATGCGTACGAGTGCGATTGCAATCTCGATTGGCTGCAGAAGATCAATCGGGAGTCACGCACCCAGCCGCAGCTCATGGACCTCGATCAGATCCACTGCAAATTGTCCTATGCACGCGGCTCCACCCACGTCTCCCTCATCGAGGCCAAGTCCAACGATTTCCTCTGCAAATACGAGTCGCATTGTTTTGCGCTCTGCCATTGCTGTGATTTTCAGGCCTGCGATTGTAAAATGGAATGCCCCGATCGCTGTGCCTGTTATCACGATCAATCCTGGACCTCCAATGTGGTCGACTGCAGTCGCGCATCCTACGACCGATCCCTGCTGCCCTCGCACATCCCAATGGATGCGACACAGTTGTATTTGGATGGCAACACATTTGCCGAGCTGCAGAGCCATGCGTTCATCGGACGGAAGCGCTTGAAGGTGTTGCACTTGAATCACTCACGCATCGAGACGTTGCACAATCGCACCTTCTACGGCTTGCTGGAGCTGGAGGTGTTGCAGCTGCAGAACAATCTGCTGCGCGCACTCAACGGCAACGAGTTTCAGGGCTTGGATAATCTGCAGGAGTTGTACTTGCAGCACAATGCGATTGCTACGATTGACACGTTGACCTTCACCCATTTGTATCATTTGAAGATCCTGCGACTCGATCATAATGCCATTGGCTCATTCGCCGTGTGGAATTTCCTGCCCAGTTACCTCAACGAGCTGCGTCTGGCGGGGAATCCGTGGAGTTGTCGCTGCGAATTCATCGACAAGCTGCGCGACTTTATGAGCCGGCATGAGTATGTCTTGGATCGGCAGAAGCTCCACTGCGAGATGCCCTCGAACAATACCCAACAACAGCAGCAGCAACAGCAACCCGTACAGATGGCAATTTATGCGGCAACGGGAGAATCGCTGCCCGTGGTGCAGTGCAGCCAAATGCTGCAACTGGGCCTGGACAACAACTTCAACTATGCGGAACGTGGGGCAGCAGGTGGCAACGATGCCAATGGGGAAGCGATGCTGAATGGGAATATGACGTCGACAAAGATGATCTTGACCCAGCCACCGAAGCAGGATTACATACCCATCCTGGTGGCCATACTGACCGCCTTCATCTTCATCATGATCTGCACGCTGCTGGTGTTCATCTTTCGCCAGGAGATGCGTGTCTGGTGTCATGCCCGCTTCGGTGTCCGACTCTTCTACAATGGCCAGAAGGATGTGGACAAGAACGAGCGGGAGAAACTCTTCGATGCCTTCATCTCGTACTCCTCCAAGGATGAGCTGTTCGTCAATGAGGAGCTGGCACCGATGCTGGAGTTGGGCGAGCAGCGCTACAAGCTCTGTTTGCATCAGCGAGACTTTCCCATCGGTGGCTATTTGCCAGAGACAATTGTCCAGGCCATCGACAGCAGTCGGCGGACCATCATGGTCGTCTCCGAGAACTTCATCAAGTCCGAGTGGTGTCGCTTCGAGTTCAAGTCGGCGCATCAATCGGTGCTCCGGGATCGCCGCCGGCGTCTCATCGTCATTGTGCTCGGTGAGGTGCCGCAGAAGGAACTGGATCCCGATCTGCGTTTGTATCTGAAGACCAACACCTATTTGCAGTGGGGCGACAAGCTCTTCTGGCAGAAGCTACGCTTTGCTCTGCCCGATGTCTCAGCCTCCTCGGCCGCCTCCGCAGCAGCAGCGGCAGCCGCCTCATCGCATGTCCAGCGTTCCGGTCAATCCTGTCATGCGGCCATCAATCATCCCGCCTATCATCATCATCATCATCATCATCATGTGCAGCAGCAGCCGTTGCCGTTGCCTCTGCCTCTGCCATTACATGGTGGGCATCCAGTGCAGCATCCACATCCGCATCATCATCTGCAACAGCAGCAGCAGCAGCAGCAGCAACAACAGCAACAGCAGCAGCAGCAGTTCATGTTGCCCCCGCCACCGACTCTGCAGCCGGGCAGCTTCCGGCGGCAGCCTTCAACACAGCAGTCGCATCGCCCAAATGCCACAAGCAACAACAACAACAGCAGCAACAACTGCAACAGTCCACAGCAGCAGGCAGCGTTGCTGATGGGTGGTGCAAGTGGTGCCAGTGTTGGTAGTGGTGGTGCTGGCAATCTGATTGCTGGCGGCGCCCAGCCACAAATGATTCCCCTGGCGGGAGGCATTCAACAGCAGAGCTTGCCACTGCCGCCGCAGGTGACGTCAACGCAGCCAACGCCAGCGTCTCGTAATTTGCATATGTGAGAGTAAGTGAGACAAAAGTCAGAGAGAGAGGGAGAGAGAAAGAGAGAGAGAGGGAGAGCGAGTGTTGGGAATAGTTGAAACAAATCAATGTTAAAGCTCTTGAATTAAGCACTTCAGCAATGCAAACAAGTCCAACTTTATAAAAGGCAGTTCAACTTCAATTTACAGTCTGAAAAGCAAAAGTGGTTGGAGAGAGAAGGAGAGAGAGAGAAAGAGCGAGAGAAATGATAATGATTTGGGAGTTGCAACAATTAAAATTGAGTTCGATTTGGCTACTTTAAGACTAATTTATGCGTGTAAAAAATAGAAAGAGAGAGAGAGAGAGGGAGAGAGACAGAGAGAGGAAGAGGAGGAGCTAGGAACAGCTACTAAACTAAATTATAATTGAAGCAAATTAACGTTGAAGCTGTTGAGTTGAGCGCATCACAAATGAAAACAAGTCAAACTTTTTAAAAAGGCAGTTTAGGTTTATGTTGGAGTCTCAAAAGAGAGAGAAACGAATTAAATTAATTAAATTCAAATTGAGTTCTGTTTTGGGCGACTTACTTTAACTCGTAAAGAAAGAGACAGAAACAGACACGGAGACAGAGATAGAGATATGTGGTTAACAAAAAGCAACCGATTTAAATCCAGTTTTTGAATTGCATTCGGTTTGTGCTCGGTTTTTTTGGTTTTGGTTTTGGTTTTTCAAAACCTGTTTTTAGCGCCAGCCAGGAGCAAAGCGCACAATTTGGCAAAGGGGATTGATTCTGGAAAAGCATGAGGAAAGCCACCCTCGAAATGAAATGAGATGAGAGTCACAATCACAGTCACAGTCAGTCAGAGTCAGAGTCACAGCCACTATGCAAATGAAAAGCGTTTAGCGATAAAAGCCTAGTTACATGTTAAAATAGCAGCAGCAACGACCACAATTGCAACAGCAACAGCAACAGCAACAATTGCAGCTAAGGGGCAGACAAACGAGTAACAGATAAAATGAAGAAAAAAAAAAAACAAAAAAAATACCAAACAGTCGGCCAAGTCTATGTTGCAAGTGGGGCAAGGGGGAGAGTTGCTCTCGAGCGGTATCTAAATAGCCGGCATCACGGGGGAGCCGAGCCAATTGTTGTTGGCCCTGTTCTGTTTTCTTACGGCCAGCTATTTTCAGTGTTTCCTGGCTCGTAGCAAGATTCACAAAATTGATGTTGCATGCAACAACACACACCAAAAGCAACTGCAATAGCAACAGCCAAGGCCCGAAAACTATTTTTCTTTTGCCTTTTATTTTGTTTTTGTTTTCTGTTTTTTTTTTTTTTTTCTTTTCTTTTTTTTTTGTGTTTGTATTCTGTTATTTTCTCTGTGCACCATCATTTTTTTTCTTTTCTGTTGTTGCTGTTGCCGTTGCTGTATTTCGTATGTTGTTGCAACGTTCACTCGTTAGTTCATCTTAACTGCTGCATTTTACTGTAACAAGCTCAACGTATGTGTGTGCGTGTATCTGTGTGTGTGCGTGTGTGAGTGAGTGTGTGTAGAAAATAGGCAAGGCTAAACATCAGAGAGCTCATGTCTAGGCAAGATGAAGCAGCAAAAAAAAATAAAAAACGAGTGGAATCAAAATGAAAAGAAATTGTAACAAAAAGTGAGGCAAGCAACATCGTCAGGGCCACCAAATGCATTGTCAGAACAGAGAAAGACGAGACAGAGGCAGAGACAGATAGAGAGACAGAGACAGACAGAGAGAGAGAGAGAGGGAGAGACAGAGATAGACAGACAGAGAGCTAGACCGGCAACAGACAGTTACTGGGATACGTTGTGACAAAGCCGTTTTGGCAGCTGCAACAAGAACAACAACAACAAAAGTTGCTTTTTTGTTTTTGGGGCCCAGCTACACGTGCCAAAATTGCCAAGAGTTGCTTTCGGTTGTCCGCTGACTGTTCGGTTGCTAAGGTTACCAATTGTGTTCGCCAAGGGTTCCAAAAAAAAAAAAATATGAAAAAATAACAGCATATGCAGAAAAGCAAAAAACAGCAAAAGCTGAAAAATATGTAGCATCAACAGTTTTAGTTATTATTTTTGCTTTTGCTTTAAGGCTAGTGAATATGTGTTGTTAGCGTTCAATTTAAATCTAAAATTTGCCTATTTGCATTCTTGCTTTGACCTTGGTTTGCGTGCTGGCTTTTGTACTCGTGCAGTGAAATTCGCACGTGTGATGCTGGCCCAAAAACTCTCGTTTCGCGTTTCTCTCGTTGCTCGTTGCTCGCTTCGTGTCTTGCAAGTTGGGCCAAGGCAGTCAGCAAAACCAAGCTGGCAATAGAATTGCAAAAGAACGGAAAAAGAACTGAGAACTGAACATGGCACTGAACAGTGCTACAGATTAGTTGGCTGCGATTAAAATCTACCTTGTTGTTGTTCGTTACGCCTCTTTTGTCTTTGCTCTATTCGCTCCCTCTCCCTCTCCCTCTGTGCACTCTCTCGCTCGCTCGCACACTCAATTATACTCCCTCGCTGCCTCCCTCCCTCTCTCTCTCTCTCTCTCTCTCTGTGTTTGATAAGTGGTGAGATAGACACATCCAACTAAATGCATTCCAAAAGCAAGAAACTAGTTAACTGTTAGCCTTTTACAAATAAGTTCGTCTCGTTTCGTTCCGTTTCGTTTCGTTTCGAATTACGTGTGAAACTGTAAATAAATCTTGTAAGTTGGGAGCCCCGCTTAAATGTTAAATTGTACGTTTATTTGTTTAATAATTGTGATATTTTGTTCAATTAAGCTTAAATTATGTTTGAATGTAAACACATAAAAGTAAAGAATAACAACAAAAAAAATATAAAAAACAAAACAACTATTAATATTATGTTATTTCGACGCTATAATTGTCTTATCAATGTAATACTTACACCTAAACATATATTTAAACTGTCTCCTCATAAGTTATGTTAGTCGATAAGTTAATTAACTCTAATCCGAACCCATATCGAAAAAATAAATACACAACAAATAATACACACACACACACACACTCATATCGAACCACACACACATTATACAGCCATATTAACTCTATAAAATGTCGTGTGTGTTGAAAGGAACTATATAAAAATGAAGAAAAAAAAAATCAAAAAAATGAAAAGAAAGGAAAAATAAAAACATAAATCGACTGATTACATCTAGATATGTACATGTATCTGCTAGCAATAACTCTTGATTATGATTTACGCAGTGTGCTTGTCGTTGTAAATATTGTATTCTATTTTTATTTGTATTTGTATTTGTATTTGTAATTTTATGTTTTCTAGTTTATAGCCAAAAAAAGCGAAAAAAAATATATACCGAAACAAAACTGATAATCGAAAAACACAAAACAAATTCCAAATTGTTGTTTTTTATTTTATGCCTCATTTAATTTGCATGTTTATAGCTAAATTTCGCACGGCAGCAGTTTTCAGTAACCGTAAATTGTATTTATATGCTATATAAGTATATGGCTGATATATCATAAATCATCAGCATGACATTTGATACCCGATATACCTACAAACAGACCACTCACTGATCACTCACTGACCACTCCACTCCACTCACATATCTGAATCCTAATCTGAGAGTGAGTGGGCTCCGTTTTGCTTACTGGCTGCTCACTCACTCCATATCTATTATAAAGAATGCTCAACAATTTGCAAGATAAACACAAAATTGGAGCAGCCGAGTGCAGTTTGGAAAATTTATTGAATCATTATGATAGATGCCAACCAACAACCGGAACTCTTAAAACCCAAATAAAATGGACGAGTAAACTATAAAATCAGCTTCAAAAAATAAGTATTTATTACTATTTTTATGATTTTATGAAAAGACGAGCAGGCGAAACTAATTTAGTAGATGAATAATATTAAAGTATTATTAATTGAAAGGCAGTTAAAAATTGGACCAAAAATTCTTTTAACAAAGTGTCCTCATCTGCCATCTCATCGTTCAACTGATCAAGTCTTTGTCTTTCAGTTTTTGGGGATCTTAAGTTGACTGCTTGTATATCTTGTCGTTGTTGACATAAACAACCCACGATTGCTTCATTGGTATTTAGCTCAATCACATTTTGTCCGCCTACTTTTTCCCAAGCTTTGGTCTTCTGCTCATGCATATTTTATAGATATCGACGAATGTTTCCGACGACTTCGCTGACAATGAAGTCGCCAAGCTAGCCAAGCATATTTTGCTGATTTTGCAATCGTTGTGGAAATTAATGAATAATTTGTATGATCAATTAAATGAGCAATAAAATTAATGAGGCTCCGCCAGCCAACAAGTCCATCAGCGAGCTGCTCGCGTTTGCCAATCTCTCCCTGCTCGACCAACATCAATTCCCATTGCTTAAATTAGCAAGTTTTACAATCAATCATTAGGAGGCGAAATGCCGCCAACGTCGATGTGGCTTTGATCTCCAATCAACAAGCCTGCGGAATCTCAATCTCAATCGCAATATGTATCTGAATCTGTGTCTGTGTCTGTGTCTGTATCTGTATCTGTATCTGTATCTGAATCTGCGTCGGTTTTTGTGTGTTTTACTCATATGGTGGGCCACGTATTCGTTTATGGGTTAACCAGCACCAAGGCACAAAAAGTTCAAGCTCAAGTTAAACCCTTTTCAATTTTTTTCATCTTTTTTTTTGCTTTACTGCCCCCTTTGCTTGTCCCTCGTTCAATCACCTCACCGGATCGACCTATTTCAATGCGAAAAGTTTGCAAAAAACAAAAAATACAAAAAAAAAAGTCAAATATTAAAAACTTTTCTTTTGGTCTTACTTTCTACGGACTTCTTTCCTGCATTTTTTATTTTATTTTTTTTTATCAATTTCGTTTGTGGGATTTGTTACGCCGTAATGGATGAAGCCTTGCCACAGCCGCCTACTAAGCAAAACTTTCAATTGAATTTTTTCTAATGCCAAGCGAAAGTAAAAGTCTATCCTGGGGTTGGGGTTGGGGTTGGAATTGAAGTTGGGATTGCCCTGTGGCTGCGGGTAGCTTGTCATTTTGCGAACGACGTAAATATTTCGGTTAACAAGTCAGTTTAGTGTCAAAAGAGAGGTTTTTATTTTTTATTTATAGATACGGAAACTTTTTCGGTTAACAGGACCGAACTTCTTGCACTCTCTGGCTCTTGAATACACTTTTTTAAAAAAAAAATTAAATAGCTGGGAAATTCTCAAAATATTCTCAATGTTCTCAATGCTGACAAAGCAACAATTGTGCGCTCTTTGGCCGCTGAACCGCTCCTGTATTCATTTTGGACACTAACATTTGTGTTTGGTGGCCATCGTACCTACATCAAAAAATTGGCTCAGTTTGAAGTTTTGGGCTCAAAGTCAAATCAAAGTGCTTGTCCCGCATCTATGCTATCTAATCCAACCACCTGAACTTTAACCATATATCAGAGCTGAACTAACTCGGCAAATTGCCTAACGAGCGATTCTGAGGCACACAGACCTCAACTACTAACTACGTGGCTAGCTGGCTGGCTGGCTGACTGGCTGGCTGGCTGACTGGCTGGCTAGCTGGCTAGCTGGCTGACTGGCTGGCTCGTCAATAATTCGCTCTGCCACCCAATCGGTGCAGCAAGTGAGCAAGCAGGCGGGCAACCACTTGCCTCATTAGACTCCAACGAATCGAGAGTCATAAACGTCTGCGATACAGCTACAATAACAATTCATTGGTGCTATAGGCAGGCATATCGATGGCGAGGCTGTGTGTAAATAAATATGCTTTTATTGGAAGACGACTACAACTGTTTGCAATAAAGGCAACATTTTTCTTAATTTCCATTTCTTGCTAATTTACCAGCCATAAATTGGCGGTCCATGTGGCCCGCCGGGGTCTCGTTACCCAGGGAGGATTGCTGGCTGTCGGGGAAGGGGGAAGGGGGCAGTGGGGAAGGGGGCCAGCCGAAACAAGCCAAGCTGAACCGCCGGTAGACACATAAAATTGGCTACAAATTATTGCACATTGTCAAAACAACATTGGTTTGCAATTTTCGCGCTTCAATGCCGATATGCAGAGTGATGACTAACACAGGACTGGCGGGGCATTTGGTGCGGCAAGGGCATGAGACCCACAGATGTAGAGAGTCAGTCCAATTGCACTTTAACATTTAGGCGGGTAGTCAAACTATTTGTATGCCCCAGAGAAATATGTAAATATTTTCGCTGTTAATATTTTATTGTATTTTTATGCAATTTTCGTCCATAAAAATTAATATTTTTACGCCACTACTAGATACACGTGTGGAGCTTAATAAACGAATACGCAATAAAAATATTTATTTAATTTATTTGCTCAAAGAAGACAAATATTAAGCGGCATCGCTATGAAAATATTCTTATACATATTAAATTATTTGCGCAAATTTAATAAATTTATAGCACAAATAAGATATAAATATTTTTATGGATATGAAACTTAAATTCAAGCATTTTCACACTTTTCAATGATTTTGAGCTCATTTCAAGCAATATCAACACTTGGAAGATACAAATCAGAGTTATCTCAAAATATGTTTCCTTGACTGGTTTAGCTTAAAATAAATATTATTTGGTGATGTTCTTAATATGAACTGTTTGTAACGAATGGTAACCCTCGCTTTCATGATTTCTTCTCTTCTGTAGAGTATTGAAAATTCGTCTATATGCAAAGCTTATTCATTTACAGTTATGTATGACAATTTGCATATTTGTGTGCACTCCAAAATGGGTTAGGTTATGAGCGAAGAGCAAGAGACAATGACATTGACATATTGGCAGTCAATTAATGAGGGGAGGTGTACAAAGAGACAGAGACAGAGAGAGAGAGAGAGAGAGAGAGAGAGAGAGAGAGAGAGAGAGATAGAGAACTGTTGATTGTTTTTATTGAAATAAATGATAGAGTTTGGTCTGTTGACATACGCACGCCAGACTGGCACATTTGATACCCTGCATAAATAATCATCATAATTTCGGATGCACTCGGCGCTCTTGCATAAAGCCAAATTTGTATGCGATTTATCTTATCGCGATCACGTTGCATCTGTGCTTGTGGTTGTGGCAGTGGCTGTGGCTGTGGCTGTGGCTGTTGTTGTTGTTGTGGTTGCGCAGATGACGATGATGATGACGATGCGTCCGGACGGAGTCAGAAGACGCGTAAGTTTCACGTATTTTCATGCACGATTAAAGCCTTAATTTCAACGTTGGCCAGTCTGGACAAAATCTGCAGGTATCTCTGTTGCAGGTCCTAATTAATGGTTTGCATCGGCTTCTTATCGCGCCGCACGCATCGCGATCGCCTCTCCCCTCCTGTACCCCCTCCATTCCCTGCCCGTTGCGCTCCTTCCTTTCTTCTCTGCACTGGGCTTCTTTTGGCTTTGCTTTGCTAAGTGTTCGTGTATTGCTTGGCGGCACCTGATCAAGGCAAAAAGCGATGAGATTGGCAACGGGCAACGGGCAACGGGGTGTGGGCAACGGGGTACGGTTGCGGGTAGGGGTACTCGGTACTCGGTACTGGGTAATGTTTACTGGATTCACTCTGCTTGCTGCTGCTCTGGCTGCCCGCTGTCTGCGTACAATTTTGTAATTCTTTGTGGGCTCTGCACAGGCAACGATTTTATGAGCTGTAGCATTGCACATTATTGATAATCCTGATACGCGTTTTGAACATTGAACATCGAACATTGAACATTGAACACTGCCTGAGATTCTCGTGGCCGCATTTGCAGGGGTGTTGTCAAGCTGAGCAAAATGGTTTTTGCCTGTTCGGGCCCGTGCAGGCCTTACCTGGTCGACTGATAAGACCACATTGTTTCTGGGGTGCTGCAGCCGGCGATAGCGATCGATATCGGAATCGAGCAAGGCTACATTGTTGTAAGGTTGCAAGGTAGTTAAGAGAAAGCTGGCAAGGAGGAGCCCAGAAGTGTCTGTACTGATGGCAGCAACTGGAATTTGATCATGCAGAAGATCAGTTCCGATGCGCAAATGTTATACGAGTGATAAGCCACAAGTTTGGCAAGTGGACTAAATACTTTAATTTTGTTGAAGATCTCTCTCAAATCAAAATGCCACAGAGTTAACTTAAACTTTTCAACTGGAAACCAGTTGATTCACATAAAATCAGTCAAATCAGAAATACATATCTGATAACCACGGGAGAAGGGGGGCAACGGAGGAATTCAACAACTAAAAATGTATAACAATAATGTAAAATTAAATAACATTGAACTTTTTTGTAAAACATTTTTTTCAATTTATTATTTGAAGTTACAAAAAATGATCCCAAACTTTCAGTTTTTTTCGACTTCATTTCATTTTGAATGATTTATTTTTCCCCTTATTAATTGAAATGCTCTGTCTCTGAAAAGTTAATTTGACCATATTATAATTTGTATTTTATTTTAAGCCCTAATTTGAAATTTAAATGTGTATTATGAATGTTAACTCATCTTCAGAGTTGCACGAATTAAAAGGTGTCAACATAATTTGTGTATAAATTTAAATGCACTCAATCCTCATTGGTAAATTTGAAGACAACATAATATTTACTTGAGTATCAGTGTATCAGTGTGTCAGTGTATCAGTGTTTGTGATCTAATTGCTCATAATAAACTTTTCAAGTGTATCTTTCATGAAGTTCATTAAGTAGGCGAGTATCACATGTGCAACTGCGATAAGCTGGGTAAGTATTTAATCGAGTTGTCTGCTGGACAAGATCTATCGATCGTTAAAAAGATCACAGTTGGGTGCGGATGCTCAGACTTTCCCACAGATCGTTAGGAGTTAAGTATCAATGCCAGGATACTTAATCTTATGCATTTGCTGTTTATGGCCTGGCTTAGTCATTCAGCTTAACAATTGATTAACTGACGCTCTTCGTCTCTGATGGTCTCTCTTAGCCAATAATTCATTGCCAGCGTATCGCATCGACACCAACAGGCAGTTAGCAGCTCTTTCAACATGTCTGGAATTTACTCGTTTCAAGTGTATAGTTTCCCCGTCCCCTTCCCCTTCCGCAACACAAACAAAGCGTTGCTTAAATGTTATTTTTACAGGGAATTAGGCCAGCGGAATGCACCGGCCACCGTCTGATGAGTTGGCCATCTGAGTTGGCTCCGTCTCTTTGGCCAGTTTCAAATTCAGTTTTTTGGTTTTCGGCACGATCAAGCATTTGAGATCTTCTCCGATCGCTTCGATCAACGCTCATCGCTCAGCTCAGTTCTCCTGCTGCTGTTGTTGTTGCTGTTGTTGTTTTATTTTGTTGCTTTTTTTGCGTTAACGTTTTAATTGATCGCTTTCAGTTATAAACAAGTTGGCTTTTGATTTATGAGCGCGTGCGTGCAGCGACAGAAAAAATGCGTTTTAGGCCAGTTAACAGAATCGATTGGGGCTTGTGGCTCAGGGCCCTGGGACTTGGGACTTTCGGTCTTGGGTCTCGGGTCTTGGTCTTGGTCTTGGTTTTGGTCTTGGTTGCTCATCATGTTTGCGGCTTTTGTTTATGTAAATGAAGTCGAAACTCAAAGCTTTCAATAGCTGCTGATGATGTTGTGTCTCTTCCCTTGTGTTGTATGGCTGGATGGAACGGCGACAATGTCTCTATTTCTCTAATTTCGTATTGCCCGAAAACAACAGCCCGAAGACTAAAGACACAATCGCAATGGCCTCCCTTCCCCTCTCCCCTCTCCCCTATCTCGCTCTCCCTCCCCCTCTCCCTTGCCCGCCTTGCTCTTAACTTAACCGAAAAGCTGGTGTTTAATATTATTTGTCTAACGGTCACGAGCATTTGCCTTCTCGTTGTTGTTTGTGGTTAAGCGTCAAAAAAATTTTTTTTTTCAAGAATTTCCCGCATCGTTTAACCAGCCATATTCGTTAGCTGTTGTTGCTGTTGCACTGACAAGCAAATAAATCACGGCTTCTACTCACCCCGCCCCCTCACTCTCTTCACAGGCCTAGTCGCAAAGCTAAAAGAGGCTGGGGCCTTTGTAGTTTGTAGTATACACGCAGCGTAGGCATCTTAACAAATATCTTTACATTTCGGCCGAATCTTTCTTTATGTACATTTCTTTGGGAGGCGACAAATGTATTTGTTTTATCAGCTATTGTTGCGCAGTTCAGCGCTTTTTGTCTGCTTCTTCTTCTTCTTCTACTGCTGTTCAAAAAGCTTGTGAACTTGGTTTTTTTTTTTTGTGACTTCTTGTTGACTGGCCATAAACTTCACTTTCACACAGAGAGGCACAGGCCAAGGCAAGGGCCTGGAAACAAGAAGAAAAATGTTTGTTGAAAACGAACAAACATAAAACACAGTTTTGGATTTCACTTTGCCTGCCCTTTTTGTGTGTTGTTGTTATTTTTGAGTGGCTTTTTAAGTTGTTTTTTTGCGGTGCGAGAGACGTCAGTGCGGCAATTAATCAACGCATCTTCAATTGGCATCTCGCCACACATCAGACTCCAGCCTGTGACTCACCCACTGAAAGTGGAACTCTCAAATGAGTTAACTGCTTCGACTCTTAACTGCGATCCCAAAAGATGCGTTGCGTTGCGTTGCGATTCGATTCAATCTGTTGCGAGTCGATTTGTTTATAGAGAAACAAACAGTTGGCTCTCTAGTGTATCTTTCAACTTCTGGATGTGTGTGTGTGTGTGTGTGAGTGTGTGTGTTTTGGCCGCTGTCCGTTACTCATGGTTGGCTAAGTGGGTCGTGACTTTTCAAAATGCAAACGTGTCGTCGTCTTCGAAGCAATATGCATGCGCAGTTGGTTCAGCTCCCAGCTCCCCAAAAACTACAAACACTGCACCCTCCGCCCCCTCCCCTGTATACATGTGTCTCCCCTAAGTGCCGCCCAAAACGGCGCACGTACGTAAACGTAATGAAATTCTTACCTCAAATAGCACTTAACTCCAGTTTAAAACGAGCCAAAAGTGAATGGTACTGACCCCAAACCGTTGCACGTTTGTCTTAACACTTTGTTGTTTACTTTTTCTACAGTTCTGTGCATTTTTCTCTCAGTTTGCTTTTTGCTTTTTGCTTTTTTGTGCTTTTGGGGCCAAAATAGAAAAGTTGGCGCTGCTGGCTGCATTCGATGATCGGCGACCGATCAGACGATCGCAAAATTTGTTTAATTGAATTGAATGTATTGAACAAAACAAACAAAATAAAAAAATGCAAAAAAAGAAAACCAAAAACAAAATTGAAACAACAAAAAAAAAAAGAAACAAAGAAATAGTCAATGGACAAGTCAATGCGGCAATTTGAATGCGAGCTCATTTTAAGAGCTTGGCTCGGAACTCGAACATCAGCCTCGAAGCCAGCGCCAATCACGGTCATGTTTTCATGTTGCATGCTGCATGCTGCATGCTGCATGCTGTATGCTGCTTGCTGCATGCTGCATGTTTCAAGATCAATAGCGGGAAAATTGTTGAATGCTCTTGTGGCCATTTGAACTGCTTCTTGAACTTATCTGTTTGCATTTTGTCGCCTGACAATTAAATGCTTGAATGAATGACAAGACAAACAAACGAATGAAACGAATAAACGCTGAGCCGTTGCCACCGTTTTTTTTTTATTTTTATTTTGTTCTTCGATTTTGTATGTTAAGTGTCGATCAGCAGGAAATTGTGATGAATGCCACGACAGAAACGTTGTCAAAAAGGCATATGAGAGGCTTGAGGCCCAAACGAAAACCAAAACCCCAAACCCCAAACCCAAGCCACAGGCGAACCGATCACTTTAGAAAGCAAATTACTGATGATCCTCGGTCATGATCCACAGTTCGAGGTAGCAGCAGCCGTGACTGCCACATTCAGATACTGACAATTGTTAATGCGATAAGTGGATTTAATTTCTGTGGCTCCACTGCGATCAGTCAATATCAATCAAATTGCAGCACTGGGAATAACTACAGTCTGCACTTGTCTCCACTGGTTTCTAAGGAAAATATTATTAAATCACGATAAGCGCTCACTGATTGAGACCCATTCAGATATTATCAAAACTCATTTATATTTTGGCGTGAAGATCGTCAAGATTCCAGCTGATGATGCCACTCGTAAATCCCCCCGAGTTTTGCATAAATATGTTTGGGCTTGGAATTAACAAACATTTTGCATGCTCTATTTTATAATTTACTAATTTAATTTTATAAAGCGAAAACTTAGACATGCTGGTTTTTGATTCATATTGTGTCTGATTTAAATTATAATACAAATTTGCATTCATATTTATGTGACTTATTCTCTTTGTTGGATGATCGCACAGAAATCAAAGTATTAATTTTTGTAAAGCTGTCCAAAGCCTTTGTCAACAGAAGTGTTAGTGTAAAAATACTTTCTGCCTAGAAATACTAGACTGACTATGAAATAGATCACAGATTAGAGAGTTCCGGCGAGAAATACTAGACTTTGATAGAGAATTTTCTTATTAGAGTCATGCAGTTAACGAAAGTGTTTTTTAGAATGGCTTAAATTAAGCTTAACGTTTGATAAGATTTGGTACGGAAACTCGGTCATTTTGTATTTGATGTGCATATTATGGTAATTGAGTAAGATTATGATCTGGGCTGCAGATATTCATATCATCAGTATAAACGTGTGAGTAGGTAGATAGATAGATGGGTATAAAACATAAAACATAATTATGTAAATCCAACGGCTGAAGCAATAATGTAATCAGAGACTTATTGATGTGGCAATCATGAGTTTAGTTTCTTTTCAGACACCTGATAACCTGATCAACTAATCTGATGATAAAGCCAAGTTTGAATCGCACACGACAAATGCAATTCGACAACTTTCAAGATTGGCCAGCAACGTTCCAATCAAAAGACACAAATACAGAAAATTTATGAAGTTTATGACAAATATGATGACGGTCGAGGGCACAACTGGCCTGCGCTTTGCAAGGGGTAAGCGGGGTAAGGGGTAAGGGGTAAGGGGAGGGTTTACTCCACCGTTGCCACCGTTTGAATGGGCATTGTTATTGTCTCTCTTTGCGCTGGCTCAGTCTCTGAGTGCAACGCACATTTTTGAATGAAAAACGAAAACAATGCCATTTACAAGACACTTAACGAGATGTCGAGTGAAAGCCATAGTCAAAGACTTGGCCAAAAGCTGATTGTTGCTCTTGCTGTTGTTAGTGTTGTTGTTGATAGTGTTAGTGTTGTGGCTTCTTGGCGATTGGCGCGCTGGCAGCGGCCCACAATTTGATGCGCTGGCCATTCGCTGATGATGCTGATGTGGATGTGGATGATGATGATGATGGTGATGATGGCGATTGGAGTGAAGTGGAGTGGAGTGGAATGGAATGGTTGGGAAATCGCATGTAATGGTATGGGAGTACTATATGGAGTGAACTGTGTGGAGTGTAGTGTGTGTAGTGGCCAAGTGACGTGGCTTGTTTTGGCGTACAAGTGCACTCCAGTTGAGTTTCGAGTCCAATCTAAAGAAGCACAAGTGAGCGTAGACTTTCGGTCTAGTGTCGACTCTCGTCTCTCGACACACAACTCAAAACTCTTGACGTTCAACGCTTTTTTTTCTAATGACAGGCAAACAAACAGATGATGCAGGTACCCTCGACTCTCCCTCCATGCTGCTGCTTGCCCCCTCCATCACTCTGTATATTGTCTGTATTGTGGCAGCAGCTACTGCTGTTGCTGCTGCTGCTGCGGCCGTCAACGTACTTTCTCATGAATTTGTTGTCATAGTAATGGCACAAATGTGTGTACATGCAACGGCAACAACAACAAAAACAACAACAACGACAACAAATCGAGAGACAGCGGCGAGAGAAGGGAAAGAGAAATAAAAGATTTATGGCCAAAAGCATTCACCAATTGTTTGAGACACAGTTGCGGCTTCAGCTCGACGGCGGCTGCAAGAGGCGACAACTAGGACAAAACTGTTTTTGGTCACATGACTCAAATTAGAAATGCAACTCTGCTTATAATAAATGAAAATTCAAATGCGCAGCGCCAAAACAGGTTAACATACAAATAATAAAAAAAAAAATGGCTAACAAGACAGCCTCTAACACATAGAGGCACAGTGGAATACAGGAATACAGAAATTCCCGGCTCCGGCTCCGACTCCAACTCCAACTTCAAGTCCAAGCCAAGTCCAATTCCAATTCCGATTCCCGACTCGAAGTTGGATGTGAAGGCAACGCATGCGCGTTTACCGCCCGCCGTGCCACACATTCTGAGAACTTTCCACTTCAATTAATAACTAATTTGATGTGTGCCGCGCTGATCGCGGTGCATTTCATCGATTTGGACAGCGCCCAGGCCGCATTTGGAGCAACAGTTGCGTTGCGGTGCGGGGGGCTGTCCAGAAGTAGCAACGATTGAGAATCGGATTCAGAATCAGAATGAGATTGAGAATGAGAATGACGCTGGCGATATCGATGCGACGTTTTCAAGCACCTTCGATGCAGCCAGCAGCTTCAATCAAGTGATTGAGCAGGGTCCATGCGATACGTGACAGTGAATGCAACACAAGCGGGTCGCAGGGCATACAGTATCTTGAGGTAAAACTATAAGTAGACAACCTTTGATTTGTGGCAACTTCTAGATGTGATTAGGGCTGTTGAGGTTCAGAGAAAGAAGATAGGGCATTTGATTTTATTGACTGTGCTTAGGAATTCGTTTAAAGAAATTATGTTCGTGTTGAATAATTTGAGTAATTTCTGCAGATTGTTAGCCTTCAAAAAAAAGAAGAGACTCGATAAGCAAAACTACAGTAAATGTTTGATATTCGAAGCTTATAGCATAGGAAAATAGAGTTTGATGAAAAATGGAAAATGTTTAGAATTATTGAGTTTTATTGAGCCATTAAAAACTATAGGTTAATAAATAATGTTTAAATAATTAAATGCTCAAATTATTTGTAATACAACTTATCTTTTGTAAATTTTATAGAGATCTGCTTATAATATTAACACGACTTAATTACTACCCCACACTTATATTGAATTAGTTACAAGTCTACCAGAAAGCTTTGGCAAAAATGATATTTGTAAGAATACCCGCCACATTTTTTCGAGCTAAAGTTATAAGTTATGTCTTAAAATCTGTAACAGTTTCTATGGAGATCTAACTATAATATCAAATCAACTAAATTGGTATTCTACTCTTCTTTTCAATTTCATCCCATTCTACAAGTTCGTTCATTGAAGTAGATCAAAATTGAAAGGTTTCTCGGTAATCGTCATATTTTCCCAGACAACAAAATACATTTTGACGTTTCGATTGCAAAACCGATACTTGTAAGAATACCAGCCACATTTTCCAGAGATAACGTTACAAGAAATGTCTGAGCCTAGTTATTAGGAGGCGTTCTCGAAATTATATAATTAGTATACAAGTCGTGTGAGTCGGTTCTTGAGTAATGTTGAGTTATGAACAGTTAGTGCAGCGCATTTTCAGATCTGTGGAGCAAATCGCTTTATGCGAGCAGAACCAGTCGGATCTGCGTTTGGATAATTATGGCTTATTGTAGTCCGAACGTATGTGAATTCCGTTCGAATGCTGGCGCAGCTGCTCCACACAGGTCCGCCCGCTCCGCCTGCTGCCCGAGATCCCCTCGATACTCCAGCTGCATCGCCTTGTCAAGCGGTTAACCGCCTGGCGTGCCAGGCAAAATAAATCACTTGGCTAAATACCCCAACCGTAGTTTGGGCCCAACGCTTGCGTTTGCGTTTGATTTTTCTTTTTTCTTTTTTTTTTTTTGCTTTGCTTTTTGCACTGCAAAACTTCAACAATAAATAACCAAGTCATATTTTTCACCTCCGTTTGCCGCTGTATGCAGTTGTTGTTGAGTCATTTCCTGGTTTTTGAACTTCACACACACACACACACACACACACACACTCACCTAGAGAAAAAGACCCAGAGAGATCAAGGCAGTTGGAGTGGTAAACCTGGGCACAATAACGAGCATATTACCTACTATCTGCACCAAGAGAAAATATGCAAAATTGTTGCTTGCTCTAAGTCCAAGTCGCAGTCGCAGTCGGAGTCGGAGTCTGAGTTGAGACTGGAGTTGGAGTTGGAGTTTTAGTCGAGCTGCAAATCATTAACATCTCTCCTGGGCCAGAACCAACCTCCTCGACCAGAGCACCACGAACATATTTTGCACGTGACCTTATTTCCCCCGCACTGCCAGAACCAAAGACCAAGAAAAGCTGCTGCTCTGATGTCTGATGTGGTGTGCGGTTTTTTTGTTATACCCCTCAACCCATCGAAACAGGGTAAAAGGGGCATAATAGAGTTGTGCTAAAGTACGCATCAAATATAAATATATTCTTGATGAGGAACAGTCGCCCAGAGACTTGCAGACATAGAGACCCAAAATTTTGAATGCAAGTTCTCGATCACCAACCCAGTTCAAGTTTATCTAATTATTATCGAAAACTTCGTACGTCTTCGAGAATCGTTTAAGAAGTCTCAATTCTAAATATATGAACTCCTTTTTGGGTATATATATTCCTTGACTATAATATTGGTCAATACTCATCATCTTCATATTTAGCAATAATCACAGCAGCAATGCGCAAAACTTTACAGTGACTTCGCTTGAGGGTGTCTCCTAGTCGAGCTGCCTCTTGACTGGAGCATGCTTGCTTGATTTTTTTTGGTGGTTGCTGGCTGGCTGGCTGGCTTAGCAGCAACATCAATTTTCGATCACGTTTTAAGTGTCTTGCGCCGTTCGCGTCGCCATCGCCATCGCCCCAGCCATCATCATCGCCATCATCATCATCGTCGTCATCGTCGTCATCGTCGTCATCGTCGTCACCGTCGTCGTCGTCGACTCGTAGACCAAGTTAAATGATTTAAAACCAACAAAAAATATCGTGCCAAGTGCTGCATATTGCACATTGTGCCCAGAAACCACCAACAGCAACAACAATAGCAACAACGGCAGTCAGTCAGTCACTCAATCCCAATCGAATCCGAACCAATCCGTTAGACGGTGCTGGCCACGTCGCGTTGCATCGCATCGCTGCTGATTGTTGCCTTGGCTAAGGCTAAGCTAGGTAAATTTGGCACTCCAAGCGCGAATAGAAGCGGGAACAGCTATAAAGCTATACAACTATACAGCTATACAGCAGGCACTCACTAAACTGCATTATCACGCCTCTCCATTGCATTATTGGCAGCGCCAGCAGCAGCGGCAGCAGCAGCGGCAGCCGCATCGCCATTTCCATCACATCGTGTAGGTTAAGGTGAAAACAAGCCGGAGTCACAGAGACGATCTGAGCGGAGTGGAGCGGAGAGTTAAGGTGGATGCTGGAATGCCCAGTGAAGCATCGATCCTAACTACACTTCACTAAGCAGCCACAAAAATATATCTGACAGATGCGACTGGCGTTCACTCGAACGTGGATGCGGACGTGGTTCGCATTGCTACGATTCGTTGTGCTATTCACATTTAGGTGTCTACTTAAAAAATCAAAAAGTTATACAATCCGAGCCAAAACGACATTGCAGTCGAGAGCTGGCTGACTGGCCAACCGCAGGCAAAAACACCAAATACCAAACTACACATCAAATCTTAAATCTTGACTTTGATATACCCTCGACTAATGCATTTATAGTATGGTTTTTTGGTGCTTTGAAGCAGATAGTTGAAATTCAGCTAGAAACATCGGGATATATGTAATCTTAGCAAGTCTAGGAAAGACAGAAAATAACATTTAACATATTTTAATAGAGCCAGAAATCTTAATAATATTTCTTATTTTTGTAGTTTCAATTTCATTTTAAATCTTATTTTTAATTTGATTTTTTTACTTTTGTATGTTTTTATCTACAGAAATTAGTTGACATTAAATAAATAAATAAATGAGCATTGAGGATTTTTGTAATATATTTAGTTAGAGTCAAATAATTTGGTAATTACTACGAAATCCAATAGTCAGAAATTAAGCAGGGTCATTAATTTATTGTAGGACAAAAATGGAATTAAACAGTACATAATAACTAAATAGGTTAGAATTAACCAAGATTTTAAGGCTTCTATTGCTTAGAACCCCAAATATATATCGTTATCACATATCATATATACACCCACTTTTTTGTGCGGGGTACAAAAACCGCAAAAAAATGACGTGGCAAATAAAACAGAGCGACGTCTGCAACTGGACAGATAACTGGGACTGAGACTGAGACTGCGACCCGGACTGAGACAGACTGGGAGACAGAGGCCCCAGATCGAAGACGCAGGCTTCGAGTTTGCTTTGCGGTCTTGGCTTGTGTGCCTTTCATTGTGTGGTGTGAATGTTATGGAAATTTGTTAAGTTCTGCATACACAAAACTCGAAACCCGAAAAGCACTTGGCAATTTGCACGAAAGTTACCTCGAAACGGCATTGCCAGCTGTGAGTTTCTCTGTGTGATCTAAGGGGGATGACAAACCAGGAGGCAGGCAGGGAGAGAGGGAGGTGGACATATGCGAAATAAGTTTTTTTTTGGTTTTCACATCCAAACAAGCGAGCAAAAGGTATACAAAAGGCTTCTTCTTAGTGGCGGACATATGTGACAGCTTTATTGGATTCCCATACACACCCAAAGCTATTTAACAGCACTGGCAATTGATATATGTACGTAAAAAGAGTCAGAGAGAGAGAGAGAGAGAGGCATAGTGAGAGAGAAATAGAGAGGGGAAACCAAGCGGACAGAGACTTGTGCTTGGACTCGCTCAACTCACTTGAAAATGATTTGTCAGTTATGGATTTGCTGCAGGTTATTGGGGATTCGAGGCGATTGAGGGGCAGTAAACCGCCTAATGCATTTGGTATTCAATAATTTAAATGCTATTCGAACTTGAAGTTGAAGTTTTCTCTTCTATATACAATTGGTTTAGCCAGCTGCTGATTGATTGAGAGCTTAACTCGCTCTTTCCTTTGAGTTGATGAATTGTATGGATGAGTTGGGTCCTTCAGTCCTTGAAATACCTCAATATCATGTATCATGTGTAGCATGTATAAGCTGAATAATAGGCTCTTTCAAGCGCATGAGGATGTCTCCCTAATCCTTGAAGGCCTATAGAAAGTATTCATTTCTGTGAATCAGATGGATCAGCATGATGCCATGCAAAACATATATCAGAATTTAAAAAAAGGCACATCCCATTTGTAAAGCATGTTTTTTTTTTGTGTAGAAAAAATTAATATTTATTTTTTGTAAGTGCGTAAGTGAATTGAAGTGAATGAAGTGATAACGTTTGATGCAATAGAGAATGTAAAGTGTAAAATTAAAGAAAGTCACACATAATCGTAATCTTAAATATATACATAAATAAACTACGACTTGAAGAAATAGTCGTCGCCCTCCTTTGCAAACAGGAGTACGTCCGTTCCCCCCATTCCGTCCGAATCGGCTGGCACAATTGATATTTTTTTTTTCCTCATTTTGTGTGTGACCTGGGAGAAATCGGCAACAATGGCTGATACCTTGCGTTTGCGCTCTTCGTCGGCCAATTGCTGCTCAAATCGCTTGGCAATATCTAGAAGACTTACACCATCCTGATAACCCTCGAGTATTTGCTCTCGATTGGACCAGTTCATTAACATTTTTGGGGTGCACTCCTCGTAGATGCGAAAGATCTTGAAGTTGTGCTCAAAGGTCTGTGCCAGTCTACGCACATGCATCTCATTAATGTTGGGTATGCGCAGATTTGGCTGTCGTATTATGTAGTATGGGTCATTTTCCTCTGAGAAGTTGGCAAAGCGCACCGAGGGCCAGTCCAACGATAGGATGGTGTTGTATAACTTTTTCGGATGGCCGAGAATCCCGTGCGACACATCGATCAAATGCAACTGCGGCCCCGGCACAATATACTCCAGCTCGACCTCGGCTATGCGATGATCGGAGCCCCTATATTTCCGTTCCCCGATCCATAGTAGGGGCATGTCTTCGTGATCGACATGCTTCAGGTCCTGAATCAATGGCGAGCACTGCACGCGATAGTTAAATATCTTATAATTGCGCCCAAAGAGCAAGCTGCGTTCCACGGGCGTGAACTTAATATACTCTTTTCGATTCATTAGAAAGTGCTCGGATCGAAAGAGTCGATTCATTTCCATCTCGATGATAAAATAGGCCCGTCTGTGCATGGTGATCCAAACGATCTGAATCAGCACAGCCAGGAGCTGCTCGTGAAGAGCTCGATCCTTGATCTTGGATGAAATGTTGACGATCTCCTTGGTATGGTAAAACTTTTTCAGATCACCCTCGCCACTTATAATCATGCAGTAATTTCTGGCGACCAGCATGCGATATTGCCGCAAGTGGGTAGAGAATATTCGCTTCATCTCATTGGTCTGCTCACTTTGCACTTGGGCCATTTTGCACGCCAGCTCGTCCCGTCGGATCAGAGTGAACTCAACCATGCGCAGAAAGTATTCAAAGTAGATGATTAGGGAATGGATCAGCCTGTGCACCGCCGGCTGATGCATAAGTGATAGGAACTTTTTTGACAGAAACTCCTTCGGCATTAGGAATAGCACGAGATCGCGCACATCATTGATCACCACAGTGTCCGCGTCATATGTGGTATTGGGACGAACAAACTTCTGGCGAAAGACAACCTCTTCAGTCGGATTGAGGGTGCGAAGAAATTGGTATCCATTTGTATCCATATAACGCTCGTCTGCATGCTCCAAATCGAAATGTTGCTCAAAGTGCAAGGCGTCTGCCTTGTCATCCCAGGACCACTTGCCACTCTGATACTTGGGGTCGCAGTCACTCACATGAATGCGATTCATCGTCGACCTCAATTGGAAAATATGGAAGAGTATAATAAGAAATTGTAATGTATTCTTATGGCAGTTTGTTTTTATGTTTAGTGTTTTATTTACTCGAATGTTACTGTTACTGTGATCAAATATATATGAGCTTACACAAGTCGAGACAATATATAACACTGATATGCAGAATTGGCACGCCATTTAAGATGTCAAAATTGCTTGGTATAAATATTGCATTTACATTTTATTCCATTTCTGCATAATATTACACCAAATCATAATAATTGCTTGGAAGTATATTATTGACATTGTCACAGTAGGCAGGGTGCAGTGAGTGGGAGCTCTTCAGATTCTGTCAAGTGGCCACAGTAGTAGAATCCTGTCAGCCCACCTGGCAAGTCCTGAGAACCGGCAAGCACCACACAATCTAAGATTATGAAAGAACTCCTTGTCAAATGTTCACACAAATGGTGTGTGGACATGTGCAATTTTCAGGCAGCTATTTGTGGGGTATTTTTATTGAATGGAAAGCGACCAAAATTAAGACTATAGATACACAAGGGAATGAAAGCGAAACGAAGACCGACAGATCGAGTAAGAGAGGGAAAGAGAGACTTCTTAAGCCAAAAAGAAAACAACGACAAGCGATCGATCAAAATAAATCACAAATGTATAAAAACATTTGGGTGAAGAAAACTCTAAGCCAGCAATTGTGCGCACAATTTTCCAATTTTCCAATTTACCGTCTGTGTTTTGAGTAAACAAACGTTTTGCGTAACAAAAGGAAACACGAAGCGGAAAGGCAAGAAAACTGCCCGCCTGGCGCAACGAATCTGCCCAAAAGGACGCAGATACAGTGCACAAAGGAGCAGCTGTCAATGCTGTAAGACATATTAACAGAAAAAAGGTAGATGGACAGATATATGAGGTACTGTGCGGCATAGGTAGAATCAAACTGAACTGAACTGGGCGAGATGTACAATTGCTTTGCTCTGCTGGCTAAACATGCCTTAAGAACCGGGCCCAAAAGGCAACTAAAGGAAAAAGGACAACAGCTGGTTGTGAGACGCACCGCAGGACCCTTCCCTAGTCCCGACCCAGACTGGGTGCCCTTTGTTAGACACGGCCAATTGCTTGGAAATTTGGATGCACAAATGTATCCCTATATATATCTATATACGAGTATGTATATCCTTGCCGTAAGCAGGCAAGCAGGTAGACGACCAAATTGTGTGGTCTGTGCTCGCGGTCAATTTAGCGGGGTATGTAACGTATAGAGAGAGTGCAAACACTGCACGGGGCAATATATCAATTCCAACTGCGGTTGACCCAAACCATGACACTAATCATAGCTCAAGCGTTGAGGCGTTGATAGTTGATATGCACTGGCTTAGGTACTACGAGAGACTTTGACTTTTCGCTTCCCGAAACTCATTAGAGTTTTTCTTCAACATATTTTGAAATCTTTGGTTTTTTGTTGTTGTTGTTTGTCTCTTTCTTGCCTTGAGCACTAAACAAAATGCCATGCAAAAAAATCTTAATAAATTCATCAAAAATCAGCAGCAAGCATCTCACGACCAAGCAACACCAAGCTGAGGGTATTGGTGAGGGAGTAGGTGGCAAGGGAGCAGGGGGTGGCGAAGCGGGCGTGTGTCAGGCGTCGCTGCTAAAAAAAATCAATGCCAGGTGATCGTCAGCAACATATTTCAAAACACAAGCTAACAAATATATTTTGCATTTTGTCCTTGCCTGCTCTACCCCGAAACAAAAAGCAAGGAAAACCAGCAGTAAGAAGACAAAAAAAAATTAAACAAAATAGCTGTTGCTGCTGCAATCGGACACGTTTCTGGCCGTGCCAGTTAGCCAGTTAGCCGGTTTCGGACTTGCAACATGCGACTTGCAACTTCGGCGGTGGAGGCGTCTTTACACATTTGCATGCTCAAACAGCAATCGATCACAGGCAGCAGCAGCAACAACAGCAACAATCCAGAAGACACCGTTCACCAAGCCATATGAGGAGCAGCCACATAGGCTGACGAGGTGGGCTGAGGTGTGTCACGGGGGGCTTAAACTGGTTTATTTATGCTGGCCTGCCGCCTGCTCGGGATACACATGCGAATGGGACAGACAGAGAGAGCCAGACTTGGGCAGAGATTTTTGTTGATCGTTGGTTACGTTTTTGGTGTGCCAGGAGCAAGAGCAGTAACAACAACAACAACAACAACAACAACGACGAGCTGCAAAGTGGAGGTTAAAAAAATTTGCAAAAATATTAACGAAACGTAGGCTGCAACGGTTGCTGCTGTTGTTGTTGCATCTTTTGCTGCTCGCCTTTTTCCACTGCAATGTGCAATTATAGCGCATGGTTAGCCTGGTCTCGGCAAAGGGAGAGGGCCAAGTGCTCAGTGCTTTTGGACTGGGCGGTTTGTTGAACTTTGACAGGAAGTTAAGAGCCCAGCGACCAGACAGCAGCAGACTACGACTAAGACTAAAGCTGATGCTGATGCTGATGCTGAAGATGAAGCTGACGCGCTGAAGCTGAAGCCTGGCTGCCTGTTGCTGATGTTCAAGTTGAAGCTTTTTTCTGCATGCGTTTTTTTTTTTTTTACTCTTTTTTTTTTGGGATGCTGTGACTTGGCTTTTGTTTGTTGCTGGCTTGCTGCTGCTGCTGCTGCTGCTGTTGATGGGTGAAGGTTGTGGAGGACATGGACATGCAGAGTGCTTCAGACAATTGACAATGTGAAAACGATGTCGATTAAGTTGCTGCTGTTGCTTGCATACGATGGACAGACACTCGGACAAATGGACTGACTGGGGGAGACAGACAAGAGCCTCGAAAAGGGCACCACAAAATGCTCTTAACGATCAACGAAGCCACAACGCAAAGTTATGCGAGATTCGATTGTTGCCTCTTTCATCTCCTCTGTACCTGTCCCTGTATTTACCTCATCCTAACTGACTTTGACTCTGCTGGTGTAAATTGTTTTAACAGCCTTGAAGGATAAGCAGCCACTGGATTGCGGTTGCCTTCAACAAAATTGTGAACCAACATTTGCACAAGCTGTTCTGATTCTCAGGATGCATTTTTTGTTTGATTAATTTTTTTACTGACCAGCTGAGGAAGACATTAAATTGTAAATAATTTAAGCACCATTTAATATCAATGTCAAGTTTATATGCCATTATCTCATTTTTATAGAGTTCTCCAGATATTAACGAATTTTATGTAAATATATAAAATCTCAAAGTAAAATACTCGAATACAAATGGACAACTTTCCTTATGCAACGTTAATATTTAAACATAACAAATATAAAAAAAAAACTATTTGTGAATATTATTTATTTTAGACTTTAAATAGATTGCATTCCTGGTATTAACTTTGAATAATTAGCTAAATATTAGTACTTGGCATATTCCAAAGCAGTCAATCTCTTTAAAAACATTTAAAATTTTAAATGTTGCTTAACAGATATATATATATATATATATATATATATGTATATATATGTATATATATATATATTTTATTGGTGGATGAAATGTTTCGATTTGCTTAACATTTTCGCTCGATCATATTTAAATATGAATTTGTAGAGTTTAAATTATGAAAAAAGAAAAATCAATTCAAAAATAAAAAATGTAGTTTTATAGTTAAGGTCGATCTCAATCATTGCATTTGTTGCGTGTTCGCCTACGAAGTTTACGGCACACAGCCTCACAACCTCCGTCGAACTTGCATCTTGCATCTTATCGGTGCAATCAGCTTTTGCCACATAGTCAAGTGATGTTGCTGATAGGGCTTACACCATAAGAGATCTTCGCCTTAAGTTTGTAATTACTGTAATATATCCCTAGTGCCATCGTGAGCTTCGGAGCTTCCAGGCAGCATTCTCACATTCACTTCATGGCTGGCATCCTTAACGGCCTGAATTGCTCAAACAACTGCGGGGCACTGGCTGCCCCATGCAACAATTTCAGCAAGTTTGCAAAGTGGAAATAAAAATGGAAAAAAAGAACAACAAAATTGAAAACTAACTGCTCCCTGTTTATATTTATATTATATTACGCTTCGTGGCAAGTCAGCAATAACAACAACAACAACAACAACAATAGCAACAAGTGAATGTAGCTCGTCTGGGGGTGTGTGTCTTGGCTAAAGAGTAACGTTTATGCCGCTCGAAGACTTCTCATCCCCGAGCTCTGCGCAGGCGCGCGTTCGCACAAGCCGACAACTCTCGAAATAATTATGGAAAATGCGTTCTGCACTGGACATGGAAGGGGTGCGGATGGGATGGCTTCCTTTGCATGGGCATGAGCATGGGCATGGGCAATGAGCTATGATGAAAAACAACAAGCTCATAATAAATAATAACCATGCCGGCTGCTAGGCAGGCAGGCAGGCAGGCAGGCAGGCAGCCAGGCAAGCAGGCAACACGCGGCCAGCGGTGCGCGGGGTAACAAGCGCTAATTATCGACAACAAGCTAAAACAGTGGCCTACAATTACGCAGCGACGCAAGCAGCAGCAGCAGCAGCAGTGGCAGTGGCAGTGACAGCGACAGCGGCAGCGAAGCCTGCTGAAGGCGCCCTACGCATTACCAAACTAACTGGCCTGGAAAATATAACGACCTGGCACCGAGTTTGTGTTTGAGTCTGAGTCTGTGCCTGGTCTTGGGCCGGGCTTACCTGTTGAAAGCTGACGACCGTCTTCGAATGGGGCATGTGTGTGTGGATGCTGCTGCTGTTGCTGCTGCTGCGGATGCAACGTCGCCCATTAAAATTTACACAGCTCTTTTTAAGCGACCATCGTCAACGCAGCCTCGCAGCCCCAAAGACTCACAGCCTCGAAGGCCTCGTCATCTTCGGCCTTTCTCCCATTGGCGGCGATGGCGCAAACTTGTTAACTTCTTGGCATGATGGTCATCATGCGAGCCAAACTCAATGCGAGAGAGAACGCAAACTCAGGAAGACAACATGCAACATCCATGAGACGAACGAAACTAAAAAAAAATAACATCGAATTTGCAATGCGCTTGCGGAAGAAAAGTGAAATATGAAATATATTGTTCAATGGATATTCATCTATCATTCGAATCTTTAATTGTTATGAGTTGTTATTGATACAAAGTCGAGCGGATATAAAAAAGAAAAAGCGAGGGATAAAGTGAATTATGTTTTTAAATTCAGCTATTGTTTTATTAACTTATTCATTTTTTGTTTTTACTAAATAAATTAATTTCTTATTTATTTATTAATTAATTAACTACTTATTTATTCATTAAGCAAATTATGCTTTAAATTTATTTAATAGCAGACTGATGACAACAAATTGAGTCAATAATTATGCCTCTATTTATTGACTTAGAGATAATGCCCATATTGCGTCTCACAGTGCATATGCCATTAATTTTTTCGCAATTGCGAGGGTATTTAACAAGCAGCCGCGGGTTTGGGCCGCGTGTATTGGTTGCAATTTATAGGCGCAGGATCGGTTACAAGCCAACGAGTTGGTAACACAAACTGGCGGCAGTTGCTGCCGACTGCTCGGCAGTTGCAGTTTGCAGTTTGCATTGTCGACGACTGCAACGGCAACAGCAACAGCAACAGCAACTGCAGCAGCGACTCCGACTCGGTGCCCGTGCTTTGGAGATTTGCAACGCATCTCTTGGCATTGAATGCGGTTGCGGTTCTGGCTCAGACTCTGGCTCTGGATCTGGTTGTGGCTGGGCGTTAACTGCGAAGTAATTGCGTTTCGGCTATGCAAGTACATAAATTGGATTTGAAATATGTACACATGTTGATGGATTCCTCTGAGCAGGCGTGCTGCGGGTACCCGAACTCGAATTCGTATTCGTACTCGTACACTCACACTCACAATAACACTCACACTTGCACTCATAGTCAAAGTCATGCCTGCCACCGTCTCTATCTGTTGCTGCTATCTTCGTTCAGCTGTGGACACCCGGACTGCCGCTGAGTGTTGCACTTCTAAACTGATACGAGGCCAATGGAGAAGCGCCTCACGAGCAGTCGGTTGGTAGATGGGAGAGAAAAACACAAGAAGCAGAGGCACTGCCTGTGCGGCTGTGAGGCTGTGAGGCAGACAGCACAGTACCATTTGTCTTTTGATAATTATCATTTCATTCTGATAGCATCAATTTCGAAACAGTTGATGATTTTTGCTGCGTGTGTCGCTTGTTAACAAGCCGAGGCGAAGCCAGCTGCCAGCAAGAGTCGATAACTAAAATACCTGTGCGCCAACACGGTAGCCGATCACAGATCCTACGATTTGCTCTGCTCAGGGGTGTCAGCACACAAAATGCTGCATCATGCTCGGTTTCAGCTGCTGCATCGGTATGCTGTGCAACAAAATTGATTACATCAATACTGTCCTATCAAGGTATATCTCTAGACTAGTGTTAAATATAATTAGTTGAGATACTTTCAAAAGAATAATTTTATAATTTATACAATAGATGGCTCTGCAGATTCCATAAAGTCTGGCATCTCGTAATGGGCAATAATTTAAATTGTAGCATATTTTTGTGTTCCGAGTGATCAACATTCCCTGTTACACTTTGGACCTGCCTACATTTTTAGTAGATGGCGCTTTATTTAAATGTATGGAGTATGTACAATGAATGTCAAACTGCATGTTCTAAAATTCTAAAATTAAATTGTTCATATTTTAAAATCGTTACTATCAGTGTTGTATGGGCAAGGACATCTAGTATTTTCATAGATGCATCTTCATCTTATTCAACCCTTCATTTTAAGTAATGTATGAAAATAAATAATTTATAGTTGTGAGGCTTACTTCAATTACAGATAAGTGCAAATATATTTAAAATAAAACGCGGCATACTTTTAGGGTACATTTAATTTTCCGCATGATTTATGTTCAGCCACGTCTAGAGTATACTTTTAGGCCTTCAACTAAATACGTCACTAGTGGAATTGATAAAATGAGTGTTCAGGAAAAACTCCAATCAGTATTATTCTTGCGGATTTTTAAGGGACATGATGAGTTATGATTAGAACGGCTAGTCAGGATGATAGATACCCAAAATGGCGTTGCAACCACTGTTGCCTTCTGTCATTTAATTGCAGAAGCATTATTTTCCACTGAAATGGCTGAGACATCAGTCCTAACTGCCTAAACATGAAGTTCAAGTCAAGTAAGAAGCTGAAACTGCTTTGACATGGCTAATTGAAGTGTAAATTGCATAACCAAATTCGTATTTACATTGAAACTTAAATACACATTTTATAATTAATAATATTAATATTTAGAGTCATATAAACAGGTGTAGATTGAGGTTCTACTCTTTGTCAGTTGTACAACAAAATTTGAAATAATAAATCGTTAAGATTGATAAATGACTTAAGGCCGAAATATAAATAAAGCTGTTAATAGACATTATAACTTTTCAAAAGTCATGAAGCTGAAAAGTACGTTCAATAAATAAAATAAAGTCAAAAATACTGATACTGAACATGGCTTGTTACTGTTGTTTCAACTTATTTATATTTATTGAGCATTTAAAAGTATTTCTTAAACTAATGAAAATTGACGGCATTAGTCCAGTGAAATGTTGTCAAAGGATTGTGGGACATTTTAACAATTGAAACATTTGGCTATCAATTAAAATATCCTTTATTTAATAGATTCCTTAGAGCGTTTGTAAAAATTATGCCATTGTCAGATGCAAGCATGTCCAAATAACCCATTGCAAAGATTTTGGTCATTTGAATTATGACATTTAAAAGGAAGACAACAAAAATGGGGAGAATAAATTTATGACAAAGCCTAAAATATACGACTTTTCCCCATTGCCCCGGCAAACAGAGTGAAAAGCCAGCAGCAGCAGCAACAACAATAATATCAAAAACAATGCAGGAATAACAAATAACAGCAATAACAGCAATAACAGCAACAATAACAAGAACAATTTCCCACGGTACAACGTTACGTATGCGCAATGTGTTTGCCAACCTGAACATGTGTAGCTATCTGTAACTGCGTGTAGACGAGAGGTTTGCGGGGTTGTTATTGTTGTTGAGGGAGGCTGATAAGAGGATAGGGGTGGTGGTGTAACAACACATGCAAAACAAAAGCTGACAAAAATAGAAGCACTCTCGTATGCAGATATCGAGATACGTTTAAACAACCATCAGATAGAGGAAGAGGGACAGCAACGGGGTGAATTGAACGGGGGGAGTAGATAGAAGCAAAGATAGCGAGAATTGTACATTTCACAAATTTATTTATTTACATTGACATTTTGTGCTACTTGTGCAGTTTTTTTTTTTTTTGCTGCCACCCTCACTGTCCGCTTACTCCCACCAACTGTGCGTTTTCCTATTTGTCTCTCTGTTCACTTCAAAAACTGGTAACAAAGCTCTAAACGCTTATTTAGGAGCCACCAGTTACTAGCCTCACCCAAAAGAGCCGAGGGACACGGAGACAACAATGTATAATATATTGACTCAACTACAATACGGACATTGTCATAGCAAACGGAAGAGAAGCCAGCACGAAACGGAAGACAGGTCAAGGGAGAGTTTATTTCCGCACCTGAATCAGCTCACAAATAAAATGAGCACAGCAGCCCTTCAAGTAGGGAAATCATGTCCGATGTATACAATTTCGATTGCGATCGGTACGAAGAGCGTATACCCTGCTTATTTGGTGAGATTTATAAGAATATCTAATGATCAAATGTTAACTTTGATTCGTTTTCAATTTTGCTTAATAGATCATATAATCATAATTTGTTATGATATTTTATTTGCAAACGACTTATTTTCATAAGATAAACATTTGTGTTTAATTTATATTTAATTCTAATCATTACCGAAAACAAACAGCTGAAATCCCAAACTGATTTGTAATTTCTTCATCACTGGTTTGTCACCTGACAAACTTAAAATAAACTCAGCACTGTAAAATCATGGCCTGTGGGGTTTTCGGGTTAAGGGACGGTTCAATGGTGGTACGGGGTCAATGGGGCAATGCGGGGAGTATGTGTAAGCTTAGGAAATATTTGCAATGCTAAACATGCCTGTATTTCATGCATATTTACAAATTTCGATATTTACAACCCCTTCAGCTCAGGCAGACGGCCAGCCTCGCTGCCAGGCTGACAGCCCCTTTAGCCAGCAACAAACTGAAGAGTTCACTTAACAGTTTTATTTGTCTTTGGAAAACTTTTGCCCGCACTCACACACACACACACACACACACACACACGTCAGAATACACACAGAACGATATACAGGACACTCACAGGACGCACACTTGAATGATTTGTTAGACATGAGGGGTGTGGTGAGGGTGTGCAGGGCACGGGGTGGTAAGTTTGTCGACTGTTCAGCAATGTGGTCAAAGACAAGAAAAACTTGGCCCAAGTCGTAGACGGGTGACTGCTGCTGCTGCTTCTTCTTCTTCTTCTTGTTGTTGTTGCTGTTGTTCCAATATCTTGGCGCACTTGAGCAATTTGTAACATGATAGAGATAAATGCCAAACCAGCTCATTGAAATGTGTGTGCATTGTGATTGTTGTTGCATGCCTGTTGTTTTGTTTATATTTTTCTTTGCTTTGCATTGACTTGCTGCTTGGACTTTTGGTATTGAGAGGCAACCTCGTAGCTTTTTATTTTATTTGCAAGTTGTTTGTCTAAAATATTTGCACTAAAATGGCAACAAAAGACAGCAAAGACATGCCAATGCCAGAGACCATCACCCAAATAGCATGGCAAATATAAATACACATATGTTCGCAGAGAAAAGCTGGTAGGCTACTGTAGATTTGAGCTTTAAAAATATTATTAAAATATATTAAAAATAAAGAATGCTATTTTTAATAGTTAAAATATGATGTTCCTTTCGACTTGACCAAATTGTGAATTTTTTTCACTAAGCGTATAAAAAACATGCATTTGAAATATCATCCAAATTGATGCATACAAATGGATTGACACACAAATGGATTGGTCCCAAGGGGGCAAGAGAATGGATTTTTGTAGTTTTAATTTTTCGAATTCAACATTTGCATATTGAAAATCGAAAACAATGCACGCGTAGTGTTGCAGCTGTCCAGGAACCTGATGAACTACATTTTATGCGGGCCTCCAAACAAATCACACTTCAAACGCAGCCGCAACCCAAAAAGCTCTGACAAAATATGAATTGCGCAGTGCACAGAGTGCAATAAACAATAAATTTTGATGTGGCATCAGAAAAAGAAAGTTGTACAATCGAATTGGAGATGTAACGACGTATTTGTACTCTACGTGTATTTGAAATTTAATGTATTCCGAAATGTATTGAAAATTATTATTACATATTTCAATTACAATTAATTAAAAAAAAATTGATTTACTTATTATTATTACCTAGTTTTGAAATAGTTACTTAGAGATGTGAAATCTCGTAGTCTTGTTTTAAAACTTTTAAACTCTTCTTGATATATAGTATTTGTAATAGTTTTTGTAGATGATTGATTTATGAAAATTAAATGAGTTACCTTTGTTTTTTGAGCATTAGATAAGCACTTAATTTAATAATTATAATTTATTTATTTTATTGTCTTTCCTATTGCCTCTCGAATAGGAAAGAGCGAAACATGAATTATATAATAAAATATCAAATAAAGGCAGCTTATCGAATAGAGCTATTTAATTCACAGGTCAACTCTGGAAAGTCGCTATGCTTTTCTCCAAGCAACACAACACCAATGTGCATGTGTGTGTGTGTGTGTGTGTGTGTGTTTGTGTGTGCAAATGGGTGAGTGTGCCATAAAACAAATTGGGTAGGCGGTCGCAAAAACAACAGCAGCGAGCAAAGTGATGGGAATGTTGATGGAAATGGCGCGAGATATGGCCAGAGGAACTCCTCCATACCCTACCCGTGACTGTTTAGTGGGCTCGGACCACGAATCGAGCCAGGGCCAGGAACAGAACTAGTCCTAGGCCCGCCTTGCAGTATGGCGCCGACTCTCTTGCTGGACATTCGACAGTTGCATTGGCAGCAGCACAGACGTCACAACGGTCAACTAGGGACACGGGCAGCGAGAGGAAGTGGCACATGGCACGGGTGTGGGCTTGCTCCTGTCAAATGCAGTTGAGTTTCGAGCGGCAAACAAAACACACACACACACACACACATGGGGGTAGCCAAAAACAACAACGCGTCCCGTTGGTAGTTGTGTAGATTTGTGGCTAAAAGAGTTAACAGATAAAATCAAATATGGACTATGCGGTGGCAGCGACGCCCATAGCGATTCCGGGCAACATTCAAGCCCAGGGCAAAAAGCCTGGCCAAGCACAAATTTTTAGTTTTGTGGAAACGCAGGCGAATTTATTGTTCGAGACGTTTGCATGCAATGCACATGTGGCGTGTGTGGAGTGGAGTGAAGAGGTAGGCGGGAGTAGGGGAGTCGGGGATTTGTGTGGCAGGAGAGTCTGGGAGCGTCATGCATGCACTGCAGTTGGCAGAACAACTATGGGTAGGCGTGGCAAGCGGCACGCCCACTGTCACAATCACATTTCCAAATAACGGACGCCCCAGTGACGCGTCTGCATGCATGTGTTTGTGCGGCTGCGTGTGCGTGTGTGTGAGCAGATGGGAAAACCGACTAAAAGAAAAACTCAACGATTGACCTACAAAATTGCAATGCCGTGCAGTGGGCGTGGGAGGGATTGTGAAAGGGGCAGAGTGATGGCAGAGGGTACGGTCTGATTCTGGTTCTGTTTCTCTTCCTGATTCTGAAGGTGGCAGAAGGACAGGCATACAAATCACAAAAATACTGCTGCTGGTCGTGAGCCGAGCAAATCACATGCCCAAAAGTGTTTGAAGCGAAATTACACACAGAGGACCAAAGCCACGCGAAATGGAAGATAAAAGGCGCAGAGAGGGAGAGAGAGAGAGAGAGAAAGGGCAGGAGACAAAAGACAGCAGGAGGAGGAGGAGGAGGGGGAGGAGGAGGACGAGGAGGAGTAGGCTAAGTGAATGGAAATTGAGGGTTCGAAATCCGGCAATGAAAGCAGCAGCACCAAAGAAATGAAATCGATTGGCGATTTCTATGGTACAAAGCAGCCCCCAAAAGCCAACACTTCAAAAAAGAAACACTGAAAGCAAAAACAAAAAAAAAAAATTTAAATCGGACAAATGAAAAGTGAGCTTTGGGTACAACTTGATTTGTATCGCTGCTGTCCGAGTGAAGGCCTGTGTATTGAGTGAACTCACGGAATGGCCTATTCCAATTTAGCGATCCTCGCCAACAATCGTCAATGGACTGTGTAAATTATTATTAATAATGTATATTTCTGAAATGCAAGACTGAGTCTTTCTGCAAGCCAGAATTTTCATTTTTTTCAATTTCACACTCTATTTTTGTCGTGGTAACTTTCATCTCTGGTCGATTTTCTTAATTGTATGACGATTTTTTATTTCTGGGTGAAAGAACGTTAACAAGTTACTGCTTGAGCCAATGGGGAATTTTATTAAATACCAACAAGTATCTGCAGATATAGAAGAAGATATAATCTCAAATTTTCTATTCTAGTTCTAGTTATATTTCTATTTGTTCGTTTTATGGCTTTGATATGTTCTGGAATCACAACCACCTTCTGGGAGGTGGATAAAACAAGTGCAGCTCTTTCGGGCTAATTAATCATTGTGTTTGTTTTGGCTTCAAACTGTAGACACATTTTGTTCTTACCTTTCACTTTTCGAGTAATTCCTTTATGTTGCCCTCAAAATATTCGCAGATGAGCTCAAGATATGCTTGCTCGTATTCGTAATTGGTTTTTCCAGCTATTGCATGTGTATCCAAGAAGAAATTTCGCCAACTATGTCAGACAATAAAAAAAGTTATGAATATATATTTGAGTTGTCAGTTCGGCTGAAATGTTCGCATAACTTGGTAAACCAAAAACGCTGAAAGCGAAATTTGCTACATAAGTTTTTGGGGTTGTTGTGCATGACAACCCCAGTGCCCTCACCCCATGCAACCCCATCCAACCCCATGCAACCCCATCCAACACACCCATTCATAATCCCAACAACAATTATACACTGGTCGCTTTATGGAGCTGCTCTAATTTGTGCGCTGTATATTCAATGTGACGTTAATGGCAGCGCACGGGTCAAATATTATAGTTAATGCCAGCTCTCCCTCTCTCCACCCTTCCTCTCTTCCTTTGAGCACTTCCTCTGCAGTCGCGCACCCTCAACCTGCACTTGTGCATGCGTGTGTGTGTGTGTGATTATATGTGTGCAATTTAGCACTGCTAGCAAAGCATTTAAGAATGAATACGGTCGCTTCGTCCACTTGCCGTATTCAATCCCATTCCCATTCACAATCCCATTTCCATTCCCATTGGCAATCCCATAAAAGGAGCAGCCCCGGCTTGAGCGCAGCGGGTTGCATTTATGGAAAAGAGCGTGCAAATTGGGGTTGGGCTTTAACTCCCAGTGAAACAACAATAAATGACAATAAGAGCGCAGTTCAAGTGTCAGCCGTGGCCTCTTATTGTCACGTGTTGTCCTACCCCTGGCCCATCCCCATCCGCATCCCCAGCCCCTTCCCCGCTCCTCCCTGGTCTTCGGCTCCATTCGATGCCCAAAGGAATGCCTCCGCATGCATACACACACACACACACACACGCACATAAATATGGTGGCATTTCCGGTGCTCCGGATGGGCGTCCCAATGAGCTTCTGGCATAAATTATGAATAAGGCAAGAGGCGCGTGTTGTGTATGTATATTATGTGTGTGTGTGCGTGTGTATGTGTGTGCAAAGAGTGTGAGTTTGTGGTGAGCAACATGAAGTAAAAGCAGCGACCAGAATGAAATGAAAGCAAGTGCGGCAAGCAGCATGGGAAGCATGAGGCAAGCAAAACAAGAAAAGAAACCCAGTTTCCTTATAAGCGAAGTCTCAATACTCTTTCTTAGAAGTGGAAACAGACCAGTTCTTCTTTAAGACTGTCTGCCACTGATCTTTCACGTTGAGCAACCATTAAACATAGATTTCCTTGTAACTTATTTTATTATCCAATTTAAAGCTCTCAACCTGGTTAACAACTATACATCAGACCTGAAGCTAACAAAGTTAATTCATATGATATATGCTCTTTTGGTCCAATTTATTAGCCCGATTCAGTATAACATTTTCTAAGAACTCAACTCGAACTTGGCGAGCAAATCAGAATGCCAAGTTTTTGGGCTGTATGAGAGCGAAAAACTGTCCACTTTCGTTCTCATACAGTAAAGTAATACAAAGAGGGAGGGGGAGAAAGGGCGTAAAAGGCCGCAGGACACTTGAACGGGGCTGAGGAGGGGCTGGGGCGGTGGTGGTTTTGGGGGCATGTGGCAAAAGCAAATGTGTCTGGGCTGTAGGCAACCACAAACGAGCTTGACTTCGTTTGCCTCAGCGCGAGAAAGAGCTCCAGCAACAGCATCAGCTTCAGCTTCAGCATCAGCTTGTTTATAGTATCTCAATAATTAATGAGCTCTTAGGAATTTTTGTGGCATACGCGGCAAGAGTCGCGAAGGATGCCACATTGTAAAGGAGGAATGAAAACAAAGTCAACTGGCGTTGCACGCTGAGTTCGCCTTTGGCTGTCTGACGCTGTTTGTTGCCGATGCGAAAACTTAATGTACAAATATAATTTGAGACACACACAAACACTTATGTGGCCACCAAAAGCGACGTTGGTGGCAAAACAGTCGGTCGGGAGTACCCCTAATGGCAGCCAGTCAAACCAGCATTTCTCGCCGCTGTGTATGTGTGTGTGTGTGTCCATGTGTATGTGACCCACACTTGCCCCCTAAAAATGCTGGGCTACAAAGCTACTAGTTAGTTAGTGTGGCAGCCAAAGCAAACTGTCTCCTGTCTGGCAGTTGTCACCAGTCAGAGAGACACAGTTCATATTTTATGAATATAACCATATTATAAGGCGCGATGAACGACAAACAGTCACAGTCACAGACACATACACATAGACAGACGGAGAGTGAGAGAGTGAGCAAGAGTGGGACGAGCTGGAAAGCAAAGGGAATTTAAGAGAGAGACGTACATCAAAGCATTTGACAGACAGCATTCAGTTAGACATGTCCGAGTGGTTTCATCATTCACGAGTAATTCGACTTCAGTGTACCCTCTAAGCCAGTTAAATATAAAAACTATATTTCTAGTTTTCGTAGTCCTGACTGATTAAGGCAGTTCTTGGTCAGTTCTCCTTAATTCTAACTAAGCCAAAAAAATAAAAGCGTTGTTTTATTCTGGTTATTTCGTATATTAACGTATACTAATAAAAACAACTAAATTTAGTTGGTGAATGGCTGTCGCTAAAAATAACTAAATAATGGCGTATAAATGATCAATTTTGGGTCGTTATGTCTGCTTGTCTGAAGTCTGTGAAGTTATTATTAAGAAATGCATTAATAACTGAGCAGTGCACTCTCCACGCTCATGGCTATTGTTCTATTACAGGGTATATAAAAACTGGAAAAGGACATCGCTAACAACTCATTACTTATTCAGTCACGACGCTTTTAGCGCTAAATTCGCTGCACTCTGACCTTTGATGTTAAGGCCCTAACCCATCCATCCCATCCCCGCCCAACTCTCCACCCCAACCCATTATTCAGTTGAGCTTGCCTTTGATTTGCCTAATTTGTAAATTGTTGAGTTAATGCAAACGCTGAGGCGATGTGCTGTTTCACGGCTTTTAAATGCTTTCGTTGGCACGAAATTGACCAAAGGATGTGCCGCATAAAAAGTGTGCATATAGTCCGAAAGGACATTAAATATAACAGCCATGCCACATTTATGTTTTTTGTGTGTGTGTGTGTGTGTGCGCGCGACTACATATGTTTTAGCGTAATAAAAAACGACAATGCATGACAAGAACACACACACACACTCAAGGGCTCATACATATTTTATAGCATATTTTATAATCTAATTACCTCGCAATATCGTCCAAAATATAAATGATCGCACAGCTGGGACCATAGCCAAGCGCGGCAGTTGCGGCGAGGGCGTGGCAGAAGAGTGGGCTATGTGTAGAGTAGGGCGGAAGCATAAAAAATGCCACAAAATTAGCTCGACGCGTTTGGCATTAAAAGCGACGCCCGAAGCGTGCGGCATTAAAATAAATTGCACAATATACGCGCACTCACACACACACACACATACACACACAAACACTCCCACGCACTAACATTCACCTTTTGGCACGCAAGTAAGAAAATTGTGGCACACACCTAACAAAGACGGCAACCTGAGAACCTCTCTACCCAATCGACCGCAGGTGTCGATGCTTTCAACGCCTTTTATGCGCCACCTTCTTCACCACCAACACCACCAACAGCACCACCCGCAATGCCACCAACGAAAAGTGTCATATGGAACAACAAGAACAACAACAACAACAGTCGAAGGCCAGTCTCTGATAATAACAAAACACAATTTAACGCATTGGCGGCTACTTAAAAAGCGTCACATGGCCAAGCGATAAGGCGACGAGCTGTGGATTGCTCCAAAACTGGGAAAGGTTGCCATGCGGGGTGGTTTCCGCTAGTTGGTGGTGCTGTCGGCGGTGGTGGTTTGACCAAATGAATGTTAAGCAGTTGCGCCTACAAGGCTGCTAAGGTATACACTCGTACATACATACACACATTATAAAGAGGCGTGTTATCCAAGCGGCAGAATACAGTTTAACTGCCATTTGACAGGCAACACACACAAAGGACATACATTAACAACTAAACGGCACTGTTGGACATGGACAGACGAAGGCCCATTGAAGAGAATTAGTTACTGCAATTTAGAAACGGTAGTTGGATGAAAACAACTTTTGGTACAATCCACATTGTAATAGATCGGTAAATGTTGTACAAAACAAAGCGAAATTGTTTATTGCATAATGCGAACGAGTACTAAAAAGTATATTAATTATGTGCTTTATTAAAATCGGTTATGTTTCTTTTCCAATATTTATTTACCAAAGAAACAAGTCAAACCGCTCTGGTAGAGAGTGTCTGAGGATATAGCTATTATGATTTTGATATTGACATTCTTGGATCGCTGAGAAAGCGTGTTCAAAGAGGCATTTTGGATGGACACAAAGTGGTTTAGAAAATTACAAAATTCCTCCAGCCTTGTCGAAGAAAGTAACTAACAAGCACATGACTATTTCAATTATATAAAAAATTATTTTTTAAATTTACATAAGGAACATTTATTTTATTTATTTTTAGGTTTGATTATAATATTTGTTTCAGTATGATTTTTGAAAAATGCTATTTTCTATTCAACTCCGGATACTCACCCTGCAGCACTTAGGGCATTCACTTATCATAGTGGACGGATTTTTAATTAAAATTAAAATTAAAATTAAATTAATTTTAAAAAAGTATTCTGTTTGAAAAGGTAATCGTGCGTTGATAGTTGCAGTAATTTAAGAGGGTTGTGCCAGCCAAATACTATTGTGTATTATGAACTAACCAACGAATGCAAACACCAGCAGCCATTTCAATAGAATAAATCGTTGCTCAATATTTACCCTCTTTCCATAATTATCCCTAAACGATGCAAACGATGATAATAAAATTAATTTTTAAGGGTTATATCATCTGTCTGCATGCAGGCATTTTATGGGTTAAAGTTCAGGCAAGTTGGCAGTGTGTGGAATTTACAATTCATAGGATCTAGTGGAGCATTGCCCGTGTCGATAGCTACTTAATATGCATTTTCAATTGTTGTCCTAGCTCACACACACACACACACATGGATTAAGTGAAGCGCGTGCACCTTGAAGCATTCAATGCAAACAATACAATAACAGCTCACACACACACACACACACACACATATAGAGGGAAACTCTACCGCGTACACGAACACATTTGCATATATTTATTTATTTTATGTCTCTTCTATTATACTATGGCAGAGGGGCAGTCACGAGTAGGCTTCAAGGAGAAATTTGCACAATAAAACTCAATGCGGTTGATGACTGCTTTTTATGCCAATGACAAACACAAATCCACGCACACATACACACACACACTCACGCACACACATACCCCATATACTCGTATAGTGTATGTCTTTGCAGCAGTTTGGATGGAGCCTGTTCGCTCTTTACTCTCCTCAGCGTACAATATTTATTGGTCTATTTTATGATCCTTTTTGATATGTACTTAAAGAAAATTTTACATTTATTGGTTTGACAAGCGCAAACAACGACAAACAACAACAACAACAATAAGGTTTTCTTTGTGTTCAAGGCGAAATTATAGTTGGTCGAGGGCAGTGAAGGAGGTTGTCAGGAATATGATGGGTCAAATTCTGGTCAATGTCTTGTACCATTTTCGGCTTGTAATCTGCTCATTTGCTTATAAAATTATTCACCTCATTTGTTGCCCCTTTTCTGCTTGAAAAGACCGAACATAACCCCGAGACAACCTCAGCCCCTCAACCTCCCGACCCTCCCCCCACACCACCAATCTGACTTTGACAACGTTGGTCATTTGATGAATTATGGTGCTGGTTGTGGGAGACTGCTCGGGCATCTGCTTACGGCCATTTTGTTGTTTTGTGGCCAAGTGGCAACGCACGTAAATTGTGCCCCATAAAAGTTTAAGTGCGTGTGTGTGTGGACAAGTGTTACTCCCACTCACCCCCTAATAGGCTCCTTTGGTCCCGGAAACGTTTAATGGCCAATGGCAATTACAATTTGAGGCTGTACCCAGTCTCAGGCAGGAGGATTCCAAGGGATTCGCAACCTTCTTGAGCAGCACTCAAGTGTCAATTAGATGCACTTCTCTTCATATGCCAATGCCAATGCCACTAGTCATCCGCCCAGCCAAACACCCTCTCCCTGCGTCTCTGACCTTGGAGTTGCTCTAAGTTCAACCCTCCGTTAACTTTCATGCTCCTTTTGCTACGTCTTTGAAGTGTAGTTGACGTCATGATGAAGCAACTTCCCGTCGTTAAAACCGCACCGCCCTCCATTTCCTTGTTCAGCCGTCAGCCAACAATTTGCAAACGTTGCGACGTGCGATGTGGGCGTGGCTGCCACACACACAAAAGCACACATACATTGAGCTGGTTAACTTCAACGTCTTCCACTTCCACTTCCACTTCGTCTTCGTCTCTGCCTTGTCGGCGTTGTAGTAGTTTTTATTGCTGCTTTCTTATATTTAGGAAACAGTGCTGTAAAGCAAATTAAATCAGCGCCATGATTTTCGACATTTAGCCCATTCGATCGAAGGAAGCGTATTTATTTTTATGAACAGCGAGGCGTATGAGTAATGAGCATGGCATGATTGGACAGTTGGCAACTCTATTAAGTGGGTCACACATATATTGCATAGTTGCTGGATTAATATATTATATCATTAGCTTAAAATAAACTGTTATTTAATGAAGCAACAATGGCCCCCGGTTTGATTGATTACTCAGCGGGCAACAGATCTATTTATTTTTTTTAATTTCTTTATTGCCGACCATATCTAGTCTAATAATCTTGAGAGATATTTGTTTAATTTGATATTCGCTTAAGGTTATTCAATGGATAGTGGACAATTAACAGCATCTTATCAAATGGTTTAATAAATTAGTTCAGGTTTTATGTGTATATTTCTTTTTAATTTGCGACATACATAATACCAAACAAAAAGCTAGAATTCTGTTCAATTGGCTTTGCAATAAATCTGCGTTGATCTTCATGGCAAGAACTTCTCTAATTACACAACATTTTATTTTAGCTTTTCCCCTTATCCAGTTTACATATAACTTTCCCACACACACTATTCCCTCTCTCCATCTCTCCCTCTCTCGCTCTGTTTCTCTTTGTTCCGTTTAATGTTGTATTTCCTGTTGGTGTTTTTGCTAGTTAATTGCCAAGAAACGAGCATGTCGTGAAAAGTGACTTAACAAAAAAATTTAATAAAATAAAACAAAATAAAAACAAAAACATTTGTTTGTGTGCTCAACAAATGTTGCGGTCTTAGAGTGTGTGTGTGTGTCTGTGTGTGTGTTTGTGTGTGTGTGTGTGTATCCTGTTGTTTTGCCATATCACTTTGTATGCAACCGTCGCCTCGAAGCGTATCAAATTGACGCATTGATGCGGAAGCGGCGATTGCCACGGCAAATGGCGCCGGGAGGTAGGCGGTGGGTGGTGTGCGGTGGGCTGTGGGCGGCAAATGGCGGACGCGCCAAACGGGACATAGGACACAGACAACAGGAGGCCACGTTAGTCGAGGAGGTCACATGACTCAGACGTCAATTTTTGTTAGCTCAATGGCCTAAACACAAAACGCCTTGTAAATTAGCTTCTTGCTGTTGTTCTTTGTGTTGTTGCATGTTGTGTGAGTTGGCAACATTTTGTTGCTATTTTTGTGTGTGCATGTGGGTGTGTGTGTGTGTGTGTTGCCTGTGGTCGAGTAAATTGTTCAATAGCTCTAGACGACGCCCAAGTTCGAATCGCGTGGAAACGCAACGAGAGAATGACAAACAAAAAGGGCATTATTTTATACGAGTCTGCGAGTATACGAGAATGAGCTGGCTAAAATTCACTTCAAGCAGGTTTTATGCTTCAACAATTTTGTGAAATTCAATTTATGTTACCCAAGGACATAAAATATATACCGAATCATTACACACACATATACAGTGGGGTGGCCGGATTCATGTGTTCATATAGTTGGAGCACGTAAAATATCAGTTATAGTCATGCATATGGCTACAGTGTGTAGTATAACCTAAGGCCCCCACTCCATCGCAACCCCGTCCACATATTGCAGACGTGCAATGACGTAGTCAAAGCGTCAAATGCAGCCAAAGGAGCGAACATATCTGTCAGCCAGTCGGTGTCTGACATATCCTTTCGTTTTTCATGGCATTGGATACAGTTGAGCGCAATTTCCATTCACATGCAGACGATACAACTTCAAAGTCAAACTGCACAACGCCAAGTTTAATGATAACTTCTAAATAAAAAGGCCAAGCTAACAGTTTGAGCTCTCAGATTGCAGGTCGACGTGGATGCTGCCGAGGGACGGCGACAGTTTTGGATTCGGATTCGGGCCTGAGTTTGGGTTTGAGTTTGGGGTTCCAGTGACGTTCACACGTAGCAAACATAAATTTCACTTTATGGTTTGTTAACGAGTTAAATTCGAATACAGTGCGAATCGCACAAAGTTTGTCATTTGCTGCAGGAAGAAAGCCGAGTTGAGAGCAGCCCGGATAGGGGGTCGGGATTAGAGGTGCTGGTTGTAGTCGGTGCTAAACGTGCCGGAGAGTGGAGCGTGATAAGTATTATTGTTAATGGTTTTTTTGCGGCTGCCTTGGGGGAATCGCTTTAGTTGAAAACTTGTTTTGCATTCTATTCTATTTTATGAAGACTTTGAATAATAATTCCCTTCATTTCAATTACCCAACTTCAAAGTGTACAACATTAAACCAAATTATTCCTCATAGTTTAAAACTATGAATTTAACTGGAATTTAGCAATGAATTGAATTGCTTGTTGCCAAAACATTGCATTTTTACATTTCGAATATGGTTAGAATTTTTATTATTCTTAATTCTCGTCGGTTTTATTACCTACTATAAAAATATACTATCAATTTAATGGGAAATTATTGCCTCTAGGCCGACTGGTTGTGGGAAAGGGGTTTCTTGATTTCTTGAATTTAAATATGTATAATTCTATTCATTTTATTAAGTTATTTAATTAATTTTAATTTTCATTGTTATTTTATTCCAGTCGCTAATGTAAGTTATACCTTTCTTTGGTTCATTTAAAAATGCAAGAAAATAAATGAAATATTTCTGATAGAACTGCTTTAGCTTATTAAAGTAGCTTTAAGAGCAGCAAATTTATTTTCATTTACTTTGTTGTTTGATTTTTCTCTCTTTAATTATGATTGGCAGGAATGTTTTCTGCTTTCAACAAAGAACCCGCACCTAATCAAACTCATTTCACTGTTTGTCAAACAATTCCCCAAAGTGTTTCTGTTTTATTTCTGATACTTTGACATATTACAGCCCCGACTTGCCGCTACTTATTTACCGTAATGCTAAGCTCCTGTTTGGGGTATTATATGGCTATAATCTCTCACGCTCTCTCTCTCTCTCTCGCGCTCTCTCTTGCTCCCTCTCTCATTCTCTCCCCTGTTGCTCTGCATTGATTAACTGGTCCGACTGCAGTGGTACATCTCTCATTCCTTGGCGACTTTGCTCATTAGCGTTTCATAAATTTGATTAAGACAATCCCATGGGTATTTGTTGTGTGTTGTGTGTCTGCCTGTATCGCTTGTTGTTTGTTGTTGTTGTTGTTTGTTGTTGCTTACTGCTGGAGGGCAGAGGGGGGGACAAAAAAAGCCACCCTGCAACATCTGCCAAATTAGCACAGAGCAACCACCACAACTGCATGCAATCTCCGATAGGTATTCATATATGTGGGGGTACAGTCATATATATCATTAGGTCTTTTACAATTTTGACGCCAGTTTAATTGGATTAATTTGCATTAATATTTATTAGACGCAAATGCTGAAGGCAGTCAACTGACAACAGACGACATCAGACAGCATCCGACATGAGGCATGAGACATTAGACGGGGCCGGGGAGTGGAGATTTGGCAGACGGGATACCCTCTGGCCATTTAAGTGGCCATTTTCATATCAGCTAGCGAGGACCAAGAAGCATTTGCAATGCAGAAAAAGGCACACAAAACGGCAAATGGATGTCGAAGAAGAAGAAGCAGAATAAGTTGAAGATGATGCAGGGGAACCAGCAGCAGCGGCAGCAGCAACAGCAGCAGCAGCAGCAGCGGCTAAAATGTGCACTTGGAACTGTCAAAGCAAATATGTCAAACATCGTCGACGTTTGTCCTTCGTCCTCTGGAGCTGCAGCAAAATTTTCTATTTGCTTTGCTTTCCAGCGTTGTTTGCGCTTATATTGAATGTATATATATGTATGCATGTGTGAGTGTGTGCGTATGTGTCTCCTGGCGCGACTCCTGCTCCTGATGTGTGCTTTTGTTTGTTAGCAAACATGTAAGTTGCCTTTGGCCAGCAACGAGTACTTCGTCAGGCCCCAGGGGTGCGGGTAGCATAGATGACATGGCCCAGACGAGCCAACCATAGAGCGAGAGAGAGACAGAGAGGAGAGCCGAATGACACGCAGCAGCTTACTTCAATCATCTGGCACTTGGCTCGCCCCGAAATCGAAATTTCTCTCGTTTCCTTTTCTTTTTTACAATGCAAGAAAATTCCATTCACGAGCATTTCTTGCTGTCGACTTCTTTTGCGCTTTGCTCTGCATTGTGCCCATTTCGGCTGCTCTGCTTTCCCTCCCATCTTCTCTTCTTCTTCTACTGTATTTTGGCAAATACTTCATACTTTGGGCCAGGCCCATGCCCATGCCCATGCCATCTGTCCCATTCCTGCCCAGTCTCTCGCTGTCCGACGCTGTATTTGATTTCGCAAAGTGCGCGCTGGAAATTTGATTTCGCTGTTGCACTTGCTGCCGCTGATGCTGCCGATGCTGCTGGTGCTGCCACCAATACATGCCCCGTCAAAACTCAATAGCAATCACAGAAACTCGTCTCAAACGTCCGTACATAACACACAACATACAACACTCTATACGTCATGCATTGTCGCATGTGTGCAGAGTGGAGCACAGAGCCTCGACAGGATGCAGGCAAATGGCAAATATCTTGCGTCCCAACTTGACTACTTAAGTGTCCCTCTTAATTGTCAGATTTCAACACCATCTATAAAAAAGAAGAAAAAAAGAAATTTCAATACTTATTCTGAACTACTTTCGTTAAAGTAAAAAGGGGTTATTTAATAACGAGAATTCTTTATAGAAATTGTTTTCTTTTATTAGTTGTTACTTTAAAAAGTTAAGTTAAAAGCCGCACGTTCACAACAAAACTTCTTTACATTAAAGCACAACCATCACAAAAAGATAACTTAAGAATACAATATCAGTTTAAATAAATCACTTTCTTAAATTTACGTTTAAGAAATCTAGTGTCTAAAAGTATTTCTTCAAGAATGCATATTTGCTGATTGAAGCTATTTAAGCTTCATGCGACCTGTCCATGCAGCACATTTAATACGCATAACTGAAATACCTAATAAAGTATGAACTGAATGAATCAACTCAACTCACAACAAGCCTCAAGTCATTGAGTTAATTTTTAGCAGCAATGGCGACTTAAATGAACAAGAGTATAGAGACATCATATGGCTTATTCAACTGCCAGTAATTAAGCTGAATAATCAGTAAGCCAATAATTTCAGCTCCATCGGCAACTGCATCATTTGAGGAAACAAATGACAAGCTGCTGGCGAACAACTGAGCAACAAATGAAGCATCCATCATCTTAAGAGCCACCCAATCAATTAAGCAAGGTCTTTGTTCCTCTTTTTCACTCTCACACAATTAGGAGCATTGGAATAGTTGCCAACGCCTGACCCTTAACAGCAATTAGGAGCTCTCGAATTTGCTATACAATATAAGTGGGTGAGTATATCAGCATAAATCTCCAGCAATCTTATGCCCTGTTGAACCCAAGTGTGAGCACTAAAAGGCAAATCGCAATCGGCGAGCCTCCAGCCTGCGAGCTTCCAGCGGCGAACTGCATTAATAAGCCATGGGCCAAAACGAAGCCGAAACTCCTTAACAATTTTCCTTACTCATTTTTCCATGTGCAGCAAAATCAACAGCAGCAGCAATAACAACGACACCGAAAACATAACAAAAACAATCAGTAAGCAGCCACACTTAAATCACTTAGTATGATACTCTTCCTTTTGCACACAGCTGTAACTTTTATTTGAGTTTAGATGTAATATCAGAACTTCTTTACAAAAATTGAAATTCATTTAAAAAGCTTCGAGGTTGAGTTAATACAAATCTAATAATTGAAGTGGAGCTCCGCATATTTTTTGTGAAGACTTTTAATGGTTCAAAGTTCATTTATTATTTCCACTTTGTAAATTTGATTTAAGTTTATCAACTGGATCTTATAGTTGGTGGACCCGTGTCCGGTATAGTAATATTATACTATAGAAATCCGAGCGTCTTTCTCCTTTTGCTGCAAATCATCATTAATATTCCAAAAGTTGTGGGCGAAGCTTTCAGCGCAAAGTTTTGCCAAAGCGTAAAAATTTTTATTCTGTTTAACTTGGCGTAAATTGTGCTCTATAATAAAAGCCTGAAGTGCCTGGCGATGACGATGGTTGAAGTGGTGGGGAGTCGGTGTGGGTGTGGGTGTGGGTGTGGTTATGGGTATTGGTATGGGTGTTATACGATGTTTAAGTCCATCTTCAATTAATAATGAAGGTGTTAAATTGTCGAAATCTGCGCGGTGGCGCCACCTAGCGACCTACATTGAGCACACACACACACACACACACCGAAGAAGCGACAGAAAGCGACGGCTGCAACAGCAGCACCAGCAGCACCAGTAGCAACAACCACAACGGCTAAAGCAACAGAGGCAGCAAAAACATCGCCGGCTAATTAATGAAAATGCTTTGAAATAATTATGCATAATTTTTAGTGTATACATTGAGCAGTTTATGGCTGAATTATTACAGCAGCTGCTGTCGAAAGTAATTAGCATATGACCGAAGGGGCATATTGTTGGGTGGCACTGGGTTGAACTGCACGGTGTGAATAGGTGGGGATAGGAATAGACTGTAAGGATGCCCACGACTTTTTGGCAGCATTTATGGCTTGCAAATTCATTTGGAAATGCCAAAATCGTATGGGAAGTTTTGTTTGACAACTCGATTTCAAAGTAAACAAATGAGCGACACACGCTTAAGCACACGGACACGCACACACGCACACACGCACACACACTTACACACATACACGCACAATCATCTACAAGTTGCATTGCACAACATGTTTTCCATTTCGAGTGTAAACAAAATTCTAATACGTAGAACATATTGCTAGAAAATTGCTTTGCTTTTGGCAACAGCAACAGCTAACAGCAATGGCAACTGGGAACTGGGTGTTGCGAACTAGAAATAGGAGCAACAAGAAGCAAACCCGAAAAGCATTGTTAACGACAAAAGCTATCCAAGTCGAGCCTGCAGAGGAGACCAAGACACGCGGCGGGTAGTTGCAAACCGAACGAAGAACGTCAAACTTTTGATGTTGCAATTTGTAATTCAAGCAGAAAACGAAGCGAGCAAATTTTTTACTTTCTTTTCCTTCTTTTTTTTGGCTCTGCTGACGAATATGTGAATGGCGTGTGAGTGTATATGAAATTGTTACTGGGTTCTTGAATATGGGTGCGAGTGATGCATTTTATATCAAAAACTTACAAAGCGAAGTCGACCTTAAAATACCGTACTCTACTAAAACGCAAGTCACATAAAATTGCATTATTTCCAGTATATATTTTCAATAATTATAATGATGCATTCTAAGGAACAATGATAAACGAATTACCTAAAATGGTTTTTCCAAATTAAAATGCAATTTCAAGCCAAATACCATGACCATGCATACTTTGCTAAATTGATGTATTCATTTTTTTTAAAGCAAGTTTCAATTATTTTCCCAATATAATAATTATGGGAATTTGGCCAGCCCTTGTGCACCATATATAGACCCTCATATCAAATTCTGTTGCCATTTGCTGTTGTTGCCAAGTGCTTTGGCAAACCAAGACGAGCTAGTGCTCGTAGGAGTTTGCCAGAATTTTCTCATTCACATTGAGCCCGTAGATTTTTCTTTTTGTTGAGCTCCCTTTTCTTTATTTATTTTTCTTTTTTATACGGCATATTGTGTGGTGTACAAAGCCATAAGAAAACTTTGGCGCTTGAAATATTGTTAAGCGTACCGTTCCCTCCCCCAAAACAGAGCCGCAAGTAAACAGAGAGTGGAGCCGGGCCTTTGGATAGAGGCGACACATCTGGCAGTCCGTCGAGGCATTTAAATTGTTTAGGAACTTTTCGATTTGGCCATAATCCCGGTCACTTGTTTAGCGACCCAGTGTTCATTTAATGCCCAAATGCAAGTATCTCTGCTCGTAAGTAAGTACGAAGTACTTTTCTTCATATTTTGGGATTATCATTGTTATTTTTTGCCGCCTGGTCGCTCTAAAACCCGCCCCTATCATTAGCGTTCGGGCATTAATTGCTTAAAGATTAAGAATGTGGCCTTTTGGAGTATATCTTTTTTTTTTTTTTTTGCGCAAACTCAATTGTTATTTACTTAGGAGGCAGGGGTTGAGTACCTACTTATGAGTAGGGAGCGGTTCGATCAACGACTTTACGCTTCGGCGACTCTATAAGAAATTATAAATTGCGTTGAGGGCAGCTGTCGACGACATCTTTTTACCCTTTTTGAGTTGCCGTCGAACAAAAGATCCTAAATTTCTATTTATTGGCAATTTAAGTGCGATATAAATAATTTGGCATTCAGGTAGCAGAAGGGCTGACTTTGATGGATCATGTGAAAGAGCTCCTGCATAGATCCAGATAATGCATTATCAATTCGCTACGGTTGAATTAGCTTGATTTAAATGCTTTGGGCCACAGTTGAATGGAAGGAGAATTCACTTTTGTTTGTGGCGTGGCCCTAGCGATAGGGTTTAATTGATTATGCACCATTTTTCACTACAAATTACAAATAGGGGTGGTTTTTGTACGAGATTCACTCACAACACTAGTGTGAGCCTGTACCTCGATGTAAATGTAGCCTAGACTTAAAATCTTTTAAAGCAAATATCATAGTTCTAAAAATCTAGTTCATTGTTGCATATAATTTCAAGTTGATCTTTAAAGCACATTTTGTTTACGGTTACATATTTCAGGCAACAACTATCTCATCATTCTTATTTTAATCTTCAGCATTTACTTATTAGCTTCTGCTCAGATTCTGCTCGTTTTCATAATTAATTTACTGCTTTTATTCAAAGGCTGATGTTGCTCAATTGCCAAGCTTGATTACCTTATGGTTAACTAGAAAATGCGACACAAATTGAAAGCAAAAATTGTATAATTAATTGAATTATTTAATTTGCCTCGTACTACGCACGTATACCGAAAAAACCTCAAAAACACATCCAACCTACCCACATTTAGACCAAATAAAAAGCAAACAGGCCAGGTTGGCAGCAACACCAGCCAAAATACCCACCGCAGTCAACAAAAAACCTTGTTAGTAATTGCGGTAAATGTGATTAGAAACTTTCTTGCAACATCCTCCTCCTTAGCAATGCTTTCCCCTATTTGATTTTTAGCACCAGAAAAACCAAAACTTTTAACCTAGACAACAGCTACGCAGATACACACACACACACACACACACACACACACACACACACACACACATAGAGACACATTGGCACACCCGTAAATAGTTGGCCTTTTACGTGCGTTAATGATGTTTTCTCAATCAAAAAGTTAAATCTTTCAGAGCGTAAGAACAAATTTCGCTAGCTGCCGAGGCACGCAAAAATGTGTTGCTACAAGTGGAAACGCAAAGAGCATGCGACCAGTAAGGAGTAGGGAGTGGGGCGGGTGGTTGTTTCAGTTTGGATAAGGCCTGCGTGTTAAGCGTTTTAGGAACTGTCGCTTTTAGAGCTGTGTGGTTCAAGTTGTGGCTGCCAGCGAATCGAACAAGAAAAGCTAATTACAAGTAGCTAAAAGTTGTGCGTGTTTTCGCATGAATGGTGGGCAGCCATGGTAAATATGGTGGGAGGTGGTATGCTGCGGCATCTGATTTAGCAATGTATGACTGAGCGGTGCATGCTTTGGCAAAACACCTGTTCCAAACTGTTTGAAACTTTGATTGCTTTTTATATGATTTTATTTTTTGAGAGTGGCTTTCTGGCAACTTTGGCGGCGTCTTGCCAAATGTGTCAATAATTGACCTAAAATTTGTCTAAAGTTTTTTAAAACTTGCAGCGAGCTTGAAATATAAATGCAGATCAAGCTCTGAATTGGTTGCTTGTTATTATGCTATTCTATAAGTTGAAGTTGAAAATGTTTTTTGTAATTTGCCATTTGCAAACAGAAATTTAATTTAAAGCCAACAATAATTGTGATGCAAAATATATACAAAGCTAAATACAAGAGAGTGCCACTTAAATGTTATCTAATGGCTTTAATTGAAGCTCACTTGCAAGCATAACTAATATCAATAAAATAACAATTTATGTGACAATTTAATCAAGCTGAGTTGGCAGCTTAATGCATAATTCATCTAACCAAACATGCAATCAGGTTTTCAGCATTCCAAAACATAATTAAAGCATTTAAAGATTAATTAAATTTTTCGTTGGAAGCATTAAAGTGCTGTTATTAAATAACAAATATAATTAAAATATAGCTGTATGTTGTTCTTGTGTCCCTCATGCGGAATACACAGACCTGCAGCAATTATGAATTTCATTCTAGTTCGGCAACTTAAGGGTTCCCTAACTCTCACTAATGCAGTTATCCATTCATTCATTTATTCATTCATTTTGTGCTCTAAGCTGATGGTCCTGCCATTCCTGCAGTTACTGCTGCTTCCACAGCAGCATTCCAATGCGTTAGAGTTTCCTACTTTCAAACTCTTCATCTTGCCATAAATTTGTATGCAAGGAGTTTTGGATCCCTTTTGTGGCATTGCAGAGCTCAAGCCAAACACTTACTTAAAATTTGGAACCCCTTTTCGGCTGCTCAAAAATCGTTTACATTTCAGTTTTTAGTTAGCTTCACTTTTAGTTCACTTGCACTCATTTTGTGCTTGCTTTTCTACTGTTCGCTATTGTTTTCCTTTTAGCTTTTTCGGAATTTTAATATAAGGAAGCCAAGCCATTGCCGGTTAGAATTTGTTGTTGTCGCCCAACAATTTCTTGGGCAAAAAAGTTTTTTATCTACGACCAAATAGTTTCCGACTATTTCTCCATCAATTTTATTGGTAATACTTGGAGAAAAGTTTATCCAGTGTGGGAATGCGAAGAGGACAAATCTAGCTGTTTTAAATTAAAGGATTCAAAGCGTTAAACTTTTGTGGGCCAAATAAAATGAAGTATTAGAAAAGCGTTTGAATTTGATAAATTGGGTAAGCGAACTGCTCCAAACACTTTACTACCCACAAACTAATAAAGAACTTGTGAGTGCAATTTCGTTTTGATGTGTTGCCTTTTGTCTTTTGTCTTTTGTCTTTTGTAATTGTAATTACTTTTGGGACACAGACTGCCTCGCCCTCGACTGTGAAGCCCTATAATTGTGACAATTGACTGCAAAAGTTGCCAACTTGTAATTATCACTTACGAGCAACCCTAAGCCGGAAGGGGTACGAGCATACACATATACGCATGCAGCTTAATTAATAGACAGAATAAACGTTCCGTAAACCGAAATCTGCACACAATCCTTCTTTGGCGTTGCCCTCCATAACATGACGCACAGAATTCCCTAACCGCAATAATAATTTACATTTTAAGCCAATTCTGGAAGCGCTACAACAATAACAACAACACCGACAACAAACGAACATAACGAACATTTTCCATTTTCACAGTTAAATAAAAATTAATTACAACAATTTATCGTCGTCGCTGCGACCGCACTACTAACACACAAAAAAAAGAAAAGCTGAACGTCACAAACGCAACGCAACGAATGAATTACAAGGCATACAAGCCTCCAGGACAAATATCCCATTACGAACCAACACCCACAACGCACCTCACCACCAATACCACCCCCACAACCCCACAACCCCCATCCCCATCCCTCTTCAGTGCACGCCCCATAATGTGCGGCTTGTTGTTGTTAAACGTTGCCGGACGTCGCTTCGGTCGAAACTGGCTAAAACGCCAAATGTTAAACCCTTTTGTTAATGCAGAATAATTGCTACGGTTCGGGGTGGGCCCAGTGCCCAACTCTGAGTTCCGAGCTCTGATGTTGCACGCCAAAAAAGTCAGAGAGCAACGGTATTTTCGTCGTTTTTTTCCGCTTTTTTTCAGTTGCTACCGCTTTCTGTTTTTTCTGTCTCCCGAAATTAGAGCGACGGGCGACCGGGCAAAAGTGGGCGTTTGCCGAGTTCCGTTTCATTTAGTTTTCAGTTTCCACCTAATTTACCCAATTGGGTAAAAGTGCTTTGTCATAATCAGCCCGGGAGCAGGGTTCGCATATCTAATGAATGAGGCCCAAAACGAACAAGGAATTGTCGGGGGGTTGGGGGTAGGCGCCATTAAGCAAACTTTTCGCATGCAAAAAAAATTTTGCTTTATTGGAATGGGTCTATTTGCTCGGCAGCTCTCCGCTGGGCACATATTTATCGAGTTGCTAATAGGCTGTCACATAATTAGCCTTATAACAACACAATCGCCTGTCCAGAAAAGGTAACCAATACCAGAGTCTAGAGAGAGCCATCAGCAGAGATGGAGCGAAAGGACATTAGCATTAGCCAGGATAAACGTCAAAGATGTTTACGATAATGTCCGGCCGTATCGCAGCCAGCGACTAATGCGCTTTTCACGAACTGGAATTGGATACGGGCCTGCTTAGGGTTAAGTTTTATTTGAAAGACACTCCAATGCGCTGTAAACTGATTTATCTTAGATGTAAGATAAACGAAAAGCAAACCGAGACCCAAAAAATAAACGAATTTCTTATAGAATAAATTTTAGTCGAGGATTGCTCCTGATTATATGCTGTTGAAAGTTTCGAACGTGCTGAGTATCTGAACTAAATAGTATATTTACCAATTTTTCTTAATCTATTTTAGCTCGTTGTTTACATCTGCCAGTAACGAAACTAACCCTACTGTGTTGAAGGCAAAAAAGTTACCATCTACTCGAGCCAATTGTTCCCTCCCAGAGGTGTCATCAAATTACAGAAAGTGATTTTGAAAAATGGTGTGAAAAACGAGTGCGAGAGAATGGCCATTAAGCGAATTTTGCAATGCTGTTGCAATTAACGTGGCCGAACAACAGCTGCAATCAGGCAATAAATATTCGATATTGCGCGATGATAGTCGATGATTTTTATTTCAACGCCTCAATAATTCGAAACATTTTTTAAAAACTCTCAAACAGAAGAGAAACACAAACCCAAACTGTTAAAGGATGCAGCATTCATAATACGGACACGGGCAAATATTTGTTGCCATTGGCCAAATGCAAAATGCAAACGCTGACCGCGCTGTAAGTTGCTACAAGTGTGTGTGTGTGTGTGTGTGTTTGTATATGTATGAGTGAGAGTGTATGTGCTATGTTGCTGGCTATGCCAATGGCCAGTGCTAATTGCCAATTATGGACAAATGCGTTCGTGCGCGAAATTAAATTAACCCCTTTTTTGTTTGACACCAACAGCCTGTCCAGCTGTCCTTCCTGCAGCAGCTTCTGTTCATCCTTCAGTGTGTGCAATCCTCAGTCGCTTGTTACCAAGTGCCTACCATGTCATCAATCAGCACAGCCACAGGACATGGACAAAACACAACTACGCGATGCGAAAATATGATATATATGTATGCTCTCACAACCAAGCCCCGATCAAATCGAGGGGTATATGCAACAACGGACACAGCTGGTAACATGGTAACAGGAGAAAAATAAATTTACTAAGTACATAAATTACCTAATACTCTCCGATAGGTATTTCTTTCTTATTATATATAATATTTTTCCAAACTAAAGACTCTGATTGGAAAAGTAAAACAAAAGATAGAGCTGTGCACCTAAAAATTTATAGAGGTGGTTATAAATTGAGGAACGATGCTTTTGCCAAACAAAATAACCATAAATAACTATATTAAATAAATACAATTTTAAGTCAATAAACACAAAAGTCAATAAAACTGCAAAACTTTCAGTTTCTATAATTAACTGATTGAATTCAAAATAATAAATTAAGAGTTAAAACTCTAAACATTTTTGTATAAAAATTATAAAAATCGTTAACATTTTGAAAAAATAATTGAAAAGGGTCAAAACAAAACAAATTGCTTGCTCGTTGAAAAATTAATTTCTGTAGATGAACATAAATATATTATTTGAAATTTAAGTTTGCACATTTGAGTGCGGATAGATCAATTTAAAGTCAGCTATGGGAATTGCATTTTTGTCGTTTTTGTCTGTGGTCAACTGACAGCGTACATATCGCCGTGCAATTATTAAAAATTGACTGATTGGCACTGGTTATATGTACGTGTGATTATACATAAATACATTGGCGTAAAAAACGAGCAAATAAAAATACAAAAATATAAAAAATCAACAACAAGTCAACACCCATATGAATTAAATGGCGGACTGAACGAACCGCATTTAACCACATTACAAGCGCGCATTAAAAGTAATACAATTTTGAAACTTTCATAAATATCGACTGACATTACAATCTATTTAATTTTTTTTTTCACCACACCCCCTTAGCCATCTGTACGCACATATGGTGCTTATACGAGATTTCGCCGAGGCTGAAAAAGCCTGTCAATTGCAAAAATGAAGAATAAATTAAAATAACAGCACGCGTCGTGTCAGATTTTTCGATGTTCAGATATGATAATGCAAACAATGAGAAATGTTGTTTTTTTTTTGTACCATTGTCAGAAGTTCACAGCGCCAACCACTTACTGTTTTTTATAAATGATTTTAAAAAAAAACGTGTGCTTTAACCATCAATAACAATCTTTGTCATTGAAATATGAATCCGACCATGTTTCAGCAACGCTTTTTGAGGCTCTTAGGAAAGTCAAAGAATATAAATTTAATAGAAATGTGGAAAATGACAGTTGTATATATAGTTTTAATTGGTTAATTAAATAAATAAACTTTAGCACATAGAACATATAATTATGATTAAGTTTAATAGTTTTTCAAAACCGCATCTTTTTATGTATAGTAATAAATGTTAAAATTATTTGCTATTCATATTTATCTTGTTTATTATTGGGAACTTCAGACTCTTCTACGTGCTCCTCTTCCCCCTCCGATATGGGTTGTGAACCAAGGTCACTACTGCGTGGTGATGGGGGACGTAATACCGTAACTTTATAGCGTCCTGATGAAGAGGGTCTCTGATTGGAGCGCATGTTAAGGAATCGATGACGCACTCTCTCGCTTCTCTCGCGATGGCGCTGCTCGATTAGCTCCTCCAAGTTCACTGCAATTGTTCACAGGTATTTTGGAGCTTGGATTAGGTGTCTTTTGTAGATTTTATCGTATACGCAGTCACTTACAGCTTGCTGCACTCGCTTTTCCGTTGACTGGTTTCACTTTCAAGTTCGAGTTGATGTCGCGGAAGGTTACGCGAGAATTGTTCATGTTTTGGTTGCGCATGCGTAGAATTTCAGAGGTGGACCATGAAATGAAGGTGCTAGTTGAGCCGCTGCGTTGCATAACACTTTCAATAACTTTTTTCGACTGAAAAAATATGTTTTTAATGTCGCTCATTAAAACTTTGTACATTTTTGTCCACCAACATATGTGAGTTCTGTTGTGGTGTAGTTTTTAGTTATGGTGTTTAGTTGTCAAAATATCCACAGTTTTAAGCATTTTACTCACTGCTCATGTACGACCTACCGGAAAACTTAATTAGGATACCAAACTATTGATTTATCGTACCTCAGCGACAGGTGTTTTCGATGCAACCAGTTTGGCTGTGGATGCTTCTGGCGGTCCCTGACGCTTCGATTCGTCGGTATAAGGTAGCTCATTGGGGAACACTTCGTCCCAGTATTGATCCTTGAGCAGCTCCGGATGATCCTGATGCATCTCATCTACAATCAAATAGGACACTGTCAGATTGCGATCGATCATCCAGTTGAGCTGCAAACCAGTTTGTAGATTTTAGGCTACACCAAATGCAATGCTTCCGCCCTTTTACCTCGAAATCGTCATCATCTTCGCCAAAGGGATTAATTAGAGACTCGGCTACTTTCAGCCAGCCCATATAGAAGAAGAACTGCAGAACGGTCATAATAGGAAAGTATTGATCTATTTTATTTGTGGCTGTGCGACTCTTCGGATTCTCAATCCACTGCTGGCCAATGACGCTGCACAGGAAGAACGTGTAGGTGGCCAGTGTAACCACCTGCGTGTAAACCAGGGGCACACTGACCCAGTCGTAATACAGCAGAAATCCGCATTGGCCTCGAAAGTGGTTCAGCTCATCGATAATCGATTTGACCGCATAATCATCGCGTATCTTATTCTCCTTCCGGGCCCGCATCACAATGCTGGCGGCCCAGACGATGGGCATCCAGTGTTTGGGATAGTGCGGAAATGCCAGATCCAGCGTCGCAATTATATTCTTTTCGTTCTCCTGCAGCAGACCCGCTTCGATGATCTGATCGTAGGTGGGGAAACGCTTTTTAACGCTGGGCGATATCATTGTGAAGACAAACACCTGACACAGGCACACATATCGCAGGATTGTGCGTCGCATGGCCCGGGCACGATCATCGAAGCCATGCACACTGGAGCTGACGAGTGTGGCCACCGAATCTGGCCATGGAATGGTCGTATATTGCGCCCACCAGCGCGTCATAACAATGCTCACATAGAAGCCCAGCACAAATGATAACGGTATCAAACTGGCATGGATGTAACAATAGGACGCCACAGACTCAAACGCCCTAAATTCGGTTAGGAGAGCGTAATGTATTCATCAAATTTGGTAAATACATACTTGCGTGTTGCATCATTCATGAACAGTCGATATGTTATAGCCAGTATCAAATATAAGCCAAGAAAAACAATCAAATCCGCCCAGACTAGTTTGTAGATACTGCCACGCCACCTGCAAGAGGAAAAGCATTTACGATTATTTTATTTTGTCCGGATCGGAAATGAAAATAAGAATACCTGAATAGCAATCTCAAAAAGTTGCTCAAAAGCCTTGAAGTGCTCACGTTAGCTGTGTATGTCACAGTCATGATTGAGCTCGATATAAGTCGACAACAAGCAAAATAATTTCAAAGTAAAACGCAAAAACGCCTACTTCATTTGCAGACAATGTTTGTTATTTAACTTTAAAATGTCAAGACATTATTGGCATGCGGTAGAATGAAAGGAACGCAAACACTGCCCACTTCCTCATTTATAAACTTCATTATATGTTTTCTCTAATATTTAAGAGAATATTTCACTCGAATTTACTTTTTAACAGGACTTATTCGATTTATTATTAACAAAAAGTTATCCGCACAATAACTCATCTTGTCAGCTTCCCATAAATTCGAGTTAACGAAAAGTATTTATTTATTATATGCAAGAACAGGTAACATTTCCAGCAGTTTCTACTACTTGGTTAAGTGGCTGTTTCTTTTTTGCTTGGCGTTTGAAGATTTAATGGAATGTTCTTTTTTACTTTTTTTCGCTAATAAAACTTTTGTTTGTTTGCACTTCGTCATCCACTTTAGAAGATTTGTCTGTTAATTCGCTTGGTAGTGCTGTACTTTTCGGAGAGTTGCTTGGTAACAAATGTCCCGATTCTGAAAGATTGGTTAGTTCGCCTTTGAGCAGGTCAAAGGTGATAGTTGCGTGCTGCAATTGCCTGGCGTGACGTTCGCGTTCACGCTCTTCTTTCAGGCGATCAAAGTCGTCCTTGCTGGTCTCGCGAGTTGGTGGCAACTCAAAGAACTGCTCTTCTTCGTCACCCTCGTCTGGAAAATTGTCCGGCTCCAAGTTGTTCAGATCGAAAAAGGAAATGGACGAGGAGCTGACATGGATATCAAAGCGACGCGAAGCAAACTTAATACGCAGCTCGCGGCCATCATCCCCGCTACCATCCTCGCCATCAAATTCTGTGAAATCGAGCTCACTGGTCGTAGTCGGTGTTTGTTTTGGTATCAAAGAGGATGTTATTTTCGACAAGTCTAGTTTGGCTGTGGAGGCTTCGGGTGGTGCGTGACGTTGGGACTCATCAGCATAGGGCAGCTCATTGGGAAAGACCTCGTCCCAGTATTGATCCCTGACTAGAGTTGGATGATCGTTGTGCATTTCGTCCACAATTAAGTAACTAACTTGCAGATTGCGATCGATTACCCAGTTGAGCTCAAAGTCATCATCATCATCGCCAAATGGACATATCAGCGTTTCGGCGACTTTTAGCCAGCCCACGAAAAAGAAGAACTCCAGCGTGCTAAATATGGGAAAATAATAATTGACAATATTGCAATCCACCTTATTGATGTACTGGTGCCCAAAGATGGCAGCCAAGAAATATGTATATACAGCCAGAGTGACCACCTGAGTATAAACCAGCGGCACACTGATCATATCGTAGTGTGTGAGCATATTGCAGTTACCACGGAACTTGTTCAGCTCATCGATCATGGACTTGAGAGAGAAATCATCCCAGATGCGTCCCTCTTTCCTTGCACGCGTCATAATGCTGGATGCCCACATGAGAGGCATCCAGTACTTGTAATGCTTCGGAAACTTCTCGTCCATTTTGGTTATAATCAATGCCTCATTCTTGTTCAGCAGACCAGCCTCCACCAAATAATCGTAGGTGGGAAAGCGTCGCTTAATTACCGGCGATATCATGGTCAGCACCATTGTCAGAGATAGGCAAACATATCGCATTATGGTGCGACGCATTAGACGTCCATGATCATCCTGGCCACGCACCAGGGCGCTGACATAGACCGCCAATGGATCTGGCCATGGCACCGTGATGTACTGACTCCACCAGCGCCCAACAATGATGGCCACATAGAAACCCAGTACAAATGACAGTGGTATCATACTACCGTAGCTGCGACAGTATTCCACAAGATCATCAAAAATGCTACCGATAAGGTTGACAACGCGATTAGATTAGCACTAAAACAGACAGTGTTTCAGTTACCGTTTTGTTGGGTCATCGAGCACAATGCGATACAACAAAGCCATTGCATAGAAGGCGATCAGGAATACCAATAGATCAGCCCAAATTATTTTGTAAATGCTTGCACGCCATCTACCGTTTGTTTTTTGCACATATTAGTTATAGATCCGAGACAGAGGCAAATGCATTCTGCTCACCTGCCCAACAGCTTCCAAAAGCAGCCGAATCGGTGACACGTAGCAACCTCTGCGGTATAGGAAACAGTCATCTTTGAACAGGTTCCTCAATTAGATCCACAGATAAATTAGCTCAAAACAAATCAAAATTGTTAACAGCGTCTCTGCTCCGAATACGTTTTACGCAGCCTACTAAAGTTTCTCAGTCGAAGTACGAAATTATATGAGAATTTTCCAAAATGTTTTATTTTATTTTTAAACTTATATTGAATATGTTTGATATATAAAACTAAAGCCGCTTTCATATTTTTCTCAAGCCATCATGTTTACGTCTTTTTGATGGCATCTCGCTTTAAAATGCTTACAAGTTATACAAGTTTGCTTCAATCACTTTTGAAGTCTCCAATTATCCTTCTAGTTGTTAATACCGAAACAGCCCTGTTTGTCCTTTGCCAGCTTATTTCGATGCCAATGTGGCGTTAAATGAATGAAGGCGGCAATGCCATTTAAGGCTTCTAATATGTGGGCGTAATTATTTAAATTAGATCATTTATATTTGCTGGCGACAACAAAGGCAATCACAATACCAATTTGCAATCTCAGCCACATGTGCTAAGCATTTCCGAAAACTCCCAATGTCCCCGATGCCCCCCGGCGCCCAAAACATTCGACAAGTATCTGTGCGTGTCTGTGGGAATTTACTGAGTAGGTAGCTTCATCGGTGGCAGTAAAATTTTAATGCCCCTAAAACGCGTGCTGCGTGATTTAGGCCCCCTCACTTGGTGGCCCTCCTCTCAATCAAAGCATGTGCTAAGAGTGAAAGTGTGAAAAGCATTTTGAGTATCTTATCAGCCCATGGAGCACTCACTTGTTCGACTACGATTATTAGTATGATTATGAGTATGAGAATGACTAGTTGTATTAGTACTTGTACTCGTGCTGTTCGATTGTGTTTTTTATAGCAATTGCTACGTAATCCAATATATACCGCGCACTCTGCGCGAAAGATGGTATGTATACAAGTATACAAAAAAATCTTTGACAACGTTGATTTTCTTTTTTTTTCATCAATAATTTACTATACAACTAGAATTTTAATTATTATTATGATTATTTAATTTGCATAATTTTTGTTTTTCCAAAAATAATTTGTTATAAGCCGACTACTTGAAATAATTTCTGACTTAAAGTCAGATTCATATATATTTATTTATATTAGGATATACATAAACATATCTTACATTAAAATAATAACGTGTACACTTTAATGAATATTGGACAAAAATAATAATCTAAAAAATATAATTGAATTAAACTAATATATATTTTACAAGCACACTTTTCTCGCTGTGTACAATCCAAATGTGACGCATAGCTCTAAACGCCTGGGAGCGGCCATAGATCGCCTCGGTTTAATAGTACCCGTAATCAGTTTATAGATAATTTAATAGTTGCTAATGGCGAGGAGTTTATCACATGTATGAGAAATGATTTTGTTTCAGCAACAACAGGTGGAGGCCTGTGTGTATTAGTGAGTCCCAATGGGCTTGCTAATTGCTTGCCTCAGTTTAAAAAGCGCAGCTACAAAACGACGACTATTTCATTTCAATTTATTATGGTTCTCACAATGATGTAATCTAGAGTTTACTCAAATTCTGTTATCAATAATCATAAATAATAATTATTATTAATTGTTGTGCATGCGCTTGACACTTGTATGGCTGGGTGAGTAAGTTTGCACAATGCACTTCAGATTATCTTTATCTGCCAACGTGATTGAATTGCAGTCTAGAAAAACCTAAATTTCTATATAAATTGAGAAGATACATTTTTAGAAATAGGCTAACAACATCTTAAAGAATATGTATAATGAACAGGCTACAGGGTTATTTTTGGAACTCCATTTCGAATTTAGTGCTCGCCGCATTCGAGTCTATAAATTTCATTCAACTCACTGCTGCTTGACCCATAAACTAAAATAAAACAAATATTTATGAACCAGTTAAGGTTGTTATTTAAGAGCCAGCTCTCTATCTTTCTCCCGCTCTCGTCGGTGACGGTATTGCAATATGTTCATTGTTGCTGATCCTCCTGCTGTTTGTAATTTTTTTGCAGTTTTCATTTAACGTTATTTGGCGAGAGCGTTAATGGCAGCACTTAAGGCGTTAATGTTGTTATTTAAAAGCCAGCTCTCTATCTTTCTCCCGCTTTGAAATTCGCTGCTGCTGACTCTGCCTCTGCTGCTGTTGTTTGCCATATGAGGAAGCGATTATTTCTGCCGCTTTCAGTTAGCGTTGTTCGGCGAGAGTGTTAATAGCAGCAGCAAAACGCGTCGGAGGCATTGCGGAGTCGTCAGATCGGAAATAAAGCTACAGTCAATACGAAAAACGAACAATCTTATCTGAACAATATAAATAACATTAAATGACAAGCGCATACCCTGTAGGCCAAGCGGGGGGCTGCACCTGCAATACCAGTTGAGAGTTCTAGTTTAAATCGCAGTCGGTAAGATTGTAAAAGTGGGCATCTCTCTGACTCGAGACGAGATGTTATCGACAGAGTATCTGTCGGACAACATTCTGCTAATTTTCATAGTCGCTCTAATTATAAGCCCCTTTGTGAATCTTGCTCGGGCTTACCTGCAGCATTTTATAGTTTGTTTGTTTTTTTCTTATGTATTTTTGTTGTTTACTGCATGCTCTCGCTTTGCGCTCTCTAGCGGCACTTTTGTATCTCTTATCAGTAGCTGATGCTCGCCGCTTGTCGTCTCACTCACTCCTACCTTTATTGCTCTCCCGCTGCTGTCTTCTTATCTTAAAGAACCGTTCGAATCCGCGGCTGTAACCCAACGTCCGACTGGCAGACGCATTCAGAACGTGAACTCTGCCAGTTGTGTTGTCGTCGGAGGCGAATTGAATCGCTTTGAATACACTCATATTCGCACTCACATATATTTATCGAGGCTAACTGACTCGTTACATTCAAAGCAAATATTTGGACAGTGTTTGCAGCAACTGCGGTAGTCGACAACTGTTTAAAACTTGGTAAGTCAACTAATTCAAATCGTACTTAATGGAGTAGTGAGAGGGGAAAAATCAGACAATATATTGTTATATAAGAATCGCAGATATACATAATTCTTCATTCGACAATGGCAATGGTTACCTAGACCCACTTAATTATCTTTCTAAGCACTGCAAAAACAAAAAATACAAAGCACAAATGTAAATAAACCGCAAGCACCAAATAGTTGAACATCTATGCTTATCAGTTAGCTTGCTTACTCATTGGATAAGACGACCAAGCCCAAATCTGACAACATCGTAGTCGAAACAGAAGCCAGCGATAAGTAGATATGATCACAAGAAAATTTGATTTTTGCAGAGCAAAACTTTGTAGGAAAAAACAATGAAACAGAATGTAAATTTCAGATACCGCAGATATCAGAAGCGTTTGATGATTCCATGAAATAAACACATTTTTGAGATTGATATTATAATTTTTTGTTTTAATAAATGATTTTGCAAATATTGCTATGTTGCTAAATTAAGCTAACAAAATTTTCTTAAAACCCTTTCTAATATTATTCGCTTAGGATTTATCTATCTTTGAAAACAATAAATAAGTTTTTCATATATAATGTCTGGCAGAAAAAAAGAAGACTTTCAATCAATGGGACTTAACCACTGCGTCATTTATATATATCAGAGAATTGACATGTATACTTAACAAATCTGTTTGAGGCAATTGAGTTCAAACTCGGCACAATAACCTCAATAGCCTCAATTTGATTTGCAGCCGCTTTACAAGGATTGCAATACGCGTTGTATAATTGAAAACCTCGCCGCTGAATTGATAAGCGACTAGGGCAATGCATCCACACAATGTATAATGTATGATCTTGGCAGCCACTGATGCTGAGATGACAGAATAGATGGGATTATCGATCGCTAAATGCATCCAATACAGATACTAATTCAAGGTTTACTGAACCGCTACTTGCAGAGATACAGCGATGGTTCAGCAATATTCGGCGTGGAAAGTGCTCACACGTCGCAAGCAGCTGACGCCCGATGGCAGCGAGGGGGAAACAAAACTGAATCGTGTCTTGGGCCTCTGGGATCTGACAGCGTTGGGCGTGGGCTCGACGTTGGGCGCCGGTGTTTATGTGCTGGCCGGACAAATAGCCAAAGAACAGGCGGGTCCATCCGTAATAATATCCTTTGCGATAGCAGCACTCGCCTCACTTCTGGCAGGTACGTGTATACACAGGTCAACTCTCTGGCATAGGCAACGATTCATTGAGGTAAATGCATCTCCTGACAGGCATCTGCTATGCGGAATTCGGTGCTCGGGTACCCAAGGCGGGTTCTGCTTATGTTTACAGTTATGTGTGCATTGGGGAGTTTGTGGCCTTTGTTATTGGCTGGAATCTGATATTGGAGTATGTAATTGGCACGGCCAGCGTCTGTCGTGGCATCAGTCTCTATCTGGACACACTGCTAAATGATACGCTGAAGCAAACCTTTGCCGAGATAGCGCCAATGAATGTCAGCTTTCTAGGAAGTTACTTTGACTTTTTCGCCTTCGGCTTGGTCATTGTTTTTGGTGGTAAGTTAAACCCGTTCTAATCTCTAGTTAACTTTAGACTGCCAGGCAATCTGATATCTATCACTGTTTCTAGTGGCTCTGGCTTTTGGTGTGGAGACCTCGGCGATGGCAAACAATTTTGTCACATGCGTTAACATTTTCATTTTGGGCTTCGTCATCATCGCCGGCGCCATTAAGGGTAAGTGTTTTCAGTCCATTTTATGAATGTTCAGTTAAGGTGGAGCTTAGCTTAAGCTGTACTTGTTTCGAGGTGTTATTTTAGCTTATATTTAAATGATTGTATGTTCTTAAAAATTATTAGAAAAATTAACGGAGAAAAGCTTAATGTGAACATTAAATTTTGTGTGAATCTGATTTAATTTATATATGCAGCAGTTAAAACTAAATTGTATTTCGTTCACAAATACGTCTGCTTACTTTACTTTATTCTGCTTCAAGCTGATATCGATATTATATTATATATCGATATCGATATTATATGCTAAGCAGATAGTTTCATGTTATGCTACAGTCCGGGTACTACACAAGTGGCCTGATATATATAATTTTAATCATATTCGAGATTCACAAATAAGGCAGGAGTTGAAATGTAAAATTTTCGTTATTTTCTTATCGATAAATATTTAACTGGACTTCGAATAGAGATTAAATAAAGTTAAAACTTATAGTTAATATATTGATGTTTTTCCACAGCCGATTTCAGCAACTGGACAGTGGATGAGTCGACGATTGTGGCAAATGGCACCAATATAGGCAACGGTGGGTTCTTTCCCTTTGGATTTGAGGGCACCCTTCAAGGAGCTGCCACTTGCTTCTTCGGTTTTGTGGGCTTCGATTGCATTGCAACCACAGGCGAGGAGGTGCAGAATCCCCGCAAGAATATACCACGCTCCATTCTGCTATCGCTGCTGATCATTTTCCTGTGCTACTTTGGAGTGTCCACTGTGCTGACCCTGATGTTGCCCTATTACGTTCAGGATGTCAATGCTCCATTGCCCTATGCCTTTGAATATGTGGGCTGGCCGGTGGCTATGTGGATAGTAACAATTGGCGGACTGGTGGGTCTGCTGGCCAGTCTATTTGGCGCACTGTTTCCACTGCCGCGGGTTATGTACTCGATGGCACAAGATGGTTTGCTGTTTCGGTTTCTGGGCAAGATCAGCCCACGCTTTCGAGCGCCCGTAACGGGCTCCATTGTGGCAGCGCTTTTCACGGCTCTCTTTGCGGGTCTGTTCGATCTGGAGCAGCTGGTTAGCCTGCTCTCCATTGGCACTCTGCTGGCCTACAGCGTGGTTGCCTTCTCCATAACAATTCTTCGCTACATGGAGTACTGCGAAATGGAGGGGCAACCGTCCCAAACTGTCTCCGAAACAACATCGCTGACATCGAGAAACGATCGCTTCAGCTGGAGCTCAATCTGCACGCAACTCTTCAATGTACATCGTGTGCCGGAACCCAATTCGTTCTCCACGCGAATTGTGGGCATATTAACAACCTCATTCTGTGAGTATTACTAAAGAAAGTTGTGCAATTGCACATGTTTTCCATTTCTGCATCTCTTATGGACGCAGGTAGAATAAATAATTATATTTATGATCAATAGCCAAGTCTGTTTCTATTCTTTGATTCTATTCCGAAATATTTTTATTTTATAGAAACAATCGGTAAAAGATAAGTTAAAGTAAGAACCACTTGTTTTTATTTACTAAATACTCCAAACAAAACTTTCACTTAGCTTGTTTATATGTAGGTATTTAGTTATTGTGTTGAGCAACTCATATTCAAAATTATAGTTTTCGACCCTCTAAAGTATATATAGCATCAATAGCAGAGCAATTTCTGTCAGACTTTCTGTTTTTATGCAAACTGTTCCTTCAGTTTTCAAGATATCTTGATATGACTTGGCATATATCTGCCTTTATAGCATATAGCTGTCATTAGAAAAATCGTTCGAAAGATGAGCTCTTTTTATACGTTTTATACTATACAATAGCATATAGCTTGCACAGGAAAAGTCAGTCTGAGATTTAATTTTCTGTTTAAAGAAAAGGTTAGTTTACACAGACATCGAAACGAAACTCATCAGTTATGCGTGGTGTTATATATACGAGTATGTAAGATTAGGTCCAAAATCTTATAAACACTTTCATAGAAGCAATCAGTTGGTTTTTCTTTAATTTTAATGAAATTTACGTTCGGCAATTTGACTTCGGTATGCCTTAGATAGCCGTTATTTCTTTAGTTTATTTTTATTAAGAGTATTATGAATATTTCATTGAATATTTAAATTTAAATGCGAGTAAACGGACTTGGTTCTGCAAGCGTATATAAAAGTTTGACATGCCAAGGGTCAAAGTTAGCTCTTCTCTGTTGTTAAGCTTGACTCTAATTGGATTGGTGCTCTGCAGGTGTGCTCTCGCTGGGTCTTGGAGTGCTACTCATGCAGGCTTATCCGGCCATCAGGTCCCAGAAGGCGTGGGCGTTAACTCTGCTCATCCTTCTGATAGTGCTGATGGCCGTTGTGCTCCTGCTCACCTGCTTGCAGCCACGTGAGGCGAGGAGTCGCTTGTTCCGGGTGCCCTTTGTGCCCGTGGTGCCAGCGATTAGCATATTTATCAATATTTATCTTATGCTGCAGCTAAATAGCTGGACTTGGATACGTTTTGGTGTCTGGATGATTGTGGGTGAGTTGGCTCAGCTCTGTTTCATTTGCATGTGGTAGCCTTTGATTAATGCATGTTCACTAATAACTAATATACTAACTGTAATAGGTATACCCATATTTATTGCATGCTGGTGTCTCTATGACAACAGAGATCCAAAGAAACGAAATCCTGAACGCATTGCGTTCTACAAGGCATTGAAAATGGCAGAGCAACGACCCTTAGGTACGAGTAATGGCAATGGCAATGGTAATGGCTATATTTCCAAGCAGAGCACGATTACGGGCTCAACACAGATTGTGAGAAATTCCAGCAGCTTGGATCAGATACAGAATCTAAGCGAGGTTTTCGATGACCTGAAGGAACACAGAAATGCGAACGGCAAAATTTTTTATGTGGAGGACACAAAGAGCGAGCATTCCGCGACGACTGTGGATGAGCACTCTGTGCTGGCCATGCTGGACGATGTGCTCGATGCGGAGGATACACAACAGCAGCAGTTAGATCAGCAACAAATCTTTGAGCGTAACTACAGCATCGACTCGGAAATGTTGCCCAGTGTGATAGAGACAACAATTGTGGCCACTGTGCACAGCAGCAGCAGCGACGATGATGATGCCAGCAGTCAGAAATCCTTGGAGCTATACAGGATGGAGCAGTGCAAACAGGCAGCAAGTGAGATGATCAAGGAGATGTTCGACAGTGTCGCTTTCTATGAGCAACTGCAGGCGGCCAAAATATTACAGAAAAAAAAAGACGGGGAATCAAATGAGCCACCACAACAGCGAGATGAACTCAAGCGAGCTGCTTCGATTGCCTCAATAGCGTCGCAGGCATCGCTTGCCTCAGCGGTCGACGATCCGTTGCATTCGGAAAAGTTCAAGAATCGACTGAGCAGTTTAATCATGAATCATGAACCCAATAGCACACCCAGGCCCAAGCGATTTGAGGAGTCAGCAAAGCTGCCGGAGACGGCCAGGAAGAGGCCTCAACTAAAGCAATCGAAAAGTGAAAGTGATGTCCGCCTACTGTTGCTGAAGGCAATTCGAGAAATGCAAACGGACAATCAAGATGCGACGACTGAAGCTGTAGCTGAGGGAAACGGTAATGCAAATGCTGATGGTAATGTTAGTAAAGAGGCCGCAACTGTATCTATGGAATCAGCTTCTGGCGCCTCCCACATCCCGCGACCCCCAAAATTCGATCCGGTTTTGTACAAGACCATAAACAGCATTAGTTTGCACAAGCAGCGACCCAGCTTGAACCGAGAGCTTGTTGTGGACGCCGAGAATGTGAATGTAACAACAGTTAGGCAACAAGAACCAGAGCCAGAGCCTGAGTCGGAGCCGGTGCCATTCAAAGCGAAATTGGAGGCAATATTGCAACGGGGTCCCTCACATCGAATGCAACAGCGTCCGGGGGCGGATGTGGTGATGCGCCGTCGGCCGCAATCGGTGTACATCGAGGAAGCGCCAATTGAATGAGCCGAGCGGAGGGGAGCTAAAAGCGGGGGTTGCAATTCTCAATTTTGCAAATATACTGTGAAAGTAGCGTTGCACACTCTGCAGTAATCAAATGTTGGGTTGTTGTTGTAACTACTGCAGTTACTGTTGCTGCACTTGTTACGCTGGAACTGTTAGTTAAATGGAGGCAATACTAGATGATAAGTGCTTAGCTTTACATTGCATTGCGCAGCAGGAAATTCGTGCAAATTCAATTACAAATTCTGATATTACGAAGCCAGTCCATCGGGCTGAGCTATAGTGCCAATTTAGGGAAGCGAATGCAACTCGAAATCTGGTGAATCAAAAACTACTGTAGGAAGAGATGAACAGAGAGGGTGAGAGAGAGTGGGAGAGAGAGAGAGAGAGAGAGAGAGAGAGAGAGAGTAGAGGAAGAGGAATGATGATGAAAATGCAGTTAATAGAGTACGGGGCAGTTATCTCAGGGCTGGATAAAGATACGCGGAATTATACTATGATAAATAAATGTAAATGAATTAAACTTGGATACAGTTTGAACTTCCTAACTTAATAAATTAACCTTAAGAAAGTTATTCTAATTTTGAAATCAAAGTAATTTTTTTAACAGAGTTACAGCAAAAGAACTGAGTCTAGAAGTCTTCTCCGTACTCTTAATTGAACAATTGTAGAGAAACTTTATCGAGAAATGAGTGTAATTATTAAGAGGCAGTTTTCTGAATGAAATGGTATAAGCCTTGTGATATTATTCATACAATAAAAAATATAAATTTACAACCAAGTTCTCTAAAATGTTCAACTAAAATAAATCGAAGAGGTTCCAAGTGCAATAATTGGTTTATAATTAAGTCTTCACAGGGAATATTCCAAATAAATAAATCAATCATTTTTGATCCGTTATATATTTAGTGATATATATGTATTTAGCTATTAAATTATAGAATGAACCAAAAAGTAGTTATTTTAACAAGATGGTATTAAATTTATTTGCGATTGCATGTGCATGCTGTTTTTCAAGTATTATAATGCAAAACTAATCCATTGAGTTCTATTTCCATACATGTATAGGTCTATCCATATACTTTTTCTATGGACTACCCAATAGCTATAGAGATATGCGAAGACAACGCGCCGGTTGGAAGAAGCTCAAATATAGCGAACACTTTTAAGAAATACATCAAAGGCGCAGAAACAGAGAATAGAACACAATCAAAACAAGATAATTAATACATAGATGTATTGTGTATGTATGTCCTAAGCCATTTTGATAAATGTGAGCAATTTGTTGTTATAAATAAAAATCTAGTTGTAATTAATAAAAGTCAAATGCCTACCTATTCAAGCCAAGAGAAATGTGGAGAGCAACTGCAGCCGCTTCCGGAGTGCAGAGAGTTGAGAGCCCAAGACGATCGTTAGTTTATTAATAACTCATGAATGGATCGTCATTGTCGTTTAATTCCCGAAGGTCTTGTCTTCTCACTGACTTTGATAAATTAATTGTTGTCGGCTGATCGTTTTAAACAGGCAAGAGAGGCGAGAGAGGAAGAGAGGAGGCAGCGTGTGCCAAGAGACCCGTGTTCCCAATTCCATTGCTCCCTTGTCCCTTGCCTAGCATTGATTTTGATTAGACTGAAACATCCCCTGGGCCGTTCCGGGGCCCTTTCACTTTCCCTTTCACCCAACCGATTTGAGACAGCGCTGCCCTGATTTATGCGTGTCGTTTTCTGGGCATTTCTCTGGTCAGGTTGATGATGCCACAGATTCCAGATTCCAGATTTGTATAACCACAACTGGCGACTCTTTGGCGTGGCTCTGCTTCATACTTTTTTGGGGGTTGGTCTGTATTTTTGTGCTGTGCAAGTGTAACAAATTGTAATCGTATTTGCCGGCACCGTTCCCTGACTCTACTCTATCTCTTTGTCTGGGGGGCGGGCCAGTGACTCCCCTATCCTCACCATACCCCTACCCCAGCTCCTGCTGCTGCTTTATTATTATTAACTTTGTTATGGTGCACAGTAGTCTCACAAAAGTCTCAGAAGTCTAGCTTCTCTCCCAGCCTCTTCAATTTCCCTTGCTGCTGCTGGTCTGGTGGTGGGTTTCTATTCTGTTTGCTTCTGCCCCCGTTAGCCACACTTGCTGTCCGCCTGCCCTTTATCTAGCCAAGCGGCCAAATAGTTTTATGGCATATTTATGGGCGCCAAAACTTAAAGTCATTCTCCCCGGGCTAAGACTTTAAGACACCCGCACATCCACATTCGACTCTGTGACAAATTGCGGCAACCCGAAAACTAATTAACACAGCAGAAAGCGCATTACATTCAATAAAAGAAGCAACTGCGTACCGAACAGATTTCAGATATTTCTATTCTCGAAGGACTGATTGACTAGCAGATACCTTCTTCGCAAATTTTAAAGATTTAAGAGCTATAAGAAAAGAATCACTAATCAGGCGTGTAGAATGACATGTCTATATCGACTCGGCTAGTGATGCCGTTCAGGAATATATTACGTATATTTTATGGGGTCTTCGACGGTTCTTTCACTGCATTGTAAGATTCACAAATAATTATAATAACATTTGCAAGACTACATAGAATATTTACGACATATTTTATGGAAATCCCACCAAATAAGTTGTAGTTAAACTGAGCTGAATTATATTTTTAAAAATTAAAAACGTATCAATATTGACATTTTGCATACATTAAATCAATGCTCAATATGTTAGGGTATATTGCCATATGTAAGCTTTAGGGCTAAGCTCTAATAACATTCGTAGACTCTTTTTTTCAATAGTTTTAGTGATGTTTTTGTTTTAAGTTTGTTAGTTTTGCTGGCCAAAGCGGCTTTTCATAAAAATTGCGAGTTTCCATTTCCTCCGCATACACGAAAAACATAATCCGCTTATGTTCGCTACAACTGCGTATTGGACTCTACTTGGTTACAAATTTCCATTTTTTGTGTGTGTGTCTCCTTCTCATTTTTGTCGACAAATTAAAATATGTGTGCAGCATGTGTAGCCCCTAACCAAAAGCGGAAATTGTCAACGTCGGAGCAGCTCAGGTAAATTATAAATACGAATGCGGGCTCGCATCCGTATGCAACCTGCATGCACAAATAAGGAGGAGAATCTGCTGGTCTGGATGGTCTGGATGGTCTGTCTGGGTTTTGGCCAAAGTCAATGGGCACTCAACAAAAACATTTTGTCAAAACATAAAGGCGGCTGCTACTGTACGCAAAGTGGATCACTGGATTTGTCGTCTCTATTCAAAAAAAAAAAAGATACCAGTCAGTGTCAACAATGACAACAGCTGCACATTTTCAGGTAGTAACTGCATTAGGAACTGGAACTGGAATTAGGATTGGGATTGGACTACCGAAAAAAGGATTAGCAATTGGCTTAGCAATTTGTTCAATCGCCAATGGCTAACGATAAATGCAACAATGAATCCAACCCATATAAAGGTCTTAGCTGCGGTCTGCCAGTGGAAGTTGCATGTGGCAAACACCGATTGGCGTGTGTGGAGCAAAGGTGTATTTGCTGGTTGGATCTGGTTTCTGTAAGAGTTGGATTTAGCTGAATATCGATGTGATTATGTGGTTGGTTTGCTCTTTGAAGATTACCATTAAGGCTTAACTCGGTTGGTGCTGTTGGGACAAATACCTGTTGGTCGAAATTGCCTTGAACTATTGCTTGAAGTTGAAGAGCACCAATCGGTAACTTATTGAATTATAAATACAATAATGTCTACTATTGACCACAACTTTTTTGATTGCGTTTCTTAATCTTTTTCTAAGTTCATAACTTATTTAATTTACTCTGAAAATCAAGTACAATTGTTTTGCAGTTGCCCTTTCAATTCACTTGTGATTGAGTATTTCTTTTATTTTATGTAAGGCCTCCAACAAGCTATTTTAGCTGTGTATCTTCAACAGATTGTTAATCACAATTTGGCTTGAATTTCATTATAATTCGCTTGATTTCTCAGCACTTTTCTAGCAGCGTTGTGTGCCTGGACCTCAACATAATTGCTCCTTTGTCATTTGCCACAACAAGCGGCAAGAACAACAAGAACAACAAGAACAGTGCAACAATAACAATGAAATCACAAGAAATAATACGCTTCTGATTTCCAACTCGACTTCAATTGATTTTTATGGCCAGTTCGTCGTCGTTTTGGCCTGTTTTCTTCTCATTCTTCTCATTGTTCACTCAGCTCTCAACATTTATTTTTCCCATTTATCTTTCATTCCCTTGGCTTGACTTGCCTCCGCTTGGGTTGCCTTGGCGTTATAGTATTTTCGACAAATGGTTTGCTTGTCATAACCTTTTTAATTTTTTTCATATCTTGTATCCTAGCTGCTGCGACTGCTGCTGCCTGTACATTTTTTAAGAAGAATAATATTTACAGAGCACGCACAATAGAGCACCCAGGCACCCAGGCATCCATCCAGTAGGACTCCTACGACTTGCGCATTGTTTTCACACTGAAATTCCTTGACAATGAGCACATTATTGAGCTCAAAATGTGCAAGGGGCAGGAGAAGAAGACTCAAGCAAGCAACGGAGCAACCAACCAATTCAGATTCAATTTGCCCCATTATTTGAGGCCCATTGTTCAAGTGAAATTCTGGTCGAGGAGCAGACGCTACAATGCACTCTGCTCAGTGGCGACGAGGAGACTACTGCAGTCCAAGTTAAGTGCAATACAAAAGGGCGGCCAGATTAAGAATAGCAAAGAGATGAGCACAAGATGAGAGTTCGGCCTGCCAGGCTCATCTCTCTGTTCTCTTCTGTCCCTACCTCCTAGTTAGCCAAATGGGTAAATGTGGTCCAAAGTGCCTCAGTCATACATACGTACAAGAAGTAGAAGAGACAAAGAGTGCGAGATAGCGATTTGGATAGATGAGAAGAGAGAATGAGAGAGAGAGAGAGAGGGAGAGAGAGAGAGAATTCTCAACTAAATGAATGCAATAAGTAAATAACAAAATGTCGTTAGCATTTCTGACTGACACTCACAGCAGAAGCAGCAGCAGAAACTCAACCAACATCCTGGCCGTGAAGACAGAGTGAGCTGAGCAAGAGGACAATGGCAAATGGCAAATGCCTGCATTGGGTTGCTGCCGTTCTTGACGTTACTGGCTCCTATTTGCAGCGTACTTTGCACTGAATGCAGCAGCAGCAACAGCAATAACAGCAACAAAAAGCAACAGCAGCAACAATCTCTCACAGCTGTCAACAGCAACAAATTGCGCGCTAAGCTGACATTAGATTTTGCGCTATGTACAACCGCATGGCAGAAATGGGTCTACTATGATACATGGCCCATAAACTGAATACAGCCTTTGGGTATAGCGAAACCTGAATGCCCTGAGCACAGCATGTTCTGCAATAGTGATTGTGATGGTTTTGGATAAAAATTAAAGCAGTTGAAAGATGTTCAAGATATAAATGCCAAATTTATGAAAAATTATAATTTTATCAGAAAAATTTTATAGATTTGGTAAATTTTAATATTATTTGAAAAAAAAAATTTTTATTTTCAATGTTAATACCAAAATTAGATTAATTTAAAATTTATTGAAGAATCTCTCATTGATCTTAGTTAAATTTGAAGTCTTAAACGTATTCAGATAAAGCATTAATTTAAAAATAAACGAGATAAATATCAGATTGCCTAAGTTAATTAATTTAATATTATACATTGATATGAAATAAAATATGACTCTAAATTCGATTTAATTTAAAGTATCAATATGAACTTTAATACATCTCTATTCTGTCTGTCTCTCTTCATATTAAGCAAGTTGTCAAAGCATAGAATTAATTTAATTTCTGTTCCCGGCTAAAATAATTTCTAAAATCCTGAATCAGTACCACTTTAAATCGGTATCTTAAGGACTTGTTAAGCATATATCTCGTGGGATGGACAAGGCTATCCAGACTTTTCGAAACTACTCGGCAATTTGGAGCCAAGTATTATATAGCTCTCATTTTAGTGCCGCATTGCGCTAGCTCGTTGTGCAAGTCGTAGTTGAGTGGGCCATCAGGACATCAAGTGGCAATCATATTAACTGGGCTTAATTGTCGGCACACAAGAGCCAAACAGGAGTCGTAGCTGAGCTGAACGGCAATAACCATACTGCCCAGCGGCCCGATGCGAGTGCCAGCTTGTTAACAAGTGGCCAACGGGCAACGTTAACACACGCTTCTGTCCAGGTTCAAACAATGGCTGTCCCTCGCTCGCTCTCTCTTTCTCTCTATCGCTCTCACGCTCACTCTCTCTCTCTCTCTCTCTGTTGCTGTTGATAGTCAAATGTGCGTATTTCAAATGCTCATTAGCCACAATTTTTGGGACACAAAAATTGCGTTAGTTGCCATTGGCAATGTTGGCAATTGTCTGTGTTGTCAATTGGCACGTGAGTTTTTGGCTAGTTGCTGCTGATTGCCTGCCACACTGTTATATAACTGTCACCCGCCTCCCTCCCCCCATTCACCCCCTCTACATTTCCCACACTCTCAGCCACTTTCTCGCTATGTCTATCAGCCTAATGTGTAAGCGCTAACTAACTAACTGAGCGACTAACGTGCTGCTAACAAGGCATACACATCAACACACTCACACACACACACTCACACACGACACACACCACGCACACATTAGATTACAATTCAACACATCGGAGCGCATCTCACCGTAGAACCACGCCCACTTACAAGCACAATTACAATTACAACAAAAGCCGCCCAAATTCTCGTTGTTCAACATTATCAATTCCTTTAGTATTCAAATGCTCATTTCAATTGTAGTTGTTGCTGCTGCTGCTGCTTGTTGTTGCCGAGATTGTTGTTGTAGTTGGAGTAGTTAGGAATGGCATTACGCGCTTTAAGCGTGAAACCGCGAAATTAAGCACTGATGACGATGATGATGATGACGACGATGAGGACTCTGCTGCTGCTGCTGCTGCTGCTGCTGCTGCTGCTACTGCTGAATGCTGATGCTCCCTGCCAGCCACTTGTCAACAAGGCTTCATCCTCATCCACAAGCTCAACCAATCTCATCTTCATAGGACACCCAACCATTCAACCACACCAGCTTCCCTTGCCTCTCCCCATTCACTTGCTCCATCAAGTTGTATGCAAACTAATCACACGCAAGCATTTGATGCGTTTAAGACACACACAGAACGACTGCGAGACACAAATGCGAGGGGAATCTATGTGTCTCTCTGCGAGGGTGGTATCGCAAGTTAAATTGAAACTTAATTAAAGCAAAAGTATTGACATGATTGGCGAACAAGGCAAAATTGAAATAATTGAAAAAAAAAAACAAAGATGTTCTCAAATGGATATTCATCTAAACGCCAGATGGGACTTTGTCCAAGAGCAGATATACGTTTTTACAAATATTTTCAATTATAAAGAAATGCAAATTTGAGTAATTGGAGAAACGTTTTTAATTTAAAAATTTGTTTTTAGTATATTTATAATTTATCTACAAAAAGAAGAACATTTTTTTGTAAAACTCACGGCAATTTTCTAAATTTCAAAATGATGTTTTTCTGAGATTAGCAGTAACAAATTTGAACCATTCTCTTTCCAGACATTTTTAATATTCTAAACATAAAAATAGGTATTGCATCAATAGTGAATAATTTGCATGTGGTGGGTTAAAATAAATGTTTCTTAGTTAGATTAATATTTTACCATTCCTTAATTTTGTGGTAAGAATACATATTTTGTTTTGTTGCTCTTTTTCATTAACTGGCAATAATTTTCAGACCACCCGCGTTTTAGATACTAGCTGAGCTGAGAGCTGACGCTGTTCATCTTTTATAATGTTGGTAATTTGAACATTTCACATCAAATCTGAATGTCAGTTGGTTAGCAGCTGCGGTTCACTTGCTCATCGTGTTCGGAGGACGGGTTGATGGCCGGATGGCGGTTGAAGATTGGATGTTGGAGGAGTTGGTGCCAAATGGAAATTGTCAACGAGCATTGAAATGAAAGTGTAGATTGGAAAATGGCAGCAGCGACATAGAGTAGAACCTACAGGCACTTTTGATGAGAAGCAGCCACCGTCTGAATGTCACGACTCCTCCCTTGCTCGTTTCCTCCGTCCGGCCGCGCCTCTCCTGCCAGTTCATTGCTTGCATAATAAATCGACTTGCAAATGCAATAAATTTTCAATTGGTGCCACAAGAGGCGCGCATTGAATTTAAAACGCTTTAAGCTTGCAACATAATGAAGAGCGAGCTGCCGGCAGACAGTCGAATAGGTATTCGGGAGTCAGGTGGAACAATTTCCAAGTCGAGGGCACACAGCACGCCAGGAACGCCAAAAATGTGCAAGCTAGAGCCCAGAAACGATGGAGTCAAGTAGAAAGTGGCAGGCGAGGAAAACAAGAAAACAAATCACGTTTTAATTTTGTTTAACTAAATACGAAAATCGCACAAAGGCACTCTGTTTGTAGAGGGAAGAGGGTTCCGTCGGAGGGGGGAGGTAAGTCATGGAAGCTGTTGGCCTGATGACGTGCAACTCTCGTCGCCATTTTGTGCGCTGTCATGCCGCACACAATTAAAGCGCCCCCAACTCAAACGGTCTTCAGATGGAGCCCGCTTTCTACTCCCCGTCCCAAATCCCCTACTGTTCAGAGGCGCCCGCCTGCGGGCTGAGCTCTGAGCTGGAGCACACGTCTATCTCAACCGTCTAGTTGTAGGGAAATTAAATTAAAATTCACTTGTACGCAAAAGTCGAGGGGGGCGGGGCGGCTGGCAAGTCAGTAAGTCAGCGCACGATTGGAAAACAGCGCAGATTTTTCGCTTTTCATTTTATTTTATTTTTTTATTTAATTTTTTTCTTTTTTGGCAGGCAACAAATTAATTCGTTGCACTGCACTGTCTTTGGCCGAGTCGGGGAAAACTATGCTAATGATATACGAAAATGAAATTTCTTAGAATATGCTAACTGTTGTTAAGTATTTTCCATTATGCCAACAGATTTGGAGCTTAAAGCTCTCGATTTTTATTGAAACTGGGCATGCTGAGCAACGTGACTTTTCTAAAGAATAAGAGTAGAATGAAAGGGTTTTGACACAATTAATCTGGGTATTATTATATTCAACTCAATTGAGTTGTAACGAAATAATTCATAATACTAAAAATCTTAAGAGATTACAGTTAGAACATTTGGCTTTTAAATTGAAAGAGTATCGTTTATATTAATCAGCCAGTCTTTATTTATACTTACCAATTTATTTATTCTAAATGCGATTTTAAAATTTGATAAATATATCTTACATCAATAATAATCTCACTCATTATTTACACTTACCAATGGCAACTATAAATATTAAATTTGAAGAATATCTCTTACGTTAATAATAATCTCACTCATTATTTACACATACCTATTAAGCAAATACTCAGTTCAGTTTGGAAGCGCACTCCACTTATCTTCGTTGGCATCATTTCGAACTCTTGGTCGCTGCCACATTTATTAACTCTTCGCAGTGAATCGGACTTTCTATATTTAGTGCACAAGAGCCAAGTGAAACTGCAGCAGAAGGTCATGATAAATGACACCAAAAGTATCAAAATACACCAAAAGAAAAGTGGATTATGCCAAGGCAGAGTTTTGTAGATGAAAAAGAAAAAGAAAACACACTCAGCTGCAAGCTGAGATGAGAATATCCTGCGACGGAACACTTAAAAATCAACAGCGCCAAGGATATGACAGCTGCTGCTAAGTACCCATTGGCAGGGGCGTCAGATTTAGTGCCTCACTATCAGTACATGTGTATATGTAGAGATGCAGATATATATTTCGGAGCGGGAGATACGCATTTGATGAGCTAAGCAGCATATAACAAACTTGGTGGCAGTTTTATGACATCTACAAGAAAAACCTTTTTTCACAGCCACAAAGAATGCATAAAAAATGCTGCAACTGGAGTCAGAGTCAGAGTCAGAGTCAGACAGACCCACACACGCCCCTCACCTTGACCCCCCCAAATGCCTGTCAGCATCTTATTGAGCGTATATAAGCACATTAGCTGCGGTTTTCTATGCGGCGCATCCAACAGATACAAACACAGAAACATATACAGATACAGATAGAGAAACTGAAACCGAAACAGTTGCAACTGCATCGGCGTCCCTTTGGTCCACACACACCGAAACTGAAACTAATTTCTAAAACGCCAATGCACAACAGCCACAGCAACAAGACAGCAAAGAGTAGAACGGAAAAGGATAATTGCCGAGGAAGAGCGCAACATATGGCTTGAAACACAGACAGACGGGACTAATGCCATATGCTCCGACAATCGGCAACAGCAGGCACAAAGAGGCAAAGAGTTTCTTGAAAAGTCATCGCCAGTTTTTGGGACCCAGTCAGTCAGCCGGCACGGATTTGTCATGATCTCGTTTATTCTGTGCTGCTAGTGATAAATAGATATGGGAATAGGAGCCGCCTGTTTTTTTTTATGGCTACACTCTGAATTAGAGGGCAGTGCCGAACATCTTACATAGAACTTGTTAAGACGATACACGGGTCTCATCATGAAAACTGCTCGGTCATTTCCGATCACGATCGTTGAGATCTTGTAAGTAGACAACATTTGAATTTTACTAAGATAAGCAGCGCAGCTTGTTTTGGTAGAGTTTTAAACTCTGATAGGCTACAAGATGATGGTAAAAGAATTGGTTTAGTTTCGTTATTGTTTGGTAAATGGTGTGAAGATTGACAAGGCTTGTTGTGGGTTGCGAACAGCTCTGTGGGATGTGACAAGCATTAACTTTTATGTTAAAATTAGATCATTGAACTTGAAAGCTATTAAAAGTGGAATATATAATACATTGAATGTGTTGTGTAAAAAAAAAAGAGTATCAATTCAAAAACAGGCACTCTATACTTATATTTCTGCTTCGAAATCGACTACCTGACATTCGATGACAGAAACATTTGTCGCAATTGAGCTAAAGCCGATTAGAGTGCACAAACGAGATTTCATTTTCGCTGTGCAACGCAGATTTCTTAATGCAGCCGCCACATGTTGCAGCGTTGAGGGTTCTAATAGGATTTACGACCCTTCGCCGAAGGGTCCTCGGACAAAAACAGCAGCAGCAACACTTAGGGGCATGCCAGCTGTTGTGACAACAAGAAATTTGAAACCCAAAGATCCATATTACAAAGTCGCTTAAGAAGTTAACAAGAACTGGAAAGTTTTTACAATGCAGCTACAAGTAATACCAATACTTTTTGCTACCAATGTTATGCGAGTTCTTGGTAGAAGGTAAAGTGATATAGGGACCATTTCGACACCATATTGTGCTGATTAAAAAACAATAGAGCTAGAGCCAGTGTTGAGATGCGAAATAATGCTTTTATTATTATTAAACGGAAATAAAGCATCATGAAAATATATATATAAAAAAAAGATTCAGTTTGTTATAAATATATCTGTTGTACTTTTAAAATATAAGGAACATCTGCACTAATGTCAGAGGTGTCTACTTCAATTTTTTAGAGTGGTTCAAATCAAATATTTCTTCTCTAATTGCTGCTGTATAAGTTATATTTTCGACATACAAAATTCGAATTTCGCCTCTAATTTCTTTGATCACCAGCTGTCAATACACTCAAATTCTTGGTTTATCTACATGATGAATTGTTCGAATGCCAAATGTATAATCCAATTTGTGTGCTCAAATCCGCAATATTTGGATTTACTCGTACTATGTTTATAAAATTGATTATCGAATGCATGATATGTGGTGATTGCTATTGTTTGTTGTTTGCTGACGTTTCTGTGCACTTGTGTCAAAATGTTTGTTGACCAAAAACCAAAATGTGTCAAATCGATAGTTGCCTAAAATATGGCCAACCCATGAACTAAACTGAATTCAACTCAACTCAACCCAATTGAAATCATTTCAACCAACGTTTGTCGATTGTTGTGCTCACAGCTTCACTTTGTGGTCAAATGCGTAGTTGGCTATTACAATATGATGATGATGATGATGATGATGAGAAGTTGGTTGAAAAACAATAAGTGTCATTATTGTCATCAGCACTTGATATATATGGCAATATGTGGACACACTTATGGAAATTACGAGAAAGTCGCACTGCGACATCGTTGGAGTTGCAGTCGGACTGTCATCCAGATGAGGTGGATAAACATAAATACGGACTCGGACTGGAGACTCCACCAGTAAGGACAAGAACTACATAAATCGAATAATGTGAACACAACGAGGTGGCACTTAAGTGTCCATTCTTGTGCACTTTAAATTCGTCTGTGTATTTGTGTGCGGCACATACAAAAGTCTACTTCATTTGTCTAATTCTCGTTGTCGTGTAGAGTCCTTGACAAACACATTTACACACACGCGCACACACACACACACTGCTCGCATACAAATGATATTAAATCCTTGGACTAAGCCTAGACGCGTGTAGTTGTGCGAGTGCGAGTGTGTGTGTGTGTGTGTGGGTGGGTACGGCAAAGGATAATCTGCATTTGAATAAGAGCATTTTAGTGTTTTTTCCAAACTATATGTGAGTATTGGAGTGTGTGCGTGTCTACGTGTGTGTGTATGTGTGTGTGGCACGCCCTTACGCCCATTTGTTGGCAAACGGACAAAAAAGACTGACGCAGAGTCCGTCAGCCTTTTTGCTGTCTTCGATATCCTTTCGGAAGCCGTTGGCATTTGGGAAAACAGACAAATATGACAGCCCTACAACTTTAATTTAGCATAAGCATAATTTAATTATAGTGCAACTCAACCCACTTTTAAGTCGGACTTTGAGCATATTTCTACAGTTTTTTTCAAGGGGATGACTACGTAGAGAAGTTTATACTTTTTGGACACTGAAAATTATGATATAAGAAAAATTATGCTATCAGAAAAAATATGATTGAACGGTACAGTATTGTAATAACAAACTTAAAAACATTTAAATATTAAAACAAATAAATAAATTAGCTTGGAGGAAAGTTAAGGTTAGTAAAACTTATAAACTGCATTTACGTATAAACTGTTGCAAAATCCGCAAACAGCTATATATTTATAAAATAATAATAAAGGTCATATTCATTAAAGTAATAAAATATATTCAATAATTATATTTAATTGTGAATGCTTAAAAGCCTTCCTTTATGAAGTTTATCAAGTGAAAACCAAACAGACATCAGTATTTGTATATTCATAGTGTATTTACAAATGTCCATTTGAATGCTGGCAGTTTTGTGTCCTTTTAAAGAAGTATTTGTGTTGAATTTGTTTTCTGTTTATTGCTCTGTCGTCTGCTTCAAGTTGAGGGCTTAGAGCGCCCTCCTCTCACAAAATGTACTTTAAAAGAATCGATTTTCTAATTTGCGTATCTTCTGCAAAGCAGTTGCCAAGATTTCTTTGTGATTTGGTATTTGTGTCAAAGCAACTGCCAATGTGGAAATTAATATAATTTGCCTGATTTGGGGGCTGTCTGATGTCTCGCCCTGAGATTTGTGTGGCACAAATCGAAAATCAAAATCAATTTTAAGGATTTTTGTCGTCACACAAATAAAAAAGCAAACAAAAAACAAGCAAGAAGCAAAATCAAATGAGGGAAAAACAAACAACCGCAATGCGAGGCAGCGTCAACTGTTGTCAACTGCTGCTGCTGCTGTTGATAAGGCGCAGTTTTTGCTCCATGCTCCCTGTCCTCTGTACCCTGTCCCTGTTCTCCGCTCCCTTAGCAGGCAGATTAAACTAATTGATAAAAATGTGTCCCGTTTTCTGCACGTTGCCAGCGTACGTGGCATGCCACAGGCCCACATTCAATGCCCGGGGTGGCTTTTTTGCTGTTGGTTGTTCCTGTAATTTATGTAAAATAGCAACGTGTAAGTCGCAATTTGTTTGTGCCTGGGTCAACAGCAGTTCCCCATTACCCACTCCCCACCCCACTCTCCACCCGCTACTCTCCACCCTGGCACAGCTGGAGCTGCCTGGCAACGCGCCGAGAACAACATGTCTTGACTTTTAAATCCAAATGTATTAAATTTCCATGGCAAGTTCTCAAGAGCGAGGCACAAGACCATGCCCCTGGCTTCTCTTATTTGTTGTTTGCCAGGGGAACAGGCGAAGTGGCAGAAACCGAATCGGCAGCAGCAGCAGTGTCCACAGCAAATGCTCCAGTCTTCAGTGCCATGTGTGCTATGCTCATCTGGTTTGGCTCTCCGGCATTCGACATTGGGCATGCCAGCAATTATTCAACAAAAGCTACTGACAATTATGGCACACCAGCCATGCAACAACAACAACAACAACAACAACAATATGCCAGGCAACAAGGCAACAAGCTTGGGGTTGAAGGGGCGCTAAGCAGTAGGAAACAATGCGTTGAGATGTAGGCAACTTTAAGCACATGTTTGTGTAGCGAGGGGCAACTTAGAAGTTCGCACGGCGAACAAAAATCTTGACAATTAAAAATAATTTTACACATTTATTCAATTATAAACAAAATAAATTCATATTATTTAGATTTATTATTTATTATCTTTTAGAGTCCAGGCATAGGAAACTAAGGCACAAACTTTAAATATTAGTCATATTCACAAAATGTATCTTTATTTATCTTCATATTCAATTAATTTAGACAGCCCACAAATTTCGAAATATTTATAAATTGTGACAATAAATTCAAATTAAAAAATACTATTTATAACACCTAAAGCATTTAGAACAAATGATAAACTGTTAACTCGCCCCTGTGCTGTTAGCACCTACAGGGGCAACCTACAATCGCCTGGCTGACTGAGGGGTAGGTGAGAAATCCGGACTAACAACAACTGGAAGAACCACAGAGCACAGCTGTTGCTGCTGTTGGTGCTCCTGATGCTTCTGCTTCTGTTCCTGTTCCTGTTCCTGCGGCTGGGTTAGGTGTGCGATTGTCTGCGTATGCAAAAATATAATTTAACACACATTTGCGCAATTAGATTCATTCGTGCAGAGCAGGAGACGCAGGTGTGCAGTGTGTGAGGTGTGTGGCAGCAACATCAGCAGCAGCAGCAGCAGCGACTGACACACAAATGAATATCTATGACTGTGGAAAGTAGAACATGTGTAAAAGAGTGAGTGAGTTCGGTGTTTTCTCTATGTTTGTTTCTGTGTGTGCGTGTGTCGGTAATGTCACAATTTGAATACATAAAATGCAAATAGCAGCAACCCACAATTCCACACACACCGCATACACCACACACACACACACCCATACACACACACCTCTAAAATCCCGACTCCAGACTTTTCGCATACATTTCGCAAATAAATTGCTTCGAATGCAGACATCTATTAAAATCATATAAAAGCATATAGCGGAAATGATTTATAGGCAGCAAGGCAAAAACTCCAATTGCAGCGAAAGTAAAAGCAACCAAAATTGCCCCCCCTACACCACCCGAACAACACCTTACATTTTTGACCTGTTGCCCCACATTTTGAATGGTGGATCCTTGGGCTAATTTAAGCACTGCAGCTACACCTGCAACCAAAAACTCAAAAATGTTGAACCACTCCGCGTGCGACAATGTATAACAAAATTTACACACTTGCAAATGTTGGACTTGTTCCCATTCCCTTTTCCCTCTCCTCCTTTGCCCTATTCATTTCTCCTGCCTCTCTTTCTCTGCTCGCCATGAAATATGCTTGGCAAAATGCTTACAAATGTAAACCGCAGTCAGAGCTACAGTTACAGCTGTCGAGGGGTTGGTGCGGGTGGACTTTAGCCATACGTAATTGTTTTTCATAAAATTAAATTTATGGCATTTTTGCACAAGCCCAGACACACACACACACACACTGCTATCCACCCCCCGCACTCGGCATTTGTGTGATTGCACTTGAAACTTCAAGCGTTTGCACATTTTCAGTTGGCCTTATATATATATATATATATATATATATTCAGATATATTTACAAACACATGTGCAAAAATGTCTTTGTATGCAGCTGGCTAAATAAAATAATATGACTAGAAATGTTGTTAGCAACATTTCCATAGTTGCGGTATTTATTTAAATTTAACACTCGCACATCAAACAACTAGAAGTGGACCAAAAAGTGAGAGCTGGGAGCCTCGGACTTTTACTGGATGAACAGCAGCTTAACTGGCATCATGTTGCAGCTTTTGCACTAGCTTTGCCATTGCCACGATTTAAAATTGTTTTTTTTTTTTCATAAATAAAATGGCTCAGACTGAAATAGCTTTAGGTGTTAGCAGAGCTCAAATATGAAATAAATATGAACCATCAGTAAAAGAAAGAAGTAACTATAATTTTACTATTTGCAATATGATATTTAAAGATTAATCTCAAATATCATGGTTATGACGTAAACCAATTCTGATTTATTTCCGCAGCTTACCCCCTAAGTACAATAACCTAATTTTTAGCAATCTTAAAGTTTAATTTTGCCAAATGTTAATTATAAATTTTAGAATAAAAATCAAAAAAAAAAATCTGCATTTTGTACGCAGGTTACGCATTCGGGAGACTGATAATAATTGAATAGAAGCTCAGCTTAAAAAAACTCTCTTTTCAACAACGGAATTTAAGACATTTCAAACTTTTATTTGTTGTGGCTTCTGCCGGTTGCCAACCAATATTTTTAGATGCTCACTTCCTGTGCAAGCTGCCTAACTAGAATTAAACAGGCATTTGCAAAACAATTTTAATTAATTCGCCCCCACTTGTTTGATTTAACCGTGTTCGCTTTTTATGTCAATTATTTACATTAAATATGCCTGACAAATTTCAACCCCTTTTTTCGATCTATCCCCTTTTTAAATGTTTCCATGGCGCGTACCTTCTTCGGTTTTTCTTTGCTAATTTTTCTCAAAACAAACCCCTTAAAGCAACTGAATTCTGAGATTTCCGCAAGCCTTGGAGTTTATTCAGGCTGAGAATTGATGTTCGGGGCACCTCTGACTAAATCAAAGCAAGTCGCTAAACAAAACTGCCGGCAGGCATTTTAATGGCAGTTTCAGTTTGAGTTGTGGCATGGTAGGCGCCATCAGCTACCATCTGCCACCTGCGACTTGCCACTTGCCACCTGTACAGAACTGAGAGTTGCTCCACCTACTTAGTGTTGCCTCTAAGCTGCTATGAGCTGCCACCGCATGCATATTTGTGGTTGCAAAGCTGCTGGCGTGCTTTTAACTTTAGCTTCAGCTTCAGTTAACGCTGGCTGCGACTGTGCGTGGCGCGTTGAGTGGTACGCACAACTATTTGGCTCAACCGAGCATAAAACTAAAACTTGCCTCAAAACTGTGTCAAAATTGAAGCGTCGACGACTTCGCATGCGAGCACAGCAAAACACAGAGCAGCAAGCACTTAAGGAGGGAAGAGGGATGCGGATGGGGACTGGTGTACTTGCAGCAGGTGGCACAGAGGCTGGCGAGAGTATTGTGATTTTCAGGGAAAGTTTGTAATGAAAGGTATAAAATAGCAACGTGGCATGCTAATGAGATTCTCAGAATCTCTCATATGAGCAGAAACTTGGCCAACAATTAAGCGATGGGAAACTCCAAAGTAATAACAGATTCACAAGGTATGATATTAAAAGCAATATCGTTACTTTAAATGCATATATTTAAAATTGAAACCGTCCTTTAACTTCAATTTAAGTGTGAATTGTTAATAATATCATTTTTATATATAAATTCAATATAATTCGTAACTTGCTTTCATGCAAAATATTAGTCCTACCAATACAAAAATAAATCAAATTAACGTTGTAATTGATCTCTTCTAAATTAATTTTTTTTATTGCAAATATGCTGACTATTTTAATACTTTACTTTTGTTAATTTAAATTTACAGCGAGTAAATTAATCAGAATTTAAAGAGAGAACAAATTGTTCAGTATAAAATGTAAATTCAATTTAAAAAAGAAAAAACTTGTATTTTTGTAACTAAATGAGATCAATCCAACCTTAATTTGATTTATTTTTCGCAAAACCGAGAACAAACTTATTCTTTTTTAAAAGAAAATCACCTGACATATTGGTTTCCGAAAACTTTATCAAAAGGCCTTCATATATCATACGGGCTTGTTCTTATTGTAAGGCGCCAATTGTCTTCTATTTTAAATGGCAACCGGTTTCTTGCAGCCGGTTGTTGCAGTCAGCCTCTTTCCTTAAAATTCAAGCAGAGAAAGAGAGAAGAAAATGTCCTTGGGCTGAGCATGTTCATGTGAAAAGGAGGAAAGTGCTGGTAGGCAAAAAAAAGCAGCCTCTAATTAGCAATAAGAAATCTTGTTGAAGCCTTCTCTCGAGCTCATCTCAACATCTCTTGCCACTTTTTGCTGCACGTCGCGACTACAAAAGCAACTTGAAATACCGCCATGCAACTACCCCAAAAAAGAATTGCCAACCCCAAAAGAACTCTGCTGTACCAGTTGCAACTGTAACAGTTCAATGGCTGTCAATAAATATGAAATTATGTGAAAACGAGTGAAAAAGAACACGAATTGAGGTGAAGCGAGGGGATGGGAGGATGGGAGAAGGGCAGGATGAGCGCACGACATTGACACCGAAATTTGTGAGAAAGTAAGTCACGACTCTTGAGAAGAAAAGTGCCACATCGGCAAAAGAAAAAAACAAAAATTATTATTTCCTTGTTGATATTTTCTGCATGCTGCTCGCCAAGTGTAAAGTTTAAAGGGAATGCAGCTTAATAGTACTATTAGCATAGTTATAATGATTATGCATCAATTAAAAGTTATTTTTGCTTTGTGCCTCCACATACAAAATTAAAAACAAGCTGAGAGCAAAATAAATGCCAGACAGGCTACTACAAAAATGTGTCACCCACGCAAATTGAGAGTCGAGAGTCGGCGGGCAAAAAAAAATTTCCCTTACTGACCCACTGAGCAGCAGCAGCAGCAACAGAGAGCGGTAGAGTTTTTGTAAGTGAGAGTCGAGTTGTAGGAGAGCGGTTTTTGGCTGTGGTGAATTCGTTGTAATGTCTGCAAAGGCTGCACACACACGCAATTCACCACGTCGAACAGCTGTCATGCTCTCGGCAGCATTTACCCAACTTCACACACACACACACACACACACACACACATAGGCAGGCTGCTCTTGCACATGGTCAGAATTGAACAGTTGAAATTTTGTTTTCTTTTTGTTTTCTTAGTTTTGAATGTGTCATGCGGTGCACAGCTAAGGAATATGAATTTTTTGGTAACCGAACAACTGACTTCTTTTCCATCTAACGCTTTTCGTATATATTCGCTTCATTGTTTCATGTTGCTGCGCAGGAGGCTGGAGGGAGGGGGGGTCCGCATTGATTTAATGAGTTTTTGGTGTGAAGTCCTGCGGCGCTGTCCATGCTGTTAATGGCATTATAGTAGTAGCTGTCACACTTCACGGCCCGGCCGAGAAGAAGAAAGCAGGACCTGGGCCAGGACAATGTCGTCGTCGTCGTCGTCCGTCGCTTGCTTGATTGACAGCCAAATGTCAAGCTAAACACAGTGTGAAATCTGTTCGAGGCAGAACAAAGCAGCACTGATTGCTGGGCCGCAATCGAATACATTGTTTTCACGCCTTTGTTTCGATCGTGCAAAACTTCTACCTGGAACTGAAATCACAACGCATACCATAAAAAAGCAACAGCAAAGAGCATATAATAAAATCAAATACAAGTTCGAGCAGTTGGATGGAAATCGTTTGGAAATTGACACTTTCTCTTCAGCCTGCTGGCAGTGTAGATGGATTTATGAAATCGGAGTAGGCGCTGCTAACGGTAACGAGGAGAGCTCCTCAATTGGGTCAGATGAGATGCGTAGAACAAAAGAAAGCGGGACGAGAGAATCAGAAAAATAATTGTGTCTGATTGTGATTGTGATTTGTTGCTTTTATTGTTGTTGTTGTTGCTTTGCTGCTTGACTCAATTCCGATTTGCTTTGACAGCAGGCACAGGTCTATGCTATGGTCCATGCCCTTAGCCATTCCGGAGTGGCTTTGAACTATGCTCAAATTGCAGGCCGCATACGGCACAGCATCTGAAATTGCAATGATAAATGGCACGAGAACATGTTTAAATCAAGTGATTCCCAAATGAAAATATTCTCACAGTACACACGCAAAACGATTGAATTCTTTGAATGTCGAATCGGGTATTTTGATGGATAGCATTCGAAATTATATGATGAATCGAACACTCAAGCGTTCTAAATTGAAATGTATGTTTGAAAACCATTTAGAAGAAATTGTTCTTTTGTACGGAAACTGAAGCATTTTGCAGCCTTGATTGATTTTGTGAACCCATCAGGACTTGTGACAGAATAATGCATACTAATCGAGTTATTCCATTTGATTTTAAGGTGATGCTCAAAGTGTCGAGTCAATGAACTGATCAGCAAATTTACCTCTACCTAATCAAATAATTTCTTTCAAGTTTTACACTTAACATAAGGGAATCTTTCTTAGGTTGAAGAATTCATTATTTTGTTGCTGAAATGCACAGATTACAGAGAAATGCATAATAATTTAATGAAGAAGGAAAAATGCATTTCAAAAGAAGACTTCTGACTGAAAATAAATGCGTACAATTCGAAAAATGTATTCGTACAATTCAGCTTAAAAATTCCGAAAAAATGTGCTTGAAAAATTATTCACAAGTTAAGAATTCTCTTATTTAAAAAGTGACATTCTTAGAATTAAAGAAATGTCTATAATCGAAAGTCAGGAAAATGAGAGGGAAGCAGATTAAAAACTTGATTTAATGTTTATTCGATAAAGAATAAACAAACTCAATAGTTTTTCAAATATTTCATTTCTTTCAAAACAATATATTACGGATCTGAGCATATTTTATTTTTATAGAAGAAACTAACCAAACTGTATGAAAAATATGTGAAACTTCGTCGTTCATTGCATGCTGTAATGCTTGATCGACTAAAATATACCCTGCAAACAGGAAATCGAAGTGAATTCTTAACGATAATCTACAAATATATTCATATAAAACAGTCTTTCATGTTACATAACCCCTTGTTAATTGTAGAATGGGAAGATTTATATAATAGTTTTGTTAAACTTGTTTGTCTTGCGTTCTCTCCAAGGCCAAGAGCTGTATAAACACATTTTCAAGATTCCGCAAGAAGTAATGGCTGGGAGAGAGAGAGGGAAAGAGTGGAGAACCGTTGCTTAAGAGCTGCCCCACTTTCGAGAATCTTTTCATTGGGGCTGGTCGTAAGGAATACTCCTTGAAAGTGGGCACAAGTTCTGTTTGGCATAAGCAAACAAACGGCAAAAGACTCGGCAAGTTACGTCAACGCTGCTTGTTGTTGGCCAACTCAAACCCGGCTCGGGCTAATGATTTGCCTAATGTTTCTAACAATTATGTGGCGAGAGCCGCACAAAAGAATACATTATGTAAGTTATTAAAATTATATCACCAGCAGCAAGCAGCACAAGAAGGAGAAGAGGGAGTCAGAGTGGGACGGGAGGCAGTTGGCCTAATAAGTCGCAGCTTCTTCGCATTTGGTGGATGTCATAGCTTCAGCGACCATTGTGCTACAGGCTTTGGCTTTTAAATGTAAATGGCGTCGACTTTGCCGGGCTCGTCCTCATTTTGTGTCCACATGCGAGCAACGTTTTGGTGGTTATCAATTTGGGCCTTTTGTGGCTGGCTCCTGCAAGTCCTGGCAACAGTAGCCGCCTTATTTATGCGTGCTCCTGGCATCAAAATTTTCTTTTTCTTTTGGCTCACTTTTTTTTTTATTATTATGCGAATGACAAGATTTTCATCAACGTCATTAATATTAACTTTGGCAATAATTCTCGGCTAACGAAAATTATGAGAAATGACCAAGTAGATAAACGCCGCAGTGCTGTCCACTTTTCGACAATGCCATAACTCTCTCACACACACACACACGCACACACACCAACTCATACACACACTCAGAGGAGTCGCAAGGACTCGCCAACAATGGCGTTAACTAAGCGGCTTTCAAGTCAATCTTAATTGTGCGTAGACTTTGTTCCATTTCCATCTGCAATTTGGAGTCCAGGTCTGAGTCTATGTAGAGAAACTACGCAGTGTTTCGTAATGACAGCATTTCGGATTACATTCACTCAAGGCGAGCGCTTACACTGAGAGAAAAACGCTGCATATTTTACGGTTGGAGGTCGACAAGGCTAAAAGGCTGGAGAACTGAAGGCTGAAAGCTGCTTTAGCACAAAGACAAAAATCACAATTAAATGTAACAATTGCGTCTCTCTGGGGGCATTAAGCAACAAACTTGGCAGGCACCTCCATCACCACCTCCCACCCAACCACCCACACAACTATGCAACCAACACCCAACCAACCACCCGGAATGGCAGCCTGTCAGTTGCTTGTCCAACGCCAGCTTAAATTGCCCATACACGTCAGGACACTCCACACTGCACACTACAGAGTATTCAGTCCAGAAACCCCCACATACACACTGTCTTCTTTTTATACCCTGAGCCCATTAAAATTGTGTAAAAAGGGTATATTGGTTCAGTGCAAGCGTATGTAACATGCAGAAGGCATCTGAGCTGAGGCTTCAAGTTTAGAATTTCAGTTCGCGAATAACCCGCGCAAATGAAGTTCATTTTATTTAATCGATAGCTGCCTTCGTTTCGCGAATATCGATATATATCGAATTTCGATCATATTAAAAGCCTCTATTTTAAGGGCTGCGTCCTCTTATTAACTTATCAAACACATTGACATATCTTTAATTAACTGTACAAATTTAATTAAGATCGGCTACGAAACACTCAACTATTCTCACTCAAATGTATTCTGATATTGATCGCATTGCCATTAGAACCATTGCTTATAGAACTAGTATAGGGTAGTCTAGGGTAGCTCGCAGTCGAGCTGACTCGGCTCGAGCAGCCCTCTTGCTGGTCTTCACGGAATGTCCTTAAGCAGCAGCGATACAGAGACAGAGATACAGATACGCAGCGTCCGGCTCAGTTTCTGCTTTTCTTTCTATTCGCTCTGTGTGTTTGCGTTTATTAATTGTTGCCTTTATTTGGCCTCATTTTATTTGATTTGCTTTTCTTTTTTCGCCAAAGCTCTCGCCCGCTCTTCCCTGCAGGTCTGCCCGCCTGTTTGTGTGTTTGGGCTTTTGTTTTGGTCGCCATTGGCAGCTATAAAGCCAAACCTAATTGACTTATCTTTGCCGGGCTTGCTAATTTCTTTGCCATTGTATTTTGGGCCCACTTTCAGTGTCGGCTTTCTCCGTTTGCGTTTACGTTTGCGTTTGGGTTATAAAAATGGCACGATAAGTCAGCCAAGGCAGATAGAAATCTTCAGCGCACTAATTAGCAATTGACATGAATTGCTCATTAGCAGCAAACTAAAGCTTCAACGCACAGCCCCGGCTTTACCTAGTTAGACAGCCCAAGCTCAACTCGAAATAGACTCGAAAAATAAATAGCAAATTGAGAATGCTAATGGGCCAATGCGTAGGCGAAGAATTACACGAAGAATTACACAAGAGTTGAGGAGTGTAATTGCGTAAATAAACAACAAAACATATTTCAGCCTTACATTTGTAATTCAACTTGGAAAATTGCAAATGTAAGGCTAAAATATGTTGCTTTAAAATATTTACTCCATCCAATAATTCATCTCAGACGGATTCTAAATAAGCAATGTTGTAATTTATAATTATATCATTTATAATACTATTGAATATACAAATTGAGCCATTTGGGAGAAAGTTGGGGGATGTCTTTGTAACTATTATTTTATATGAAATAAAGAAACACATATATAGCATAAGTGTTGTATAAAATAATTCTGATAACCCATATATATAAATTAACATAAAGACAGTAATGGATAATCAAAAATATGTTATAATAAGGCAAACGACAGCAAAGCTGTAATATAACAGCCGAGACTGCAACATTTCAATACTTGTTTCCACATTTTTGTTGATCAAGGAAACGAAGCAATAATATTAAAGTAAAATATAAGATGTACTTAAAGATGTACTTCAAGATCACCGACTTTATTTATAAAACAGAGACTCCATCTATAGAACAGAGATATATATATAACGTAATTACCCTTGTAGCAAATATCCATAACTTTATATTTAAATAGTCATTACAATAACTTAACAAAGTATAAGTATAAACAAATGGAAATTTGCAGTTAGATAATTGTTGTCAAATATTTTACCAATATTTGCCTCATCCAACGGCAACTTTCATCAATTACGAGTAGCTAATGTTTGAAGCAAGTACCGGGGAAAATTGCACAAGTCAAGGACACACACACACTTGTACACACATCTCTAGCTGTGGATGATGGCGAGTCCTTGGATTGCAGCTGATATCATTCGTATGGAGTAATTGCTTAAACGACCTTCACGGCGATATGCCGCAGAACTGGCCACAGTTTTGTGGGTTATACAAAAAGCGTAGAAGAGAAAAGAAGAGAAGAGCGGAGCGGAGCGGAGAGGAAATGCGACCGGAAAACGAGCCATGTGTCAAGTCAAATGGTCAATAACTGTACGGCTGACATTTAATTTATAAAGTATAGGCATGAGTCTGAGTCTGGTGCTGGTTCTGGTTCAGGTTCGGGTTCTGGTTCGGCTTCTACTGGGTGGGCCCCGTCTACACAAGTTGGCTGCCTGGCAGTCTGGCGATTTAGTTGTCAAAATACGCCAAAATGTAAACAATCAAAAGACAAAAATCAATAGGCATTATATTGAGAATATATATATAGATATATGTGGAAGACAAGGCCAGACTTCAACTAGGTGACTTGACATCTTTACCTACATACTGGGCGAGTCCTGTTTCCTGCTTCCGTTCCAAAAGGACACTATTCTTTTCTTCTTTTTTTTTGTGTTTTTTGCACAATGCAGCTCCATAAGGACATTCCAGCAAGACAGTCAAACAGACAAACAAATTTCTTATTTCCTCAATGCAGCAGAAAAAAGCGAATCCTTGCAGGATAAATTGCCAAGAACATCATAAAATGTCCTTTTAAAGCAAATATAAATGAAGACAACTGAATGCCGGACCACCTCGAAAGCATCCCTATCACTCTGCCCTCCTCACTCTTCACTCTTTGCTCTCCACTCTTCTATCTGCCTTCGAGCATAATCTTTTACATCCGCAAGTGTTTACCTTGGCCTTCCCTTTCACATCTTATTTGTGCCTGACAATTTTGAATTGTGCATGACAATTGGCTTTTGCATTAGAGGACCAGCAAATCGGCTTGCCTGAGAGCGGATGCACTACTCTGAGAATATACAAACCCACCCTCATCCCTTCTCTCTCCTCTCTGCTTTAGGCATTCCTCATCGTAGATATGGCGCCCATGCAGGCTTTGCATTTCAGCGCATTTCTTAAACCGATTTCTATAAAGATAGCAATAATGCGCTGAAAAGATGCCTTTTTTAACTAGCTGCTGCATCTTGATAAGAGTGCTCTCAGATTTGTGTTGACCAAACACACGCAGGATGCTCACATACAGGTGTTGAGCAGCTCTACTGAGATGAGATCCTTAACTCCACAGATGCTGCGAACTGGCGAAAATGCATTAACTAAAAGATGCTGATAGGAAAGTGTGGGAAATGGCCCATCTAGATGGATAAAACTAGTTTCCTTTGTTTTTGGCAGAACTCCCAACAGCATTCGCTATAAGTAAATCACAGATAAGAGAATATAATATTAAATATATGCCACATATGCCTTAAAAAAGAAACATTCCCACATCAGCTTATTTTAATATGCAAAGTGTAAAAGGCTTGACCCGTTTATGGCCAACAGCCTAACGGCATATCCTTGTTTGCCAACTTTCTGTTTTGAGGCTCCCTTTCATCATCACCATCATCGTCCTCGTCATTTTTCACAGCCATAAACCAAAAACTGCAGCATATTGATTTTTGAGCCTATCCCAACACAGCGCAGCACAGCAAAGAAAAAAAGAATCATTTGCTCAGCCCAATTTAGAAATTTTCATAAGGGCAATGACAACAGGCCACGATAACGATGCAAATGATGATGATGATGAATGTTGAGAATGAGCGATAATTTCTGCATGAAAAGAAAGTCATCAAGCCAAGAGAGCCGAGAGAATGAATGTTACCTCAAGCGCAAATAAAACAGTTTAATTAAAATTATTATTGTAATTTAATGGAATGTAAGGAATTATTACTGTTATATGTCCACACATACACAAACAAACACACACATACACATACGCACCCAGCAGAGACAGGCAGAGAGTGGAAATACACACACACACACACACACACATGCGTATATAAAAATAAATTACATTTGTATGAAGATTGGCGCTGGCCTGCACATCATATATTTTCATTATCAAAACAGAGACAAAGTCGAAGTCTGGGACTCGCCTCGCCTCGACTGGGCTCTCGTTGCGGCCACGACTCGCTAAAGGATGCGAGGCTGCAAGGATGCGCAAGGAGGTGTGCCGCAAAAAGGGACCAGCACAGCAAAAAAAAAGGGACGCCAGCTGTTTGATGCGATTAGAAACCTTCTAAGCGACAGGCCATTCTCTCTCTTTCCTCTCTCTCTCCCTCTCTCTCTCTCTCTTTTAAGCAATCTCTGGCAGAGAACGCACTCAAGCGGAGCAAATTTCCTTTAAGGCTTGCGCTCCCGCTGCGAGAGAGAGAGAGAGAGAGAGAAAGAGAGTGACAGTGTGTGTGTGTGTGTGTGTGTTCTCGCTGTCGGAAAATTTCCCTTTCGGCTCGCTCGATGTTCGTTGCGTGTTTCGCTGCCCGTCTCTCTATTTAAATGAGAGTTGCGCACGTTGCGGCAGTCAGTCGACACTCAGCCAACGTGCGCGCCACACATACCGAAAAGGAGCCGCACGCACGTACGCATGCAACACACACAAACGTGAACCGTTACCAATAAAATACAACAAAAAAAAAATCAAAAATTCAGTGATATTAGAACGTTTTTTCGTGTGTCGCGTATGGGCAGCAATTCAAATTCACACAAGGTTCCTACACTCAACAAAACCAGTCGCGAGTTAAACACGAACGAGCAACAAATCGAATCCGAAGCGTAACACGAAAGTGCAAAGAATGTAAAGTAAACCAAGCTTGTTCAGTTTTGGCAACGCCAATTATAATTAACTGTACTGTGTGCAAAAGGCCGAGCGGAAACAGCCGAGAAAAAAAAAAAAAAATGTGCGCAGTCATCCTGTTGTTGGCCAACAGCAAGTGGAATTGATTCTTATTTCATTCTACCCATTATTTTTGGTTTCGTTCGTTTTAATAAAAATCCCTTACCCTCCCCCCCACCCCCACCAAAAAGAAGAGGATTCAACCATCCTCAGATAAATATAGAAATATGAAAATGCAGTTGAATCCAATGTGCCTCTTGCGCCTGCTGCTGTTGCAACTCTTGGTTGCACGAGGCAACTGCAGCGTTAGCAGCAGTCCGGATGCCACACATTCTTCCTCCTCCTCATCCTCTTCCTCGGAGTCCGTGTCCGTGTCGAGCAGCAAGCATCATCAGCAACAGCAGCAATCGCACTCGAATGCCATTATGGGCGAGGCTGGAGTTTCCCACACACAGCTGTTGCAGCCACAGACGCCGCCACGCACTCTGCGACCCATTTCTGGCGGAGATGCGGCCCTGTACGATGCGCCCGACGACTGCCATTTCATGCCCGCTGCGGGCCTGGAACAGCCGGAAATTGCGCTGACCTGCAATCTGCGAACGGTGAACAGCGAATTCGATACAACCAATTTTAGTGTGATTCCCGCCGAGCACACAATCGCCCTGCACATCTTGTGCAACGACGAGATTATGGCCAAGAGTCGCCTCGAGGCGCAATCCTTTGCCCATTTGGCCCGACTCCAACAGCTGACCATTCAATACTGCAAACTGGGCAAACTGGGACGTCAGGTGTTGGATGGCTTGGAGCAGCTGCGAAATCTCACCCTGCGCACCCACAATATCCTATGGCCAGCGCTCAACTTTGAGATCGAGGCGGATGCGTTTGCGGTTACCAGGCAGCTGGAGAGATTAGATTTGAGCTCGAACAACATTTGGTCGTTGCCCGATAATATATTCTGTGCGTTATCCGCGCTGTCTGCTCTGAATATGAGTGAGAACCGGCTGCAGGACGTCAACGAGTTGGGCTTCAGGGATCGCAGCAAGGAGTCACCCACCTCCACAGAGTCCAGCTCCAGTTCCAACTCTGGTTCCACTACGGAGGCGGGCAGGCGTTCGGTTAGCTCCTGCAGTCTGGATTTGGAGCTGCTCGACGTCAGTTTCAATCATTTTGTGCTGCTGCCCGCCAATGGATTTGGCACATTGCGTCGTCTGCGTGTGCTCCATGTGAACAACAATGAGATCTCAATGATTGCGGACCGGGCATTGAGTGGCCTAAAGAATCTGCAGGTGCTCAATCTCAGTTCCAATAAGATCGTTGCTTTGCCCTCTGAATTGTTTGCGGAGCAGTCGAAAACCATCCAGGAGGTCTATCTGCAGAACAACTCCATCAGTGTGCTGAGTCCGCAGCTCTTCTCCAATCTGGACCAGTTGCAGGCATTAGATCTGTCCTTCAATCAAATCACCTCCACGTGGACAGATCGCAATACATTTGTGGGTCTCATTCGACTTGTGCTGCTGAATCTCTCCCACAACAAGTTGACCAAACTGGAACCGGAAATCTTTCGCGATTTGTACACGCTACAGATTCTAAATTTGCGCCACAATCAACTGGAGAACATTGCTGCGGACACCTTTGCCCCGATGAATAACCTCCATACGCTGCTCCTCTCGCACAACAAGCTCAAGTATCTGGATGCATATGCTCTCAATGGACTCTATGTGCTCTCGCTGCTCTCGCTGGACAATAATGCGCTGATTGGTGTTCATCCCGAGGCGTTTAGGAACTGCAGCGCCCTGCAGGATCTCAATCTGAATGGAAATCAGCTGAAGACGGTGCCATTGGCACTGAGGAATATGCGCCTGTTGCGCACCGTGGATCTGGGGGAGAACATGATTGCTGTGCTCGAGGAGAATGCGTTCAAGGGATTGGGCAATTTGTATGGACTGCGTCTGATTGGCAACTATCTGGAAAATATAACGATGCACACGTTTCGAGATCTGCCCAGCCTGCAGATACTGAATCTAGCGAGGAATCGCATAGCTGTCGTCGAACCCGGCGCCTTCGAGATGACCTCCAGCATTCAGGCCATTCGTCTCGATGGCAACGATCTGGCGGAGATTAATGGACTCTTTAGTAATATGCCTTCGCTGCTCTGGCTGAATATCTCCGATAATCGGCTGGAGAGCTTCGATTATGGCCATGTACCGAGCACCCTACAATGGCTCGATCTGCACAAGAATCGCTTGGGTCTGCTGTCGAATCGCTTTGGCCTGGATGCCGAGCTGCGACTGCAAACGCTCGATGTTAGCTTCAATCAGCTGCAACGCATCTCAGCCGCCTCCATACCGAACTCCATTGAGCTGCTCTTCCTCAACGACAATCTGATCACAACTGTGGATCCGGACACATTCATGCACAAGCTGAACCTGACCCGAGTGGATCTTTATGCCAATCAAATAACTACCTTGGACATAAAGTCTTTGCGCATATTGCCTGTGCCGGAGCATCGGGCACTGCCCGAATTTTATATTGGGGGGAATCCCTTCACCTGCGACTGCAACATTGACTGGCTGCAGAAGATCAATCACATCACGTCGCGTCAGTATCCACGCATCATGGATCTGGAGACAATCTACTGCAAGCTGCTCAACAATCGAGAGCGAGCGTATATTCCACTGCTGGAGGCGGAGCCAAAGCACTTCCTGTGCACCTACAAGACGCACTGCTTCGCCGTCTGTCATTGCTGCGAATTCGATGCCTGCGACTGTGAGATGACCTGTCCCACCAATTGCACCTGCTTCCACGACCAGACCTGGTCGACTAACATTGTGGAGTGCTCCGGTGCCGGCTACTCGGAGATGCCACGTCGCGTCCCCATGGACACCACCGAGCTCTATATCGATGGTAATAATTTTGTGGAACTGGCAGGTCATTCATTTCTCGGCCGGAAGAATCTTGCTGTGCTCTATGCGAACAATTCGAATGTGGCACATATTTACAATACGACGTTTAGTGGATTGAAGCGTCTACTTGTGCTGCACCTGGAGGATAATCACATTGTCGCACTGGAGGGCAATGAGTTCCACAATCTGGAGAACCTGCGAGAGCTCTACCTGCAATCGAATCGCATCGCGAGCATTGCCAATGGCAGTTTCCAGGTGCTGCGAAAACTGGAAGTGCTCCGACTCGATGGGAATCGCCTGCTGCACTTTGAGGTGTGGCAGCTGGCCGCGAATCCCTATCTGGTCGAGATCAGTCTGGCGGACAATCAATGGAGCTGCGAGTGTGGCTATTTGTCCAGGTTTCGCAACTATCTGGCTCAGAGCTCGGAGAAGATTGTGGATGCGGCGCGTGTCAGTTGCATCTACAACAATGCGACGAGTGTGCTGCGCGAGAAGAACGGGACGAAGTGCACCCTGCGCGATGGCGTTGCCCACTATATGCACACCAATGAGATTGAGGGGTTGTTGCCACTGCTCCTGGTTGCCACTTGTGCCTTTGTCGGGTTTTTTGGGCTCATCTTTGGACTCTTCTGCTATCGCCATGAGTTGAAGATGTGGGCGCATTCCAGCAGCTGCCTGTTGACCACATTCTGTTATCGTTCGCCGCGATTCGTCGACCAGCTGGACAAGGAGCGACCGAATGATGCCTACTTTGCGTACAGTCTGCAAGACGAGCACTTTGTCAATCAGATCCTGGCCAATACCCTGGAGAGTGACATTGGCTATCGCCTGTGTCTGCATTATCGCGATGTCAACATCAATGCATATATTACGGATGCTCTGATTGAGGCTGCGGAGAGTGCTAAGCAGTTTGTCCTGGTGCTCTCCAAGAATTTCCTGTACAACGAGTGGACACGTTTCGAGTACAAGAGTGCGCTCCACGAGCTGGTGAAGCGGCGAAGACGTGTCGTCTTCATATTGTACGGTGACTTGCCACAACGGGATATCGATTTGGATATGCGTCACTATCTGCGGACGAGCACGTGTATAGAGTGGGATGACAAGAAGTTCTGGCAGAAGCTGCGACTCGCACTGCCTCTGCCCCATGGACGGGGCAACAATAACAAGCGTGTCACGGGCTGTCTGGCGGCACGCAGCTCCTCGGTGAATATGTATGCAACGGCACATGAGTTTCAGGCGGGCAGCGTTGCAGGCGTCCCAGTGCCCGTTGCAGCTGCTGCACGCATCGCTGACAAGCTGTATGCGGACTGTGGCAGCAGCAACAACTATGCAACGATCAATGAGTGCGGCAGCGGGGCGGGTGTGGCAAGGGGGGGCTACAAACCAATACCGACAACGGCAGCAGCTGCCGCAGCCGCCTGCAAATTTAACACAATGAATCAGCTGACCAAGAAACAGCGCGAACTGAGCGTCGCAGGCATGGCCAAGACCCTGGAGCACCAGCACCACCACAATCCACAGCAACAGCAGCAGCAGCAACAGCAACAGCAGCAACAGTTGCAGCTACAACAGCAACATCGACGCAGCCAGCACGAGTATGCGGTGCCAGCGTATTTGGCAGCTGGACAGGCGCCTGCCTACGACAGCGTTGACTATGCCAAGCAGCCGCTGCGAGGGGCAAGTGGCAACAATTGCGAATGCATTGGCACCGCCAAGCGGCTGGTGAAGGGGCAGGCTCCGGTGTTGGCTAGCTCGTTCAGCTCGAACTTTGTGGCGCCCGCGGTCAGTGCGGGTGCGTACAACTGCAAGAAACCGTGCAACTGCAACGCCGACGATGAGCTGCTCTGCGGCTGCGGGGGATTGGAGAGTGGCAGTGCAACACAGAGCAGCGGCACCATGAGCAGCAGCAGCAACAACAGTCGACTGCCGGAGTTGACGCACTACGAATCCAATCTGAGTCTGAATGAGCTGGATGATGGTGGCGCCACCAAGCCGTTGCACGATCTGTGGGCGTAACCATGCCACTAAACCAGTGAATTTATCGGCCAGGCAAACTAACCGCAAACACTTAAACTAAAATTTATATTAAATGCAAAGCGAAAATCGAAAATCGTATAATAAATAAGAAAAAAGAGAGGAGGAAGAGAAGAGAAGAAAGCATAGCATACATTTTGGGGCAGTGGCACAGACTGATACTTTTAGTTGTTTGAATTAATTGATTTACTTGTACATAAAAAAAATAATGAAAACCATAAAGATAAAACCTACGCAATTGATATTCTAACAAGAGGTTCGATAATTTATTACCTTGTATAAATATATAAATGAAAATTAATTAAACATAGGCATTTGTACATACAAGACTATATATTAAATTATTAAAGCATTAATTATAATACACATAAATTACCAATTGAAAAACGAAAAATAAACAAAAAATTAAATAAAACACACTTTGTTCAATAAACCAAAAGAACATTTTATTTGCTATGCAAAAAGTATGTCAACAAAACAGAGAACAAAATACAAGCAACTGAAAACATACGTTTTTTTACAGCACAACATTGAATAGATGAAATAAAGCTTAAGGTTAGAGACAAGGACAGAGACAGAGACAGAAAGAGAGAGAGAGAGAGAGAGAGAGAGAGCGCAACTAATATCCAAGTCAGCCAAGGGAACTAAACACACATTTAAAATACTCGCTGGGATCCGCTTTAAAAATTGGGTCTGCAAACTACAAACTACGAACCCAGAGACAGTTAGCCAGCCGGCCAGGCAAATTAATTAGCATGTAAGGAAATTGTATGATAAAAATCAAACAATTAAAACAATAAGCGAAAAGAACAAAAGAGAAAAAAAATCCAAAACAGCTGCGGAAAAAGAAAATAAATAAATAGCCAACAATGAAACCCATCAGAGCAACTGCGATGAAAAAAAAATAATAATGAAAATATTATTATTAATAGATGACACTCAACGAATGAAAAATAATTTTAAAGTAAATCAGAAACACACACACAACACACATATACATATACATATACATATACATACACCAACGTGCCACGGCATGATGCTGCCGTTGTAAACAATTAAGCCTACGAACCGCAAACATGATACAACATCGAACCGAACCGAACCGAACCAATGGAAAACGAGCAGTCAAACAAAAGAAAGAGAGAGAGAGTTTCAAACGGTTTAGGCGCTCATAACAGTAATGCTGTATTTTGAAATTTTAAAATTAATTTCCATTTTTAATAACAGCTTTAAATGTGGAAACTAGTTGCTAGCTGCAATATAAATACAAACAAGCAATATGACGTTTTGCAATTGATTAATGGAAAGCAATCACATTATTTAATTGAAGTTAACTAATTTATTTGCCTCTTTACTATATTAATAAAATAGTGTAATTTATTATGCCAACTCTTTTTTTTTAAACATATTTAAAATAATATTTACTTATTTCCGATAATTTTAATTGTTTTTATGCTGCTTTGGAAATTAATATTGCTTGTCAATTAAATGAAGAAACTGTCTGAATTCGAAAAAAGAAAACAACGAACGAGCTTTTTTATGCCGTGTTCATGTCTCGCACAAAGCATTTAATGAAATTATTTAATGGCATACCATTAAAAAACAAATTAAACAACAAAATATATAGCAGTTTATTGTTGATTGACTGTTGGCGGCGTGGGCGTGGCACATACACAAAGTCCATGCGTACATATAAAAATGAATGGGGAAAAAAACCAACTGCAAATAACAAACACAGACCTTAACACACGCACACAAACATGAATAAATAATATGTTGTACATATATAAATACATAAATACACTTCTTAATATATGAATAGTATATATATATACATACATATATGCATTGTATTTACAATTGCCAATAAATTAAATGCGCGAAGATAAAAATACACGTTTCAAAACAGTCAGAGAAGAATTTAAATGCAAGCAAAGCTATACAAAAACAAAACACATTTGAGATATTAAATACGAACAAATATTTACTAGCATTTTAATTACTAAACATAACAGTAAAAGAAGAGAACAAAGAAAATGAGCCATTGTAAAATTAAACAAAACATGCAAGTTAATTTTTTTTTTTTGCTTTAAGTTGTGGTAATAAGATAAGTGCAGCAGCAGCTGCATTTGCTGCTGCAAAAAGTTATTCGCAATTTTAAACTTAATTAAATCAAAGTAAAACACTTTCAGAACACAAACAAGAACTTTCACTCGTACATAACAAATTTTACATTCTTGCAAAGCTACCCAATTTTTAACTCCATTAACAAAACCAACAAGAAGCAGCTTACTTCGGGCTATCGAAGATTGAATACCCTTACAGATATACCCATAACCAGAAAATAGCTCCTATGGCGGCTGATTACAGGATCTAGTGATATAGTATTAAAAACGAATACCACTTTCGTCCGAATGTTTAGAATACTGCATATTGTGTACCCAATTTATCATCGGTTCAAAATTAAACAACATTTCAAGGGTATTCAAATATTTCAAACATTAATACATAGTTACATTTACATTTGCATTTTTAATTGTACATTTTAACGTATTTTTACCTATGCATCTAGTCATTCATTTATTAGTTTCCTCTTTTGGCAAAAGTTTGCAACAAATAATAAAGAAAATACTGATAATTCTGATAAAATACTTAAGTAGTATAAGATTTTGTGTTCCTACAAATCCACTTTTGCAATTATTACTTTAATATGGTACCAAATTATATAAAGACAAGCAAAATGGAAAACGTAAATTAAGCTAAAGTTTTTGTTAATTTTATGTAAACATGGCCCATTATTTAGTTTGTAAGTGAAAACTTATTTGAAATAATCGCAGAGCAGTTGCAAATTATGCGACACAAATACAAGCAGTAAATAAACGAAAGAGAAACAGATATAAAAATGAAAACCAAATGGAAAAGACATCAAGCAACAATAATAAACAAATTTATTTCAAAAATTGAAGACAGCGCATGTGTTTTAATTATTTTTTATTTCGAAGGTAACCAACGTTAGGCCTTGTAAAAGTTCGATTCATTTCAGCTTGTCAAATGGAAATTGTTGCTTGTGGATATTCCATACTCTTCGAATTGCTTTTCAAAGGTAAACATAAAAACATATTTTTCAATATGAGCTATGTTGTTAAGCCGCAAAAGAGTAAAACATTCCGAGAACCCACAGTCCCTGGCATTCAATTTACAAACAAATTAATTTACACAGAATTCAGGTGAATTTTTTATTTTAAATTGTTATCTTTTTCACCATAAAATCAATTGAAGTGAAGTTTGGAAAAGCAGAAATTTGTATATTTGACTTTATTCGCAATGCACTAAAACCATTGTCAAGTTTTTAAATTCTTTGTAGAACTGATTTAATATTATAGGTATTTAGTATCTGCTTGAGCGGCAACTTATTATGCACCAATTTTAGTTGGTTAATTTATATACATGTATATGTATGTACATCTTAGCAATTTTAATCTAAAATCAAGAATGCTTTTCGCTCTATAGAATTATGCATATCTTTGAAATCAAGTTATTCTCTTTGTGCGCTTATTTTGCATACAGTCTCTTCACATTTTCCCATCAATTTGCATATGGCAATTGTATGTTTTTTCATGGCCAACAACAAAATATTCGCTCAATCTGAAAGTGCGTGCATATAATCAACTAGCCGTATATATTCGAGTATATATATATATAGATATATATATATATTCGTATTTGTAACTGTTGGCAATTCGGCATGAAAACACACACACGCACACACTCAAATTCACATTAATGAACTCTGCCACTTAACACAACCACAAGCAATTCATATTCATATGAAAAATTCCATATAAAAGCATGTTCAGCTGTCCATATCAGCTACTCCAACCACTGACTGACAGTCAGCCCTCTGGGTAGGCGTTTGTGCTGGTGTTCAGGCTGTCCACTTGCTCTACTTGTATGCCAGCTGACCATGGAGGTGTTGACTGCTAGAGCCTGTCGAGTGGATGCGGCGGCTTGGCACGCACTTTACCACATGATGCGGCTGCAACGGGGTAAGAGTTGATGATGTGTATGTAGGTGTAGGTGTAGGTGTAGGTGTGTGAGTGCGTGAGGTGATCATTGTGAAGGCATTATCCGACAGAGGATAACATGAACTATGCATGCAGCTCAGAGACGGATTAAGCTCAATACAAAATTTAATTTTGTTTAATTGCTTTTCGCAAAAGTCCATTTAAATTATAACGCGAGTAAAATCATTGAAAGGAACATCATCAAAGAGGATTCAAATTTTTGGTTGAATGGCATCAGTGGGCGCGGAGCAATTGGAGAAGGAGAAAGCAATGGCTCTGGCATTCATTGATGCATATTTATGGGGCATACGCAGACAGTTGTCGAATGACTGCATTCCATTAATTTTGTAAATGTATGTTGCAATTAGATTGCATTTGCTGCATAAACAAAATAGAAGAGGGAAGGTGGAAATGCGGGCTGGTAATTTATGTAACATAGCAATAAATTTGTTGTGCATATTATTTTTGTTGTTGTCGTACTTTATTAACGAAATGCAATTAGCGAAATTTGTCAGTTAATGGCATCGAGCAGCTGATAAATAAGCCTCTTAATTTAATGCATTTTAGCAATAAATAATTTGGCATAACCAAATAACCGAAAAATGCATAATTAATGCATTTGTGTTACGAACTCATTAATAAATGGCTTAAATTAACAGCATGTATATTTAGAATACAATCAATTGCAGTCAGCAGTTTAGAAAACTAGGTCTCTGAGAGCCCTTGAGCAGCAGCAACAAAAAAACAGCAATAACAAGAGCAACCGCAGCTAAATGAAGAACAGGCCAAACAAAACAAACAGGCAACAATTAAAGCCAGCAAAAAAAAAACCCGTTTTAGCCGTAATTACAATTGCTGCTCAAAATTGCAGTCAAGTTGTTCAATTACCGAAAATGAATTGTTCAATTGTTATATTTTTTATGTACAACAGCCTTGACAATAGTTGAAAAGTGGGGAAGAAAGCCAAAGAGAGAAATACAGCAAAAAAATCAAGAATTGGCTTACAATACTGGTACATACAAAGAGCTGACTTACAATGGGCTCTTACTCAAAGATATTATTGAGAGTGAAGTAAATTCAAGTCATTCGACTTAGGGTAATAAAAAGTGAACTAATATTTTTATTGTGTTATCATTTCATTAAGTCAATTTCAATTAATTTTATTTCCCCTTTTTTGGTTTTTCTCGATTTAAATTTAAGATTAAAGTTGTTAGATTAACTTATTTAAAGCTCATCTTTAGTGAATTATCAACTTTCATTTCATAAACTATAGTTTGTCAATATTTTTTTTTTATGTATGAAGGCTGATATTTTAGACTGTTAAAATATCATCTATATCAACAAAAACAGATTATTACTATTCTCATAATTTTATCATAGATACACATTTGGGAGTCCTTTATAATTCCTTATACGTTTCACCATCTTCTGGAAAAACAAGTTACATAATAAAATTGACAGATGTACAATTTATTAATCTAATACCCTTGCGATATGGCCAAATTAATGCTGTCAAACAGCTCTGTCAAATATTAAACACTGTGCAAAATTAATTAATCACTCAGCTCAACTGACTCTTTTCAATCACACTATTCAATCAATTAAGTCAGCCTCAACAAATCGATTCCAGGTAAAACAGGTATTGGTGACAACATATCCTATCTGTGACTCTTTTTCATTTTGTTTGTTTCGGCAATTTGTTATTTGGTTTATGATATTTTTTTTTTCTGTCCTGTTTCGTTGTGAACTCATTTGATAAAGTGAAATGCTATGAGGCGCTAACTGATGGGGTCAACATTTTATACGGAGACTGGGCGACTCAGTTTATGAGCCTTGTTTATGTCGTGTGCACATTTTAGTTTTGGCTCACAATTAAGTCACAGTAGCTAATTATGGGCTGGTGCTTATGTTTTATGCTTACGTTTGCTTAATTGCAAATTATAAGGTCATAATGTAGGGTAGACAAACAAAGAGCAGGCAAAACCGTGCAGCACATTTTAATACTCCCTGGCCACACATCAGCCACGCCCATTGTACAACTACACGTCCTTACTTCTCGTGGTTGCTTGTTCTCAATAAAAATCTCATTCGCTGACGCATAACTTTTAGTTTTAATTAGTTGTATTATCTCCCTTGTTGGCTGCTAATTGCTTTATTGCTTGCTCGGCATCCACCGATAATTCTCTGTTTTGGGCATGTCCTTGTCTTCCATCGTCGCTCCATTTGAAATCTTTTTGTCGCAACTTTATCAGCATGTCCCCGTTGACATTTATTGATTTTTGGTCGTCCCAACGCTGCTGCTGCTCTGCTTGAAAAATGAAAACAAAATTCTGCCAACCAACAATAAGAAGAGCACCGACAGTCGGCAGTCAGCTGGGCAATTCATAAACCCCAACAACAATATGAACGACCACAGCCACAACAACAACATTATGCTGACCTACATATGCTCGCTGCTTGACTCTGACTCTGACTCGGATCTCGGGCGCCTTTCCGATAGCGTCACTGTCGTAACTCTGCCTCATGCCATGAAAACAGCAAGCAATCCAAGGATTAGCTCATTACAACGAAGCTGTAATACGCTTGAAACTGGAATGCTTGAAGGAAACATTTGGCTAAGCTTATACAGAAGCTTGAATGCACTTGAAACTATAGTGCTTTGAAGAAGCATTTGTCTGAGCAGAAGTGATATAGAAGTTTGGAAAGTATATTAAACACTGAATGAAAGTAATTTGATTAAATATGTTAATCAATATGAAATTTAATCATTTCACATTATCTGAGTAAAATTATATAATGAAATATTTAAACTACTTATTGAAATATTTAAAATGTTTAAAGAAATAGAAATTGAAAACTAAATTTTAAATAAAAGTCACAAATAAAATGATATAAAATTCAAAGCAAATAATTTAAAATTTTAAATAAAAATATTTAATATAGGATTTAACAATGCTGCGGGGAATTAAAATAACAAATTTATTTATTTTATTTTATTCAATTAATGGGGACAAAGAACACTCAAAAGCGACCGATTCAATTTCTATTTAAAATGAAAAAAAATTATAAAAATAATGGATATATTTAAAGGATATAATAAAATTAATTACAGTGATTGGAGTAATCCAGAGCAAACCCATCAGCCGAAAGAATTCGATAAACGTTAATAGCTTTGTAATAAAGAAAGTGCTCTTTTAAGAATGAGATTAGATAAGTTTATCATAGGTAAGCATGCAGAGCACATGAAATTAAAATAACTTCGTACCGGGATATGAACAAAAAATTCTTAATACGTTTTAATTACTCCTGAAAATTACAATAAAAAGGGATTTTCTTTTCTTTTGTGAAATCATTCTACAAACTGTTAGCAAGAATATATAAATACATTTACTCATATCATTTTTTATTAACATACTATAATATGTATGGGGCACTGATGCAAAACGAATATTTATCTTTCAAGTAAAAACAAAGAAGATTGCAATCGCAAAGGATTCCAGCATTTAGGCAGAACAATTCATACGTAAAAAATGTCAGCTTGATATACCCAAGATGTGTCCAAGATTAATATGCTTTATGGCAAGGGTATGCGATAAGGAAGCCACAGTGGCAATGTTTTTGGTTGTTGTCGTCTTGGCCCCGCCATCTCGTATTTTATTTTATCGCCAATTTTGGCGCATTGTCGCTGGGACACGGGGGGCCAGTGCAGGCAGGCAGCCAGGCGCCTCCCAAACACCCCCTTGAGCGTAGCTTACCCCTGTAACCCCATAACGTTATTTTAGCTACTATCGACAAAAGATTTGCAGGGAACTTGGTGCGTTGCATGTCGCTTTTAGTTTTTAGTTGTGTCTCAGGCATTCGTTGGGGTTCGTTTCGTTTGGTTTCAGCTTGTTTGTTTGTTTGTTTGTTTGTTTTGCTACGCTTTGCGTATGAGTGCGCTGTCGTCTTTGGCACAAGTTGTGTCCTGCCACGCCCACACTCGCACACACAATACGCACACACATACACACACAAACACACACCCACACGCTCTTATGAGGACCGAAAGTCAGCGTACTCTCATTTCATTCACAAGCAATTTATTCGTCCATTAGAGCGACAACGATGTCGGCGAGGCGAACGTTCGTCCTGCCCTTCTAGGATTACAGCTGCTGAGTTAAGTGCGTCTGTGTGAGTGCCACAGTCTCCATACATGTGTGTATGTGTGTGCGTGTGTTAGTTTGTTTTGCTTTTATTTATTCTCTGTTTTTGCTGGCCGTTGTCTCGTGTCCTCTTTGTTACGCTTAAGTGCGCGTGTCTATACGAGTGTGTGCGTGTGTGTGTGTGTGTGTGTAAGCATTTCCCCTCCGTGTGTCGCTGTGTAGTGTCTAAATAAGTTGAGAGTCAACTTACAAAGTAAACCAAAGATTCTTAATTGGAATTTTACAAATTCGTTGGCTCCTACTCCATACATGCACACATCCACACACATATGCGTAGCTGCCTGCTTGTGTGTGTGTGTGTGTGTGTGTGTGTGTGTGTGTATGAGTGTGTCCTGCTCAAATAACTTATTGCCAGCATAGTTGCATATATGAAAAATGAAGGCATGAACAAAAAAATAAAAATAAAAACAAAATCAAATAAAAAACAACAACGCACTGAAAGTAAAACTTAAATAAGTATGTAACTTATAGGGTAGGTTTGCCCTTCCAACAAGGGTTGTATGTGTGTTTTCGTATGTGTTTGTATGGGAGAAAGGAGTGTGGGGTCGGTTTGTGTTCGGTTTGTATTGCCCCGCAGCGATAAGTGAAAAATTCGATGTCTTTTGAGCAAGGATTACAAATTTGCAGCATCTTGAGTTCTTGTCTAATTCGAAGGGTTTGCTAGCTAGAAGCAAGGAGGGGTCAAGGGGTGCTGGAGGTTTATTTCTTGGCTTATCTTATGTAAAAAACATGTGTGCGTGTGTATGCTTGTGTGTGTCGCCCATAGGATTGACTTGGATTTACACCCAAGCTTCAACGTGACAGCTGAGCGAACCCCTTGAAGGTTTGGCATGCTTTAGATTGATCAAAGAGCTTCGCAGCATAAGCTGCCAAAAAAAAAAATAAAGTTGCAAGGGAATTGGAATCGGGTTACAATGAATGACAAAGATGTTCGAGTAATATGAATAGGGTAGGTCAGAGTCACTAATCTGATTATAATTATACTCGAGTTGGGCTTAAGATTGACTATAAAAACTCCTGATGCACTTGGTGCTGGTTGCCACAACAAATCAATTAAGGTCGGCTCTACTACATACTATATATTGTATTATAATTACTTATTGTGTGTGCTAAAATTATTTTATCACACTGAGAAAAATTTCGAGATGAACATGTACAGACGAACTACTTCAGATTTTGATCCTTGAACTTTTATTTTAGTTATAAAATTGAATCGAATCAAAAATCGAATATAGACTATAAGATTCAGATCCTCTGCGCGACAAAAAAAACTTTTCCCCATTTTCTATGTTGTCTGAGTGTATTTATTGATTTCTATATCATATTCCATAAATTTGCCGCATCTAATTCCTTCACTTTAAATTCCTCTTAGCCCCTTGACTTATCTTAAGCGGAGTAATAAGTTGTGTAGCTGCTGCTTATTAGATAAAATACTACTTTTAACTAAGCTCGGCTAAGAACTTAAAGGAACATCTTAACAAAAGTCTGTGGTATTTTGATCATTTAAGGGGGGCTATGGAAGGCAACAGAGCGGCAAAGATGCCACAATGCGACAAATGGACAATGAGAAAAATCCCTTCCAAAGCAGTTACTAACTTACTGTGGCCTAATGTTATTGTTAACGGCTTAATGGAGCATTCCATCATGGGGATAGATGTAACTTCAACTCCTCAGCCAGCGACAAAACAGCAATAATAAAGATTATACACGGGCAATAATTACTAGATATTGCTGTTGTTGTTGTTGTCGTTCCTGTTGTTGCTGTTTTGTTGTTTAATACAGAACAGCTGGCAGGGTCGCAATCGCTCGTCGTCCTGGCTGCTTGTACTTGTCCTTGCCGCCAGCATCGTCTTTCAGCAGCTCCTTTTTATGGTCGAGGTTTCGCGGTTCGTTTGCGTTGCTCACTCGCTGGGTGTATGTGTGTGTGTGTGTTTGTGTGTGTCTGTTTGTGTGTGTGTGTTCAGGAGCATCGTAATATGCACCTAATCCTTTTTACAAAATCATAATCACACAGCCAGCGCACGAGCGTAATCACAGCAACGCAGCAGTTGAAGCGGTCGCAGCATCAGGATAAGCTCCAAGGACTTTTGTGCTATAAGTCTCCCTGTCTCTCCCTCACCCTTCCTCTCTCTCTCTCTCATTCTCTCTTGCCCCAACTGCTCTACTAGCATTCGCTTAGTTTGCTACTTTCAGTTTTAATGCCTTTAATACCAGTTTTCATAACTCGTGCGCTCACTGGGGCGCACAAGCCCAGCAATTAACGCCAACAACGATGTCGTCCTCTCCACGAGAGGGCGAATAGTCGAACACCATTTTTGTCCAGGGTTCGCAAACATCGATAGTCATATAGGGCATAGCCTTGAAAGCCGAACACCCCAGACCAGATCAGACCAGACCAGACCGCAGCACACCACACCAGACCATCAATTAATCAAGGGCCCGACAACAACTCAACCTCAGCCACGACTTTCAATCGCCCAACTCTTTTCTTTATTTTCATTTTTATTCTTTGGTTTTCGACAGGCGTAGGGAAATCCAATCCAAATAGGGGTTTTCCCTTCACTCGCCTAATCAAGCACGCAATAGCGAAAAATTATAAATTGATATAAATTTTTAAAAAATGAATTGCGCTCCCGTTTCTCGCCCTTTTTATTCGTCTCTTTCCTCAGTGTTTGCGACATTTGACAATAAATATTTTGTTTGTTTTTTTTTTTGTCCCCTTTCAATTATATACAGCTGCGACGGGGCGGGTCACAGGGCGTGCAATGATGATGGATGACTCTGTGTTCAGTTTTTCATTTGCTTGGACTGCTTTTGATAAAAAGCCGTGCACAACAGATTGGCCCCGGATTTATGTGCGTTTTGATCTTGGGGTTGATCTGGGGTGCTTCACTTTGTTTTGTTTGCATACCAGTTTGAAATTTTACAATCTACAACTAAGAATTAAATAAAAATTAATTAAAAATTAATTAAATGAAATCGCAGCGGTTGCAGCAACTATGTGGCATGAGGGCCAAAATGAATCAAACGAATTATGAGAGACAGTCGCGCTGCATTCTTGATTTGTTCATGAGGGTGTGCACAGATTGCTAATGACTTGAGTATGGGCTGCCAAAAGGGGGCGTCTTTAATGATTTGGAAGTAATGTCAAGGATCATTGATTGATCTATAGTATGACAGCGCGATTGTGTAGACTCTGATGCGAAGATGATTTGTGTGGATTTTTTTTGGGTGGAGACAAAATGACCAAGGAAAGCAAATTGAATATTAGAAAATACCAATTTGAAAATATCAGTTTAATAAACATAAAAATATGTGGGTTAGCACTCGTACTTTCAAGCGTATTTATCTCAAACGGTCCTGCGTTTAATGAATAATAAGCTGTGGCCTTTCATTAACTTTGCCAGTGCTACTTCCCTCATTCCCTGTTTGAATTTGTTTTCCTCTCTTCTAGACTTGGACGATTTAGTCTGTTTACATAATTTAGCATACAAATTCGCTAGCATCTTGCATAAATATTTCAATATACTTGGATAATGAATACGAATCGATGTCTATGTGTGCCAGCACTCCAAGGCCTTTAACTGGGACTGGACTAGGCAATATCTCATGTACATTTGCCTCGAAATTTATTCACATGCAGTCGCCTTCGCTAGGCTCTCTTTTTGTTGTTGTTTTTGTATTGTATTTTTGGTTTTGTTTTTGCAGTTGCGGCAGTCGTTTTGTCCACATTGCGGGGCGGCAAAAATTGTTATTGGATTTAGCGTGTCGCATGGCGGCGTTTACAGTTAGTTTTTGAACTCTGTTTGTTGCTGCCGATTGTCGGTCGTCTAGCTGCTCTTATTGTTTTTGTTGCAGTTGTTGTCGCTGTTATTGTTGTTGTTGGCTTTGTGCCAATAGCTTTTTCAATTATACTAATGACATTCAAAAAGAATTTGTAGATGTGCCAAACGAAATGTCTGCATACGAATAGCGTACGCCATTTTGTATCATCATCACACATGTGAGCGGTTTCTGTTCTTTTGGACTCCATCCACGAACATGTAACTCCTTGCTGCTCAAATACCCTGTACTTTTTGCAAGCAAAGGTTGTGCTCAAACTAGCCACTACACATATCCTTGTATTTTTGTGTTTTAACTCTGCAATTGATTGACTCGGGATTAGATTTGTTTATTTATGTGGAAATACAACGATAAGCAGATTATAATATCTCATTAAGGATATAACATCAAAATTGAAAAGGTAAACAAAGATGTTAAAACGCTCCAATTTTCTTTAATGTCAAATGTATTCCTGAGTATCTTATGTAAAGAGCATTCTGCTGTAGAATCTTCCAGCTGTATACATTTTTATTTGACTTTGGTTGTTTTTGTTTTTGGCGTCGCTGGCGGCAAATAAAAACAATTTGCGCCAAATTAAACTTATGAGGCATAAAGATATTTTTGGCTGCTGCCGCTGTTGGCCGTTAATGCCGCACAACAAAAACAAGACTCACAACAGCGCGGCCAGAAAAGGGCCGTAGAAAAAGCTTTGACAATCCAGAGACGAGCAACAGCAGCCCAGGAGCCATGTGGAGAATAGCAACACAAAAAAGCATTAAAGTATATACATATGTATGTATGTATGCACATGTATCTATGTAGCTATGCAGGGATGTATCTATAAGTCTTTATATGTGTAAAAATAATGCCAAAACAACAGCAACTGTGGCAAGTGATAAATCTAAGAAAGACTTTTTCTATACTCAAACACACACACAGGCAAAGGCATTGCTTAAGACAAGCCGTCACATAGAACGTGACAATAACAACAACAGCACCAGAGAAAAAAGGAAAATAAAGCTATTGCCAAAACACCAAAGTCAACGCTGAGAAAGGATATTAAAGATTAAATGATATAAGCGAAAAGTTAGAGTTACCCCCAGCTCCAGTCCTATCTCTGCCCACACCCCTACCCCTAACTCAGCCCATGCACATCACATGTGAAATCTGAGCTAAGGGTTGGCGATTTGGCTGGTGTAGATAAAAACATGATGCGTTGTGTGTGACATTGAAGAGGATAACATTGCCGCCAAGGACGAGAACACGAGCAGCTTTCAACTGTGACCTACAGTCTACGCTTTGTGTCTAATTAACCGCGTGCGTGGCGCATCATAAATCGTTCCTGCACATGCCCATTAAAATATGTGTGTCTAACAAAAAATAAAGTTCTAAAAACTCTGAGAAACGCGTTCCCATATTCAGCACGATATCGCTCAAGCAAAGTTCACTAAAATTGAAAAGCAAACAATTTGAACAAAAGTCATTTATAAGAATAAATGGAAAAAATTAAATATTTTTTGCATTTTTACTTTCATTTACATATATATTTCAGAAACATCAATATCAAACAATTGACAATGTATCTTATCTTGATCAATCTCAAGTTTACTTAGTTATTTAAGCTTAATCTTATTGATATTTAACACACTTGTCATTAGATATTGACTATAACGATTTGAAAATTAAAATAAAATATTAAAATAATTGATTATAATTATGATAAGTAAGCGCACAATAAAATTATGTTTCGGGTTTTAAGAACATCACTACTATGAAGGACTTGCAAATATAAAAGTTGCCAGCAACTGGTTTGAGTTGGGCATATTTAAGGTTCATATTTAAATATCAGCATATCATATTGCTGACAGTTTCGCATAACCTTGGCCACATTAATTATTGGGCGATACATGAAATATTTGTGGCAACTTTAATCATTGTGACCCTAGTAAATTTCAGCAGCAACGCACAGCACACCAAGGCACACCAGAACAGAGCATATCATTGTAAACTGAAACCTTCGGACCACATGCAGGCACTTGTAATTATAATTTCCACTTATTATTTCTCTGACTTTTTTGTTTAATGTTAATATAAAGCAGTAAAGCTGTTTTCGACATTTTTGCGACAATTAAATTACTTTTCTCGGCCAGACATTTTTGGGTTGGTTGGCATGTGTGTGTGTGTATTTCGTTGCTGTGTCATGTTGTGTGTATATTTATAATTTCATAATTTTCCATAGTTTCGAAATGGGGGAGTTTGTGCGCCACAGATGTCCTGCTGTGTGTACTATGTGGCTTTATGCCATACAAATTACGTTGAGGTCGTTGGATTTCACTGAGTGCCCTCAGTGGGTGCAACTGTGCGTACATGGCGTAAGTAAAAGGTGACAAAAGTAAAATTAATTAAAACACATCGACTTTAGACCTTAATATGAGCCAAAAGTTAGAGCACATTACAAGTTGACGACAATATTGCAACAACACTTTTGGAGCGAGCAGACATTTTGCAGAATAGAAGTCAGGGAAATGAATTTACAAGCCTCGATTATACACTCTAATATAAAGCAAATATATGACACATTCTAAATGAACAATATTGAAACAGTTCTTTGCAAAAGAACTATTGAAATTTGTAAAAGAATCTGATGTTAATTGTAATAGAGATTCAATTAGGTAGAACATCGTCAAATATCAACTGAATTTTTCAAAGAAACACCCTAAAGAAGCGTATTTACAAATTCTTCCAGTTCATTAAGTATTTAAAAGTAATATTTTTCATCTTCGTCTACTTTATTAGTGATTTGATACCACTAGTTGTACTTAATATATGATATTCACAATGATTACTCTTAATTTTAAGAACGAATATTTAAATATGGGGCTAAGTTTTATTGCTTCTTAAATAATTATTTATTTTGATGCTGAAATTTTAATTAATGATATACAATAATATTATTTAACTATAAAATGTACTCTTATCTCATGAAATATTATTTGATTCATAAAATACCTTTAATTACTTCATGCAATCTTTATTGAAAAAATGAATATATATATTATATGTGCACATATTTCAACTTACGTAGCTAAATTCTAGGAAAAAGTATTACATGTATGTCCATGGCTATCTTGATTTCACATGCATGTATAATAGCTTCGTCTAATGAAGATTGCTTTCAGCTTTGATTATGTTTTTGCTTTGGTATGCCTCAATTGTGGGTCGACTTTGGCAAGGGTGCACTACAATCTGGCGTGTAGGCATTCGGTTAAAGTACGTCAAACATAATTGCAAGTTGTTGATCGCTGAAAGCATTTTGCGAGTGTTTCCGCCACCCGTTTCGACATCTCGCACCGAGCCCTTTTTGCCGGCAGCAACCCAAGTTGCACACCACACGCTGAGTGGCGAAAACTCGACAATATGTTGATCCCCGGGCAATCGGCGAATGTGAGTGGAAAACAGGAGGCGTTACGCCATCAAGTAACCCTGTGCACAAAAAAAAAAAAAAAAATCACAAACGGAAAAAAGAAACTAAGTGTTTTTCTGATTTGGGCAAAAACACCCCATTGATATTTCATTAACGCTTGAGCACGACCACGCCCCTTTTTCGCGTACTGTCAATTACAGTTGCCAGGGGCACCCAGACCTAATTGCCAAAGCGTGGAGAAACAGAGAGAAGAGGAATAAAATAATGAAAATTATTAATCAATGTAGATGCGAAATTTCGATAGTCCAGATGCCAAATGTCGGAGTCAAGTCTCCGTTGATTTGTACAATGAGGCAATGCATTCCCTGTCTCTCCAGCTGTCTATTTGATCAGTATCGGTTTCTGGTAAGGCCCGCCAGATCTTGGGCGCACAAATCTCTTAAGTTTAGCGGAAGCTATGACAAGTCAAGTCATTATCCTGCCAACTCGCCCCCGTCATCATCGCTCTCCCTCGCTTCTCTGTGTATTAACCTTACTGCATGGGTGGCCATTCCTTCATTCTGTTCCATCCTGTTCTGTCCTGTTCTGTTCTGTTCCGTTCTGTTCTGCCCTGCTCTGCATGTGCTGGCGTGTTGACGCAGTAATTACCAGATGATGGATTGTTGCCTAGCGTTTAAATTTAATTTCTCTGACATTTGGCGCGTTGTAGGTTTACCAAATGGATTCGAGAAATGCGTGCACGCATTTTGTTCCTGCCACGCCGCTGCCTGTGCCAAAGAACTGTGAAATTATCTACAATATCTACGAGAGTGCATGTTTGCGTGTATGTGTGTGAGTGTGTGTGTGTGTGTGTGTGTGCGTGGGCCAGGAAGCGGAAGTTAAGTAATGTGTCAGTCAGTCAGCCAACCAGCTGAGTTGCCCACATCCATCCATACATATTCCGGGAATGGGCCCACTTCCCACGCAGGCAAGTAAATTGGGTGCGGGTGATGGTCTTTGTACATGGTTAATGACATTGTCGTAAAGCATCCGAGTGCAACATTTGTTACTTTAATGCACAGGCATTTTCATAATTGCCATCGCGAATTTAAGATGCCAACACTCATGTGTATACATATTTAATACAGATTGAAGGCAAGAGATTAAAGAAATCAGCAAAAGTGTGTGGTTTGACAAGTAAATAAGAATAAGTAAGTTATAGTAGATATAAAGAAATAGAATATATAATAAAATAAAAATTGATCTTTTCCATTTTAAGCATAAATCGTTGTATTCTGACTATCTTAAGAGAAAGATTATATATTTATAATATATATATAATATATTTATAAGACTAGTTGGCTAAAGTCTCACTGAATTCTAACTTCATAATGTATAACATTTTTTACATTGTTAGTTAACGTTTCAGTAAAAGAATTTAATATTGTTTCGCGTCTACCCTCCAGGAAACATTCATTATCTGTACCATCTGATTCCTGTTTGAGTTACAACTAAAAACTCCATGATAAGCCTGCTTGCTTCAAGTGCAAACCACAAGCCAGCGATGCATATCGAAATAGGAAAATAAGAATTTAATGTTTTTTTATTTCGTTTGAAAAGCGGTGCACGCACTGCTTTTAATAGTTGTTGAGACCGCCCGCATTGCGCCATAAATTGAGTATAGTCGTATAGCCGGGTCCTTAAAGACCACACCTTTTAGTGGCATTATAAAATAGCTCACGCAACAATCAATTGAATTAAATACACATACATATATGAGAGCTGCAATTTAAGATTTCACACAAAACACCAACTGACGAGGGCGGCTCAACTCCATATATCTGTAACACCTTTCACCTAATCGAATGTGAAAACAATGCGCAAAACCACAAAAAGGTTGCCTCACACAATAAATTATGCACGGCAGCGTGAGGATCTTTCAACAGGCGGCCCGAAAACTCTCTAGCGTAACAAATTAAATGAAAATACACTGCGAGAATTAACTGAAAATTGTAGGCAACTAAATAATCATTCACTTTAACATGCAATAAATACAGAGTTCACTATTTCTATCATTAAGAGTAATATTTTTATAATTTCGCATTTGTAGCTGGGCATCTTAACTGATTCATACTAACAGTTTTTTTTCTTGGTTTGATTGGTTTTTTTTCTGAATTTTTTTTGTTTTTTAATTTAAATTAATAATTCATAAACATAATCCATTTGCATTTTGGATTTATTTTATCTGATTTTAATTTAATTTTTACTATATAAAGTAGTTGATATTAAATAAATAAATTAACTCGATGTTTTCTCTGTGTACCTCGGAGTTATCTAAGCGAGATGCAGATAACAAAAGTGAGAGAGAGTAAGAATGGTCGCGTTTTCGATTTCGTTTGTGGCACATTTGCCACATTGCCACATTTTCCGCATTCTACCTGCGATGTCAAGACCCAGCTCAACGTCAACTGCTGCCCCATCGAGGCTCGTCATTGTCTCGTAACTGCCGCTGAGTGCGTCGGCGACGACGTCGGCGTCAGCATTGGCATTGGCATCGGCGTTGGTTTTGGCGCTGGCGTTGGACATTGATGGTGGTCCTCTTACTGTCACTGCTGGGCATTTGTAATTTGTAATGTCCAACACGTCAGCATCAAAGGGAAGGTGGTGGCCAGGGGCAGCAAAGGTAGCAAGCGACACGGCGCTGCAGGTGCACGCATCACACACTTTGTGGCCAACTTCGTCACAGGAAACTGGCAACGCTGTTGAATTTGTAATAAGGCGCGGGAGCGTTGGGCGAAGGGGGAAGGAATCGGTGTTAGTGTCGGACATTGCCCAAAGAACGACAGGGTCTCATTATGTAATAAAAAGGCGTAGCATCGAGTCGAGGACAGGAACTGGAGTCTAAGACTGGTTCGGGGCATGTGTGAGCACGCATTTACAAGCTTTTTATTAAATTAAAGTATGTGTGCAATAAGGCGCCTCTGAACTTGGGACACGCAAACAACAACAAGCCCCACATCCGACCTCCCCCAGCCTTGTCGAAAGGCGTTCAAGGAAACGGCATACAAAAATGTCATAGTAATTATGACGTTGGGTTTATGGAAATGTTTTTGGGTAATGAGGAGCATAACGTAACGCCCCTCAGCTCATAATATTAGAGACAAAGGCCGCACCGAGAATTAAGTAATAATGTTACGTTTAAATGGGTGTTTCGTTTACAAAACAAATAATGAAAAGGAAAAAACTTGTTCTTTCATACTGTGGAATGCATATAGAGTCTATATTAAAGGTATACCATTTTAAGCTAGACTACAATTGATAAAAAAATCAAATTATAAAAAGACAGAGAAGTTGAAGAAATACATTCAAAAAAACAGAACTAATTGGGTAATATTCTCCACCAACACAGCTTGTGAGTACTAAAATGAAGTTATATTTGAAGTTTATTTAGTTACACTTTAAACTTAAAGCTTTTATCGGGTTTACCAGGTATATTTAATTTACTATACTCGTGAATGGCTTAGAAATTTAAGTTTGAAATTATGCATTGTGGAATGTTCATATGGAAATTTGCAAAAGTTTGTTATTTAGCACTTATCAATGAAATAAAATAAATTAATTAACACATATTTTCATATATGCTGCTAGTTGGCAGATTCTTTAATAGGTATCTTGGGCAAAATAAATTACTCATAATATTATCTAAATACACGTTTGCAATTTGTTTACACTTAACTTGAATTCTGGTTGTAACATTTTGCTCAGTGTGTTTACAGTTTTTTTTTTGTTCTTGTGAATTTAAGTTGATTACGTCAGCCAACTGAATATGTTATCATAAGGTAATTAAGGTAACTTTATTATACACATATGTGTACAGCCCACTTTCATACGAGCGAATTTCTCTTTCATTGCCCCTGCCAAATAAACACAATTTATGACACTCGCATATCTTGCACTAACAATCCACAAAGTATCTCTCACTCACTATCTGTCTCTCTCTCTCTCTCTCTCTCTCTCTCTCTCTCTTTTAATTTCTCCCTCTCACTTATATACTATGTGTGTTCTATATTTTCATGACTTCGATATGCTAACATCAAAAGCATTTCATATAAAATAAATAGAATTTTCTGATGGCAAAATATGTACATATCTATTGAAAGAGGCATATATAGTGTGAGAGAGAGCGAGAGAGAGATGAAGGGAGAGAGAGAGAGAGAAGTGAAATGAGTGCGATGAGGATAAAAGAGAGGTCCACAGCTAAAGATATGGATAAACTACTTCAATTTAGAGGAAACTTGCAAAATGTGAGCGTGTGTTTTTTGGCTCGCATTACATTTTGCATAACATTATTACAGAGAATTTTATGTAAATAGTGGATACAAGTTTATTATGCTGTTTATCAATTGATTTGATCTTAAGCACTCTCGTATATTTATTACACACACACACACACTCAGGGAGCAAGACCAAAGGAAGTTGCTCGGAAATCACAGTAACATATTGCGATTCCCTCTGGGTCCAGTTCTCTAACCCTGGCCATAACCTAAAATGTTATGTAAGTTCAATAAGAGAGCAGGAGACTTCAATGTATGCATTTATGTATATGTGTGTGTGTGTGTGTGTGTCTCTAAAGCTCTTAACTGATTGTTTGTCTTGCCAACTGCCACTAGACAAGGCTCTCATGGCATGTACTCGATACTTGGGCTACTTGGCAAAATATTTCGCAACTATTTTCTATGTTAGAAGGACACAGCTCAGCAATTCAAACAGTAGCCACACATACAAAGGTGTAGTAGCTGTCTCTCTATATGTGTGTTTGATTGTGTGTGTGTGTATTGTTGATATTTATTTGAATCTTGACTGTCGCCTACATCCTGCAGATACATATGTATCTATCTATATTTATCTATAGCGTGGCTCCTGCCTCATACCAAACCGAATTTCATTTGAAATTGAACTTGTTTTTGCGCCAATAAATTGTATGGCCAAAGCATTCTGATTGCGTTTGTGCTCGATAAAGCGATGGGTTGGGTAAGGGGTGGGCGTAGACGAGTATTACCCCCAAAACACGTGTGCTGTACTTATTTCCGGCTCACAAATGGAACACAGAAACTAAAAACTAAACTTCGAACTAAATGCCAAAGCAATAGGCTAAAAGTAAATCAACAGTAAAAGCAACTAAACCAACTGGAGCATGAGGGGGGCAGTAAATTGTGAGGGGGTTGGGGTTAACTGTTGAATTGCAGAGTTGGGTTTCCAAGCTTAACAAAAAGTTTTCTTTTTTATTAGACTTTTCCAATGTCTGTGTGATTGTCTGTTTATGTGTTTGTGTGCTGTGTGCCGTAAACTCGTTTGAGCAATTCAAATAAATACGACGATCTGTTTGTTAAGGGCGTCAAAAGAAAACTTAATGTACTAATTTCTCAATTGAAGTCAAGAGAATCCGATGAACAAAAGTTAAGGGACAAGCACAGACATAGTTGTACCATAACAATGACTGAATACACTACAAAATGCCTAAATCGAATTATAGATATTGACAACAGACATATTTGCATGCTTATGAAACTAATCTATTATGCTTATAATTGTAAAATGTGTTTCGCAATATGAGAATTAAATGTATTTCTTTGTGTAAGTCAAGAATTTTTGTGGTTTTATTTGAAATTTTAGAATTTATTTAATTTTGGTAAAGCACAAATAACATTTTGTAATAACTAGAAATTTGTGAGCGAAAATTGCAATGCACTAAATTCAAATATGATTCAATTGCAATTGCAAATTAGTTTATGCATCTTGGACTATTTCAATTCTGTGGAGCATACAAACTACTTAAGAAAACTGCAGTGCTGGAAAACTTTGCTGCTGTGCTATGTTTGTAAACATCATGGAAAACTTTTGTGCTGTGGCTTTAAAACTAAACAGCGCACTTATCTATTGAGCAGCATCACGAGTAACGTCGAAGCTGCCAAAAACTATCCAAAAAGAGCCGAACAGAAAACTTGGATCAAAACTTGCCAAAACGACTTTCGATGGCCGCCTCCATAATAACACTCATTTGCAGTATTACCGCAATTGGGGGCGTATCGGGGAGAAATGTCGGGAGGGGAGGGGGGCATCTAACTACTAGTGGGCTGCTCGATTGGCAAGCTCGACTTTTACGCTTTGCCGGGCGTGCAAACAAACAAATCAACTTTGGATAATTATTGCACATCAATCGTTCAGTGTCTGGCAGCTGCCGAGTCAGCATCCCAAGTTTCGCAACAAAACGAAGGCACAACAAGCCACAGGACAGGGGGTTTCCCACGAAACAACTACTCCTGCTACTACTACGTAGCAGTAGGAATAGGAACAGGCCAAGTTTCGATGCAGCAGCAGCAGCAGCAGCCGCAGCAGTATTGGGTAATGCCCTTAGGTGATGATGCTCTGTGCATTTGGTGAAAAGTTGTACGGTATGGTTTTTGCGTAGATTTGTCTGATTTTGCAGTCATCAGTGAAGAGCCGGAGACCATCGTCATCATCATCAATGGCAGCAGCAGTATCATCATTATTATCGGTGTGGTCCTTGGTCCATGTCATCTCTTCATTGATATCGTTACGACCAGTTTCCGTTTCGTTTACAAATTTCGTGCGGCAATAACCGCAGTAATGTTTCTCCACTCTCTTTTCCCTTTCTTTCAAGCTGCGTTGACTGTCAGCTGAATCGGTTGGGAATACAAATATCAGGCAGTGCGGGAGGTAAGGTGATGCCCACATGGAAGTTGAACCAATACATTGGCACATGGCACATCATTTAGTGTAGATGTTGCTGCATCGTAAATTTTTACAGTTATGTCATGTAATTGCGCAAATGAAGCTATTCGAATGCTGCATGCCTGAGCCAGTGGAAGCGCCACCGCACTTGAAAAACAAAACAGTTATACCATGACTCGACTACTTGCCCGATAGGAAGTCCGTGCACTATGCATATCTAATGGGTTATGCAAAGGCTAACGCAGAGTTCTGCACAACTCCGAACAAGTGCAATCTGCAGAGGCAACTCTTTAAAAGGGTTGGTTGTTATAACACACAATAAAAATGTATTCCTGTTTTATGCTAAATATGGACTCTACGAACAGTTGCAGGAGGCAAAGAAAATGTGTGTCAATCCCTTAAAGCAGACATTTTCATTATCAGCAAACAGAGCTGAGTCCACGTAGCCACTGCAGTTAGAGAGTTTAAGTATCGACTTATTTCACAGTTCTGAGAACACAGCTTAATTTAGATTCATGAACTTCAACCTAAAGAAACCTTTTTTATTGTCATAATGCATTTAAGTTTAATTTTTTGTAGTATTATTTAACTTTTCATTTAACTTTGTTTTCGTATTTTAATACCACATTTTGGCAAAGAGTTTAATGCTGTAAAGCAATAAAATTGATTTTGACGCACATTGAATATCCCGCAATAGATTCTTAAATTTCAGAAGTATTTTATTTAAAGCCAAAATGTAACAGTTTCACCACAAGTTCAAACAAAATAAACTACTAACCAACATCAACGGGAATTTTAATGTGTGACCCACAAACTGAATAAAATATATCAAAATATAAAAAAAAAACAGCTTTGATCTAGTTCGTAAAGTATTTAGGTAAAGGCACCCCTTCCCATCATTCGCCCGCAACGTCAGTATGACAAGAAGCCAAACCAAAGCCCTAACGCACGTCTCGAGTTTATTAAATTTGCGGCAACACCTGCAGCAAACTGCCAGGGATTCGAGGGAGTCTAGTCTTGTATTGGTGACTGCCCCTGACATTTGAGCTGCGGGTTTCTCTCGCAGTTCAGACTCGTAAAATGATTGCACGCTCTACATAGCAATACACTCACACACATATTCAGATAGAGCAGCAGACAGGAAAACACTTAGCGGCAGGTAGCTAAAGCTAAAGTCAAAGACAAATGTGACGACTCCAGCTGCAGTAAAGCTGGTAACGGGGCCCAGACGAAAACTCCCAGGCGTCACCATAAACATTACCCATTGCCATAGCCATAGCCATAGCCGTCATCATCATCATAGTCTCGCCCACATTAATGATAACATGCCCAGCACTTCCCTTGCCCCCTTGCTCACTATCCGTGTCTCACTCTATCTATCTCTCTCTCTGTCTCTCTTTCTCTCCCTCTGTGTGCTGGTGTGTGGCAAATATGAAATTTATAGTTTTATGATGACTGCTGAGTGTGCCACTGCCAACGCCTTTACGGGGCTGGTCCAACTAAACTTTACGACCCAGCAACTAGGAGCAACTCCTGGCTGGCTGCTTGCTGCTTGCTGCTGGCTGGCTTGTGGCATAAATAAAATCATACAACGCGCATACTACACTCTCCACGTTTATTTCCGCCTACTTGGTAGCTACATTGCCGATTGCTGCTTGCAGTATCAAATATATGCGCCAGAAAAGCCAAACACACCAAACCCGAATGCGAATTTGAAATACGAGAGCTGCTACCATTTTGGGCATTGCAAAGCAAAGTTGAAGTTTTATGTGGAGTATTTCTGCGGCAAGTTGGCCGCTAAGAGGTAGGAAAATTGCAGGAGCTGCATGTGGGAGAGTCATAATCATCATCATCGCAACACACAGTCTGCATGCCCGCAAATATGTTTTTGATTATTATGACTCTTCGAGATTATGCAATTTTATGAATATGAATTGGGTTTACGGGTGTGCCGGCATGTGCAGGTATTTCACAGATTGTGGCTTCTCCGGGTTCTTTGCTTTCAGAGCATGAAATGAATTGCATTGCAGTTGGTTAAATGCGCTCAGCGTTCCTCCTGCTTGAAAGCGCTGAATGCGATTATGATGATGATGACGATGAAAATTTACTTAGCACAAAAGCATTTATGAAGTCTCTTTTTATTTTTAAATTCGAATTTAACTCTAATTCTCCTGCTGTCTGTCGACATTGTCAACGCAATTTGAGTGACGTACTGACTGACTTACTGACTGACTGACTGACTAACTGACAGGGTCGCAGCATGGACGGCACTGATAGAACAGCTTTAATGTCACAGGCGGGCCACTGAGGCCAATATATGAGAGACAGCCAAGAAATAAAATTGAATAGGCAATACCGATACGAGGATACGCTCTCAAGTCGTACACTAAACGAAGAGTTTTCTTTTACAATTCTTAAATTTCTTTAAATACGCGCAGGATGCACAATTCCTTAGAATAAAAATCGTCAAGTAATCCATTTTTTCCTTTCAAAGAATTTTGTAAACGTTAATATGTTTTTATTTATTAATAGTCACAATGATTTTAATAATATTCTACAATGGGACGGACTAATATTGTCCATAATTATTGTTCCTTAAGATTAAACCATGCTTTATTTATAGAAAGCAATATATTCTTGGTAAGACCAATTTGAACTCTCATAATAAATACATAAGACAGAAAGTTACAAAAATTAAGTATTCATGAAACAAACAGCTGACTCTGGTAATCATTTTGGATAAAAGTTCTGCACCTTAAATAGATACAGCATCATGCGCTGAAGTAATATACCCTACACCTTCTGTCAGTATCTACACACACACACACACACACACGCACCCGTCAACTCATATCCAAGGCAAACAAGCAGATAACAAAACAACAACAACAACATCAAAATGGAAAGCCAAAAAAAAAAATGCTAGCAGAAATGACTGCAATCTGTCGTCTCAACGTTGATGACATTTTGAGTGAATGAACGGCGCACAAATGTGGCCAGCCTATCCGCTGGCAGTTCCTCCTTCCATGCCCCGAAGCTACGTTTTTTAACAAATTGGTGTGATCCCAGAGTGACGCGTCATATTCGCAGACACTTTAGCTGGCTGGCCGAGCGGGAGCTGGTGCCGGGGCAGGAGCGGGAGACGGGGAAACGGAAACAGGACCAGGCGGAGCCTCAACTGATAGAGCGACAGCAGAGAAATTGCAAACGAGTTGAGTCGTTGAGCCAAAAAACCAAAACATACGCAGCATTTATAAGGCAGCCAACAATGAAAAGCAACCCAACCCCAGCCCCTACAATGGCATCCCCCATCCCCCATTCCCATCCAGCAAAACATATTGTTAACGCCCACTCAACTCTATGCCATTTTGTATTGATGGCCTGTCTGCCGCACAGCTTTTATATAAAGCCCGAGAGCTTCAGCGGGGGCGCAGCCTTTGGCATCATGTTTTGGTTTTTCTCCTCTTTATTTTCATTTTTTTGTTTTCGTTTTTGTGTCGTTGCTGTTGTTGTGGAAAACAAATCACTAAACAAAAAAAGCGCACAATGCAGTTAAAGGCAAAGGCATAAAATTGGGCAAATTGCGAGAGCGATATGAATGACAGGATATCTTCATTGACAGCAACGCACTTTGTATACCCTCAAAAATGCACACATATTTTATTATCAGCAATTAATTGGAAATAAAATATCTCTCCAGGTGTCACGAGGTTTGCTCTTTAAATTTCGAGTCTGGTGTTGTATAAGTTCTTAAAAATCTGGAAATAGTTTACATAAAAATCAAAGAAAAATGAAATTCTCTATGTAAAATAAGTTGAGTCACTTAACAGCATTATTCATTTCAAATACTTTATATTAATTTAATTTAACTAACTAATCGTTTGACTGTTGTAAAAACGAAGTTTTTAATGATTTGAGGGACATAATCCCATAGCTGTAATACTCCTTAAGCAAGCTGGTGTATGACGTGAAAAACAAATGCGTCTATTTTCATCAGTTGCGAAATTGCTGTGAATTTAAGCCACGTGTGTGCTTTGCATGTGTGTGTGTTTGCTTGTGTTGTTTACTCCGTCCGTCTGCCGCTCGTCAATTTGCACGCGTAAAGTGCGCCATCTAGCGTCGTTTATGCGCACATTTGCGCACATCAATTTGTGGTGCAGACATTAGAATCTGAATTTTTTATTAAATGCGCGACACACGCACGGCGTATACGTAATTTGCTTGAAGTGGGCCACTAAATGACGTTGAGAGATGAGCTACCAGAAGAACACATTAATTGTTGCACTTGCAAAAGCCTAACTCACCTCTAACTCTCTCCTTCCCTCTTTATCTCCTTATGTATCTCTCGCTCTCTCGCTCTCTCTCTATCTATCTTTCTCTCTTTGTCATTTGTGATGCGTCTTTTTGTCTTTGATTAGCTGCAAACATCACCAGACAGACAATAGAAACACAACAAGGGACACAAAGTCTGGTGATATAACTCATTGGAGAAATTGCATTTACATATTAAAATATGCCAAATGGCGGGACAGAAGGACGGAACAAAACAACGATGGTCAGCGACTCGAACTCAACTCTGCTGGAGTCGACGCCATTGCAGCCTTTGGTCAATTGCCCAGCCATGTGGCGAATGTTGCCGTCGTCGTCGTTGCCTTGTTGCACGCATTGCTTATGCATAGGCTCAGGGCGAGGCACAGGCCCAGGGCGCCGAGGCTGAGACTCTTGTTCGCATCACTAACCTCCCTGGAGAAGGCAATGTCTAGTCGGGCGGCCAGCTCTACCTGGCACACACTTTCATGCATCTAGGACATATTGCACATACATAGCTGGTTGGCAGGTTGGGTAGCTTGAGAAGTTCAGTAAATTGGCGTTAATTATATTTTTAAATTCTAAATTTATTAAATAAATTGTTGAACATTTAATTTACCAGCATTGCGTTGTAAACAGTATTCAATAAATATTAATATCAAATCCATATTACGAGGAATATGGATTATTTCATGGGAATGTAAAGAATAAATATAAATTAGTAAGACAACCAAACTAATTTGAATATAAGATAAGTAAACTAACTAACCAACTAACGGATCGCTAAGCTGATCTGTAAAATAGCAAGAAAATTGATACACATTTGAAACAACAAATAACATATAATAACTGTACACCTTAAATTGTTTTTGATTTTATTATAATCATAATTTTAATATTCAAGAAATTTAATACAATTGTGATCCAAGTTGTTGAGGTAAATGCTTTAAAAAACTAACAGCTTAGCATACTTTATCCGGTTAGAAAATCATTCCATCAGCTAACTATCCATATCGACATAGTACAGTGCCAGTCGAAGAAATAGTATAAAGCTGATAATCTGATACTAATTAAGCTGCCCTCGCGGATTGTGCATTGGCTCAACAAACAAATTTTGCCCTTTGGTCTTTTTAGAGTCTTCTGCACTTTGTAAGCCCCGTTGGCTGTTTTGCAATGATTTCAGGTTATTGTTGCTGTTGCTGTTGTCGTTCGTGTTGCTGCTGCTGCTGCAACGCTATTGCATATTATGCAAAATTGTTTATGCAAATATTGCAAAAAAGAATTAATTTATTTGACTTGCATGCTAATTTACGAGCCAATAAATGCAGTTGGCCGAAGGGGGTAGCGAGGCAAGCGGCAGGTCCAACATTGGCCAGGCTATTGTTAATTTATTGGCGTGCACGTTACACCCATTCCCCACTGCCCACTTTCCGTGCAACCCTCTAACATGTGTAGACACATTTTAAATTTAAGCCATGCCAGTAACAACAATACCAACAACAACAAAAGGTCTAGAAATTATAACGCATTGGACCCAAAAATCAACAGCTGCCTTCCCACAAAAACCAACAAACCGCATGTCGAAATCTCTCGAGTTTCGCCACGCTGGACCAGTATGCCACTCCCCCTAATATAGCATCCAAACAGGAACTCGGCTGACCGAGCGCCTAAACGGCGCTGACCGCATAGGGGGCGTTGTGAAACAGGTCTGGGGGCAGGATTGGGTGGTAGGGGCGGGGCCGCTGGAAATCAAAAAACCAATTTAAAAATTGCCGCAGCCGCTATAAGTTCAAAGTTGAGAACCAGCCAAGCGCTCATTTCGGCTGGTCAGCGCCTAAAATCAGGCAGGGTCCAAACTACACAATTCATATTCAGAGGCTTGCTCAAATTTCAAAGGATAAACTATTCCAAAACTGATCTTAAATAACGCTAATTGGTTTTGGATGAATGAAATTTTAAGCGAAAACTATGCGAATTCACAAATTTGAGCTAGAATACCCACAAAAGCTACTGGAAACACTTTTCAATTAAATTCAGTTTCTTCTCTTTCATAGGCTTTAATGGATTTATTGCACTAATACTTATTCAGTATTCAGGCTAAAGGCAAACATGATATAAAAAAGTACTTTGACAGTGACATTATTTTGCAAACCATTTATTCCAAGTATTCTAGTATGTTAAGCGTTTACCAGTCCTGGTAAAAATCAACAAAACTAAAATGCAATCTGCCACGCCTTATATGCCCCCACAAATTAAACTGTTTGCAAGCAGTTTTCTTTTTTCAACAACAACAAAATTGCTAACCCCTGCGAACGCTGCTTTTTTCCGCGGTTTTTGAAATGTGCATAGGAATTTGTTGTGCGCGGGGGTTTTGTTTAATGCTGCATAATTTTAGGCGCTAGAGAGTACCAACAAATTGGCGGTGTTTGTTAGAGAGCCCGGAAGGTCCTCATCAAATATTCAAACGCTAGCCAGTTGCACCCGTAGCCTGTTTGCGGTTTTCTTCTCGCTGCACGGCAGTCAGCGTCAACAAAAATGAAGAGAAAAAAACTACAAACAAAATATGGCGTCAACAAAAGCCATCATAACAATTAATTTTGAAAACACGTGTAGATTGCTTTTTGCGGTTAGCAGCCAGCAGGACACGGCCGGTTCTCACATCCCGGTCCAGTCCTTCATGTTCGTAGCACTGAAAGAGTCCAAAGCGTGGCGATGGGGAAGGCGACAAAAGGAACAGCGCGACCTCGTCGACCTCTCGCATGACCTGGCAATCATAAAACACTTTAAACATGTTCTCCTACTAGTTTATTAGTGTAAAGCCCGGACGACCCTGCCCATAACTGCCCGGCAATGCAACCCCACATTAATTATTTCAATGTCAGCGGCTTTGTTCACATGGCATCGCAGATGCCCTCGTGGACGATGATCTCCAATAAACTCTTTTGTGCTATTTAAGTAATGTTTTATTGAATACAAAAAGGGTTAAATTGACATTAAATTCTACCTCAAGTTTTGTCTGAATCAAAGGAATACCATGATATGATCTAAAAGTGCCGTTGAAGTTTGCCTAATTTGTTTTTCAATTAGTTAAAATTAAAATGTGCTTTAAACTATTTTGGATATTCAAAATTAAACTTAAATTATTTTTAAAAAAATAATTAAAATGAATTAAAAATATAAGGTGAAAAAAATGTTCAAGTGCAAAAGAAACCCTTTTAAATAGACTGAAGAAAAAATATATATTCTAAAAAAGATAATATTATTATTATTTAAATACCTTTTTATAATCTTTTGACGATCTGTTTAGCTCTTTGTTGTGATCCTCATTTCTGATTTTAATATTGATTTCATGTGCATGAAGTGTATTTTAGTTGTGGTATATGCTTGTTCTATCAAGTTTTTTCTGCTTGTATCATTAAAATGTCCAGTCAGACCGCCCGTTGGCTGTCGGCTGTGATTTCTAGCCCTCTCGTAACGCTCTAATGGGTTTTCGGACCGCTGTCTGGCCATGGCATCGTTTCTGGGACTGTCGACTGTGGACTCTGACTTTAAATTTATTATAATTTCAAATGGTTTCAACTCGTTTCATTGCTCCCCGGACTACCCTCTCTGTATTAGACTATGTTTGTTAAATAATTAATGTTTTGTTGTTCTTTCTGCACATTCGTTGAGTTTGGCCAAATAATTTTTCGGCACATATTATGGCCTATTGAAATAATTTGCATAGCATGACCAAAGGATATGAAATGGACAACCAGCATATGCCAAACAGACGGCCCAGACGTGCCCAACTCCGACTCCGACTCCGACTCCAATTCCGACTACGACAACGACAACGATAACGAGTAGGTTGAGCCAGACGCATAGCCAGCCTGCTGCTTGAGGCATTGCAGAAGAGGCCACAAAGTCAACGACTACGTATAATTTATATGCAAATACACACGTTCCAGCTACAAGCACAAGCAAAAGCAACCTACAGACCAAAACAATAACGTCCAGTGGTTGTGGCAAATGCTGAATGTCGTAGATGGTGGGTGGGGTGTGGGGTTGGGTAGTGGGGTAATGCGGCCACTCCTACGAAATGTCTATTAAAATTTATTCGAGCGTAAGTACTGCGGAGCTCGAATTGAAAGCTGAAAACTGAAATCATGTTTTGCGCACTACTGAAAAGAAAATACATGTAAGCTAAATGCTAAATAATCAAATGTACACCAGCTGCACACACGTACACATATAAGACTGGTCGCAAAAGATGTGCAAAGGTGGGCGGGCTAAGAAGTTCTCTGTTTCGAAATGAAATTTTTGAAGAGTATGATTATTTAATAATCAAGCAAATTGTGGAAAAGCATTTATGAAACCATTCAACGTTTTCCGGATTGCAATCGTTCCCACATTCATTTTCAATCATTCAGTTCATTTTTCAAAAGCTAGAAATATTTTCTCATTTCAAAAATCAATGAATGTCTATGAACGGTCGGTAAAAGTAATTGTTTGATATTAAATTTTAATTATTTGAAATTGCTTGTATCTCATGACAGCAACTAAACCTGTTGCTTCAATTTGATTATATTTTATAATAGCAACTCAACATTTTGCTACAATTTGCAACACAACTAACCCGTAAGCACACAATCTTAAAAGTTACCTGGATAAATGAATAAATCTCGAAAACGAAGTACTTTTTAAACTGCCGCCTTTCTCAACCGCTGTTCTGCAGCAAAAAGCGTCGTCTAGTTTTGGCCAAGGCAAGTTAGGTGCTAAACAGCGCATGTCGTTGACTGGACCTCCCATTCCTGGCAGCACAACCGAGGAGAACGGGCACAAGAGCTGGCGCAGGAACCTTGGGGGATGCCTTGCTTGTAGGGCTCGTCAGTCGGCGTGGCTGACAGGTAGCGCGAATTTGGTTGCTATCCGAGGATAGCAGTGTACAACTTTGTAAGTAGTTTAATTAAATTAATAAAACTTAAAGCTCAACGAGGGCGGAACGTGTGCTTGGGTTGGTCTGAGGGTTGGGTAGAGTGGAAAGTGCTCCAAGTCACAGGCCAGGACACTCTGCGAACGTAAAGTTGACAGCAAAACAAATGCAATGACGAGTAAAGTGCTCGTTGCGTATTTTAATTTGGTTTAAAAACATTGTTTCGCACAATCCCCAAGTGTACGTCAGCTCAACTGACGTCAAGTCACACAGTGAACTGAGAAAGAGAAAGCAAAATATGAACAGAGACAGGCAGAGAGAGAGATAGAGAGAGCGAGAGAGAGAGCGAGAGAGAGAGAGAGGGAAAGGCATATGGAATCAGATAAGGGAAGCGTTCGTGTCCCAGTTGCTGTGTATATGTGTCTGAGTGTGAATGTGTGTGTGTTGTGACAGCAGCGCAAAAACCACGCTGACAGCCAGCACTGGCTAAGGGAGCAACGGGATTCCCAGCTCAGTTCGGTTCGTTTCGGTTTCGTGGCGCTTCCTTTTTCATATATAGAAGGGGATGGGGCAAGGGGCGAGGGGCGAGGGGCAATGCGAATGTAAGAAATGTAAATTGTGCGCTTTTGCATTCACGTGCAAAATTTTCATGAGTTTCGCTGCTCCGGGAGTAAAAAGGAGCACGTGCGAGCGAGATGGAGCTGCTCGAGATGAAGGCAGCCGCGTTGGCTCAGCAGCATAATGAACTCAAAAACCAACTCATAATTAAACTGGGGAGTTATGTGACGTAGACAACGACCGAAGCCCAAAAGCAGCGCCTAGCAAAATGCTGCAACTAAGGGGGCCATGGCCGGGGTAAGGCGTAAACACCATTCAGAACAGTTGTGACATTTTTCTTGACAAAGTTTTTGTCTTTTTTTTATCGTATCTGCAGCTTTGTCCGCTGTCCGAGGATTTGTTGCCACTGCCACATTGCCATAAAATGACGAAAGTTCAGTTTAGCCCAATGTTGCAAACTGCATTCCAAATGGGACACAGCAGAGTTTACTTATGAGCTCATGAAGTGTGCCCAGCCACAAGCTAGATTGACTGCGGCGGCTCAGATGCAATAAGCTCCATGATCTTTGTTTACAATGAGCCCAAATTAATGGTATACCATATCCGAGAGCTTATATACGGCTATGAGCAGCATTACATTTTGATTGGATCGCATGCAAATTGAACTTCATTAATTGCTTTCTATGAATTCTGTTAATTTTTAGAACAACAGAAAGGAAAATATTTTAAATAAATAATAAATATGATCACTCAGAAGTAGAAAGATCATTAAAAATCATCGCTTAAATATGGATGACTTCTTTTTAAATAAGTTAATAAAAAACCAACATAAATTTAGTGTTATTAGTTTATAGTTAATTAAGTCCAATAATCTAAAATTAATACAATTGGTATTATTGAGATAAAATAGTTTAAAGTATAACTCAACAATAATAACTGCATAGACTCTGGAGTGCATGTAAGCTGTTGCTTACTTTAGGTATTTTATATTTTTTAAGTTATTAGCTTACTTATAGCTGGGAGTTGTCGAGAGTAATTTGTATTCGATGGCTTGCAATTGATTCACCCAGTTCTGTGCTGTGCTGTTTTCCCCGACGCATTGCATTGCCTCGTTTACAATGCACAAGTGTCGTAAATGCAGCCACTCCAGTTCCAAGGCCAATTCTGGTGCCTATATAAATGGCTCTTATGTACAATAAATGTGCCTTGGCGTGCCCTTATTTCATGGCAGAAGGCGCAAAACTTTTCGGACCGCCGCAAAGCCCAACTCATTAAAAAGATCAGCACAACAGCTATACAGCTACTGAAGCCACACCGCAAGCCTCGGCTCCACCCCGACAAGGGTGAACAATCGAACAATATCAACGCTTGATGGCAGCCCACAAAGCGTGGTAAAAAAAGCGGTAGCAAAAGAAAACAAAAACAAACAAAAAATACCAGAAAACACAAAACTGACAAAAGCCGAGCCTTCTCAACCACCCAACAGTCTTATACCAAAAAAAGAAGGAAAACAAAATTGGGGCACTCACGCGTGTTGGCGTAAAAAGCAGCACAGCAGCGCCAAAGTTTTTCTCATTCCCAACCCTAATACCCCAACGCCATTCAGCCGTCCGAGCAGCGGCAGTGGTTTTAAGCAACTGTCAGCCAGTGCCTCCTGATGATGGCCCCACATTTTGAAAATGTGTCAGAGCTACAAGTGCAGAGCAACTGTTGCAATACAGCAGTGGCGGCAGCAGAGCAGCAGCAGCAGCATGCGAGGAGCGAGTGCGGGGCAAACTCAGAATAATGCTGATTATGGGTGGGCTTTGATGGTGCGCGTTCCTCGCTGATGTTGCTGCATAAATATTCAAAGCTTTTACATGGCTGCAGGCTGAGTAAAAATGTGAAACACAACTCTGACAGCGGCAACACTGAGTAATAGTTTTTTGGGGAATGTAATGGGGTAAGTGCATGCAGCTCTGGCCCGCATAAAGCCACTTGTACGGAGGGTTGCTCTCAAGTATTTATTCAGTATCAAGGGGTTAAATTGAAAATTCATTAGCTCAGATTATACTTTATGGCAGAGAATTGCTTGCTGGAGAGCAGCGAAATTTGCAATCAGTTTAATAGAGGTCTTACCTAATCAGGTGTAACAGTTAGTTTTAGTATAGGAAGAGCTACTAAGTTTAAAAGATTTGACACCCGTTTTATGCAAATTGAAAATATAGATTTTTGACACAGTTAACAAGTCAAAAACCATTTGAAAATTGAGATAATAATTTGGAAGAAATAAATAGATCGTAATTTTTTAACCCTCGAACAAATCTACTTACAAAGAGCTAATAACTACGCGTAGATCTTCGAAAGTTTTTATTCTACTGATTCTGTTGTATATCGCTATTTATATTGTTCCCACGTCTGCATAAGTTTTAGGGGCAACCCTCTCAATGTCAGCTTAAAATTGTCTCGCACTTTGTCCATTGTTGCAATAAAATAAAACAACAACAGCAGCAACAGCCACTGTGCCAACAGTGGCAACATGAGCAGCGAGCACTAATAACAACTGCAACGGCCGACAACAGGAGCATCAACAGCAACAACAACAATATTAACAACTACAAAGCAACAGAGACTCGTCCTTTTGCCTGGCGCCTGTTCGTGGTGCTGGCCTCTGTCAGGACTAACTGTCAACGAGCTGGCAACCACTTAAAGCCTTCAAAATGGCGCAAGTTTAAATTAAAATTTTGAAGTACACATCCCGACACCAACAAAAACAACAACAACAACAACAACAGCAGCAGCAACAGCAACACCACAGCACCAACAACATCAAAACATGAGGCGGCTGCGCTTCGCTTTTGAGTACAAGGCAAAACTTTGTATAATTTCGCTTGATGGGCTCGAGGGAAGGCTGGCGGGGGGAGGTGTACTCGTAGCGGGATCTGTGGCAAGTGCATTTGCGAAAAACTTTAACGATTTAGGCTCAACATGTTGGCGAAAACAGCAACAATGGCAGTAACAACAACAAGTGTAACAACAGCAAAATTCCAGGCAATTGTTTCTGAGAGAAGCGCGCGCCAAAAAGCATGCAACACATTTTATGAAGTTTTTATTTTTTCATTTTTTTTTTTGTTTGTTTGGTATTGTATTTGCCTGCTGTCTGTTGTTCTCTATTTTGATGCTACTGTTCGCGCTGCAAGTTTTTGCCGCACTTTAGTGCCACCGCATTGACAAAGTTTCTATCTGCCGCGAGCATCAACGCACACACACTCGAATTCGCACACTCGCATTCGCACACACAGGCAAAATGTGATCTATGCCATTTTCTAGGGCAGCCCAAACAGAATAAAACAAACTGCAAAATTTCAAATTCAGCAGCCGCAGCCACCACATGCGATCTGTATGGAACTTTGCAGCAGCGCCAGTAAAAGTTTGTCTTTGTTGTGGACGCGGGACAGGACAAGGCCCAGGACAGCCGTCGGCTGCAAGTAATTTTGCAGCTCTTTATGCTACCCGCAAGTTTTCACTGCACTTTCTGAACTAACCCAGCTCTGGACTACAGCTTCGACTGAGGCCTCAATGTCAGCGCCGACTTCAGCATCAGGATGCTTCCCTTATTCTCTTTCTCTTGCTCTTCAGCACTCAAGCTCACTTTTGTGGCAGAGTTGCCGTTGTCGAAGTCGGTGGCAACGACATTATGTGCTGGGCATCACAGTTAACAAATTCACTAGGCACATGACGAAATTATTGATACTGCTCCTGCTGTTCAAAAAGTTAAAAATACAAAGAAAGTGAATTTTGGAAATAGTTGTGAAAACTTTTGCCGTTAAAGTATGGAATACAGCTTCGAATTATATAATATTTTTTCGTATGTTAACAAACTTAATTATTGTGCCTCATTGCAGATTTTATACTAAAACTAGAAGAGGAAACTTACTTGTTAGATGAATAGCATAGTTTTGGCCAGAAAGTGTGTCGGCAATTGAAATCAAGATATTCCATCTAATAAGGCTTTTGCAATTTGAACTAAAAATGCAAAGCTAACATTTCTCTGCTTTCGACATGTTTGCATTTCTTCTTTTATATTTTTACTGCAATATAACAATAGCTTATTAATTCCACTAAAAAACATCAAGAATGTTGAACAATGGGTATCTAATTTCAGGGTGGTCAGTAACCACAGCATATGCATAATAGCTTGCTACTCTGTTTGCTTCTCTCTTCTCTATTCTCTGTTCTAGATACACTTTAAATAGAAGACTATTGTCGATAAGTTCAAGTCAAACAAGCCAAGACACTTGTCAAAGTTACATAAGGCGTTCGGTGCCATTGCCACATCAGGTTGATCATCTTCATTAGGCAGTCATATTATTACTGTCAACTCTCCCCTGGAATAGTGTAAACAATGTGTAGTTGGCGATAGAGATACGTTTCCCCCATACCCGGACATCAGCACACGCACATTCACACACACACACACACACTCACGCAAAGCTTAATGCACACAGATAATTTGTTTGACACACACACACACACACACAGATACACAGGGCCGAGAAGAGAAGTCGATACTGAAGAGCCAAACAAGAGGCATTAGCGTTTATCAGAATGTGAGCTAAAGAGTCTGAGTGGTATGTGGAGAGCGGGGATGGTGGTGGGGACAGAGGTCGCAGGTTCTCTTCTTGATTTGCCGAGTTCGCCTCACAGATTTACCAATTTAAAGTCACAGCAGTGAAGAAGGCAGAAGAACGAAGAAGAGAAAACTTTATGAACTACTTGGCAAAAAGGCAGCATGCAAAACAGAGCCGAGACACCGAGGGCTTGAACCGTTCCGGTGGCATCTTTCCGGGCTGCGTCCTGCGTTTTGCATCCTGTGTCCGTCTGTTGCGGAAGTCAAGCAAAACTCGAAACACACACACACACACACAGATACGCACGCGTGTATACAGAGAGCCCAGAAATTTGCAACACCTGGCAAAAGTTTTTAATTATATTAGGAAACTGCAAAGAAATTTTGCGTCACAGATTGAAATGGTGAGTGAGGGATGGGGGAACGGGAAATGTGGGGTGAATATCAATTGGAGGGCGTGGTATTGGCTTCTTTGCGAATTAATTGACACGAATTGATGGGTCTCAATGTCAAAAGGCGAAGAACAATACCAACAATAGCAACAACAATGCCAACAGCTTAAACTCACGGACAAAAATAAGTTGTTCAACTTTACCTGCAATTTGACAGCAGACGTTGCGTATACTTTATGTCCGGGCTAGACAATTTTAACAGGACTCGCTTTAATTGGCGTAATTTTGTCATCGATTTAATTAAATGCCCATAGCTTATGGCCAACTCCCTCCACCTCTCCATTGCCCTTCATTCATTCGCTCCAAGTGTTCCTTTGCCCTGCAGCACAAACAACGGAAGTTGAAATCTCTCTTTTCATGGAAGTCCGCCGAGCTACCAATAGAGACGGAAGGTGGAGAGGGGTGGAAGGGAGAGGGGCGACATTGACGGAACGACTCGAGGCGAGAAGTTTGTTTGCAAAGAACTCTTGTGGTTTCCATTGCTTGTTGTTAAACAATTGATTTCTCAATAAATCGTACAATGCACTGAGCTCTTTCTCTCTTTCTCTCTTCTACTTATCTCTCTCTCGTCCACTCTCTTTCTGAGCTGCGCCCAGACTCCATGAAGTAAAAACAATTAATTACAAATAGCATGTTGACTTGCAAACATAATAGGGGCAAAATGGGATTCGAGGAGACTTTGAAGTGGTCGCTGCAGAATTATACAAGACTCCACTGTGGGGTTGTGTAAAGGGAAACCCTTCGAGATCATTGCTAAATACAATATATGAAAAATGAAGCTGCCTGATATAAATATTTGATCTGGCATAAGACGAAGAGCTGAAGGAAGTTTTGCTTAGTATAAAAGTTAATTGTTTAAAACTCCAACTCATCGTTTTATTATTTTGCTTTGACCCCAAATCTCTAAATACAACTGTATTTTTTTAATGAGTCAATTAAATTTTGCTTTCGATTGTTTTTTTTAAGCCACCAACTTTTGTCTGACAATCTTAAATTGGTTCCACTGTTAATTGGCGACAATATCGAAGGCAGCTCAAACAAATGGATCAAATGGTCTGAGGCGAAGAGCACCTTCCAAACTGCTTGCCTGCCGAACTGACTGACTGAGTGAATGACTGACAAATAGAGATGCGTGCAGGAAGACAGACTGACGCACACAGGACTCTGGCTAGACAATAAATAATTTCGAATCCTTTTAATGCCAATAATGATAAACAAATTCAACAGCAACTGAAAAGGAACGAGTGGTGTGGAAAGGGGGAAGTGCGAACGGGGAGCGCCTCAGTTGGCAGCATGTTCTGGGCAGGACATGAAAGGCAAACGGACTGAGACAACGGGAGTAGCCGAAACCCCAATGAGCAGAAGACTAAATGAACGAATCGAGTGAACGAAGTTGTCGAGTGTTTGAGTTACTGGCATCCTGCAGGAAGCGGAGCTTGAGTGGGAGCTGGAGTGGGAGCTGGAGAGTGGCGTCTCTACTGCTACCCAACACAATGCATCAATATAACAAAAACCTACTTCAAACTGCTGCAAAATCGAGGAGACGAGGAGGCAGGGATGCTGTCGTCTCATCAACTTAATTTAATCAGACACTCTGTGTATACAAAAATGCTGCAAGTGGAAGAGCTAACTCGTTCTCATCCCGAAAATACTGGATCCCCCATTAGGGTCTAGACCATGCCTACGAGTTGGGTTGGCGACTGGTGGGGAAATTATAAGGGGGAGACATGGCTGTTGGCTGGAACTGGTTGTCCATTGTTGTCTCCAGTCCGGATAGGGTAGTATTGCGAACGATGGCTTTTGGTTCTCTCGTGCTCGTCAAGTATTCCAGCAATTTTCCAATTGAAATCATTAAACAATTTGCATTCCACTTGAAAATTGCGTTAAAATAACAACAGTTTACAGCGCACACTGTGATAGGAAAACAAGGCAGCAAAGCTGCAAAAAGCAAAAAGCGAAAAGCAAAAAGACTGGAGAAAGTGTACAGTTCGACCATGTCCTATTTGTCCAACTGTTGGCCCCAAAGCGGCATGGCCAGTATCGGCCAGAATTTGTACCGGGACCCAGCACACAATACTCTCAGCACATTTCAATGGCTCAAAAATGTAAAATGCTTTCGCCCAGTGAATCGCTCTGTTTGGACTATGCCCTTTGTTGCACAAATTGAGAGTCGACGCTTTGAAGCAACAAAGTTTAATTACGGTGCATACAATAAATACAGCAGGCGGACAGAAGCACCACGCAAATGGAACTTCAAAAATGTACATTTTGTATACACAGCAAATGCGAATTTTGTGCAAATATTACGTAGTCTGGCTGAGACTGAGATTGGTGGCGACTGATGCGAATGAATGCCTATCAAAAATACTAAATGTTAAAGAAAGTTTGCCAATGGGACAAACTTGATTACAGTTTGCATGCGTGACAAAATTAAAGTCACTCGATCAAATTTTATTGCACAGGTATCAAAATATAATTAGATGGAAATTTTATTTGATACCACATTATGAGACTGCGCATATTGAGTAAATCCATCCAGAGCTATTTAAATTTAAATTTATTTAAGCTATTTCATCTTACATACAACCTGCATAACTCGTATTAAAAATATTCGCTAGATAAACAAGCAAGAGCTTAAATGTTTTGTAGAATAGGAAATGTCTTCTCTTCTGTCTTCAATGTTTAATTCTAGAACGCTGTCATTGCTCATTTGTGCAAGTCTGTTAACCATTTTGTCAGTAAAGATTAACAAATTACCTATAATTATATATGTCTATTTTATACTTTATTGACTTTCACTAATGTTGGCTGATTCTGATTTCATCTTGCTCCTGCGAATATTATTATTCATCAACCAATTTTTGAAATATGAAACATATTCTAAGGGTAAGCATCCCGAAATAAATAAAAAGATTGCTTATCTTAATAAAGTAAACATTTCTCAACTAATTTAAATATCAAAATAGTGCAACATACAAATACAAAGACAATGTCAATTAAATTAACCAAAATCAGAGAGTAGCTCCCGCATTACTTGGGCACAATGCAATTTCAAATGGCATATGCCTCAGGCTATAATTAGGTCTTTGGCTGAAGCCCCAATCTGCATTTAATGCATAACTAAAGCACTTTAGGTCGCTTCATAAGGCACTTTAGACGAGACTGCTGCCGCACTTTAGGTATTCGGGTCGGTGCATAACCAATCGAACTGCTCTGCAATTCATCAACTGTCAAATCCCATTTATCTTTAGATTATAGCAAATAATTATAGAGCCAGTCAGGCGGCCAGGCAGGCAACCACTCGACCACTCAGCCAGGTAACCCACAGCCAGACCCTTACCACCCAGATCACGCCCATCAAGCACTTGAACGGCAGGACAACTACAACAACAGCCAGCCAGGACACTCAAAAGCCACTTGGCTAGACCAAAGGAGCAGATAACGCCCAGGCCGCCCACAAAATGGCAGTCAAGGTTGCAATTGTTGCCTGCCCGATTGCTGGGTGGCAAGAGTTTGCATTTGTACAGCTTCTGGCAACTGCACAGTGACATAGCAGTTGATTAAATATCATTTTGTAAATCGTATGTTTATGTGCCCGATTTATTAAAATAATCAACAATTTGACTTGTAATACAAAATTAAAAAAGGAAATATATAATCAAAAATCATCTCTAGTAGTTGTTAATTGATTGATTAATTGATTGAGTTGATAGTTTCAACAACTATCCAGTGTATGCTTGTCTGTTCTCATGCTCGTTAACTGAAGATCGATGCTTTTGTACCAGTGTGCGTTGCTCAGGGGAGTACCAAAATTTTATGGGCCAATGTTGCTGAGTGCAGCAAATTTTAACTGAGGCTGTGACGACGCTGACGACCGACAAACAAACTGAAGTCTACCGATTGAAAATTGCTGTGGCTGCTATCAAAACACTTCGCTCTGCAATCCGGACTAGTCGCATAACCAGACGTACAGTCGTCCTCTTAGTCGTAGTCCTACGTCCAGTGCGGGTCTAGATTTATTTACATTTGAATTTTTGAACAAGTTGATCAAATTTGCGCACAGAGCAAACTATGTCTGGCTGGTTGTTTGGTTGTTTGGTTGCCTGTTCGGATGGTTGTTTGGCAAGCAGCCGACAACGACCATCAATAAAGGTGGCGAATGCTTTTGTGGTTGAGTTTTGTGTGCATATAATTAAAAATGCGACCAGTCCCTGGAACAAAGGTAAATAGAGAGGAGAGTGCAGCTAGCCAAAAGGGGGCGTGGCGAGGGCAAGCAAACAAACACACAAACAAGCGATTGGAGGCACTTGCTGCATTTTTGCAAGTGCTTGCAGAATTTTGTTTGCCCATTAGAAATATTCATGGTTGAAAATTATTCAATTAAAGTTTCAGCTTGGACCAACAGCAACAACACAAACATCAAGACCCGCACCGACAACCGGTTCCATTGTTGGGCGGACATTCAGCTGGCAGACCAGAAGTCAAACACAACAAATACATAATGAGCAGTGAGGCAGCACAGCCGCACGCACACACACACACTCACACAGGCTTATACAGATACAGATAGAGAATCCGCACATACACCCACACACACACACACACACACAGAGCACACAGGATATCCGGAATGTGCGCGAATCGCTTCACAAGCGTCTGGCAAAATTAACAGTAAATGCGCTTTAAAGGGCAACAATGGCAAATACCAGAGTTGCCATTGCCGCTCTATTGACCCAGTGCACTGTATAGAAGATAGTCGTGGCTGTAGTTGCGGCAATGCCACGCCAGGCTGGCAAGGCTGAAAACGGAACTTCGGTTGCGAACGGACATGGAAATGCACAGGGGCCCGTTTTGACGGCTTTCAAATACCAGCTAAAAGGAAGCTACAACAGATTAAACTTGGCACTTGCAAAGCGCTCTCACGCACTGTAATACATTGGGGCAAGTAGTTGGGGTTGCTAGTGGAAGGGGAGGTGGTATTCACGCTGACGACTGGCAACAGAACAAGTAGACTAGCCGAAAGTACACAAACTGACTGCGTAATGCTCTCTAACTTAAAATTGTAAAACTCAACCACGAAGAAAATAGAATATACAAAATCAGGGTTCATAATTTGAATTTAAATTACCTTAAACATTGATCAAGCTAATCAAAATCAAAACTTCATCTGACAACTGAAAGTTTCTATGGCATCTTCTTATTTTAATTAGTCCTGGCATAAGTCGTTTAATAAAATTATTGTTGCTCAAAATGAATACGTTTATAAATGTTTATTATGTGAATGTTGTCCGCTATAGCTAACTAACGAAAATATGTAAATAAAAGCAGTTAAGTGACTTCAGTTTATTCGATTCGCATTAATGCAGTGTATAATAAGGGCTGGTAGTGCGCAAACAAAAGGCGTTTCACACATACATACTCGTAAATGAGCGTAAAAGTTAATATAACGCATGTTGGCTGGATATGCTGATGGTCTTTGGCATTAGTAATCATATTTTGCTGAGCAATTGCAAATACTTTGCACACACACACAAGGACAGAGACACAAAAGAGTAAGGGAAAAGCACACGATATGAGCAGTTTTCAGATTTATACATATACTATGTAGATATGCGTGTCTATATTTTATCCCAGACTGGCAAACAATAAGAATTTGAGAATGAATGAATGAATGCAAGAATAGTGAGGAGTATAAGTTGGGGTTGCTGGTATATATACACATCTATATAGAGAGAGAGAGAGAGAGAGGAAGTGGGGATTATGTTCGGCATAGACTCGTACTCCTCGTACTCTTCTATATCTTATGTTATGTTACTGTATATGCATATATTAGTTATTAATGCGTACGTGGAACGCATATTGAGAAATGCCGCAGCGCCAGATACCCAATTTGCCAGTCTACCATCCAAGACAAGACATATGTGAGTGTGTGTGAGTGCGAGTGTGACTGTGTTTGGCAGTGTGTGTTTGCCTGGCAGATTTATGTGGTCTTTGCAGTAAAGAATGCATAATGTTTGCTTCAGCTATATTTGAAATATGCCAGCTATGAGATTTGTGCCGCGACGTTGGTTTTGTACTTGAATTCGGACTTGGACCCCATTAAAGATTCATTCATTTAAGCCAATATTTCCACAGCCAACAACTGCACGCAGTCTGCTGCGGTTGCACTTCATCACAAAGGCAGTCCAAGGGTGGATGAGATTTGTTGAGCAAAGTTCCACGGATGTGGTTAAAGTGTGTGGCAAATAATTTACAAAGCAAGTTTAAGATTATAATTTTAAAATGTATTATTAAAGAAAAACAAGTATTGAAAAGAAAGACGCAAATGGTAACAGCTGAGGTAAAAAGGCCAAACATTGATTGATGATTTTAATTTGATAGCTTTTGATGATCTACTAGTGCTTACACTTTCACTCTATGACAGATGGTTTTCCCCACTTTTACTTTTCGTATTGAATTAAGTTTTAGGGTAATTTAAAATTAAGGGTAACTTTAACATATTCATGAGCACATCAGTAGAATTTATGTCAACATAAACTTTTTCCATTAAGCTCAATAATATTGCTTCAACATTGCCAAAATCTCCACTTTGATTAATATAATTCAATCGTCCACTCAGCTAGCAATTTATTGAATTTCCCAGTTGCATACGGCAACCAATCATGATACTTAAAAAGTTGTGGCCTCCATCCTCGTAATAGAATGCCTGAACTGCATGTAAATCAAAACCTCTCAACTTATTAGTTTGCCAAATAATTTTCAGAAATTCAACTTTTGCCAATTATGAAAACTAGAATAAAAATGCAAATTTCCAGCAACTCGTGTGCGCCTGCAAACCAAAAAAAAAAAGAAAAAGAGAAAAAGGAAAAAGGAAGAAAGAAGCATATAACATTTTCAGAAACTTTACTTTCAAGAGCTAAACTGGGAAAACCTAACTCCAACCCAACGTCAGATAAGCCTAACAAATTTTTAAAAATAAATTACAGAGTAGAGCAAACAAATTTGCATATACAAGGGATGGATGGATGGAACAGGGAGCGGAGGTGTTGGAGGCGCTAACAAAATGGTTTCTTTTTTACTTTTTCACACCACAAAGCAAATCAAGTAAATTTTTGAGAGGTCTCACTACCCCAGTCAGAAAAATGAGTTATTGCACATGCTGAGGCGCGGAAGCGGGAAGGAGACAGAAATGAAAAGAGCCTAGAAAAACTCCGTCTAAAGGTCGCAACACTTTTGATTATATCAAGGCAAAGGCAAAGGGCCCATTTAAAAAAAAAAAAAAATGGGGCTGCCAGACGATGCCAAAAACAAAAAAATGAAGAAAAAAATTAAAACAAAAATTCGAGCTATACGCTTAATAAAGTGGCCAACATGGAGGGAGGAGGGGTGGGAATCTGAGGCCCAAGAAATGTGCTTGGGCACAAACTTTATTAAAACTCTTGAATTAAATGAATTAGTCAACCATATAGCCCAGCTTGGATGCTGTCCAAAGCTGGACCGGGAATGTGGCTTAACCCGCTCGCCTCTCCATTTTCTCCTCTTACTCTTCTGTACTGTGGACTCCTGGATCCCTGCTTCATCTTCGTCTTTATCTATTTCTTCTTCAGTGCGGCTTGAAAAACAATTTTCGTAAGCAAAAGTGTAATGAGCGTAGAAATGAACTTTAGACTCTGTTGCTCTAAGACCCTTGAAGGCGTGGGCGAGGGCGAGGGCGAGTACCAGGACGAGGATTGGGGCGTGGCGAGGGCAGCAAATTAAATGAAATCCTTGTGCCAGCGTCTTTTTGGCCTCCGCCAAAAAAAGGAAGCATTCAAATATCAGTGCAAAGAAGGAAAGGGCTAAACGACTAAAACTTTACCAAAAGTATGGCGAACCAAAAAATACCCAAACCCCTTAGCCAGACAGCCAAAACCAAACCCCCAACTAAACCAAAGGCAAAGCCGAGTCAAAAGTTTTGTGCCTTTTTGTATCTGATTTGTACAGTTTTCAGTGAACATTTTTTTTATGATTTCTTTTTTAATTTAATCTAAAAGACATTGCTAAATTGCTGTTAAAATGTAAAAAAAAATATTAGCTTTGGGGCATAAGATGACCCCTAGCAAACACTATGCAGCACAATATCGCGCAAAATAATAATTAAAAATACTCTTGTAAGTATTGCAAGTTTCACAGTATGATATTTAAACTGAAGGATTTATAATTCTATTATTCTAAAGAGATGAGCCAACGAATAATACAAAACTAAAATTCCTAGAACCTTTTTTAATATGAAAAAGAAATACAAACAAATATTCAAATAATGCATACATTTGGAAGCGATTTCCATATAGGAAAAGTGTTTTTGTGTAGGCTAGTGTAATTACGCGAAAACCTTTTCGGGAAGCCTCCACGGAGTTGCTTAGCCGTTGACAACTGTTGGGCAGTTTGTCTGTCGGATTGGTCGGGTCTTGCATAGTTTCTAAAAATCTTGAAGCAACAACTGGAAATTGAAACTTGATTATGTGCAGAGAGGCAGAAAAAGTTGCAATGCTGGGGAAAGAGTTGGACCTTGCCTGGGGTTTTTTACAGTGTTGTCAGGCGTAGAAATTTATGCTCTTTGCCAAAAAGTTTACAGCCCTCGCCCCTGCGTCTGTCTATGTGTCCTCTGTCCGTCTGGTATAACACAGAACTTAAAACTATTTGCTAGTCGGGCAGCGCATTAAAAGCAGCTTCCTTGTATATTCTTGTATATTCTGTACATCTTTTCGGCATCATAAAACTTGATAGTTTATGTTTTACTTCTTTTGAAATGTTTGCCAAATGAAATACAAACCAGCAAAATGGGACTGAATTGCAACAGAGGCTTTTATATGCCCATTATTTATTCATGCTCAATGCATGCACAATTAAAATTTGTGAATTAGTCACAAAATCGATTTGCTCAAATTGGCAACAGTAGCAACCAGACAGGCAACACCCACCCTCCCCCGTTCAAATTAGCAAATGAAATGATGCAACAACAACAGCAACATAATTTGGATTCGGCCATAACTTCTCATATACTTCGTTTCATGTGCGATACTTTTGCTCCGAACTCAAAGAGTCAAAGTTTTGCTGTTGGGCTACTTGGGTTACTTATTTTTATGGCAGTTGTGCATTGAGTTAGACTACAAGAGTTTGGTAGCTTAAAAGGGGAAAGTGAATGAAAAAGGTCGTAAAAGTTGGGAAAATTGTGATTCCCTTACATAAATTATGCCTTTCGTAGCTGCTTACTTTAGTAAATCATAATAAGAAGCGAATATAGTGCTGAGATTTTAATTTCTTAGCGTCTAACTGCAATTCATGTGATTTATATTAGGCACCCCATACTAATAAAATTATATAAAAAAGCGTCACAGTTGATAATATGAATTCTAACAATTCACATTTATAAGGACTTGTTGTTTCAGAACTAAACTATTTCACATCCAAATTATATTTCACATTTGCCAGATTATTTGAGCTAATTCATTTTCATTAGGTTAAAGTATCGAATGCATTGCTAACGATTACATATAAGCCATTTGCTAAATAAGTAGAAATGTTCTATGGCAGTTGCCACACCCTCGTTTCGCATTCCACTCGATTTATTACTTTGACAGCTGTAAACTTTTATGCCCAACAGCTTCCCATTAAAACTAAAAAGGAGTATGGAAAATGTAAAACTTTTGCATAATAGACTCAGGTTGGGAGTTTAAAGTTCAAAGCTTTTGTAGGTTATGCAAATTTGGAATTAATAACACACACACACGCACACACACATACAGACGCACGCGCTTAGGCTAACACATACGCAGCTAGTACACTCTAATACCAATGCGAACATAAATTAGGCTCCGGTTCAACGTTTTTATCAAAGTGGCTGATTTGTGTGGGAGGGAAGCGCAGCACAGGGCTAACGGGGCGAAAGGGTAGGGCTCTCGATGCCACAAAATTATGATAAATGATTTGGAAATGCGCACAAGCAGGCAACAGACCGACCAGCAACAGCAACAACAAGTACAACAGCAACAGCAAGCCGCAACAAGAACAACAGCAGGCAACGGGGAAGCAACAAGAACAACAATAACAACAGCAACCACAACGCAGAACCGAACACATCCTGTTCCTGTAACGTTGTTGCTACTGTTACTGTTAGTGTTGCTGTTACTCCTGCTGTTGCTGTTACAGATGACATTGTTGTTGTTGCTGTTGTTACTCTCAAGCCGGCTGACAAAAAACTTTTCGAGTTAAAGGAAATGTAATTCTATTTTTATTTTTAGTTTTTTTTTTTTGCACACAAGACGACAGAGCATTGAGGAGAATGAGGAAGTCGCTGCGTAAAATCACTGAACTAAAACGCTGAGAGGGTGCAGCATTTGGTTTCCGAAAACTATTTCTATTGCTACAAGTGCATGCGGTGTACAACTACAACTACATATACATATACAAATAAAAAGCTGGCACCACCGCAGAGCCAAAGTCGTAGGACAGGAAGCGCACATCATAAAATATTGATATTTTGCTGCTTTGATTTTTCGGCGCACTGTTTAAGTAATGGCAGCTGTGGAGACGCCCCACTGCTAAGGTCTGCTCTGATCTGTTTTATGTGGCACACAAGCGACGACAATTCGTATTCTTGCCATCCGTTTTGAACTTTTTTTTGTCACTATGCCGCAGAGCAGAGCAGCCTCAACTTCAGTTTTAGCCTCAGCCTTAACCCCAATCTAAACCTCAACCTCAACGTAAACCTGAGCGTCGTTAGGGCTAACGGCGACAAACACCAAAGAGCGCAACAATCCACGAATTTAGTTTCCTTTTGGGGGTTTTCGCAGGGCAACTAAAATGCCAACTGTGTATGGTAGATACAGAACAAGATTGTGGAGGGAGTTAGTTTCGAGATGGCTCAGGGATAGGCAAAAGCTGTGCTTAGTTACAGACAGCCTGGCCAGACGGCCACACGTCCAGACAGTTGGAGTATGGGACAACCGCAGCCAGAGCACTCGGCTGCGATATACCAGACTAGAATATTTTGTACACAATCACATTGGGAGCAGGTTGCGCGCTTGACAAATTTCCGCAATATTAAAAGTATATTTGAAACTGAGAATGCAACTGGATTTTATGTCTCTACATAAAAAAAAAGTATTCAAGAGAGATATAGATTACTTTAAATTAGAAATAAAAGCTTATGCGGCTGCTCACAGTGAGAGATGATTCACTAAATTGCTAGCAGTGTTTATTTTATGCCATATCAATACAATTTCTGATTCATTATAACTGCTTGCAACTAGAATATTCAGTTCGCAGCCAATTGTTTTCATACTAATATTAAAATGAATATTAATTTGAATTATTAATTTGGCAAGGAATATATTTATTTCGTAAATGGCTTATATTTGAATACTCACAAAAGTTTTAATAAGCTCCAAGCACATAATTAAAACTTCTCATTCTGTGTAAGTTTAAATGTTCAAAATGCTCACAAGAAACCAGATAGACTAGGTTCGATTCTGATATATTTGCAATATCAATTGTTGCTAATTAGCAACAACTTTTTAGTGCGACATTGTTCAGCAAGAATTAACAACAATAAAGATCGAGAATAAAAACTTGTAATGGCACATAAATAAAAGGACATATGATTATTAACTGCTTGCCTAATTGAACTTTACATATAATCCCTATTAAATATAGACATCACAACAATAAAATCGTTTTAACTGTAATTGGAATGCTAGTGATTACCAATAATTGACGTTATATGGATATGCTTTTGCCATATTTCAATTATGTTTTAACGATTAAATATGTTTCAGCTGCACATGAAAGTGCACTTACCAGACGGGGATTAATTGACCAAAAATTGCCATCCTCATTAAAAGCAGAAATTTCAACCTTATAAAAATATATATGTATACACTGTACACATTTATGCATCTCTATACGCCAAAGTAAACTCAATGTATGTTTGGATTAGTTCTTATGTAATAGAAGAGCAGCAACCAAATGGAAATATGCGAAATCATTCGGCAGAAGCAACAAGGCCAACCACTGACACCACCTACAAAACACCCAAATTCGAAGCTCTGTGGTGGCTATCAACAACATTTAATCAAAGCCCAAATAACCCAAACTGCTGGCCAAGGCGAGCAGCTTGTCCTTGTATATAAGTAAGTATATTTTGGAAATCAGCTCATTTCGACAACATTTCCGGCAACTAAACCATGTTAGGAATGAAAAATGAACTTGGCCCCCTTGCACCAGATCCCGGACAGAGTAAACAGGATGTGCAGGATATGTGGGCCGCATTGGGTGGGGGTGATAATATGCTATAGTATGGCAAGACCAACATCAAATCTATAATATGACATAAAAATGAAAAGCAAATGACAAGGGTTCAGATTCCGTAGAGCCTCGGGTGCTGCGGTTGCCATTGCTATCTGCAGACATGCCAACTATTACAAATTGATTCTCCACATCGCTGTTGTTGATTTCCGTGTTGTGGTTCTATTTAAAATGCGAGGTTGCAGCAACATCAGCAGCTTTAAAAGCCGAATTCCCAAGCCTCAGCACTTGGTTAATGTTGAAAATTTTTTTATTGGCCCTGTCAAAGGTTTTCGACATTTTATTGTTGGCCATAAAGTCGCAGGAAGAACAACAAGCAGTCGCAATTAAAGACGTCTCGGGGGCCCAGTAACGAAAATTGACTGAAGCAGCGAACGCTTCCCTTTTGCTATTGTTGCTGTCAGTTGAGTCCTGAGTGGCTGTGGAGTGGTTCATTCTGCACAACAAGTGACAAGCTGTAAAAATTACATGGCGCCTGCAATAACCGAAATGTGTAGTACAGTGTATCGCATCTATGTTAGCCGGGTGTACGAGGTGTACGAGCAGCCGTAGGGCCAACAATTTGCAGACTTGAACGTGACTCACTTTGCTAAATGATGCGCAACACCAGCTAAGGCAACTGGCAGCCGGGTTCTCTGTTTTTGGGTTGTCGCCTCGAAGACAGTTACGGAAAACAATGAAAACTTTTATTTGCCAACTACAATGCTTTAATATCATTTTCATTGTGTATTATAAATTTGTCGGTTAGTTGGGCACATTTAGCGATATGTCGGAGCTGTTGAAATGAGATTTCTGCAAATATCTCTATCGAATTTATTTGTCAATAATGAGCAAATGGTATGAGTTGTGTTTCTATAAATTTACTATAAGCTTAAATGCTCTTTCTATTAATTATTTAGAGTACTTTAATTTATGTCAGCGAGAATAAACAGGAATTGTTTGTAAGCATTCTTAAATACCTACAAAAACACACTGATTAAATAAGTCCAACTTTAAATATAAATAGATTTTGTACTCTTTTGCTTGGAAGTGCATTTCGAATTCGGCTATTTTAATTTAGGCTACTGGTTTCTCTTACATGTTTAATAAAATATGCAGTAACAGCAGTTGAAACAAATGTTCAATTTGTTCTGTCGGTCTGTTCGACGCTTGTTGTTTGCAAACTCTAATTAACCACATCAAGGAATCTATGGGAAATTTGCATGGAAAGGCAGTGGAGACAAAGCGAGGCAGTTGACCCAGCGATCCTGATATAAATACTCTAAGTACGTGTTTAATATGCCAGACAGATAGCAGATAGCAGATAGCAACGAAATTGTCTTTGAACACGTGTCAGCGCCAGAACGGAGGCAATGCTAATTTTAATTTTACGTAATGACTGCTATAAAATTTCATTGGAAATCGTCGACTATTTGCGTAATGTTAAATTTCAGTTGAGAATTCTTTTTCGAAATCAATAAAGACCAATTGTACAATTAGACGTCTATCAAATCGATATGGATTAAATCTCTAGGCAGAGTATACAAATACAAATAATATAAATCAATTTTAAATTTCTTAAATATAATACAGCGCTTTCTATTTATTATCTTCGTAATTACAATCCAAAAACCCAATTAAAATTTGAATTTCCATAAATAAGTAGCACACTGCACATCTACAACATATTTGTTTGCCAATTTTATTAAAAGCATTTGAGCATTTTAAATGTAAAAACCTTTGGAAACGTGCTTCAAAGGCCAAATCGACTCTCAATAATGGCAGCAGTTTATTTAAATTTATATTTATACACATTTTTTTCATCGCTCTTGTTTTTATTTTGCTGTTAACTTTTCGGGCGTGTACTCTTTAATTATGCATAACCATGTGTATTTAAAATGGTTGCTGGCAAAACTTTAAAGGCATTAGGGCACACACACACACCCATTAAATATTTAAATTGTTAACAAAGGAGGCGAGTAAAAGAGATCAAATTAGAAGTTTAAAATGGTGCCCCAGCGGAAGACTTAAATAACATTTGCCTTGCCTATCCAATTTAAAGATTTTAACCTTTAAGAAGGAAACTAATCAAATACCAAACGCCTCGGCGTCGTTTGCAGAGCTATTGCCATAACCTTTTGCCATAATACAAATCATGCCGATAATAATATTACAATATATAAATACAAGTGAACAAAAACACACAGACGGACACACACACACACACCCACACTCAGACTCACACCCACTCACACATACGCAGAGGCACTCATACCAAAACGGAAAGGGATACATTGGGCGTATTCGCAGCATCATCGATGAAAATGAAGCTGTAGCATCTCTCGATTGCTGGGCGTTTTAGGGGACATTTGTTCTAAGCTTTTTTGGCAAACGGCTCTCTACATTTATTACGGGGCCAAAGAGTGAAACGTAGCCACGTTGTTCAATTACCGCTAAGAATAATGGAGGGCAGCCAAAACCGAAACTCGAAACACGAAACGAAAATGAAAAACATATAAAACGCAAAGGAACAAACACAAAAGGAGCAGGCAAATGATCTTCGATGGTTTCTCAATGGCTTTTGGTTTTATATTGTGTCCAATATCGAACAGAAAAATACCATCGAGACAAATGAAAGAAAAACGCAAACCTTTTGCCCGAAATAAAACTTATTTGCCTCCATTGTTTTTCTTTCACCCACTCTGCAACTGGCCGCCTCAAAACCACCCACCCCCGCATCCAAATGCTTTGCATAATTCTTGGCATGCAAATTTTTCAATTGAACACAAAAGGAATAAAGCAAAACGCCCACAGTGACACACACACACACAAATGTACAAGGCAACTCAGTTGTCCGGGAAATGGTTGGAAAAGTGTCGAAGCTGTTGCCGCGTCGCCCACCTCACCACCCTTCCCTCAAGCTGATATCGCGCCAAGCCCTCTAAAACTTTGTTCAATATTTTTGCATGCCTGCGCCGCCCAATTTTCATCTCTTTTATTTTTGTATACTCTTAAGCAGAGGTCTTTTGACTGTTTGAAATGAGCATAAAACTGAATTTAAAAATTTTAATATTTTGAAACGTATTCTATACAAATAAATTTATTTTTTAGAAAGTTTGCTGTAGTTTTGATAATACTTTTATGTAAATAGAAATTACAATAAAAGGTGTTTGAAAAGAGCATGCAAAATTCGATGCTTATTAATGTGTATTCAATTTCCTGGAACAATTTTTTTTTGGTCTAATACATTTTGCACTTCTTTGAGTGCAAAGTGGAGAAAAAACAAATTTTTTTTTGAGGGGGCACCTCGACGACGTTTGGGTTCGTGCGGCGTAATATTATTATTTGATAAAGATGCTAAAAGTAACGAAAACACATTTTCTCAGTTAAAAGGGGTCGTTAGGGAATGAAATATGCGCACGTACGCACCGGGGCTGTTCCCAGGAAGGTGGCATGGCGGAGAAAGCTGGCATTGAGTACTGCGAGGCGGCCAAAAGAGTCATATGACAAAGAACTGCATGTATGGGTGGGGTGTGGCGTTGGGGGCGTGGCTTTGCACAGCATGCGGCTTTATATTCGATTTTTATCACAGCATTTGAATTATTATTTCAGGAAGCGCGCTATTTGCGCATCGCGCTTTTTGCGGATACAATATTTTCATTTTTTTTTTTCTATTTTTGTCGTCGGCTGCCTTTCATGTATTTGCATATGAATGCGGCTCGACGGCGGCGGCTGTATTTGTTGCCTGCTTTGAGGCGCCTATGCGGTACGTGTGGAAACTGTGGAAAATCAGTTTTAATGCTAAAATATTAAACGTGCACTCGTTGATGCTGACAGAGGCTCAGTGTGCAGGTTTTTCCAAAAGGGATGGAATGTTTTATGCTACCAGCACATGTTATATGTACATTAAGTACATACTAGCACAACCGAAGATCAACCGAAATTCAATTAAAAGTATACTGCATTTTTTTTTTTCATAAAATATGTGAATCACCTTTTCAAAATATGTTTCGTATTTCAATTTATTTAATTGATCGTTAAACGAAATTTAAATTTTCTAAAGAGCAAGCCGAAGACTAAACCAATTTAAGGAGGGGCAAACTTAACATTTAATGCAAATAACCATGATACATGAATAAATAAAATGACTAATAAAATGACTAGAATTTACGCTACAGACAAAAATTTGTCTGCATATTTGTCTAACAAAATTCTTTAGCATAACATCAATTTCAAGAATTTATTTATATATTTCGTGTTGTCGACACAATTGTATAATTAGATGTTATTCCAAGTTGAATATCAAATTTGCTTTGCAGCCCTGATTTCTATGACATACTTATTTATTATTTTCTTCTTTTTTTTGACAAATTAATAAAACAAAATTCGGTGAAGGGGAATAAAGGGGCAAGGAAACAAAGGGGAGAAAATTTGAGTTGGGGGTGACAGAAATGAGTCTTTGTGAGGATCTGGGGTCGCATCAAAAGGCATAACTGTTATTGTAAGAGATTTCATGTAAATATCGCATGTAAATGTCGTAAATAAGGCGCTTTTAGTGGCACGAGCGGGATTGGGCTATGGTCTGTGCAACAACTCGAGGGGATGGACGCTCACCGAGGTTTATTGTTTACCGAGCACAGAGAGAGTGTGAAAGATAGGGGAAACTGTGGGGGCAGCCCAAGCTGAAGGTAAATAAAAATATTTTGTGCGTGAGTGCGGTTTTTTAAGCTGCGTGAAATTTTTCGCCCTTTTCTCCGTAACTGTTATTGTTGTTGTTATTATTGTTGTTTTTTTTCTTTTGTTGGAATGTGCTGTATGGAAATTGAGGAATCTGGTTTTTATAGACATTGTCTAGGGCGCTTTATGTTTTGCCAGCAACGCCAAAGGCAAATTGACTTTTACGGGATGTTCTCTGTTCGTTTTTGTTTTGAATCTACAGTCTGCAGCGCCGTAGGGGCTTGTCTGTAGCTGTGATTGAAGTTTATTTAAATTGTGAGTGTTTGTTAAATGTCAAACTGATAATTATTCTAGTCATATTTGAAGTCAACAAATAAAATTCTTGTGATCTTAAGCAGTCAAATATGTAAATATTAAACACTTTGTGGCAGACATTCGTTGATCTCTTATTTGGAGTTAACTATGCAATTTGAATATTTTTTTTGGTTAAATTGCTTAGCGCCATTTGGCTAAATTGGTCTAGACATTTGCAAATTTCAAATGTGTTATAAAACCTTTTTGGAATTGTATCTGCAATTGCATTTCGCTGTTTGCCATTTGGGTCGTTTGCATATTTTACTGCATATCTTACAGATTTTCACAAAGCAAAACTTTCGATTTGTGAAAAAGTGTTGCATACTTTTTGACATAGCCTGTTAAAATCATTTGAATGGAACTAGACTCTATTTTAGTTAATAAACACATTATACAATGGAATATAATAAAATTTTAAAGCCTAAGTGATTCTCTTCGTATTTAGTTATTTTATAAATATTAAGTAAATATAAAAAAATAATCAAATTTCTTAAATACGATACTAGTCCCAGTTGATGACAAAGCAGGAAAGAGAATCCGCTTGGAAATTACACATTTTTATTGGACAAATTGGAAAAATAACACAATTTGTACACTCGACTGCACATTAATTTGCTTATAGGAATATCATAATATTCGACTTTAAACTTTTCTAATTGCATTTTTTTGTGGGGATTTTTTAGACAAAGAAATATGAAAATGAGAAACTCAGCCAAGCGATACATATTGGGCACAGTAAACAAATGGTAATTTAATCACAACAAAGAAAATACCATAAACAAATAAATCATAATTGAAACGAACCTTTCATAGACAATTTCTTAAGTGATTTCTGAAATGATTTTCTCAGATAGTAGGTGGAATAACTTACAAATGCGTAAAAGCATATTGCCTCCTTAAATGGGTGGGAGGAGGGCTTGAGGCTCTCGAGTAATACAAATTCATGAGTTTAAAATGAAATATTAAAATTTACGTTCAGCCAATTGTCGTATTCAGTCAGTACATAATTCTCTCAGCTACATTTTCGACAGATATTTCAGTTGTTTCCGTTTCCGCAGACGTTGTCAGCCCAACAGCCAAATAATTATGAGTGACAAAAGTGACACAAATAAAAGTAAAAGACAAGTACTGAAGTCACTTTGTTATAGCAATTTTGAAATACTCTTTTAAATAAACAATCTATCAATTTAATTTTCTAAGTTTTATTAGAGTTTTCCTAATCTCTAAACGTAAGCGCACAATTTCAAAATGTTACACATTATTTTGATCAAACAAAAATTTCTCTAATTTCTAATATTTCTCTTTCCTTAACACGTTTACAACACACGTTGGCGCAATACTGAATATTGAAATAATATTTCTCAGAAATGGAATTGTGCAAGCCGCTGTAAAAGCCGTAGTTAGTGTATACTATAACCTGACTCAAAAGCTGTAACATAGTTACGATATCCTGTGTGTTAAGGTCTGTCGAAAGATGAGTGCTTTTAAGGCGAATTTTACCGTCAAATATTTTGCCTACTGCCGCCCACAAGGCTCAGTGTTCTCCCAGTTCCCAAGTTATACGGCTCGTTGGCATTTTACAGTCGCTGGCTCATTTATAAATTTATGAGCTCAACTGCCAGGGGAGTTATCGCGTTAAAATGCTGCGCTCTGCTCTGTTGCATCTCAAAGATACGAAAATGAAGAAAAAATAAAAGCGTATAAAAAATACCAAAAAAAAAAAAACAGAATAAAATAAAAATTAGCAATAAAAAGTAGAAAAGCATGTTTGTTTGTTAACAACTGCAAAACGAACGAAGTAGAATTTTGAAGAGCTGTAGCCGAAGGAATGAAGAGGAAGAGGCAACGACGACATCAAATGGATTTCATGTCACGTTACACAAATGTGCCAAGGAATTAAAAATGAGTCGAGGAGCAGGCGCCACTGGCAGCAACAGTTGCTGCGTGTACTTGCTTGTTTGCTGTTGCTGCTGTTGTTGCTGCTGCTATTGTCCCATTAGCGTGCTGCAGCACGCTTAAATGCGAAAAGTGTGTTCATTACTTCACCATCCTCCAACCGGCATGGACCCTCTCCTCCACTCCTCTTGCTGCACAGTCTTAGAGCAATGAAAATTATTTTCATTTCGCTTTGGTGCGCTCGCTTGCCCAAAAGCTAAATGCTCCTCGTGTTCCCACCCAACTCCTTAGCTGCCCTCTCGCTCGTTCGCATTCAGTTAACCTTTTGCTCAGGCCCCATGGTGTACATTTCAATTATTTATTGTGCCAAACACAAGCGTTGTCTTAATGGCTGACTAAGGAACCCGAATTGGCCCTGAAAGTCATAAACACTCAAGCTGGAAATTCCAATCTAACAAAGTGAGTATAAGTTATTATGAAGAATTCAGATCTCATTCAGTCCAATCGTTTTAAGAAGTAATATATAGAAACTTGGTAGAATTCAAATAATCGTACAATACTACAAACTAAAAGAAATTGAAAAACCTTATAGTAGCTAACAAAATATTTGTAATACATTAGTTGTATTCATTAAGTTATAAAAGCTTAACAAATATTTACAACATAACAACATAACATTCCTATTTTGTTACTAAATTGCTAAAGTTAAGCATAAAGCTTGAAGTGAAGCTTTCATGTCAGAAAATCAATTTAATCAAAGCAGGTCTAGTGCCAGTTATATTCTTGGCTTTCTTAAATTTACGCTTTTATGCTCTGGCACACCCATTTACCTCCTACTTGGTGCACACTTCAGTGTCAAAGTGTGGCAAAAATCTTTCCCATTTTGATTGGCATCATTGATTGAAACAACACGAAACGTTTAACGACAAAATGTCATAAAGCTTGCTACCGACAAAAAAGGTAAAGTGTGCTAGTTTTTGCTTTAGCTGACTCCTTCAATTTTTTTTTAATTTCTGTGATTTTTTTTTGGGGAATTTTCCACAACCAAGCTAAATTATTGAGTGAGGGAGTGATTGAGCCATGACAAAACCCAGTTGCAACTAATTGGATTTTGGCCAGAAGCGGACAGGAAATGTTTTGACAATTGTGCAAATTAAGTGCGAGTCGCATGGCGACGTGCCAATGTCCTGGACAAGGCTACTTTACCAGTTCATTGCACCCCAAAGGCTACACAATAAGACAAACACACACACACACACACACACACACACTCTCTCTAATTTTCCGAGAACCCAGCAATGACAGAGTCCCTTGAATGCAGCAGAGAAAGGGGAATGACAATGTTTTGCCGCATAATTCACATAAATTATGCAATTTATACGCAGCGTATGTTAAGCCTCGAATGGACAGCAATGCAAATGATTTGTACAGGAGAAGTAAAAGGGGAAGGACTAAGAACTTGCTAAGATATATGTAACAAGTTGTCGACGCTGTAGTCACAGCAGATTTTTTATGCATATGTGGGGTAAGCATGGGGTTAAAGGGTTGCATCCTGCATTGTATAGGAGAGCACTACCCACCATGACAATTGTATTTATGAGTGTGATGAGTGGGGTGGTGCGGTGGCAAGTGTGAGTGGTGGCAAGTGGTTTGCACAAAAGTAGAGTGCTTAGCAGTGTGGTGCAGTTGGGGTTGACTTGCGCGAATTGGTTATGTTATGTGGAACAGTTCAGAGCATCAGCATGCCCATTAGAAAGTAAATGAAACTCTATGGTTGCAATGGTAATAGAATAGTTTATTGTATAGTTACCCGAGCCAAGTATAGAACTCTGGCAGCTGAAGAGTATTAGCAGCAGACAGACAAGGACTGCATCAGGCACAACACAGCCCTCACTCACCCGCAACAGATGCACAACATTTATTGATACGGGCAAATAAAATTAGTTGCGTGTGTTCCAGTTTGTTACCTTTTCGAAAGAGGCGAAATGAATACACATAAAAAGCAAACGAACTTTATTGCTGCAGAAGCACATAGATCTTTAATTGACCCAGAAACTGAGTTGATGTTTAGTTTAAGTACTGTTTTTAACTGCTTTCCTTGAATCATTCAAAACGCATCAAAATGCATATAAGCCAAATTACACAAAACTTGATCTCCACAGATACTAACGTGCCCTTTCGATTTATGCATTCATTTTTACTTTATATAAAATTTAATATAGCCTGAAACTCAACCTCTGATTACAGTAATTTTGTACATCGGTATACAATTTCATCTTATATTTCTTTTTAATTAACATATCTAACTAGCCAAGACTGTAAAGGTACACACATTTGCAAATATATATGTCTAGTCTATTTTTCAAGTGAGTCTCTAGTATCCAATGCAATATTAGTACTAAACTTGATATTTTTGTTATAATAAACGTAATGTTTTATTTAATTTCCCTGGCCATATTTAAGACCTTAACCTCCTTTTATTTAATCCAGCACAATGCCGACCAAGTTTCGAGCCATATTCCATAGATTTCGAAATTCTAATGACACCAAGCAGACAATGAAGTCCCAGCAGCCGAATCAGCAAAAGCAGCAGCCTGTTGACAACAACAACAACAACAATAACAACTAGAAAGACAACAACAACAGCGCAGCAACTAGAACACGAGCAACAATAAGGACAACCACACGTCGAGAACTGCTGTGTGTTTGTGTGTGTCGGAGAGGTCATAAGTACCAGCTCTGGGGGTCAGAGAGATCAGAGAGGGGTTCTGAGTGAATGCAGACGGCGAAACACTGCAATAAAAGTGCGGTGCAGATGCAGGCAATGCAGAAGGCGGGAATTTACATTTAGTTTATGAGTAGACAAGCGACGACAATAGTGGGGAGCGTCATGCTGCCATGGCCCCGGCTCCAACTCCGGATCTGGCTCCAGCTTCCACTCCAGATCCAGTTTCTGCTGCCTGCCCCCATTTGAGTTCTAGTTGCAGCAGTGACAGCAGTTGTCGCAGCTGCTGTTGTTGTGGCGCGCCGAAAGGTCATACACAATGAAATGCACAAATGTCAACATTTAACGGTCAAAATGGTCGTACAGACAGTCAGATAGACAGACACAGACACAGACACTCTATGGAACATAAGCAGCAGCAGCAGCGACAGCCGAATGGACCAGGGCATTGTGCGGCTGGCAGGAAGTTGCGAACGCTCCAAGTTTAAAGTTTATGGCCAAAGAAAAGTCCACGGACAATGGGGCCAATAGATGCAACACTGGCAACAGCAGCAGCACAAGTAGCAGCAACAGGAGCTGCTTCTTGGAGATTGTGTGGCATAAAACTGATCAGGTTGGCAACCAACAAGCGCAAAAGGAAAGATGCTTCTGCAACTTTATGGCATTTGCTGGGCACAAAACTTGCAACAAAGTGCGACTAGATGAAATAAAAAAAGCCAAGTCATTTACCCGTTAAGTTGAGGCTGAAATACACTTTGCAGTTATGCAAACTATTTATTGCCTCATATCTATATAATTTTAAGCCATCACAGCTGAAAATAAAATGGTAAAAACATTTAAAGGTATTTATGATAGTTGAAGAGGAGCAAATAAGTAGAATTGTTTGACTCTGTCTATCTCTCTCTCTCTCTCTGTGTCACTGTCGAAAAAAGAGAAATATTGTCAAGCTTGTAATATTAAAAGAATGTAACTAATATTATTTAACCTCATTGGCGTACTTAAAATTGTTTGCTTAGCTTTTAATCAATGGAAACTATAATCAGCGACATTGTTATTATTGATCTTCTAGGCTAAACTTCAGCCAAGCAGCAAGGTCCACAAGTTAGGGCATACAAAAAAGCTTCGGAAAATTGTGCTAAAATAGAAAGTTTAGCCAGCAGCGACAGCTCCACTCCCAGATGCAGTCACATTTTGTGTGTAGTGTGCCAGTATGTGTGTGCCAGTGTGTGTGCGTGTGTGTGTCGGTGTATATGCGAAAGGACCTTTGTGGCAGTTCAATCGTAATGAACTATGCACAAAAATGACCTCCAGGCGAATGCTGTTGGTGGACAAAAGCAGCACCACCAACAACAACAACAACAGCAGGCACAAAACACAGTTAACAAGTTTTCTCTGTGCTGGAGCAAATTACATTTTCTGGGCGAGTTTTTAGGGTTGCCAAGCGCTTGTAGATTTCACATGTTAGTTTTTTTTTTGTACCCCACTTCATGGCTAAAACCTTAGAAAAGTGTAGAGAGCTTCAAATTATGTCTAGCCAGGAAGCAAAGTTTTGCCTTTGTCCAACATTTTCTCTTTTTTTTTGTGAGTTTGCCCCTTTTTTTTGTGACAAGTTAGTTGGATTTGCGTATATTTTACTCGACCGAAATAACTTTTAACAAATTAGTCTGGTATTCACATTCGAAATTACGATTAACCACTTTTACAAAATAACTGGACAACAGCATCTGATTTTTCGCTGCTACACTATGAAATTATCTACAGAAATTTGTAATGAATCGCAAATATGTAAAACCGCAGCTCATTTACAAATAATTGAAATGCTGAAAAAAGTATTCAAATATAACATAGAAAAGGAAAACATGAAAACATATTTAATAAATAAAAAAAAAATATGATGAAAAGATATGAGCATAAAATTACAGCAGAATACTTAAAATATGAATATAGAAGAAGGAATGAAATCAGACAACTTAAATACCAATGGTTGGCTACCTTATTCCTTATTCCTTGGTAAAAGGTACAATTCAGTTCCACTCTCTCGGTGATTCATCCGATAATCTGTCGAGATTCTTGAGACTACTTAAATCTACAAGTTTAGCCCGTCCAAATGCTTCGTCTGACTGCACAGAGTGCAATGCAAGCAGGCAGCACTCAGTCGAACAACAAGCAGGAACAGCAAACAACACGCACTGCCAACTTGTTCCATAATCAGCTATTACGTAAAACTGCAGCTGGGACCGACTGTTTTGACAATGCACTAGCACAGGGCAGTTTGACATGTGCCACGAATGGAGAGGTGTGTGATAGGCAGGGGACGACACACGTTTGTTTTGGCTTGTTGCAACGGCAACAACGACATGAACGACAACGATGACGATGACGACTTCAGTGGTTGGCACATTGCCGCACTGCGTCAGCTGTAGCTGCAGTCTGGTCAACAACACAAGTCCCAAATATGAGACTGTGAGACTTCAAAATTTGATACTCGCGATGGCTGCAGCTGCAGCTGCAACATCAATTTGCATTCATGACCATCGACAATTGTTCTAATACTTTGCAAAGTGCATGCCAGGCGCCAGTGCCACATGCCAGTAGAGTGCAAGAGCGTGCGTGTGTGTGCGAGAGAGTTTACGTATGGGGTGTATTTATTCCCACCCATAATTATGGCAATTGGTAGTCAAACTGCGCCTAGAAGTATGCAGCACATCTGTAGCAGCTAGGAAGGGGAGAAAAGTCGGAAAAAGCCAGAGAAAATGCGAATCGCATCTGCGGCTGTTGCTGCCATCAGTTATCGTCGTTGTCGTCTTTTTTGGAATTTAATTAAAGTTTACACAAGTAAACAAATGACAGTCTGCAGCCGCTGCCGATGTCGACGTCGCTGTAATGTGTATGTTCATCTGTGTCTATGTGTGTGTGTGTGTGTTCATTTGTGTGTGTCACATGGCCACAAAACGAATGCTGGCGAATGCAAGTGGCAAGTCAAGCGAACATTTTATTAAAGAAAAGTTGCGGCTTTAAAATTGTTGTGGGCTAAGGAAAACCAAAAGCAGCAACTTTCAGTTGCGCAACAGCAAATTCTTCTTTGTTTGATTATTGAAATAAGTTTTCCAAGGTAACGGCACATGTGGGCTGTTAAAAAAGTAAGCATAATAAATAAATAGATGTAAAAAGCTAAATTTCAAATGTTCTGAAAAAAATATCTAAAATTAAATACAAGTTTTTCAAGCATTCAAAATTTGTCGTTTTTTTTAAAATAAATTATTCAGCATTTTAGTGAAATGAACGCCAAATTTTGTATAAGTTTTTTATAACTTGTATCAAATTTTTTTTTTATAGAAAAAAATAACATTGTTTGGACGTTAACAAAAAGTGGAGTTCCACTTGAATACTCCAAACCAATCTTTCATGCTAAACTCCTAAAATAAAGTTAGTAAACTACTGTTTTCTGCTCCCATTCGAAGACATAGCCCAGGATCAGTGTTGCTTTACATCAAATTTCATAATTTTAGATTTATATATGATCAACTTCAAAGCTTCAATTCGACCCTCGCCATACCCACGGTTGATGTGGTACGTGTACGGAAATTGTTGTAAATGCAGAGGCAAAGTGAATGAAACAAAAAAACAACAACAACGAAAGATAACAAAAACCGCTTGGCATTTATTGGTGTTAGTGCTGGCATTGCAGCATCCGCGCCGCATAGGATGCCAAGCATTCAAAGCTAATCCCCCCAGAATTATGCAACAAAAAATTAATTAAACACAATTTAGTTTGCTGTGCGCCACCGTTGCGAAAAACCGCGTTGCGCGAAAATCGCTGCGGTTTTTCTATATATATTTTATATGCACATACAAACTGACTACCAACAACAGCAACGTGACACAAATTATTGTTATGCAAAGCGACGGTGGTCAGGCGACGGGGCAATGGATGTAAAAATAAAAACAACCACAAAAAAATGGGCAACGGGCAGGACGATGGCTTTGGACCGCTTTTTGCGGCTACTTGACTTAATACCTGCAATAATTATTATAACGATGCAGAGAGAAATCTTTTAACGCTATAAAAAAAGGAAGTAAAGGCACTTTCGGGCAATAAAATGGGCTGGATAAGCACTTGGACTTTGCATTGAGCGATTTATTCTCGCATATAGAAAACAATTTATGGTCAACGGCTGTCCATGGAATCGAAATCACGACAGATTCGCCTTGATTTTTTCCACTGTACCGAAATATTAAGCCTCGAAATACTGCTGAAAGATATATTATTATTATTATTATTATTAAATATTAAATATCATAAGCATACAAAATTCTCTAATAAAATAAATTCATGAAACGCTTTCAACGGTATTAAAATTGATATCAAAATATATTTAAAGTCCGTATAAACACAACAGAAGCCTTATCAATAAACGGAATAGTAGAAAAGTCGTTTGCTGGAACATTTACGCATAGATCGTTTTTAAGTGGCATTTGAATATGCCGCCATGTGCCTTTGGGCTGAATGTACACGCCTTTTCATTAAATTCAATTTAAAAAAAAAAAAATATTTAGTGCCAAGCCATAAAAAACTGGTCAGGAGCAGGGCAAGCAACAAAAAAAGGTTCCCGGACGACGTATCGCGAAGGTCATCAATTACAGGACCCACAAGGCACGTCGTATGCATGGCTAGCAACAACAACAACAACAGCGACGACGACGAGAAGAAGCAGTTGCAAATAACTTGGCTGAAGCTCACATTATCCGGCCATAAGCACAAGTAGGAAACAGCTCAGGGGTGTCCTCCTCTACTTGGCGTCTCTCTCTCTCGCTCTCTCTCTCTCTCTCTGGACTTGGCTAGCTGGCGGGCAAACACAAAAATGGAATGCTCTGCAGATATTTCAAAAGCCATTGACACCCTTTCGGCAGCAGCAGCAGAAGGCAGCGGCGCGGCAGCTCGAGGCCTGCCTTTGAAAAGCTGAATGACCAAATAAATCATATCAAAGTGTCATATAAAAATCGTAATCAGATTTTGAAGCACACACATACACACACACATAAAGAGAGACAGACGCGCGGACGAAGCGACAACCAGACAGAGAGAAATATGTTCGCCATACTCATACGTCCCGTAAGCCAACTCCATTAAAAGTGCTTATAAATAAGGTGCTTGAGAGGCAAGTGCACAGAGGCACACACACATACACACACATACACACGCACGTAGACGCAGCCTTACAGACAGGGTGGACACAATGGAGCATTGAGCCATAACCAACAAACGTTGCAGCAAACCGGAAACAACTGCCCTGCCACAGCCCAATTTTTGAGTGTGTGTAAATTGCAAAGACTATTTGACAAACGTCGGTCAAAAGCACAGGGCACAGGATACACAGTCGACCAAGTCGACGACCTGCTCTGGATTTTTGTTTAGCACTCGCACTCGCTCTTTCTCTGTCTCTCTGTCTCTCTCGCTCTCTCTCTCTCTCTCTCTCGCTGCGCCTTTCTCTGTGTGTGACGGCATCTCTTGGATCTGGACTCTTCTCGGTGCACAGTTAATAAAAAATAATGTGCTTCAATGCGGTTTATTCAATTTTATGGTCGACTTTTCAAAAAAGCCAGCTCTAGCACCACACAACGTCCATCCAGCATCCTTGTACCCTTACATCCATCGGCACCCTGCGTCATACTTTTACTTGGCCTTTATTAAAAAGAAAATAGAATATTCGGTTCGTTTCGGTTTGGTTTGGTTTGGTTTGGTTCAGAGTGCCATGTGGGCGTGCCCCTCTACTGTAGTAGTGTGAACGGTTTGTGCCGTATCATATAAAACACATACACAAACACACAAACACACTCTTGAACTCACACACCCATATACACACCCGCTCACTCATAATGCGATGTTGGTCGCTGATGTTGGCCGTCTTTTTTGAATATTTATGAGTTTGCTTTTAAAATTATAGATGCAGAGGAAGGCTGCTGAAAGCATGAGCCAATAACGGGGAGGAGGTGCGGGAAGCAGCTCGGGTTGCCCATATTGTCCACTTGCTACTGCGTGAGTGCGTGCCAGTGCTTGGAAAGTGCACAAGACAATCTCACTTGAGCTATTTATCAATGCTTTGGTGTCAGAGCGATGATGAAATTTCGCATGGTGCTTTGTTATGGAAAGTTTCTGACAGAGAGTCTTAGCTCCATAAATTTAACAACAATTTCTTTATGGAATTTAAGACAACACTCGTATCTAATTGAGCAATAAAAGACAGTTATTGATATTGATAAATGCCATCGAAATGAAATAAGTTATTGTTATATTATTATTTTTATTGATAGGTTACTTTCCAAATTGCGTTGAAGTTTATGAGATAAGAAGTATTATACATCAATAAATTGGTTTTCACAGCTCTTTTAAAGTTATTTTTTAGTTCAAAAATACCCAAAGTCAAAGTGGTGCTAACTAAATGATTTATTGTCGCACTGAAACCCAATAGTAAAATGCAAATATCCAATATGCCGCAGCTAACCATTTGGTTTGAAGCTTTAAGCGTTTAATGTAATGCTCTATATTTGGAGAGGGGCCAAAGCGTTTGGTCTCATGTGGTCAGCCAACCAAAACTCCAATTGCAATTCGAGTTGAACGTCAATAATTGCCTTCAATTACATTTATTTATTTGCACGCAGTTTGCTCAGCACCCTCTCTGGTGCTCTGATGATGAAGCGACCGATGCTGATGAGGCTGACGACGCCTGTTCCTACTTTGTCGATGAGTCCATAGCTGGATGTGGGTCTGATGGTGACCGTGTCAATTGGTTTCGCTTTGATTCGCATTTCATTTATGCATGGGACCTGGCCACACCGACTATTTTATTTTATTTTTTTTTTTTTCGTATCTACCCACCGCTTGCTTTATTATGATTATCATGTTTTATTCAACAATTGATGCGCAAATTGGCAGTTGTCTGGATCATTTACAACTCTACACACGTGGACGGCCACAGAACAAAAGCGGTCGAAGGGCAGTGGAGGCAATAAGGATACCAGCTCGCTAGTAGAGTATAAATCAAGCAGAATGTATTCCCATAAACACTAAATATATTCCTATAAAATGAGAATGTTGTGAGGAAAAATACCATGGAAGAAGAATATATAGAATTCAAATTAATTTGAAATACAAAATTAAATCGAAAATTGGCTATAAAATAATTGGTTGCATACGCCTCAAAAATGTAAATCCAATAGTAAATTGTATAAGATTTAAAATTACTAAAAATGTATAATATATAGTCGAAAAGGAATTGGAGAACACACCGAACTGATTTCAATTTAAATGTGTATGGCGGGGCGTATGATTAATTTGCAATACAAACAACAAACGCATGGGAACACAGTAACCGCAGACGAGTGCGGGTCGTGCTGGACTGGTTTTGTAGGTTTTTTGTAAAAAAAAAAACCATCATTTTCGTGCACGTAATTAAGTCCATTTGTATGGCCTGCACGGGCCCAAACCCTTGGCCAACCGCAATTGCATTGAAGAGAGCGGGCATGAAGTTAAGAGGTGACAATAAACTTATATGAAATTAATTGCGCATACTGCAGCAATCAGAGCGAGAGCGAACTGTGCAGCGCACACACGCACACACACACGCACACTCGCACACTCGGTGGCACACACGCAGGCAGGTTGGTTATCAGCTGTCGTCTGACTGGGCAACTCATGCATTAATTAACAGTCAAGTGTCAGAGGCTGTCGCTGACTGGTGAGAAGACTCCCACGCGACTGACTGACGACGGGGTATCACACTTTCAACTAATTAAATGGCTTTTGATTTTTACCAGCATACACACACACACGAGTATTCAGTATTAAAGTGATCAAGAAGCAAGTTCCAGTAGAAAGCGAACTCGTTGGGTTGCAAACCACCAACATATGTTCAATATTTGCATAAATATTTTAATAAAAATTAAAAACGAATAGCAAAAGTGGAGGGCAACAACACAAGCAGCAAAGTCCAGACAGACGCAGCACGCCCAGTGGGATATATATTTTTATTAAAACCAAGAATGGCAAAGTGAATGTAATAGAACAAGGCGAACCATGAAACACTCTAATTGAATGTCCACAAATTTCATTTAAACAAAATTTGTATATGCATGTAAAAAGATGATATAAACAAACTCGATTAACATAAGTTAACTTTTCAAATATTATGTGTTGAAATTTGATTGATTGAAAATTAAATTTGTCCATAATACTTCATCTAATATAAAATCTTTAAAATAACTCGTATAGAATTTATTTGAAATCGTCTCTTTTCACAATTATTTTTCAAAGAAATCAAAATACCTTAAAGAAAGAGTATGGAAACACAGCTCGAACCCAAACAGGGACTGCCAACCACAGCGCGTTGTAAAAATTTGCGCATCGATTTGTGGCCAGACGACGACGAGGACGACGACGACGACGAGGACGACGACGACGACGACAAGGGCCAAAGCTCCAAAGAGGAGTACAGGACAATGCCACGCAGCAACAATACGACCAGCGTCCAGCAGGAACAGCAGGAGCCGCCTCATCATCGCACCGTGGGCCACAAATGCAAATGACAGAGCTCGCAATGCTGCATCGCTTTGATTAGCGACCAATTTAAATGCAATCAAGTTGCCACAGAGACAGCGTAGACCAAAGCGAACGTTGCACACAAGGTGCCCATTAGCATTAACGAACGATTGCAAAGAACCTGCATTAGCTGCCTAATGCCCACAGTGCACAGGACATTGCACATGGGTTATAGCTGCAGTTTGTCAAAAGAGATCCGCAAAACCAAAAAAAAAAAATATTAAAAAAGAGTATGAACCAAGCAAAACAAATTAAAAAGACTGCATAAAAATGTTAATGTGCCTACAGACAATGGCGAAACGGGTAGCTACAAAAGATTAACACATTTGAGCAAGCAATTTGAAACATTCGGAGAAAAGTAAATTTCTTATTTGATTGGTATTCCTACTTTTAAGATTATGGCCAGTATACAAAAAGCTGTTAAGCATTCTTAAATTTGAGTAAGCAGTTTGAAAAATAAAACTTTGGCTGAATGTTAAAAGTATCCATGTTTAAAAATCCTTTTTGTGTTCCAATGCTATAATTATTAACATAAATATTTTAACAAATACAAAATTATATTTGTAATTCGTAATTAGATTTCAATTTGAAACGTGGATTTTGGTCTACAAAATTAAGGAATATTCTGCGTGCCTAAGATAGCTGTATTTATTTATTTATTTTTTTTTTGTTAAATGGTTGTTTGTGTTTATTCAAGTTTAACGCCGGAATTTAAGAGTTACAGTGTTCTTAATATGAAGGTCAAAATAGTTATCCAGCTTTATTCCGGTCCACAAATACGCATACCAAACTGTTCGAGCAACCCATTTGTTTGCACCCACACAAATAAAAGTTGGCATATTTCTCCACTGTGTGGGTTGTGTTTCGTGGATGCCCGGAAAACCCCACGCGACGCGCCAGTTATTGTTTTGCCACTTCAGCTTCTATTGTTATTGTCAGGCAGCGGCAGCAGCAGCGGCAGCAGCAGCGGCGCCTGCAGCGACGGCTTTGATGGCAATGACTTTATATCCGGTTGGAGTACTGTTGTTTGTGGTAGCTGCTATTGCAGCTGGTGCAGCTGTATCAGCGATTATGCAATTTAATTTTGATATAAGTGGGAAATGAAATGCCTGCCCCTATTGCAACCTTGTGGCTGCAACAACAGCAACATTACCTGCAATAGCAGTAAAAGCAACTGCTCAATACATTCACTTTGCTAATGACGTAATTAGGCGCATTTGGTGTAGGCAGCGTAAACGCGATTTGAACAGCAACATTGTACTTTTAATTAAGTTCATTTAAACATAGACGCAAAAAATATCTCAACTCTCACGCAGAAGGCAGATATGAAGCCTTCTCCTATTTCTATTTTTATTTTTTTTTGATGCGTTTTGATGCGAATTATTTTGACAGATTGTGCTCGAGTCCGCGGCGTTGGCTTGGGCATCGACGTCGTTTTGTTTTGTGTGGCAAGTGTAAATTTATGCAAATTACATCAATAAAAACATTCCGTCTTCGGTTTTTGAACAGCCGGCCCGTTATGATTTGGCCAAGATGGGCGGCCGCGTGTAGCTCATTTTCTATTAACAACTGCGTCCATAAAAACGACAACGACGAAGATGGCTTTGGCATTGGCGTTGGCGTTGGTGTTGGCGTTTGCAAAGGCAACGAAGCGTCCAAGCAGAAAACCAACTACGGGACAGGCTCATTTGCATGTCCACCCCAAACGGAATACGCCTGACCCCGAGCTACGTCCCGAGCCGTCAGCATCAAAGTCACAGTCACCATGTGGTTACGTCTGTGACAGCGTCGAGACTGACAGGCAATCTGGCACAGTGGTCGAATGTCTCTTAACAGCGAGAGAAACCAAAAACAAAAATCAAAACCTTTGGTATTTATAAAAAATGCAGTAAAGCTATTTTTACTTGCGATTTGATGAATGAAACACGAAGGCATTATTAGCTTATGCAGCATCTAAACTGCGCTTAACTTCCTCTCTTTACTGAGTTTTGACAAAGGCTTCTTAGTTTCTGCATAATTTCGGTTATACTCAATTGTCAATTATACCCATAATTAATATAAATAATTATTACGATAAATTCAGAGTAGACATAAGTCGCTTTTATTGCATGTTGTTTTTAGATTTTAGATAAAGTATTTATTATATAGGAACAAATCAGAACCTTTGAGGTTTACTGCGGAGTTTGTTTTTTTTTATGGTTTTTCTGCAATGAACTTTTCATTCAAAATTAAAAATACCTCAGGAAAAACACATTTATCATCATATTCCGTTGAAAAACATTTGTGATTTCGATCGATTTAGACAAATTTGGTGTCAGTGTTCAGCTGTCGCATCAAGTTTCGCTTTTGGGCACGTTCTGTCTTGGCCCTAATTCAAGCTACGCACAGAGGCTAATCAACGCCAGGCAACTTGGACGGGAATCGTTAGACAGACCATAAACAGAGCGAAGAGCAGCTGTGGAGGAAGGGGGCGGAACGGGGAACGTAGTGTTTGGTTTTTTTCTTTTGAATGGATGTGGTAAGCAGACCGCTAAATTTTATTTAATTTTTGTTTAGCCGCGAAAAGTGGCGTATAAAATTTACTTTGGCTTCGACGATGATGGCAATGGCGATGACGAGGACGATGACGCTGAAGACGACGACAAAGATGAGGACGAGGACATAAAATAATGGAAATTGCCAAATGTGACAGCCACAAAGCTGAGCAGGGGCGGCGGCAAGCGGCAACTTCCAAAGCGGAGGATCGTATAATGCTCGTATAAATTTACAAAAATTCAACTTTAATGCGACTCGACGGCTGTTGCGGCGGCTGCTGCTGCCGTTGGTGCTGTTGCTGTGACTGCTGCTGCAACCGCAAATAGAATTAACTTTTTTTTTCTGCCCACAATTTCTTTTTGTTAGTCTTTTTCCCTGCTACACATTTTTGGCTTTGAGACCGCTGCCGCCGCTGCTGCTACTGCTCCTGGCTTGGCTGTTGGTAATCGCCGCACACTTAAGCGGGCAATTTGAAGTGCAATAGCGCAACGTTGCAGAGTCCGAGATAGGTGGGCGGTGGGGTGGGGATGTATTAAGGAGCACAGTATTGGCTGAAGCCGAATCTAAAACGGCGCTATAAAACCTCGCATATGAACCGGCAACAGTTGCCAGGGCCGAGTACCAAATTGGCAGCACATTGGCGGCACTATGGCAAATGGCCACAATAAAAAAGCCGTTTGCTGCATTCTCATGCGCAACTTGGCGGCGAAATCAAAAAATATAAAAACGAAAAAAAAGAACAAAAACGCGAAAAAGAAAAAGAAAAAGAAGAACAACTGCAACAACAGTAGTGGCAGCTACTTACAGAACTTTGTGCTATCGACGGCGACCACCGCAAGGCATAAAGCAAGGCCATCTTATCCTGGGGACCACCGAGTAGTCCTGCTCCTCGCGTGACCATAAAATGGCCAAACGCATGGAAACAAACGAGCATTGAAATTGAATTTAACAGCAAACAGTTTTAAGTAGCGACCATAAGAAAGGGATAGGGGAGTGAACAGAAGCCACAGCTCATATAGCTGACGGGGTATATCGAGGGAGTGTTGAGGATCCCGGCAGAGCAACAACTTCAGTCTGTGTAGAAGTTTGTATGCGCTAATGGAGATGGATGTGTAAAAGTTGAGGCCAAATTGCGTATGCGTCACGCCGTATTGAAAATGCTAATTTTTCAATACCGCGCATACGACATGTGGCCAGGAGGCAAGTACAATATAATAGGTTGAGCATTAGGTATATGTACATGTGGCTAGACATATACCAAAGTTTTAAGGGAAAGTATCTAAATCGTTATCTTTTTACATGCAAATACTTACGAGCACTTACATGGTTTTCACAATATTTGCTTGATGTTTTTGCATAAAATTTTAAACTAAAAATATCATTATCTTTTATCTTAACCACTCTTCAACAAATACTTGAACTGATCACCTTATATATTCTAAGTATAATGCGATTACAATTTTAATTTTGTATTTTATTCACTTACAAGCTAAAGATCAAACGGAATTTGAACTGTTTGTTGAGTTAATAATGCAAAACAAATTGTAATAATGACATAAATAAACAAATCTATTTTTACTAACCAATATAACCGAATCATTTAAATAATATATATTTTGCTTTGCTCTAAATATTTTTCATATTAAAACGTACTTTAATCGCATCATAATTTCCAAGTAATATGTATAAAAAATATTGTTATAGATATGAGAAATCCTTAATTTGATCAGTATGAATGAATTCTTATAGAACGACTCAATGCCGTTTGGCTTAACTCTCTTGACTACAAGCCAAAAGCATTCTTTCCACTTCTTCCCCCTCAAGGACCTGACCTCAGCGAATGGACTGCACGTATCAATTGTAGGGCAACGGCGCATTCTGGGCGCATATCAGCAACAGCATCGAATGCCATGTCTGCGACTTATCGCCCAAAGAAATATGCAGCAAAATAGTTTCCAAAACAGCCATGTCCACAACAAAAAAAAAAAAACAAAGCATTGCAGCAAGAGCATGGTCCACACGGTGTGTGGAATATCGAACGATAGAAGCTTATGTGGCGGATAATACAAGGGGATTTCATTATTTCGGCACTTACGACCGAATAAGCACTAAGCAATTTGAACAACGGGGCCAGAAAAGCATGGCAAATCCTTTGGGGTAATGACAGCGACAGCAGTTATAGACTTTAAACCTAAACATAACGCCTTCCAAGAAATCACCAAGAAACTAGAGGAGCAGCAGCAGCAGCAACAGCAACAGCAGTCGCAGCAGCAGCAGCAGCATCTTCGCCAAGTTCGAACAACGAGTAAATGAGCTGTCAAAGTTTGTAATGCAGCAAAGGTTCTGGCAATGCGGCTGCCAACGACGTCGATAGCAGCGGCGATGCCACCAAATGGCAACGGGCACGAGCTAGACAAGTAAATCTTATTGTGCAGAAAATGGCAAATTTCCCCAGACGGCCAACAGCAGCAGCAGCAGCTGAACCAACCAGCAGAAGTAGCAGCGGCACCACAACAGCTTAAATGCGGGTGGTTTGGCGAGAAAACTGATGAGGTGGTTTTTGTGAAATGGTGGGCGTGGTGGTGTGACTGCAGCAGCAGCAGCAGCATCGGCAGCAGCGGGTACTTTGAAGTATTTTTCAGCATTGAGCAGACATTTGATTGAGAATGTATTGTATAATTTCCCGAGCGTATTTAGTGTCAGCATCGAGACGCCAAAAAGCGCAATACCAACCAAGCCAGCAACATCAGCAACAACAACAACAACAACAACGCTCAACAGCAACAACAATGAGCACACAAGCGACAAGCAAACGAAGCGAAACTTTCGCTTTGTTATTAAAGCGTGTCTGGAATGAACATTTCAATAACTTCAGATACGACATTCATCAGAATCTTAATTTGCAGCTGACAGAGTAGCGAATAATGTTGTATGGGGATGAATAATGATCCATATTATTGACTCAACGGATGTTCGAATATTTTGTTATACAGGTGAAGTTGTATTATACCTGACAAGTTCAATAAACGAGATTATATATAGTAAAAGTTCAAATATATTCACATTCACATAAATTTATCAAATATTTATTCAACAATTGGTATATAAATTGGTAAAAGTACAAACTAAAATAAAAAAATATACTAAAAAAATAAAGAAGGATTATCTCAGCCATGTCCAAGAATACTTATCGAAATTGAAACTAGACCCTCTGCAAGAATATAACAAATCAGAAACTAAATCCATTAAATTGAGGATATGAAAGGAATGTGATGGCCTCTGTTCGATGATTAAAAGCATAGATGTCAATAATTAAGATATATATTGATCAGCAATCGATATGAACTAAGCGACTTTTAATTTTCGACGCAGACTCTTCGAATAACACACTCGTTATCTTTGTGGCCTTTTGCAAGCAACAAATTCCCCACATCAGCACTTCTAAAAATTTCGAACGCCAAAAACACATTCATCACTTTGAGAATGACGCCTTACGCTTTTACCAGCCCATCCCGCTTGTAGCCTGCTCGTTTTGTCAGCCTGCCACGTCACTTAATCAATTTCGCGTTAATCAGCGCAACGTCGCCGATGGCATCTTAAAGTAAACACGCAGCAGCATGAATTAGAGGAACTGGTGCCCCTTATCTCAGACGCCATCTTTGAGATGCGTTTCCGTCACGCTGCTCTTAACCTTCTCTTACCCGCTCACTCGCTCCCTCGTTCGCTCACTTATTGCTATAATTTTTATGTCAAAATATAAATTAAATTTTTGCTTCACACGCGATTGTCGTTTTGATGTCACACACACGCACACACATGCCTTGTGAAATTGTGGATAACTGGGCTGTGGGTTACTCTGGGAGCTTTTAGACTGCTTGGGAGTCACACAGTCACGTCTCAAATGTCAGGCGAGCTGACACAGTTTGTTACTTTTTGGAGGCAAACGCTTCCGACGACGCCTGTAAGCGACGTTGACAATGTCGGCAGGTCCAAAAAGGTTACCAAACACACACACACACACACATACACAGCATTCACCCTTCAAGATCTGCCAGTGCTAGTATAGTAGGTAGGTGGTCGGATGAGATGCCATCATCATCATCGCCATCGTTGTAGTCGTAGTCGCGCACCTTGCGGTCTGCCATTTTCAGCAAGAAGTTCATTACTCATAAATGCTGCACATGGCAGCGTCTCCAGCAACCGTCAGCGATTCCCATTAAAACAACAACAACAGCAACAACGAAAAAGAGAACAAGGGAGAGCAGCGGAGGGGAGAGGGTGTTGGGGTTGGTGGTTGGGGGAGCATTTCAGTATCGCCTCGTTATAAGTAAAGAAATCTGCAGTGCGCTTTAAGTGTTATCGGCGACACGCACACGCAACCACCCAAAAAGCCAAAGCTGTACCATGTGCCACGCCCACAAAATGTGGCAACGTGAAGGACATTTTCATTTTATGACAACGTTTGGCTGGAAAATTTTTTCCGTAACCACCGAATGCTTCTACGTGTTTGCGGCTGAGTTCAAAGATTTATCAGCAATGACTTCGACGAGACTGTCGTCGGTTCTGGTTATCCTCTACCCTCTCCCCTATCCCCTCTCGCCTATCCACATTCTCCTCATGTCTCTTTGTGTATGTGTGTGTGTGTGAATGTGGTTATTTGAACAGATTTAATACCCATACACACACTTCACTCATGTGTGTGTGTGTGTGTGTGTGTGGATCTTTAAGTGCTGCCCATAAAAAGGCGACTTCTAATCCGCTGAGCAGCAGCAAAGGTAGAAAAGAAATAACATCACACACACACGTCATATTGGTACACACACACGCACTTCCACACATTTTCACACACGCACACACACACACACACACACACACACACAGACGCTGCAGTAAGGTTCAAAAGAATTTTGTAAGCAAAGTTAAAGTTAAAAGTTGAGAAGTCGCTTGCCTCGTTTGGCAGCCCATCATCAAAATGGCATCTAAAGTGGCAAAAATTGGAATTGCCAATTTGTGTTGCATACATATGTGATGTTGATGCATGCCCCGGGAATGCGATTCACATCCGAGCAGCAACAGCAGCATTCGTTGAAAACTTACAGCAAACACCAAAAAAAACTGCAAAGGAGTTAACTACGGGTAGTTCAACATCAAACTAACTTACATACACTATACATATACATTTATAGCCCCGCGGAAATGCTTTCTACTTCACAATTCACTCGGAATATCCTTTCGCATTTGTGTTTGATGCAGCTCAACGTCAACTTGATTGACCTAATTTTTGGTGAAATTATTTCTTTATTATCTCAAGTGCTTTTGAAAATGTTCTTACTCTTCAATGGAGGAGTAGTTTTCTGCTCGAGGAGTTCATCAAATTACATGTAGAAGGGATAATAACAAGCGATACTAATAATCAAATGTACGCCCATCTCACAGCTCTTAAAAACTCTGGACGGTTGCTGCTACACTTTCCTGATCAACAACAACAAATTAGAAGCTACAAGCTACAAAATCGACGAGCAGCAGCAGCAACAACTAATGTTTGAAATTAACTTCAGCTCTCAGCTGATAATCTCGGGCAGTAATATTTAGAATTCTCTTCACTGGTTATTAGAAAAATACCGAAAAGTGTGTCAAATAGCAAGAATGCTGGGTGATTTTTTTTCTGAGCTTACCAATATCGCTTCTATTTATAATTGGAGTACCCATTTAATTCATTTTTTTAACATTTTTTCAGGCTTTAGTAGTCAATAATCAAGAAATGAAACACCTTATTGACTCAACATATTTTTAACAAGCTTTCGTGCCCACTTTATGGGCACAGAGTATGAAAAAAGCCTCCACTTAAAAGTGCCAGGAGCCAAACAAGAAGCATTCAACGCCAGTGCTTGTGGGTCAACAATTACTTTTATATGGGGATGAATAAGGGTGGTGGACTACTCAATAGCATCGATAGCCTCTCAATGTTTGCCCAACTGGTGGCAATTTTACTTGACTCCGTCTGCTATTTGCGGGTATTGTGCCAATTGTGAGTTCTTCGAGTTGTGTACTCATAGTCGTAGTCGCAACCGCAATCATTTCATTTCCCTTTTTAATATACGCTGCACAAGCACATTAAGGAGAGCAAAGTCGAGAGTCGGAACGACAGCCAGAACCAGAATCAGAATCAGAACCAGAACCATACCCAAACCGATGGCAAACCAAACCACGTGCCAGACGGCGATGATTCCTTCAGCTGAGTAACCCGTCCTCGCTCTACCCGCCCCTCTACTCCACCCTACTCATGTTCCACATGCTCGATCCCTTTGCAGTTTTTGGTTAGAATATTCGTATAAGTAGTCTTCGGAGGCATCCCTTTTACTCGTCTTCGTTGCTCGCATACGAGAGTTTTGTTTCCGTTTCCGTTTACAGTGTTTGCAATTTCGCCTCTAGTATTAATGGGCTTAAATTGTATTGATGTGTAAACGCTGCTCACCATACCAAAATCATCTATCGCTCTTTCTCTTTATCGCTCTCTCTCTCTCTCTCTCTCTCTCTCTCTTACTCCCCTCTCTCTTACTCTCTGTCTCTCTCTGGTCACTCGCTCGACCAAATCGATTGGAAAGTCTTCGAAAATTTTCACGCCGCACACGCGCGCTCCTCAGCTAATTTTGCATGCAGCTCAGCATTTCAGTCTATGCTTCAGTCCGCTCCCCGCCTCCTCAGTCACCCTGCCAACATATACTGGTTGTCCATCTGTCCGCTTTTTATTGAGCCTGTATACCAGGGACGACACGAACAACAACAAAATAACGGAAAATGTAGGGAACAGCCCCGCGGGAGGTAAAAACGCTTTGCACTCACATTGATTGCCTGGCGTAGTTTTATTTATGTTGTTGGTCAGTTTCAGTTTACTACAACAGTTTTTTTATGAGCAGTTGTAGGCCACAAAGTGCATATTAAGCTGCAAAAAATTTTATATTTATATATATATAGAAATTGAACGAAAAAAATTGAAGTTTGAAAGGGTCAGCAATGGTTTAAGCGCATAACTGCAGGCCGGGTTAATAACCCAATGAGCTCGAAGCAAACTGACTGCCAAATGAACTCAACTGCAAAAACTCGGCCCTTAGCTAAACGACGCATTTTTAAAGCACTGCGAATTATTTATGAGCTCTTTGAAGCTGCAAGCCATCATTTTTAATTAGTGGCATATTAGTCAATTACTCAATTGCCTGAATTAAGTCAGTTAAAAAAGAAAAGATCAGACAATATGCAACAAATATGTTCCTGGAAAATATTAAAATCTTCTTTCAAAAATCAGTTTTCGCTAAGTTTGAAGGTTTTCGAAACGCAAATTTACTGTGAAATAAAATGTATGACAATTTCTCAGCACACTGGATGGCTGCTGCTGCACTTTACTGATAAACAACAACAACAAATTAGAAGCTGCCAGCTACAAAAACTATAAGCAGCAGCAACAACAACAAATGTTCGCAATAAATAACAGCTCCCAGCTGATAATCAACAGCGAACAAAATGAAGTCAACGTCTCGGGCAGTAAATAATTTTTGAAGTTGCCTGCCATTATGCCGCCCCCTTTGCACCTTACTCAGCACCACCGCCAACCCTGGAAATGTAATTTTCCTCGACATTTTCCGGTTGGCAATCATATCGCGCCAACGCCAGACAACAACAAACTGTCGAAGGGGCGGGCGGGCAAGAACACTGACCGGAGACGAAACTCTTGAGGACACTGCGAAGCGCCGAGTTCGACTGAGAAATGCGGCAGCGTTTGATTTAAAGCAACAACAGCAAATGGTGGCCAGTTGTGGACCCCAGTTGAAGTCATTATAGCATGGGGTGGGAGAAATGAGACTTTTTTCTTTTTTCCACTCTCTCTCACTCAAGGTTGTTGCTGTCGATGCTCTTATGAAATCAGCTTAACGAGATTGGAAATCAGAAACGGAGTGAGTGGTCCAGAATGGAGTCCATTATCCATTGCTTCGTTTTGGGGGTTGTAATGCATATAAGAAAGCAGCGAAAACCACTCCACTCCACGATGGTAGTTCAACTGGTCAAACCAATTTGCAGGCAACAAATTGGGGCCACAACAAGGCATAATATCCTCCAACCTACGTGTTGTCAAGAATTAAGCTACTAAAACCTTCCGCTGTGTTGCATTCTTTAACATAAATCGAAAGCGCCAGCAACAATACATAAAGTTCTATCAGTTTTGCAAACAGGAAAATGATATAGAGGAAACTCTGCCTGCTTGGGGGTGTTTCCGGGTGTTGCACAAGTAAATCGAGAGGAAAATAAGTTACAGGAACATTATAGCTGCTTATATGGTATCTATAAATTACAAGTCGACCAGGCGCCAATAATATAAAAGTGTCATCGAATTATTAAACATAATAAGTTCAATAAAATTCGAATGGAAAATCTCAAAGTTCTCAAAGTAAATACGTTTCCAGCGAAGAGGAAAAAATTGATAATACTTATAATTTAATATATAGAATATAAATACATATATAAATAATATACACATACATGCATATGACAGATTTTGATGCATGTTTTCAGCTAGAACTCTTCCCAGCTTTCACCCCTCCCCGGCTACGCTCGTGCACCCTTTTAACAGCTGATGCATGCGTTATGCATGCAATCACTTCCCTTTACCAGAATGCACTTTGCGCGCCTCAAACATACAGTTGTAGATATATATATACATAAATATATGTATTGTTTGGAATATACAATATATATATATATATATATATTTATATATATTCATTTCGAATGCGATACATGGCGTTCCCATTGTTTCCATCAACGCTGATGCTGTTGCTGCTGATGCACGCCAATAATTGATGATGAACAAATAAGATGGTTTCTTTTGGGCTTGGGACACGGGAATCCCAGTAGTTGATATCGACGTGTGTCGGCTGTTGTGTAATGCAATTCCATTCAGGCATGCGAGACAGCCAATCTATCCAATTCACATACACACACACATACACACTCACACACTGTCATATACATACGCACATTCATCAGTATGCAAGAGATGAAAGCTGCCACGTTCTCTTTCTCTTTCAGTGCCTGCATCGGTCTGCCTCTTAGCCCTGCCAACAAACAAAAGTTATTTCTTTTTAACCATTTCGTTGGGTAGGCTTCGGAAAATATTTGACAGACACGCATCAGAATTGCTGGATATTGTCCCTCTTAACGTTGAATTTCCCCTTGGCCAGAGTTTCATCACTAACTCAAGACGTTTGTAGAAAAATCGAGTTTTACTTACTTATTGCAATAGAAGTTTTTTTAAATTAAATGAAAAAAAAAACAAGAAAATGTAAAAAGCAGACAAATTCGGTAATTTTATAAAAATGTATATTTACATATATTATCAATAAATTACACGTATTTGTTTAATGTTTAGAAAGAAACAAAATGTATTCTTAATTTTTTATATTATTTTCTTATCAATTTCTTGTTAAACATTATAAAGCGTAGTGTATTTGAATAGCGACCATTGTAGGGAATGCACTTATCTTGTTTTTATTTTTTTTATTGATTATATCAAAGTGGCTGCCTTGTCCTTTGTTCAATGCATAACTTCCACTTTTGCCTGTTGATTGACTTTTAATTTTCCTTTTCGCTCTTGCAAAATTTTAAGCCTGCCGCTCCTATCATTGTGTGTTGGGCTTTCGTCGCATCATTACCGCCATCATTTTAAAAAAATATTTATTCTTAATGGTCATATGTATATGCATATAAATTTTACGGCACGAGGCGAGTCAAATGAGTTTCCTGCACAGACGTTCACGAAGAAAATGACGAACAACGAGCCACGATGATTTCGCGACTGGCAACACGTGAAAGGAAAACGTGGCAAGCAGGAAAGAAAAACGGAAAATTTACAGAGTGCAACTAAAAAAGCGATTAAAGAAAAATAAACAAAAAGCGGAAATAAAATCATAAAAAACAGTATCCCAGACGACGTTCATCAACGTCAAACAGCGATCGATAAAATGCTTGCATGTGAATTATTTTAATGAGTTCCGTTTCGCTGGAAATGTAAAATATGAACGATAAACTAAATACATCCAGATAAAAATAATACATGAAAAACTCGTCACACAATGGCAACCGACGAGTAAAGAGGAGAACAACAAAAACCAAAGCACTGCGATTCGCTTAATGCATCTTAGTGGAGTCAAAAGTTACCCGGCTGCCAACTCAGTCAGAGCGAACTATTGAGAGCCAACGTTTTTGCCAACATTTTTCAAATTAATAACCTAAAGTCGAGTACAATTTTCAAAGACGCAAGAAGTAAGATGTCTGAAATACGGTTTTGGCAAACATTTCGATGCAGTTCACATGACAAAAGTCATGAAAAGAACAATGAAAAGAAAGAATTTATGATTGTCCGGGTTAATTTTCAAACTCGCAATATATTCATATAATGATCACTTTAATTAGTGTTATTGTTATTATATTTTCACACAGGCAAAGTAGTGCCTTATTAATATCATTCTTATTCTTTTTATTATTATTATTATTATTATTATTGCTATTATCACTGTTATTATTAATAGTATTATAATTATTATTATTATTTACATTATTGTTATTATTCTTATATGTTTTGGCTATAAATATACTTAGCTCTGACTTAACCATATGCAATAAGTTTTTAAATAGCTCATCTACTGAGGCTGTAGGTCTGAACTTCTTATAATAACTTATTTTAATAATAAAAAAAACTTGCAGATTCCAAGCATATCGACACAGTTATGCCCAACTTGCCTCGAGTTACAGCAATCGCGCAATCGTTGCAAATTTAAACCATAGCGTGTTAACCTTTTGAGACAGCCAACTACCAAGAGTTAATACGCCATTGCAGTGTGCCAGTAAATTATTTCGTTTTTACTCTCTTTCTCCCTCACATTGTGATAGCCGCGAATCCAACGGAACACAAAGAAACCTGAAACGAGAGATGGCATGAAGCATGATATAGCCGTTACTATATCTATATCTGTATCTCTATAGAGAGGTCTATAGAAGTCTCAATTTCTTGCTGGTTGTCGTGCCTTGCTTTATACTTCCCAACATCTTTCCACTTATTCTTTTTTTTGTTGCTTTCTTATATTTTTTCTTCTTTTCGGCGACACTTTTAGCGTCTCAATCAGATAGCGCAAACAGAGAAAGGAAGCCGTTAGTACGAAGCGGGTATACAGGCAGAACAACAAAAGTTGTCAATTGACGCCAAAAGTTGACGCCACAACCCAAATTGAAAAAAAAGGAAAGAAAAGAGAATAAGGTGCAAAATGCAATAACAGTTAAGTCATTGGCCCCAAGTGCTGGCAAATAACCCAACTCCCAACTGCCAAACGTTAACAGTCGCTCGTTGGATTTAAGCATGGCACACGATTCGGCGATTCCGGCTACCAGCTAGACGGTTATAAATAACGCTTAATTGCAGCACAATGTTTATAGCTGCTGCCAATTTTGTAGACGTTGGAAGGGGCTGGACACATGCACGAGCTGTAGAACACTTTTGTTACTATGTCTGTTTTTTTTTTCTTTAGAGAGAGAGAAAGAAAGAGAGAGAGAGAAAGGGACATAGAGAGATGCTTGGTAGGTGAGTGGCGCAGTAGGAGGTGTGAGCTATTCTTCGGGGGCATTATGAGTAGTTAATTTAGAGCAACAAAGTTGTTAACGGTTGTTGCTTCAGCAGCTGCTGTGGCAGTGGCAATTTTCAGCTTCTTGCTGCAAATTGCCCAATTTTAAATTAACAAATTCCATTTCAACATTTTAATTAGGTTTTAAAAATTTCATGCGACTGCCTGCCATCCTTAGCCGGTAGTCGGTAGTCGGTAGCTTTAGCCAGAACAAACCGACAGACCGACTTCCTCGAGAGCAGCTTGCGTATTAATATGCGCCATTTCCGTTTCCGATTAGCATAGCGAAAGCGCGAGCGAGCTAAGCAAATGGCGCCCCAAAATGGCGGCAGCTGCGCCACCAGACAACAACAACAACAGCATCAACAGCAACAGTAACACACAAACAGGAAATGGCACAGAACTGACTCTGTCTGTCTCTACAGGCAAGTTGAAAACGGCTTCTCGTGTGTGTGTGTGTGCGTGCATATATACGTACACATCTATATATCTATACATGTATATACATATGTATATATATATGCTGTTTACTGTGTTTACTGTAGGCAAATGTATTTCATTTTCCTTTAATTTTCATCATCATTGCGCGAAACTAGCACAGACAGTAGAAGAACAACAAGAACGCTCAGCAATGAGCAGAACGAAAAATTTTCACATTTAAAATCCAAAACGATAAAAAATATCAAGCAAAACTGGTCAACACCATCAGACAACGAATAGAAAATACACTGCAAATGTAACAGGAAATAGAGAATGAAGTTTAATTTCTTTTTTTATTATGAGTTTTAAAAATGTTTGAATAAAGTTTAGTACAGAGATATATCAATCTTTTGGCTAAGAATTTAATTTTTTTGTATGATTCAAAACAAAGATGAAATTCACTCACGAAGATTTTTTGATAAGAAAAACGAATTTATTTAATCGACTCTGTTGCTTAATGTAGTTGAACTAAAAATACTCAAATTAGTCACAGTTATTGTACAATTCATAATTTAATTTGCTTTATTATATTGGCTAGCTAAGATACCTGCCTCAGCTATTTCATTGGTTATAGGGTATTATAAAGCTTGTGAGCTCTTCTCGCGTTTCTCGCTTGTGCAAAAGCTGCAGTTAATTTGGTGCTTCAAATTTTAATGCCAGGCCAGGGCAATGGGCAACAAAAGTAGCAACAACAACAATAACATTGAGAACGACCACGTTCAGCAAAAATGGTTGCTAGGACGGCTCTGGGCGCCGTTTTATAGTCAGACGCAAGCTCAGCGTCAAGAGCCAGGCGACCAATCTCTAAGCTGCTCCAGCTCCAGTGGTTGCTGTTGTTATTGGTGTTATCCTTGTTGCTGTCGTAGAAAGGCTCTTTTGCATAAAATTCTCACATTACGCATACGCCGCGTTGTATTTACAGTTACTGAGCATTTTATTTCGTCCCCGTTCACTTTATACTGCAACATTTTGCTTTGCTTCCCGTGTTTTTGTGTTTGTTTTTATAGATTTTATGGCATTGCTCAGCTTCTGTTACTGTTGTTATTATTTAAAGCAACAAATATTTTCAACTTAATTAAACTTAAAAGCAGCTCTCGCTTTCCAGATTCGAACAGCTGCCATTTCGTCCCTTAACTGCAATGCCATATAATTTTTGTGCATAAAATTCACGTTTAATGCTGCAAAGTGTGCAACGCTCTTTATGACCCCGGCCGTCCCCATTCTCTGACCAAAAACGCACACACACAAAAACACCCACCCGATTTCCATATAAACACAAATACATCACAAAGGTTTGCTGGGACCTCGACGCTCAATTTATGTCCCTGGGCAACAAAAATTTATTGTCAACTGATAAGCGGGTCGTAGCAAAGTAGCCCAAAGGCGAAAATGTATAAGAAAAAATCACACAAAAATTAAAAGCAATTGACAGGCAGAAAGAATTTTAAATACTCTTTTAAATATTACAACATCGAAATGCAAATCTCTTTATTTGCTTCAGATCGATATACCAGTAAAATATTTTATATATTTTTTTGCTTTCATTGTAAATAAAAATTATAGTGTAGAAACAAAATATATTTTTAAATTTTAATTAAAATTCCTTTTTGTCAATTAGAAAATTATTGGTTTATAAAAATAAAACATCAAAGAAAGAAACCTCATATATTTCTGTCATTTTTCGAACATCTTCTGTCGTATACACACTATTCAAACATGAAAATAATTCACAGTATTTAAAAAAAATCGTTTAAGATGTGTGGTTCTTAAATCCAGTGACCAACTTACCATACCCTCAAGCTGTGGTTAGAATTAGATGAAAACTGGAACTCGGCCAGTTCGTCACTTTATTGATTTTGCTTTGGCACATAAATTTTGAATGGCAAAGAAAAACTTTCGTTTGGGGTTCTGGGCGCTTTTTGGGGCATTGGGTTTTTATGCAAATGCATAAAAAGTGTCATGATTGCCGTGTTTGTTTGGCTGGACAAGGCCTTGCTGCAGGTTGTGGACATGTCTGACCCAGGACTGACCTTTTGAACAGCCCCTCAAAAATGTGTCTATGGGTTGTCCCTTCCATTTGTTTGTGTTGAGAGATTTGGACAAAAGTGCTCCATATTTGAGCATATGTTTGGTTTCCCCTGGCCTGAGTGCCTCTGTGGCCTGATAATTGAAATGGCTCCCCAAGGACACGTTAGAAAACCGTCTCTGTCTCGTAGTCATCATTTGCCTGTCTTTATTTATTTCACTTTATTTTTGAATATCCATACATGTTGGTTGTGTGGGCATGCGTAAAGTAGTTGGTACAACAACTATTTGGGATGCAAGGCAATGCTCCGCATACATTTTGGGAGTGGGCAAAAATAAGTATGAAATGGATTTAAGAAACATTTTTGCTAAGAAATACGTATGTGAAAAGAAAAGGTCAGAGATGAAATACAATGTTTTTGTTAACATGCTTAACTTGAAATTTACAACTAATTGGCTGAGCTTAAACATGATTGCAGAATGTATGAATATCACAAAAGATATTTAAAGCTAAAAAGTTGATATGTACGAGTATATAATCATCAAGGCTTATAATAAATTCAAGAAATTGTGTATATTCAAAAAACTACAAATCTTGGTATTCAAGCAACATATGCGTTTAGAATTTATTCATTTCTACTCCAGTGCTAATCAATTTGTTCACTGAAAATTTCAATCAAACAAACAACTCGTTACACCACCTAATCTACCGATTCCCCAATTTATGAATGCAGCTAGCGTTATCTTATTAGATGTGTGTAAGCTTAATATACCTTTTCCATATGTATTTCTGCCCAACATACGAACCATTTTTCATTTCTGTTTCACACATAAAATATCCTCATACGCCCGGCTGCCTTTCAAACTACTCGTACTCCCCGCCCGCCAGCCCACAGCGCCCATCACCCACCCACGTCTGTGAGGGCGCCTTGTCAACTGGTTTGAAAAATAGATTTTTACGGGCTTAGTTGCGCATCGTCAGCCACGACGATGACGACGACGACGGCGGCGGCGGCTCGGACGGAGGAAGGTGGCATCGTTGGCATTGCTGGCGCAATGTGGACAATATTGCGGTGGCGGGGCGGTGCGGGGTAAGCCTGGCGATTCCCGCGGGCGTTCCCTTTTGTGTCTCACTCGCATCATTTAAAAGACATTTGCCTGTCATTTTATGCCGTGTTTGGCACAGTTTTCTATGGAAAAACTTTTCGCTTGCCAACAATTTGGCGTGTGATGGCTGAGAAGAGAGGCCAGCGATAGGCGGCATGTGGCATGTGGCAGGCGGTATATGGCAGGCAGCAGGCGGATCGTGTGCTGCTGATATAGCAATGGAATGACAGTGTCATTAGTTTGGCATTGGCAACACATTGCCAATACATTTGCACCAGGTGCTGCACCATCGTCATTGCAACTAACAAAAAAAAATTATTTAATTTATAGGGGGAAAAAAGAGAAATTCTCTAATGATCCATAAGCGTGGCAAGGCTTCAAATTAGTTTAATTTAATTGGAAATTGGATTTGCAAAATGTATGCAAATTAAAAAAGCCGCTCCGATAGCGACAGCCGGCGTTAATTTTTCAAATCGCAATGCACGGGCTTTATAAGCTTTAATTAGCCTCGTACTCATGCACAATGCAATTGCAAATCCTTGCAAAATTTACAGATAATTTATTTTAAGCCATTTGTACAATGCGGCTCAAACGTAACTTTCCGAGCTCTACATGGAACGCATTCCATCTCTCTCTCTCTCTCTCTCTCTCTTTCTCACTCTTTTATGTTTTCTCATACGCTCCCTGTGGGCTTTTGGGGGCCTTTGGTCTGGGCTTTGGGCTTTGAGTTTTAGCTTTGGCTTTGGCGTTGGCTTTGGCTTTCACAAATAAACGCGAAATGCACGCGTCTAAACTTTAAAAGCGGAAGAATGCGCCATTAGAAAAACGCTTAAGCATCGAAGGGGTTGTTTGGGAACCGTTACATTTGTTAGGGTCCTATAGTTTAGGGTATGGGTTTCGCCAGCTTCGTTGCATAACATAAAAGTTTTGCAAATGACATTAACTTAATATGCAACGTGCACAGCGGCGCTAACGCAATTTTATAGCAGCATGAAAAAGTATGAGGCAATGCGATACCCTCGAAAATATGATTAAATATTTATTTTAATCAAAGAGCTAATAGACATTGAGTACATTTAAGTATTGGAAAGCAAGTATATAAGGATGACCGCTTAAAGCTACCGCTAGATTTAGTCACCACAAATATGCTTAAGTATACCCTTTCCTTTTGAACAACGCCCTAAATTTAGAGATAATCCCACAATATCTGAGCTTTGAAAACAAGCATCATCAGTTGCTGCGTAAAAACCGCTTTGTGTGTGTGCGTTTATATGTATTTCGAATGTAGCTCACATTTTTGTGTGGAATTGTGCCACACACACACACACACACACACACACATGTGTGAGAATGTTACAAGTTTTCACTTAAGTAATTTTTGGTATTGAGGTTTTCATAGCATACTTTCCTGCGCTCTTTTTATAACTGCATGCATAAATCTTACATGCATCAGAGTGTACAGTAATAACTCTGATATGATTTACAGACATGACAGGGAGCTTATTGTTAACCTTAACTGACTGGCCTTAATAATTATAGTAGTAGTAATTATAATTTATGCAAACATCGATAAATAACTGCGAGACTCTTAAAAATGTAATTCCCTTAGCCTTCATAGTCATTATCAGATAGTTAAATCGGCTGTTAATTTTGATCATTAACCTCCTTTTGTCTGTGTAAGTAAGAAATATATTTGTAAAGAAATGTTCTTATCTTAAGTTTTTAAGAAAGATAAACGGTTTAATTTCCAAGCGATCACTGTATTCAGTATTTAAACATTTTTTCTCGAGATAATGTTGATGTTATTTTATTTTTACTGTTATGAGCGTTTAAGCAAAACTTTTCGCTCATACATAAAAAAAAAAGTAGAAAAAAAGAGGACGAAATGTTCGTTGGGTAAACATAAAATTATTATCAACCCGCGCGAGCCCACCAACCAACCAGGACACCAGCAACAAAAACAACGCAGTGCACGCAATGTTGTAGAACAAATATAAAGTTTCTTTTTTTTGCCATGGACACTTGTGTTTTTGTTGCTCTCTTTCGGACGCAGTTTTGCATGGCCACGTTGGTAAATGAACCGAGCAAAAAAATTATCCAAAAAATACAGCAACAAAAAAAACAAAAATAAAAAATTCATATCACGATAAAATAGTCAGCGATAAGCTCAGCGTAAGTTGAATGCTCTTAAAAAAATAAATACGTTATCTAATTAAAAATTTACTACAGAAAATAACATGTTTAATTATGAGAAAATAAAATTCATAAAAGAAAAAAAACATTTGAATAGTTAATTTTTATCTGCAGATAACGAAGGATTTATACTCAAATTGCTTTAGAAAATGCATTATACTCTATACACTTATAGAGCAGAGCGATAAATGTGTGTTTAAAAGCAGTCGGCAAAGTTGAGCGTTAAAAAACATTTCAACACTTGGCGCACATGGTGTCACAACATCTACAGCAACAACAACAATTACACAGTAGCTAAAGCAACAATAAAAACAACAACAGATACAGCAACACATGACCCAAGCGTGGGGCAACCACAGCGACAACAAAAAAAACAAAAACAAAAAAAAAAAAACACTGAAAAAACAAACACCGCAAACTGTTTGGCGGTGCTTATTTTTTATGAGTGACCCGGTCTGGTCCGGCTGGGTCTGGGAGACCATGTCCGACTTGTGTCCTTGTCCGCATCATTGTGCAGTAATTTTCATAAATTGCGTCCCCGACTATTAGCGTTACTTCTAACGTCGCGTTGAAAGCATTACAGCAACAATTTTTATTTTATTTTGCTGGTCAACAACAACTTCACTTAGATCAAAGATAAAAACGCTCAGAAAAAAAAAAAAAAAAAACAGAAACGGGAGGGAAAAGCGAAGAAACCTTTAGATATGCGCAAAAAGATAGCGAAACAAATTTATTTATCATGCAAATGTGACAAACCAGGCAAACACACAAGTCGAGAAACCAACTGACAGTATGACAGCCGACATTCCCCCCACTGTCACTCACTCAACCATTCATTCTGGCATTACTTTAGTCGAGTCACTTGAAGCGTGATTCGAACCGGGAAGCGTTATTTTCGAAATATGTATTTCGCTTGTTAACTTTTAAAACAGCGGGCAAGCACGTGATGGAAGTGTTAAGGCGCCCAGTGCTTGACTTGGGTATATCCTGTGGAAAAGGTACAAGAATATTTAGTCGATGTTATTTATGAAATGACTGTGATCACTCTTCATACATTTCACACAATCCCAGATGCAACAATATCAGGTAATTCTAGATGTATTACAAATTTTCGCTTGTCGCTTACTAGATCAATTATCATAGTTTTGTTTCAACTTTGAGAGTTTGAAAATCATTCTGTTAGCATATGTACTTTTTCTGTTGCACACACTTTTCTAACTGAATAATATACATCTCATACACATTTCTATAGGCAACGGGTAAAATATACAGTAAGAGAACCCCCAAACAAACAAACAAATGCTGAAATGTAGAGCACACAAACTGAAAGTAAAAGCTCCGCCAAACTGAAGTCTTGCAAGTCGCAAGAAGCATGTGGGAGTTGAAGCTGATGCTGCTGCTGATGCAGATGCTGCCTTTGCCCATGGCCAGAATTGTCTGACAGAGCTGCCTGGGTGCAGTTTAAATTGAAACCCAGAAGGGAAAAACAAACTGGAATATTTAATGTGTTATGCAAAAATGCGTTCGCCGTTTACCGTTCGCCAACGTTCAACGTTCAGCGTTCGTTGGGGAGTTGAAAACTGTTGCATGCTGCAGCGCAGCAGCCAACGCTACTTCAGCAATACGTTTAAAATAACAGCAGTCACTACCAAAACAACAACAACAATAGTCACAAGAATAGCAACAGCAAACAACTTTATATCGCTGTCAGCGAGGGAGATTATAGCAGTTACTCGAATTTAACACTAGCGCAAGTTACAGTTTGATAAGCAAATTAGAATTTGTGGACTGCGCTGGATTAATTGTACAACTTTAATTTGTTTGGGACACAAGCGTTAGCTAAAGATTGCTGCGCTCATATTCCCACCCAATAATATATTCAGCTAATAAATCGATGATAAATCGAGTTGTAAGGTATAAAAATAACTAACCAGCAAATGTGTATTGTTAATTAAAAAGTACGATTTTTTGTTTTGATTTTAAGAATTGGGTCTTACATTTATTTATGACTATTAACTATAATAAATGTTGATACAAAGGTTATTTTAAATCATAATAATAATAACTAGTATTATTAATATATTAATAAAAAATAATAATATTTATGATAATAATAATAATAGGCACAATTTATTTATTCTAAGGATTGTAGGAATAATCCACATCATCCATGAACCCATTAAAGTTATAAGGAAAAATTCAATAAAAGTTAAATATTCAAATATTGAACATATATTTTCGTCAATTTTAGAGCACTTAACAAACTGTTCGGGCAAGTCTTCAGTCAACCCTCTTAATGGTTGCATGGTCTGTCATAGTTTCGGTGGTTCTATCAGTCACTTCGGCGCCTGCCTGCCTATCCTTTACCGCTTTCAGTCAATTCTTTCCCCACCCCTCCCAGACCACTCTGCGCCAAAGAATGATAAGAGGGGAAATTGTATGCTAAATTGGCAGAAACCTATATACCCTTACCATTTTTTTTATTTGCTGATCTAGCACAAAATTCTTGTAATCTATTATAAATATAAATAGTGAAAACAATTAATTTGTTTTGTATGATTATGTTTAGCTACGCTTAGTAAGAGTATTAAAATGGGACACGAATTCAGTTATATCAGATGAAACAACAATCAGACAACAATCACGGGGGACTTGTTCGGCAAGCCGAAAAACATACACAACCACCAGACACTATGCCACCCCGCACCCACTTCGTCCTAGCACATTCCTCTCCAGTCGCACTCGGCATGCATTATTAATGCACATGCAAAATTGGAAATAACTGATGGAAGCCGTCAAAAAATGCCGCCGCTGTCGCTGCCACGCCCACTCCCCACGTGACGTACATGGCGACGTTTACAGGAGGAAAAAAAATAATAAAAAAAAAACAGGCACACACACTTTGGGCAGGGGTCGTGGCAAGAAGTGCATTCCTGACATTAATAAATCGATGTATGAAATTCCAGCCGACAGCTATGAGACCCCTTCCGCACCACACACTCCATTGCGATGCAGCCAGCGGCATGCTGCAACAGCCTGCGGGTCACTTTGGACCACCCATTTGACAAAAGCATGGCACAACACACACTCACACATACTATCACACGGCACTTTGGTGCACACACTCGCACATATGCATTTTTAATTAATTTCATGCAATTTGTTCGAGTCGAGGTCTGTCGAGCGGGGAAGGGCTGCGGGGATAGCTGTGCAATTTGCCAGGGTTAAGCCGATAAGTGCATTTTTAATGTAACCCAATGAATTTTCTATTACATTTTAATTTAAAATAACAAAAAACAAGAACAAAAGGAAAAGAGAAAGAAAAACAGCATGTAAAAGATTGAGCAGCAGATGGTCGCGCTTTTTGGTCAATGTAATTTGATTAAAGATTTAGATTAATCGTTTTATGGAGATCTAATGGCATATAAATCTCTTTCGCAACGCACTTCAGCGCTGCAAATCAATCATGTCTAAAGTTTCCCCTGATTTTAACGCTGATTGTCCAACTATAAAAAAAGAACTATCAATTAGGGGGAGGAATGTTCTGGAATGGAAATGGATGATGGGCTGATGCGAGAGCGAAATCGAAGTGAATTGGCTAACGAGTTGAGTGAGTCTTTTTAAAAGATACAATAAGCTATAATCAATTACAGCACAAAGTTTATCAATTAAAAAGTTTTTTTGTAGCGTTCAAGAGGGCCTTTATGCTTTTATGCCCTGACTAAATTAAAATTGAATGAAGTGGCAAATGTACAAATGTATGTGGAACGTTGAAGTTAACACTTCCGATCCCATAAAAATATATATTCTTAAACTCCACTAAAAGCGGATAACTCACACAAGTATTCATACGAAGTGGACGGCAATATTTGTTGTATATTAAAAATGTTGATTAAAAAGTTAATCATATTTGTACGTATTATCAATTTATGTGGGATTATGACAGAAGTAAATAAATTATTATCATAGGATTATGCAAAAGAATAAAAAATACTTGTCAACACTGGCGTCATTTTATATTCTGTAGCAATGAGACAGAATTTGTAAAATGATTTGTAAAAATAGATAAACTTAAATGATTTCAAAAATATCTTGACTTGTTAGATATATGAACATTTATATTTGGCAAGCATGTTATGTTATAGCTGTCATCTGTTTAAAATTGAGTAATATGAGAATTTCAAATACGCCACATGTCTGCAAGTGTGTCTAACCCATCTCAACTGTTCTTTGTTGTTAAGACTTTCTGATTATATATTTGTTATGAATTTTCCAAGAACCCAGTTAAGCTAAGTACCATTAAATACATATCTTGACACCATGACATTGATGTGTGCATGTTGGTGTTATCGTGACTGACGCTTCGTTGGCATGGCATTTAAAAGGTTGCCTCGCTGAAGTATTGGCATCAAATTGTTGTCTTACGCTCATTGCGTGTTATTACCGATCCATAAAAATCACACTCAACTGCTGATATATATTATATATTTTTCTTCTTTTTTCTTTGCTCTTGGCGCCGCTTTGGCTGCAAAACAAATTCATCAAAAAATGCGCATACTTCATTTACGGCCAAACAATTTTTATAACCAATTTTTATGAGATGGAAGCAAGACTAAACGCCGTGCCTCCGCAACAAAAAAAAAATAAATAAATAAAAAGCCAACAACAGCTCACAAACATAAAAAATGATGTAAATTTTTTAAAAATGCCAACTTGTTTACAAATAAATAGCCCGGTTTTTGTGCAAATATTAGAGGAGCCAGTCCCAAAACAGCGAAAACAGCTAAGCAGGAGCTGAAACAAAGCAAAGCGGAAAATGAAACAAGCAGAAAAAAAAATAAAATAAGAAAAAAGTAAATTTTAATCCCAATGAAATGCCAACACTCGACTACAGTTGAGCTGCTCCTGAGCAGAGCACCTCCTGCTTCCCTCCCTACACAGATTTATCTCGCTTAATTTACCGTTATTTGGGCATCAGCTTTGCAACAATGCAAAGTGGGGCGAAGAGTATGAAGTACAATACGAAAATAAACGAAAAAAAACAACAAAATATAAAAATAAACCTTCGCATGGCCCATAAAATTTCATTAGCGTCATATTTTCAAATAATTTTGTTCTTATTTTGCGCTACCTCTAGCGTGACCTGAACGCTCCCCCTCCTGAACACCAATCCTCCCATCTGCCTCTATTATAGAGTGTCCCCAGAGTCGGTGGCTTTGCAGCCGCCGCCTGCCTCATGTCGCCTGTTGCCTTTTGTGGCTGAGTGGGCGGGTACCAAGGTATAATCATAATTTGAAATTGCTCATTCGAATCTTAGATTGGATTAAGTGCGAATTAGAACATCAATAAGGCGGAGACGGAAGTGGATTCGCAAGCAGAGCAGGACGCCGACCGGAAAGCGGAGACAGAAGCATAGGCAGTGGCAGAGGCAGCGTAACGCAACATTGACGACAATGCTGCAAAAGGGATCAAAGCGGATTAGCCAACACATATTTGTAATACGGCTGAGACTGGAAATAGGTGTAAATGTGCCAAAACCTCCACTCAGTGTGGGTGTGTGCGAGTGTGCGAGTCTGTGTGCATCAAAGGTGCTCAAGCGGGCGACTTAATGAGCGCTGACTGCTTAATCGAAATGCGATAACAACAAACACCCTAGCTGCTGCTATGCATGAAAGGTATCTTGAATTGGCTAACGCAACTAACTTTATTATGCAAGCTAGCATCTTTGAAATCAGTCATTCAGAAGGACAACAGAAGATAGCGGAATAGTGGGTAGCACAAAGAAACAATTATGGCCCAAATTACTTTCGACACTAAATGCAATTAACAGATTTCATTCGTGATTCTATCTAAAACAAGTATCCGAAGAATGGATTGCCAGCACACCAGTTGCTCAAATCTGGAATTTTTGATTTTCTATACATAAGTTTAAGATTAATGAAACATGGATTATAAAATATAGACAAATTTAAGACTATTAAAACACATTGTCGCTTTCACGCCTTATAGGCATAACATTTTCTATTGCGTCTCACTCAATGTGAATTATCATAATTATATGATCATTTTGTATATCATCAATAAACCTAAGAAAAAACGTATCATTAAACAATAGCTGAAAGTAAAGGGACAAAAGAGCTACATTGTGAGCAAATAATTAGACAGACGCTAAGTGTTTAAGTGTGAAATTCCAGGGTTTCTCAATATATTTCCATTTAAATACTTCAGTGGCACTCTCCACTTATCTCCCCAACCACAACTCTCTTTTTTTCCCACTACCCCCTCTCTCTGTCACCCACCCCTCTCTCAATCTAGCTAAAATGTTACAAACTCTAAAAGCATAGTTGTGAAACTTTTTTGACTCATCAAGCTGGAAACATGCGACAAAAGCCGCTGGGCAGTGCCCATAGAGAGAAGTTTGCTCTGTGTGCTCTTTATCAATGCATAGTGAAAAGTTGCACGGCATTACGCACATTGCCAACAGAAGCCTTCAGGGATAACATAATGCAGCTCCAGCTTGACTCAGCCAACTAACAAATTATTTCTGCATGTGTGCATCACTCAAAAGACCAGAGCTGAATATGTATGTAAGTGTGCGTGTGAGTGTGTGTGTGTGTGTTTGCGAGTGCGTTTTGGGGGCGTAGAAGTGGAACTGATGGCAGCTCAAGCATATGGTCAACAACAGCAGCAACAACTACAACATAAACAACAATGAAAGCAAAGCCATCAGCTCAACGCTGTTGTCTGGGAAATTAAGAACAATCCCGAGCAATTTCCGGTACGAGAAACTCAAAAATTGTTCAGCTTTTAGGTCTGCTTAGTTAGATCGTCATTTGCCAACACGCTTCTTATTTGCAGTATCGTTGGGTAGCTGTGTAGAGTGTTAATAGAGTTGTACAACGCAGATGGAAGCTGTATAGTTTTTAATGCCCTCCAGCGATTAGATGAACGGAAGTAGTCGTGTCGTAGATATACAAAAATAGGTTTCTGTATCAAAATGAAAGAAACTTAAAATATGATATTAATATTAACTGCTCGTTCCAACAATTCAATATCAAAAAATTCTATACCGCATTTGTTTGTCGCCTAGACTCGAACCAGAGTTTCTTTTCAATCTCCTCATTTTCCTAATGCTATGCATGTCTTCAAAAGCTTTAAGCTGATTTATTTTTCATTCAAAGTTAATTTATTAGAAAATAGCTGGTGAAGTTATTATCTAAACGGAAAGTGTGCAGACCATATCAGCATTTGGGTCTTAGCTAAAGGCCAACAAGCATTTTACGCCAATGCCGAGGCGACTTTAAATGAAGTAGAAACTCCCTGCCATAAAATTACGCGCATCGTTAGTGACGATTTGCACCGGACGATAGCAGAGACAAAAGCCAAAAGGGCCGGACACTAACAGAGGCTTAAGGAGAGTAGGAGAGCCGCAGAGCCGGAGAGTGCCAGTGTGGAAGACAAAGATTTAGCCATGTAAATTAAGGGGCATTTTAAAATAATGTGGAAAATGTTCAACATGCAGCTAAGAAAATTGCGTAAATGCGTTCAACTCATTTAATTTATCTGGAATGCTGTTGAGATGAGTATGTCTCGGCATGTCCTTGATAGAGCAAAAGTCAAGGGTATAGCAGCGCCCCAAAACCCCAAAAAACTGGTGCAAAGCTTTAAATTACCACAAACACACAAAATACACACAAACGAGCAAACAAGCAGCAACAATAACAACAAAAAACACACACAAAGATCAATGTACAAACATATATATGTATATATCTATAATGAATTCAGTGATTTTATTGACTTTTGTGTTGTAATTTATTAGTAGAATTTTCTAGCTGGCAACGCCCATTTGATGGGGCGTTCGCTTGTTCGTTTTTTGGCAACACTGGCAACTTTCTCAAAAGCCGCTACTATAGCGATTTGCTCCCTTTTCCCTTTGAGCAAGGCCAACGAAATTAATTAACCCAACACTGCGGCAGTCGGCCTGGCAGCCAGACCCAAAGGAGCCGCAGCTGCAGCACTCAATGCCACCTTTTGACCTTTTTTTTTGGCTCTTGCGTGACGGCGTCTGGGGAACCCCGACCTGTGTGACCTTGTGCTTTTCAAAAGCAAAACATGTGTCATGGTACCCGTATGGTGTGTGTGTGTGTGTGTGTTCCAATCTTCTCTGTTCACATTGATTCGTTTTTCTCACATTTGTATCAATCAAACGACTCACTAAGCAATAAGCACTGGGCGGGGTATGCATTGAAAGCATTGAAAGCAACGAAACTCAATTAAAATAAATACATATAAATTAATTGAAATCCTTGGCATACAAAATGTAATTAGCTTACAGACATTGCTCGTTTTCGTTTGCGGTTTCTGCAAAGGAATCTGATTTATGTAAACAACAGCTAGTATTTGATAACAGCGAGAAATTTTCATCAATTAATGGATTAAATTATTTTAGATTATGAAGGGGTTCAACCAAATCAAGCAAAAGCTTATTAAACAAGAGTCACAATTCAAAATAAAGGATTAACAATATTTATTAGGTTTAACTTGACTTACTTACAATATTTACATAACGGGGGAGTTCCATGTTGTGAATTTTAATAAAGCCCACTCCTTAAGCTGTGTGCTTTTCAGAAAACAATTTGTGGAAGAAGCTGGTGATGCGACGGAACTAAGCTCACGTCCAGAAAAAATACCTATGAAGAATTATGTACTGCAAAATGAATCCAGCGAATGCCAACGTTGACTGCATCCATCATTCTTCGCAGCTGATTTCTCTGTTAAGTCAGCAAGACAAATTTTTGCCATCAGCAAAGTTACCAAGGCGATTTATTAACATTTACCACACCAAAAATGTCATTGCACTTTATTCGAGCAACTTTTTGCAAATGTGATCTAGTAAATAGATATTGATGTGCGCACCCCCTTCCCCCTCCACCGCTGCTATCACCTCAATCGAAATAATCCGCACTGCATTTGGCGCTTGACACCTTGGCAATTTGTTTGTTCGGGAATTCAACAACTCAACTCGCTTAACTTGTAAACAAAACCGAAACGAATATCAATGCGATAAGGGTAAATCGCTAACATGCAATGCACATTTCTCAAATAGTCTCCGGCAACACCCAGAAAGCTTTTGGTATTAGACCACAGACATCGAATATAGATACAAATATCGATGCATATATAAACTTGTAATTTGAGTGGAGCATACCCAAATTGCCATCTGGCGTAACTGAGAAATGCACTTTTAAGCAGCTGATGTTGCTGCTGCAGCTATTCGTCAGGACAGCTTCTTTTTTCTCAAGTCCCAATGGCACAACGGGCGAGTCCGCCCACCAGCAGATACCCTGTTGCTAAACATAACTTGGATGAGGCGCAGACTAATATAGCTCCGCCATAAAAAACAATATTTTAACAACTTAGTCAATTAAAAAACTCATTTAACCAGATATTTCAATTTGGTATACAAAATTGCCACACCTTCTTACTACGGCCTTTAGAGAAACACAAAAGGCACGCAGCAATATTTCTAAAACTTTGAAGTTCGCTGCGTGGCAACCTTTTAAGTAACTCGTCGTTTCCTATGTTGATTTTGCTTTGTGCAGTCGATTCTTCAGACAACAGTTACTTAGGATTAGCGAATTGAGCAAAGCGGAGCTAAGAGCAAAAGCCAAAGCACGTAGTAAGGCGAAAAATCCGGGTTCGAATTCCACGACACAGAGTCTCAGTCTGATGTATGCTCAGCTCTCTGTGTCAAATCGCACCTGCATGTCTGAGTATATAACCAATGGCAACAGCGCCAACGACAGACATACCGACGGCAACAGGCCGAAATGGCAAAAGGCAGATGGAAAAGCAAAGCACCTGCAGCGTTGACCTCAGCATCGACAGCTGGAGCAACAAGCAGCACTTAACAAATGGTAAAAGCATCAACAAGCTTCCGCATCCGCAACGGAACGCGTCGGCAACGCACAGGCACAGATAAAATGTCTTAGCTGCTCCTCCAACCTCTCTGCTTTGTTGTTCAGCGATTATGCCAAGGAGCTGTTGCCGTTGCTGTTGCCGTTGCCGGTTGCAACCACTTCAATGACACGGAGCACGTGTAAAGCGTTTGTAGTGCGTCGGCATGGGATTAGGTGACGAGCAGCTCTCGGAGAGTGGGTAACAGGTAAATGGAATGCGAGTGTGAACTAGTCCAGGCGACATGCCAACACAATTGACATTGATGTTATATGTGTGAGTATGGGTTTCTTAACGTATACTGTAGAAATGGCACCCAATGTGAACTGTCAGATGTTCGAATGTTGAGAGAAATGTGAAAAATGAAAATAAATACGCTGTTGAAATATGGTGTGTATGTGGTTGACATTTAACAAAGATGTTACACACTCTTGGGGAAACGAGAAGTCTCTCTTCTCATCATCAATTTTTGATAGTATTAACTAAAAGTGGATTTCCCTAATGGGTTCTGGCGAGCTCACCTGACCCTTCAATACGGATAATAAATACGTTCGAAAAATGCTGGTAAATGCATTAGCGTGTTTGAGTATTTCATACACATACTAAACATATAAAACTACTCTTATTATAAAATCATTTTAAAATAATAACTAAAATTGGCCACCCCTAGCAAATTGCGCTGAGCTCAGCTGAGCTTATTGATTATAATACATATTAAACTACTCTTATTATAGAATCAGTTTTATAATTCATAGAATAAATATGAACAAATATATTTTCAAAAATACATAAACGAAAACAAAATACATATTAGATATGTTAGAATATTCACATTATAAATCCACTTTAGTAAACTTGCTAACTCCCGATATACGAGGCAAGTCCCTGACCATCCCAACAACCTGGTCATTAATCTGTTGGCAAACCACAAGAGCAAACAGACCGTTAGACCATCGGAATATCTGCCGATATTCACCATAATAGTCCGATTTAATTCATCGTCATATCATTATCTGAATCCACATATCGACATATAGTTTTAAATTCCCAATATACATATAGCTTTTGACAATTTTGTGGCCCGGCAAGACATGGCTTCGCTTCAGTTCCTGAAATGCAGCTCAGAGCTAATATGAACTTCACATTAAGCACAAGCGAGTAAACGAGAATAGAAACCGCCGGAAAACAAAGCATTCCCCAACCCAACTCTGCAGCAACATTAAAATATTCGCGTTTTGTTTTGTTATGTAATGCATGTTTATGGTTACTCATCATTAATTTGTCGATGAAACTTATGGCAATATTCCCAGGCAATGTTTGCACAAGCTGAGAGCTTTTCCCAGCATATGTGATGTATGTGTGCTTGGGTGGGTGTTCGAGTGTGTGTGTAAATTTTTAGTAGCATTTGAGGCGGTTTTGGGTGCGTGTTATTGTTTGCCAAGTTTTTACATATTATCAACGGCAGCAGCCGAAACAGCAACGAAATGCGTTCATAAAATAATGTAATCTGTTTAAAAACAAACATGTCCTGAGCAATTTCGCGCGGCTAGGGACATATTAAAATGGTACTGGCTGATGCCACCTAAGAAACGCCACCAAACGAGAAACGTCACGCAAGGAGTCGTTAACAAGACTAAGTTGACAAGGAAACGGTAGAGGAGCAGATGGAACCAAAAAGCAACAACAACAACAAGAATGTCAGCACAAGAACAACCAACCAACCAACTGAACTCAACTCAACTGACTGCCTTGTGGAAACAAATTTTATGCCAAGATAAGTAAGACGGCGACGGCAACGGCGATAACAACTTTGCCACTGCCACTACCACTGCCACTGCCACAGCTACAGCTTCTGTTTCTGCTGCAATTTGAGAAAAGCGCGCGCGGAAAAGTTTTTCAAAATTCATGATGAAAACTAAAAGTATACACAGCATGAGAAGCAGCCAACCGATGCTAACGGTAAACGCATTTTGTATGGCTGCTAAGAAAGTTGGTCGACCAGGCGACCAGCATATCGACAAGCTATTAAAGAGATAACTGAACGCACTATTAAATCAAAACAGCACGACGGGGGGCAAACTGCAAAGATGTTCGACACACTGCCAGCATTTCAGCTAGCGAAACTTTAAAGCTTTGTCAGATGCAACACTCACAATTAGTCGCCACACGCAAAAAGTGCAACGAGAGCACAGGTAGCCAGCACAACTACAACAACAGCAACTGCAGCAGCACAGTGGAATGCAAATAGCGCTGCCAGTGGCAGCAGCCATTTTTTACTATACATATATTTGTTTCATAGAAGTTGCTAACAATAAATAAAAACGCTCAGCACAAGCTGGCGGTCATATACGTCATATAATTAAATGTACACACATATGTTCATATGTATATATTTGTATAACTCTTGTGTTTTATATATACTTCAAACTGGGCAAATTTTAAGCAAAATCTTTGGTCCGCCATTTATGCCATGTTAGCCATTGCTAGTACATGTATTATACATTCCTACAATTCCTACTATTATTTTCGCTTATTTTTAATTTCTCCTTTAAGTTGTCAACTATTTTGTTGCAAAAAAAAATAAATAAAATAAATGGAAACAAAAAGAAATAGCAGACAATGTACATTTTTAAATAGTTTTGTAATTCATTTTGAATTGTTAAATAATAATTTTATTATGAGCGATATAATTTTAATTCGATATTGTTATCAGCATTCGTAACAAATAAATTAATTCAAATGGTTTGATAAATTACTAAATATTTATTTAATACACAACACAAATAAATGATATATGTATATTAAATTTATGTTATATATGATTTATATAAATATATGTTATATAATACTAGACACACTGTCAACTATTTTTTATAAATTCGTGTTGATCTCATATTCAAATTTGAATTTGAATTGAGTGCAATGCGGACTGCTGACATTGACATGAATGCAATTAAAGTTTAGCAGCCACTTAACTAATGCAATTACACTTCAAGTGGCATGACTTTCCACTTAAACTCACCCCGGCAGCACGAACAATAAGCTCTTTGTTGCATATTCACATAGACATGTGTCTGTCCTTTCCTCTCCTTTCCATTCCATTCCTTTCCTATTCTTTGCTTTGCTTGCCTCTCGCCAATCCCTGTTCGATGGAATTAACTCCTTCGTGCAGCATCGTTGAAGCGTAACAGTAAGCAAGAAGTTTCCTAGCTGCTTGCCACTACTTAAAATATGAGCACCCATTTCCTATGGTCAAGCAATTGAAAATGATTTTGGACAACAACAAAAACAGTAGCATAGCAGTTTCTTCAGCTGGCAACAAAGTCAAAACAGACAAAATTTGTCGAAAATCCTGTGAACAAGCAGAGGACAAAGTGCTGCACATTGCCAGGCAAAAAGGATTACGTCAAGCATATGTATTATATGGGTGGGTGATTCCACTTCGACCCCCTTCGAAAACTTATACGTTTTGTCCGTTTGTCCATCGTCAACTTGAAGGAGACGAAATCACACAGATTTCAATTTTCCGATACGAATTCGATGGCAATTGTCCTGGCTATCCCCATAGCATCGTAATATGACATTTGAAGTGATTTTTATGTGAAACTTGCTGATGCTTCCTCTAGCCCCGGCGACAGCGTTTTTACGACCCAACGTTTGTCCTGCGGACGTGTGTGTGTGTTCTGTTTATGTCCTGCGACTGTTTGCAAAACTCATGCCATCCGAAGCGCAGCAGAGACAAAGGCCAACAACAGCAACAAAATAGCAAAAGGAAAAAACCAGCAACAAAAAAAAACACCCTTGAAAATTTCTAATCTCTTAATGGATGACAATCTGCGTTTTAAATGGTTTGCACGAGCACTGGCCAAAAATGGATCCGTTAAAAAAATAAAAAAATAAAACTAATTCCATCAGAGCGACTCGTCGCCATTGTTTGACTAATGAAAGAACGCTGTTCTGGCAAGTTTTTAAAGGATTTTACGGACGCTTGTTTGATTTCTGCTTGACCCGGACTTGCAAAAGCTGAGAGCACAGAATGATTTGGAAAATTGACATAGCATGTCAGGACTAATCAGACGCCATATACACTTACATATGTGTTGTATGTACAAGCAGACAGACAGTTCATAAATCATTGTGTTTCTCTATAATCAGTAAATAAATCTCGCCAATTGGCTCATTGGCTCTGCCAGACAGCCTTCAAATATTTATGATGATGCGACTCAAAATAACAGCAACTAATCAAATTATGTAACTAAAACCTCAAAGCAGAATAAGCAGGAGGTTGATTTCTTCTAAGCTGCCTCAACATCTTCACATACTCGGCTCCCAAAACTGAGGGCAGAGGCAGGTTGAGGTCTATTATAGTTCGTTCCAGACATGCTGGCGACGCAAACATGTCATCGATGTCGATGGGGATGTAATGGGGAATACGCACACACAGCACTAAGCGTACAGCGATACTTCAATACCCGCAGGATAATCTTGAATAATAAAACTCCCTTTCCATGCCAACAAAAAGCCACTGCTCAGAGACACTCAGTCAGACAGCCAGCCAGGCGACAAGCAAGCACAGATTAATCTACAAAGCAAATATAATTCGCAGTGAGCTTAATCGCCAACTAAGCTCACAAGCTCTAACGAATGTCAGAAAAGTAACAAATTAGTTAGCAATTAAAAAACATGCATATTTTTTATTTAATATGCAAATTGGCGATATCAGAAGGAGAACTAATTAAAACTAAGTTTTGATTAATCAATTCAATCTGTTTAGTTAAAATAGAATCTTAACGAGTTCAATAGAATTACAGTCACTAAAATGAAATACTGTTAAACAACAAATTCCAAAATTATGATATTTTGTATGTCCACTAACCATAAAAGAATTCTGTTATATTGTATTCTTTAATTAATTAATTATTTCAATGGAATTGGCAAGTATAATTATTGAAATTAAGATATTGAAATACATAACGACACAAGTAATTAATGTAATGGAACAATAATCATAATCAACTGGAACACACTGACAAAAATGAATCATTTTGTTGTAAACTGATATTAAGCAAACAAAGGCACTACCAATTTATTTAATTAACTATTTTTTTCCAGTTCCGCTTCTGATTACATAATTTGCAACTATTTGTCGGCTGTACTTTGATGTCGTGATTTTGATGGCCGTACAGTGCTTTAAAATGCAGAGACACACACAAGCAGACAGAGACTCAAACAAATAAAATTCAACACACTCACACACAGTCAGCAACACACAAATAGGTTGGGACTAACTGTTTTTACACGTCTATGCGCCATTTTGTATGTCGACGCGCCATTTGAATATTTCACAGCGAGAGCCCGGCCAAAACAGAACTCGTCTAGGTTTATTCGTATATAGTCTATAGAACTGTCTGATTGTGTGTCTGTCTGTTCGTCTGGCTGTTTGGTCGCTTTTTAATTATAGCTTTTAAATGCTACCATGCTAACGTGTATTTTATTTATTTCACAGCTGCGGGTGGCTCATCAGACAATGTGCCGGAAAAACATGCCATGTTGTGGAGGCTGCGAGTGGGTGGCTGCGACGGTTATGCAAACTTCCGTTTCCGCTACTCTACCATTCCATCCACAAAGGAAGACCTGACGTTCCCGGACTTCCCTAATCCCGCGTTCCCCACTCCATTTGTAGAGCTCTGTGAAAGCGCTAAAATTACTCGGGCGCTTTTAATTTGATATGCAAATACAGCAAAAACGAAAGCCAAGTCGGTAAAGGTTGATGATGGAAATGTGAAAAGTGAAAAGCAGACGACACCCAAACCTCAGGCCAACGCCGCCCAACCAATCCTTCAACTATACACCAAAAACCCAATTCAGACCCAAACACGTTGTCTATTTGCAGTTCAAAGACTCAAATGAAGTGCGGCGAGGCGCAGGCTGCTGATGCTGATGCTGCCGCTGCTGCTGCTGCTGCTGCCGCTGCCGCTTCATGATATAGATCTGTGGATTCGGGTAATGAAAACCCTAACGTGCCAGTTGCCAGCTAGTTGCCAGCTAGTTGGCAATGATGATAGCATAGCAAATGCCAATGATGGAAGTCATAACGGAAGCCATAGAGACGAAGCTGTTGATGCCAGCAGCACTTTTATGAGGTGACTAAGTTGGCGATAGTTTAAGCTGACTTATCGTTGCCATGGTAATTAAAAATGGCGAACTTTAACTACGGCACAAGCTGTTGATAGGCTCTTAAGTTGACAGATATCGTAAAGCTATAAGCAGGCCGCGACACAAAACGGCAGCAAGCAACTCACAACTCACAACTTGAACCCCATCATCGGGCGGTTATGCATTTTATTGAAAGTATAAAGTATACATAAAACATACCAAGAGAGCGACAGCGAAAAACTGGAAAACTGCAAAACTTTCAGAACAACGCAAAGAGACTAAGAAAAACAGCCAGAAAACATAAAAGCAGTTCCTTCAAATTAAACTCAACTGCATATAAAAATAGTTCATTAATGTAAGTTATTCAAATTTTTTTGTGAAAAATGCTACACATTAAAAGAAAATGCTTCATAAACTCAAATGTAATAATAATTTAAGTTAAATATGGATAAAAAAAATCTTTAGCATTAAAAAATATGTATTTTATTAACTATTGTTAGCCAATAATTATCTACCTCAATATATATATATATATATATATATATATATATATATGTGTATATATACTAATGAACTTATCTTGATTGTATCAGTCTTAAAATATTATTTCATTTGCCAGAGATTATTTGCTCTGTTTTTCGTTAAATTCCTGCAGAATTTCAAACAACTTTAAGTTGTGCCAAATTATTATCACGCAGACAAATTATTAATTATAATTCCTGATTTGATTGAATAATTCTTGGTTTTACCCACACTTTTTTGATTTGTTCAATCAACATTGCAGAAAATTTGGCAAATATTATTAAGCATATAAATTGATTTCAACATGATTAGTTTTATCTGTTTGCTCTGAATAAATACTCAAAATTGCAAAATGTCATCTTTAATTGCCAAAATCTAGTAAGCTAAATTTTGTAATACCATCAAATATTGTATTTAATCACGCAATTTGTTATTTATTCCAAAATATTATACAATTTTATGCTTTCATTTCCACAACATCCCCTAAGCATCTCCTTTAATCTTTTGCTCTATTCGATTTTGGAGGCATAGTTAACACTCCCTTTCATTGGTAGTTCCACCCTCGAACATTTGAAATTGTCAATTGCTGCAACTAAACGTAATTCGATACTGTTTTTTATGCCTGGGAGCATTTCGAAATAGTCAGCAAATTAATCGCCACACGCTCCGTACTAATCGCCTTATGAATGCAACACATACCAAATGCCTAACTCATGAGATATGCACGCCTCGTGCACGTCCTGTCCACATAGTCCCCATCGCCATCATCGTCGTCATCAGTAGAAGGTGCGCCCAGAATCGTACTTTCAATCGTTCTGCACTCAATCACATGCCGGAAATCAAACGAAGCGGATGTCCGTTCAAATGGTCGCTGGGCTTGTTGGGTTCCTGCGGTTTGCTGCCGCTGTGGACACGGTGGGCGGGGAGGGAAGTGCAGCGGGTAACCGCAATGTGAAATCGAAAGTCCGCTGATTAAAACTCAACTCGCAACCGAAGCCAGCGAAGCCAGCGAATTGACGACGTCATCATCAACACGATGAACATCATCAGCAATATCATTGTCGCCATTGTGTCGTCGGCTTTGCCGGAAATTTATGCATGTCAATCAGCAAATTAAGCGTGTGCCTCTGACTGGCACGTTTCTTAGCTCCATCCCCTTTCCTATGCTTTCCTATGCTCTGTTCCGTTCAACTTGAGCATTAAACAGTTCTTCTTCATCGCTTAACTCTGGCCCACATTGCGTCATATTTGAAAGTACTTGAATGTATCGCCTTTTGGCCCTGCAACATTTTGTTAACTTCAAACATTTATTGCATTCTGATGTGGTTGTCCAAAGCCAGGCCCTTAAGGAATTCAGTATTCTGTATTCTCCAACCCCGGCATTGCGTATTTTTATTACCAAGACTCGCCAGACTCGAAACTGCCACTGCCACTAAAGCCCGGCGCCAGTTTGCACATAAACACAGCAAAGAGATCCCCTCCAGCAAAAAAAAAAAAAAAAAAAACCGAATTCTTAGCCATTGGTGAGCATTCCCATTGAGTAGCTTGACAAAGGACGCGCCACCCTCCACGTCCGGCCCTGTCTCGGCGGCGAATGCCCCTGCTCTGACCAGCACGTGACCCATGCTCTTGTCACTAACCCTTTCTACAAGTTCGCACTCTTAGTCGCACGTAAGTTGAAAGTAAAAGCAATAAAAATAAAAAATATAAATTGGGACTACTGGAACAAAATAAAGACAAGGTCCGACTGGTTGTCAAGTTGTTTTGCATGTGTGAGAAGCAGTTGTTAGCATTGAAGATGTGCCTGTGAACGTGATAATAACATAAATTGTAATAAATGTTCAAGGTGTAAGCCATATTATTGTATTGAAATTAAATGAAATTTCTAATTAACGTTTTATTCGAAATTACGGAAAGTAAGCAAAACTACTTTAGCAGTACAATCTCCAAGAATAGCTCACATTGCGAGATATTTATTTTATTTTATTTTTCGAGTTTGAGTCACGGCTCACGACGCATGCACATCTCTAGTGCGATGAATTCCAAAAGGTTTTCTTCGCATAGTTGCTCGCTTTTATTGTTTATTCGTTTTCGATAAGGCAAACGGAAATTGCGAAGCCCCCATCTGGACGTTCCTTGGGCTTACTGAACAGCAGCTAGAAAACAGAAATGAATTAAAGGCCCCAAACAGATAAAGGAGAGACGCCAGAGCAAAGCAACGAAATGCGTAAAATCAAAAACTGACATATTTTAGCATTTGTGAGTTTGGGGGCAACATTGGATATTGGACTTTGCCTCTTTTATAGTCCTTTGTAAACTTTTTTTGATTTAAAAAACAATTACGAGGCCCTAAAGTTCAAGAAAACGGGATATTGAAACAGTAAAAAAAAATAAAGAAAAAAATATTGATAGTTAAAAGTGCTTCTAGCAAAAGCAAATATAAATCGTTATGAGACAAAGCTTTGACTTTTTGCTTTTTTGTGGCAATTCCGGAAACGATTTATAAGAGAATTGATAGACCCTGATTTGTCTGAGGTTTGAAATTGAGTTTAGACAAAGAGTGATTTGGCTAAAAAGCATTAAATTGGCTGGAAAACTTGCACTTATATATTTCCGATGTACATTTTCCTTTACACAAATTCTGCCCAAGATTGGTCTGATCACATTAGAATTGCTTACACTCGCTGCTCTAAATGTTAATTGTCCTATTTTTGCATAGCCTTCAAAGACATTTGTCTATTTACATTTCACCCTACTAAGCATTACTCTTGCCTTTCGCCAAACACCACATTTTAAGCGCCACACGATACGAAACTACAAACAAAATTTCTATCTTCTGAATGCCAAAAGGACATCCATTAGCACAGCCTCCACGCACAGCCTTCCCGTCACCCCCTGCATAAGCCATGAACAGGCGCATTCAGGAGCAAAATGCTGCTCACAACGCTAATTACGCATTTTGTAACCATTTCTAAACACCGGCAACACTGACACAGACGCATGCCGCAGACTTTTCAGCCCCTGCATTACACTGTCCCCTCCCCCTGGCCGTGATGCAATTCTCCATCTGCCACATTTCACTACGTTACATGCCATGGCACAAAACAGTCAAGCAGGCAAATAAAAAAAAGTTGCAACACAAAACAGACGACAGACGACAGACAATGTGGCGACTTTGTAACATGAAATCGCCAGGACAACAGCACGCGACGTTGCCACCTGCCTGTCAGACTCACGATTCCACTTCCCCTGCCCCACTCACCTTCTCACTTGCGCTAGTGCTGGTTACCCAGCACCCACCTGACTTTATAGCCTGCGCAACAACATTTTTGCTGCATAGACAGAGTAATCGAAAATGTTTGGTTGGGTGGGAGGTGCACTAAAAAAAAAAACATAGGTCATCGAATTTTCAAAATCTTATAATTGATTTTGGAAAAGTACTAACGGTTGCTCTTCATCTATTATCCTGAAAGGTAATTTTATTTTTTCATATTTTATTTGCCCTTCTTTGCTCTTACATACTCCAGTACCCATTACCAATGGGTTAGAAAGGATATCAAGAGTCAGAAGCCAATTTCTCCGATTATATAAACTTCTCGATATCTCCTTCCATTACAGACAACAGCATCCAAGATCGATTTGCCACCCATTTTTTTTTTTTTTTCGAATATGCTGAACTTTTAAATTTAATGCTCGGTAAAGGTACGGCCGCTATTAAGTTCAGCTGTATATATTTCTGAGTGTATGTGCTTCGACTGTCGAATGTCGTCTACCGTTTGCCGTTTGCCATTATCCAAAACGAATGCGAAACAAAATTCCTGGCAGAAAACATGCAACGCATCCTGCGTGACTGAGACTACGAATGCGACTGCAATGTTTCAGCTGTTTCAGACAACCAGCCAAAGTATTTTTAAGATTTAAAAACCTTTCACTGCAGCCCACAGTGCGGCCACTTTGCAACACATTGGTGTTACTTTACCCGTTGCAAGCCTGTTTAGTTTTTTTTTTTTACATTCTTTCAGGGGGTTTTACCATTTAGTCATGAGCTGTGCAACGCCTGAAAACAGAAGGCAATACGGATGCGTTACGTACTTCCTTTCCCTTGGAGATCCTTGATATCGTTTGATACGTATATATTAAACATTATATTACACATATTTTAGATATTAAGAATGCATATACCCAACCAGGCCACCTCTAATAACTGTTTGATATCCGTCACATTTGATTACTTATCTGACAAGATTATATATATACGCGGTTGAGCTTATATTGTGTTAAACTAATATCCACAAGGGTATCTTAAGTTCGTTACTGTCAAAAAGAACTAGTTTGTCTGGATTGTTTTTATTTTTATTTTATTTTTTTCTGTCGCCCGCTCAGTTGAAGTAGTGTAATTGAAAAATTCTAGCAAAGTCAAGTCCAAAGTGAGAGTGACAGGCGGCAGGCGGAACGAAGGCGTCTCCAAAGTTACGCTGCAGAAAATTCACCAACGTGCGTAGAAGGAGAGAGGGATAAGGAAAAGGGATGGGGAGCGGCAGGCAGCGATGCAGTGAAACGTGGCCAAGTTGCAAGTCAAGACGGCGACTCGGTTTGTAGGCGGCAGGGAAATAGGGCAGGTATTTTAAACGCCAGGCAACAACAATTCCCATTTCATGGCACATTATTTTGTGGCTTTTGTTTTGACTGCCTTCTGGCACTTCCAATAGCAAGTTAGCCGTGTGTGAGTGTGTGTGTGTTCGGGTGTGAATTAATGGATAGGTAGGGTGTGTGTGTGTGTGTGTTTGTGTGTGTGTGTTTGGGTTTGTGTGAGACAGGCACGTGCCTTCCACTTTTGTCTTTTGCCTGTCTTACATTTAATAATAAAGCTTCGCAAATTTTTAATGACTATTTATGAAAATTGCATGTGGTAGAAAACACTTTTTTATGTAGTATTAAATATCATAAGGCTATCCATGAAATAAATCAAAACCAACAACAAAGTTTGTTTGATTTTCCTTCAGTTGTTCTTGTTGTATTCTGCGTGTTAAGAAGAAACAGAGAATATGGGTTTTGTACATTAAGTAAGCACTGTATATGCACATGCTTATTTACCCAACTATTTTTATTACGTCCGCCATAGACAGAAGGGTTTTATTATTCTACATATGTTTATATGGAAATGAATGTCGTCGTTCATATTTCAAAAATGGATATGAATCAAGATTACAGCCAAAACCTAGACTCATGTTAGTGGAGACAAGCCGCCACTGAATCTGGGTTTTTTTCTCTTTTGGGCTTGAAGCCGCGATAAAAATGTTCATAAATCGTAAATTTAAAATTGCCAAGAGTGGGAAGCATTCGTGATATGAAGCCTTTAAAAAAAATTGCACTAAGCAGTAGATAGACTTTTTTAGAAGTACTAAAAACTTGTCATATTCATTTATTAAATACACATACAGTAAATACACATGTTATATACAAGTATATTATAGTTCCTGTCACACATTCTCAACAAAGCCATTCAGAGAACATTGCGAAACATTGAATTTGTCGAAAGCCCCAACTCATTTGGTACAACTTGTGTACACTTGAAATTTATTATGCCGACCATTGAAAATGCTACACAAAAGCATCCAATTTGCAATGCGAACTAGATCTCTTTTATTTCATTTGCGATGCTGACACGCCACATACAAACACGCCACACACTTCCACACACGCAGAAATGAGCGGTGTGTTGTACTCCTGCCAAGGCAACTTTAAATTAGCTGATTAACTAAGTAGCAAAACAGACCATAAGCTAGAGTTGGGGTTCGAATAAGAGAACTGGAGACAGACTCACCATTTGCCATGCCCAATGCCTACGTGGGAGTCGTGTCTCTGCCACTTCCACCACTAACAGCAACAACGATAGCAAAAGCAGCAAGAGCAACTGTTACAGGAACACCAAACGGAGGCAATCACAAAATACCGAAAATAATATTTTTTTGCGCTTCGCTGCATAAAACAAAACAAGCTGGCTAAAATAAAAGAAGCGAAATAAAAACATTGCCTGGCTAAAAAATCAACAGCTCACCCAACAAAAAATAAAATAAAAAAAGAAAACTACAAAAAGAGCATCAAGTAACGGAGCAACTGCAGCAAAACTGTTACCAGGCGGCCAAATGAAAAACGTATTTTATCTTTCCACTGGCGAGGCGAATGGAACGCAAAAGGCAGCCGCCGCGAAAGCTCAGGAGCAAGATGATAAAAGAGTGGACCATTTATCAAAAAATACTCACGGCGCCCAAACAAACGACCACCAAAATATATGAATGCACACTGTTGATCCAATGGCCAAAATAAATAACAAAAATCGTAACACATTGCATACATTTAGGCTGTAGCTGCAGCTTTTGCGACGCCATGTTGACTGTACCTGGCTACTAATTTGGGTCCTCCTTTTTTGTGGCAGGCTAATTGCCGTTGCATTTTTGTTTGCAACTTGCCCCACTGTGCGCTGCTGCAGCTCTGACAACGGCTGCTTGCTGTCTGTGCCCTTTAGCTCTGACTTTTATGTTTTCGCCGCGTAGATATAAAACTACAAAACTAACTCACACATATACACGCACACACACACACACACGGAGTGAACGAGGGGAAAAGATGGATATGTATGTGGGGGAAGTCAGTATTTGATACCCTTGCAATTCAAGTAAGAACTTAAAAATGTACAGAGCATGAAAATCACAATATGCTATACTCTTAAAGACTCAAACATAAGCTAGACCAGATTTTAACCTGATTCTGAATTTTCAACCAAAAGAACATATATTCTTACTTATGTATTACATATCGGCTTGTTACATTTTTTATTTTTTATTTTTATTTTTAGTTACTTAATATATAGAGGAATTGCAAATATATCTTCAAGTGGACAAAGAAATAAATAACTACATATCATCTGAGGACGCCAATTAAGCTACAACAAACAAAAGAATTTATTTAACAGTCGTACTAATTATGTTTCAACACAAAAATGCAGTTAATAAGTTAACATTTAATAAGTTAATAAATATAGACTATTATCAATTTCAATTTACAGGGTATTCAAACTGTGCTCATTCGATGATAGTTTGTATACGTTTCTTATTATATTTTTTCGCAATGCTGCCGGCCGAACCAAAATATAACAGTAAATGTGGCTTGCTAACGTATTTGGTGGAGAGCATGTGTGGAGGTGTGGGGTGGATAAGGATAAAAATAAAAATAAAGCAAAATATGAAATGAATGAATTTTTGTTACCCACTGACACGATTTATTTACGAGTGTCCTGGCATTGTATTGTATACCCAACATGTGTAACCTTAGCCAATGCCTGATTGTTGTTGTTATTGTTGTTGTTATTGTTGTTGTTGTTCTAAACAACAATAACAATTTTTTATTATCCCTTCTACAGCGTTGCCCGCACTGTGTACATCATTATACAACAATTGAAATGTTGTTTGGCGTCGCCTCGCCTCGCCTAGCCTCGTTCGCCCCTCGCTCCACTGCGCCACCACCGCTAGAATTGTGGCGACTAGTCTGACGCCCAGGAGGTGAGAGGATATCCAGTGGCGTTCTGGGCTTTAGCCAGAGCTTGACTGACACCACTGCGAAGGCAGCCAAAAAAGTCACTAACACACAACACACACACAACACACACACAGAGGCCGCCTTTTTTCAATTACCAGCAAAATATACGAGCTTTGCTTGTTGTTATGACCTTTGCAGAAGTTTCACATGTGGATTTGTGTGTGTGTGTGTGTGTGTGTGTGTGTCTGAAGTGTGCGCGAAAGGTGATATATATTACAAATTTATGATACACACCGTTTTTTGGCAATTTCCTAATAAGAACGCTCTCAGTTTGATAAACAGCATATCAACTCAAATGTACTCTCATAAATATATTATTCTTTTATGCAATCGAGGCAGTGAATTTTCTATCTAATTGTTAGTTAGGTCATCTATTCTAAATAATTCTGTATAATAATTGTAAAAAAAAGTTTGAAAACGTTCTTTAGCTGTCGAAAAGTGATAAGCTTTAATACAGCTTCGACTTTAATTCAAGTATTTTTTTTTAAAAACGTTTTCCTCGGTAATGCTTCAAGCACTTACCAACTTTAGTTGGCTTACCCTTTTCAGTTGAATTACTACCATAGCATATTTTCCAGGACATCTCCTTCAAAAACAATCATTAGAATTCCAACAACAAAATTGACGAAATATGAAAAGTTAATTTAAGTTTCACTTACAAATGGAAATGAAACAGGAATGAAGTGAAATCTATAGCCAGTCCCGACTCAAATACTGTACCCATTCATATAGAGGCGGGTGACCCTAAAATATAACAAATAAACAAATATAAAAAGCGGCTAACAAACATGATGCGGATCCAGACCAGACGCCTCGTCTGGGAGGGCCAAAATGCTGAAAAGGGTTGCTGGCTGCCTCTCCCTCGACTTCTCGATCTGCCACTCCCACCCCCAAGTCTGCCTAATAGATTCCGCATAAATTTATGCGCCCCTTTTTCTGAAATATGAGAACGTCGAGTTCACGACATTTGTTTAGACAGCGAACTTGCTGCGTGGGCGGGGCAGAAGCTGGTGCCAGCAGGGGTACGGGTGTTTTGTGTTGTGCAGCTATCTATTTGCACAAAATTAAACACCCGGAGCAGCGTAGAGCAAATAAGTTTCGGAGCTGAGCCGAGCCAAACAATTATCCCTTGTACAAATTCATTTGCCGCACTATTGTCTCATGCAATTAACGCCCAGCGCAACGAATGAAAATCCAATTTTTGATAAATGCTCACAGATAAGGCAGTATTTTGGCTCTTAGATAGAGTACTCGTAACTTTTGGCTGCTTTACGGCTTTGGCATAATTGCTCTGTCATTGTCGAGTTGTCAAGAATTGCAAAATTGCGAGCTGCAAGCCAAATGCGAATTTAGTTATAAAAAGGCAAATTGCGTTGCCAAATTAGTTGCCATTTAAGAAGGCAGTCCGCGCTCTCAACAGCCAGGCCATAAACATGCAATGAACTCAGAACTCATTCCATTCAACGAATAACTCATACACTTTTGCACAACTTACTACACTTTTTCGCGTACTGGGAAATCAGGACGGTTATTCTTAAATAAAACTTGCCTGGTCGAGAAATGATTATCAACACGGATCACATTTGTTTGTTGTCTTATTATGTTTGATGTTAACGCATAACTTTTTCGTTTTCGGAAATTAGAGCGAATACCAACAAATTTCATTAGTGAATTGATTTTTAAAGAAATTTGACAATGACAATTCAATAGTTTAATTCTATGTGAAGACATAAACAAATTATGTTATTGTAGTTTTAATTGAATTTTGCTTAAAGCTTCTCAGTATAATTATTGAATTAAATTTATACACCATATACAAAAAAATAAATAAATATTTTTGTCGACTTCAGTAGACGAACAAACAGGCTGACAAAGCTATCATTCCACACTTTTTTCGACTGGTTGTAAAAAGTGCACTCGAGACGTTGAAATTCGTTGAGCTGTTTTCGTTGTCGTGGCAACAAAGTGACGAGACCATAAAATTTTGATTTGACAAATGTGCAGAAAATAAGAGACTTGGAGAGAGAATAGAGATGGTATTTGGAGAAAAATTATCTGGGAATTCAGGGAGTGAGCTACCTGCCTTTTGAGTTTTTTGAGTTGTAAACAAAGTTTGTCGCGTTTCTACGCGTTACAAAAAGTTTGCAGTTAATGCGACAAAGGGGATTTACGTAGCAAAGTTTTGCGGCATTGCGCAATGCAGTTACAGTCTTACACTCTTTGCCTCAACCTCAGCCGCAGCCTCATCCACCTCAGCACCCTCCCCTGCTAAATTAGCCCCGGTAACGGCAAAGCCAACTGCAAAGGCAAAGGCAACGGCAAAGGCTGTGCTTGTCAAGAGCTGCACATGCTGAGGACTTCGCTGACAAGCGGCTTGGGAAGCAGTAAAACCCTCAACAGAATAAAGAAAACGCACGCACGTCACGCCGTCAGCATTGGCGCACTTAAAGGCCCCAAGGCTGTGGTACACGGCTCAGATGTGAGGCAGGTGAGTGTGTGTGTGTGTGCGTGTGTGTGTGCCACCGATCCACGATTTTTCATTTGCAGCAGCGCTTTACAAAAGCCGCATTGTGTTACTTTAATGAAATGAATCGCCTCAAGGATGTCGGCCTCAATTGAAAACTTCTACTTTCTACTTTCTACTTGGCACAATCCAAAATTAAAGCTGTTAAAAGATGCAGCACATCCTAAGGGATGCCGCAATATACACATGACCTACAATCAATGCAAGGCCTGTGAATAAAGCAGCAAATGTTGAACTAGCAGTTGATTTACCAATTTCCCAATGCATTTTTTATGTTTCAATTAAAGTTTCAAACCTGCACTGAATTTTTTGTTTCAAATAGAGAGAGAGCAAAACGATTTTATTTGCCTTTGAGAATACACAGCAAATAGCTTTTACATATTTATCTTCTATGAGTGTTTGGTTTATTAATAATAATAAAGTGTGATTTGGCAAAATTTAGGTTTCTGTAAGCGCAGAGCATGTTTGTTTTTTGCTACTATAAAAATGCTATCCCGAAACTAACTTTTCTTTACCTTTTACCAATTGCCTGCTTGCTTCCACTTTTGCTGATAATTATTAATTTGGGCTGACAGGCTTCTGCTCCTCAGATATTGGAACATTTTTCTTCACGACCATTCATCTGTCCTTTTTTTAATACATTTTTCACACACCCAAGTAAGATAACGATTTAAAAAAAAAAAAGCATAAAATCTAAAGTGGACTTTTGTCAATCAAATTTATATTGTTCAAATCGTTTATGTGCCTTGAGAGCTGCACTAATGTCACATACTACTTTAAGTATGTTGCCCAAATGCAAATCGCGTAATACTATAAAACAGACAAAAGTACATCCAACAAAATCCATATTTCTATATGAATAAAATGCACAAATGCCGGCTTGAATGTGTTTCCATCTTTGGCAAAATGGAGCAAATAAGAGCAATTCTTTGCATATTTTCAGGCTTGTTTCATATTGTAGTTACACTCATGATTGCCATGGCAATCCAATTGTAAATTCGCCAGCTTCTTTGGATGTCCGTCGATTTAGTCAAAATGCAGTGGGGTGGCTTAGTAGTGACGTGCTAGTGTTTGTAATATGGGGGTTGTGACGGCAAACATGTGCCAGAAACAAAATTGGGATGAAGAAAATCGATAAGCACAGGGAAGCATTTGTAATACTGAGATGAGAATATGTGATAAGTCTAAGGAGATGAAAAGGAATTATTCTACTTACATTACAAATTCAAATATTCAACAGTTTTGCCAACAGAGTACTTTAACTAATGAGATACTTGGCAAAAAAAAGGAACTGTCAAGAAAACTGACAATGTTTATTTATGAGAAAGACTGACATGAAAAGTGAGTGTATTTTAAGTAATGCCATGTTTAACTTCGATGAATGAAGAATTTCATTGTTCCACCCGAATACAGATCAGTCTCCATAAAATAATATTTTACGCTGTCATATTATTGTATATATCAGCTTTTGTTACTGGAGTTATCTCTTTATTTTCAAAACTTTGAATTATTTTTATTACAGGTCTAATAGCTTACTTGGAATTGCCGTGCAGTCAAAGTCTAGACTCCGGGACTAGACCCACTTGTTTATGATTTTACCTTTATGACTTGGCCCGGTTGAAGACAGCGAACGGTTAAGTTGCGTGCAGCGCTCAAAACTCATTGTGGCATTCCCATTGGATATCCCGTTCTTAAATACATCTATATAAATCTCAATTTCCCACACCCAGCACGCAGCACCAGCAAACAATGCGCTTTGGCTGCGCCCTGCTAAATTTATAACTATGCGCTTTTTATTATTATATTCGTTTTTTTAGCTGCTTCTGCTGTTGCTACTGCTGCCTTTTATTAAAAACAGTCAGCAACAACAAGAAATGGCCAAAGCTAAAAGGCAAGTAAGCCACAAAGTAGAAAAGTAAAATGCCAACTCCTTGCCTAGAATGAGAAATGGAACCGAGCAGAACAAAGTCCTCACGCAGCGGAGTTTAAGTGGCACAGGAGCTGCGCTAGCTGCTCCTTCAAATGTCCCGTTATACATTTGCATACGTATTGCAAAAAAAAAAAAAACAAAAACCATCTCACTCTCTCTCTCTCTCTCTCTCTCTCTCTCTGTCCGTCTCTCTCTGCATTTACTCTTTGTGTGCAGTTTTTATATCATGAATTGTTTTCTTTTGAGTCTAGAAAATGACTTTGCATTCTGTGACAAATTAAGTTGGCAGCAAATAAGATATTTTTATATACCCTTGCCATAAAAAAAAACTCTTCAGAATGAGTCAATGGCGAATAAAATGTTTATTACTGCACTACAGGAGTAAGTCACTGCGCTCCATAATTAGAGGTTGAAAACTTTTTATAACACCATCGATGCTGTCGACTTTTTAATTAAACGGCTTAAGGATATTCCGAAGTGTGATTACTCTCTTCGAAGGGGATTACAAGTTGTTAATATTCAGATATCTATGGATTAACAAGAATTCAACATTTTCTCTGCTCTAATCATTACTATAACTATTATAATGTCGTATTAAAGTACACGAATATACTTTACAATTTGCCTGTTATAGTCATAATCCATGAAATTGTGTATTAAAAAAAAAAATGTGACTTCTTATCACAGCTTTCATCTTTTTGAAATCCACAAGGGTATTTAAACTTTAACGACAGCCCAAAGGTAATTTCTCCATTTTTTTATTTTCATTTACGCTTCGCGCGAAGTTTGCGCAAGTTAGAAGTACAAATTATGGTGCGCTTTTGCCCAAAAAGTTGTGAGATTTTAATCAAATTTGGTAAAGTGTATATAAATTGGCAAGCATAGAAAGTAGCACACAACCCCCCTCCTCCATTTACCATACTCGTACACCAGCCTTCCTCCCCTGCGCAGTCGGCCGACCCCTTATGCATATGTCGTAATTTTCGCAAGCCAATTTACATGTACAGATACATACATGTATATGAATGTATATATATAAATTCATACATAGACATTTCCATATACATAAATGCGTATGTAGATGTTCTCTTTTCTTAGTCTGTGCCTTTGAACTTTGATCAAATTTTAACCCCTCCGCGTAACGCTCAGCGTGCGCCCTGTCAGCTCTCGTAGCATACTTTTTTGGGAACTGTGGCGATGTCTGTGAGAAAAATGATAAGATGACAGTGCATGAAGTGAGCGCACGCAACAGCAACAGCAAGGAGCTCCAAAAAAAAATATTAAAAATGGCAGCTCATTTTTTTTAATATTTTTGGGCAGACAGTTTGTAAACAGAAGCTAAGTAAGGATAGCGTCTGACAGAGTTGGAGAGCAGTTGAACCACCTGCTGAAATTCTTGCGGCAACCCCGGCCAGAGACTAAAATTTAGACGTGCCAACGATTCTCCGAGAGGGTGTCGCGGAGTGGGCTGTGGGAGGTCCTTGCTCGCAGTGTGCACACACGAGTCTGTGATTATGTGTATGTGTGTATGTCTGTATGTGTGTATGTGCGACACGTAGCCTTTGACATTGGCCTCGCTAATGAGCGAGCACTTTGACAAGGCGCCTTGGCACTGAACTTCTGAGCGACAAGGTGCCGGCTAATGCAGATGGAATACCTTTGCTCCCATACAGTTGCTCAATCGAATTTGTGAGTTGAGATGACATGGCAAAAACAAAAGGAGGAGCAGAGGCCGGCCGCATCAAGAGTAAGTGCGAATTGCACGTGTTTGACTTTGTCGGGACTAAACTGATTTTCAAACGAATTGCTAATTTTCAGTCTCACCGAACAACCAACTAAATTTGATACTTTACTTGTATTTAACTATTATTATTTGTATTTATTATGAACTCATAAACTAAATATTATTGATCAGTCGACATAGCCATCTGTCGGTTTCTGCGAAATATTCCCTCAGGGTTAATGTTATCGTGGAACATGACTTTTTTTGCTGCCGGCAGAACTCTGTAAGAGCCGACATTTATAAGATATAAATATATAATAAATATTGCAAACCTGTGAAAGGGCTTTAAATTTTAATTATTATTTAAGTGATTTACGTAATCTCACAATGGTCCGCTTGGTTAACTCATATTGAATGGCCACAACCCCCATTTGAATTATTCCATTGTAGCTGGAACAAAAAATATCCCTTGCCAGCTGTCGCTCGCAACTTCCACTTCCCCCTTAATTCACTACCCAAACCAAGCACATATCAATGCCCCCTCTTCGATATAACTAACGCATAAATAATAAGACAGTTTGCCAATTTTCGGTGCGAAAATCAAACCATCAGTTTCAAACTCCTAACAAGAGCGAAAATCGATGAAATTACTTTTTATGGCAATATATAATTGTGAAAACAAATCGCTGGATTTAACCCATTAGTGCTGAACAAAAATGGGAAGTGGTTGGTGGGGAGTGGCTAGGTTGGGTTGGGATTTGTCCCTCCGGCCCTGATTGGCTTTATAAACATTGTTCGAAAAGTTTTTGTAGTCGCATCTCGTTCGCTCTCGTCAATTTTTGGTACGGAATACTCAACTCATCAAAAATTAATGCAAAAATAAATAATAAAATAATACACCGTTAAATAATCCGAAAACCAACACCATTAATAAAGTGAAAGCAAAACGCAGCACGAAGGACGAAGAACGAAGGACACGAGACGTGGAACGCGACTCAACTCAATTCGACTCGACTCGACTCGACTCGAATCGTTCCGCGAGCCAGCCACTCGCCAACACAATGAAATATTGGCAAATAAAACGATTTTGACGCTGAATTTAAAACAAGTGGCACGTAGCAGACGACGCCAGGACGAACGCCAGGACCAACCCCCAAAAAAACTGTTAGCCTCAAATTCAAATTCGCATTTATTATACTTACATACCAATGGAGGGACAACCAACCAACCAACCCCCCCTCAACTTTCAACCCCACGCAGCGTGCGTTTGTCAAATATTTATTCTTTGGATTGGATCGCTGGATTTACTTATTAGCATGCGCGGGGCAGTGCCAAGCAGGACCCAAGTGCCGTTCGCTAACGAATATAAGAGCCTGTCCGCCCGTCTGGCTGACTGCCTGACTCGCTGGCTAGCTGGCTAGCGGGTGTTGGGTTCGGTAGTCCCGGAAGGGCCACTCGCACAGCACGGAAATAGGCTAAAGAGCGCGTGAAAAAGTGTACACAGAAGCCACCCAGGAAGACAGGAAAACAGGAAGACACCTGAAGTGTTTGACGTGCCAGGACACCGGGACAAGGAGACATTGGACGCCGAGTGCTGGATGCCGAAATGCTGAATACGCCGTCAATCGTCGCTGACACAAACCGAAATCAATTGTGGAAGGGCAGCGCGAAACGAAATTACCAATTAGTTAAATGGCAAAATGAGTGGGTGCGAGGACGATTTCAGGACTTCAGGGGGCTTCAGCGACTTTCAGCAGCGTGTCAGCATTGCCGTCATATTTCATTCTCTCTCTCTCTCTCTCTTTCAGTTCTCCCTTTCGCGCTCTCTCTCTCTCTCTCTCTCTCTCTCTCTGTCTCTCTCCCTCTCTCTCTCTCTCTGAATGTCGCAATGCTTATTTAATTATGGAGCCATCTGTGCGCGTTGCAGGTTGCTTTGATTTTACGCTTTTGTGAACACTTCCACATGCCCCTCTGTCCTGCACTCTCAGCCAGTCGCATTATTTGCTTTGCCTTCCCATTTTTTTTTTATTTCTTTGAGTGCCTCCTCATCGTCTTCGTTGTGTCGCGATTTTCTTATTCGTGTTTGGTTCGTTAATTTCATTGTTTTCGCATAATATTCAACGGAGCCCAAAAGTTCCATTTTTATCAGCGTGTCGCAAAAAAAAAATTATAATTTATTAAAAAATTAATGTTATGCGGACCCCTCAAGTAAATTTAATAAATATTTGAATAAACAATTTAGCAAAACCAAATACATATTTCATATCTATTTCTCTCGAAAATCCACTACAATATATCCTAACATAAATCTTCTCATCGACTAATTTCTGTCAATTTCAGTTAAACTTTATTCCCTTTCAACGAATTATTTTTATTAATTGATTTTGTATTTTCTAATAACAAATGTGTAAGAGTATATTGGTTTGGCTATCTGTCTATATGAAAACAATTTCATTCGACATCTCTAAATGCTCACTCTATTAGGGGTCTGGGAAATTGATAACGATAAGCGCTGGTTTCATCAAATGAAATGAAAATAAAAGATTTTTGGCCCACTGCTGTATTACAGGTTGTCTTACACAGTTATCAGAGTATTCCCCAGTCGCTAGTGATCGACAACACCATTCTTACTTGTTTTTAGTTTATTTTCATTTCCCATTCATCAATGTCACAAAATTTAGCGATTAGCGCTTTAGAAATACCAACAAAAAAACAGAAAGAATAAATAAATGTGCTTATTGAGAAGCGAACAGGCTGCGACAGGCAAATTAAATTTACCAACTGACACCTCAATTGAATTTTGCTGCGGGTACAGGAAACGATAAAAGGGAGCAAAAGAGGCTGGAGACAGACAATGGCATATTTTGATATACTATATGTCAGGTAAGATCAAGGCCCGACATTTGATTTCTTGTGTGGCTGGCTTGATTGGCACAATGGCTAAGGTAATTTTCAATCGAATGTCAATCAAATGCTCTTAAGTTGTTAACTTTCTGAGCGAGAGAATCAGAGAGAGAGTGAGAGAGAGAGAGAGAGAGAGAGAGAGAGAGCAGGCACATTAGCAGCGCCAACATCCTATTTGTATTTCAATGCGTTGGCAAATTTTTGACACAGGTTCGAAGACGAACAAAAAAAAAAAACATTAACTAACGAAATGCCGCTGGTAATTTGTTAAAGCGTTTCTTAGCGGATATCACGTGCGCACGTAAGCCCCAAACCTAAAGGCATACACATACACATTTAGCTGGGTGCCAACGCTAGGGGGCGCCAGCATTAAAATCAACGTCGCGTCGTTTCAAGACGATTTGACACGTTGATTGATCCGCTCATTGGCGCACAAAATGAAACCCAAAAACTCCTGACTGAGCCCTGACACGACGCAAATCTGCATGAGGTGTTCCTCATTTTCCCCTTCCCTGTCGCCTACCCTTCCCTTTGTGCCCTTCCATTCAGCCACACCCATTTGGCAACATCTTCGTCGTTTCGTCTACGATGTGGCATTAAACAAAGTAACAACTTCATGCAAAATAACCAAAAGGGAAACACTCGAAAGTGATCGACTAAGCGATATCCTGTATATTTAAAGTACTTTCTTAAATAGCAAAATATGAAAAAAGCAATATTAATTAGCAAATGTATATTTATACAAACCAATATATCAAGGTCTGCCCTTTTACCCCACTTAAGGATTTAGAACACAGGATTAGAATTTAAATGAATTAAGTTGAATTTTATGCTTGATTGAGTTGATGCCTTCGTCGTCAGTCCAATTTATATACATCAGAAATTAGAAACTACATTCATAATATTACACATTTATTTTTGCATTTTGATATATAAACTCATAATATTCCATTATGAAAATGTTTTTATTTTAAAACCAAACTATACCTTCTTTAAAAATCCATTTTTAGTCGGTACAGGGTGTTAAAAGACGCCGTCATTAGTGGCAGTAAAACGCCTTTTGCCACTTTTTTAGGGCGCGTCAGCGACAGCAACACATGCTAAAAAATGATTATAAAAATGCTTTGCGAATTTCTCTGTCGCGTCATGTGCAAAATTATTGTGTAATTAACGACGAACTGCAAAAAGATAAATATACACCCAAAGATATAGACGAACAAATGGGCGATATAAAAAAGCGACGCCAGACGATTAGCTAAACGATTTTAGGAACTGGGCGCGTGCAAGAATTTTACTTATCACTGGGTGTGCTCGTCCGGATAATTAATAGATAAATGATATATATTTTTTGCAAAACGGAATAGTGTGCTGAAAACAGAGGGCAAGCAACTGTGGAAAAGAAGTGCACAAAAAATATATATATTTCTCTAACTCATAGTTAATGCAATTAAATATTTCCAGTCAGAATCGAACACCACGTACTACCTAATTTTCCAAAAATAAAAAACAAAATATTGAAACAAATTAACACAAAATTACTCATTTTGTTAAATAACTCGAATATAATTATTTATGTAATGTGGTCTAAAAACATTCCACAATTTGTAACAAAATGATTTGAAAAATAAAAATGTTTTTTGATGAGGAATGTAATGCATTGGTATGAAAAAATCAATAAGCTTTCCTACCAGTCAAATATTTTGACTTAACAAAATCTGTGTTTACCTAAACACTTTTAATATGTGCAGCATGTGTCGGTCAGTGGAAAACTAAGTTTGGACAAATTACGAGTGTAAAATGTACGACCACAATTACAGCACATAAATGAAAAATACAAATACAAAATCAAAGCATTCGCAAATTGAAAAATAGTCGGAAAAGTGGCAAAATGCTTAATGGCTAGAATGCCTCGTCGGCCAGTTTAAAACAGGCCTTCATTACACAACCAATTGACAGTCACATGCCACAAACAAAACCAATAACACTCCTACACACACACACACGCACACACACACACAGATAAAGTACTGAGACAAAAACGTGGCTAACCACATCAGAAAAGTCCATGAGAGCATTGTTTAAATATTGCATCGTATTTAGATTTGTATCTCTACTGTTTTCTCTCTCAATCCCTCTCTCCCTCTCTCTCGCTCTATCTCTCACTCTCTGTCTCTTACTCTCTCTCTCTCTGGCATTTTGGGCAACAGAGTGGCCAAAAATGAACTTTGTCAATTAATTGCTCAGCTTTGCCATCGAATGGCGAATATTAAAATGCGAATTTCGACCAGCAAAATGCTAACAAAATGCAACGAGGCACTCGAACGCACTCACGCCCTGAGCATTCACTGCATATATATATATTTATACATATATATATATATTTATTTATATATGTGCATGTGTGTGTGTGTGTTTGTATATAAATTAGCAATGTAAATATACCAATTTAAAATGCCGTACAATAAATATGAATACAAAAGCGGCACACAAAAAACAAACGACGATATCAGCGTAAAATAATTGAATTTATCCACAGTGGAACAGTCTGTGTGTGAGCGAGATAGAAATAGTGCCCGCAGCAGCACACACACACGCACACACACTACCACAGTCAGCCACACAATTGCACAGTCGAGCAAATAGACAGAGAGACAGGAAAATAGACAAGCCGACATATTGTGTGCCTTTGTACGAATCTAATAAACCGAATCCTGCATACAGATGATGTACATACAAATGTATTTGCAAAAATAACTTCAACTCGGTGGCCGTTTGATGTGTTTGCGCACATTTGCATATGTATGCGTGTGTCTCGCTCATGTGAAAAACACTCTGCAACAAATGTTCATCTTCTGTCTGTCTGCCACCAAATGACAATAACATTGCTTAAGCGCGCAGTACAATTTTAAAGAATACTTTACTAATCCACCAAAACCTCTTATGCAACAAATACCAAAGTTTGCTGAAAGTGCGATATATGTTCGTGAAAATGATAAGGTATATCTATTGCTGAAGCAATAAAAACATTCAACTCTAAATTCTCCAACATTCATTTTCATTATGCCCAAATCTAATTTCACTTCAAAACTTGTGGGCAATGAAATATGAACAGAAAGCTATAAAATAAGGCACAGGCTACTCCGTCTTAAAAAGCCTGGAAATTTGGGACTACATATCACAGAAGACTGTCATACTTTAATTTATACTATGGAAATAGAAAGTAATATATTTAGTTGTTAATATGCACTACTGAAGAAATACTTAAGATAATTAAATTAAGTTTGCAGATGACTGGGGATGACTACTCATCCCCTAAAAGCTTCAATAAGAAAAATGCTCGTTGTAGGGAATTTCAGTGGTTTGAGTTGCACAAAACACAAGCCAGCATTAGTAAATAATTGTGGTGATAATTATCTTTACTGCTGTTAATTTTACAGCTTTTTAAGAAGTAAGTTACATTTTCAAATGATTCTTTACAAACTTCACAAAAATATATGCGCTAATAACATTTTATTTTGTTTAAATCGTTTTCAAATTACTTAATTATTTCTTAGATGTTTTCTATTCACATAAATTTTTTGCGGATTTTTTCCAATAGATTGGCGTATTTAAAAGTTCTAAAACATTTCACATGGAGAAGGAACAAATATATTTAAATTATAAAAAGAAGTCACCAAACAATATTATATTTATTTGATGTATTTATTTTATTTATTTTTCTTACGCCTCTCTGCCAAAAAGATACTTTCAATGGATTTTACCTTAAAAACATTTTGGCAAGCAGCCAAATATTTGGCAAATATTTTGGTGTACAGTGTAATATTCGAGGGTCGTTTGATTATGTCAGCCATACTGCCAATACTTATGAAATATTGAAAACCTGCGGGTCTGGTGTGGCAGTGGGGGCAGCCATAGGGTATGGCTGTGGGCGTGGCCTGGCAGGGCGTAGGTGTGTGCGCGTGTCACGCAGCGCACACGAATGATGAAATATGCATGAAATTGACTTTTATGCCAAGCCAAAATCACGGCATCTGCATGAGGGAGCTAAACTGCCTCATCACCCCTTTAACCACTGCCTCGATTACATTGTTGTTATTGCTGTTGGGGTTATGTAACTTTAATTGAAATGTAAACTGAAAGCCGCACGCGACTTAAATGAGAAAAGCGACATTTTAATGTGTCAAACAATGGAACCTCCCATGCCTACATATTGGCACACATACCCTATATCCACCACATCCCCTACCTCAAAAAATACACGGACGAACAAGCCGCCATAAACCTATCCAATAAAATGACAGGTAAAATTGCAAAACGTGGACAAATATTTTTGTTTTACATGTTAGCGCATTTTAATTGCGTCAAAAAGTCAAATGTATACGAGTTCAAAATGGTTGAGTACGCTGGCCTAGGCATTTACATATATGAATGTGTTTATGGGTTGTGTTTAGGCACTTGCATAATGCATATCAAATGAGCCGGTGAAAAATGGTCGTGTTGTTGAGGTTTGTGATTTGTGAAATCATTTCATGCAATTGTTATAACAAGTACCAAGCTAATAGCTCAAAATGGGTGTTATTATTTCTAATTTTGGATCAAAAATTTATTTGTATATACCATACCATACTTGCTAATAATATCATCAAATAATAATATTAAGCGATAAGCAATTAATGCACTCGCAAGCCATATTAAAAGCATTTATCGTGAAATTATTTCATGCCATTGTTGTAACCAGTACCAAATCGAAATTGAAGTTATTTTTACTGCAAAATGGCTCAAATATGAACTTAGATCGAGTTTTTTCCACTGCTCATATAATAATCGGTAAATAATAATTGAAGTTTTGTAATAATACATAATTCTCTAGTGCATATTTAATATATAACCATACACAAAAAAAAAATAATAATTTCTTTTCTTCAATCTTCAAATAATAATTGCTCCAAATTATTCACTTTTGTTTATATTATAATATTCAATTCTGATTTTGTCTTTTAATTTTATCAATTTTATCTTTTATTTATTCAAAACAATTTTTTTCTTTTCCCAAAGCTTAATTTTTTATATTGAATGTTTGTATAATGTATATAGAATATTTTTTGCCAAAAGTGCAGTGAAATAAAAATCGTAACACTCTTAAATATCATACGTAGATAAACATAAAAATACATTTGTAAGTTTTACAAGCATGCCTGAAAAAATATCAATGCATATATTTTAGAGTTAGAGCAAACAGTTGAGACTCGAAAACATTTTCTTAATGCAGACAAACAGCGATACACTAAAACAACAAAAGGATATAAATCATTGTTAAGTGTTTGTAAAATTGGAGTAGGAGTCCAGAATATTGTTTGTATACAGTTTGCTGAGGCTAATGTCGAAAATGTATATATATACATATGCAGATATTGTAACAAAGTACTATGTACAATTTACATAAGGAGCAGAGCAAAGTTGCAAGCCTTTTTGCATAGCCAGGACAATGTCGTCAGTGTCGTTGTCGTTGTTGTTGACGTTGTTGTCGTTGTTGTCGTTGTTGTCGCCGCTAGATAATAAATGACCGGCCATTAAATTGCAATTAAAAGCTCATATGTGCGCATAAACTTTGCGCCAGCCAACCAACCCGACGTTGAGACAGATAGACAGACAGACGGAGAGACAGTGAGGCCACGCCTACCCAGCCAAATTTGACTATGGCCAACGGGCCATCGCATAATAATGAAACCCAGGAGCAGGATAATAGCCCGTATAATAGTAAATTTAACAGTTGGTTGCTCGGCCATTTTCCACTGCAGGAGCTCAGGCCTCAATAGTCAGCAGTCGCTACCGGTAAACAAATTAAGCGCTAACCCCCATCCCCACCGCACCCTCGCAAAAAGCCCATGCCGAATGACCAGGCGGCCACTTTTCTTACATAATTGACATAACGTATACGTAATATGCAGCCGCCTAGGCAGCAGTCTTTGTCAGTGGGCATGTATGTGCCTGTGTGTGTAGTCAATTAGAAAATGTGCATTCTACATAATTAAGATTTATACACACATTGAACGACAGTCAATACGAACAGCAAAGCTAAGTGGCCAAAATATTAAAGGAGCGGCCACAACGATATAGAAATGCCCTTCGCATGATCATCAAGTCTCTAAAAGTCAGTATATATATATATACATATGTTTGCATATAGAAAAGGCTGTATATTAGCAATGCTTGCAAATAATTCGTAAAACTCCAATTAAGCAAAAGCCAAATACAATTTGCGGTTTGCATTCTCAAATAAATGTTAGTCAAATTCCCAAAAAAGAAAAGAAAAAAAGACGTTAAATAAAATTGTAAAAAAAATAGTTGGTAAATTGAAAATAGTTTAATAGCTCCTACAATATCAATTCAACTTAAATAACTTCAACAATATTTGAATATTCATAAATAATTTAAATAAATTTAATGAATAAATGACAACTTTATTTAATTTAATTAATTTTTGAGAGACTATTTTCAATGAAAAATCCTGTGGAAATTAATATTTCAAACTTGCCACGCAGCTCCTTCAGCGTTCGCTGCAACTTGATCAACTATTTTGAGGAGCACAACACACAACAAAAAAAAAGGCTGAAAAATAAAAAACGGTTAGCGTATTTTGTGCACACTGCCGACTGGCTGCAAATTTCCATTAGCCATGCAAACGCAAAACTAGCCGCCATTTATCTGACTAACTGTGGCGGTATGCATTGGGCACAGAGACCGGAGAGGGGAGGCCGCAACGGATAGTCATCCGCCTGGCAATAGTTAAAATTTACTGCCAGTTACCAAACAGCAGCAGAGGCAACAGCAAGTTGCAAGTTGGCAATATGCATACGCATTTTGTGCGATGCAGCAAGCGACGACAGCGACTGAAAGCGGGGCCATTTTAATGGAAATTTTTATTGAAAGCCAACAAAGCGCTCAATGGCCCAGCTAATGGCGTTAGTTCGCCGACTGGAAGAGCCACAGTAAAGTAGCTTAAAACTTAAAATGAAAACAGTTGGCAGAAGGCAGAAGGCCTTCTATTTCTCGCTCCTCGCTCTGTCCCTCCATCTAGCTCTCTCCCTCTCTCTCCTTCTATTAGCTAACTCATTTTTTTTTTGTTGCAGCCTTTGATATTTTGCTTGCCGCAAGCTCTGCAAAAAGGCAGCAATAAGTTTCCTAGAATATATTACAAATATGCCTTGGGACAAAATATGACTGCAAAAAGAATGCAAGTATTAAAAAATGGAATCGATTCCAATTTCAATTTATTGAAACAGAACTTGCATACATCAAGTGTGATAATTGATATTCTAGTGAATTTATTATAATAACATATACATGTGGTTTATTGAATAAAAAAATTTAAATAAATAAAAAAAAACTGCGAATACTAACTTGTATTTTAGTCAATATTTATAAACCTAGTTATATTGGGTTATTATATTTTAGTTTAAAAGAAAAAGCGTTTATTTCTTACAAAAGAAGTAAAACAAATGGCAAAATAGAATTAGATTAAACAAATTGGAATAATAAGCAAAGAAGCTAACATAATAAACTCAACACACAATAATTTGCTTAAAATCTTAATTGCATAACTAAGATAGAGTTTTTTGCAAAAAATTTGCCAAAAATACTTAAAACTATAATTCCAAGAACAGCCTTTAAAATAGCCTCAAGGCTGGAGAAATTCTTCTACGCTTCTACCATCTACCATCTCATTTTTTAGTTTTCTTCTTGGGAAAATACAAATACATATTTATTAATAATGCCTTTGACTTTTTGCCATCCGAAGGGAGGAAAGGAATTCAGGCAATAAGTGGGCGCTTTTCATTTTTGCACAATTCACTGCCAAAGGCAAAACAAATAACTACAGCCTTCTGCTGGTGTGGCATGAGGTTTGCGGAGCTGGGGCGTTGGTCGAGTAAAAGTATCTGCTGCTCATAATTATATAAAATGCGTACGCATTAAAAATTAATAACTAACTGCTGGCTCCATCCGCAGCGTACAAATAAAAGCCCATATTTAATAAAGTGCAATATCTCGGCAGAACAATGAAATCGGCATTTTTTTACAGTTCAGAGAAATGCCAACAAAAGGCGGCTTATTAAATATACGCAATTTTGACTCCCAGTGAAAAGTTTTGCGATAAAATGATGAACAATTAATAGGAGATTATGAAAATGGACAAATATAAAGAACCGAGAATAAATATCAACAAAAACCGTTTTACTTTATTGCACTAACTATTAAACTATTCACTTAAAATTTAATAAATATGTTCTAGAATAATTGTCTTTTCACACATGAGCCAGAGCTCAAATGAATTGTGAAACAAAGCTGTCAACATATAAACAATAATTTTACAGCTCGTGCATGACTTAAGCTTAAAAAGCAATATCTTATGATATTATATATTCTAAATGGTGGAAGCTCAATTGGCTGTTGATAATCCAACAATATTTGCATTTTTAACGCCACGATTACTTCAGCAACAATATCCACCAAATGTACTTTCACTTCATGTCTAGAGACACGAAAACCAAAGCAAATAGATACGAAGTTTGTTTGGTAAATTTTTAGGAAAACAGCTCTATTGTATTAAATGTATGCATAATACATTTATTTCTTGGAACTTGCAAATATGATAAAATAAATTCGAAATTGTCAGGCTTAGGCATTTGAGTGGAGCAATGCACAACAGATGCCCAAACCAAAAAACAAATAAACGAACTGAAAACAATAAAACAACAAAAACTGCCAAATGTGTCCCCGCCTCTCCCAACCACCATTCAACAATTTGAGAATATTGCACCATTTCCATAAATCGCAGAGAAGCTGACGCAAAAACTCTTTGCATCGATGAGCAAAGGCAAAATGCAAAAGCAAAAGCCTCACCAATAACAAAAGGCTGGCAAACTGCTGTTAAACTGTTGTTTAAACGCATTGCCAGCCAAATTGATAGGAGGTGGAGTCTGTAGAGGGTAACTGCAAATTGGTGGAGTTTTTGGGGCCCATTGTGAGACGGAGCCCATGAACCACAAGCCGCCCACCCACAACGCACCACTCAGGCCACACCAACCACACACAACACACAACATACACACACACACACGCACACCCACACACACTGACACATGCAAAAGCATACAAACATCTGCACACAGAAATGCGAGCATGTATTGGGTATTGTAAAATCCCTTTGATTTTTTGCCGCACCGTTGCAAACAGCAATTTGGCAAATCCTTTCACAATCAAAATCAACCGCAGATGAAATTTTACCCAAAATTGCTAGGCAAAATGCGAGAGTTCCAACTGCGTTTACGGAGCTTCATAACTATGTCCTAACGGCAACTTCCGTCCGACGAAGATTAAATACTCTTAGCTGTTCCGAATGATCAACAATCTCACCAACTCAATTGTATAGTGTATATTTGATTTATATGCCGATTTTGATCACGCCTCGGTAAATATAGTGTCAATTGAATATATTAAGTTTTTATAAGATTGAACCTCTTTAAATAATTATCGTTTTTAATACAATTGTGATGCTCGACATATTTATAAATTGTTACGAGATACTTCATTAAAAAAGTCGCACGGGACTTTATCGATACAGTTTCATATCTTCATTTAACAACAGAATTATTATATTCCCTGCAAGGAGAGAACGAAAATACGAAAGCCAAAAAAATCAACAATATTTCCGCAACGTTCAAAAATCAGTCGACAGTAAACCGGCAAATTAGCGTTAAGTGGAGTCGCATTCAAATTCTGACTGAGACTCCGACTCCGACTCCGACTCCTACTCAGACTCAGAATCAGAATTTAACCTCGCCTCGGAGAAAGAAGTCATTCATTTTACCAGCACAGGTAACAGCAGGTGCTTAACCATTTTACGAGCAACTGTATTCAATTGGGTTGCAGTTGCCAAGTGCTCCTGGTTGGTTGGCTGTTTGCCTGCATTACGCATACGCCGCGTGTTAACTGCGCTTAAGAGTCAGGCCAATAAGTTGCAGCTTGTAAATTGCCTCATCTCGTTGACTTGTTGTTATTGTTGTTGCTGTTGCTGTTTGTGTAATGAAAACTTTTACAACGCCATATGCAGGCTATTAAATAACAACTTACACACACGCACGCAAATTCACACACACACACACACGCCTCGAAATATGCAATCAAGCTCATTTATACTCATTAAGCGCAAAGCGCATAAGAGAAGAACAGCATTAACAGGAGCGGATGTGCACAGGACACGGGATAAGTGAGAATATTAAATGCGGAGAATACAGTGAAGATTCTGTACGAAAAGTGTTAGCACTGAGAATATGAAAGATACACAAATATAAAAAACGAAATCCAAAATTACTTTTTAAAAAAATTGTAGTTATAAAAATTGTAATTTAAAACCAGGAAATATGAATAAAAACCGAATGAACGAATTTTAACAAGAAGTTGACCGAAAAATTGTGTTTAGAAATACAAAGGGCACTAATTCCAAAATTACTTGCAAAAACGTTTTATTTTCGAAATTTGCAAATTAGCAAATTTGACCAAAAATTATGTTGATTAAAAAAAAAATCCAATATGTATTTCAAATTCATTTTAGTGGAAAACCAAACATTTACATGAAAACCCAATCTTGATTCTGAGTAATAAAATTATTATACAATGATTTTAGGCGATTCGCCTTAGCAGAAACGTCCCTGCTGCTAGCAATGCGTATATGTTCTGAGTTTTTCCCCTGGCTGCTTAACTTGCCTGCTAATATGTTTCTGATGTCTTACGAAAGGGGGTGATTCGCCCTCCTGGACGTAGGCAAATCTTTTTTACTTAATGTCATGCATCTCAGTCGCAGGCTGGAGCTGAAGTTGAAGCTGGCGTTGAGACTCAGACTGAGACGGAGACTGAGACCGGAGACCGGAGTCCTGTGGCGCTTGGGCTGTGTATGCTGATTACTTTGCTGCTGTTGCTATTCGGTTTATGAATTTACTGCTGCTAGCTGCCGTTGCAAGCTTAAGTAATTAACAAATTAAAATATGTATAGAACGCAGTATGGAGGGAAATACTCTACTTTACTTTGTGCTGTTCGGGGCAGTGCTGCAGTTGCTTGATAGGGATAGCAATAAGAAAGCGCCAGCTGTCCCGATCTGAAGTCGCCTTGCATAAGAGAGCAAGAATTAAAAGCATCCTTCTGGCAATTGCCATTAAAAATGTTATGCATGGCCCCTGTGGTTGTAATGGAAGCGAGCTGATGAAAATAACTGAACTAAATGCCATCGTTTAATACATATTGTAGGTATTTTAGTATCGCTTACTTACTCACAATTAATATAAAGTTTAAGTTTAAAAAATGGCTTTTGCTAATGGACCATTCTTCAATTATAAGTTAAGTTATTGCACTGGTCAATAATTATTCGATATATTTATTACTTTTCAAGTATTATTTGTTAATCAAAAAATACACAAACTGCTTTTTAAGCTCAACATAAATAATCATTTCACTCTGAACTCAAAATATTTGCCAGCAATTAATAACTTTAACTGTAATTTATCGGCATTGATTTCACGACAACAACTCAAATTGCGCTTTCAAAATATTTACCGACAGCTGTTGCTGTTTAGTTCACACTCACAAATCCGCAAACCCTGCCAATCAGATGTCAATCCCTTGTCCCCGTAACCAACAATTGGCCAAAAAGCTGTCGCATCAAATGAGCCCCATAAATAATTTTCCGACTCATTTCAATGCCGAACCAAATGCGGACGACACATTAGACAAACGGAGGTCAGGGAAAATTATCCATCCCAATTTACTGGTGCCAACTGTTGCAAAATTCACAGTTTTTCACACCCGGCACCCGGCACACACACACACGCACACACACACGCTGCCTGCCCAATAGTGTGTGTGTGGGCAACAAATCGCATAAATCATTCGCCCAGTTGTACACGAAGCACTTTTTGGGGCGTTAATTGTAAATAAATAACATATTAAAATTTCCAGTCAATAAGTTTAAGCCGTAATTAAAAGTAATAATGTGCACAGTAAAACGAGAAACGCTCAGCGTCGTCTACTTCAGTACCTGCTGGCAGGATGCCGAGCAGCAGCCAGGACAACAGCTCGAATGGGGGATATCCCCTGCTGGTCGAGCTATTACTACTGCTGCTGCTGCTGCTGCTGCCAACGGCAGGCGTCGCAAAACTTTTTGCGAAAAGCTCAATTAAACTGCATTAAGTTTAATAACTTTTGTGCAAACGAACAAAACGAGAGAGTGAACGAACAGTTACGAAATGTCTGCAGACCCAGCCGCAGGCACATTAAAGTACGGGTGAAAGGCATTTTGGCCAGCGGATTATGTACAAAACAGACATGGGGCCCCAAAAGCACGTTACGAGTAGAGAACGCAACATATTGTGCGGCTTGCCACACGCAGCGTCAACAACAATAAGAACGTTGTATTGAGGCCACTCAGTTTAGACATGCTCAACGGCGCCATACCCTATAGCTAGAAATTTGCTCAGCTGCTCACACTTTAAACATTACTTGCGACTAAGGCTAAGAGAATGTTATTAAAATTAAGGCAAAGGTTACTCAACTCATTTGAATAATTGCATTATTTCTAAATACAACTTTTTCAATTATTTATTTAATACTTATTTAAATTAAAGTCAGGGCTCCCTCATCTCATTTTTATAATTGAATTACTCATTTTTAACATATGTTTACTCATTTACTGTCAACTATTACCAGTAAACAGAAAAAGAAATTTCATGAAATGTAAAATAATATTTTATATTTAACCTTAGGCTAAATTAATTATTAAAAATAACAAAATATATATTGTTGATCAATATTTTACTTTAAATGTTAGCGTTGAAACTTGAAATCTTCTCATTTTCTCGCCATTCAGGCACTTATAAGTACACTACTTTCTTCAAAGTTAAAATAATGTTTCCATTTCCATTTCAATGAATTTGCCGCTTCTATGGTAGTTCGCCGATAACCGACGTCACAATATATCAAAGTTAATTATTTTTACACAGTTAACAGCTGTTGACAGAATCCACACATGTCAACAGTGAGTTAACATTGTGGATCTTAGTTTCGCGCCCTGTAAACGGACACCGTTGACACCGTTTATTTTATATGTAGTTTTTCGTCATCGATAACATTTTTTTGCGTTAAGATGAGGAGGTGAATAAAGTAAAGTGAAAGAAATATAATTTAGTTTAGACTGCTATTTTACAGGCGTATATATGTTTTTTATGAACATTAATTATACAAAACACAGTTTACTAAACAAATTTGAAGCCAAAAATGACCCCCTTTTGTATTGCATACAGTATAAGGCTGGCAAAAAGATTGAAATCAAAAGCAGCATATAAAAACTAATGTAGAAAACTAATGGCAATCCTACAATATATAAAAGAAGGTTTATTAATTAAATGTATACATTAATTTAAATGTCTATCTCTCCATCTCTTACCAATATGCACACTTTTTATTATACGATCGCTTGCTGAGTATAACAAAAAATACATACATAGGTACGAACACCTGTTTATGGTATGGTTTTTCGGCAAAACATTTTACAACTACAAGGCCAAAGGAAGGTTGCACACACACACTTACACTACACACCACACCCAGAGCACACACACACACACACACACACAACACATCCACTGAATGGTCGTCTGTTGTGTCGTTTGGTCGAGGCCAAAAGTTTTCGTAGCCAACTAATTTTTTCCTGTCAAATACACAGACGACAACAAAGAAGCAAAAGGCGACGACAAAAACGGCGACGGCGACGACGACGACGACGACGATGGCGTCTTGGCGGGAAAGTCGCCAACAATAAAATAAAAAAGGTGAGAGAGTTGAAGGTGAAATTAAATGTAAGCAGTGCAGGATATGCGAAGGATGTGCGTGTGCTCTGTGTGTGTGTTTGTGTATTGTGTGTATTGGTGTGCGTTGCCTTTTGCTTACGCCTGATTATGCGTTTGCATGCACACAAAGGTAAAAGTCAAACAGGAGACAAACTTCCTTGCCAGACCAGCAGCAAACAAGAAGCGGCAGCAACAACAACAACATCCTCGCATCGTTTTGGCAACCTTTTTTTATTATTATTTTTATTTTGTATTTATTTACGTGCGCTTTTGATGGGGTTGACAGCAGGTGTTTGCTTTTGTGTGTGTGTGTGTGCGTTATAAATTTTGATGGCATTTTATGCTGCTGCAGATCAGACCAAAAACTGCCGACCACGCAATTGTCCGCCCTCTCCTCCCTCCCTCGCACGCTCATTCCCCAAACCCACCCCAGTCTCCGCGCTGCCACAACCGGATGCGCTGCGTGTGCCTCATGCGTGCCATAAATGTAATGTCAGGTCACAGGACCACTCCGTGCTCTGTCTCTGTCACGCACTCCGCATTCCATCAGATACTCAAAAGCAATTCTTTCTTTTTCCAAATTGCTATGCACAACGGTTCTCCAGGCAACTTTCGACACATTTGCGAAAACAATGCCAAGCAGCGCTCCAGAGTTATCTTCTTATTTATTTTTATTAATTTATTTAATGTAGACTAAATAAAGTGCACATTTTTGTGAATGATTAAAAAGAAGTAAATAAGTAAATTATGATCAAAATAAAATAATAATTATATAATTAGATATAATTATATAACTAAATATATCATAAGTAACACATAATAAAGTAGAAGATTATATTACAACAACTCATAATAAAATAGAAGAATATTTTTTATAATAAAATATAAGAATATTTATATTATATTTATTCGAATGATTTTATTTTGCTTGCTAATCAATCAAATTACATGAAATTAATTCTTTCAATGTTCTTTAATAAGTAATTTATTTTTAATTTTAATGGCATTAATCGCCACTCGCTTGACTTTCACCAACTTCGCAAAGGAAAACCAATTCTGTGCAGATAAATATTTGTTGAATTTTTTCACTATAACAGAGAAATCATATCTCTTTATTAAATCAAATTAAAGTAAACAGTACTTGCAATCGTTTATTCTGGAATACCAGTCAGTATTGCATAAAAAATGCACTGCTTACAGCATTAATGCAAACGGTTCCATGCAACACTGTAATCCACTTATTTTTTTGTATTTTGGTTTTTATTTTGCTTTGTTTCTGCTGCGTTTTTCTTTAATTATGAAACGCTGCACATCAAATTGTCTACATGGCAAGGTAACAGAGTATTAAGAATTTCAATACCAGCACAGACAGTATTTGACCAGCTACCATGAATGCCATGCCCCAAAACCAGTCGCCACCCAGCCACCATGGCAACGCAAGCCGCTTAACGCAGCCAACTGCCAAATGTAAATATATTCTCCAACCCCAGTCAAACCGACAAAAAATACTTATATAAAACTTTCTTAATAATACAAAAAAAAAAAAAAACAACAAAAAAACAGCACAAAAAAACATCCATTGAAGGCGCAGGAGAGCCGCAAGCGGAATGCGCATTGTTTTCAGCTTTTCAGCGCCGAAACAACAGCAACAACAACAACAACAGCGGCAATACAAACACCAAGTGGATAAATGAAGAACGGAACTGGGCGCCTGGGAGCGCGACGCGGCATGAGGAACTTAAAAACTTTGGCCATATCCCGCAGCTATGAACAACAGCAATCAATTTTCACATGCCGGCGAACAAATGTGCCGCACCGGGGGTCCGTTCGCGCTACGGATATAACCGGCATACGGGTGGGGGGTATTTTTTTGGGGCAGGAGTTGTACGTCTTCTCACTGGGTAGCTTAAAATTATAATGCGGCGGGCAGAGCTCGTGTGAAAGTTCCGTCATGACCATCAAATACTGAGCAAACAACACTGGACACCAGTCACAGTCTATGGCACTCCGGGTGTACATATTTGCCGAACGCTTCACATTACGTCCAGTTCCATCAAATCCGTGGAGACACGCCCACGCCATCAGCGCGCCCCCTACATCTCACCCCTGTCCACACCTCCGACGCACGCCCCGCTCCGCCAAGGGCCGGCTACGCTCCGCGTTACGTTGCGTCGCGTCGCGTCGCGTCGAGTCGCTCGCTGATTAATTTCTCGTTTTTGCGCCATTTTCTATTTGTCTTGGTCTCGGTAATTACAACAAGTTGTGAGCTTCGTGCCGCGTGGCACAAGATAAACACACAGCAAGAAGAGATTGCCGGCCAGAAGTGATTCTCAGCTGGCTGAATGCTTCCGGTAATTGAATCAAATGAAGCAGCATTAGTAAGTATTAGCTTCTTATGCTCCTCAGTTCTTTCTTTCAACTTCCTTTAGCTTCTCCGCTCTCCTCCCTTGTCGACATAGCTCTGTTTGTTTTTGTAAATTAATTTTTAATTTAATATACGTGTGATAGGGAAGATAGGACGATATGGTCCGAGGGTTCCTAGTTTCACGCCCACAACCAACAACCCCCCAGACACAAAACAGAGAGCTAAGAAAATAGCAAAAATACAACTAGATGGGGCGACTTGAAGATACTCCTTAAACTGATATTTAATACCAAAAGAAAATGCTGTTTATCTTATGTGTTTATAATCTATAATATTTTTCAAATCTAACTAAATTTCAAACTGTGAGTTATGGAAAAATCTTTGAGACTTTAATTGGTTTTTCAAACCAAATTAATATCTGAGGTTAATTAATTCCTATTAGTTAAAAGTCTTAAATGGCTCAAGAATTTTCGCAAAATTGGGTTTCAAAATTTGAATTCCCGTAAAATGCAGTTGCTCAACACAGTTGTACCCTAAATATATTTCTAGATACAGCGTATAAAATTAATAAAAGAAATGTAAAGACAAAATTTTGTAAAGTTGACCTTGCCAAAAGAAAGTAAAAAAAAAACGTCATTATTATAATTATTTAATGAACAACAAGGCAAATACAATTTTTTAAAGAATTTGTACTTTATTAAAACTTAAATTGTTTAATCATTACATAAGTTTTAAGTTAAGTAAAATTTAAAACATCAAATCAAATTTAAAAATAAGACTTAACATGTGCAGAAATATAGACGAATAACGACTTTAAGCAAAGTGTTAACAATTTCTAAAATAAATAATAATTTTTTAGTAAATATAAGTAATTTTAATTTTTCTCAATATGTCTGTTAATATGGCATTAACATATATACGTTATATATTTAATTTAAGCTAAATGTTTGGTATAACAACCATAAAAATTTAATTTTAAGAAATTTTTCTTTTAAGTAAGATTTGTTTGAAGCCGAAACAATTTTACCAAGTACTTTTCTGATTTTTTACAATTATCGTTTATGGTTGGCAACAAAATCGGTAAACACATAAAATCAAATAAATGGAGAATTTTATATACCCCTTATTCTGGCTTATAAGCCTTAAACTAAGCACTCTAATAATTTTTTAAAATTATCGTAAATAGCTTAAAAGATTATATAGTTTAAAAATATTTTGCTTGCAAGTACACATAAAATAAATGTTGAAAGAAATTCATATACCTATTACTTTGGCTAATAAACCTAATGGCAGTATTATAATACCACAATGCTAGGCGACACTGGACGACAAAGTGCCCAGAACGAGTCCGCAAGTATTTGAAGTACATAAATAGACGCACATATAAAAATAACAAAAGTGGAATGGGGGCAATGGCGGCAGGGCAATTTCCGCTGGTCAGCAGAATTCGCAGGTTCGCAGTTTGGAGGCTGCCGAAAATAAAAGTAAAGGAGCAACAAAGCACAAAGCGAAGGAAGAGGACGAAAGAGTGAGAGAGAGAGAGACGGAGAAAGCGAGTCATAGACGACGAGGAATACGTTTTCCAAGATAAACGGAAACAAGCCAAGATGGAATTAATTTTCCGCTTTGAACAAACAAGCGGATGTAAATAAAAAGTACCAGCGAACGTTTTCTACGTCAAAGTCACTCGACGGGCGGGGTTGGCGTGGCTGGCGGGGCTGTCGAGGTTGCCCCAAAGGAGAAGGGCAGCCGCAATGGCTTAGCCCCCATCCCCCTCTTTGTGCTGTTTTTGTTTTGTTCTTTATTAAGTGGGGAAGGAAGGGGGAGGGGATTTGGTTAGGGCGCTCTACGTCTGCCAAGTTGAGTTCCAAGAAGAGGCTGGCCCAAGTTATGTGCTGTTAATGACTGTACAAGAAGTTTAATTGTATGCCCAGCCTTAAGCCGGCCATGGACACAGATAGAGAAGCACACAAAAACAGAAATTCAGATAGAGACGGAGACAGAGACAGAAACAGAAACAGAAAAGAGACAGGGTTACGAGACAAAGGTGCGAGCAAGGAGTGTGGTTGAATTATGGGTGGGGGGAAGGGTAGAGTGTGGTAGGAGAGGGGAGGGGAGGGGAGGTTAGTGGACGCACACACGCATATTGACAAATTGCAATTTAAATAGACAGCAATAAGTTAAACAGACGCATGGACACAGAGTGAAACATCAAGAAGAAGTTGGGGAATACAGGAGACAGGCATAAAGCACGCAACATCTAATTAGTTTAGCTGTCCGGCGGGAAATGGGAACTCATCTGTTCCCTGGTGATGGCCGATATATTAGAGTACATTCAAGTAAGCGATGTTAACTATATTGCATATTATATATTTAGAAAATATATTTACAAAACAGATTTGAAAATGTGCTTTCCTTCATTCGAAATTTGTTTAGGAAGCTAAACGATTATAAAAGATGCCTGTATAAAAATAATGGTTTCTCATTATAAGTTAAAGTTCACAATAACATCTTCGATTAGGTGTGGCATATATTTTCTTAAACTCCAGAATGTATTACTTGCTCCTGCCACATTTTCCACTGCTGATTTCTAAACAACCTTCCACAACTTGAAACGATAGTGTCGTAGAATCAGCTGGTTGCTGATATTTTGTCTCATCTCTAAGTTGTAAATGCATTAGGACATTATTTTACTGACTAATTTACTTAGATATATTATATTATATTTGGGATAGTACACAATAGTTGCCATCTCTCTGCGTTGATGTTGTTGTTTGTGTACCAAATATTGATGGAACATTTACGCACATACGCACACAATTAAACACGTTTACTCACCCAGCACACAAAGTGACTCGCACACACACACACACACAAACCCACACATAAGCGCACCCATACTCGCGAGAGACTAACGCACACGCACAGACAGCATATATAAGTAATAATTGATGGGTTTCCTTTTATAACAACATCAATCATACGCACTGTGTTCGTTGCCCAGGTTAAATAACACATATGCACCTACATTTCCAGCATTTGGTATGTATTTATTTGCCAGAGCTTCTTTGCACCATATCAAAAATATATATATATATATATATATATACAGCACACACACTTGTGTATGTGAATGTGTTAAGCTACAATCTAATCTAATCACGCCTTGACATTGGTGTTGCTACTGTTGACGTTGTTTTTGCTGTTGTCCTTGTTGTGTCATTGTTGATGCTGCTGCTGCTGCTGCTGCTGTGGTTGTTGCTGTTGTTGCTGTTGTGCTGTCTGCGGTCAAACTCTGACGCTTTATCCAGCACAAAATATTTACCCAAATCATGCCACAAAGACCCATATAGATGATACGAAAACGTGGCGCGATGAACATAAAGTTCAAGGCCTGTGCGGGCAGCCAGAAAATACAGGAACGCAAAAAGGTGGGTACGAATTTTTCGCGCAATTCCAGAAAAATATCCTCAGAGCCCTCCATAATTGACATACCTAATACAACGAATAAACATACAACATGAATTAATAAATCAAATCGGGCTTAGCTAGAAAAAAAAAATAAATAAAAAAAGCCGCTAACTTTAAAAAATGTTTATTAATAAAATTGTGATCTTTTATTATTTAAATGCTGGTGGAAGCATACTTAATATATTGGTTCAGGATTTAATAATAAATAACAAATAAATAAATATACAAATTGTTGACCAATTGTCTGTATGAATATTAAAAGTATAATAAAAAAAATTGTATCTTAATAATTTAATGTCAAAATGTTAGAAAGCCTAATAAATAAAATTGAATGTCAAATTGTTAAAAAGCATAATAAATCTAAATTGTCATATAAAAAAATAATTAAAGAGAACTTAAGAACTTAAACTATCTAAAAATAAGTAAAATAAAATTATAAAAAAATAACTAATTGTTGAGGCTTGTACTTAAATCCAAATTTAACATTTTAAATCATTTTATATGTTTAGACTGTTCTTACCAGTATAGAATAGTGTCAGACAATACGGTGTCAATATAAACTGATCAAGTAGCAATTTTTTTAGAATTGTTGTCTTCATGGTTCCAGGAAAAACGCCATCTAGCCATTTATACCTAGGATGGATGTCTCACACGTCAATCAAAGGAGAAGTGCACAAAAAGAGAAAGAGAGAGAGCGACAGAGACACGGAATGAGATGGCAACCAGTTATGGCAAAGTGAAGGGTACTGTGTGGGTTAGTGTAATTTTGCATTTGAAACGTAAACATTATTCGGCTCGTATGTGTATCTTTGTCTATGTAGATTTGTGTATCGTGTGGTGTTTATCATCCGACCGACACTTACATATATCTGACATAATTGCGTGCACATACATATATGCCATATGTTATGGTGCGTAGCGTGCTTAATTGGAGTGGAGCTTTAATAACCAAAAGCTCCATGCTCTTTTGCCGGTGCTGCTAAAGAGATAAAGGAAAGAGAGCGAGCGAGTGAAGCTGTGTGTGTGCGTGTGTGTGTCAGTGTCTGTGCGTGGGTGAGTGAGTGCTGTGATTTCATTCTCTTAAATGGCATACACGTGCTATGGCAGCTTTTGCAAATAGTAAACAAATTGATTGAAACAAAACGAAAGAGGCGACAAAACAAAAACATTCCACATTTACAATGGCCCATGTAAGTAAAAGTGTGTGTATGTGTGTGTGCCAATTGGGTGTCATTTATATAAATATTCATGGTTTGGCTTGGATTAATTAGGTGTGTGTAAGTTTTACAGCTTGTGTTAAAATGTATAAGCAGAGAACAGACGAACCAAACGTAGAGTGACGGGGCATAAAATGCAGTACCCATCACCGCATAACGGCCGACAGTTGCATAATCGATGTCCTCACGCTCCTTGGGCGGCTGCAAGACACATAAATTGAATTAGCCCTTATGTGTGTGTAAATTGTATACAATTTGTCTTTCGCTCACCGGCAACCAACGCTTGGAGACATATTGCTGAGTAAATTCTGCTCCCACATAGAGACTGCCATAGATGGCGCTGTTGGTCACAAAAGGATGGCGCCTGAACAGGCCACGAGCACCCGCAATTATGCGCGACATTGTCCACTAGCAACAACAACAGCAAACCACAACTGCGACAACAACAAGAACAACAAAATGTGATTTGATATATTTGAGTTGATTTCTCAACTGTTACAATTGAGCTTGCCCTTCCGGGGAGAGAGACAGCTGCCAGCACCGACAAAGCTTCACAACTGAATGAAGCTCACGTCGCACTCAGCTGTTGCAAAAGCTGCCACAGCTTATCAACTTGGTTTTGCGAGAGACAACGAAAGCGAGACAAAAGAGAGAAGGAGAGAGAGGGAGAGAAAGCACCTTACATTTCTGGTTATGCTCGATGAACTTTTTCAGTGCGCTACAGCGGTTTTATTTATTTAAAAATAATATTAAATAAGTAATGCTGTGACTCTATTGCAAACAAAATTAATTGATTCCATTTTTTATTGGCCATATATTAGCACTTGAGGCACAAATAAAAGCAATCAATACAATATCTGTCGTTGATTTATGAGCTGTTCGAGATTAGATTTGTTTAATATAAATAAAAAAAAGGCTAGCCAAACTAATGAATTTGAGTTCTGTTGCGTAGATAAGCATGATAATAAAGATATGATAAATCTTATTTTTAACCTTGCTGTTTATGGGTTAAAGTTTAATTCAAGTAGTACTTGCTAGTCGTTTATTATGTATGCTCATTTCTTTATGCACTGAAATTGACGCAATCAACTTGTTCAACTCCTTCCGTTTCGATTCCAATCAGTGACTCACTTTGAGAGGCACAAAAACTTTTAACCATAAAAATGCAATAAGTGTACTAACCTCATAGGCAGTGAGCCCCTTTTACGAGCGGCAATTCACGCACGACTAACAAGCGCAGCACACACAGAGACACAGAGAGAGAGAGGGACAGATAGATAGATATAGATAGAGGGAGGCAGGGAGGGAGAGGAAACGCACTTGGGTGAAACTTTGATTGAGTGCCAAGGAAACTAACTGTTTTGGGTGTAAGGTGTGAAAAACTGAAACCAATTTAAAAAGTTTGCCCAACCATATGGAGAGTGCCTGCCTCTCTGCCTGCCTGGCTGCCTGCTTACCTGGCGACGAATGCAAGCAAGCAAAAAGTTAAGCTCGACTAAGACATACCCTGGAACCCAGCAAATCGAGATCAATATGAGAATTCGTTTTTGACCATAACTTGGGTGCTTCTTATTCGATTTTATTGAATTGTTGTCCAGTTGATCAATATGAATATGCGAAGTATGTATTAATTAGATTAGATGATTCTGCTTTTTTGTAATCGGAAATCGAAATGTATCGATGTTCGAGTAACGGAGGCAGTTATCGATATACTGAAAAGGTTATACGAGAACTTATATTCCACATTCAAACTATCTAGCATTGTCATTGAGATGCATGTCATTCATAGGGGCGAATTTACGGACGGACGGTTGCACAGACTGACAAAGCTATATTGACTCGGCTATTGCTCCTGATGAATAATATATAGACTTTATGGGGTCCGCGATGCATTTCCTTCTACCTGTTACATACACTTGCACAAAATCAATATACCCTTTTACAAAGTATCAATGGGTACAGTAACAACACACACATGCATACAGACACCAACAGAAAGAGAGAAAGATTAAAAAGCAGGCGACGCTGACAGCACACACAACAAATATAAACACAACAACAAATACAAATACAAATACAACAACAAACGAAGCGAATGAAAGAAAACGAACTTTCGACACACGACAAAGGACACCAAAGAACACCAGTTGAGAGGTCAGGATGAACCTGGGCGCCTTAGCCAGAAGCTTGAGCAACAGTCTGAGATTAACATTGGGCTCCAAGAAACAACTACAGACGCCCAGTGAAAGTTCATCGACGCCATCGGTTCGCTTAGCGCCATCGAGCAGCATCTGCAGCAGAGATCCCGCCCAGGAGGATCGTCTCGCCCAAGCTGTTGCACAGATCAATCAACGGCGTCAGCCCTACAAGCAGACGGTGGAGCTCATCCTGGACAAGGTGAGCGAACTGGAGCACACGCTCTACGAGGATCAACAGCACGAGTTCCAGTTGCGCATGGCAGTCGAACGGCAAACGGAGCGGATTCACGAGCTCAACTTCTCGCTGGACACGGAGAAACAGCGCAATAATCGACTCGTCCAACTTCTCCGTGGCGTCGACACCGAATCCAGCAGCGACAGTGAACCGGAAACCCAACTCTTGAACGGGATGCGACTGCATTCCAGGGACGAATTACATGGATCGATTAGTCCATTGCTTATGCAGCAGAGGTAAGTATTCCAAAATTGAATTAGCCAAGGATGTGTTCGAGCCGAAAATACCATTAATCCATCTACACTTAAAAATCTTCCATGTCTTTGCACCAGTTGATTATTATTTTAATTATAGCCAGCATAAATACTTTTCTGTATTTTGGTTGGATTCAACTTCACTTACTTTGTGGGAACTAGCCATTTATTTGCTAAGCAAACCCTACATTTGTTAATTTGTAATTAAAATATATATTTCATATTCAAATCACATTTCCAAAATGGAAATGACTCCTCTTCCGCTGTTCTTATCCCTGGCTGCTTTCGTTTGTCCTGCTTTAATTTCATTTAATTTATATTTTTTATAACTCTATTATAAATATATAATATAATGTTAAAATTAAATAATAAATGTATAAATAAACTCCTCCCGAGTCCAGAACTTCCCTTCTTGTATATTTAATATCAATTTACTGACGTAATAATAAAATTAGTTACATTTTTATTTCAGATACGAAGAACTTAGTGTCTCGAATCGTCAGACCCATCGACAGCTGGCCAAGAAGGATAAGGCAATGAAGCTGCTGAAGTGCGAGTTGGAAGTGTTGCGTGGCAAATATGATTCCATTTTCGATGATTATCGCAGCGAGCAGCGCCGGCTGGAGACTCTCTGTGCCCGCTATCTGCATCTGCAGCAGAAGAAGAAGCAACAGATCTTCATTCTCAAAGAGACGCTGGGCTATGCCAGCGAATGCCTCTTCCATGCCCAGGTGACCATCGAGAATTGTGCCTCTGGCGCCGACATCGATGAGCATCATTTGACAACGTTCAATCAGAACATGGAGCTTTTCATGCGCGCCCTGCGCAATTGTTGCTGCCTGCGTAAGCTGCGAAAATTGCAGCAGGATGCAGGCGAAGTGGATGAGTTACCGGCGACATCTGTGGGTGACAGCTCGAACTGTCGTGACCCGCAAGTGACGGCGCAGAAAAAGCGACGATTGCGCAAACGTTCAAAGCACTGAAAATCTTTTAAAATTGCATTTTCTTTCTAGTTTCCACATGAATGTTTTTCCCTAGCAACAAAAAAAAAGAGTTTAGTTTACCAACAAAGAGCAAGAAAATGTCAAAAATAAGTTAGCAAGGAAAATAAATAAATTCATTGTAAGCATATTTTCCCGATTTGCTCAATTTACTTTATTTTATTTGCAGCCTGAAATCAATAAACTCGATTTGATGGACGACTAAGACAAAGTTAATAAGAACCACAACAAAAAAGTATTGCTTTTAAAAAATCAGATCAGTTTTGACACATTTAGTTTATTTTATTTCAAGACTGAAATAAATATATGCGATTTGATTACGACTAAGTAAGTAAATAATTATAATATATTATACAAACACTTTTAATGTGAAAAAGGCACAAAAAAGGTTTACTTTAAATATCAGATAAGTTTTGAAATTCATGCTATGATTTTATAGCATAGTTTTCGTTTCCTAGTCGTCAGTAAGGAAACAAGGCTAAATAGAAAGCACACAAATTCCCAACTGAATACTCGGCAAAATGCCGGGATCCAAATCGATAAATGTAAGCCGTGCCAAAGCGCATCCCGCAGCGGAACGTAAGGCACGCAGCACGCAGCATGTCACGATAACTGGCGATAAGAACAAAGCAAGTGAGGAGAATGTGCAACAAATCAAATCGGTGGCAAGTGTTAAGGCTGATGAGGATTCAGATACTGATTCGGAGGAGGTACACTCGGAGGCACAGCCGGCCACTGATGTGACCATCTGTAATGAGTATAGTATGGGACCCGCTTTCGGTTGCAAGTTTCCATTACAATTTATACATTTTATGGTCAATCGCGTCTTAAATACCCAGCTAAAAGGTAAGTTCCTCTTGATTCTAATAACCGGTTCAATATAGTTGTTTTATGCGACCACAGGCAAGACCTATCAGCCGGGGGATGCCACCAAGTGGGTGCGCGATGTGGCCGACAATGTCAACCTGAAAATGCAGGGCTATTGTCGGCAGCATCGCTTCAAGCATGTGGTAAATGTTGTCATCTATCAGCAGACAGGTGCTGGTTTCCATTATGGCTTCCGTGCCGTTTGGGATGAACTTGCCGATGATCATGTACGCGTCACCGTTGATGCCGGCACTTTGGTCTGCATTGTCACCGTCTTTGGCTGTTATCAATATTAAGTTTAATTCGATTTTAGCGCAATTAATATAAATAAATATAAAAGGAAAACGCATTGCATGTCAAATTCAAATTTAAGCTTGTGCGCGGCTAAAAATCAACGCAGAACAGCTGAAAATGCAGGCAAAACTTATCGATACTATCGATAAGTTACTTTTGTAACACGACCATCTCTATTAAAATAGTGCGCACATGTTTTTGTTTTCATTTTGCGTAGAGGTTTTATTGAAGTAACTCAATTCTGAACAAAGTAATTATTAATTAAACAACTTGATGCTATTTGCAAGATGAAGGTGAAAATGATAAGTCGCAACCCGGACAACTATGTCCGGGAAACTAAGCTGCAGCAGCACAAACGTAAGCCGCTAACGAGTGAGAAAAAAAAATAGCCACTGAATATTTTACAAATTTGCAGTGCCACGGAACTACGATCCGGCGCTGCATCCGCTGGAGGGTCCCCGCGAATATGTGCGTGCCCTGAACGCCACCAAACTGGATCGTGTGTTCGCCAAGCCATTTGTGTGCAATTTGAGTGGGCATCGCGATGGCGTCTCCTGCTTTGGCAAGCATCCCAAATTGTTGTCGACGCTGGCCACTGGCGCCTACGATGGCGAGGTGCGCATCTGGGATTTGGCTAATCGCACGAGCATGCGCAACTTTGTGGCACACGATGGTTTCGTGCGTGGCATTGCATACGCTAGGAATGGCGATCGTTTGTTGACCGTCGGCGATGATAAAACGATTAAAATGTGGAGTTCCCATGCGCCTGAGCCGGGCGAGGAGGAGGAGCCAATTAACACGATATTGAGTCGTCACATCTTGCATGGTATTTCGCACAATCGCAAGGAGAATAGCTTTGCCACGTGTGGCGAAGTTTGTGCCATTTGGGATGATCAGCATAATGATCCCATAAAGACGCTCAAATGGGGCGTGGACACGCTGCACACGATCTCCTACAATCCCGTGGAGACAACGGTGCTCGCCTGCTGTGCCAGCGATCGCAGCATTATTCTGTATGATCAGCGAGAGGCGCAACCGTTACGAAAAGTTGTGCTGACCATGAAGAGCAACAAGCTCGCCTGGAATCCCATGGAGGCGTTCAACTTTACCGTCGCCAACGAGGATTGCAAGTAAGAAAAGGGGCAAGAGGGAGGAGGAATAGTAGGAGTATACTAAATTTAATCATCCTTTACAGTCTCTACACATTTGACACACGCCAGCTGCAAACGCCGCTAAAGATTCACTTTGATCACGTTTCGGCAGTGACAGATGTGGACTATGCGCCCACAGGGCAGGAGTTTGTCTCCTCCAGCTACGATAAGACGGTGCGCATCTACCATGCCCATCAGAGTCACTCCCGCGATATATATCACACGAAGCGCATGCAGCATGTTGTCTGCGTTGCCTGGTCGCTAGACAATCGGTATATCTTCTCGGGCTCGGATGAGATGAATGTGCGTATGTGGAAGGCGAATGCCTCGGAGAAGTTGGGCATTATACGGCCTCGTGAACGTGCCAATTTCAACTATCAGGAGGCGCTCAAGGAGAAGTATGCAGCGCATCCGCAAATCAAGAGGATTGCGCGTCATCGCCAAGTGCCGCGACATGTGCTGAATGCGCAGCGCAAGATGCGTGCTGTCAAGGACAAGGAGCTGCTGAAGGAGGCCAACGTGCGTCGGCACTCGAAGAAGGGAACGGTGCCCTATGTCAGTGAGAAGCAGAAGCATGTCCTGCGACAGGATATCTAGAAATAAGTGTATTTCTACTAGTGTCTTAATCAAATGCAAATATAAAATTCAAATTTAAATTGTGTAATCGATATTTTGGGCATACTTCTCAGCCATAGCGATAACGATAACTGCGCTTTTGCGTGCTTATCTGGTGCATTTGGCTTTGAATAAAGTGGACAGCGCCAGCGTTGTGGAGCCCAGTAGTCGTCCTCAGTTGTTACGGCAGCGGCAGTCCGTTTCGTTTGGTCGTCGTTAGGTTTTTGTTTCGTTTTACATTATTTATTTACCAACCAAACGACTCTATTGCCAGTGTTGCAGACGCATAACGTGTTTCTTTCAAACATAAACAGACAAGACTTCGAGCAACATGGATGGAATTAGCGATCTTTTGGAGCCATATAGTGAAACAATTGGCAAAATAGCCGGCACAATAACAACACTACAATTTCTGTCTGGCATCGCACTTTTGAATGACATACGTAAAAAGCAGTCCAGCGATGTTTATCCCGTCGAACCGTTTTTGGGCGGCATTGTGCTGTGAGTGTTTACCTATATGTTCCCAGCCATATTCAAACGAAAGTATAATTAAATGCAACGCTGCACACACATAGAGAGACAAACACACACACAGAACAGTGCTCAACAAACAAATAAAAAAAAATTGCGACTGTGTGAAATTGATTACATTTGTTGAATTGTTTTTTGAGTTGTCGCCATGACACTGCAAAATGATGTTAGTGCAGAAATGTGAACTAAGTTAAGGGGAGTAAGGAGTGAAAGTATTTTTGCATAGTTCAAGGCCAAATCAACGGCATTTGATAGCCAAGTTTGAAGCAGATCTCAATCAATGCACGGCGCAATTTTCATTTCAACAAATGACAATTGACGGTTACATAAAACTAAGCCTCTCAGATCCTATGAGTCAACAAAAATGAGTTAAAATTTATTTAAGCAGACATATCTTATCGCACCAAGTATAGCAGACGACACGTACATCTTATCAACATATATACACACACAATATATTATATATAAATATATATATATATGCCTTGTAACTTAATCTCTTAATATGCCACACTGTCGGCACTTGGGTTAGTCTCCTAGCTTCGCATCGCTGATCATTTGGCCGGCCAAACCCATTTCCCAAGCCCCATTTCCACGTGCCCAGTTTCCTTAATGAAAATTGAAATGTGCACCACTCCCCTCCCCTCCCCCACCCCACCCTTCCCTCACACCGCATAATGCTTAAGTGCTGTAAAACACGCGAGAATCCGCGTAATGCGCAACAGTTGCGTGTTCACATATTGTTTAGCTTGTGGGGTGGCTTAGCTTGTGGCAAGAAGGGGTTGCAAGGGTCCTTCAACTATTTGGTTCACATATGCAGCGGTCACCTATGCTTATAGGTAGCAAATATTATTGTTACAGCTGCGAAACCTGTTTAATGAATAATTTAATTTTAGTTTGTGCTTGGGAATTAATAGCTTAACTCAGACATTTTCTATTGTTTATTACTTGGATTATTCAAGTACTGCAGAGAAAAAGAATGTGGGTTGGTTTTATGGCAAAATAGTCTACAATAGATTTTATTATTACTGATACAGCAATTAAATTAGAAACTAAAGAAATTGACTTACACATTTTCAGTATCATATCGATGTTCCCGCCAAAAATTCATTATAATATAAAAATTGAATTTTAAAGCCCACAAAATACACCTTTAACTTAATCATAGTCAAAATAGTTTTTGATAAGCTAACTATAACTATGCATATACAAATACAATGTGTATAATTTTCTTGACAAAATTTGCGTTCTAATTAAATTTTTGAAATATTCTACATAATTGCTCTGTACAACTTTTGAAATAATCAAGCTAAAATATAAAATCAAGAAACCAGTTTTTTTTTTGTAATTCAAGAAACCGGAACGATTTGCACTTTAAAATAAATTCTGTAAGCATGACAAATTGCGAGTTGAGTTTTAGTTTAAACATAATCAAAATTATTTCATGATAGGTTAACAAAGTTGTGCCATATGTTTTTTTAAACATACTTTTTGATAAGCCAGCTTGTTGGTGATAATCGATAACAACTACAGAACGATGTATATATAAAAAGATATGTACAAAGTTTTGTGGTATTGTTATCTATAAATGAAGTAGCGCAACAGAAGTTTTAATGGTGAAATTGCAAATAGATTCTATGGACATTTCTATTCAAAATTTCACCACAAGAATTGCTGTTGCGCGAGCTCACTGTGTATAACATAGAATGCTTTAGACGAGGGAGCTCGACTAGGAGATACCCTAAACCACTAAGCAAAGAATATACAATGTATAAATTAATAAACTGATGAATAAGTATACACAATATATTCTGGTAAGAACAGATTCTGTTTAATTATTATGGAGTCAAGCGAGTGTAATTAATGTTGTATTGCTTGCTGAAGGATAATCAGAAAACTTAAATTGAGCAAACCATTTTTTGTATTATATTATATTAGTATTAAATGGAGCAAAATAACAGTTATCAACTGAACAATCTAGCTTACGCAGGGCTATATAGTAGATAGCTGCCTACTGATGGTAATTTTAAGGTTTGATTCAATCAAGTTCTGTTATACGTGAATTCGCAGTCTAAACTTGAAGTCTCCGGCTTTTATGGTCACTTTATGGGCTCAACGAACATGTTTCCTCTTTTCTGTTACAAACTTTTGCACAGCTTTTTAATTATTTTCTACGAGGTATAAATAAATAAAACAATTTTCTACGGAACTGTGTAGACACTTTGATAGTAATAATCTTTACAAAACCTCTTTCGCTTCTCTCTTCTCGCACAGCACTGTGCTGAGCGTAAAACTGGGTCAAGTGATGGGTGACCAGCCAATGATGAAGGTCAACATAATTGGATTTGCCATCAATACGGTGTTCATGGTTGGCTTCTATTATTATGCGTCCGGTGAGAGAAAGACGCAAATTTGGACAAAAATTGGCTACGTTTCGCTGTTCCTCATGTCCTGCATAGCGTATGCCAACTTTGAGGATCCGAAACAAATTGAGTTCCGTCTTGGCATGATCATCACCGCCATCCTGGTGTGGCTCGTTGGCTCCCCCCTGCTGAACATTCCCAACGTCATCAAGAACAAGAGCACCGAAGGCATGCCCTTCCCCATCATATTTGCTGGACAGCTTGTGGTTACTGCATGGATGTTTTATGCGTTCTCCATTCGTAATCATGTCATGGTGGTAAGTACTAAAGTACCTCAAAGAAATCATAAATTATAAATCTTTACTTATTCGCGATTCGTATTTTAGTGGCAGAATTTGCTCATCTTTATTTTGGGTGGCATCCAGCTCTCGATGTTTGCCCTCTATCCGAACACACCGGTCAAGAAGCAGCCGCCAAGTGGCCAGAAGAGCAGCAAGAAAAATAACTAATTCAATAGATAGGTTCAAAAAATCTAAAATATTCAAATTTTGTATCATCAAAATGAGGGACATTTAATGACGCCATTTATTTAGTTAGTATATAAAAAAAACCGTGCAACAAAAGTCAACAAATTGAAAATTATTACTCTTTTCTACCTATGTAAGCAATTTATATATACATCTATATTTTCTTAGAACAAATCGCGCTTCTAGTACAATTTTCGCCAAGCGATCGAGCATTATCAGAATGTAATTAGCAAAGCTTTTACTTTACAAAACTAGCAAATATTTCAAATATTATACATTAGGATAAGCCGAGCTATAATATCAAATTAGATGATTATTTGAAATAGTTCAAGTTTTGTAAAGTATGCCCAAAACTAATCCAATATTGTCCAATATTCAATTCAATTAAATAACATTTGTACAAAGCGTAACAAACTATTTGCAAATTTTGACAATAATTCAAATCTTCCAAATGCAAATTTATATATATTGTATATAAAAAGAGTGTAATTAATATAAATATTATTATTAAATCAATAAACGTGTTACAAAATCAGAATTCTATTTTTGCCTTCATTACTCCACCGGCACCGTGGAGTTGTAATGGGCGCCCAACTGATAGATATGGCGATGATAGCAAATGATTAACGGCGCCCCGCCCAATTCCTCCAGGGAAAGCAGCGTGGAGGCGCCCACAGCTTGGATCACTTCGATGGGGACGCGCAGCAACGAGGAGAGCGCCTTCAGCTCAATGTGTCCGCCCCACGAGTGCGTCTTGGCAATGTCGTCGCAGTAGGCCTCGAATTGCTCATCGTTAAGCACCTCGCCCGTCTCTGGATGCGTCATGTAGCAGATGAGCTCATCCTTGTGGGCACGCACATATTGGGCAGTCTCGTGGCGCAGTTCGGCAACACTGCGATCGGGCAGCCCGTGCAGCTGCAGCTGATGACGCACCGCATGATATAAGCAATCACCGTCGGAAGCAATCGAGTGCAACGCCAGCTGGCGACTGCTCAACTTGGCCGTGATCTGCTGCAGCTCGATCAGCTTGGGCGACGGCTCATTGGCTGCATTCTGCAGCTCAACGCGTATTTCCTGCTCCCGTTCGCGTGCCTCGCGCTCCTTTTTGTCGCGACGCTTCTGCGCCTTGGAGACTCGCTGCTGCGTTGGATTCACTGCTTCCACCTCCTCGTCGTTGTCATTGTTATCGAAGTTGTTGTTGTTGTGGTTGTCAGCAGCTGGTTGGTCAATGACAGCGTTTGGTGTTGTCGAAGCTGGTGCAGCTGCCTCTTGCAATTCCACCTGGTGACGCTTCTCCAGTTCGCCCTCTAAGCGCGCCATCTCCTCAAGAAACTCCTTCCTTTTGTTTTTGTTGTTTTTCGGCGCATTTTTCTTCATCGCCTGCAATTTGGCTTGGAGTTCTTTGCGCTCGCGGCGATGGCGGCTGGCCACGTCCTCTAGTGTGATCTCGCCAATTCGTGCCTCTAGTTCACTAATTGCCTCAACGCACGACATTTTTGTTTTTATTTGTTTTTTTTTTACAGATTTTAAGAGATTAATTGAAGTTGATTTTGTCGGCACTCAGCTGTTGTGCTAATGTTAAACAACAACGAAAGGTGCTTAACGTAAACGCAAAATGCTACACGTTAACATAACGTAACGCCAACAACATGCACACACATCGCCGGCAAATCGTAGTTAACAGATGTTTGTTGCACGCTATGTTAATTAACTGACAACTGTTTAACTGTCTAAAATCATGAAAATAAAAGATTTGAAAATGTTTTCAAATTGCATTTACTTATGCAACTTTAATATTGATACAAATTACTGTTATATTGACAATCTATAATTATCTTTAATATTGTGCTTATTACCCACATATCATATATAAAAGATACAATTTATGAGATATTACAAAAGTTCACCCGTGCAAAATGTATCCTTTTTAAAATAATATCTTATATATTTAATATTTTTATAAGCTAGTTGCACATTTTATCTGACACATATCTCTAATGTGAGCTCAACTTAACGTGCATTTCTATAAAACTTAAGATCTCAGCGAATAATCGAAAGATAAAAGAATTGTTGAATTTTTGCTGAAGATTTTACAATTTGAAATTGACCAGAGAAGACTATTATATATTAACATCTTATATATTTATATATCTATGTGTGTGAATAACAGAAACTTAAATGTTCAGTGTTACTCGTAGTACAATATGAAAGAATCCAGCAATAACTTTGTTTCATTTTTATCATATTATATACACGGCCGACAAGAGAGTGACTATCAATATATACTTAAAAACAATCAGAAAAAAACGTTATTTATATTTAGATATATATATAGACTACGTAGGACTCATCGAATTGCCATATCAAATGGATATTCTACTTTGCAATGATCACTTAGATGTAAAATATATATCCTATATATATTTATATGTCTAATGTGAATTTGTTCTCCAGTCGAAATGATATCTGTTAACATAATATATATATAGAAACGGAAGCACCGGCTACTAAACTAACGTTACGTAAACACAACAATAAATCAATCAGTGCAAACATCAGTCAGTCAGTCAGTCTACAGGCTCTTGGTAATGTTGTGGAACAGACGACGTCCCCACCACGACTCCAAATCGAATGGTTTGAAGTCATTCAGAGCCGGACTCGGTGGCTCGACCCAAACGGCTGGCGCTGCCGATGCGGACACAGGCGTGTTGGCGGCCATGATGCTGTCAACAGGATTTGGCGTAGCCAGACTGCTGCTGGTGCTGCTGTTGTTGTTGTTTGCATCGGCCTTGCCATCCGGCATTGCTGTGCTCGAATCATACGGATTTTGAGCGACCAAAATGTTCCAGGCTGCCAAATATTACAAAATGTTAATATTCAAGGGTCTCTATTCAAGAGATTAAATTCAATGCTTACAGTCATTTATGTAGCGTATTATCTCCTCATGTTGCGGCGTTATCACCTCATCCTCAATCAGCTTTGTGGGCGCAATGCGTTTCGAGGCGAAGCTCTGTTGAAATACCGGGCGAGGTATGCTAAGAGAAACGAGAATAACATAATCAAATCGAATTATTAACCCGACAAATCAAGATGCACACACATGCATACATAAATGTACGCAAGTTAACAGAATCGAATTATTAACTTAACAATAGCAGATGCACACATACATACATACATGCTTACAGAATCATCAACTTGACAAGGCATGCATGTTAATCATTAACTTGACAATACAAGATGCATACACATGCACTTACATGTATATGCACGTGTGCATGTAGGTTAAGTGAGGAGCGCTTATGCAAACCATGCGAGACACGCACATGCCGAATACGCAAATACGTAAACGTAATGGAAAATCTTTTGAGGAGCAATTTCTTGTGACGTAATGGGCAGGAAATGAGCGAGTAGCCGATGGTTGATGGCTATTGATAACCGAGAGTGACCCACGTGTTGTCTGCCCCAGTTACTTAATTAACATAACAACGCTAAATACAAAGGTCGTGTCCGATAAAAAAAAAAGTATATTATGCTCAGATAAGCCGCATGCAACGTTCATCCAACCGTTTGCATAAGCAGCCCCCCAAGTCAGCTGTGCTTCTTCTTTTTGCTCTTCTTGGTTCACTTACTTTTTGTTTTTCTCGGGACTGTTCAGATCGAAGCTGCTGCTGACGCTGCCATATTTCTTGCCGCTCTCCTTGATGCTCTCGAACTTTTCAAAGTTTTGCGGCAGACCTGTGGGTGGATGGGTGGGTGGGTGGTTTGTTATTGTTTGAATGTAAATTCGGTTAGCCGGCAATAAACACAAAACAAAAGAGAGAGCAAAAGAGAGCGAGCGAGCGCTGTTTGAGCGCGGTTAAGCAGCGCTGCTTCTGCTGCCTCTGTCGGCAGCAGCGGCGTGTTGTGACATAACAGCAACACTTTACGCAGGCGACAGCGCTGTTCCCTTTACTCCCTTTGCCATCCTCGCCCTCTTTGGGGTTTATTGTACTTTTTACATATTACATGTGTTTATTTGTTTTTGCTCGTGCACTTAAATAATAAGTGTGTGTATTGCTTACCGCGTCGCGTCTTAGCAACAATTTTGCTGGGTCCTTTGTTTACCGTGTACATGACAATTTTATTTGATTTGATTTGATTTGATTGTTCGCTTTCGGTTTTAGATTCGATTTGACAGATTTTTTTTTTATATTTCGATGAATTTATGTAAATCCAACTGTTGACAGGCAATTCTGCGGTCTCATTTCAATCTCATTTTCTCAGTCGAGCAATTACACAATATATTCACAGTTAGCTTTGATTTTGTGTTGTGTCGATTGAGTGTCTGTTATTGATGTTATCGGTGCAAAATCAAATGTCAAAATCAATCGCTTTAATTTACTGTCAATTATTTGTGAATAGTTGCTGAAAGGGTAAGCGAACGATTCGCCTTCCTCGCCGTTCGCGTAACACACAATTTGTAACGTATTCCGCGCTACTGCAATACCTGCACACACACTCAGCTTACTCACACACGTGCACCGAAAACATATGGTGCGCTGGCAGTGTGTACACGCCTTGTGCGGATTTTTAAAATTTACCTGCTCACTTAATTTTAAATTCATTAAATGGGGATTAGGGTATTTTCAGCAGAAAATCATTAGTTTATACGCTAATTCGTATATTACAGCTTTACCTGCGCAAATTGACAGCTGCAACGTAGAATTTTACGACGGAGTCATAAAAACTTCACGTTTATTTATGTATATAAAAGTCAGGAAATAGATATTTGAGAAATAGTTGCAAGTCAACATCGCGTGCTTAAAGTACTGCATATAATTTGAATCAGCGCAAAATGTCAAATTCTGAAACAAATCAAATTATCCTGCGTTTGAGTGGCCTACAAATTGTTGAGACACCGCGGCAACAGCAACACCGTGAAAGTGGAAAACGTGAATGTCACTCGGAGAACGCTTGCATGGCGGTTGTACCCGCTACACCCTGTTCCGGTGCAACCACATTCTTGACGGAACTCAAGAAGCGGCGGAAAAGCAAAACTTATCGTGTCTTTAACTATGAGATGGACAAGCAATTCATTAAAGCACGCAAATCGTTAGAATTTTAACTAATACAGATGTAATAACTCCTTTTAGCAATAATCACATTCGATTTTAAATCAAACAACAATTTTTTTTGAATAAAAATAAAATGCACAAATGGCTCATTAAAAAACTGAAATTTCGCGTTTATTTTGCTTTGTGGTCACACTGATTTGCCAGCCGTTGCAGTTTCACTAAACTAATTTAACAACTATTCGCTCCGATTTCCTTACATAGAAATTAGAATACGACAAAAGGTACATGTGACGCGAGAAGCCACTTTATTAACATATTTTAATAAAAATTGGAATAAAATCAAAATTAGACACAAATTTTAGAAAAATTATATATTTAAATTTAAAATTCAGTTATTTCATTATTTTCGATATACGGTTAGTAATTTGGCGTGGTCACACTCCAGCTACTGGTGATTTCAGCCCTGGTAACTTCAAATCAGCTGTTCGGGTATATTAAATTATCTGCTCAGCTAGAACAAATATTTACTAAAGAATCCTCAGAATAATAATATTTACACAATGGAGGACATTTCAATAACGAAGGAGACGAACTCAAACAGCAACGAAGCGGCAGATGGGGCCAATAAGCCGCTGCAGTTGCCTACACCTGAATTCTTGCAGCGCAAAATTTACTTTTTAAGTATATTTCTTTTCAGAGATATCACAAATCGTGAATTAATTGCCAATTTTCTGTTTTTAAGTGGATCAATTGAAGGAAATGCATGCTGAGCTACCAGAGTGAGTAATTACTGGGAAAGCAACTCGTCTCTATTGATTTCCGAATCCAAACAAATCTAGAATCCTGCAGACCCGCATTTCCTATGATTTGCTCACAGAACTCGCAAATTGTGTGCTGAATGAAAGCATCTTTGATATAGTCAAGGCGCTGATGGAATTGCAGCATGTGACCGAGAAGCATTTAATGCAGATGCGAGCTCAAGTGGAGAATGAGTATGAAATCGAGGTAGCCGATTGGCGTGAGAAGATCAAGGATCCGGAGGAATTGCAGCATATATTGGGCCTCATGAAAATCAAACATACCAAAAAACTAGTGGAAACTGACAAGAAAATCGTTGAAGTGCTCGATCAGAAGGTATTTTTCTAATGAACTCCAAAACCAAATCAACCGTAAACAATTTGTTTATTTCTTGTCTAGGTTTATGACCAGCAATCCATGTTGCAAAAGGCTGGCGTACCTGGATTTTACAGCACTCAGAATCCCAAGGAAATCAAAATACAAATGTTTTTGCTCGATTTCATTTTACGGCTGAGTAGACTTAAATACGAGCCGAGTAAATAGAATAAATAGCCAAAATGCTGCCTTTTCCATAAAGTGGCATTGATATTTTTAATAGAAATGGTATTAAAAAAATTTCGAATTGTACAGTATTGTCTAAGAATTAAACATTTACATGCAATAAAATAAATAAATAAAGTATTGTAAAGCACGGTAAAAGCTTTTGTTAAAAGCTCGCTTGAAGAGCGGACGCTTAACTAGCTTGTCAACATTTGTATGTTGCCCAAAGAGTGCTCTATTTTCATTTCTCAGTGGATATGTTGCCAACAGTAGCAAAAGTGAGACCTGCTCTCACTATCTCTCTGGATGGGCAGAATATAATCGTTGAGTTGGCGCAGCTATAAATTCAGTGGGAACCCGCTTCAGATCAACAGTTGCTCGACTTTCTTAAGACAACAAGCACAGAAAACTTTCTATACAAAATATGTCGCTCACCATTGAAAAAGACGTTTCTATTCCTGAACTCAAGGATCTGGTAAGCAAAATGTGAACAAAAAGGGGTAATAAAAATAATACAAAAAAATACAAATGCGGTCTATAAAATTATTATAGTGTACTTCAATTAAGCTTCCGAGTGCTTTGAACGTATTCAAGGTCACTTGAGCAAAATTTAAGCTTCTATTGCGATGATATGCTTTTTGATGGCACTTCGTATTTTTTTTTCTTTTGGACAGTTTTTAGTTGCCGCCCAACTTGTCAAGCTGAAACAACAGTCAAAAATGTTTGCGCGTCTCTTTCGTAACTTTAGGGCAAGTTCAAAGTGATTAAATAATAAATAAAAATAATAATAAAAAGAAATATTGGTAGCAGTGCTGTAAAAAAAAAATCTATGAAATTATTGTGCTTTCCGCTGCTTTTGCTCTTGTTTGCTTTTGCCATAATTAAAATTTTTTCTATGCAAAAACTGACCTTGAATATGCAGTGACGTCGACGTCGTCGCTGTCGTCTATGTCGATGAAACAGCTGTTCGTCGCTGGCATCGCAAACAGCTGAGCAGCAGCAACGCTGAGAGTCGCATGTCAAAAGAGCATGAATGAAAGCGCAGAGAGCCAGTTGTCGGCGAAACACAGGCAAAGCAGAATAACTTTAAAAAGCGGCGTTTTTTTCAATATGCGCTGCCTGCCTGGTTTAGACTACTTTGGACTCGCCTTTCTTTTTGTGGTGTGCGAAGTTTCGGATTGTGCATATAGCTCTTATTCTCTCTTACACCCACACGTATCATCCGTTTGTTTTCTTTTTTACTCTCATTCTTTAGAGTACCGTTCGCAATGAGCAAAAGGAGCTCAACTTGTCAGCCGTTCATCATTTAAATGTGAGCCATGCGACGGCCACTTTCGGCATGGGCTGCTTTTGGGGCGCTGAATCGTTGTATGGCGCCACACGTGGCGTTTTGCGCACCACTGTCGGTTATGCGGGTGGAAGCGCCGAATTGCCAACGTACCGTAAAATGTAAGCTTTGCACAAAGGAACATTTATTTTCCTAACGAACAAAAAAATTTCTACTCTCTCTCCCTGTCCCCCTTTCTCTCTTTTTCTTTGTCGCTTTTGCTAACTTTTATGGCCTACTAACCACTCCCACTCCATGCAGGGGTGATCACACTGAGGTTCTGGAAATTGACTATGATCCCACGGTGATCAGCTTCAAGGAGCTGCTGGAATTGTTCTGGAACAATCACGAATATGGTCTGACCAAGCCCATCAGACGTCAATATGCCTCCCTCATACTCTATCACGATGAGGAGCAGAAGAGAATTGCTGAAGCCTCCATGCTGGAGGAGCAACACCGTCGTAATCCCGAGGTGATTACCACGGACATTGCGCCAAAGCTGAACTTCTATGCAGCGGAAGCGTAAGTATTGGATATATTTTGTATATATATTTATATAATTTTGTACATATATATATAATTAAATTAAGTAAATCTAGCTATATACTAAATATTAATTATTTACTTACACAGCTACCATCAAAAGTACAGACTGCAGGGTCACAAAGATCTGGCTGCCTCTCTCAATCTCAATCCGCAGCTGCTGCAGTCAAGTTATGTGGCCACAAAATTGAATGGTTATCTGGCTGGAGTTGGGGGCATCGAGCAGTTTAAAACGGAGGTGGATACCCTCGGATTGACGCCCACTCAGCGCGAGTACTGCAACTACCACATTGAGAAGAACGAAGGTCAGGGTCTCTACTGCTGACCATTCTTTATAGACATTAAGCGTAAATCATACACATAAGGGGTATATATATATACTACAACTAACTTTAATACTGTCCCGATATTTGTTCTTCCATTTCATGTGCAACAACATGTGTATTACTTAGGTTTAGACTAATACTATGATAATAAAACAAAAATATGAATACTTTTAAAATTTCTTTTTATGGTTTAATCTATTATACATAATCTTTTAAGTTCCCTACAGTATATATAATTTTTGTTAAAGGTCTGACATCATTTGCTGTAAGTGCGTTGTGCTAAAAATGAGCCGATAGTAAAGTAAACAAATGGCAAATGCGTAGAGCCGGGTTTTAGCAAGAAAAAAAACATATATAATATAAAAAAGATTTCGGAGTACTATCTGCCTTTTTAATAATGTTTACTGTCTGCATTTTATAGCGCTTAATTTAATACAACTAAAACATATAAACTGAAGCTTTCTGCTAGAAATGAGTTTCGTGAATATAGAGTAGCTTAAATAATAAATAAATTATTTAATGATCAATAAATAATTTAAGCCACTCTATATTTATGAAACCCATTCCTAAATCAATAACTTGTTTGATTTACTAATCAATAAATTGTAAGATATTATTACTATTCAAAAACTGTGCAACGAGAAGACGCTTAAGAATTTTAGACTTCGCGTAGTTACTTCAATGCTACTATGATTATTATACTTTGATACCGAAGGTGTCATAGTATATTGGATTTGTGCAATGCGCGTAATGCTGTGTCTGTCAACTTTTTCGACCTTAGAGATAGAGACTTGAAGCTTGGACTGGTATGGTATCAAAGTATCTCGCAATCGGATACGCCCGACTGCAACATTCTCCTGTTATGTTATACATTTGAAACAAGTTAAATTATGGCATTTTACTCAAAAACACTATTATTATATAAGTATGTACAAATATGTGCAAAAACATGTATGACTCGCTGAATTTTGAATGAATACAATCAGGAGTCTAGATCTAATCGAAGCTGGGAAAAATGCATATTCATGGACTTATGTTAGATGACCTTCCACTTGCGAATCTGCTATTCACGGTCGACTAGAATGATTAGCAATTTGGGATCAATATTTCCAAAGATATTACAAGCTATATAGTCTAGCTAATCATAATAAAACTGATTAGGGCACTGGGCAATATTGACTAATTTGATCATATGACTCGATAACAAACAGTGTAGTTAAAACAGAGATACAAATGAACATTTATCGGTTAATATCACCAATAACTCGATTAAAACTGTTCATCAAACAAATTTAGACACGATCACACATGTACACGCACACGCACACGCACACACACATGTAGACAGCTCACGCCGTTATTCTCAGCCACCGCCGCCCCTTCACTACACCCGACCAAACAGTGCCTCTTACAACACTTACATTTGTTTGATTCGATGACGACGTCGCTCTCACTAAACGCCGCGACTTTCCCTTCTCACTTCTCTCTTTCTCTTCTTCTTTGCCTTATAGGTAGCAGCGTCGCCTTTCGTCTGCCGGCCGCGTGCCTTGCTCAGCTCTGTGATGTTGCTTGATAGCAACGACAAAGCGAAACTGTATACAATAAATGAGCAATTTAAAATGAATTTCGTTAAATGATTTGCATATTTTGGCAGCAACTGATTCACCTGAAATTTGGTAAAACGTTAGCCATGAACGCAAAGTATCTGATTTTTCAAGAATTAACAAAATCTGAGCTATTAGTGCGCTGCTGTAAACTTTTGCGATTTAAGCGGCTTGCAAAGGAGCAATTTCCATCAATTTTTGTGGAGTTATAGATGATACTATGTACGAGCTTCAGTCCAAAAATCAGATAAATCGGGCCAGTAGTTTTCCCACAGCGATTTTTACAAAATTCGTGCGTTATGAATTTCCATTGCGAATAAGATTTCGAATAAATGCGGCAAGTTGCTCGATTGAAGCGAGAGAGATAAATTCCATAGTAGTAAATTTCACACTAGTTTTCTAGATTGTTGCCGAGAATTGTTTGGCGTACAACATCCCTACGACAATTGTGCAAGTCATTCCTGGGCGAAAATGTCAAAGTTGCTCGTTTTTTGCAAATCAAATGATTTGCGTAAAATTCTATGAATTGCGTGGCAGAAAAACACCCATTGTATACAACATTAATAGAATGGCACATATTCATAAATTAATTGAATGAGAAACCTTAATATATATTTTTATTTTCTTTTTGAAAGCCATTTAGCTGATAAATCAATAATCAAAATTTAGGTGCAGTGAACTATTCCTACGCTCACATTTACAAACTGGCACGTCAAGATTGAGTGAAAACACTTTAAAAATGCCAAGGTCAGGAGGCAATGTTCTTGCCAATTCTTATCAGCGTAATTAAAAAGTGAGATACAGTTTATATAAATCGGTTGTAGATAGAAAAACAGCGCAAATCTTCAAACAGGTTTCTATTTTCGACCATGTAAGATCCCAAATTAAAAGCCCCAAGCTCACCCTTATTTTTAATGAAACCTGACTCAAAATAACTCGCATTTTGAAAAGTATTTTGTTACAGCAGCAAAATAACTGCTAACAAAAACACACACTTTTGAGGCGAGTTTTTTCTGTGTATATACTTTCAATAAATGTTCCCCTTATCTAGGCTAATTTCACCCAATGCTAAGCTATCAAAGCTTTGATCAACAAAGCTTTTTAGTTTATCAGTTAATTTCCCAACCTTTTAGCAAAGCTTCTTTGAAAACACTTAGTACTTTTAATTTGTAGGTTTATGTATTAGCTATTTAAATTACCTTGGCATACTTAGAACAATTTATAAACATACTTAAAAACTAAAGCATAAAACACGGAAGCTCAAAGTTATTGGATTATTATCGATCACACCAAGTAAAATATGTGTGATTGTATTCCTCAAATTCTCATCGTTAGGCGTCGCACTGTCTTCCTTTGCTCCATCTCGCAACGCTGGCGGCGCAGTTGCCACAAATCATTTGCCTGTCGCTCCTTGCGTAACTGCCGGCGGGGCGATAACTCAAGCTGGGCGTCAGGCATCGGCAGGCGTCGACAGATGACAAACTCCTCCGCATCCTTGGCAAACAGATTTAATTTGCGTAACCGCACCGTGCGCTTCGGTGTGACTATCAGAGGCGACTCCTCCTCATTTTCCATAGTTGACAACTGCTCCTCGTCGTTGGTGTCAAGCAACAGTTCTTGGAACATTTCACCGATGGCCGTGTAATATAGGGTTGCATTCGAGGAGGACATTGTCTGAACAACCTGACGCTTGGCTGGCGCAAACTAAACTGTGATTGACGACAGACGGGTCCGAGGCGTTATTTTCATCCCTCGATGTTTCAGCTACCTGACCAGGCCAAAAAATACCACACAAAGGATGCTGGAAATTGTTTACCTAACAGCTGCTCGCAGATGAGGGTTTAGCAGCATGATCCTTCTCTCCTTCCCTCTCTCTCTCTCGCTCTCTCTCTCACTCTCTCTCTCTCTCTCTGTCGCTCCTCGTCTTCACTTTCCTATGAATCATATAGATAGAGTTGCTCATCAGCCAATATAACCCGAAAAGCGGGTAAAAACCCTCTAAATTGGCCACATCAACTATTTTGCGCTGTTCAGAAATTTCCACAATCGACTGATAAAGAATACAATTATAAGGGTACTCGCTTTAGTGATGAACGATTAGATTATTTGGCATTGCTTTTGTTAATATATATATATATATATATATATATATATATATAGATATATTTTTTTTTATTAGCTATTTAACTTATTTAATAAATTCGTTGAGCGTTATGCAATATTCAATATTCCTTGTTAAAGTAATCGCGAATGCTTCTCTTAACAACCGGCATCATTTTCTGTATTGCTTTCTGCGATTCGTCGTTGTTGTCCTTGTTGAAGAAGACGGTGAAGTAAACAATTAATCCAATAATCACCAACACCACTATGAAGGAGCATATAATGCTCAAGACCATTTTGCATGCGCATTCGCAGCAACTAAAAGGGATAAAAAGCAGAGAAAAAATTAGGAGTTTGAAAAGATTTCATTTAGTGTCAACTAAATAAGTAAATAATATATTTAATTAAATTAAAATAAAAATTGGATATTAATTGTAACACAAGTTCTGAAAATATCTTGAACTAAGGAAAGAACGATTTAATATATAAACAAAGTATTATATTTGGGTTACAATAGTTGTGTGACTTATAAAAAAAAAATCGTTCTTCCGTTAAACAAGTCACTGTTACAAAAATACAATATATGCAAAAATATATTATTATAATTTTTCTCAGTTAAGCAATGATAATGGAAACACTTTAGTAAGTCACAATTCAGGTTAATGCTTAATGTTTTATTGCTGATACACTAAACTGAATATAGGGAATCATTAAAGTTATCACTGCCACATTATTTTAATGATTTCACAATTATATTACTTTGTGGCTGACTCACAAAAACATTTACAGAGTAAAAAACATACCAGCAAATAACTTTGCCTGGGCATTTGAGGCATTCACACAGAGCGTTGCACATTTTGATCTTTTTTCTCGTTCCTGTCTATATGTGAAAATATATATTGTTTATATGTATATATAATATATAGTGTCGTCGTAAATATTCCGTATGATCCGCCGTTGGTCAAAACAAAATATGAACTGAAATGTTCGTTACTCAGAAATCAAGTTATAGCTGTGAGCCCTGAAAAGCTTTTCTCATATCGGGGCGCAGTTATAAACAATCGGCTGATAACAAGACACCAGTAATTAGCACAACAACTGGGCGATAATAAGCCTATGGACGACCCGAAAACATACTTCCGTAGGCTGACTGACCTTTCAATTGGTTTAAATTCTTCATTTGCAGTTGCTGGCAATGATTTATGAGAAACCGAAGTTCCGTTAAAAATGATTAAACCGTCAAATAAGCCAACCAAACTTGCTGGTAGTATCGCTATCACCTCCAAGACTCTAAAAATAGATTAATCTTCAACTTGTTACCAAATGGCAATTGCTTCATCTTACCCAAAGAACAGCGAACTAAAATCCAAGTCCCCCTAATACAAGACAGGTAAACTCGACTATAAGTCTCAGGCACATTGACATCCATAAAAATTTAAATAAATAAATAAATAAAATATATTAATAAACAAACACTAAATTTATTGTGTTTACAAAAGGAATTTGATTAGAAGTGCATAGGCGTTGATAATAAAACATTTTTTTTTGGAGGATATGACTAAAGTTGTACAAATAAAACCAAATCAGTCAGCGCCTTTGACAATTTGGCATTTACCATCTCAGATAACACTATGATGATAAATATGATTTCATATAATCATATGTATTGAGTATATGCTATGTATTCGTATTGCTTGGGGATTTACCAAAGCACAGGAAGTTATTATCAACAAATGAATAAAGAAAGAACACACCTTGTTTGCTTGAAAGTTTTAGAAGTTTTCCATATTATTGTAGATTAGATAAAGGCAACCGAATGGAGAGTTTAAATCAACTAAGTTACTTACCTCGAATAATATAAATAATATGAATATTAGGTCAAGAAATAAAGGGAAATTTCTTTCCAGCGATTGAATATTTGGTGAGGAATTTTAAAGTTTTTCGATTAAAAAAAATAACTCCTAAACATATAAAAGGAATTATAGAATGTAATATTATCTATTTGAGCAGCTTATGTAATCACATAGAAATCATACAGGGATGCTTTACCAGTTCAATGCTTTATTTAAAATTAACTAGATATGGTGTCTTATATACGAATGATTCATTGCAGCTGTCTGTCAAATACACAATGGCTGCAATAAAGTTATTTATTAATCTATATTCCACAAGCCGATGACCAGATACCCTTCTGGACTTCTGGCAACGTTTTGCTCATTTATGTAATGTACTTAAATTAAGAATAGTTAACAAATATTAATAACATTTCTATTAGAGATGGATATGACCTCCTTTTGCCTCGGTTTTATATGTCTAACCGAATGCAAAAAGTTGATTTTTTAAGCACTTTTCGAAATGCAGGTTGACGGTTCATTTAGTTTGTCGACTGACACACGATATCCCAAGTGCTGAGATAGACAAATTGACGATTTACCGAATTTCTTGCACTGCCTTTACTTGGCTAATTCCATTTACAACGTAAGCAGTTGTTGTTTCTCTGGCTCAGTGCCAAGTGCCAAATGCCAATTGCAGTCCGCTCACTAAACGATGGAAAGACAAACGCGTCTCGGTCTCTACTTTGTTTACTACATGTTAATTGAAGCGTCAATCAACAACGCTTGGCTGCAGTCGCAGCCCGGTCTCAACGAGTCCAGTTACAATGTGCGTCACCTGTCCACCCACTTCTCGCGAGTGTTCCTCAGCATTAGTGTGGCGCGCAATGATTTCCCCACGCTGATCGAAGCCCAGTGGCCCGTTTCTTATTTGCCCATGCGCACAGCGATCTTTCCCAGCAGTGAGCTGCATGCGAGCCGTGCTGACGTCGAGTTTGATTGCACGCTGTTGCAGCAGGCCCACTGGTCACAAGTGGACAGCCTGAGCCGGTTGTGGGTCATGGATGTGGGCTGGCCGCATAACGACTGCTCGCCCAAGCTGCTTGTTTTCGATCTAATGCGCAACAATGCGGAGCTGTTGCGCATCGATTGTGCCCAGCACATTGGCGCCAATGCCACAGAGAGCCTGGTCGTGCAGCTTGGTCCCAGGTCGAGCAGCTGTGAGCTGGAGCGGCACATCTTCTTCATTTCAGACAGTCAGCCGCATATTTTGGCCTATGATATCCTGGAGCAGACCTGGCATCGTCGCCAACTACTAAGCAACAAATACGAGAACATGACTCAGACATTTCCCATCAAGCCAATGGATTTTACCTTTGGACTGCAGGGCGAACTCATTGTCTCCGATCTGGATGGCGTCCTCTACAGTTCCATGCGTAGACTCCAATTGATAAGCTCCACTCCATCCTCGTCCTCCTCAACCAACTCCACATCGAATTCGCTGCACATACAACTAACACGCTTGGGCAGCCTGCTGGGTCCCAGTCGCAGCATGTTAATGGATTTCTTTGGAGTCCTCTTTTATGTGGTACCCAAATTTGGAGCCGTTGTTCGTTGCGCTCAGCTGGCAAATTTAACTGCCGAGGGCAATGAGATTATTTATCTTACTTCCAAGAATATTCAGCAAATATTCTTTGGAGCAGAGGGTGCCGTCTGGGTATTAAGTGATCGTGTCCTTACAACACAGGATATTTGCTATCCGGGCATATTGAATTAATCAATAGAACCTGTCATTAAAAAAAAACAAAGCATATATGAGAAGTGAAATAACGGCACTTGCATAGCTGTTCTTTTTTGATCGACTATCGATCTTGCGACCGCCGAAGGATAGACATCGATTGGCACTAATGCTGTCAACCATCGATTGCCGAACAGAAGAACAAAAAGGTCGAAGAATAAAGGAACTACGCAAATATCATTTTAAAATTCAATTTACAAATTCATGAACTAATTGTCTTATGCATATTTGTAATTCAACTTGGTTAAATTAAATTTGTAATTGTGTCTTAGGAATCTCAATTAAGTACAAAATGTGTAATTTTCTTATATATTACGTTCAGATAGAAAAATAAATGTTTTACGATTACCACACACAAAATGGAAATTGCTTGTGCAGGAATGGTTCAGTTCGTGGGCGAGATAGCAGTTCGATACAACTAACAATGAATGCTTAAATATTCGATAATTTTTTCTATGGGTTGCCTGCACATCTCTAACTGCCTATGAGTCGTTCGTCAGCCGAAAACAAAAGAAAGTTTTCTTATTTTCTGGCGAGCATTTATTATTTAACTTCCCGTAATTGTATGTAGTGCATATTTAAATCATACATGCTGTTGTCATTCCATCACTCAGTCAATCATCCTACTTACGGTCTACACATTGCGCACTTTTAAAGTCACGTCCCCCAACTACGGCATCGAAGTGGTCGCCTTCAAACGCTGAGGAGGCTGCGGCTAACGAACGCACACCGCTCATGGACGCAACGTCGGCGACGGCACCGGACGCCGATGGCAGCCTGAGCGGCGCAACAGAGCGTTTGGAGCGCCCTCCAAGGCGGCAACAAGAACAACAACAGCAGCAGCAACGCACCAATTATGGCACCAACAATACAGATGCAACGGATGGGGTAAGTTCATCTTCTCGATGAACCCACTTTATGTGCATCAATAAACCTTAAATTGTGTGTGTGCATGTGTGTGTGTGTGTGTTCTGCAGGCTGTGCTTACCGTGCCCAGTGTAGTCATACGTGAATCTGGCCCTCGTCCCTCAAGACTGAATGCTGGCGGCAATGATGGTGGTCACAGTTCTGGCTCTGGTCCTGGTCCATCCCAGCATGACATCGAGGAGGAGCAGGGCTTGAAATATGGTGCCCAGCATGTCATAAAATTATTTGTGCCCGTCTCTCTCTGCATGCTGGTCGTTGTGGCCACGATAAACTCGATCAGCTTCTACAACAGCACAGATGTTTATCTGTAAGTTTTGACCTGGAATGATAATCAAACTGATAACTGATCCCATTTTTTGCCAGACTCTACACGCCCTTTCACGAGCAATCGCCGGAACCGAGTGTCAAGTTCTGGAATGCCTTAGCCAACTCCCTGATCCTAATGAGCGTTGTTGTAGTGATGACCATTCTGCTGATTGTGCTGTACAAGAAACGCTGCTATCGTGTCATACATGGCTGGCTTATACTCTCCTCGTTCATGCTGCTGTTCATCTTCACGTACTTGTACCTGGAGGAGCTGCTGCGTGCCTACAACATTCCCATGGATTACCCAACGGCCGTACTGATTATGTGGAACTTTGGTGTGGCCGGCATGATGGCCATCCATTGGCAGGGTCCGTTGCGGCTGCAGCAGGGCTATCTAATCTTTGTGGCCGCTCTGATGGCGCTGGTTTTCATTAAGTACCTGCCGGAGTGGACAGCCTGGGCGGTGTTGGCAGCCATCTCAATTTGGGGTCCGATTTCTCGTTGGAAATAATTCCCGGAAGTTATTCTTATTTGTTGCCTCATTTACAGATCTCATAGCTGTATTGTCGCCACGGGGACCGCTGCGCATTTTGGTGGAAACCGCGCAGGAGCGCAATGAGCAAATCTTTCCAGCTTTAATCTACTCTTGTAAGTCTGCAGCTAATATTTATTTATGCATTTCCCTTTCTAAGTCTACGTTTGCCTTGCAGCTACTGTCATTTACACCTATATGGGCACACATTATACTCCGGAAGAGACATTGCCAACGGCCACAGCCACTGCCACATCATCGCCGTCATTCAGCAATTCGACAACGACAACGCGAGCGACACAAAACTCGCTGGCATCGCCGGAACCGGCTGCCGGTCCGAGCAGCAGCTCCACACGACCAGGTAATACGCGCACCAATCAACAACGTCAGCAGGACAATCCCTCGGCTGCTGAAGGTATGCCACTTGTGACATTTAAAAGAAATTTGCACGGAAACGGTACATATGCATTTATTTTTTTATGATTTCTTCTTATATCTAATCTAATCCCTTAAGCGCTTTCGTTGAGCCTCCTCTGTATTTGTGATCTCGTACTACTTTGTGTTGGTTACTTTAAATTTAGCTGGAAGCTACCTGAAAATTAAGTCACTTAATTTTTAAAGTCAGCTAAAATTGCTTGCTGCTTAAGGCATAAATTTTGGTACCAATTCGTTTGACCTTCTTGTCCAGTTGGTATTTTTAAATGGTGTAGGACGCTGCTACCTAACTGTTCCAAGCATTTCCAAAAAAAAAAACCAACAATTGAAGCAATTTTTCTGATTTGTTTTTAACAGAGGAAGCGGCTGGCTTCACACAGGAATGGTCCGCCAATCTCAGCGACCGCGTGGCTCGTCGCCAAATCGAGGTTCAGAGCACACAGAGTGCTAATGGACGCTCCAACGAATATCGCACGGTTACAGCGCCAGATCCAACGCAGCAGCCAGAGGCGCAGGAGGAGCGTAAGTGAATTTAGTTTAAATCATCATTCTATATCAACATATAATATGATAACTTTATAGGTGGCATAAAGTTGGGTCTCGGCGATTTCATCTTCTACTCCGTGCTGGTGGGCAAAGCCTCCAGCTATGGCGACTGGACGACCACAATTGCCTGCTTTGTGGCCATATTGATTGGCCTTTGCCTGACGCTGCTGCTCTTGGCCATTTGGCGCAAGGCACTGCCAGCATTGCCCATTTCCATTACATTCGGCCTAATCTTTTGCTTTGCCACCAGCGCCGTGGTCAAGCCCTTTATGGAGAATCTATCGGCTAAGCAGGTGTTTATCTAAAACAGACATGTAAATTAATGGATTAACCTATGTTCAAGTATTCTGTGTAATCGTAGTCCAAAAATGCCCTCTTTTAAAACACATTTCTTTAATTATCAAAGCATAGTAACAAACAAAAATGAAAGGACTTTGTTTATGTTGTCTTCAGCTTGACTATTGTTTTGTCCACTAAGTTTATGAGCCAGCCTGGCTCCAGGCCGTGGAACAATTGCCGTGCGTCCTTGGCAGCTGTGAGCATCTCATAGTCGGCATCATCCTCAATGCGCGGCAACACATAACCGTATTTCTGCGCCAGCACTAGTCGATCCTTGCTTATCTCCTCGGGATTGGCCAAATAACCGCGATTCTTGGCATCCGTGTAGTACTCCGCGGCATCCTGGGGCGGCAGCATGCGCTGTGGTATCGGGATGCCCTTTGCGAACCATTTCTTTGGATTGGCTAGAATGTGAAGGCTGCGCGGATCGTAGTAGGCGGTGCGTATGACACCACCATTGCGCTCCACAGCTGCTATGACTGCTTCACTGGCGTGCTGCACCTCAATGTTGATCTTCGCCTTGAAATTGTCCAAGCCATCATCAGTCAGCTGGAATCCATATTGCATTTCCGCCGGTTTCAGCGACAACAGACCCGAATTGCACAGCGTGGCGATGTCAATCGGGTGGCTGGCATCAATGCGATCTGTGTCGATAAGCACCTGCAGCTGCAGCATGGAAACGGTTGGATATTGGCGACGCATATGATGTCCCTTGTAGTAGGGCTCGTACGGGAAGCGCATGTAGAAGGGCTGGTTGCCCGTTTCGTAACCGAGACGCATGAAATTCTGTCGCTGACCCGAGCCCTTATTGCCGGCACCATGCTTATCGCCACCATGTTGAGCGCGTCCGCGTTTGTCCTAAAAAATGACCAAGAACCAATAATGTGAATTCTGTCATTGTGTGAAATGTTATTTAACCGGCCGCTGGCTACTCACGTTTTGCTTGGAGTTGGGATTTGGTCGCAGGTTGCCAATTTGTACACGCGGCAATGTGCGCAAAAGCTTCAAAGCCTTTTCAGAGCTTTCACGCAAGTGTGCCATCTGTTGTTTTAATTAATAAAATCCAAATTTTCCAAAATAAAAAAGCAACATGAGCAAGAATAAACTACCTACAGTCACTTATCAACACCTACAATCTGCGTTTAACAAGCACTGGCAAACACCATGGTTGCCACACTTTGCAAAAAAGCTAAAAAAAATGGAATGTCAGTTTTATAGTTTCCAGCCCTAGTCTGTTTCATAGCTTGGTTGTTAAGTTAGCCGGCACCATTTTGCCAATTCTGAATAAAGGAGCCCCTTTTTACATACAGCTTTACAAGGCTTGTAATCCTTCCTAAACTTTATTTTCAAACCTTTCACAAAACGGTTTGGATTCAAGACACAAGACACAGAAAAGTGTGACCATACCTTCAAACATACTAAAGATCAGTACTGCCACATGTTACACGAAACCTGCCAAGCTCAATTCTGTCTTCCAGCCCTAGTCGTACTTAAAGAACGTTTAAAGGGCATTGTTTGATTAATTATTTTAAATCTAAGCTTCTGCGTGTAGTCTAATAAACAATTGATTCCTGTTAGCATCATGAATTGTGGCACGTGTCAAGGCAGCGTTAACAAATCATCCAAATGCTTCTTAAAAGCACTGGACACCATTAAACAACACTTTTTGAGTGAGCAGCAACTTTGTTGTTCTAAATCAGCCGTTAATAAAGGTGCCTCTTTTTCTAGTGATGCAAAGTGTATGTGAGGAGAATGTCAAAACCATTAGTCAGTTAAACCAGCATAACGAGAAACTGCACAGGGCAATCAACTTGCTGAACCAGCGCACCAAACCAAGCCCCAAGCGCCGCAGACTCTCGCCCAAAAAGATGCAACAGCGCCGGAGCACCATTCAACTGGCGGATAATGCCTCACAATTTTTGCCGGAGAGTCAGAACTCGCTAAACATGAATATTGCGCTACAATCCGATGACGAGGAAGAAATCATAACGGAAACGGAGCCAGCAATCAGTCCACATAAGTCTTGGAGCGCACGTCGCAAGCTGAACGCCACAAATTGCGAAAATGAGCTGCCGACAAGCACCACAGTAAGAACACTCAAAACAGACACTAGCAATGCCTGGCTGAGTAAAGCGCCTATGGACAAATTACCAGTGGGCAAAACAAAAATGTCGGTGACACTGCTCACCAACTCACCCAGATTAAAGCAAACGCGACTAAAATTCGATGCTAGCCAAATGAACAATGCGGCAGACTGCAATAAGGATATCATTGAATCCAGTCCCAATTTGTATTCCTCGCTGAAGCATGCCAAGCAATCGCGTTCGCTTCTACAGAGGTAAGCAGCTGTCTGCTGAATAAAATTAATTTAATTATAACAATAATAACAATTGTCAAGTTTGCAGAGCCGAAAACACCAGCGCCTTAAGCGTCAAAACCAACTCTCTAAACATCAAAAGCAGCGCAAGCAGTAGTAATCAGCATCTATTTGATTTGGACGATGACGAGTCGTTCTTCGATCTATGCCCGGATCCGTCAGCACCTCGGCCGTTTTCGGATGTTGTCTTGCCCTCATTGAGCGGTACTTCAGATACGTCCAGCGTGGTGCTACTCACTCCTGCCACACAGGATATAGTGTTTATCGATGATAGCATTACTGAAGCCAACAATTTAAATACCATGGCCTTTATGGAGGAGGCTATCAAGCAAGATGACAAAGTGTCGCTTGCGAAGTTGCAGGAATTCGAAGCGGATCTAATCAGAAAGCGTCAAATTGAGGCTGCCAAAGTGAAACCTATTGCAATTTCAGCTGCGGAGCCAGCTGCCAGCGTAAAGCAGGAGCCACTGACTGAGCTCCCAAGTTGTTTTGGCAATGAATCAACCAAGCTGCCAGAAGATTTTGATATGGACGATGACGAGCAGGAGGAAGAAGAAATCTTCCCGCTACCCATTGTGATCAAGCAGGAAAAAGAAAGGAGCGCCAGGCAACGCTTCAATATTGACTGTGTGCAGTGTAAAAAGGTATGTTTTTTTTTTTAATTTTATCTGCTTTCAACCCAATTGATTTCAATTTTCAATATATTTTTACAGTTTATCAATTTCATGGGCAACAATTTCGATGACGAAAAGATACGAAAGTATCTGAGTAATTGCAGGCATCACGATGAGCGAGAGCTGGAGAACAATACACCCGATGGCTTTTGGAATCCGCACATGGTTTCATTTGCAGACGATGATCCGCGCAACAAAGTGCACGTTGATCGTCGTTTTGTTGACCAGCAAAAGAAATAAACAAAGACTTGTGGTTATTTTATTTCAACCACCTACAATTTGAGCAAGTGCTTTTTATTTTGAAAACGACTCAACATTATAATTGAATAGTTAATTACAAATTTCCGCGCTTGGCCTGCTCGATCTCAATGGCTGTAAAGAGCGACTTGAAGTTTCCAGCGCCGAAACCCTAAAAATAAAGTGAACATTTCTAAATTAAAATATCAACAGACAATTAGACTAGAATGTTGAAACTAACGTTGTGATTGAAACGCTGGATGACCTCCAGGAAAAGCGTTGGCCTGTCCTGGCAGTTCTTCGTAAATATCTGCAGCAGATATCCGTTTTCATCGAAATCAACGAGAATGTTCAGTTTCTTTAATATTTCCATATCCTCCTTAATTTTAGTGCGACTATGCGATAGCTGCTCCTGCAGTATATCGTAGTACGAAGAGGGTATGGTCAAGAATTCTGTGCCACGTGCCCGCAAGTTGGTCACAGCCGCAATAATATCACTCGTGTTGAGAGCAATATGCTGCACACCGGATCCGCCATAGTAGTCAACATATTCCTGAATCTGCGACTTCTTTTTGCCGTTGGCCGGCTCGTTGATGGGCATCTTAACCGTCTCCTCATAGTTGGCCATCACAATGGAACGCAGCGCTGAATATTCCGTGTGTATCTGCGAATCATCGACAGACCAAAACCGATGGAATTGCAAAATGCGTTCATACCAAGCGGCCACGCCCTCCATTTCCAAATCGGGCTGATTGCCCACCACGTGGTCAATGAAGTCTAACTTCGTGATCGGCAGATGCTTGAGGAGCACATCCTCCACACCGCGCTGGAAGCCAGGCAAAAAGTCACCCGCGTATCCATTGCGCTCCACAAAAGTGTGCGTTGTGTCACCGTACTAAAACATTGAGATAAATGTAAATTGCAATTGAATTTATAACAATAGTTTAAGAAAACTTATTAGAGTTTCTAGCTTGAAGCCTGAAACAAATTGCTTACCGTCTTGATGGTGGCAAATCTCACAAAACCATGAGAATCGCTCTCCTCCCAGATGTCGCGAATGACTTCCGCGCCTCGGGTAACCGCCAGGTTAAAGATTGAATCTAAATCCTCCACTTCGAAGGCCACATCCTTGACACCATCGCCGTGCTGCATCAAGTGCAAGCCATGCTCCTTGTCATCGGGCGTGTACGCCGAGACAAACACAAAGACGATCTTATTTTGGCGCACCGCATGTTTCGCGTAGCGTCTCTCTCCCGTCTCCAATCCCTGATAGCCAAGTGGTTCAAAGCCCAAACGGGTCGTATAATAACTAGCCGCCTGTTTGGCGTTTCCAACGTAAAACGTTAGATGATCAAAGCTTAAGAATTTTCCGGCTTCTGGCTGCAGGAAATGTCCTTAGTAAATTACTTCGATTTAAAAGCATTATTACGATGTGAACTTACTTTGGTTCCTTTGTCAGTATAGCTTGTCTACAGCGAAATTCAAAAATAGATAAATAAAAAGAATTTGTAAAATTTAATATTATATAAAATAGTAGTTTTCGATTTTGAATAAAAGCTGAATGAACAAAAAATTAATTATTCACTAAAAAATCTATAAAAAGGAGCAACGTGTTCTGCTAGAAATCAGGTTATGTTCATCACTACACTTCTTTTTTTTAAATGAATATCGCATTATGCATTTTGGTTCACATATTTATTGTGCGTTATATAACTTCACAGATTCATTACCATTATCACTCAGACTCAATTGATGCAAAACTCCTTCTCACACGCGTTATTTTTTGTAAAACTCAGCTGCGATCCGTTGATCTTCACAGATTGACTATGGCTGAGCCATGCCGAGATGGGGCCTTATATAGGCCCCAGCCGATAGAACTGTTGATCAGGTGAAAATCCTGTACTACTAATGTCTCATTTAAATATTTGTCAAACTAGTATTTTGTTTACGTGTATTTCAAAAGCTATATTAAGAGCCAGGTTGTTGTTGTTATTGTTTTCGGTATTCGCATATTTAAATAGAAATTGCAGAATTTGTTTACTCGAACAGGTGTTGCTACCTGTTATCATTAAATGTAAGCAAATTCCGTTTATTTTGAATGTAAGTTCTGTTATTTTTGGCCTGCCCCCAACTATGCGTATCTTACATAAATATGCATAACGTTTTTGCTCTATTAAATGCGGTTTCCTTACAGTACATATAGCACGAGTGCTCATTGTGCATGGTAAGTAAAATGTTTATGATATGAAGAATTCGTTTTTTATAACATTTTGCCGGTTGGCGCTTAAATATTCATGAATTCTACAGGTTTGTTAAGCTACAAATAAAAAAAAAAGAGTGCCACGCGCTCGTTGCAAAGTCGTTTTCAACTGGATTCTGTTGCGAGCCCCCAAAAATGCTCATTTAAAATGCATAGTGGTCTATATAGAGAGTATAATTGTTGTTTCTTATGATAATCATAATAGTTGTTATGCATAACATTAATCGGCTTTCAATTGAAAAACAATGCTTTAAACTGGTTTTCAACAGCTGGCAATGTTTCTGTTATTGTTATTGTCATTTAATTGCTGTTACAAGTTCACTTTGCATTGCTACATTTTTACTGACTTTGACCCAAGTAAACAAATTATGTTTAGTACATTCATCTGTCAATATTAATGCTAAGACTTTCATTGGCACCAAATTGTGAGAGAGAGTAGCAGCTCAAGGCTATTAGATATGTAATTTTCGCTTTGGATTATATACTTGTAATTTTCTGTTTCTGGGAAAAGATTAAGAACATTTATTGCTTATATCGTTGGCATAGTTTTTTCATTTTTTTTTTTTTTAATATATAATCAAACAGATTGTTAATGGCTCTTTTGGCATGTGCCATCAATGCGACAATGGCTGCCCCTACATAGTTGCCCCTCAGCACCCTCCAGAAGCCACTCAACTGTGGGCAGGTTGTCGTTGATGCGGCCCTAATAAGCCAATCATAATAAATGTCAAGCATCGAATTGGCTTCATGCCAATGGCCACTTGTGCGCCCCCATCCGACTAGCTCCCATCGAGCGCCCTTCGCCACACCCTTCGATCAAATCCGTAGCCAGTCAGTTCATCATTAGCTGGTCGCCAGCAGTTGCTGCTGTAGTCTGGGACTAATCATTAACGCTTAACCGCTTGAGTTCATGCGTTGCCCATACGCCCTGTGTGCGTTCTGTATTTTTCTCATCTTCTTTAGCTGGTATTTTCGGCGCATACATAAATCGATTTGAATGGCGCGAAACGAGCGCATAATTTATGTGCGGAGCCAAGATGCGTCTGGAGATTTCTAAACAGCTATTAAAATGAGAGTGCAACATTTGTGTCTGGCCAGCAAGTAGAAAAAGAAGCGGAAACTGCCCTATCCCAAATCGGCAAGAAATAGATAACTACTGAATTGAACTTCAACTTAAAAAGAGTAAACTCCTATAAATAGTTTATATATAGCATTATATAAGATCAAAATACATTTTATCTGCTAAGAATATTAAAATTCATATTATTTACTAATCAGCTACTTTTGTTTGTGAAATCGATTTCTTACAAATCTAATGGCCTAGAAAAATATTCCTACGAGAATAATGATTTTACCCGTAATCCAATATTTAAGTGTTATTCTCCGTTCATCTCAATTCATCTCGTAGTAGACGCCTTAATTTAATATCCTTCATTCATCAATTTCTTTAGCAAATCCGTCGTTAATCAAATCGCTGCTGCCCAATCCCATGGAAATATTCCTTACATTTCAGTCAAACGTTTCCCATTCCTCAGCCTTAACCTATGCAAATATTTTGCTTTAAATATCTTTGACTCTGTTGTCCTTGGCGAAGGTTTTTTTGCGCCGTTGCGCAGGTTTGTTTGGGTTTGATGTGGGTAGCCTGTTGCTTGCGATTGGAATATTATATTACTCATGCTCCCATTAGAATGTCTGGCTTTCTCCCACACTCTCTCTCTCTCTCTCTGTCTCTGTTTGGGTTAGGGCATTGCCAGCTGCGAGGAAATCGTGTTGCAGGGGTTGCTTTTTGGGCTTGGAGGGTGCAAAGCGCTGTAGTCGTTTGCCACAGAACAAAGGACAAAGGATGTGTGGAGTTGTGTTGCCATAGCCGCAAGCTGTCGGCGCCGCAACGTCGCCGTTTGCGTCACGCTTTCAGTCGCCGTCTGAGTCTCGTTTACTACGCTTCCAAGAAGAAAACAACTGCAATACCTACAAAATCCAAAATTGTTTATTTTATTTAACAACAACAAAAACTACTTATGTATGTTTTTTTTGTTTTTGTTCATTCTCTATTATTATAAAAAGCCAAACGAACTTGAACTGTCGCTAGTTTTGTAACAAAATAGCAGAGAAAAAACCGACTGAAAAAAAAACTGAAAATCATTTGTCGCCATCTATTTTGCTATTATGCTGTGCTTTTTCGTTTTTTAAATATTGACAAATTTGTGCTGAATACTTTGACCGGCGTCTGATTAAAATCTCTGTGTGCAACCTAGAAACTGTCTATATGCCCAGAGGCAAAAATGTACAAAATTCACGCATGGAGAGCGTTTTAATGTAGTCGCTACTCTGCTGATTGTTAAATATAGTTTTCATTATGATATACGTTTTTTTTTTTTTGTATATTCAGTCCGATTTGCTGATTGATTGTTCGGCGTGAAAATGATCATAAATTTTCCTGATTGTCTGCTTTTCACAGTTACCACAACTATTCCAAATACATAGTTCGGACACCAGCTGCTGCAGGCGCCGTACCAGTGCTTCCGAAACTGTTGTCTGCAATGTTAAAATCGCGCGCGTTTTCGGAGAAATCGCGTTTGTTGTGTCTGGTTGGGAAGTGTTTTGATAATCGCTGAGCCTGTGATTGTCAAACTGTTCGTTAGCTGTAGAAAACGCGAGCGTTTTACGAGTATTTGGAAACCAACTAATAAACGGGCGCGTTTTAAACAAAAAAAACATTCTGATTTATATTTTGTCTACAAATTACAAAAGATTTATTATTAATATATGCATAATAAAATGTATATTCATCATTTTAAATATCAAAGTAAAATCTAGTCCAGAAACAAGTTTGAAAATACTTTTAAAATATTTCAATCATAGCCACAATTAGTACACTTATGCAAATTGGCAAAATAATTGAAGCTTGCGTGCCCCACAACCATTCAAGGCAAATTGCCTGCTTTTTTCATTACCTCGCCCAACATTATTTGGATCCCTATTTCGGTAGTACCTCCCCGTGGAACATCATTTGGCACACCAAGGTCCACTTGATGACTCTCCCTTTGCCTTGACACGAATTTCCTGTGAATGTGTGGCAACAATATCCTCTTCGTTGCACTCAAATTAAGTTATTTAATCTCGATGTCGTCATATTGTAGATATTTTTACATTTATATGGATGGTAGGCACATTTTAAATGGTAAGCCATAGACTTTTGAGCGCAACCACAACAACCGCCCACAGTTTGTAGGCCAGAACCACCAGCATTTAATATGTGTATGTCTATGTGTAATACTAGAAAGAAATGTCCATAAAATTTCGGTTTCAAAACAAAGAGGAGAAACTGCAGACTCTGTCAAAATTTACGATGCGGCATAGAGGCGGCTGCGGGGAGTAATAACAGGTTGCAGCAGCAGCATCAGCATCAGCATCACAAATAAACAAAACAAAAAAAAAAGGGGGAGCCTCAAACAGATCAAGAACTTCCTCAACACATCGTCGTTGTGAATTTGATGTTATTTTTAAATACACACGCACACAAATTATGAGGCACTGTATACCTAGTCTTCTTCTCTATTTAAAGGGACTCCGCTGCTGGGCTGCTAGGTGAGCATAAATTATAAATATATTTCAGTCTGTGTCAAATACTATTTTGCCCAAGCAGCCCAGGAATGTTGTTGCACTGTGTGTTCCGCATCATTTTCAACAAATTACTACAGATTATTAAGTGTCATCCTATTCATGGAGCATGTTTAGTTCTTCATTGAGCACTTCTTGGTTGGGTTGCTTAAGCGACTGTTGACAGGCGGTGCTAATCAGTAAAAGACTGCATTCGATTTCTGATTTTACAAAGTTGAGTAATAAGCAAACGAACATGAGTGTTAATTCTTATGAACATGATTAATCAATGCTAATTATAAGAGTTGCATTTTTTACTGATGAGCTCTGCGAAAAGACACTGCTTTTGGTCTTTTGCCTCAGATGAGAAAGCTGATTAAAGCCTCAATCTAATTAAGTTGATAAGGCTTATAAATAAGAAAATTTTTATAAATATATATATATATGTGCATTTTTATAAAGCGTTCTAATTGTGAAATTCGAAATTCTTATCTTTGAGTAAATTCAATATTTATTTAATGATATCGCTGTTTAAGGGGGGTTCCTGCAGTTGTGTAAAAACAGTGAAACAGTAAAGAGCTACCCTTGTAAGTCAGCCAATTTGGCGTCGCTAGCGTTCATTGCGAGGCGAACGCTTCCCATTTTAACAGTTTCAAGCAGCACAACAGCTGCGTCGACGCCAGCGTCGCGTCGTTTTGAATTGCGCGTGTGAACGTGAATGTGAATGCGAGTGCGGCTGCGACCGACTGCGAGTGCGACTGCGAGTCGATTGGTTGCTTTCGAACGTTGCTGCGCATCGCTCAGAGTGAATTTGCATTGGCAGCGAAACGGACGACTTTGTCTGGTGTTTTGCGGCTCTGCACGTAGAATTTCTCTATGCGAAAAACGGCGCGACGCACGCATTAGCTGCACGCATTTTTTCCCGTTGTTGTCGTTGTCGTCTTCGTCGTTTTCTGAAAAATTATTTTCTTAGTTCTTTTTGGTTTTGAAAATGATTTTCTTGTAACTTTAATTTATGAATGGAGGACGCGCTGAGTGAGTTGCCGAATTGCTGCATCATAAATTATGTGCCGAATACCAAAGATATTTCTATTTGAAATGAAAATTCCAACATAATTTATCCGTTTCTAAAAGGATGAGAGATACAAATTTGTAACACGGATTGATGTGAAATGTGGAAATATAAAACAAATAATAATTATAAATATCTACACAATTAAGCAGATAATTTATCAGAAATGGGATATCTAAAACAAGATCAGGAAAAATATATACATTAAATATTGTGTAAAGAATAGTTAAAAGTGTCACTGAAATGTTAAAGTTCATATGGATTTCATTTTAATTCGATACCCCAACATTTCACGCCTTGCCCTTTTCTTTAAATGCTTAACGTAATAAGCGTTAAGTAATGCCAAGCAAAAGGTTTTGACTCGAGCCGACATATGATTAAATGATGCACACAAATATTTAGAATGCAATCAGGTGTAAAGTGAATAGAAATAATCGCAATCGTTCAGTCGGAAAACGACGGATAATAAAGAGAACTAGTATATAAAGCATACCTTATACGCATTATGCACCACATACTCTACATGACCGCGTTTCGAATGTACTAAAACGGTTTCTCTCCCATCTTCCAGCCTCTATGCTCTCAATCACTTGGCACGACTTATGCACCGTATCGAATTACAAAAACAAACAACAAGCATAACTCGATACAGAAATACGAATAAAAACCACTTAATGTGACTAAAATATTGCATAGTAAAAATTTCAAAACACAATGAGGAACACAACACAGAATTGTTTTGTGTGCAGCACAAGTTCTTGCGACACGAGTGAAAACTGTTGTTCCTGCCAAATATTACACGAAACGAATCGAGAAATTGCGCAAAATATTCTTGCTGATAGTATAACATTCCTGCAACTATGCTTCCTGCTGTTGCTCTGCCTGAGCTCCACACTGGCCGCACCACAAAGCTCCTGCATACTCTGTAATAAGGAGGATTTGAGGTCCAGGGAGCAGCCAACAATCAGCGACAGCTACGAGGAGTTTACATTTGATCATCAGGTGACACGACAAGATGCCATTCAAGCGCTGCGCAAGTACAACGAAAGTAAGGCTCAACACTCTCTTATAGAGCTAATCTAAGTCTGAGGTTTATCTTGGAATAGGCAAAATCGAACTCTCCTTTCTTTCACATTTATAGCGCTTGGTGGCACCCAAGACTCTTGCAACTCAATGGAGTGCACGGAGACTGTGTTGAAATATTGCTTGGGTTTACAGTTCCTAAATGATCACTGCTGGTGTGAGCTACAGCACAGAGAAGGTGAGTTGCACAGGCAAATACCATGTAAATACTATGATACTATATATGAGATGTCAGTTTATGGCATGCACATATGGCGCTTAACAATAACAAACAAAACTGGGAGCTTTGCAGATTCTCACAAGTAAACAAAAGAGCTGGAAAATCTTGAAAATGAAAACGGTGGCGAGTGCCACTAACACACTTAAGAGCTGCTTAAGCTTAGCTTCATTACTTCATTACATTACAGCAGCAACAAATTAATTCTTTAATGAGCGACAGGCACGCAATGAGTGCAGCTCAAAGATGATGCAAGCCAAACGAACTGATAAACTGTCCCATAATTGGGTGGGCCCTTCTCTCTCTCTCTCTCTCTCTCTCTCTCTCTCGCGTTCTATCTCGCTCTCCCTCGCTCTCTGTCTCCCTTTCATTAGCACGTGGCCATCTCGGAAGTTGTTAGTCGTAAAAGTTGTGGTCCAAATGTATTAACCGCAGCTACGCTTCATTGCATTGATTTGCATGTTGCTACAGTAGTTGCTCATTATAAAGGCTACATCAAATAGGCCTTAGTTCGGTACATACCATATATAACTTGCTTATATTTTTTTAATGATTCTAAGAAGAAATTTCATAAATTATAAATTATCCATCTTATCCAGGTGCATGGAAAATATTTAAGCATTTTATGAGGGATACTTTCCCGAATTGAACGTCTTAATTCCATAACTTGCTTGACTAAAATCAAATCTTTTGAAAATTGATTTGCCCTTTATAAATTTGTTGAACATGTTGCCAGCGAAGATTTTTAGAAATATCTGACAATTTTTTTTATTATATAAGTCTTAAAATTGTCTTTTGTACTCTGCGTCCTTTGCCTATTTTAGCGTTGCCTCACTGTATGTAAACTTACATTCCAAGTGTCCAAGCGTCAGTTTATAATTTTCTTTAGTTTTTTTATTTTTCTTTTTTTAATTTTCAATGTTTGTGTTGATGTGCATTGGCATCTGGTCTGTTCGTCGTTTTGTGGGTTCGGCACTCCGCTCGTATTTTCTACACTTGAATGGTTTTCTTCAAGGCGTGCACAATATTCCGATTCGCATTTTTTCCAAATGCACTCGCAGTTGCATTGTGTTCTAGTAAATATGCTCATTAAATTTAATTTTCTGTAGTAGTGTGTTTTTTCATAGACTCATATAGAGGTTCTAATTGGGTTTGTGTTTATGGCCCAATATTTATGCAGTCCACATTGAGAAAGCCCTGCATTTGCTCGAACAAAGCCTGTGCTTGTATTGGCTTATCATTCAATATAAGTATTCTTTAACAACTTTTTCAATTCCAGGTATAGGGCTCATTTCCTCATTTCAAATGAACTACTTATAGACTATCATTTTTAAAGAGGTATGATTAAGTTGTGCAATGCTGAAAGTATATTGAGTATATTCGTCGTTCTACTTCAAGTGCAGTATTGACTGAACTCTAACCCGAAATAAGAATCGATTCCATCTTAAATGTCTCCTTATCAGGCATCACAACTATTTTGCGCTTGTCGAGAAACAAAATCAGTAAATCTCACTTGCATTTACCCAACAACAAAATCAACTGTTTCAAACTAAGACGATCTTAGCTAAATTTCTATAATATGTTTATTTATGGAACTGAAATATTTTGCCACTGACTTTGTTTTCATTTAATATGCAACGCCTTTAGCTTTGACAATAACACCAACAGTCAAAGCATTCAATTAAATACGTGCTTGAAATGTCAATGCTGAAACACCTGCCTCGTCAATTGCAGCTCGATGAATGAGAACTCTCTGTGGGTGGTTTTAGGTTTCTAGTGTATTTTGTAACGACCATTACCATTACCATTACCATTATTGTGGACTGACTGTAAAGCCGATTGATTATTACATTCAAAATGTTGAGTAATCAAATTTGAGATTTTTGTGAGATTTATAACACTCAAAGCACTGTTAACAATTTGTTTATTATTTGTTTATCATTTTTTATATTATTTCCGGCGTTGAGTGTTAACATCGATTGATGATTCACAAACAGTCCAATTAAAATGAGTAAGCTAATGTACTTGAATAGAAACCAAGCCAACACTTCAATTGATTTTTTCTTCAAATTATTAAATTTATAAAAAAAAAATTGTATATTTACAAAAAAATAGAGAAGCATTTTTATTAAATTAAAAAAAAAGGATTTAGGTCCTAAGAAAATTAATCCTTTAACATAAGTATATGTTAAATATTTTTGATAGGTTTTAGTCAAAGATAGCTTCGCAATCAGCTTAAGGTCATCGCATAAAAATAGACTCAATTACTTTAATATAGATTAAATAAAATTTGAAGATTTAAAATGTGCCATCAATCATAATCAATTCAGTTTAATTTCAAATATATACGCCTGTTTGATTTTTGTCATGTTCTCGCTTCGTGTCAGCTGTCTGTAAAGATTAATAATACAATTGTGATCACTAAATTGATCCAATACTATTGTGGGTACTGGCGCTCATGTCGATTTGCATCAAATTTAATATAATTACATAATTGGATAAATATTTATGACACGCAGCAGCGAAACAATGAGTTCGGCCATTATTCCCATTTTTAAAATGAAACTTTATAAAAATCCACAAGTTTTGTTTTTCCAAACAAATGTGTAAACAAATTGTTGAGTTCGACATGGCCCCAGAAGAACAATATTTAGTCATTCAGTCGGTTTTGTATTGTTTGGAAAATTATTTGTTGATTTTGGCGCTGCTCCTAATAAACATATTCTATTTTATTGCTTTCCGCTTCTACTTAAACAAAAAGCAGCATAAAACTATATAAAACTAAAACTATCTAAAATAATTTTAAGTGCTCTTACTTTATGTTTTATTTCAAAATACCCAGTTTCTATATACATATATATATAAATATGTATATAAATTACGCAATATATATACATATATTAAATAAATTCGGAGCACGATGTGTGTTGCCCAGAGAAAATGCCTTTTTTGGCACAGTCGGCATCAAATATGTTTATGATTGACAGCGACAGCTGATCATATAAAATCAAATATATGTCCAAATGTCAGTCTGAAATCCCAAGATTTAGTTGAAATATCAAAACTACAGGCATACAAAAGGTATTGACTAGTTTTTGAGTCAGAAGATTATTGGTTGCACACAATTTCTGTTAATATTTTGTAACTGCGAAATCATTTAGATATTTATGGAGAAATTAATGTAATTTACTTAAATTTAACTTATTTTAAAAAGTTTTTGTCAAAATGAAAATTGTGTATAATTCTACGGTTATTAAATTTCCTAACAAGGAGCATTTTGTTCAAGAAAAAAAAACTTTGTATGGAATTCGCACTGAGTGCAGAAGGCATCCAACAAATACTTAAATTTATTTCTTAATGTACTACTTACTCATTGATTGATTTATAGAGCGCCATATGTTAAAGAAATCTTTATATACTAAACAGATAATTGAATTTATTACCTTATAGTCTACCATACTTTCTATATATGTTGCAACTTGAGCTAAAAATCTCTTTATATCTGTTACAGAGGGTCTGCCCTATGTGCCCCATATATGTTATGTGGGCGAGAAGGTGTATAAACCATCGGTGGGTTCTTGTTTCTTCTTCGAGGAGGTCAAGGAATGCTGCTGCGCATCGGCTTTGGTCCGCGAGTGTAAGTGTGATTGGAATCTGTATGAGTCAGTTTCAACAATATAATTTATTTGAAGAGCACGGTTGATATATGGCCATAATATACTAATACTTGTGCATACAGAAATCAATGCTAAATGCTGGGGTTCCGCAACATTCAACACTCACACACACCCATCTAGGGATTAACAAAACGATGCTAATTTCATAATGTAAATAGAAACGATCGCTTCTGATTCGATAAACAAACCTAAGAAAGGCAGCAGATCATCGCTTCCAAACAGCAGCAGCAGCAGAAATCAAATCATGATAATTAGATTTAGTTTATAACGCTAATTGAAATAACTCACCATTTTTCAGCCCACAATAGACGTGATTCGAATAGCTTTAAATCATAAAACATTAGCATCACTACGTGGTGCTTAAAAATTAGCTACTTATTTATATTTATGCATATGTTGAAGAGCAATATATGCTTATTGTTCTTTCCCAAAGTTTACAATTAGTTTGCCTGAACAGAACTTGCTATTCCGAGGCAAATAAACAAGCAACCTTGGCTAAATTAAGTGCAGGCTCATAAATAATTATGGGTAAAGCTGCAAAATAAATAAACTTATTTGGTATTTAGCTTTGAAAATCACATACTGCCCTTTAACATGGCACAGGTTTTAGCCATCTGTAACTAAATTGAACTGGTTTTCGTAACTCATCCCTTCAGAACAGAATATTTCCAAAATGTAGGCTATTAACCTGCTCTTCCGTTATTAGTGAAATTCACTCTGTGTGTATTGTTAATTATTATATTAAGCTTTATGTATTCAACTTTTGTTGCTCAAGCTTGAAGTAAAATAATGCCATGATAAAAAATGTTTTTTCTACGTCTCACATTTTGGTATATATTGTAATAATATAATGTCTTTTGTAAATTGCAGGGCGTCATATATCGGGCGCTTCATTTATCATACCAGCGACCATATTGAGTACTGCGCTGGCATTATTGAGTTTACTGCACTGACGGAGTAGGAGGCGTTGCATCTGTTAAAGTTGAGAATTGGGCGGGTCCGTGGATTGGCATACAATCTAGTAAAACATAGTCATAGTCATGTAGTCATCGAGCTGTGCAGCGCCGCGCCTACTTTGCCATTAATAAGTGTACTTAGTTCAAAATGTCCAACACAGATCAAACTTACTTGGTAAGCATTAATATATTTAAGCGTTAATAAATATAAATTTGTATATCTAAATATGTGTGTTGGGTTTTTAGTTATCCCATATGCATTATGTGTACATAATATAAAGTCACATATTGCATTTATAATAAAATCACTTAATCAATAACTCCGATTGGGGCATGTTGTGTTTTTGAATTAATGACAAAATCTTAATGTGAATTTGGTGTGTACATAATACAAACAGGAACAAAACAACACAATGTTTGAACAAAATTAAAAACAATGCATAATGGATACACGTTTCTTAGGACGCGTAGGCGAAAATGTCAAAGACCGTTGCTTAAATATTATTTGGAGTCGCGCACTTAGATCTAAACGGTCCACTAAACCTCTAGTTCAGCAAGTCGGCCTTAGTCTAGTCTAGGAGTAGTCTACCACCTCTATTGGCTGCTTTATAAGCTGATGCGGCTGTTGAGCGTGCGCTGCAATGCATTCACACAGGACAGGACATCCTCGTAATCTTTGGACCATTCACGCAAATTGCGCTCCAGAGTCTCCAGCCGTGTCTGCCCCAGCCGCATGCCACCATGCTTGATGGCCGCATAACAGGAGCAGGCCAGCAGCTTGAAGCATTGTCGCCGCACCGCATTATGGGAATTGCTCTCCCAATTGGGGGTGCTTGCCACACACTGCCAGGCCATGCTCACATAGTCCACCAGTGCATCCCAGTGTGTAGAGTCGTGTAAACACTTCGCTTGCGTCTGCAGCACACGCTTAAATTCGTTTAGATGTATGGATGCTTTTGAGTAAGCAGCGGCATCTGTTTTCTTGCACAGACGCGACGTGGGCAGAGATTTGAATATTAGCCGTTTGACATGATGCAGCTCCTGCTCCAGCGAACTGCAAATATTTTTGAATGAATAATATACAAATGCTTTGCTATGAGGTAACTCACCTTATGTCTGGCGTGGGCAGCTGAGCGCGTATATTCTCCTCGGCGCTTTGTGTTGCTGTCGGCGTCTCGTGTTTAATATTGCACATAATCAAATCGATGAGTTGTTGCTGCGAGAGACCTTGCAGAAGCGCTGGCAGAGGCACCTCGTTGTTCGTTTGCGCCACCGGGCGATCATCCATTTTCAGTTTCTTCACTATTGGAGTGCCAGGCCAGAGCTCTTGCTTGGTGATGCTTAATTTGATCGGTGAATATGTATCCATTGGCGCCGGATCGGGTGGTGTGCTACCCATGGTCAGCCGTTTGCGTGGTGAACTGCGCAGTATCATACCACTGGTCAATTGCAGATTCTTTGTGGGAGTACGCTGAAAAGGACTGCGTATTGGATTGCTGCTGCTGCCGTTGCCGCCGCCATTGACTTTGTCCGGAGAATAGGTCGTTGTGAAACGACGCCGTCCACGTTGTCGTATGATCAGCTCATCTGGTGAAGGCAGCGGCGAAAAGCTATAGTCCACACGCATTCCCAGGCCACCAGCAGCGCCACCTCCTCCAGCACCACCTCCATTGGGTGTGTTTGCTGTAGCGGCCGGTGTGGGCTCATCGGGTGTGCGACGATTGGCATTTGTGGGTGTATTCGCAACTCGAAGAGCCTCCAAACGATCGGGTATCTCAGCCAGAGCCATGCGCGTCTGCATTGTCGGTGTCGTTGTCGTCATATTGTTGTTTTAGCCTTAGTAGCTGCAAAATACCAAACGGGAAAATTAGCTGTCATCGCCCCTGACATTTAGTGTGCGCCCCGATTGTAATAGAAGGACATTTATTAGGTTTTCATTGGATTATGCTTGAATCGACCGTTTACCTCGCTGGTTGCTAGACTATTTTTATTTTGTTTCGTTTTGTTTGCCAAAATTGCGCCAATTCATATGGCAAGCAAATGCAGGGCTACCAAACACGATAGTGTTGTCGCTGCACGCTGAAATTAACGATCTGGTAAGCCTTCGCAAGAGCATACAATTAGATGTCTGGCAACGTCTTTCTGTTCTTTTGGTTTCTTCGTTAACATCGACAGCGTGTTTGGAGAGGTTTTTAATTATTTAATTTATTGAATTATACCAATTAATTGGTCATTTAATCATAAAATAATGTGTAAGAAAAAGCAAGCTGCGGTTCGTAGTATGTACAATAATCATGGAAGCATATTTGGCATTGGCGATTAAACATACATCCACCTAAACCACGTGGCTTGGAAGTTCTTAATTTTTTAATTTCAAATGAGCTACACATATCAAAACGAGGTAAGTTATTTTTCCTTTGCAAGACCTGCACTGAAGATGATATTTTCATAACGAAATCAGAGCAATTATGTTGAAATATACTCGAACATGCATCACCATCTGACAACGAGATTTAATAGATTGATCCTCATCAGTAAATGTGTTATACATTTATTAACAATTACTCTTATTTTTGATTAGTGGAAAGCTCTCAATCGGAAATGTGATTGAGGGCTTCACATAACCTAAATTGGGAAGTACAGTATGACAAGAAAGTGTTTGGACAAAAAATAGTCGTTTTATTGACTTTAATTTTATTTTTTTGTTCTTATTTTTCTACCATTAAGTGGACTTTAAACCATTTAACAAAGAGATTAATAAGATTCATTTATTGAGAGAATTGTAAAATTTAAAAACCCAAATTAAACATTCTTTGTCTGTCATGACGGTGGAGGCGACTGTTTACGATTTTGTCAATTCGCTTTTCGATCTATCCCGTTAGATATAAGCGATTTTTTTGACTTGTACTTTGTCTGTGACCTTAGTGAACATATTCTGTTGAAATTGAACCGTGAGTGATAATTTTTGCAAAAAGTCGATATTAAATATTTGTTTGCAAAAGAAGTTAGAAAATATGAATTTTTCCTGTGCCCGAACACTTTATTGACATAATGTACTGTCACATTGTCATATTTAGTTTCTCTTGATGACAACTTCATACTAAACTCGAAGCAATTATGTGGACAGCTGTTTAACATGCATCACCATCTAATTAACACCATACAAAACTAGTTTTGAAAAAAAAACAAGAATCTAATTTGCTTTTATTTTCTTGCAGGTGCTTTATCCACTTTGAATTGGAGCAATTGAAATACGGAATTAATCCATGATCTGAAGTAAGTCTTATATACATCAACAACTCTAGAAAATACCTTTCAATGATGATAAATTCATACCCTACTCAGAGCAATTATGTTGAAATCTATTTAACATGCATCACCATCTGATTACTCATATAGAAAACTAGTTCTTAATTTAAAAAAAATGAAACTAATGTGCATTAATTCTCTTCCAGCGTTTCTTGTACATTGAATCAGCGTAAATTCAAATGGGGGAATTAGACCATGATCTGAAGTAAGTTTTACATCCATTGTCAACTAGAGAATAATTTTAAATGATGACAATTTCATACCCTACTCAGAGCAATTATGTTGAAATATATTTAACATGCATCACCATCTGATTAGTTACCTAAGAATCCTATTCTTTGATGAAAAACATAACACTAACTCTTGCTAATTCTACTTTTAGACGTCGTGTGCGCTTTGAATTGGAAAATCCGATTTGGGACTGCTTGATAATCCATCCTAGGAAGTAAGTCTCTTAGTGGATATCATCTAAAGTAAAAACCTTTCAATGATGACAATTTCATACCATACCCAGATCAATTATGTTGAAATCTATTTAACATGCATCACCATCTGATTCATTTTCAAAACAAAAAGATTGCTTGTTGTGAAAAATATGAAACTAATTTGTATTAAATTCCTTTTCTTTTCAGGCCACCTCAGCGGGAATTGATTCAGACATAATATTTCAATATTTTAATATCTATTTCAATGGTATATAAAAATAAACTTATAAACAACACTCCCAAACACAACTATCTATTAACGAATCCACAGCAACAACAACAGCATAAATATGAGTTTCCTTCGGCTCACACGACTCCAACTGAAGCTCCCACTCAATTCTGGCGGCACTACATTGCCATAGGCCATCTCCTTGTTGGACGCTGAGCCGCGTTCTGTGAAATCGCGCTTCTTTTTAAAGCTCTCGTAGTACCAATCCATGCCATCCTTGCGCTCCGCCAGCACCGGCTCCGGCTGGGTATCGGTTCGCTTCTGTGCCTGCCTGGCAATCAGCTGCTGCTCGCTGGCCAAGCTCTCGTTGTCTATGCTGGGCGTGGTGCGTTGATACTCCTCGGCCGTGGGCTGTGCCAACTGTTGTTGGTGTTGTGTATACACCTTGGTGATGGTCGAACGGCCGCCGGGACTGCGTACACCTCCAGCCGCCGCACCTACTCCCCGCGCAGGCGCAGCGGTCACCTGAGCACTGCTGCTGGGCGTTGCCTTGTAATCAGTTGGTGCTTCCGTTGTCGTTGTCGTTACCCAGGAATGACTTTTGATTTGTGCCACGTGCTCCTCCGCTGGCGGTATTAATAATATGGTCTCTGCTGTTGTTGTTTGATACAGTTTCGGTGGTCGGAGCAACGTTACCGATTGCGCCTCTAAATCATCATCATCGTCGTACTGCGAATTCACATCTTGTTGCTCGCTGGAGGCGCTACTTTGGGGTGCTTCTGTTGTGGTTGTGGTCGAACTACTTGTCAAGCTTCGGGTTGTTGTTGTTCTGGCTGTGGTGCGTGTGGTTGAGATTGGCCTGGTGCTTTGCACCACTGGCATTGGTGTGGTGAAGTCGGTCGTCGTTTCGGTCACGTAGTAGGTGACCGTCTCGCTGCTCTCTGAACTGCTGGTGCTTGGGCTGGGATGAGCCTGTGTCTCCGACTTCTCCTGCCGCACCGCTATGGGCACAAAGTGATGCTCCAAGTGTGGCTTGCCGGTGACATTTACGGGCTCCACCAGGCCTCGACGCTTTTGTGGATCAGGCACTGGCATAAAACCGCCCACATGGGCGGGCACAATCGGGCGAAAGCCACCGCGTTCGATGCTCGTCGGCTCACGAAATGTGGTGCGAAAAACGCCAACAGTTGTCGCCGCACCACTCTCATTGCTCTGCGCCTCCTCCGCTGAGTTGGTGACCACCTCGGCCGCACCATAGCGATTCCGAGCATTCTGCTGTTGCTGTTGTTGCTGCTGCTCCCGCAAATACTTCTCGAATTCGGCGCTGTTCGGCTGATACATCCTCGTCTTGCCCCGTCCAGTCGGTGGCAAGTTGATGTGCGCCATGCGATGTGTGGCTGGCATTGCATCGTCCGGATCTGTGCGCTGTTTGCGTCCACGGTCGCCAAAGCCAAAGAAGCGACCCAAACTCAGACTGGGTATGGGATAGCCAAAGAAGGTGAACGGTGATCCAACGCCGTCACCAGGCTGTGGTCGTCTATTAAAGTATTTGGTGTGCAGCAGCGTATTGTTCAGATCAATGTTGCCACTTGCCACCGACGTCGGACGGGGTCGCTGTGAGCTGCTGCCCACTGCATTGCTGGCATCCGGCACATCCGTGGAGTCCACATACTGATCGTAGAAGTATTCACTGTCGCCCACCATCGGTCGTTCCCCATTTGCCTCGCACTCATCATTGAACTCGTCGGGCAGATCACGCTGGAAGATATCGCCATGCTCGTTAAGCAGTGGCAAATGATCGCCATCGTTGCGATCATTGTTCTCGCCACCGTTGAACAGCTCCAGGCCGGCACACAGACTGCGCTCCATGCGAGCAGCTCGCAGCAGGCGACCATCCTTGCATTTCGGTCCGGGATAGGGGAAGTTCGTCTCCTGCAGCCAGACAGAGAGCCACTGCATCTCACAATTGCAATCAATGGGATTACCTAATGGGAATAAATGAACTTAACTTTATTATACCTCTTATAATATTTAATTGCATTTATTCTCACCATCCACATCGAGTATAGCAATGTTGCCTCTCAGATTCCTGAACGTTCGCTCCTTGATGGTTCTCAGTTGATTATTGCGCATGGATAGAACTCGCAACCTGGGCATGGTCTCAAAGGGGGAGCCCTGACAAATTCGCAGAAAAGAAGAAAGTTAAATAATCCCATTATTTCATTGAGTTTTAGACCCACCTGTATTCTGCATATCTGATTGTTGTCCATCTTCAGCTCGACCAGCCAATTAAGTGCCTTGAGTGGCATGGTTGAGACCAGTTTTACACCATTGGTGGATAGATCCAATACCTCCAGGTTGCGCATGCTGCGCAATCCAATGTTCTCCATATTTCGAAAGTGGTTGTTGGACAGATTAAGGAAGACCAGCGAACTGGCATGATGAAAACTCTCCGGTGAGATGAAGCGCAGTTTATTGTATTGAAAATGCGAGGCCAGCAGCGAGGGCAGCTCCTCGAAAACATGATCCTTCAGGTCGACCAGCTTATTGTCGGCCAGCACAAACTCCTGCAGCTCATCCAGACCCTTGAGGGCTCCTGGTTGCACGCTGGCAATCTCATTACTGCTGAGATCCAGATACTGCAACTTGGGTAAGTTTCTGAATGTGCCCTGCTGCAGTTCCACAATCAGATTATTGGACATACGTATCTCGACCACATTGCGCCAGTTATTGACCACATCGGAGTGCACACGTGTGATCTGATTGTAGCTCAGATCCACATCCCGCAGACTGTGCAGATTGCCCAGACCCACGGAGATGTCCAGTAGTGCATTGCCGGACAGATCCAGGTACTCCAGCGAACGCTGATTATCGAAGGCGGTGGGTGAAATGGTCCGTATGAGATTGCGGGACAAATCCAACTGCTCCAGCCGGCTGTTATTCGAGAAGAAATTGTCCGTGACGGACTCCAGTTTGTTGGACTGCAAATTGAGATTGCGCAGCTCCGCAAGCGGTAGCAGTGCACGCTCATCCGCCTGGCCCAGCTGATTGTCCTGCAGATGGAGCAGCTCCAGACGCTGAATGCCCAAGAACGAGGTGTCCTCCAGCAGGCGGAGCTGATTCTGCGCAAGACTCAGGACACGCAGCTCCGGCGCCGCCTGGAATCCATGACGCGCCAGCTGCTCGATGCGGTTCTGGCTGAGATCCAGCATGCGCAGATTGGGCAGCTGCAGCGATTTGCTGCCAGCGGCGGGCAAAGTGGTAATCCGATTGCCACGCAACGAAATGCGTTCCACAATTTGGGGCAGGCCCGGAATAACAACCGTCAGCTGATTGAAACTGGCATCCACCTCGAAGAGACGTTCCAAATGCATAAAAGTGCCCGGTTGAATGCGGCTCAGCTCATTGGAGGATATGTTGAGCGTTTCCAGCAGACCGTTGTGCCGAAAACTGTTGGCAGCCAGATCCTTAAGCCCATTCTCGCTGAGATCCAGACGACGCAGTGATGGCAAGCCCGCCAGCAGCTGTGCATCCACACGAACGAATTGATTCTGCGCCAAATCCAGGCCCTTCAGACCGGGTAGATTCCAAAAGGGCAATGACAAATCGGAGCTAAGACTATTGTTGCGCATGCGAAGTTCCCGCAGAGCGGGCATTGCCATCAAGGCATCACGTTCAATTCGCCGCAACTGATTGTTATTGAGATGCAGTTGCTCCAGGGTGCCATGGCCACGCAGAGCTCCATAGGGCAGTTCACTCAATTGGTTGCTACTCATATCGAGGAAGCGCAGTGTGGGCAGAGCATCCAACAGAGCACGCAGTGCCTCCACATGGGCAATCTCATTGTTGTAGATGTGAACGGCCTCGACGCCGCTGCCGGAGGACTGCAGCATTGATTCCGGATGGATGCGACGGATGAGATTGTTGTGCAGATAAATCGTCTTCAATTGTGGTGTGCCGAGAAAGGCGCCATATTGCAACTCTGTGATGCGATTATCATTCAGATGCAGCTCGGAAAGATTGGGTAAATCAACAAAGGATCCATCCTCAATAGCACTGATGATGTTGTGATCCAGGCGCATCTTCTTCAAATGCTCCAAATCCTTGACAATGCGTCCAATCATGCCCACATCGCTGATCTGATTATGCGACAGTTTCAAACTAACCAAATTGGGCAACCTTGCCAAGGCACGCAAGTGAATCCAGTTGAGACCATTGCGACTGAGATCCAGATTCTTCAGCGATATCAAGCCATCGAATAGGCCCGCCTCCAGCCGTGTCAGACCCGTGCCCCCAGTGATGTGTATGTGTTGCAACTTGGGCAGATGCCGGAAGCTATGTGGCTGCAACTCAGTCAGGGACCCGCTCTGCACACTCATATAGGTCAGACTGAGCAGACCGGAGAAGTCGGGCAGATGCTTTAACGCATCGCTCTGGATGGTGATGGCCAGCATGTTGATCATGCCGTTCAAGCTCTCCGATGGGATGCTGCGCAACTGTGGCTCCACTATGAAGATCTCCACTAGACTATTCTCGAGCTCATTTAGCCACCCGTTGGACACACGTTCGATGCTATTGTATCTCAACATCAGGCGCACAATCTGCAGATTGCCAAAGAAGCGTCCAGGCAGCGCTGGCAGCTGATTGTTCTCCAGCACCAACTCATCGATTTTGGTCTTAATATTCCGCTCCACGGACTTCAGGCCATCCATAATCTGTGGCAAATTGCTGTGCGAGCACCTGTTGCAAATTAAAAGCTGAGTTGAGTCGGGAGGAGAAGGTTTTATTTCTGAATGGACTCACCATATTTGTATCTCCTTGCCACGCAGTGAACAGCGACAGGGCAGAATTGCCTCCGAGGGTGGACAGCTGTCTGCTTGCACCAGCGTCGTCCATGTGGCATATAGCAGCAGGATGGGTAGCAATATCATTCTGAGATGCACTTAGTTCATGGGAATGGTGTAGCCCGACTGGCACATACCTGAAGGACACACCAAAAAGCTTAACAATACTTTGTAATTGCTTTGAGTAGAAGGAAGACACATATTCTGGGATTAGGAACCGGGTATCTTAGAGAAACGAGTGCTAAACCTTGGTTGTTTCTTATGATCATTTAAATAAAAATGTATTTAAAGAGCAGAGAAGGAAAACTTAAACTATCAATAAACAAAATCAGTCAGAAGAGTTTCAACTAGCTTAACTATTATCTACACTCCGAAAAAAAATCGTCCTGGATTTTAGAGAGTTTGGTGCCAAGAATTCCTCACCTGGTGGACAATTTCTGGTTTAGTTTTTACAAGGTTTGCATTTCTTAATTTGAGGGCAGATTTTTCTAAAATTTCTTTCTTTTCTGTCTAATTTTCAGGGTATTGTTTTCTGCATAATTTATAAATTACAAGTTTGTTTTACTGTGTTACAACGGGTAATCTCAAAAATATAATCGACATGTGTAGTAGACTAGTTAGAGCACTTAACGATTATTCAAATAATCTTACAATTTGATAATATTGCTCAAAATAATCAAAGCCAAATTGATGATAATAAAAGTGCACAGCTGAAAGAATTTACACATTTATCAATTCCAAACATTGACTCAAAACATTGATGGGTCTCCTACAAACAGGTGGCAATTATAACTGATTATTGACAATATATGACAAAGTGAAAGCATGTATAAATTAAACGCTATTTCCAAAAAATGGTGGGCAATAGATCGTCGAGACTTGGTCCCCCCTGGACAAGACATAATATTCCACACTTCAGCGAAATGGCCCGTACGAAGGAGCCTTAAATTAATGGTAACTGACTAAACTGCAATCCTTATCAAGAGAGTTATCAGGCATGGAATAAATCAAGTTCATTGATAAGTTACTGGAATATCTCTCTGGCTATATAAGAAGGTAGCACAGCGATTGATTTCAGACCCCGGAGGTTACTTCTATAGTCTACAATGCGCGTCTTTCTCTACGTGCTGCCACTTGTGCTGGCCTTGGGACAAGCGTCCGCTGATCCCAAATATTCGCTGAATGAGATGGTGAAATCGGATGAACGCATACGCTCCCATGGATACCCGGCTGAGACCCATGAAGTCGTCACCGAAGATGGTTACGTGCTGACCCTCTTCCGCATCCCTTACTCGCCTAAGCTGAATAACCAGCACCTGGATCGGCCACCGGTGCTGCTGCAGCATGGACTGTTCAGCAACTCGGATTGCTGGCTCTGTTCGGGACCGGACGACTCGTTGGCTTATCTGCTAGCCGATGCCGGCTACGATGTCTGGCTGGGCAATGCACGCGGCAACATCTACTCGCGAAGCAGCACTGAGATGTCCGTGAACAATCCCAAGTTCTGGCACTTTGATTGGCATGAGATTGGCACCATCGACATCGCGGCCATGATCGATTACATTCTGGATGAGACGCAGCACAGTCAGTTGCACTATGCTGGTCACTCGCAGGGCACAACGGTATATTTGGTGCTAATGTCCGAGCGGCCGGAGTACAATGAGAAGATCAAGTCGGGTCATTTGTTGGCCCCGTGTGCCTTCTTTGAACATGGTGCATCCCCAATCTTTAGATGGCTGAGTCCATTGGTGGGCACACCCGGCGGCATTTGGAATCAGGTGTTTGTGGACTCTGAACTGATACCGCATAATAATCTAGTCAATCGCATTGGGGACACTGCCTGTGGACACGGTAGTCCCTATGACTCCATCTGCAAGAACGGATTCCTAATGTTCGCCAATGGCGGCTATGAGAACATCAATCTGGTAAGTGGAACCTTGACTCAGAGCGAATGATTTAATAGTAAAAGAACAGACTCAAATTCTTTGGATTACATATTTAAATTGATTTCTTGTCTCTCCTTCAGACATCCATGCAAACTTTGATTGAAACGCACCCGGGTGGCTCTTCTGGCAATCAGGGCATTCATTACATCCAACTGAGCGTTTCGAACAAGTTCCGTCAATACGATTGGGGCACTAAGAAGAATCTTGCACTCTATGGCCAGGAATTGCCACCCGATTATGATCTGAGCAAAATTACTGCCAAGACGCACTCGTATTCCAGCCACAATGATGCCCTGTGCGGTCCAGAGGATGTCGACATAATGGTTTCCAAGTTCACCCATCTGACCGAGGATCATCGTGTGCCTCTGCAGAGCTTCAATCACTTGGACTTTATTGTGGCCAACAACATGAAGGAGCTGGTCAACGATTTGATTGTTGAGAGAATCAACACGTATGAAAGTCGCTAATTATGTTGACAAAAACGATTTGTATTGCATTCAACCAAGCATTGAAAAATAAATAGTTCGCAACCGAATGCAGAATTTATTGAATAATTGTTTTGGTTATAAAACACTAACAATATTTTTGTCTTAATCATTTAATATGATTAGCTTATCAGCTCTTTGTTTTTTCTGTTTACACTTAAGCTATTTTTATTATCGATCCATCTATAAAAATTAATCAGGTGTAAGGAGCGATTAGCAAAAAAAAATAAAAATAATTGCATTATTTCTGTATCCATATTTGTTTAAAGAAGATTGTTACTAGGACAACTGCATCCATGGCAATTTTGGAGACTATTAAAGCATGTTATTGCCATAGTTTTGGTAATGGCCAGTCGCACGACAGGAAGTTGTACTTCGACTTGTGCAATAACCCAAAGACTTTGTAGAAACAATGCTCTAAACTGGCATATCTACAATCCAGGGCTATAGCCACCAAGTATATCTAAATGTACAGGTGTAGTCTCAATGCAGCTGCGCAACTTCGACCAAAAACCAAAAACCAAAAAAAAAAGAAACTTTTTGCGCCGAGAAGCGTAACATGGCTTTTCAACAAAGTTTTGTAATCATTTAACAACAAAACAAAAAACAAACATAAAAATGAGCAAAAATAGAAGTAGTAGCTGGTAGTTGGGAGCGAAACGGTCTGCAGAGCTTCTGCTGCTGTTGCCCCTCCAGATGGTCTACTATTCCACTCTCTATACGCATGCGCGCCGAGTTTACATCAAACGAACCTTGAAATTATTGTCGTTTTCATCATTGTCTGTAATTTCTTTGGCTTCCAGCTGCCGCTCAGAGCACAAAGCTGGCTATAAGCGCCAGTTTACTTCGTACACCTTGAAGCTATAGACTATGGATCTATGGATCTGCCGCAACTAAGTGTGACTCGTGAAAACCTGCTCTGCAGCTCAACTGGAGGCGACATCTTTTGCGACAGTTTCACCACTTTTATGTAGTTTCTTATTTTGCTCTGATTTCTTTTGAGTCTCTACTAATTAAATAACTGTCAGTTCTTGAATTTGCCTGCACATTAAAACGGTATTTATAGGGAATGCAGAAAAATAGTTTGCGATTCGCGTAAGATAATATTAATATTGTCATAATTAGAACGTTTTATTTTAAGCCAATCCACCCAGCAAATGTCAAAAAATATTATTTCTTATATAGTTATCGTTTAGGAAAATAAATACAACTAAATTCCTTTTTCGGGAGGAACACCCATCAATAAGCAAGGTTTTCTTTTATCGCTAAATTTTGAAACTTTTTAGCCAAGCTTACTTTAAAAACTGCGTATCCAAATAATCCGTCTGAGTTTCTGCTCTTTATTTCTTTATTATTTCTTGTAATTTTTGCACAAAAACTTTTCTATCAATTGCACATCGAAAAAGGTTTCTTAAGCTGCAAAACGAATATAGATTTCTTTTCGTTGTTTTCAAATTTCAGATCACTTCACTTTCAAGCGCACTTTTGCTTTTCTTATTAATTTTCTGTAATTGAATTAAAAACGCACTTAAACTTCTTCAGTGGACTTTTCTTTGTGAGGAGCCGACTTGCCGAACCGTCTCGATTGGAATGCGCGTTGAAACTGTTTTCAAAGCGTTATGTGGAGCCCACCAGATTACTCAAGATTTCTACAAATATTTTGAGCGTACAACATTCAACATTCACTGGAATGCGGGGGAGTAGCGCCAAGAAGCGAATGCTTCCTGCCTGTGCAATATCGGAGCAGAGTTTGGCGCCACACTTGGCTGATTCTCACTCAACAGACAACTTGGCTCAGCCAGCTACTTGGCTCAGAGCATTTGTGTGGATCGCATGTGGATTCAAACAAATAATTGAACTGTGACCAGGGCTCAGGGGTCGTCGTCGACGTCGGTTGGTGTTGGGAACTGTGCCTGGTCATGTTGCTGTCGGTGTGAGGTTGGTTGTTTATGGCGCGATTATATTGAAATTGCAAGTGAAATTAGTGTGAATTATGTGAGGAAATTGCTTGTTTAAATGCGAAGGCCAAACCACACTTTAAACAGAAGTTAATAATCTTAAATATAATTATAATAATGCGATAACTTTCTGTGTATATACGAGTATATGTATAGAAATTACTTATCTAATATGATTTGCCTCTATTCTTATTTTTTAAACTGTATTAAAAAGTCTCCCTGAAGCTTTTGAAACTCTCTGCCTACACCAAGACATAAAACAAAAAAAAACACTCTAATTATTTTAATTAATGGCTATGGTCGTGAGTTCCAGTCTTTCACAAAGCCATTTAATATAACAAAATAAAAGAGCAAACATAGTTTTGTAATTATACTCAGTTTTGCAAATGTTATAAAATGTGCATAAAATGTAACATTTTTTTGCAACTTATACTTTATGATTGTTTTGTTAAGACGTTAACACTAAATTCCAAATTTGTATTAATTATTAACGAATTATTTTAAAAAAACACACATATCCCATAACGAACTAGGAAGAGCAAAATAAGATTCCTTGGAAATGAATAAAAATAAATCAGTAACTTTTAACTTAAGTCCCAAATCTTCTCAAAGTCTCTTTGTTTAAACGATTTGTTAAGACTGTTTAACTGAATATATTACTCTTAATATTAAAGACTGTATTTGAATTTCCTTGTCGCGCCATTAGCAAAGGTTTCACTTTCATTTCTAGACATTTTTATTTCCTTGCCGGTTATCTCACGATATCTGATGGGCGCTTTATGCTCGGATCAGTTTTGCTAAATTAAATGGAAGGCCTCAGAAAGCGCTTGATTCACATATTTGTGTTTGTTACTGTTGTGGTTGTTTTAAAGTTTTAAGCGCCATCATTATTATTGTCTCCTTTTGTTAGTTACATAAACTTTAACGGCGTCGTCGCCAGTTTTGTAATCGCTTGGCTGAACATAGGTCTGGGACTGGCACTGGGCATGGTACTGGGACTGGGACTGGCGCTGGCAGTAAAAGCATACAACACTTTCCCAATATATGAATTTAATTTAAAAAACTGTCTAGCAATTTGGAATGTTCGCTGCGTAACAGTTGAAACGAAACATGCATAAGTATATACATTTCTGTGCTTAAATAATTCCCAGCTGTCCGTTTTGTTAGTTGCGGGTTTTCAAATACATATGCCCAAGTATTTTTAGTCGACGCATAGTACAAAAGTATTTTCTTGAGTGGTCTAAGTGTGAATAACATATATATACGTCAACATATTCAAGGCTATACAACTGACATAACATTGCACGTCATTGCTTCAAGAGCCAAATGCAAAATGTTTCTATGCATGCTGATAACCTTTTGGGGGAATTAACTTGCATTTTACATTGTAAAACTAGTGCAAGTTCAATGCTTTATCTGATTACACAGCACACGTTTCTCCATTTGTCATTTACAGGCGCTTGCCCTCACTCACAATCAATTTATTTCATTTCTCCTGGTCAAAGTCTGGTATTGAAAAATTGATGCTGGAATTTATTGTTGTTTTCAAGGTTAATTCAATTTCGCCTCGATTTGTTGGAAAGTGGACAAAAACTATGCGTTACAAACTATGAACATTAGAAATTACAGTAGCGTGGTATGAAGCATTTGAATGGGGGCTTGGTCATCCTAAATGGGTAGAAATCTTTAGTTCTGACTTCTGTTCTTGAGTCCTCGCCGTATCCACAATTCGAATAACGATTTTTTGATCATGGCTTAACTGCTTCTCGACCTCTGTTCGACAATATACTAAAATACATAATTCTTACATTTCTATTTTTTTAAATGCATTTCTTAATAGAAATATTTCTGAAGAACAGATAAACACCATCTTTTTGGGATTGTTGATTTATGGGAAGCGTTTTAAGAAAAGGAATTTCTTATATTTAAAAACTAATACTGAAATCAAGAATAACTTTCTGATTCTCAATTTAAAGCGATTTTCTAAATCTCGGAATGCATTTTTTCTGAGTGTAGCAACAGCCAATTCGCCAATCTTTATCCTTCTACGGAAATAAGTTCAGATCTCTCTATTGGGGGCCTGTCTTGTTGCAATTGCCTAATGGAACACCCTGTATGAGCACGTTTCATTTTTTTTGCATAACCTCGTTGCATAGATGTGTATCCGAAATAAGAGCTGCTCTCCCCCCTACCCATAAGGAAACCCGCCTAGCTAAATTAGCTCAATTTGATTTTGCTGCTATTATTTCTTTGATTGTTGTTGTCAAATGCCGGGCCTCCTCTTAGCAGCGGTTGCTTTCGCTTTTATTAAATTATAAATGGCAAAACGATATATCTTTTGCCATGGTGACAACAACACCAACAACAGCAATGTCTCATAATGAATCAAAAAACTAAAAACAACAACAGTAAAAAAAACTTAAATTGAATGTATGCCAACTGCCGACAACTAACGAATGGTGATCCGACTGCTCAGGCGATATTTACGCGAATCCGAGTATATAGTGAACATATTTGACTCGTAGTAATGATTTGCTAAATTTCGAAATCAGTTGAAAACTGTAACTCGCTGCGACGTGTCGCCTTTAGAATCCGCTGCAACTCAAATCGATTCGAAAACATGTGGCGCAGGTGTCTGACCAGTCTGGTGTCCAGTCAGCACCACGTGCAACCAGTGCTGAGGCCGATACATCATAAGGCGCCTGCAACCCGACCGCCGAAGATTCTAATCACGGGTCAGTCAGTTGTTCGAGGCTCCAATTTATTGACCGATGCTGCTACCATTTGACAGCTTCTTTAATGTGCGTTCCACTCTACTCCTCCATTGAGCAGGTGGTCTGGGCCAGCTGGGCATTGAGTGCGCCAAGCTGATGCGCTCCCACTATGGCAATGAGAACGTTATACTCTCGGATATTATCAAGCCCAGCCAAGCGGTGCTGGAGAATGGTCCCTATATATTCGCTGATATACTGGACTTTAAGGGTCTGCAGAAGATTGTCGTAGATCATCGCATCGACTGGCTAATACACTTCTCGGCACTGCTCAGTGCAGTGGGTGAGCAAAATGTTCCACTAGCTGTGAGGTAAACACACCCGAACGGATCCCCAGCGATGCCCGACAAATTTCAATTATGTAACCCACTTTCCTAGAGTCAACATTGAGGGCGTGCACAATGTTATCGAGCTGGCCAAACAGTATAAGCTGCGCGTCTTTGTACCTAGCACAATTGGCGCCTTTGGGCCTGAGAGTCCCCGCAATCCCACACCGAATGTTACGGTAGGTTTGGCCGCTGCTAGCTCCTCCGGCAGTTTGTTCGATATTCAAATACGGTCTCATTGCTGCAGATACAAAGGCCGCGCACTATTTATGGCGTTTCCAAGGTGCATGCCGAGCTCATTGGTGAATATTATTATCACAAGTTCGGGCTGGATTTCAGATGTCTACGCTTCCCAGGCGTTATTTCCAGCGATCCGCCAGGCGGCGGCACTACGGGTAAGTCACATGGCCAATCGTCAAAGTATATTGGCATCGACAAATTGCAGATACTTTCGCCAACTAAACTGTAACGTGTAGTTAAATGATTTTCAAGCAATTTTAAAGTCAATTGTTGGCATACAGTTTATGCCAACCAATAGCATGACAATGTGCAGAATCTGAAATTATACTTATACTGCCAATCCAGGCCACGCTAACGACGCGAATAAGTTGATTTAATCACCTAGAGAACTAGATTTTCAAGCTCAACTGTTTTATATATTCAAAATAAATAACATGACATTTATTCATGGGCGCAAAACTAATAACTATATTATATTTTCGCTCCAACCGTGATTAATTATTTTCCCTGCTTTTGAATTCTTCTCCTCTTGAAGTTCAAATGAGATTAATTAATTTTCCTTTTCATTACTTTAAATTAATTATTTTTGATTTCTACAATTCAAAGTTAAACTGATCCAACAATAATATATATTTTTTCGTATGTAAATAATAAATATAATAAAAAAACATAACCAAAAACATTTTATTTTTTTTGCAGATTATGCTGTGGCTGTGTTCCATGAGGCATTGCGTCATGGCAAATACACGTGCTACCTCAAACCAGACACACGTTTACCCATGATGTACATTGAGGATTGCCTGCGGTGGGTAAACCCCAATATCGAAACCAGAAATGGTATTATATTAACAACTGTATACCATTTGACAGGGCTCTGCTGGAATTTATGCGTGCACCCAACGAGCAGCTGAAGCGACGTGTCTACAATGTGACAGCCATGTCCTTTACGCCCGAGGAGCTGGTGGATCAGCTGAGCAATCATGTGCCCGACTTGCATGTGACTTATAAGCCGGATAGCAGACAGCTCATTGCCGATTCTTGGCCGCAGGTCTTTGATGATTCGGAGGCGCGCAATGATTGGCACTGGCAGCACAAATATGATTTAAAAAATCTGGTCGACTTCATGGTCAAGGATGTGCAGGAGAATTACATCAATGCGCCAAATGGGCAGCCTTAAGATGCTCGGTGCACTGCAACTGGAAAATCGCAACTAAATAGTATTCCACCAATCCATTGGATTCCGATGGCATTTAAATGCATTTAACTGTACAATTTGTTGAAATTAATTTCTTGTCTTTGGGAAAATAAACACAGTAAACTAAGAATTATTGAACGATTTACATTTACTCACACTAAATATATATTTATATTTTATATAAACATTATACCACATTTTAAAGTGGCTTGTGGTAATTGTTAAAATGCAAAAGGAACTGAATATATTTGTTTATTTTGTGTTTCAGGTTTAAAGCTTTTATTACACGTCATTAATTAAATCTAAGCACCTTGTTGGATTTAAATACAAATCCATTTTGTGTTAAGTTTCAACTCTTACTTTCTACTTAGGCTACGTTATACAATGCATTATGGTTAGAAAATACTCTAAATATAAATATATAATTGATAGATATATATTAAGTTCTATATATCGAACTCTTCGATCGCTTCATGATGCAGACAGCCGCCATGTGTGGCTATATACAAATCAGCTGTTTCATCTGTGAATTTGGATTCACTTTTAGCATCTAGTTTATCATTTATGGACTCTAAGACATTGCCTGAATTTTGTTGTCGCTGCTGTTGCTGCTCTTGTTGTGGGCCGTCTGTAAACGAGCAGAGAGCAAAGAGTTTTTCTCTATCAGTTTTATATTCGATTAGTATTTCTTCTCTGTGTAGTTTTCGAATTTCTAATTTCGAATTTTAATTTTTTTGTTGTTTTTTTTTTTATCATTTGCAAGACTCTTCACAAAGTATTTTGCAAAAGAATTTGATTTACAGAGTGTTGACTTTTAACTAAATACAGAAATTATTTACAATTGGCACCTATTTTATACCATTCAGCATTATACAAAAAAACAGGGTTTTTTAATAGGTGCTTGTACAACTTTAAATAATTTCATAGTCAGTTCATTGTCACAACTATTCGTAGTACATTGATGCCTAATCAAAAAGGAACAAGTATACAACTTCCATTTATTTATAGAATATATATGGACAAGTTAGCATCTTGTTTAATAATACCAATTAGCGGTATTTAATTAGCATGAAACTAAGGAAATATACTAAGGAAAACATACCATCCCTCGAAAAAAAAATGTCTTCCTGTATTGAAAACATTTGCGTTAAGATTCCAATCGAAAATGGGAGGATTACAAAAAGGTTTTGGATTTGGAAACTTTTATAATTATATATATTTATAAGCTGCACAAATAGGAGAAAATATATTTAAGGGAAGTCATAGCCGCAAACTCAGCAATGTTTAATGATAGTGTGCGGAGTCCTTGTTTGATTATTTGATCAGCTTAGGACATTATTCACTCAGCTCTTCCGAATAAAGCAAGCAGAATAACTTAGGGTATAAGAAATGGTAGTCAGATGTGAAATATAATTAGTGGCAAAAATACCGGACAAAGAGATATTTACATCAATTTATAGAATGATGCAATTTTAAGATATTTGTTTAAGTGATTTTACTCACTCAAGCAATTCCAGTCGATGCTCAATTTAAAGTAAAGAAAATAAGCTTCATTCACAACAGCGACGATTATAAGGTATTGGAGATAAAACTGTTATGATGTATAATAAATGGGAGCGGTACATTTTTTCATAATTGCTAAGATCAATAGAAATATAAAAACATGCAATGCAATATGAACAAAACGTCATAGAAAATAACAATTATAAATTATTGACAATTAATATTTGTACATTGAGCTGTGCATTCCATTGACGACGGAATATTTAATAAATAAGTTCACAGTTTTTTTAAAGTATATATGATGTACGATAATGTTCTGATATAAGAAGAAATCACATATCTATCGAAATGGATCTGAATATCGCAAAAAAGTTGGGTAAATAATGGAAATTGGACATTTTTAGGAAATTAAGCTTTTCATTGAGTACGAATATATCAATATCAATATCCGCAAAATGAAGCAGATTTAAATAAAGCAATTTAAAGTTAGGCGAATTTAACTAGAAAAACTACACTAGCTTGCACGAATATTTATAGAAATAGGAAATAGGAGAACTGGAAAAATGAGAAGAAAAAAAGAGATATAGTCTAAAGACAACAACTGGTTTCGTTACAAAACTTTGGAGTCTCAGCAAAGTTTATTGCCAACGAATAGCAGATATCCTTATAGACTTTGCACAAGAAAATCAAAATCAATTTTAATAGCCGGCGAATAAGATATTTAATGCTGTCGGCAACGATAATAATATATCAACAGCAAATAAAGATAATAAAATCAAAGAATGAGGAAAGAAAACAGCATATTATAGCTGTGTGTTGAGTACATTAAATTACAAACTACAGAGCTCTTTTTTGCTGAGTAGTCATAATTATAGCTACATATTATAGCCATATAAAAATGTGTTGCAAACACACTTTGTGAATGGCCTTTTGCTTGCAAAACTGTTGCCAATGTGCGCAATATTTAACTTAATGCTATATTCGACTTAATTAGATATTGCTTAAGTATTAGTTTGTTTCATTGCAACGTTTTAAGTAGTTGTAAGTAATAATTTGATTTTGCGTTTCAATTTAAGTACATAATAGATTCAAAACCGATGCTGTTGCGAGTTCTAATCCAAATATTATTTTATCGTCTGTTTTTGTTGTTTGTACAATGCGGCGATATAAAACAATTCACTTAATATATGTATATATATATACGTTTTAAACCATATATATACTTATATTATTGATCGATTAATTGATACGTTTTTTGCTATTTAAATGTGGATATTTTTAACAATTGCTTTGGCTCATTTGCTTATTTGATTTTCTCATTAAGTATACGCGACGTTGGCACGCCGACTGATTTCTCTGCCTGTATTTGTGGGTGTATGTAAGTGTGTTGTTTTGTTGGTTTTCTTTTTTTTTTTGTGAGTAATATGCAAATTTTTTTGAACGTACATTTAAATATATAAGCAAATTCGGTGGCAAATGGAAATTATTTTTGGGTGACTGAAAGAGAGACGTGTCGGGGGGAACTGTTGCATGTTGTATGTGTGTTTAAGTGTGTGTGCGTGAGTCTGTGCTATATACATATTTAGACAGATATATGTGTATATAGATGATATGCATGTTTCTAGATCATGTGCGACATCATGCAACGACTCACATCACGGTTAGCGCGATGCAAATGACCTTGATAATGTTGATGGATGCGTGGATGCAACTGTTGCTGTTGTTGTTGATGCTGCTGTTGCTGATGATGTTGCTGCTGCTGCTGTTGTTGCTGCATATCATAATCGTAGTCCATGAGACAGGCCTGCGTCCCGATCATATGTGTGGCAGGCAGCGAGAAGAAATCTATATAATAAAATAGCCCTTATTAGTGTTATTATTTATTTTCATATGTATTTAGGCTTGAACCAATGCAAAATAATAATAAAAAAAAACATCTGAAAATATGAATTATATATTTATTATAAGTACAAACATTTTTAAATTTAATTTAAAAATGTGTCAACATTAAATAAATAATTATATTGCACTCTTCTGAAAATTTTCAAATTGCGTTTTGATAATTTCCGTGATTCCATTTGCCAAATACTGTAACCAAATTCTCAGTCGCTGCGCTGCCGACGCTGATAGTGCCCCACTTACCGTTCATTTATAAATAGCCGGTAAATAATGTAGGCAGCGTTGACAGCGCCTGCGACTGCGATGTCATCGGTTATCAGGTCCCCTACTCCCCTCTCTCTCTATGCATTACTAACCACTGTTTATGTTTGCAGTTGCTGTTGTCAGCGATAACATTTAGAGAGTGTCTAATAAGCAGGTTGATTAACTAAATACAAGTGAAAGCCCCACTTGGACAACAACAGCAACAACATCTAGAAAAACTGATGGCCAACGTACATTGATTACTTATCAACGGGGGCGACCGATCAACGTTGAAAATAACTTTTTTTATGTACATACCCTGTAGTTATTAAATTGGGGTGTGGGTATATATAACGGGAGGAGAGCACAAGTAAAGTTGTCTGTCCATAAAATCCTTATTACTGTATATTATGCAAATTTTGATTTGCCCATAACACAAGAAAGAAATAATAAGTTAACAAAAAAGCTTTGCGTGCAGGGTATTTTCGATTCTAGCAGTTTCGCTTAAAGCACCTTTACTTGTTTTGGATGAGGTCAGCCAGCGATAACTGGAACTTTTTGTATTGACCCAAGTATATTTTTGTTGTATAGATTTGTTTATTTTTAAAAATATATTTATTTATTTATTGAATTGCAAGAAGTGAGAAATTTAGATATTAAGAGACTCCCGATAAGAATGATCTCATATATGCGAAGAATTCAGAAGTATCACAAATACAATGGCATCAAATACATATACATGTGTATAAATATATATATATATATATATATATATATATATATATATATATTCTATGTGTGTATGAGTGTAAGCAACAGACTTGTGACTATGTCACCATTCTCTGCACTGCTCTTCTTATCGCTCGCGGGGTTCAAAATGTGTTTTTGGGTTTTATACGATTAATTAAGTTATTCAACATGACAAACTGCAGCACGCTTTATTTTATAAATCCAGTTTAATTTGTTTCTTATGACCATTTCACCGCCGTACAATTTACAAAACATGCCAATGCGCATGTTGAGTTATTGCGTGTTTGTCTTTTACACAATGAGCTTTTGTAAAATAAAAAAGCTTTGGCGTACTTGAGTCGATATATATGCACATATATATGTATACATGTATAAATATATATGTATATGTATGTACATATTTTTTAATAATTAAATACATACAAAGTATATACTGCAATAACTTTACACTAACTATTGATCGATTTAATATAATGTACTACAAAATCAACTTATTCAAGACTACAATTTTTTGTAAATTAAAAATATAGAGTATCTGTGATGCCTACACTTGTTGTTTAGTTGTTTGTTTGTGTTGTGTTGTGTATTCGTTGTCCAATCGGAATCAACACAGATAACACACAAAAAAAAAATTACTAAGAATTCTGAAAGAGATGACCCAGAGATAAGATAGATATGAGACAAAAATAAAAACGTGTACATCAAAAGCGTTGCCAACAATAATTTCTACATGTGATTTTGCAATATAATTTACGAAATGTGTTTCACCACCAGCGACAAATTAAAAAGAGCGCACACATTTTATGCTGTGCGGCCTGCGTGCGGTGTGAAAAAAAAAGTCAAGGCCAACCGCAAAAAAAAATATTACACTTTAAACTTCAGCGTTTTTCATTTACATAAATATTATAAATGCGCATAAAATTACCGTTACAATACTGTGCGACCAGATCGGCATCATCGAGACGGCATCGCTTCACGGCCGTCAAATTGTCCATCTCCATTTCCAACTGTTCGTGTCCCACTGCAAAGCAGCGTTTCTTGCAGCGTGATGCGACAGTGGCAGAGGGAGAGCCGTCGACGCCAACACCGACGCCGACGTCAGCATCGCTCACTTGCATTTGCATTGGCTGCACAGTGTGGTTGTTGTTGTTGCAGCTGTTGTTGTTATTGTCGGAAGCCGAAGCGGCGTCAGACGCATTGTTTACAAGCGCATATCCATAATAACCGTTCGAGACGGACGCAATGTGAGAGACGACACGTGCATTGAATGGATCCACAATCGATGAATTGCGCGCCGGTGTTCCACTTTCGAAATTGACAGCATCGGAATCACCATGTGCCCAACACTCGAAACTAGTCAAGACCATCGCCGATGCTATCGTTGTTGTATACGCTGAGCAGTGGAAATTTACCAAGAATACTATAAGCTCATGCACACATAGAGATACACACAAATCGAGAAGCGGAACAACAAAAACGAGTTGTGTATTGAACGACGCTCGATTTCGGACTGTACGTGCGTTGAGGCCGGCGATGTTTGTTCAACTGCAGCGAGCCGATTTCAGTTATTTAATTACTTCGAAATAGCATCATTGGCAAAATGGAGAACGCCATTTGATTAAAACACACACACTCGCGCGCTCACGACATCACCGAATGAAACAATAGGAAAGCCAATGACGCCAATTGTTAAAAATAAATACAATTGGTAATATATATCGATGTTTTCTGGCGATGTGCAGGCGCTTTTGCATTCACAACATATCGCAATAATGATTATCGAAACCGCGTATACTTCAAGTTAAGAGCACGAGCTGATAACAAACAAGTACGTTGCCACTTAGTCGACATATTCGATCGCAGCGGGCCAAGCAATCGATTAATATTGTCCAGCCTATCATGTGATTGTCACGTCAAAGAAACAGAAAACAACAAAAAGCAGTAAATTAAATCTGTTTCCCAACATTATTGAAATAGCACAAGTATTAAGCCAAATGAATACCAAAAGCAAGAAGGGTAACGGTGGTGGAGGAGACGCTGGCCACAACAAACTCTCCAAACAGCAATCGGATGTAAGTGAAATGTAAACAATTATTGGCCCCATTTTGCCGGCTGTATTTTCTTTACAAAATTTAATGCTTCCACAACTTCTTGAAGGACTCAAAGGACTACAGTGCCTTAAAGGTGGTCCTCTTCTACTGCTCGCTCATCGTATTCCTGCCCGTGGTGACTTTCTTCGCGCTGAAGGGCTACGTCCTGGAAAGATTCTTCACCATGTCCGAGATAAAGGTTAATATTGGATCAGCTGTTGGCGCGGTTATTGCACTTCACATCGCACTGGGCTTGTATGTTTATCGGGCCTATTTTGGCGGATCGAAGACGCAGTCAAAGCAGGACTAACGGCACTTCGAGGGATGCCACAAGAAAATGCGACTGTTCCATTTATTTACCATTTCCAATTTCAAATGCAACGTTTCTTGTTTTGTTTAGTAAACATTAGCGTTAAGTAAACTAATTACAACTAATTCACAAAGGAATTGTTTATTCTGTGCGCGTGAGAGAAAGTTACCCCCATTTAAAAAGATATATATATATATGTATGTGTGTGTGTGTAAATCGTGTAATTGCATAATTCTCGATAACAAAACACGCGCTGTAATGTTGTTTTTGGGGTCTATCAATCAGATTGTGGTCAGTGTTTAGTATCACAAATTGTATATTATCTTTATACATATAATCGTATATTATACGTTGAAAGAGAGATGCGTGGTTTATTCAATATTGTACGTAAATATGGCTGGACAGATGTATTTAGGAAATGTCTGCCTGGGCAGGGTAAATATATTTACAACTTGGGCGCCTACTTCGAGCTAAGCGATGTGGTGAGTAGCTAACCCACTTAACAGGTGAAGAACATTAAGTAATAGATTTATCAATTGCTGTTTGTTCGTTTAAAATCGTTTAACAGTCTTATTCCAATTGGAAATGTATCTTGTAAATCATTTACAAGCTGTTAACTAGGCAGTGCTGATGAACTTGTTAAGTGAGCACATTAACAGACTGGTGGAGCAAATGTTAAATGAGCATTAACAATGTGGCAACGCCATAGTTTTTGTTTGTGTTCATTTTTCTTATCCAGTTTTGTTAACTTTAATTTCCAACACAAGGCTCGAATATTTAGTCTTAATATGCTTTGCAACGACAACGCTTCAATTGAAGGCATTAAAAAAAAAATACTCTTACATTGCACGCTTCCGCACAACTATCACAGTGCCACATGCATCAACGTGTCTGCAACCACCTGTTGCAATATTTAAAAGCATAAGTTTTGCTCCAACTAATTTGAAGCAATTGTGAACATGTTGAAGCTACAACTACCACAATATTTTTGGCCAATATGTGTGTTAAGCACATTGATTGCCAGGCAAACAACAACAGCCACATCATCATCAAGCGACTATCTTGTTGGTCGCAATAAGGTAGCATCAGTTTTAACATCTGGTTCAATATTCTTACTGCAAATCTCTTTCAGAGCATTTACAATCCTTGTCGGCTCTCTGATTCGCAGCTGCTGGAGTATAGCAATCTCTCAGATGGCCAACATCTGCTCGAGGCCATTAAAAACATAGCCATTCCGAGAGTGGTTGGCACTTCAAATCACAGCATTGTGCGTCAATATATTGTGCAGAGTCTTCGGGATCTCGACTGGCATGTGGAACTGGACAGTTTTCACAATAAGGCACCGATAAAGGGCACCTTGCACTTTAGCAACATAATTGCCACGTTGAATCCGCAAGCGGATCGCTATTTGGTCTTGGCCTGCCACTACGACAGCAAATATATGCCGGATGTGGAGTTTGTGGGTGCCACAGATTCGGCTGTGCCTTGTGCGATTCTGCTGAATGTGGCCAAGGTGCTGCAGCAACAGCTGCTCCCATTGCACAACTCAAAGTTGAGTCTTATGCTGATCTTTTTCGACGGCGAGGAGGCGTTCGATCAGTGGGGTCCCAAGGATTCCATTTATGGTGCTCGCCACCTGGCTAAGCTGTGGCAGGAGCAGGGCAAATTGGATCGCATCGACATGCTGGTGCTGCTCGATTTACTGGGCGCACCAGATCCCAACTTCTACAGCTTCTTCTCGAACACGGAGTCGTGGTATATGCGACTACTGGATCTGGAGACGCGTCTCGGCGAGAGGCATCTGATGGAGCGCTATGTGAGCAGCGGTGTCGCGAAACGTGAACCAAGGCGTTACTTTCAGCCCCAAGGGATGTACACAAGTCGCGTGGAAGATGATCATGTGCCCTTCCTGCAGCGAAATGTGCCCGTTCTCCATTTGATTCCCATGCCCTTTCCCAGCGTTTGGCACACACCGGATGATAACGAAAGTGTTATCGACTATGCCACGACCAACAATCTGGCGCTGATAATACGACTCTTCATCCTCGAGTATATGTGTGACGATGACCAGGCCAGAAATGAGCGTAAAATTCCCCATTAACCATAGAAGCCCTTATCAAATTCATCTATCTGATTCCGTTTGCAATTCTGATTCATGGTATTTTTGCTAATGCAAATAATTGTTCAGTTGTTGTGGCGAGGCTGGTTTGAATGTTTTTGTTACCTTCTCTAAATTGAGATCACCTAAACTATTGGCATATTGTTTTCTTATAACTAGTTGGAAAACATTAAAAACAAATAAAGTAAATGTAAATGTATATTGTATATTGTATATATGAACCTAAATGCAACAATTATTTGTTAAACTTAACTATAAACTATATCTAAACACTCGTTAAAACTAATTAAGCGTCTCATGTTCAAATGTTGGCTCCCAAAAATATGTATGGCAAATACTGCTCATTTATGCTATATATCCTGTTTGAGGATCAAAGCTAATCGATTTGATAGCATTTGTGTAGCTGCAGTCGCTAAACTAAGCTTAGCTTTAATTAAAATCGAAAAATCTTATCAATAACAATAATAGTACATGACTACGATGATAGAGCTAGTGATGTTCCACGGATGAGGTTGCTGCATTTGGCAGCGAGACGCTCGATGGACACGAAGGTAGCGACGATGGCATCGTTTCCTGCTCCACTTGAGACTCCTTTTGGCTTTTTATGAGCTGCGCCACGCTCAGCTCCTTGGGCGTCTCGACAATGATGGCGCTTAGCTCGGCGCAGGATTTGGTTTTGGAGGGATTTGTGTGTGCATCGCCACCATCTGGACTGCTGCTCACCTCACGTAAATCAGATCGGGAATCCCGGCAACAAACCTTCTCAATGCAGTCAGACGCTTGACACTGCATCAGGCACTCCAACGACGCGGAGTCACTTTTATTCGATGCCGGCTGAAATTCCGGTTGGATGGTGACCTCTGTGATGCCCTGTTCCTCGAAATAGCTGCGCACCTTCTGAATGATCTGCAGATAGAGTCTGGGATTCTGGAATTGTATGTGTATGGTCGCCACATAGCTGTTTGCAGCCAGCTGCCATATGTGCAGATCGTGATAGCTAACAATCTCTGGAAATTTGCTGACCAGTGTCTGTTCAAAGATCTCCAGATCGATGGAGCCGGGAATCGTTTGCAGCAAAATCAGACAAGATTCTTTCACTGTAAATGAATAAAATGTTAAATTATTTCTGTTAAAATAATTTTTGTTAGGCTGTTAAGTAAATTGTTATACTGCTTGTATACTATTATTTATGCAGCAGACTGTTATATACTTACTGTATGGGTAACTTAAGGTGACCAGCAGCACACATGAGAATATCGATAGAACTGGATCAATGAACTTGGCCGTATGCTGTTCATCCTCAGCCACATAGACAATAGCCGCACAAACGATGACAAACAGGGTGCTCGACACATCGCGCAACATTTCCACGGCACCCTGTCGCTTGGTCGTAAAAAAAGCTTTGTCCATCTCTGACTCGAGATCCTGACGCAGCTGGCGATCGTTGCGTGACTTGCTCAAAGTGCGCTGCATGGGCTTCAGTGCCAGATCCGAGTGACTGGACATGGAACGTTCGAGCACAACGTTGCCGCCTGGCGTCAAATGCAGAAAGCTGCCCTGATGCAACGTATAGCCACCGATTAGCAAATAGGTCAGCCCATTCAATATCAGACCCACAAGACCCAGTATCAAAACCGGTATGGGTAAATGCATCGTATCCTGATGATCAATGTGCACCAGCGTCTGCAGCGCCTCCACAATCAGCGAGAAGGACAACGAGGCCAATATGATGAACACAATCAGCATGGTGAGAATATCGATGCGTGCCCAGCCGAAAGTATTGCGCAGCTTTTGCTCACGCGACTCCCGCTTGGCCAGCTGCTGCTCCTCCGTCTCGCTCAGCGTAAGCGTTACGGCGATCTTGTCATCCGAGGAGTCATTTGCCAAAATGGGCGCTGGAAATGGCCTGTGTTCCTTCTCATTTTTTTTGCTGTGCTGTTATGGGCGAGAAGAAAATAAAGAAAAGAATTAGAAAAGTGTTTTCTTTACGGGAAAAAGCGTAGAAAGCGACGAGCTAAAGAAACTGCAATTTAAAGACGAAATAAAAAGAGAGTATTGCAAAGTTACAGCTTTCAAGATGTCGTCGATAAGACATAAGATTGATGTGGTTGAAATTGAATATGCTCAATGAAATATGCAAATATGCAAATGAAAGTTGGGTAAATAAATAGCTTATTATTTGTGAAGAAACGTTTGGTATTCAAGGATCAGTTGTAGCCTATATGTACACTCAGAATAAAATCGCCCTCAATTACAGTAAATCACCCTGAAAAATAAACGTTTTTTATATTCAATGAATACCAGTATCTGCTGTAGAATCAACGCTCAGAAAAAAAATCGTCAACTAAAAAAAAAATATGATTTTTCGGTTTTTCCAAAATTATTTTTAATTTTTTTATTTAAAGCATTAATCATGAAATACCTATATATATATACTATACTTAACTGCTCGTCACCAGAATGGTTGTCAGCGCATTTTAACGCTTGGCTTAACTCAGTCAAAGGTCTTTCTGTCTGCCTGTCTGTCAATTACACATACATAATAAGTCCACAATTTAAAGCTGGCCGCCGTTTCACAATGCGCCCCGCCCCGCCCCACTCAACTGTTTCTAGCGGCTTTCGTTTGCGGTGTTTTTCGGTTGATATCTGGTCCGTTGCGTGTTGTTTCGGTCACAAGTCTTATGTAGGCTCTACATTTTTACCTACTTTGTGGTATTTCGTTTTCTTCGAAACGTGCTTGGCAAGCGTGCCCATATCCTCTACATTTATAGTAAAAAAATAAATAAACACTCGACCACTCAAATTTGCAAATTTTTGCACTCATTCGAAGCATTTTTGTTTGGATTTGACAAATCAATTTGCATAATTATTTGATAACTATTTGTTTACCTTAACGTATCTGAATTGATTATAATAAGACTTGGCATAAGCCAAGTGTTGAAAATGAATATGTTACTGGGTCAGCTAATAGACAACGATTTTACGATTATATTGTAAACGAGGCGTTAAAATGATTTTATTGCTGTAGCACTTAATGTTTATCAGGTGAAACCTTATCACAATGCCTGTCAAACACTCAATTATTCTGTCAGTAATTTGAACACACGTAAACTACACGAACTGGAAGCAAAAAAAAGCAGTTGCTATCTGTGAGCATAATTTGAGTACAATGTACTGATTGGGCCAGACAATACCCCTGACCAAACCGAAATAAAATGATGTTATAGGCATATGCAATAATTCGTTCACTTTCTATCTTTGAATATCAGAACTATATTTTTGTTTAATCTAATCTAATCAGAACTTTGTGCAAATTAAGATATATTGTTTTAGTAGATATTCACAATAACACGCGACTTGAAAATCAATAAGCAAAAAATCGAAACCAAGTCAAAGCCTAAACCCGTTTTGATCCATTAAAAGTGCACAGTTCAATGCACTGCATCAGCTTAATTTTTTATTATTTGCATTGTTTTCGTTTTTTTTTTTTATTGTACTTATGTTCAATTTCCGATTTGCTTATCAATTCGATTGGACAGCTTGTTGGCTTCCCCTCAAACTCGGGCAATAAGTATTAAAAGTTGGTTGATCCACTCACCTTAATCGTTACAATACAACCGGCCAGTGCCAAAATGTTGCACAACATGTGATGGGAGGCCATGAGGAGAGTCAACGCATGCGTTAAATGACTGAGGATCAGTTGGAGCACAAAGTAGCACACGGATAGCATCAATACCACGTACAGCTGTAGGGGCTGGCACCGTTGCATGACCTCTTTGATGGACATGTTTCTTGTTCAAGGGATTGGGTGCCAAATGGGAGCTGCAATGGAGATCGCATGTGAATTAGTTCGGCACACAAGTCGACTAGACGGAAATAAATAACAATCTTTATTTGGTATACTTGGAAATAGATCAAATTATTGATCATATCAATTTGCACGGGACTGTTCACAATGTGGCCAAAGATACTCGTATTAGTAAATAGCAATCTGTCGACTTTTGAGCTTATAATGAAACTGATTTACGTTGTTTAATATTTATATATGAACAATGAAGCAATTATAGCGTAGACTCAGCGAACATTTAACCCATTTCGATTACCGAACCAATGTCAAGTTTGAGCGCCTATTGAATAATAGTTGATGCACTCTGAAAAAACATCGCCCTGCATTTTAGAAGTAAGCCAAACTTTGGCTAGACGGGTGACTCACTTTAATATTCAGAAAGAATATTTCTACAAACCAGAATACATTTTTTTACTTGAGAAAAATTCGTTCAATTTTCAGGCGTTTTTTTTATATATGTTATAAACCAGTAACTTTGACATTAGCTGCATTTTGTTGATTGAATTATTAATAAATATTACAATTTTACAATTTCACATATACAAACATTTTAGACAGCTCATAAACTTCATATTAATATTTTGTGAAATTAATTTCTTAATAACAAAAACTATTTCTAAATATGGAAGAAGAAACACCATATTTTTTCGGAGTTTCGATTAGGGCAAGAATTTCTAAGTTCTTAAATTTATAAATTATGTGCAAAAGCAATTTTCTAAAATTCTAGACAAATTTTTTCAGAGTGTAATAAACACCAAAAAGTGTGCTATGTGTTGCCAATGACATTATGTGCAGATTTGGGCAGCTGGCGGGTTCAGGTAACGCCTCTGCTATACGGATTGGCCTCTCCGCCTGTTTACCTGCCTGCCTGGCATGCTAATGAAGATGCCACCGTCTACCTATATACCTATATTCCTATATATCTGGCTCTGACATTGACGTAAGACTACGTGACAATTGCCAGCTGGTTGCTGGCTAGTTGTAAACGAAGGTTAGCCCTTTTACAGCTGCCACAAACGACTTTAATTGATCGGATAAACCGTGAAGTGATCGTTAAGATATGCTACAATTGATCGCAGGCCCACAATTATTGATGGGGCATTGCGAACAGTTTAACGTAATTATAATTATAAGTTAGGCATACTAAATTTGTTATCGTCTCGATACGCATCCCAGGCTCAACTACATGCCTGTAAATGTTTATGCCTTATAAGCTATAGGCTCAAGGCCCGTTTAGATAACATTTTGCCTTATCTGTTGTCTATAGTTATCTATAACTCGTCCTTGCATTTAAATCATATCTAAAATGCTTAAATTAGAATTAAGTTTCTTCTTGGTTCTATTTAGAAATCTTATCTATTCATAGGTGTAATTAGAATAATTGCTTTTTGCTTGAAAACAAAAAGTACTTGACCTGGGCTAAAGAAAAAACACTTATTTTATAATTACAATATCGGAAACTGTTTTTAGCTTGGATTATATATATATTTACAATTAGGCCAGCTCTTCTGGAAATAGTTAGATAAGATTTATGATCGTGTTTAACAATTCACTGCATGATTAAGTTCCGATATCATCATCATCTAATTTTGTAATAAATTGATGGCGTACCTAAAGAAATTTCTTGCTGATCCCAACACACATTTACGACTCTACCCAAATAGGATCTATCTTTCGAATATCTTTCAACTATTAGGTATTCTAAACAGCTCGCCAGGTGGGTGCTACGGAATCCCAACCTTATCTACCTGTCACCCCCATGCAACTAATTGCATTTTAAATGCTTCACGTGGGCGTCAAGATTGTTTAGATCAAAAATCAACAATCTCGGCAGAGCCAATGCATTGTTTTACAAAATTAGCCACCCCCAATGTTGCCACAAAATCGATTACAAAGCGCTCAACTACGCCTCCAGCTGCCATTGACAAACTTTTCACACAGAAAAAAAAATGTACTCGTATTTATATATATAGTGCCACCTAATTAAATTGGTGTCCAGTGGGAGGTTGACTTGTACACTGCCCATTGATTTATATAGTATATATATAGTATAGTCGTACTTTTCGCTGTGGCTACTTTGTCCGCAGCTAAATGTTCATTTCCTCAATTAGATTTCGCTTTCATTGAATAAAGCGCAATCCGAGCTGTCAGCCAGGGAGTATTGTGCTAAACTGTAACACTGAAGTGCTCGAAGCGATAAAAAAAACTTTAATCTACACGTAATACAAGTGGCAAGTCTGTTTGACATATGAAAAAAAAGTAAATTAACTATTATTTTTATGATGATTGGGGGTGCTTTTCAAACTAAGCCTTGATCGCTTGTAAACCAATGGAATTCGAAAATAATAAAACTAATGTTATCAATCTAATATTCCAGTTGCGTGAACCGCTCGACCTTGTGCAACGTGTCCAAAATACCCAAAAAACAAATGCAATAGATAAACATTTAACTATGCTATGTAAAAATTTTAGACGATTGGGGGCTACCTGTTCAATTAAATTGCTGTGGGCGTACTTATGAGTAACCGGGCCAGGGATCAATGTAGAAACCTCTTTATAATTTTCAAAATCAAATAAAATTCAAATTTCTGTTGTGGTTTTTTTTTTAATTTTTGCGCACATACTAAAATAAAAATTAGTATGCAAGCATTGGCTTCGCCTCAAAGTTAACGAACACCAAAAAAAACTGCAGTTGATGACCAAAAAAATACCAAAAACGTTTATACACAAAAGCAAAACATAAAAACAAAGAAAAAAAGAGTTTACAAAAGTCGTTGAGCCGAACTTGAGTTGATGAAATGATGAAGTGACTCGTTTTATTGATCTAATTGACAAGCAAACTGCCAATCCTGGAAGACAGATTTATGAACTGGACTTTTTCGGCGTAAAGCGGATTTGGCAAACTAAAAACCTTGAAGAATATTAATTAAATAAACACAAATAAATAATAGGCATTATGTCTCTGTATATTTATCTACTGCATTTGATACATATTTACATTTGCTTGATATCGAATAACGCGTGTTTTGTTATCTGATCGATATGGGGAAAGGTTTTTTTTGTCACTTTTTGCCTGTCTTGCAATTCAGCAGTTGTTTCAGATATAAAGTAATAATGCAATATGTATAATTGAGAAACGATTTTATAAGGGTGCTGCACCTGCCAGATCGTGAAACACATTTAATGCATTTCTCCACAACTGTTAAATATGTTTCGTGATTTTTGCGCCCTTGTCGATAAAGGCTGAAAGCAGTAAAGCAGTGCTCCCTGCACTTTCCCTCAACAAAAACAACACAAATAATTATTTAATTATAATTTAACAAATTGAAACACAATGGGATCGCTTTTAATATGCCAATTCTGTTTGTTGTAAACTTAAACAAATTACATTTAATGAGACTCAGAGCCAGACTGCAACTAAATTGGTCAATACAAATCGCATGAACTTTTCAATTTTCCTATAGGGAATTTCAATAAAAACAACAAACAAAAAAATAACAGTTAGTTGGCTGTTGGTTGTTGGTTTATTTTCAAGGCCCGTTTCATAATTTGCATTGAATCGCTGTCAAAGCTTGAGCCCCACACAATATTTAGCTGGATTCCAAGTCTAGACGCATATTGGCACAAATTAACGTTAATTTCGGTGCCTCTTTGTGTGACTCCGATTTTTTTACTTTGTAAATCTTGCTGTATTTTTGGTGCCATGCTACAAAATAATCACTTGCTAAATGGTTCCATTCATTGTTTGCTAGCGAATCAACTGACTTGTATATCACAGGCTTGATTTCTTAGCATCTTTGCAAATGGAATATTTTATTTGAATGATAAAAGTTGAACCAGCCCCCAGTGACTAACTTTCATACCCAAAGTTCTATAAAATGATTGTATTTTAGATTATTATTGTTTATTATTTTTCTTGGCAGGCCCAAAATATAAAGTTCGTTCAAATCAAATTTATAGAGATACGCCTAATCTACATTGCTGAACATAAAAATAGAAGCGCGTGTACGAAAAAACACGTATATTTATTTATATGAATATCGCACAATTAAATACGTACAAATATCTATTTTTAGCACTTCACACAAAAACCACATGCAAATTTGCGTTTGAATTATAATTTTGTGAACCGTTAATTCAAATTTGTTTTTTGGGGCGTTAATTTTCACACACACACGCGACGGCGACACCTGTCGGCTAAAATAATTTGCAATCGGCCGAATATGCGCTTCGACGATGTTGACGGCTGTGCGGCTCAAACTCTAATGAAACGCCTAGCATCCAATGCGAACGCAGATCGAGCGCAACAACAATGATGATGACGATAATCGTGATGATGATGATAATGCCATGGAAAGCAGAAAACGTACCGAAATAAATACAAATTAGGCAGGCAGCGCGCGCTGAAAGTGAGAGCGTTGATAGACGGAGAGAACGAACGATAGAGAGAGAAAGAGGTAGACAGAGAGCTTCGCACTTATGGGGGTGGTAGACAGTTGAGTAGACTGTTGAGTGCGTGCGCTTAGGTAGACAAGCATTATCAGTGGGTGGGAATAATCATTACGACAGATAGGCACAGAGAATGACAGAGAGAGGGAGAGGCAAAGAGGACAAAGTACGTTTGCTGTGTAAACAGGCGCATGCACGTCGATGTATCTAGCTTTATCTTTTGCGGCGATTTTCGTTTACACTTGTACTCGTACTCAATAACAATGAGTGTAAGGATTTTTCTGGTATCAGTTGAAGTCGCTTTAATTTGAAACATATGCTAATCTTTTTGTAATCTTCATGGGCAGAAAATAGTTTGCCATCAATTATTTTAGTTTGTACACACCAACAACTATTTGTTGCCAGGAGCGCATTGTGTTATTGTAGTTAAATATTAAGTTCATTGGTCTGTGGTATGTTGTATTTCTTATCGACTCTTCACTCTCGATAAGAGTGTTTTCGTTTTTTTATTTTTATTTTATTTTTTCCAGTAGCTCTACTTAGATACGTTTAATTTAATATGTATTTACTATTGCGGTTTGTAGTCGCGACGACAGTTTAACGCAAACTGTCCAACTTGTGTTTAACAAATGTTTTTATAATTCTTTCACAGACATGCAGAATTCAATTTGCGGTGGAAAATGCAATAAACACGCACATTAGATAAAAAAAAATAAAAAGGCATGTGTAGTTATAGTAGCTAAAGTGTAGCACGTCAGGTAATAAATATTATAAGCAATGTTTGCAGATACTTAGCACTATGTATGTTTATGTATATATATATATATATATATATATATCTATTTATATATATTTTTTATTTCTGCCTATACATGATAAGAACCAAGAACCGCCGAAATTTGAAATCGGCAAAACTTTCTAACTGATCTGGCAACACCAGACCATTGATTATTGTGCACAGTATTTTTTTGTTCCATTGGTATTTTATGTTCGAATATTCGGTCACACTAGCCTGCTGCTGACATCTCGGGCTGTGTTTTTATTGTCGCGACCACCGGACGTGGAATCTTCGTGGAAAACATTATAAAAATATAACTATAAATTAACCAAGCTAGTTGGTGTGTTGTGCGCCACTGTACAATGGCTGCCATAGTACTAACTAGGAACATGCAGCTGGCGAGTAAGTGACGCTGCTCAGCACCCAAAATCCAACTGCTTCTCGCCAAAAAAATTATGTAATGTCCGTGGAATTTGCTGATCTGATTTTGATTTAATATTTTTTCTCAGAGCACCACGGCACCGGTGTCGTCGGTGTGCTGTGCCTGCGTAGCTACAGCGCTGCCGTTGCGCCACCCGATGCGGATGCCCCCCGTCCGCTGAAAACGACAAATGTGGCCGCCATGAAGCGAGGCACCGGCGGACGCAGCAGTTTCAATGGAATCGTTGCCACCGTTTTCGGTGCCACTGGTTTTGTAGGCCGCTATGTCTGCAACAAGCTGGGGAAGTCGGGCACCCAAATGATTTTGCCCTATCGCGGCGATGAGTCCGACGTGATTCGCCTCAAGGTGTGCGGTGATCTAGGGCAGGTGCTCTTCCATTTCTATAATTTGGAGGATCCGCGTTCCATTCGCGATGCAGTGAAGCATTCGAATGTGGTCATCAACTTGGTGGGACGCGATTACGAGACGAAGAACTTCAAGTTCAAGGATGTCAATGTGAATGGCGCCGCTCGACTGGCTAGGTAAGCAATGGTGGAATTATAAACCCGAACTGAATCTAAATTTTGATTTGTAGCATTTGTCGCGATTCCGGCGTGGAGCGTTTTATTCACCTATCCGCGCTGAATGCTGAGGCCAATCCAAAGGCGCATTGCATCTCAGGCGGCAGCCAGTGGCTCAAGTCCAAGTACGAGGGTGAGCTCCAAGTGCGCGATGCCTTCCCCAATGCAACGATTATACGTCCGGCGGATATCTACGGCTCCGAGGATCGCTTCTTGCGTTACTATGCACACATCTGGCGGCGTCAATTCCGCTCGATGCCCCTGTGGCATAACGGGGAGCTCACCGTAAAGCAGCCCGTCTTCGTTTCGGATGTGGCACAGGCGATTGTCAATGCCGCCAAGGATCCGGACAGCGCCGGTCGCATCTACCAGGCTGTGGGGTAAGCTCAGTTTCTCTTATATCTTTGGAGGTGTAGAGTAAAATTACTGGAATTCTTGATTAGATCTGTCTGTCTGTTCCTAAGCAAATCGGTGCCTCAGTTAAATGAAAACTGGTTAATATCTTTTTATTTATTGATTTATTTAATATATTTATATATATATTGAATAAATAATGCATATTAAAAAATATATAATTTATACAGTAAATAAATGTATATTTGTAAATAAATAAATAATGTCAACTAAAGGCAGTCAACAAAAAAAGTACTTAAAGTAAAAGATAGATTCAATTAAATTCATTCATTACATTTAAATTAAAAAAAAATAAGGAATATTTAAAAGATTTATAAGATTTCTGCGGATATTTAGATGAAAAAAAAGTCAATTAGACCAAACCAGATCTTTACCAAAGTCAGTCAAAGATAAAAATATATTAAAAATATAATATAATATATATATAAGGTAGACATTACTTTTTTATGATTCTCATTCAATTCTTTTTAAAATACTGCTTTAAATTTACAGTCCAAAACGTTATCAGTTGAGCGAGCTGGTCGACTGGTTCCATCGCTTGATGCGCAAGGATCAGAAACGTTGGGGCTATCAGCGTTACGATATGCGCTGGGATCCCACCTTCAAGTTGAAGGCCCGTTTGACCAGTCTGATTTGCCCCGGAGCGCCCGTTGGTGGACTGCATCTGGATCGCATTGAGCGCGAGGCCATCACCGATAAGGTGTTGCCTGGTGTGCCCACGTTAGAGGATTTGGGCGTGCAACTGACCACCATGGAGGAGCAGGTACCGTGGGAGCTGCGTCCTTATCGCGCCGCCTTGTACTATGATGCGGAATTGGGTGAATTTGAGGCAGCTTCGCCCCCAAAAACGATTGAGGCTCGCGAGGAGCTGCGTTTGTTTGCTTAAAAAATATTGTGAATTGGAAATAATTAGTGCGTTTATCACTTTAAATAAAATGTCTACAACTTAAACGAAAAAGAAAAAATCACATAACATAAAGATAGATATTATTTATATTTATTTGGCTATGTAAAATTGGATATATTTATTTTTAAAACTTCAGCACATACGTTAACCAACACTGGATGCCGTGCTGCACAACATTATGCAATACTTAACCAGTGTTGCCAGATCAGGTTTGCACTGCGCAACCCTAGAAATAATCAAAACAAAGTCACATTTCGACAGATGCAGGCAACACTTGCAAACATTTTTGAGGTAATTCTTATTTCCTAGCGGCAAAAGCTTTTGCAGTTTTCCTTCAACCTTACGCTTGTGCAAGCGTCGCGACGCGGAAAATTCGCACGGCTGAAAGCGGCTGAAAATTCGATTTAAGTGCCAACTTCCTATAGGCAAAATACCAGTGAAAAAAGTGCATGCATTTTAATACCAAATCGGCATTTGTGTAAGTGTTTGTGTTGGTGATTGTGTGCATGTGTGTATGCGTATGTGTGATGCAGCGCGCTAACACAAAAATGGCAAATGTTGCATATAGACAAATTTGAATTTGAATGCTGCAATACACGGAAGTGTTAATAAAGTGTGAATTGTAAGAGTGACAGAATTGGAAATCGTAGCACTCTCATATATAGAAATCGAATTTCATAACAGATAAATCGATCAAAGCGCAAACGTCAGCATCGTCGTCGTCGTCCCTTAACCGAAAAGCCCTGGGAAACCGAAAGCCTCGCCATTGTACAAAAAAAAAACGGTACAAACGAGGGGGCGGCTTGTGGTGCTGTGTGTGCTGTAACAGCACAAAAATCATCTGCAGGCAGGCGGGCGTCAGCATCAGCTGTGACGCTTGCAGCGACAGCAACGTCAAAAAGCTTTGCGTTTTTAAGAGCCATAGCCAAAGGCAGCAAAGAAGGAAGGATAAAGAAGACATAGCAGCATAATCATAATAATAATAAATTAAGTGTGTGTGAGCGAGTGAAAGCCTCGCAGCTATTCTTAGACTATTTCCGCAAGTGTCCACCTATTAAGCATAAGCAGAACCCGCAGCAGCAGCGACGTCAAGGACCACGCCCACCATCAAAGGCCACCTATCAGAGCAGCAGCAGATTTGTCGTTGCCTGCGCCTCTGCTGCGTGAATACAACGTCATCGTCATCAACGGTTGCAATTTCGTATATAAAACCAAAATTTATGCTTTATATCGTCACGTGGCGAGCAGTGGCACGTCGGGTCAAGTGCAACAGCAACAGCAGCTGAGAGTCGCTCAAATACGATTGCGACACAAAATGTTATTTGCCGCTGCCGCCGCCGCTGCTGCCAGCGGTAATAAAACCGTTCGTTTGGGGTCAGCTGCTGTTGCTGCTGCTGCTGCAGTGCCGCCGCCAGCTGCGCTGCTGCAGGATCACCATCATCATCAGCAGTTGACCATCAAAAACTGTTCTCAATCGCAGACAGGCGAGCGCATTTCGGGTGAGTTCACTCTTGTTTTTTTATTATATGCAAAGCTTTTTCGTTCTCTTGCGCGCGTGTTCTCTCTCGCTCGCACCTACTCACTAACTATGACGCTCTTAAGTTCGTTGACGTTTCTTCGCTTCTCTGCCAACGCCGAAGCATTCTGTTTATTTTGGTTTGTGCGGCAGTTTTATGTTATTTATACATTTCAGCATAGGTTAACACATAAATAAATCTATCTATATATATGAAAATTGGCCACAAGTTCTTAACAGTTTGTTGACTTATGTAATTTTTATTTTGTTTGTTTCACTTTCGCCTTGACCATTAAATGTTTGTCTCATTTTAATTTATTAACAAAAATAGCAGGCTCAAAGTAGTTAACAGAATGCTATTTGCAGTAGTTTCCCTAATTCCTTGTACATATTTCTTGCATCGCAAAACTTTCCATTGCGGTGCGTCTGCCAAAGCAATGAAGAGAATACGAATAAACAAGTAAAAACGAAAGACCAAAAAACCCACAAATAGTGTAAAACACGTGCAGTTACTCACACACACATTGAAATACTTAGCAGAGAGAAATAGAGAGACAAAGAGAGAATATTGCTTAACCGATATGCAGTAGCGCAGTTAAAACTGCACGGTAAATAATCATAGAAATGTTAATCAAACAAATGACGGATTTAAGAACATCCCAATGCCCTTCAACTGTAAGGTCCGCTCCTGTTCTCACAAAAAGCTGTGACACACTCACACCACCACACAACGAGTTTATCTCAGTGAATTCTTTTATGCTCTGTTCCACTCTTGTTTTTGTTGTCCCAGTCATCGTCAGCTTGCCGGCTGTGCTTTTTTTGCCCAGATAACAAAACAATCTATCTCAGATTTTGAAGGCCAGTGAAAGAAAAGCCGACAACTAGAAACAGATGGATAAATGTTTTATGATCTAAAGTTACATGATATCTGATACATTGTGTGTGTGTTTGTATATCACTACAATGCTTTGTCAGAAGCGCATGTGAATTTGTATATATATGTATGTGTGCGTGTGTGTGTGTTACTTTTCGTTCTACAGTGTTAGAAAATCAGTTTGCCCGCACTGATGGAAAAACAGTAAGTCACATACACATATACTCGTACATATACATATGCAAAATTGCAAAGCTGTAATCAATAAGCTTAGGCCTTGATAAAAGGGAGAACATTTTTCATTTTCTTTCGTAACATTTCACCTTTCACTTCTCAATTGCCTTTTGGCGACTGTTTTGTTTCTATGTGAATATGTATGGGTTTTAATGAGGTGTAGTTTTCTGTCTGCTATGGAATCTACCAATGGTGATTGAACCCAGAAGAAACTCTTATCTCTCACAATTTGCTATCTCTCACTGTTACTATGCAAAAAAAGAATAAGAAAGAACGCAACTTGGAAAATTGTAAACATTTTCGGAACTGTGCTTTAATCTTTTGTTCCTTGACTCATATGAAATAATCTGAGTAGATTAAACATAAATATTCCATATGTCGCTGAACTTTTCCAATGCCAAGTAAAATATGCGAAATTCCTAAACTTTGTTGAGTTATGTTGCCAAACTTGCTACACACATTCAAATTAAGTACATATTAGCTGTTGTAGAAGGTTTTGAGCGCAGTAGGAAATAAAATATATAAAATGGAGTCTACGAAACTAGAAGTGCACACTTAAATACAACTCAAAATTGAAGACTTTTTTATATTACAAAAATATAATAGTTTACAAATTTTTGGAATACTCTCGGATGTAATAAATTCTCAATTTCCTTTTTGTACACGGAAATATAAATGGATAAATAACCGCAGAGTTTACATTAGTATGTAAGTAAAAAAAAGAATACCCAGATGTTTTACTATTATACAATTTGAGAGTATTTCAACATCGTTGAGCTTTTAACTGAACTTTTGTCTTGTGAGCGGGAGAGAGCGCCTTAAAGCGAAAGAGAGAGAGAGAGAGAAAGAGAACACAAGCGTGAGTACGGAAATGGGAAAGCAAAGTGTAAACTGCGATTAATATGCTGACTGCTGTTGCCGGCGGCTTCGATGTCGGCATCGAATAAGCGGCGGCTACCCAATTCTCTCGTCATTTCCAATAAGCACGTTGCCGAGATCGCACACGCGTTCGCTCGCAGCTTAAATTTGAGAGAAATTGTAAAGTTGCTCGAACCACGTTGTTGACTGACACACTTAATGAGAAATTGAAAATTCAATTTTACAGGTACATCAACAGCCAAGTCAGTCGCATCCTCAGCCGTTGCTGCGCCAGCTAAAGTCGAGCTAATGGAGGCTATGAAGAAATTAGATGCCGATCTGGTTGCATTGTTTGCCACCGCCGTTGAGCCCACCTCAATGGATCAGCTAAAGAAGCATCAGCATCCGAATAAAGTGGAGCAACTGTGGACGGAGCAGGTGCTGCCGGAACAGGTGGAGGAGGAGGAGCTACCAGCAGCAGAATGCATGGCTCGACCCCAAGATCAGGCCACGCCGGAGCTTTTCAAACAGGTGAATGCATTGCAACTCCATCTGGAGGCCTTAACCCTGCAAGCGGAGGGCACCAAACTCATGGAGCTACTCCAAACCGAAGTGCGACCCATTTTCACCGTCGAATGTCAGTTGTCCAAGGAGTTGATCAAGTCTGTGCCACGTGCTCCGATGTTTCACCTAATGCAATTCGAATCGGAGAAGTTCCAAAGCCTGACGCAATGCACCCGTTTCGGACAGACCCAGCAGCGACAGGTGCAAGTATCTGAGATGCTGGAGAGCGGCAATGAAATGGGCAGCATTCATTTTACGATCTGGTGGCGCGAGCCGGGCACCTGCCTCAACGAGATGCTCGGCATGGGCTGCTTGCCTTTGGCAGAACTGTACCAAGCCTCACTGCTGGAACAGTGCAAATGCATCGCCGTCCAGCGAAGGGATCTCCACTTGGCCAGCTTGTATCTGAAGATCAGTTTGCGTGCCGATCAGCAACTGATGCACTGCAAGACTGTTACCAATGGACAGACACCAGCTGAGGGTGGCAACAACAACAACAATAGCAGTGGCAACAATAATAAGAACAACAGTGCAGCTGCCGCAGGTGAATATATATGACTAAATTTGCGTGGGTGCAACCAACAACAACACCAACACAACAACAACAACTGCTACATCGACAACAACAACAAATTGCACACAGAAGCCATTTTATTGATGACGTATCTGTTGCCTCTGCTGCTCCTAATTAGGCTTTATTATCTACTGGCTGGCGTCTTTAAATTGATGCACATCTTGTTAAGCTCAATAAAAAATTTCATTTTATTTGCAAACGAACAAAACAATACTATTTTTTCGTCTTTTTTTTATGTTAATCCCTAATCACACAGCTACACATGACAATATTTAAAGTTATATTCTTATATCATTGCTTGCTTGTTTATATAAATACATTTTAAGTTGCGCCGCGAAGTAGCTTTAAAGAAACATGCTTACACATGTTAAGTAGAAGAGGGAAATTTACTCACTTGTGTTAAGCATAACATACTATTAACAGAGATCGTGTATAGTGAATTTTGTTTAGAAGGATGTTTACAGATGTTAAGTAGAAGTGGGAAATTACTTGCTAGTGTTGCACATAACGTACAAATGCACTACTAACACTGATCGTGGTAAGTGAATTTAGTTTAGAAGGATTATTTTTACAGATGTTAAGTAGAAGTGGGAAATTTACCCACTTGTGTTAAGCAGAGCATAAAAAAGCACTATTAACAGAAATCGATCTTTATTGTTGGGTACAAAAACGGTTACTCTATTTATTTTGTTATTTATTAAGCTATATGAAATATTTTATTGGTCATCTTAAAAAAGCTCAACGCATTTCTTCAACCAAAACAAACATTTTGAATGCAATTCTAGCCTCTTATGTTTTACCTTTTTTTTTTTTATTTAACACCGACTAATATTAGTCTACACAGAAATAAACAAAAGTAAAACTATAATAAAATAAAGTAGTTTAAATTTAAAATAATCTGAAATATTTTTAATATTTCTGGGGGATTAGAATAGGAGGAATAGTCAAAAAAAAAAACTAATCAATATCACCATAAATCTACTTTAAGATGTTTTGTTATTTTAAAGTGAATAGCATGAAAGTATTTTTAAGTATATTATTTAATAATTTTATTTAGTCATACATATTTATATGATATTTATTTTCAAGAATTTATGGAAATTAAGCTTATTTTATAAATGCGTTTTTTACTTTATAACTTAACATTATTTGAATAATTAATATATTATTTTACTTAGTTATTCATCTATCCAAGTTAATTGAAGATTATATTTGAATTGAAATGCTTAGATTTCTCATAAATTCATTTATAACTTTCATTCCACTGTGCTTTATTAGTATTAGTTAGTAGTTCCATTTATTGGCCTGGCCAAAATATCGGCTCACACTCTGCCCCCAGTGTAGTCTATGCAATCTAGTATAAAATCCAGGCACATTCCTGGTTCCTGGTTCAATGTGCTTGATTCACAACAACGTGTTCGTCACATCCGAGCATTTTCAATATTGCTGTTCGATCGCACTGGGGATCAAGGGGCAGCTGCAGAATCTCGCTGATCTCGTTCTGTTTTCTTTCTTCTGCTGCAGGCAACAATAATTGCAACGGCAACAGCAACAGCAGGGACTCCTCAAGCGCAGCTGCAACAACGCCGCCAACAGCGAATAACAGAGCCTCATTGGGGATAGTCAACTTCATGGCCGAGACGACCAAGGTGCGTCTGTTGCGTGGCTATATCTATGCCAGTGAGACACGTCATCTCTCCGCCAGCGATGCCGGCAACAGCAAGGAACTGGTGCTCCAACCCTTCTGGCAATCGCAGCCACTCAGCGTCCAAATGAATCTGGATGGCGCCTTTCAGCTACAGGAACAGTTCGCCATCCTCAACGACGAGAAGTTTCTGCATAGCGTGGAGCGACAACAGTTAATGCTGGAGGTGCGTCCACTGGGTGGACAAGTGCATCTGCCACTGCATCAATTCTACATCGCCTACAGAGATGACAGCATTACCAATCACCTTTGCAAGGGCAAGGTAGGAATTGAGAATAGAAAATAAAAATTACAATTTAAAAATGAATTTATTGCAGTTGCCCGTCATTTCCATTGACGGCTGGACGCCCATTGTGCATCCGGAGACTCAAAAGCAGCTGGGCGAGCTCAAAGTGCTGCTGGCAATTGGCAGCGAATCGCAGATCGCACAATTGAAGAAGCTGCGCGGCTTCGATCCGGACAACAATCAGCAACCACTGCGACGCACCACAGATCTGCTGGACATGCTCCAAAATGCGCTCGCTGCCCCAGCAACAGCCGCAACCGTGACAACTTCAACGCTTGAGAAGATTCCGCCGCCAGTCCCTAACTGCCCGTTTAGCTTCAGCTTGCAAATTGTGGGCGCTGCTGGGCTGCCTCTAAATCCCGGCTATGGCAAGTGTGGCAAGAAGCAGCAGGCCAAGCGCCAGGCAGCAGCCAAACGTTTTCCGCCCAATGAGCCCCCAAACACTTATGTGACCTTTCAGGCACTGGGCTGCAGTGGGCAGCAGACGTACAAGTCGCACGAGGGCTTAGTCTATGCCACGCCCATTGTGGAACAATCAACGACACCGCAATGGCACAGCAAGTTCCAAGTGCAGGTGTCTGCCGATTACCTGAGCAATGTGAGTAGAGAATGGGAATCTCTATTATCGTCCGTTATTAATAAATACATTTCTCAATCATTTGGCCAGCCCCAGAAACTGTTCATTCTGAAGGTGTGGAAGAAGACGGCGCTGAGTGCGGGCACAATCAGTGAACCGACTCCTTTGGAGGATGCTATCATTGGTTTTGCCGCTTTGAATCTGAATCGCAGCAGCGCCGGTGGTTTTCCCACTGGTTGGCACAACATTGTCGACTTCAATGGTCGTGTGACTGGTGGCCTCGAGGTACATGTTCAAGCGTTGCCTGCTCCGGTTCCAGGCAGTGTGGACAATGCCATCGATCAGTTTGAGCAGCTGCCAGAGTTGCGGCACTTGCAGCTCGGCCAGGCCATTAAGCGCAAATTTACAGAACTGGAGCAAATCTCGAATAGATTGCGTAGCCGGCTGGTGAATGTGACAGGGGAATCGCTGCAATCGCCGCAATACGATTTGGATGCAGCGCTGGACAATTGGCAGCCGGAGGAACTGCAGCAGTGGCATGAGGATGATGATCTGGTGGCTGACTTTGAGCGTGCATTGCGTACTCCAACACCACCGCCACCTGCAACAACAGAGAGTGCAGAGGCCACCACTCCCACCGCACAAGGCCGAGCCGATGCTGGCAAGGAATAGCCCCGGCTAAGGTTTAATTCTCTTCTAGCACATCAATTTAGTAAAAAAGGAAAACAAAAAAACACAATTTACACACTTTTTCACACACTCTCGATGTCTACGCAACGGGCTCAAACGTAGTAGTTATACGATCTTTAGATAACCATCTATAAATATATATATATATACGATTATATAAACATATGTAGTTATATATATATATTATCATGTGCTGTACTTAAATTTGGCAAATTATTTGTCACAATTCACAAATTCACCTTTTGAATGGTTGTCGAATAGCATGAAATCAAATCAGAGGCGATCACTTGGCGATCGCTTCCCTAATTTGCCAAGATATAAACAAGCAATTATTGAATATTGTTTAAGTCAACTGTGTTATTGAGCATACTCGACAGCGAATACCCCCTATAAATAGCGTTAAACCCACAATTGGCTCGATTCGCCATTTATGTATTAGTTTTGAAACTGTGTTAATCACCTAAGTATTTAGTCACTATTACTTAATACAAATTAAATGCTATGCAAATTTAAAAACGAACTTTTTTTAGTGGGGCATTTTACAGTTCTGCTCGTATATAGTTAACTGAAGCTGGTTGAATATTGTATTTCATTACATTTTAAATCTGAAATATATATAACTAAATATATATGCAACTGAATATAAAAAAAAAAATTTGTTTTTGTGTCTGAAATTACAGTTCTACTTGGTTATATTTAGCTGAATCAGGTTAAATATTATTACGGAGCTCCACCTCTTCGATACTTTTCCGATTGCTAATATGTATAAATATATATAGAAATTATTTATATGTATTCTGGCATATTTAATCACTTTATCACAATAATATTAAAGCGTGCTCCGCTATAATCAATCGTTATGACAGTTCCATTTCGAAAACAAAATTGATAATCACGAAATTTGCACACTCGCCGCACGTTAGTCATTTGTTGACAAACTTGAATTTCACAATAAAAGCAAGCTGTATATATACATATATTAAACTGATGCATTTGTGATCGATTTAATATATGCAGTATTATTTAATTTGCACTCTTTATATCATTTTCCCCAACACTTCCGACCATATATACAAAATACAATAGACGTCATTGTTTTTAAATACATTTTGAAAAATATTTTTAATATAAAAATGGTTATATTCTTAGCTTAAAACTACTATGTACGTGTGAGTGTATGTGTACTTTTCTGCTCGGGACAGCTGCCTCCCTGCCGAACTCTTCAGCTTTCAGTTTTATATGCTAGAAAATCAAAACATGTCTGACGCGGAAAATGTGATAATTGATATACATGTGTATCTATATTATTCAGCTACAATATGTCTATACGAATATTCAGATATATATGTATGTTTGTTTACGTGGTACTAAAGTCAATGTTCTTAGAATGCTTGCTTATTTTTCTTTCTTTCTTTTTTTTATGTCACGAATAATGATTTCCTCAACTTTGGACGTAGCAAAACAAATACAGTTAATAGACTCGAATAATTTGAAATCATTTTACTGTACTCGAAGAGAAATGCGACCTTTGCTTTAGGTTTGTTCATGAAGGTAATTGGTATTTATAAAAACTGTATAAAATAGATGTACGTATACAGAAAAATCTGTTGAACCCACTGCCTAGGCATTAGCTTGCGTTGCTTACAAATAACATAGTTATGCTTATGTGTGCTACTATAAGTATGTATGTATATTTATGTATATATATATATATATATATATATATATATATATCTGATGAGTAGGTTAAAATTGTTTTGGGTGGTGTGAGCTGGAATACGTTTGGCTGTGGTTATTGACATTGATCCACTCTCGATGTTTCCACATATATATGTATTTATTTATATGGAACGTTGCATGTTCTGTTTTCCGTTGATTGATTGGATTGCTGTGCTGCATCTTATATTGTTGATTGAAACGTATACGGCAACTTTCAGTCAATGACCACGCGGGTAAGAAGTATACCACGCTTGCTCAGCCATATCCTATAAATGTAGATATAGAAATATGTCATAATTTCAAATCGAAATGTGAAATGTGATTATAATTCAACTTTACCCGAAACCGGCGCCCAGCAACAGCGAGAGGACATTAGTAACTAGCAATGAGTAGAGAATTTCGCGGGAGAACAACGAATTGGCGCCCAAACGCTTTAAGCGTATGGAGTAACCCGAACTCTTCTTCTTCTCATCATCATCGCCAGAATTGGAGCGCTCAAATTTCCAATCTCTGCAATTAAGCCAAAAGTAAACTCATTAACTAAGTCCAATATAAATAGATATATAGATATGAAAATAGGTTGTTACTTTTGTTTGGCTTACTTTGGTGGCTGCTCGTCGGCGCCGCGATTCCAGTTCTGCAACCAATCTCCATTATCGGCTTTTTGTTTATCGCCAGTCTATTTTGGGATTGTGCATATATAATTAGTTCAAGTGACAGTCAAGTAAAAAAAAGGCAAGGCCATTTGATTATCTCTTCAGTCACACTCACCTTTGTCCAATAATTAATATACACATTTCGCAGCTCATCATCCGGGCAAAGTTCCGATTGCGGACTATTTGGCGGACTCTTGGGGCTCTCGTGAGGTGTATCGCGTCTCGAACTGGCCAGGGATACGACGCGACTGGACTGATTTGATTCACGTTGTGCCTCGCGCAACAAACGCAAATATTCCTCACCGTTGCTAAAGGGCAGCGGTGTAATTCTGTCGGGACTCTTAATACCAGCCATGGCAGCTGTTGTGCTCAGTTCAATCCAAGATTCTGTAACGTAAAATTCACAAACAAATATATAAGATCAATTGTAAAATGGATTAAGTACACAATAATTAAATATTATAATTAAAAAAAGATGAAAACAGCAACAGTGCAGCTGTAATTAACAGCGTCATTATTTTTAACAGAGGTAATACATTTTTGTTTATTTTCAATTATTAGTGTTGGCAGCTTTTCGTGTTAACAGCTCCAGTTGCATGTTAACAGTTCAAGCTACACTAACAGCTACGCGTGGGCAGACGCTTTGCCCTTTGTTATTGTTTGTTTTGGCTGTTTTTTATAGCTGCTGCTGGCAACACACAAAGTTTTAACAGCAGCAGCTATTTTCAGCAGCTGCGCATTGCCAGAGCTCAACAACCAAAATGCCGCCCCCATTATTGTTATTGTTTGTCTGTGCTCTGTTTACATAGACATATGTATGCATTTGTGTGTGTGTGTACGCGTGAGCCCCATTGATAAGGCAAACAGAGAAAAAGCAACACAATTTCCGTTTCGTTTCGTTTGTGTTTTGTTTTGTTTATTACTGATGCATGTTTTGTTTTGTCTATGGCAATATCATCAACCAATTTAATGTTCAAACAAAACCAACAACGACATCAAAGATTGCAAATGGGATAATTTCAGTAGAAGATATTAGTTGATGCTGATAATCAGCAATAATTAAATACATATTTTATGTTTGCAATCAATTACGCCACAAACTTAAATACATTTAAAACACTCACGTGGCCACAGACCGATCATCTGAATATATTGAAAACCAAACGAATACTGAAAAGTTGCACACAAACAGCAAAAATAAATCATATATTTGAACAGGTAACAAAACAAGAAGCGAAAACAATAACAAAGCTGACACATAAACAGGTTAACAGGTACAACTGTAAATCGGGTAAATCGGGCAACGCTCATTAAGGGTAGCAAATCAAACATGGCTTGCTGACTCACAGCACGTAGGCAAATGGCAAAATGGCCTGACTCGTCTCCCTCTCGCTCTCTTTTGCAGTTCGTCTCTTTCTCTTTCTATTTGTTTGCATGAATGTATGTGAGAGTGCAGCTGTTAAGCCCTGATCCCAGGCTGTCAAGCGTTCAGCCCAACGAACCGCCTTTTGTTGACTACATACGCACACACAGATACATATACATATACATATGTACATAGTCTCAGATTTGCTTGCTTTTATCATATATACATATATAAATGAAGTATACATATATATAACCACAACACACGTTTTTGATAATGAACTCGCCGCGTCATACACAAAATGCTACTAGGCTAAAGTCGCAATTTCTGGACTATGTGAAAAAGCAAGAACAAAAAAATGAAAAACAAGTGCCATAAGGCAAATGCCCTCCAACAATTGCTTTTAAGCGAAATTTAGCACACACACTCACATGCATAAATACACGAGTGTGTTGTTGCGGTAAAGTCAAAATAAGCCGCGTGACGTCAATGAGGCGAAATATGATAAAAATAACGATAATATACGTTCATATTTAAATATAATAAAGTGCAATTGTAAATAAAGACAGAACGCAAGACACGTAGTATGTAAGCCTGTATGTGTGAATGGCGTTACTCCCTCTCGCCCGGCTGTGTTTTCCGATTCTTCTTTGTTTGCTGCGAAGTTGGCAGCCTTTGTTGTTGTGGTCATCGTCTGACGGCTGCTGCGCAAGAGAGACTCACACACACACAACATAACAAAACAAGAATGGCAATAACAAAGTGGAGCCTTGAACAGTATACATATGTGTAGTGTGCATGTGTGAGCAAATGCAATGGAGATGCGCACACAGTAAGCCGACCTACACACATACATACGCACTTACATACATACATACAATTACAAGCAACATCTATTTTTAACTGGATACAAACAATAATAATAATAACAGCACGTCATCGAAAATCAAAGCATTGTTATTATTATTGATAAATACCTCACACCACACACACACACTCGTATAGATATTTATATGTGTGTGTGTGTTGAATGCGATTGTAAACTTACCGCCCAGCAAATCTTCTGTCGATTTTGGTGTCGTAGACATTTTTTTTTCTCTGTGTATACGTATGTTTTTTGTTTGTATATATTATTGTACGCTATGCTCGTATAGCAGTCGAAATTCTTTTATTAGTTATTTTTGTACTAAACACGTCGTCCAAAGATAATAACCCGTTTGTTATTATTGCGGTGCAAGTATTAATTTATGCAGATTGATCTAAACTCTTCGCCACAGCGGCCCTTGTATTAGACATATGCGTTTGTATGTATGTGTGTCGTATATTTCGTGTCAGTGTATGCGTGATAAAATGCGTTTTATTTTTTACAATTCCTGTTCCGCCTGCACTAATTTCTTGTTTTATGTTTTTAGCTCAAGTTAGCAGCTGTCGTTTCTTTATATACGCTTACTGAATAATGAGCTATTTCATTTAATATAAGTGTAATATACAATTTTCTTTTACGCACGCTGCTAAAAACCTAATGCGTAGTTCTCTTAAAGCTGCTGCTTGATGGCAGCACTAAACACAAACGGCTCGTTGAAAAACACGAAGATGACTGCTCTGAAGCACAACAAAACTGCCACCAGACGAAAACAAAAAACGACACACGGCAAGGAAGAAGAAGACCGAACTTAACGCGTACACAGTGATGCCAGACACACAAAAGCAAATGCAGCCCTGTTGTGTGCGCGCACTTAAACTTTTATTAACGTGTTTTCAAAAACAAATCAAATGTTTGCAAATCACTTTTCGCCACATTACGAACAAAATAAAAATTGTTGCCTTGCACAATTTCGTTGGGTGAAATGTACAAGTCCTTTTGCGGATCATACTGAGCGCGTCCCAACAATTTGAGAAATTCGTGACGTTCACGCAGACGAAACTCGCGCGAGGCCAACAACTCTGGGTATTGAAGGATCTGCGCATGGCTCAAGCCCATCTCGTTGTGAGCATAGCTGAATCGCTCCACGAGATCATCGGGTGCTGTAAGAGGCAATATTTGCTTTTAATACTATTTTAGATGTTTAAAAGAATGTTTTTACCTACGTATCATCATCAGACGTGGCTTGTGCACAATTAGCGATTGCAGCTCCTTGTAACTGAAGCCCATTTCCTCGCGTAGCGTAAACACAGATTTCCGCAAGTGCTCCATGTTGAAGGTAATCAGTCGTGGCTCCTTGGTTGCTAGCAGGCGTAAATCGTGCCCACTCAGGCCGAACTCCTTTTGAAAGTAGCCCAAACGGCGATCAACGCGACGCGTTGAGAACATTAACCAATATGGATTCTGGGTGAAAATACGTCGACGTGCCTCATCCGAGAAACGCTTACTTCGCAGATACTCGACACGCGTCTGCAAGTCATCCATCTCCACCTTGAATAGTAGTGGATTCTTGGTAATCAACGCACCAAAGTCATCCGGCGATATGCCCTGATCGGACAGGAAAGTTAAATAGGGTTTCACATTCTGCTCAAAGTCAAGGCGTAGCACAAACTGACCCAGACCCTTGCGCCGCTCAATGCTATGCAGATCGACGCCCAGGCTCAGCAGCTGCTGCAGTGTCCTGGAGTTGTTTACATGCGCAGCCAAATTGAAGGTGGGAACATGTGCTTCTCGCTTGCCAAAATCTAACGCGATTTCATCTCGACGCTCCTTTCTTTTTAGCCCCACATCCTGTGGTGGTTCTGCTGTTGCGTCTAGCACACTGAACTCACTTGGCGCCTTGCGCAGCGCACGTAAATGGCGGAATTGATTAACAATCACATGTTTATTTGTTGTAATATATGTGGTTTTCTGTATTTTATTGATGTTACGTATCCAAGAGCAAAGCATGGCATCAGCTGACTGTTAGAGTTGCCAGGCTATGCCGCAGGCGGCAAATACATACGGCAAATACATACCTTTATTTTTAAGCTATGCGTAGTGCTGGAAAATATCGATACTATCGCATAATGTAACAGCACTAGTAGACATTCCGATCTTGTGTTTTTCTTATTGTATTCTTTTGATAGGTGAACTTCATAAAGTAAAAAGAGTAATTGGTTTTGGGCAATTACCTTTATACATCGAACGTAGAAATTAAATAACTTGCAGCAATGGACAAACTACGCCGTGTTTTAAGTGGCAATGACACCACACCGGAGGAAGAGAGCAGCATTATTACCCAGGTAAAACCACAATTTAACCCATAATATCATTAAGCCGTTAGTTTCGCTTCTGCGGACTGAAACTGAAAACTGGCATGCCCACTCCCTTTCTCTTCCCATCCCCCACACGCCACCACCACCTGCTGATCATAAGTCTAATCTGTGACTCAACGCCTTATCAATTTTTTTTTATTAATATTGTTATTATTATTAACTGCAGATTAATGATATGTCAACATTAAGCTGGAGCACCCGCATCAAGGCATTTTGTATTTGCTTTGTGCTCGGCATATTGCTGTCATTTCTGGGCTCAATTGCGCTCTTTTTGCATCGCGGCATTGTCGTCTTTGCCGTTTTCTACACGCTGGGCAATCTTGTATCGATGGCCAGGTGAGTTGAATTGATAAACCAAAGATTTAACTTGAGCAGAAGGTGCTAATTGCCAATTGACATCATTTGCAGTACGTGCTTCCTTATGGGCCCTTTGAAGCAGGTGAAGAAGATGTTCGCCGAAACGCGTCTGATTGCCACCAGCATTGTAATTGTTGCCATTGTGATGACTTTTGTCTCCGCCATTGTGGTAAAGTATATTCCATTTATTTAGAACTTTTCAATTCGTTTATTCTTTTTTTTTGTTTTTTGAATCATCTTTATTTTTTGAAAACTGATCTGGTCTGTTTTGTTTTGTTTAATTTTTATAGTTAAAAAAAGCCGGCCTCACACTTATATTCATAATCATACAAAGCCTGGCCATGACTTGGTATTCGCTCTCTTATATACCCTATGCACGAGATGCGGTCAGAAACACAGTTTCCGCATGCTTTGAGGTTTAGCTAGTGTGTTTTGTTTTTGTACAGAACTTTTTAGTTATGTATATAAATATATATGTATATTCAGTTGATGAAATTATAATGCTATCAATGTAATAGTATGTATTATTAATGATTTACTTATGTAGCTCTTAAGTTTCTTAAATGGGCAATTATTAAAAAATGTACTAATCTAGTTTTAGAGCATAGATGTCTTTCTCTTTTCTTTTGTTGTTTTTTTTTTTTGCTACACACGATTGCTTATTAAGAAATTTTCGTTGGTTTTTAATATCATTTATACATATACATACAATATATAAATTTAATTTAATCAGTACAGTTTGCATAAGTGCATAAATTTTATGTACATATTTTTGTTTTTGTTTTTTAATAGAATCGCCCCCTTTATTTGATTTTGTGTTTATAGTTTAGGTATTTGTTTTTGGCTTACTAAACAATGGCCTCATTTGAATTTCTTCTCTTTTGCTGGCGACAAATTACCTAGAAAAACGAAAACAGTCACATTAATCAAACAAACAATAAGTTAAACAATTTTAATTTTAATATCGTAGTGCGCTGTGCTAGGCCCATCAGTGGAAATACTTTGTGGCACATGTGCTTAGGCACGCAAGAATGCAGTTCCAAAGAGAGCGGAAAGAAAACACACATTAAAATGAGAATGAAAGTGAGTTAAAGTTGCAACAACTTTCACAGCAAATTGACAACAAACAGAAAAAAAGAAAATGAAGAGTGCAACACATGTGTGAATTGGTTAAATACTGATCGATATACCTTTTGTTGGTGTATTCTGCGCACTGTCCAATTGTCGTTTATTTTGCGTGGGTGTGGGTGAAACATCCTCCTTCCGCTTAAGTTGCTATCGAAAGTATGGAAAATATTAGCAGATATAAATTAGATTTGTTTTTTATTTGGTTTTACCTGCCAGTAGACGGCCACGTAGACGAAGGACACCGATATTAACACCTGTATGGTCAGCCAGATCACAATGTTGATGGCTTGCGTGCGCTCAAATAACTCCTTGCCATTCTTAATGCAAAGGATGGCTTCGGAGACCATAATGGCGCCGTAAACCCAACATTGGGTGCCGACGCGTTTGCAGCGCGTATCGGTCACATATACATAATATTGCCTAAACAAAACAGATTCGCATGAAATTAGTCAACAATCAGCAAAAGCAAAATACAAAATACTTGCCTAACTGAGGGCGCCACAAACAGACCAATGAATATTAGACGACCAATGACAATGAAATGATCCGGCGGCATCTCGAAAATGTGCTTCAAGAAGAACGTGTTCAGTTCGGTGACCTGCCAGAATATGACCAACTGGATGACGGCAGCGAAACGCATGGCCGTCGATTTGGGATCCAGCCAACGGATCGCTGACCAACTCTCGGGCGTAAATTGCAGCATGGCACGCTTGATTTTGCCCGTCGTTGTTGAGATATCCTTAATGCTGGCCCATTTGTATTCGCGCATCTCGAGTATCTGGCAGATCTTGAGGCCCACCCAAATACCGAGGCCATTGCAGATGATCACATCGAGGATGAGGGCGTCCCACCAGCACTCAATGAAATTGGGCAACAGATGGGCAAATGTGATCTCCGTTATTTCCCACATCACTGAGATGGCCCAAAGGATGCCCATATGGCGTATAAGTATTGCTTTGAAGGCCCAGCCCAGAAAATGGCCCCAGGCGAACACATCCAAATGACCCTTGACCCGATCCCAGCTAATGTCCGAACAATTCACACCGTACTCCTGTCAAAATCAGAGATTTAATTTAATGATTGATTGTGAGCTATACATGCATACTTATTTCGTCAGATTTACCTTCTCCATGTCTATGTGAAAGTTCCTTAGCTTCGGATCGAGCCAATAGAACATGCTACGTATGGTTGAATAGTTTTGGAACATGAGGAACTGCAGCAGGAGCAAATACAAGACGGAACAGCCAAACAGGATGCGCCACACTGCCGGATGGGGTCGGGTGAATGGTCCATTTGGAAAGGCGATAACCGAAACGATCAGAAAGAAAAAGACTATGCACAACAGTCCCGCCCACAGATTATCGTCCAAATTCGCCTCGTTCCTATAATTAAAATAGTAAAGTGTCGCCAAATCAATTATTCTTCTTGGCGTTGTAATGTTTTCCATTTGGTTAGCTAATCAGTATCAGTGCCGACGAACTTTGGAACGGATTGCGCCACAGAGTCGATGACCTTTGGTACACACTCAAAACACGAGATTCGATTTTTCGGCCGCCTCTGACACATTTGGTAGAGATGTGGTCGTTCTAGCTGTAGACACGATCAGTTCAGATCGTCCACGATGCACAAATGACGATTATTGTATGTTATATATTTAAATATATTGCATTTGACAGGCAGAAATGTCACAGAAATTCGATCTACTTTGAGTGGTTGACAGAAATTCGAGTAAATCGTACAGTTCTCTGTCGTCGTATTGGAATTATTATTATTTTGGTGTCTATGCTCTATACTCAAGACAGTTCTCAATTCAAAATCGCTCAAAGAATTAAGCTAGGCAAAATGGAAAATTGCTTGCCATTTTTTACTGTAAAAAGCTCATAGAAATTCAACTAATTTACTATATGAATTTATCTATGATAATGCAGAATAGAGATTTTAATGATGCAATACATTTGAAGACCACGTAAAGATTGGTTGTCTTATTGGAATTTCATTTGTTTTGTCTCGTTCTGATTTCTACTCTAATCACGACAGTTTTCATTTGGAAAACAGTTTAAAATATTACGTTAGGCAACATACATCATTACTGATCGCATAGATGATAATAGACTAATTTTCTGTGCCGACTAAATATTGTGTATAATTTTAATTGGTTTTGTTTTGTCACGTGGCCATCTCTATGCTGTGTTCTAATCATGACAGGCAAGGCGAGGTTGACTGACAAGTGTCGCAAAAAAAAGAGAGCAACAATTTCTTCACTTATTTCATCGGTCGTCTTGACCAAGTTAATGCAAATGGCACGTTAACAAACCAAAATAGAAAGATCGATACATGTGCGTACGCGACTGGCGCACTAATCTCTTCCACACATATATGTACATCTATATATACTACGTACCTGACGAAGGCGAAATACATTCCGCAGAGTATGGAAACGGCCAGCAAGGTGATTGTGTGCGGCTTGTAGAAGAAATCCAAGGAAATGTCATCCACTGGCCGCTCGTTGACAATGACGAAAGTCTTTGCGATTTCCTCTTTGCGCCGGTTGTTGCCATTGTCGCTGCGTTTCGTTGGCGTTGCTGGTGCACTCGCTGCCCCCGATTTGTACTTTGTGGTTGCGATGTTGGAGTCACCAGTGCGCTCCTGTTCCTCCTCGGCATCGCCTGCGGTTGGCGTGCCTCGTGAACTGGAACGTTTTTTCATGTTGTTTGTATGTGTTGCGGCGATTTCAATAATCAGTGTTTGTTCGATGGCGTGATTGTTGCTGTGCTGCTACTTCTGCTGGTGCTGCTACTGCTGCTGCTACTTCTGCTGCTGCTGGTGATAATGTTGTTATTGAGTATTGAGCACGCGGGCTGAGCAACGAATTGCGCAACATTCGCTCCAAAGTTTATGGGATGCTCAAAGACGCTGAATTTTGGTTGCTATTTTAGCCGAAAGTGTCGCTTATTGCATTTATCAATTGTTCAACTCAATCGATTAATGTTTTATTTAATGATTTTGAGTTTGCTTCACTTGCTCTGTTTTCAATTAAATGAGCATGCTGCGCGGCGCCTTTATGCGTAAGTGAGAGCAAAAAAAAAATAAACCTGCCAATCCGACACTTGCCGGGCAGCAACTACCACAAAATACGATTTGTTGTGACGACACAGCGCTGCCAAATGCCACAGCGTTGCCAGACAGCTGTAGTCTTCTTGGGTATGCAGCACACATATGTTTGCCAGAAGCAAGAAAAAGAGCTAATAATTTAAATGTATGGCATAAAATGAGCTGTTCATTTTTTAATTAAATAAATATACATGTTTGCAGTTAATTGAGATTTTTCATTTGTTTTCAACACTGTTAATAGCGCCAGACTTTAGTAGAACAGACGGAAAACAGCTGATTCACTTGTCTGACAAGCGCGCACTACTAACTTATTTTTCACAGCTCGAATTTCGCGCATTTTACACAAGTACATACTTAGGTCTGGAGTGAGAAGATTCTGAATATTCAACAGTTAATTACATGTATTTGCTTAGGCGGAAATCTGATGAGCAGGCGTCGTTATCGTTAGCATTTTCCAACTGCGTTAGGTTTATAATGTGCATGCGTCTAATAAAGGTTATCATTATTGCTGTCTATTGCTTTTTAATCTCGCCAATAAATGCATGAAGGGAGAATAAACTCAATTCATTCAAATTTGATTTTAATCTCGAATCAATGGCAACAAAGAAGCAAATTAAAAATCTGCCCAATCATCCAGAGACCTATTTGATTTAAACAGACGCCAGCCGCGCAAATATATCCTATTAGCAGTATTTGAATGTTATAAGTTTTAATGTTGATTAAACTCATTATATTTTGTTTATTAAATTTTAATGATTTTTAAATTTTTACGTAGTCGTGCTCGCTCTGGAGTCTGAGTCGGAGTATTTTGGGCAGATTTCAACCTAAAGTGAGCTACAAAAGATAAAACAATAATAAGTGATTACAATAATTTTATTATTATTATCGGATAAGCTTTAATCTTTATCAGCACAGTTGATACATTTGTACCACATTCGTCAACCATGGTGAGATTACTGACCCGCCTTAACGAAATCTGAATTTATTAACATACAAGCTTATATTCACCACAATAAGTGAGCAGCAGTCGGAACTTATGTTAACGTTGTGTCTAGCGGTCGGGAGAGTGCCGGAAAGTTCTACAAAGTTGAAACCTAAATTCATCATTAATAAACCAAAATTCCTAAAATGATGTGCAGCTGCCCGAATTTATTAATATACAAACTTAAAGTCACCATAAATAAACAAAAATCAATAAAATGCTGTGCAGTTGCCCTAACATTTTATTAACAGTTTGAAGCGGTCGAGAGAGAGCCGGAATGTTCTCGACAGCTATAACATGCCGTATAAATAGCAGAGACTGCATCGCACTCTTAACAGTTCAACACAGTGAAGCAAAGCGAGTAGATTTCTTGGAGCAAAATAATAACATAATGCGGTCGTTGCCATTGTTTTTGCGGATGGCCGAGAGGCTGACAAGGATGCCGAGCGTATCCCCGTTTCAGGCCATCTACCACGAACCGTTCATGTGGCCGGCTCTAACGTTGCCCCGCCAATGGCAACAGCTTGAACGCCAGCACGAGCAATATTTGGCGCCAGCAGCAAGCATTGGGAAACAGGGCTACCAGGTCAGCATGGATGTGAGTGAATTCAAGCCCAACGAACTGACTGTCAAACTGGTAAACAACAGCGTCATTGTTGAGGGTAAATCGGAGCAGCAGGAAGATGACCAGGGCTTCTACACTTCTCGTCACTTTCTGCGCCGCTTTGCTCTGCCCGAGGGCTACGAGCTGGACATGACTACATCCAGCTTGAGCAGCGATGGAGTGCTTACTATCAATGTGCCTAATCCACCAGCTGTTGACGAAGCGCTGAAGGAACGTCTAGTGCCCATACAGCAAACCGGCCCAGCGGAACTAAATGTCAAACCGAATCCGCCCCTGGATGCACCGGCAGAGGAGCAAAAGGAAATAGCAATGAAGGCCGACAAAGATTAGATGTTCCTTGTTAAGAATTAATAAATAATTGGCTGTTAAGACCTTAGTTTTCCTCCTACATACGAATTAAATTTATTTAGCAATAATAATCTGTTACAATTTTCCAGTACTACAAAAAATTCAAACCCTGTTTTTCCCCAAAATATTTTACATTTTTATATTAACTAGTTTTAAGAACTCCACTTAATAGTAGAAAAATAAAAGTCAGTAAAATATATTTTTTTGGCAAAAGAAAACACTACAAAAAACCAATAGTCCTGTTTTTCCAGTTTTTCTTGTCTTAAATAGTTATACACTATTTATATATTTTTTTAATATTTAAACTTTTCAAGACTTGTTAAGAATTAATAAATAATTGGCTGTTAAGACCTTAGTTTTCCTCCTACATACGAATTAAATTTATTTAGCAATAATAATCTGTTACAATTTTCCAGTACTACAAAAAATTCAAACCCTGTTTTTCCCCAAAATATTTTACATTTTTATATTAACTAGTTTTAAGAACTCCACTTAATAGTAGAAAAATAAAAGTCAGTAAAACATATTTTTTTGGCAAAAGAAAACACTACAAAAAACCAATAGTCCTGTTTTTCCAGTTTTTCTTGTCTTAAATAGTTATACACTATTTATATATTTTTTTAATATTTAAACTTTTCAAGACTTTTAAAGAAATCCAGTCATGTTTTTCTACTTATTTTTTAAATGGTTATATTCATGTATATATTTTTTGATTTAGCTAAAATGGCAGTCAAGAAATAAACCATAAACATAAACAAAAGCAGTGTTTTATTATTTGGCAGCAGCTCACTTGCACTTGCACTTATTCCTTACCCCTCTGTACTCTGATCCCCTTGATTTGCTCTACACTTTGCTTGATGACGTTCGAATTTGACTCGCATCCAAATAATATTGCACATTTGGCGTTGGACGACACGCTTGTGTCTTGTTTGTTAACCTTCGCGCATCGCGCTAATGATTCATCCACCAATCCGCCCATTGCCCATCCGCATCCGGCGCAGCCTCCGACTCGGATACGAGGCCAGTTTGATCGTCGTCTTTGTCATCGTCGTTGACGTTGTCTATAAAAGCGCTGCGAGCGTTGTTGACGAGCTTTATAGAAATTTCAGACGCGAGATGGCGCTGGTGCCGACAACCACATATCGTGATCTTTCCCGGGAATTGGATCGTCCGCGGCCGCTCTACCAGCCACAACCATATGACTATCCCCCACTGTATCCGTATCTGTGGGACGACCCGCGTGCCTGGTGGCCCCGAATGGGCAGCACCGACTATTTGCGTCCCTTAGATGACCTGGTGACGCGACGGGTGCGCAATCAGCTAATCCAAGCAACACCGCAAGAGTGGGCACATCCCATGCAGTGGGACAACTACTATACCGGCGAGCGTGTGCATGCAGACGAGAAGGGTTTCCGCATCGACATCGATGTGCGCCAGTTTCGACCCTCTGAGATTGTGGTGAAGACCACCGATGATTATATCACTGTCGAGGGCAATCACAACAAGCGCAACGAGGGCGCCAATGGCTATGTGGAGCGACATTTTGTGCGCAAATATCTGCTGCCCCGTGGCTACAATGCAAACGAGGTCATCTCCGACATATCCTCGGATGGCATCCTGACCATTAAGGCACCGCCACCGCCACCCACTAAATACTACAGTCCCAGCGAGCGTTTGGTGCGCGTCCACGAAACAGGCAAATTGGCCCTGCCCTGGAAATAGTTTCCCAGTATAAACCTATGGCTACTGCTTACCCTGCTTTCCTGCATAGCCCTGGCCATGCAACAGCTAAACAAACAGGGTATATTCAATATAAATTTCAAGGTGAACTATTTTTGGTCATTTTGACCAAGGTGTAACGAAAATTTCAATTCATTTTAAATACTACGTAAAATGCTTGTCGAAGACTTTAATGCGCAATAAACTGATAGAAACAAATGAATGTCGGCATATTGCTCCATAAAATAAATAAGATAAATTACAAAATTCTACAAATATTTCGTTTTTCGATTCGTTTTCATTTAACGGCCTTTTGCTAGTTATAAAATACAATTTGTTTTCATACGATGGAAATACAAATATGAATATGGATATGGCTTCCGAATACGTCATCATAGAGTAATTTTAATGTGCAGTTTTTAAGCTTATTTAATTATTTACTTTTATTCCATTCTATTTCTGTCTGACTTTATAGTGGCCTTACTTTCGTCTAGTCTTAGACTTTGCTGGCGCCATCTGTAGCATTGATGCTCAAGTGAAACAGTGTTAATTTGTTGAAAATTCTCGATGTGTTACTGCTTGAGCTGCTCCTTGTTAGGCGATAGAGGCGTGTTCAGTGTAAGCACTCCATCGAAGTACTCAGTTGAGATGAGTGTTGCCATTGTATTTCTTGGGCATGGTATATTTCTGCACAAAGTGGAGCCATGCGAAGATTTCTGCTCTTACACATGGACAAAGCCAATTATTGTCATGGTCACCACTTGCTCAAGCCCATATTGACCCAGTGCAATTTCGAAAAAATGATTCCAATTGAATTGGTAATTGCTTGAACACAGTTATGATGCTCACTCGAAAAATTCTGTTCATCAAATTGAACATTGCCTGATGTAGGCAAATCTCTTTTGTAGCTCACTGACTACGATTTGCTTTGTGTGCGTGAGTATTTGGGTGCCTACGTGTGACACACGGAAGCAGTGCGAAAAAGAAAACGTAAAAGAGCGGCAAACGATTCTGTGTGACAGAACCCAAATACAAACGCACTTTAGTAACTCTTATTGGAGTACATATTTTGCGCTATTTCTATTTATCTTTTAATTGGCACTTGTGTAAAAAAACTGAACTACAGAAAAAAGTTAAACCCATACAAACACACATACGTATATACATAATTCTTGTACACTTATTTCTCATAATTCATTCAAATTAAAATGGCCAGCAAAAGTCAGATGAAAATAGGCATTTATTTATGTTTATCTTTATTCGATCTTAGCAATTTAAACAAATATAAATACGATGATACAATGAAGTGCACCCGCTGTTCTTAATCTTGACTGATATTAAGAGATTTACATGGATGGACCGTATTTTTAAAGTACACAGCAACTGGAAATTGAACATTAATAAAATGCCAGTATAAATGTCTTAATGCTAAAGTGTGATGTGTATGTGTTAATGTATGCATGCATGTGTGTCTTTGAGTTTCTTTTTAGTCTTGCACTCTCCGAACAGCGTGGCAACACTTCGTTTTCAATCGTTCTCTCCTCTATGCATATTTGCTGTCGCTGTTCTATTTGCCGGTCTCCATTTTCTCAGTTGCGCCATTTTCGCCTTTGTCTTTGGCGTTGGTAGCGCCCTCTGGCGCCTTGACGTTTAAGTGAGCCGGTCCAGTTTGTTGAATTTGGACAATGCGTTCCTGCTTGGCCTGCTCCTTGTTGGGTGGCGGAGGCGCCTTCAGCGTGAGCACCCCATCCGAGGAGACCGTCGAGACGACATCGTTGGCATTGTAGTCTTTGGGTAAGGTATATTTACGCACAAAATGACGCTGAATCAAGCCGTGACCATCCTCTCGCTCCTCGTGTTTGCCCTCGACAATGACAGTTTTGTCCACCACTTTGACGGACAGTTCGCTCGGCTTGAATTGGGCCACATCCATGCACACCTGGAAACCATCCTTGCCAATCACGGGCAGCAGAGCATTTTGACCGCCACCAGAGGAGCCACGACGACGCAACGCCAGCGGATGATGATGATGGCGGTCGTAGGGATTGAAGTGAGAGCGGCGACGATGCATTTGCAGCTGGTGTGGCATCAAAGGACGCGGTGAACGATGGAACAGTTCGTGAGCGTGTACTCCATATCCGAAGTCATCGTCCAACAAATGATCCCAGTCGTTGTAAGCACTTTCGAGATCGCGTGCCAAACTCAGCAGTGGAACAATCGACATTTTTTTTTTTACTGTATTCTTTCTTTGTATTTAAATTTAAATTTTTCTTTTGCTTTTTTCTTTGATTTTTTCCTTACTTCTGCGCAGCAGTTGTATTTCGTGCAACGGTTCGAATACAAATGTAGAGGAGAGGTTGACGTAGCGGGCTTTTTATACCAACGCCAAGTTGACACACACACAGAAGCATTGGCAGTTAAATCAACAATTGTTGCTGTTGTGCTCTTGAAAATTCTCGCTCTTTCTGTGGCCATGTATGAAGTTTCTCACTCTTTCTGTGGCCTGTACATGCATATGTGAGTGTGTGTGAGTCTGTCGGCAAAATATGTTTTGCATGCTCGTTCTCTCCCTTTCGCTCTCTATTACACATAGAAGCATAGAAGTAAAGCTCCTGCATTTTGAAAAGCTCAATTCTCATCTCATTACTGCTGCTGTTGTAAATGCAATGTTTTAAAATGTTAAAGTACATGTAATGATTCAAAGGGGGACAGTGGCTGACGTTTCGGAAGTGCATTGAACTTATGCTATCTCTCTTTGCCGCAACCGGTTTGTTTGTCATTCTCTTTTTTTTCAATGTGAAAAAAATGTAAAGGCGTAAGTTTGCATATGTACATGAATCCCTCCCTTTGCCGAAAGTTGTATGTGTATGTGTTTCTTTTGAATGTATGTATGTAGCAAACATTTTTAATGCTCAATTTGCTGTTAAATTACTTGAATGAACAGAAAACTTTTCAGCTTCTGCATAAATTTGTAGGAACATAAAAATGTTGTGGTTTGTTTAGGCATATGTATTCGTGAATACATAAATATGTATGTATTTTCGCAAATGTTTATATATCATTCTCGAAACGGACGAATTGTTGTATGTGTATGTGAGTAAAAAGGCGCATGTGCATACACTGCAAAAAAATATGATACACTCACATAACTAAATGTATTTATGGATGTTATTTACTTTTTATTTATTCAGCCCACCCCATAATTAAACATGAATATTTTTTGTTTTCGTTATTTATTTCTTCCGGCACGTAAATGCAATGCAAATTAAATTACTGTAATACTATTAAATATGATGTGCTTAATTTTATATGAGTGTTTAATTGAAGAATATATTTATAAATTTGTGAAAAACAGACACTGACTTTGATAATTGATTAACAATAAATGTTTGTATGTATTATGCACACTACAAATTAATAAATTATGTTCACTTGTCATCGCCCTGCTCCAGTTGCTCCTTGGCATTATCCTTGACATTGAGATGAGCTGGGCCAACTTGTTGGATTTGAACGACGCGTTCACCGCTCTTATCCTCGATGGTCGCCGGCTTTGGCACACTGACTGTAAGCACTCCATCGGAGGATAGTGTCGAGGCGACTTTCTCGGCCTCATAGCCCTCGGGCAGAGCATAGCGCCGGACAAAGTGGCGTGTGATAAAGCCGTGATCATCCTCCCGTTCCTCGTGCTTTCCCTCGACAACAATGGAATTATCCACCACTTTCACATTGAGTTCACTCGGCTTGAACTGGGCCACATCCATGCACACTTGGAATCCGTCCTTGCCCACCTTGGACACTGGTCCGCCACTCTGTTTCTCTAGTTGGCGCATTTGATGGTCCATGGGCATTGCGGTCAATGCCAGGTAAGGATTACGCTGCTGCCGACGGCAATAGTAGGGTGCATCGTAGAAGGGCACCACCGTCATCCGGTTCAGGTCATCGGCGAGGCTCAGCAGCAGTGGAAGATTTGCCATATTGTTGCTTGATTTTCCTTGTAATAGCCTTTTACTTGAAGAGATTCGTTTTGTGAAACACTTGCCGTGCAGTCGACGATTGCCGACGACTTGTTACTGCTTCGGATATTCGAATCGAACTGATGCACACGACGCAGTACTCCTGCTATTTATAGCAGCTTGAGTGGTGGATTTTTGCGTGCCTCTGTGCGACAGAGCGAGATGGCGGACCACGTCGCAATGTTTGCCGAAATTTCTAGCTCTGCTTAGAGCTGAATAATTTAGTAAATGTTCTCGAAATCGCTAGAAGATTTCTAGCAATGAAAGTGAGAGTCTGACGATAAGATAACAAATGTTTACCGGTTAAATGGAAAAAATTGAGAGTATCTGATAAGAGCAACAAATAAACAAACACAAATAGAGTCAAAGCATCGAAATTGTGAGAATTTTCTAAAATATGTTCCAGATTCCTGTTAATGAATTATCCACACCAGAAATTATTGATATAAATTGATATTTGATTCACTCATGATATAAAAAAAAAAACTAAGGCAAAAAGTACAAAGCGATAACGAAAATTTATTTACAAGCATGCATAAATATGTACAAATTCTTTGTATATATGTAAATATATGTATGTAATTTATACTAAAAATACAATATCGAAAAAAACCTATTATTTCAGGGATTGCGTATACTATTTCAAAAAGTATGTGTGCATGTGTATATGCCGAGTGTCGTCTGCCTCTCTTCAAACATACACACACTTACGCGACATGTAAACGCTTAATGTATGCATTGTATGTGTAAGTGTCTTACCCCCTGCTGATATTTTTTTTTTGGCTTATTCTTTGGACTGTCAACAACCACTGTTTACAATTTTGCAATTCACTTTTTGGCCGATCCCGTTAGTAATTAGCAATTTTTATGTCGTCTTGCATTATGTCTTTTACCTTGGGAAACATATTCTGTTGAAATTTGTCCGTGCAAGATAATTTTTTGCACAAGAAAGGTAATATTTTTTTTGGTGTATTTTAACCACCTACTTGGGAAAGTTATAAGGGAGCAACTTCCAAGCAAATAACGTGAAAACCTTGGAGGCCGACACTTGGAGTGCTACGAAATCGATAAAATGAATAATCGCAAATCGATAAAGATATATTTCTCCCACAAGTTTAGGGCTACAGTCCCAAAGTTTGGTTGGTATGCGTATATCATCCACAACTTGTAAGCTAGAGTCGCCAAATTTTTAACGTATGTTACTGGTAATTCTCCAAAGAGATCGACAATTGGGTGGCGACGCTTACTCTGCACCTCATAGTGTAATTCGATAAAACCATACATCTCTTTATATCCGGTAAGTTTTGGATCTCACCCACTCCTGCCCTCAAAATTCTCAAAAGCCTATATCGCCTGCAATTTAAGAGTTACAGTTGCCAAAGTTGGAAGATTACTTGGAACCTTCTCCATACTTTTTTAGCCACGCACACTCCCACTTGAAGGAAGGTTACTTGCAAACTCAGCCGAGCCCACTCGCGGCCCATTAATTTCTATATCTACCACCATCTCCTTCAAAGATCGGTATTTTTTGGCTACCCCCATCCTGTTCTTTCAACTCTTAAGATGTTAACTGCAACATATTTGCAATTTGACGTCATGTGTTGCCATTTGATGGTGTTTTGCCCACTTCGCCTGGTCAGAAAGACTCAATTTTCTTCTTGTATGACACTATACGAGTATATACAGTCTGAAACCTACTACTATATCTTCGGTTAAATTACTGATAATCTTCTTGCAAATACTCGTATATATATTTTCGTCGTAAAAAAAACGACTTCAATATAATAAATCTGTTAAAGTTTCATTCTTGCTTCTCTCTTAACTTTATTTTTGGTATTAGTACCGCGCTGGAATAGCTTTGCAGCTAGACTCATGGTTTTAAAACCACCCAGCAGAATGTGACCAACAGAGGATCATTGCATCATGCCAAATACCAGAGCCAGGCACAAATCTATAAAATGATTGAAGTGATATCTCACTTCTATAGTGGTAATACCACTTACTTGGTCTTAAAGTACGATGAAACGTATCCAAAAGTATATTACAAAATTTGAGCCACGTTGCCATTTCGGATCAATCACAGCACGTTGCTGACGTCGCTGGGACTTTAGTTGCTTCAAAATGTTGAAGGAATGATTACGCGCAGCTTGCCGCTTGTTGACTGAGTGCTAATTTTGCAGGCCACTCGCTATTGACAGCTGTCTAGCCACGACAGCGCCTGCTACCTGTAATTTGCCTTCGCTGGGCGTGTGCCCAGTAATTGTGACACATCGACAACATTTAGTATAGCCTAGAGGCAGTCGCTGCAGCTGCAGCTCAGTGTGCAACTGGCCAGCGACATGGAAGGACAGACAGGTTGGAAATTGCGGCACATATTCAGGAACAAAAAGGGTAATCAGGTGGATGACAATGAAAATAGCTCACCCAAGGAAAAAGATGAGGTGAATTTCGATTTCAATGTTATTAGGAACGACAGACCAGCGGACTATGCTCAGCTAGAAATATTCCATCGCGCCGTGAGTCCCAGTAAGTAAAACACCAAATAACCCTTGACTATTTGTGTACAATTTCTATATATTTAACAGTTATGTTGCTGGGTCAGTGTTTTGCTGTGATGCCACTGACTGCCATCTGGCAAGCAAATCCTCGTTTTGTGAAGTTCCGCTTCAAATCTGTGCAAATGTTAATAACATTGCTCTTTATGGCGTCCAGTTTGGTGCTCAATTTGTCCATGATGAAGTTTTTGGTTAAGATTGGCATCACAGCGAAGAACTTTGGTTGGTTTCAGCCACTCGAAGCAAAGTCGTGCTAAAATTGATGCCATTTTCTATTCTCCAATAGTGGGTCTGGTGTTCTACACCTGTGTGCAATGCGCTTGCATATTATTCATAGATCTGGCGCGTCACTGGCCGCCTTTAATACGCTACTGGACACGTGTTGAGCTGATCTTCAACAAGCCACCCTATGAGGTACTCAAAACAAGTCTCTCGCAGCGTGTGCGACTTTCCGCTCTGATCATCATAGGCTGTTCCATTGGTAACAGTTTGACAACAGCTGGTTGACTGGTAATTACTTGGCTTCCTTTTGCAGCTGAGCATGCTTTGTATCAAACCTCTGCGGTTATAAGCTACACGCGACAGGCGGAATACTGCTCAAGGTTCCCCAATAGTACAATGGGTGGCGTGTCCTTTGAGAACTACATCGTAATGAACTATTCTTATGTGTTCCAAGTGCTGTCCTATAATCGGTTTGTGGGTGCCTATATTGTGGTAAGACAAAAAATCTCATTTTATTCTCGACTAGTTTGCTAGCAAACTTTTATTATAGCTGGTAGCTGGCACCAGTACTTTTATATGGAACTATATGGATTTATTTATCATGATGATCAGCAAGGCGCTGGCCTATCGCTTCGAGCAAATCTCCGATCGTGTTCGCAGGCTGCAGAATGAGGAGCAGGTGCCGGAGTCCACATTCATTGAGATTCGCGAGCACTATGTACGCCTGTGTCAGCTGCTGGAGCGCGTGGATAATGCCTTGTCCAGCATCATTTTGCTGTCCTGTGCAAATAATTTATACTTTGTATGCGTTCAGCTGCTGAACATATTCAAGTGAGTGTTGGCCCAATAAGTCAAACCCCTGATTTTCTCATTACTTCTTCTCATTAGCAAATTTCGCTGGCCCATCAATTATATATACTACTGGTACTCGATGCTGTATCTGGTGTGTCGCACGGCTTGCGTCTTTCTCACAGCTGCTACCATCAATGATGAATCGAAGAGTGCGCTGGCTGTGCTGCGTCGTGTGTCCAGCAAAAATTGGTGCGTGGAGGTGGAACGGCTCATCTTTCAAATGTCCACACAAACAGTGGCTTTGTCTGGCAAAAAATTCTATTTTCTAACGCGCAAGCTGCTTTTTGGTGTTCGTATAACTCTCACTTCTTATGGTTCTTTAAGTTAATCCCCTTTCGCCCCCGATTTAGATGGCTGGCACTATCGTCACCTACGAGCTGGTGTTGCTGCAATTCGATGAACCCAATCGCCGCAAGGGTTTGCAGCCCTTGTGCGCCTGATAGGTGGCAGCCACAATTACAATCTGACAGGCGACCACAATTATCTTTAGATTACTATAAAAACTAGCTGCTAAACCGTACAATTGTACAAAAGCCGTCACGCCCATTTATTGCCTGCACGTTTGTATTTTGCTCAAGCGTAAACAGTCCGATTTTTTCACGCTGTCTCGAAAGGTAACCAGAAATGTCGGACTCTGCCCAGCTGAGATTCTCAAATTTATTGTAGAATTTTTATACCTTTCATATCTCAAGCTTTGATGCTTTGATGCCTGTGAACAATATACGTTCTCAGGATGTCAGGGATACAACATTTTGTTGGTTTAGTCCTTGCACATTTTATTCAACCACCATTTTTATACTCAATCTATTCGAATTTGGAAAGAAGAAATTTACTTACACTTTTTGAAATATATTTTGAATGGCAGCGAAACACATTTGCCCTGTAAGGGGTGAGGGTTAATTGATTTTGACCAGGCAAGTATTATTTATCAAAATTTATGGCACATATAATCCTACTACCATTGCTTCCTTGCAGATGGCTGATACCCTGATGGCTTACGAGCTGGAGCTAATTAGCCAAATTAGTGGCTTTGAGGTGCAAAAGAGCATTTGTAGTCGCTGTTTTGGATCCTCGAAGAGCATTTTCTTATAGTACAGCCATTTATAATCATATTGCATATTTTATGAGGTTGTCAACGGCAGCCATGCAATTTGCACAAAGATTGTAAACAGATAAGCAAAAAAAGAGAAGCATTAAAGAGAACTCCTCCCACCCAAAAAAAAAAACAATTTTGTTGACTTTGATAATTCGCAACGAAAATATACGATTGCAGTTGGACACCAGACATGGTCAGGTCCACAAGTGATACGACAAGTCGCCGCCAGAGCGCAAAGCTTGGAAGTAAAAATTATTGGATGAATATCCAAATTTGGCTCAATTGTAAACTACGAACTGATTTTGCTGCAGTCCAACAAGGCCGACAAAGTTAATGATTGCTATGAGCATGGAGTTCTCCGGCCCCATGCAATTAATCCACCACAATTTGTGGTTTTACACATGTGGATGTGGGTCACACTGAAGCTTTAATTATAGATGAGTGCAAAACAACAGGTGTTTTTAATAGCTAGCAGGACATGCAAGCAAAAAGTTGGGTCTTTGGGCTGACAGCCACAGGCACAGTTGTGGTTTGCCAGCAGTCCTAAAATGAGGTTTCCGCCCAAGCTGGAGCGTAAATTTCGGCGTTGGAGAAAGCTGAAAAAGTCGCCACTGTTGCGTAAATTGGATGAGCTTTGTGAGAGGTGGGAACCTTAATATAAGAATACATCTACTGTAATATAAGCTCATATATCATTTAGTGTTCGTAAGAAGGGTTGTGAAGAAACCCCGAAAGAGTCTGTTGACCGCTTGAAAGGTGACGAGAAGATGGAAAAGGGTAAGCGATAAATGCCTTAATTATTTACGGATCATAATAAGGCGTGTAATTTCATGATCATCTGAAGAACTTTGCTATAAAAGACGCGAACAGTTTCTGTACAATGGCAGCTTTCATGAGGCAGTGGGCAACGTTTTACTTATAGCCCAATGTTTTGCCATGATGCCGGTGAGGGGTGTCACAGCCAAACATCCCAGTAGCCTGAGCTTCGCGTGGCGCAATTTGCGCACCTGCTGCTGCCTCCTGTTTATTGCGTCCATGCTGGTTAATCTGGGCCTGACCATCTACAAAGTGTTGGTTGCTTCGATTACATTTAACAATATTCGGCCCCTGATCTTCAAGAGTAGCATCGTGGTTGTGTGTCTTACTGCTCTCAACTTGGCACGAAAATGGCCAGAGCTGATGATGCACTGGCAAAGAACCGAAGTGGATCTGCCGCAATATCAGACGCAGCCGGAAAAGCGACGCATGGCGCACTCCATCAAAATGGTCATGTTTGTGGGCATGATGTTGTCCTTTGGTGAGCAGCTAGTTAACCCAAAGTTTTAATAATAAATGCTATAAAATATATGCTTCACACAGCGGAACATTTGCTGAGCATTATTTCGGCCATCAGTTATGCGTCGTTTTGCAACCGAACCGATGATCCCATCCGCAATTTTTTCCTGTTAACCAACGATGAGATTTTCTATGTGCTGGATTACTCTTTGCCGCTGGCACTGTGGGGTAAATTGCAAAATGTCTACTCAACTTTTATATGGAACTATATGGATATATTTGTGATGATTGTCAGCATCGGTTTGGCATCCAAATTTCGTCAGCTCAACGACAATTTGCTCCAGTTCAAGGGCATGGTGTGTGTTTAGTTGTGGATTATCTATATTTCATATATTATTTATATTATTATTCGTATATATTCCTAGCACATGGCTCGTTCGTACTGGTCGGAGCGGCGTATACAATATCGAAATATTTGCACATTATGCGAAAAAATGGACGATGCCATATCGATCATAACTATGACCTCCTTCTCCAACAATCTGTATTTTATATGTGTGCAGCTGCTGCGCAGTCTCAAGTATGTTGAATATCTGCTCTTTTTTTTGTTTTTAGATGGAGATCACTTTATTACTTTGCTCCACAGCTCTATGCCTTCGAAAGCGGATGCTATCTACTTTTACTTCTCGCTTGTATTTCTGATTGGACGCACCATGGCCGTGTCCTTGTATGCGGCTAGTGTCCACGATGAGTCTCGACGATCGTTGCGCTATTTGCGCTGTGTGCCCAAGGATTCGTGGTGTCCGGAGGCAAAGCGCTTTGTCGAGGAGATAACCAGCGATATGGTGGCACTCAGTTGCATGAAGATATTTCCTCTGACACGGAAATTGGTGCTCAGTGTGAGTGTTCTTAAATCATATAATGAAAACCATATAATTTATATATACCTATGATCTTACAGGTAGCTGGCACTATAGTCACATACGAGCTGGTGCTAATACAGTTCCATGAGGACCAGAATTTGTGGGATTGCGTTAACAGCAGCTATTCGTAATTGTTAACATTTCAATATTCAAAAAGAATATTCGAGTATATATTTTTTTGCATAATAAATAAAAAATTGTTATTTGCATTTTATTATTATCATTGAAGCAATAAGGAAACCAACAAAAGATCGCTCCTTAATATCAATCCTATAGTTACACAACTACGTTCATATGTTCATTAATGTGTATGTGAGATTGTAGAGTTAAATATCAAATATTATTTCATGTTCTTGTTGTTGTTTCAATACAATGGTCACTAGTTCACTTACAGGCTAAACAGCTACTAATGGGTTTTGTGTAGGAGGAGCTGTGACTGGCATGGGGTCATCTCAGTGGTCTTTTTTTTTGGTGCTCTTGATTGATAACGATTTAAGTATACAATGCAATCAATGCAAAAGCTTTACACAAAAATTCAGCTAAACATTTTTTAAATATAAACTTGCTTAAATTTAAATTCAGTTGCGGTTATTCTTTCGTAATGTTTTTGTTTTTTTTTCTTTCATATATATAATATTTTGCTACGACAAAGAAGGTAACATGTACGGAAGTCTGGTGGTTTCTTGTTGCTTAATTATTTGTTAACGTTATAAAACCAGGCTCAAAGTATATGTATATGAATATGTATTGTAGATTGTACGATTAGTTATGTACGTATATGTATATGTAAATGGAGCTACAGCGGAAGCTATATGATCATGATATAATTACCTATAATAATGCGTTAGTGGCTTGCTATAACTACGATGGGTGGTGCGGTGTGGTGTTGTGTGGTTGGGTGTATTTGTTGGTAATACTACTTATGTGAGTTTTACAGCTGCCAGTAAAAGCTATCAAAAACTTGTTCGATGTTGTTGAACGCCATCAATTACATTACATAGCACATATAGAGGGTAAAAAAAGCACATGAGTTGAGAAAAGCAAAGTAAAAACAAAGTATCACAAAGATTGAGATCTTAAATTAAAGCATAGCGAAAGTTCAAATAAATACAAAAACTGAGAGCCATATTAATTAAACTAGTTTCAAATAGACCTTACGAGGAATGCAGAAACACAAATGCGAGCGTGTATGAATGTTTGCGTTGCGAGTGAATCAAGCCTGAGCTAGCAGTTGGCCAAATCGATCAGTGAGTCTGCTGTTGTGCAGCTCAATGTCGTTTGGCATCGTATTGCTTAACTTTCTCTGGTATGGCTGCCTTCTCCACAACCACATGCAGGCCGAGTTCCTCCAGAGATTTTACGTAGATGAGCTTGCGCCAGAATTTTGTGCTAATTCAGAAAGAATAATACGAATTAGATAAAAGAATAAATAATTGAATTAAATTATAATTAAATACCTGACAAAGGGGCGCGCCATCCATACCAAGGATTTAATCCAAAATGTGGGATGCACCAAATACATGTGCTTCAGACTCTTGCGCAAGCGACGATCCAACAGTTGGTAGCAACTATAAATTCAACATTTACCAACTGTTTTAATAACTTACAACTTATGGTAGCCCTTACCGTTTTAGCCATGGAAATGGAGGCACATTTCGTCGACTGGAGCCGCCGTGCAAGTAGATAAGCACATAGTCATCAGTGACGAGCTGCTCCAGTGTCTTGACCACATACAGAAAAAGATTGTCCATAACATAGCTGTAATCGGCGCGGGATCTGTCCGGCAGGTGACAAGCGCAGAATATGACAATCGCATTCTGTCCGCCGGCTTTCAAATAGCCGCCATGAGAGAGCACACGCTTATAGGGCTCAATTACGCGCATATCGATTTCGCGGGTGCGTCCATCGGGTAACGTAATCTTTTGCCAATTGCGAGAATCACGTCGTTCCTCATCTGCTGTATACTGTGGCAGCTCCGACGAAGCAGCTCCTCCAGAACCAACAGCGGTTGCATGCGGTGTTGGCGTTGTGGTCATGCCAAAGTCATCCAACTCGTCATCGTTGTCGGGCAGCAGTTCGGGACCCTCACACTCATCGTCATCATCATCATCCTCACCATCCAAGCCATCGATTAGTGAACTCGATGGACTCAGCGAAGCCAAATTGTGCTCGATGTCTTCGTCGTCGTCGAAACTGTGATTTGATATGGAATCCAAACTGGATATATCCTCCCCAACAACCGCTGCACCACTCGATCGTTTCGTTTTGCGCGACGCTTTATTGTTCACATTGGGCAGCAGTGAAACCGACTGGAAATTGGACTCCACAGCAGCCAAATACTGTGAAACATCCGCATCCGACTCGCTGCTCAGTAGATCAGGGCTATTGGCGCGAAGCAAACACACCTTGGCATCCTGTGGCTTCACCCGCATATTGTTCTGTTGATTCAGTGTATTGCGCACCGCTTCGGTGGTTGCCTGCTCTGTGCGCGGCACAACATCGGGGAAATTCTTGCACTTGCCCTGAAGTGGCTCCGAATCGGAGTCCGTGTTTGTGGGCGACATCAGCGGATGGCTGTTGGCCAGCGTCAGCGTGCGTTCACCTATTTGTCGTTGTGGCAGCAATTCCGGACGTATTATACGATTATCAAGCGTTAATAAGTTCTTGTTTTCGTTATTCTCTCGCTCATCCTCGATTTTATTTGGCATGGTGGCATCGTTGGCCTGCTCATCGGCCAACGGTGAAACGCCCGTGGAGTCCGTTGGCGTCTCGGAGATGTCCATTTTGCTCTCGGACTGCGAAGACTCCGACTCCGCGTAGTGACAACTACAAACGCAATCGATTAGTCATCACAACAGTCGTCACTGGATTTGTGCTGGGCGCTTACCTCATAGTTTTGTGGCGTTTGGCAAATGCTTCAGCGAGTCTTAGCAATATTGGAATGCCGTTACGCACTCATTAATGTAGAGCATTCTTAAGAATATACATCACATTATATTATTATCAAGTTTCACATCACTACATTTTGTTAGCAATCTTAGGGCAGATGCACAAACGTCAACCACTTTGGTCATACTTTTTTAAGCTGCAATGTATCGATAGTATTGCATGGAACTGTTAACAGTGCGCTTAGTATGTTGAATTGAATTTACAATCTAAATCGGAAAGGCTTTACCGCTGTACAAATTGACAATTATTTATAACTATAATTTGCTATTTTTTTTTGCATTTGCAGTGTATAGCTCTATTTAAACACCTATCAAGTTAAAATAATTATGTTAAGTGCCTATGTAAATTAGCGTTGCCACCTAGCAGAACAATCGTCTTACGATGTCGACGTATCGAGTAGTTGTATATCGATTTGTCGCAGAGTTACCAGGAATTTGTGCGTCGTAAAAGAAAAACAAATTATTGGACAAAAAACCATGGAAGGCACTCAATTACCTGTAACAATTACAAATAATGATGCACCAGCAATTGTGAAGACCACCAATGCGCCTATTGTGGCTACGCACACAGCAGGCGTCCCTGCCACTGTCAGTGTGTCATCGACATCTGTCAATACTTGCGCAGCCCCAGCAGCTACAACAACAACTACAACAACGACTACAACCAAAACGCTTTTGAGTAAAACTCCAATTCACAATTTGCCGATAGAGTTGCTGCAAAACGACGCAGCGAAACGTCGAAGGTAAGTTTCTGACAATTCAATCAATCTAACTGTTAACTGTCACTGACTTCAAACAATATTTAAAGCTCCTCGCGAACAATTAAACGCAAACGTTTTGACGACGAAATCGTCGAATACAATCTGACAATACCAGCGAGCCGAGGCGGCGCCGATCCAAACCGCTCGAATCGACCGCGCACCACTTCGCAAAACTATCCTGGAATTGTGACGACTCCAACGACGTTGTTGTTGCAATCGCCCGCATCGACTTTAGCGGCGGCCGCTGTTGTTGTGCCCGAAACGCCTCAGACACCAGGCACCGCTGTGGAATCGCTGCCCGGCACACCGAGTATTGTGGTTGCTGCAGCACCTGCTACGCCTTTAACACCAGCCACGCCCGCACTGCCACTGCCCACAGTTAACACACCTGTGGCACTAGCGCAGCCAAAGCCGAGACCGCTTATGGACCGGGCTCCAGCCACTGAACGTCGTCCGCGTCCCTCGCGCACTACAAGCAACCGTAAGCCACGCCGCAATGGCCGCCCATTAGCACAGATGGCCACCAAGGATCTGGGTCGCTGGAAGCCAATTGATGACCTAGCGCTGGTTATTGGCATACAGCAAACAAACGATTTGCGCATGATTCATCGTGGCGTCAAGTTCTCCTGTAAATTTACGCTGCAGGAGCTGCAGCAGCGTTGGTATGCGCTGCTCTACGAACCAGCCGTGTCGCGTATTGCCGTCTCCGCCATGCGTAATCTGCATCCCGAAATGGTAGAGTCCGTGCAGCGCAAGGCTCTATACAGTGTGCAGGAGGAGGATCTGCTGGGCACTATCAAGAGCGTAAGCAATAAACCCTGTGCAGCTTTCTAACTTAAACTAATATTCTTCAATCACAAACAGACGGAAACACCGAAACTGGAGCAATTCCAAGAGCTGCTGGACAAGAATGCCGGCATCTTCTATTGTGCACGTACCGCTAAGTCGCTCCACAATCACTGGCTGCTGCTCAAGCAGTACTGTTTGCTGCCGGATCAAACAATAAAGCCGTTGCAGGGTTCAGATCAGCCGTTGAGTTTTTCGGATGCAGAGGATCAAATATTAGATCAGGAATTGAATGAGCCGCGTGACGAGGCGCTGGAGATTGAAACAATGCTGGCCGACCGGCGCAACAAGCGCGACATACGTTTGCTGGAGAATGAGCTATCACGCTGGGGTGTCTTGGTTGATTCTGTGCTGGGTCCGACGGCTGCAAGTGAATTCGACAATCAAACACTTGCCTGTCTATGCGGCCGCCTGGTGCGATATTTAATGCGCTCCAAGGAGATAACATTTGGACGCGAGGCCAAGGAGTGCGGCGTGGATGTCGATCTGTCGCTGGAGGGACCTGCTGCAAAGATATCGCGTCGCCAGGGCACTATAAAGATGCGTAGCAATGGCGACTTCTTCATTGCCAACGAGGGCAAGCGGGCCATCTTCATTGATGGCACGCCGCTGCTGAATGGCAATAAGACGCGACTGGCCCACAATTGCACTGTGGAGATCTCAGGACTGCGCTTCACGTTTCTGGTTAACTATGAGCTCATCAATGCCATACGGCAGGAGAGCGCCAAAACATCGAATCATTTGAATTAGACTAGTATTAGCCTCTTATAAAATTAAAATTAAAATTAAAGCAAAGCAGCTGTCCCCGTCAAGGTCGCTGTCATTACTACTATTCTTTACATTAATAAGAAAATACGTTCTGGAAATATACAACATAAACAATGGCATAAGCGAGTACTTAACGCCCACTGGATCTAGTAAAGTCAATGCGCCAATACGGCTTCAATCGAGCGGAAGCAATCAAGCAATACGCCCAACACACGATAGATACCTTAGCTCGAGTGGCTTATATACTTTTGTCATCAGGTTTGCAATGGTGAAATATTTATATATTTTGTGTATTTAGTTAGGTGTTAAATATCTTGAAGTTTACTCGGACATAATAAAACCAGAAGATTACTCAAAAGGTAAAAGCGCCATTCTCAAATCTTGAATTTATTTAAAAATAACGTTTCTAAGCCCCTAAGAAAATCAACATTTAGTTCTACATATTGTGCATATTACAAATATTGTTTGATGTATTAAGAGTATTAAGCGAGTGTTCACTCTCTAGCGCATTATTGATAATTAAATTTGTTTGAAACTTCGGTTGACACCAATTGTAACAGGATCTTGATTTCTTTGTGGTCAGTTTTTTCTCTGGCCAACCTACGCAATTGGCGTATATTGAGTTCAGAACACCTACGCAGTCTGTCGGCAACTTCAGGCCAAGAATAACGAGACAAATTTGAGTTCTTGGTGCGCTGTGTCATGTGGCTAATTTGCAACTAACTTCGTAAGCGTCTATTAATTACAGCGTAGCTTTTGAAAGTATGCACAGAAAAAAAATAACAACAAAAAAACCATTCTATTCGCAAGCAAATCTGCGCTTTTGTGAATTGCTTAGTAGAGACACAGAGGGACAGAGACACGCGATTGTTTAAATTTCTTCCCATATGTAATTATTAACGAATTTAAATAAAGTCTTTTGTCAACTTACAAAAATATATGTATTTAAAAGTTAGTACTTTTATTTTCCGCTCATTGTTCTAAGCCAACAAAAATGTTGTTAGCTTGATTAAATTGCGCAGTGTTAGCAGCGTCAAATACCGTCTTTGGTTAGCTGCATAATATTTTGTTGAACAGTTCGAGGCGCATGCCAAAAAAAAAAACAAAAAACCAGGCATCATTAATTAATGTGGCTGACAACACCTGTAACTTAATATAGAAATTAGCTACTACAAGGGGAACATAGAGAAAGTTCGATGACTTTCGGCAGACGCGACGACCTTTCTTTGCTGCCTTCTGTCTTCAGTCTTCTTACCGCGGGTCTGCGATGGTCTGCGATGGTCTTCGATGGTCTTTAAACTGTGTTGTTGACACTATAAACTAATAAGCTGTCGGCCATGAGTCGACCCTCAATCTGAGTCGGAGTCGGCATCGGAATTGTGAATCGGGTGTCGGGATTCTTTGGGCTTATAATCTGTTCGCCACTCGGCGGGCATTGCAGGCAAATTAAAATATAATTAATTGTTGTCACTGTCTATAAGAAGTCAATTTTTTGTCCGATAGATGGAATTCTTGTTCGTTTACTTGGAATTTCGCTACGCTTCAGCTTCATCTTTTGTGGGTCTTCTGCTTTGGTTCAATAACAAGTCGAACGTTGATTTGTGTGCATTTTTTGTGGCCAGAATCATCAACTGCTTTCTTTTTGGCCAATATAGCTGATGATGCTAGAACGAACTAATGAAGTGTAGCTTTGTCTTTTTTTATTATTGTTGTTGCTATTGCCGCTTCTTTTTTTTTTTTTTTTTGTTATTACATATTATATCTTTGGCTGCCTTTGTGCAGTTCACCGAACTTTTGTTGTTGTTTTTCATAAAAAAAAGTCGGCGATGTTTCGGTGATGTCGCAACTGCTAAAATTAGTCTGAATTTTGCGTGTTTCTATTTTTTTTCGAAATTTTTTCTATTAGCATAGGTCAAGCTGTTTTTTTTCTCTAGTTTTTTTTTGCAATTCTCTAGCATCTTTTGTTCTGTTGGTCTGTGCCCTAGCTTTGCATCCAAATATGGATCGTTGGCGTTTTTTTTTTAAAGCTGGATAAGATTGGTGTTTTTTTTTTTTTGCATGTGTGGGTGCTCAACTTGGGGGCGCAACTTTCACGACCCAATTTGCTGGATTAACTGCATGAGATCATAATGGAATTACTTGAACTTTGGGGTTAGTCTTTGTCCAAGTGACACCTGTACATTTTTCCAGCTGATATACTCGTAACTCAGCGATTATCTCACGCACTTCAACGCTTGCTGCTTACGCTTACATAAAAAAATAAAACAAAACTGTCGCAGTCAGAGCGCGTCAACAAATCGTGACTTTGCAGGAATAATGGTGAAAAAAATATCTATTGGAAATAACCAATAGAAAGACAACAACCTGCAGCGCATAACCGAAGCTTAAATACACTCAAAGTTCGTATCTCTTTTACTGTTAATTGATTGTCATTTTTACGATCTCATTATCGAGAAACAATGTTGCTCAAAATTCACCATCAAATCATTTTCATAATTCGACCACCGTAAAGAAAGTTTTGCATAGATTCTGAATTTGTATATAAAAAAAATGGCTACAATCTGAACTGATATCCATAAGATGTCTGCTAGCATATTAAGAACGCATAATCCGGTCAAAATTAGTGATACCAAATTGATTACAATAAACAGCGATTGATTTTAACGATTTGACTCTAAGATTAACACATTGGTTTTTAGAGGGTTCATAAAAACAGTAAGTGTATCGTAAAGGTTTAAAAATAGACTTCAAATATGACACTGAACAATTTGGTGAATCGATATGCCAAAATCTCTTCTCTTTTCTCCGCTCCGTTCGACTCCTTCTCCAATTCATCATTAAACAAAACGAAACCTTGTCTTCTCATGTAACAATGAACAATTTGGCCCTAAGCGTTTAATTTCCTGTATGTGTGTGTGTGTGTGTGTATAGTGTGCGCCATAAGTGCACGCACATAGATTATACAATGCGCAAATACGATAACATTTATAATACTTCATAGTTGGTCAGTTGTTGTTTTAATTTTGCTAATCGCGTTTCGATCAATTTGATTTCAATTGTCAAACGCGCAGCAATGTTGTTGGGCGCGAGGGGGAGTCGGGGGCGTGTTTGGCTGAGTGACACTTTTGGACAGCATGTCGTATGCGTCATGTATTCAAATATTTAAATTCTGTTTCGCTTGTAACGCATAAATAATCCAACTACTCGAATTTGTTCCGCGTTGCCTTATTTTATTTTTCGTTGCTCATACGCACAGTGGGTCGCGTGCTTGTGATCTGCATACTAATTTCGCTACATTTTGTTTATTGCATCGTGTTGCAAATATATTTTCGGTCTGTGAGCATTCGATTTATGAAATGTTTAGTTTTCCAGTGTGATTTAGTGGGAGGCAAATGATATCATGCCAAAGACACGTGACGTCACTGAAGCGCCCACAACAGTGCACGCGATATAGGCGCAGTTATCTAAGATTTGATTTGTTGCTGTTGTCGTTTGCCGTTTGCCGTATGCCGTATGCCTATTGGTGGCGACTCAAGCGCCAGCCGGCGGCAACAAGTTGATTCAAACGACAGCCTTGAAATGCGTCGCTCCATTAGACAGACGGCGACTTCAACTCTCTGTCCGTCACCCACGCACTCCACAGCCAACAAAAACAAACACATTAGACAAAAAGCAATTCCAACAATAACAACAGCGACAGCAACAATAAACGCACTGGCGCCAAAATCAACTATGCTCAATTTGCAGAAAACTCCACTTTGGAGCTTAAGAGCTCAAGTTGTTATATGAGCCGAGATCTTTTGCAGACAAATAATTACAACGATTTTGATTTTTTAATTAAATCAGACCACAAAGCAATATCTGATTGTGGGCATATACGAGTATCTTAGATACAAATGTATCTCATATGGCTACGACCAGCTTGAAACTTTTATGACACATGTGGGCGCCATTTTCACAAACGATTTATTTATATATTATTATTATGATTATACGTTATTTTTTTCGACTGACTCAAATGTGAATTGTTTACTGATTTGTGAAAATATAAATTTTGTTTTGTTTTGTATTTATATCACATTTGCAGATAAAACTTTAATTATCAAAATATTGAATTTGAAATTTCAATGAAAATACTTTTATTGTTTATGAATAAGTACAATACAATCGAGTAAACGTCTCATGTCAATACTTTTAAACAAAATCAGAGGAGAATGACTTTAAAGTTCGAATTCCAAGGCAACGCATAAGTAAACCCTTTCTAAATAAGTTGCTCAACTTATGAAGCCTCGAGTGCTGCACTTGATCATCATAGTATCAATATAGTATAAATACGTACAGCATGCAATCGAAATGTTGAACTTTATACCAGAATTAAGTGTAATTATTTTCGTGCTGAATATCAATCTGTGTGTGATGTAAACCCAGACAGATTCAATTTGGCGCGTGACTATTTGCGGGTGGGTGGCCAGAGAATACGTCCCGAAACTGAAATCGGCTTATGGCCTGGAAAGTGGCCAAGAGTGTTCATAAAGTAGATTACTTCTAACAGCCATGACAAGAGACAAACAGCTTTACAGCGTCATGCCGCAGACAGTCGCCAGTCGAGACCCTCCACTGGGCTTCCCCTACCTCCCAGAGGCAAAGCCACCTCGACTTTGCGCCGATACGATCCGAAACGAACCGACTGTGAAACGAAGCCGTCAATGTGGCTGTGATCGCGCTCCGAACGGTTTGGCGATTTGAATTTGAAGTTTTTAAACCGTCAACTAAAAGCGCTGCGATTTTAGTGGCAAACGAGCCAGCTGAGCAAACGGACGTGAGACACGGCTTAAACACAAAACAACAACAACAAAAAAAACAAAAAAAAAACAGATTTGAGATCGTTAGCAATCAAAACGCTCGACGATTATCGGAAGTGCAACGAAGTCGGCGGAACTAATTACACATTTCGACTATTAACGGCACATCTTTTAGCCAATTTTTTTGTTCAACCTCGATGCGCACGGGCGTGATGTCGGTGGCAGCTGCAGCAGTTGCCAATAATAACCATAATCACAAATTCAATACGCATTGCAATTTTGGTTCAAACTAGATGCAAATACAGTGACAAATTAATATTTATTAATTTGCAACAAAGTGTTCCAAATTGTTGTGTAACATTGAATAACATCGTGTGTACATCATGTGGCTGAAGAGCATTCATTTGGTAAGTGAAAACAGACGTGTGTGTGTGTGTGTGTGTGCGTGTGTGCGAGATAAGAGCAGCAAACATTTAAATTGTGTTATGGATGTGGTGCTTGGATAGTGTCCCAGTGGTGTCTCTACAATTAATCGACATTGATATCAGCGCAGCGATCTCTGTTATTTAGTAAATAAGTGGCCAAATAGGTGACGGGATCCGTGGGTCTCTCGTGCGCCAGAGACTGCAGTCCATGCAACAGAATGGGAGCAACTGTCTGCTCCAGATACTGACGCACTGTCACCGAATTGAGATCCGGACGTGGCTTGTGGCACACTGTGTGGATATTTGGACTGTCTGCGCCAGAGTTCTGTTCATGCTCCTTCAATAAGGACTTGTTAGTAAGGCCGATATCCGACATAATGTGCCTTTTATCGCAATCTAAACGACAAGTTTTTAAAATTGTAAATTATTTCAGGTTTTTATTCTATTTTACCAGCTACACAATTTGGAAAACTAAAAATTCGTGAAACAATAGTTTTTTTTATTTTTATAAATAATTGATTTCACTTGTTATTTCAAGCAGTTGTAGAGGTGGTCAGCTAGAATGTTAAAACACGAATGAACATTTTGGTGAAAAGCCACACAGCTTACTTTGATGAAATTTTCTATATTTTCATGGACTACGCTGTTGCTCGAAAACTATGTTCTCATTTCAAACAAAAACACAATTTTATTTTTTTGCCTGAGTTTCAACTTAAAATGCAAATTTCATGACACGGCTAAATGGTTCCCACAATTTCATTTTCTATTTTTCTACAATCTTCAGCACTAAATCTATCAGCGCATCTAAAACTGCAAGCTAAAACACAAAAAAAAACAGTAATTTGTTTCAAAGATTTAAGAGCATCGCTGAAGTTGCGTTGATTTATTATCAACTAGAATACGGCAAGCTGCAAACAAGTTGGGAAACATTTGTACTAAAATGCCTTAAGAATTTGATGAGCCTATTTATTTTCTATATTTTTATTTTTTTTTAGCAAATTAAAAGTTTGTCATAAGTCGACAGACTTGGACTTGGGCAATTAACTTGTTGGAATTCTTAAATGCAAAAACAAGTGTGAAATCTTACAAAGCTAATGGATAACTTTAAATGACAGGCAATTCAATATTGAATATTGAAAAATAGTTTTAGCATAAAACATTTTAGATTTACGTGTCAGTATTTTACAAAAACAATATGCGAAATGCCACTTGTTTTTGTTTGGCTATTTGCCGGTGTTTGTGCTAATACAAGCCTATTGAATAATTCATTGGCTTACGTACTACTAGTCATACAACAAATATGCCAACGAAACAAGCGATTAACACCACGTTTTTTTTTGTCTCTTTTCGCTATAGCAAACCAGTAGTATTTGACCTATATTAGAGATGCCCAGATTAATTTGAATATAAATAGAATTCAGTGAATAGGCAAAACGCTATTTCCTAACTGTTTGCGAGGGTTTGTTTGGAGGGTTTTAATTAATCTCAACAGCATTAAAAGATTTCAACAAAAATCGTGCATTACATTTGCTTGTTTCTGCCGCGGTGCTTATGATGGGCAGCAGGCTGAGGATTCCTCCGATAATGGTCTCGGAACTGTGTAAACGTGTAAATTTGAATAGTACGAAAAGATAAATAGATAAATAGATAGATAGGGGGAAAAATGAAATAACAATTTGAAAAGCATAACAAAGGTCACTGGCATCGTCTGAAGCCCGACTTAAAAAATCAGTGATGATGAGTATGTCTTGATGATTATGTGGCTGTTAAATGGATGGATAGCTAAATGGACGGATTGATGTATCTTAAAGTGTGTGTGCGTGGTTGCGTCGTGGGCAGCCATAGCAGCAGCAGCAGCAGCCGCAGCAGCAACAGCAGCAACAGCACGTGGGCAGGGCCAACCTTTCCCTTGGAAGGCAACAAATCAAACAAATTGCAGCAGCAATTGCGCAAATTGGTAACGCTATTAAAACAAGTCCAAGACAGGTTCAAGACAAGCAGTAAAAATGCTAATGGGCAGCTGTAAAAGCCACAGCAACGCAACAAAAATATGATATAAAATCAAAGCAACAAAATTAGCGCAACTGAATTAATTAACAACTGTAGCATTTGGATTTTGTTATTGTGTTTATTGTTTGACCTTGGGAGAGATGGCTGCCGCCAGCGACAGACAAGTTATCAGATTGAGTGACAGCTACGAATGTGAAATATTTGCTGAATTTTGTTGCCCTTTGTAGCAAACCCGAAACTGGACTTAAGTTCAACATACAAATTGCTCATTTATCGTTTTCACATTTCACAATTACTTATATTTGTATAATTAAATATAATTTTAAATGTAACATGCTGCGAGTAAAAAACAAAAACAAAAAAAAAATACAGCTCCAGGGAAATCACAGAAAAATTATTTGTTTGCCATTTTGCATAGCATTTTACGCATAAATTATTTGAGCACGCCCCCAAGGAACTTTGATTAAAATCGCATTTCATGAATTGGCCAAAAAACACCGCTTAAAAATAACAGCAACTTTTTAGCAATGATTCGGCAATTCCATTTTGTTAACTGACCCAATTGCCCATGTGTAGTTAATGTATCACAAAAGAAATTTTCGAGTTTGGAGGACCGACAGAAAATTTGAATTGGAATTCTAATGATGTGCTTGGTTCACACGCCTGAAGTTTGGAAATGGAATTTCTCACTTAACTCAATTAGCTAAACAATATTTGTGGCCAATTTGCAAACAGCTTTTAATGTTGCCCGAGCCAAATTGGCAACAGCTGCTGTTTAAAAATTTTATGGCTCCATTCGAATGAATGAATTGCGGCCAAACGATGCTCACTGAGTAATGTGGGAACATGACGCGGGTGGCGACGACATTTTTGACTTGTTGATTTGTCGTGCAGTTTATGTTTACTACCTAATATGGTTGGGACATCTTAAGGAAAGCTGTGCATGGATGTGTGAAGAACACGCTACCGATGTCAACAAAAAAATAAGCTTCATGTTAAAAGAAATATATCACATGAGGTAATTAATTTATGTCCATTTTAGATGAGTGTTCAGACAAAATGTGTCATCAATGGGTAATCCCCCAGTTTACATTAGGAGACTATTACTACTCTTATTTAATGTTGTTTATTCAGAGCTTCAAATGAGCTTAAAATAATAGCTCTGAAAATACGTGGCTTGAAATGCACATTTTTCGTGTATTATTATTTTGACAATTTCGTTCTGGCGTAATTTAGCATTATTTTTGCTGGCTATGACACACGCCTTGTCACACTTCTGACTCGAATATTTCAGCAACGAACACAACTGACAGCCCCAAGTGGAAGTTGTAAGAGTGCAAACAAGGCAACCACGCGATATAGAACACTGTGTCTCCACGGCGATGCTGTGTCCCCCTGCCCACACACACACACACACACACACACACACACACCACACACAGTGAGTAGTGACAACAGTGTCACTAGATTACCGGTTGTTTGTTTATCAAGAAGTTGTGTCCAAGGTGCAGCCTACGCAAGCACAAATGAGTCTCTCTCGAATACAATAGTAATAATCGCTGTGTGAAGACATTAAAACTATGCCAAAGTCACGCTGTCGTTGGCCCTTTCGAAAGTAAAACAAAAAAAGCAAAAAGAAAAATACGAAGCAAACAAATCCAAACAAAAAACAATTATCACACATTGCATTTGGCCAGCGAATGAATAGTTTGGCGTTTTGGAATTTGTTCCAGCGGCATTTTGCATAAAATGCAACATTGCTGACACAGTTCACGGCGCCCAGCCCACAGCGAACAGTAACTGGGAGCTTGTAAGCGCTGCCAAAATGCTTTTCCCACATGGTCTTATCTGTGAGATACTTGTACATACCTTCGTGCATGCATATCAAGTTCATTTACACGCAGCTCAGACACACTAAGCGGCAACAACAATTACTATGATTAATTTGTCTTCAAAAAACCAAAAAAAAAAAGAAGAAAAATAAGAAAAACAACAGCTTTATTTTTGATGTACATTGACGCCACTAAGTAAACCACAGCAATTATGAAACACAGTTTAGCATTTCATCCAGGCACCAAACACCTAAAAGAAGCATCCAACTTGGGCAAACAATGCAAGTTGCATGCCCGCACGCCGCTGACAATGAAAAAAGGCTTTATACAACACGAAATTAAAACACGATCGCACATTGAACATGGCCAACAACAGACTGTAGCTATGCCAAGTTGCATTGGGCCATGTCGAAGCTGAGTTGAATATAATTCAATTTCTTGTTGTATTATTTCTTCGTGCAACTTTCACTCTCATGTGGGGCCGAATGTCACGAGCAAGTTTTTGGGTTTTCTTTGGCCACAAAAAACGGGTGGACTTGGACTGTAACCCACTTGGAACGTTGACAAATTGGAGCAGCCAAGTGCAGCGCCTAAAGTGCGGAAACTTTGCAAAAAAAACAATATTCAAATTTTAGAGCTGCAAGCGCAGGCGACAACGCGACAAAGCGACGAAGCGTGGCGGCGTTAAAGAATCGGCACACAAAACAATAGACTTAGGACACGAACTCAGCGGGTGAGGCATTGAGGCGTGCAAGCGCCACTATTGATAGCTTTTGCTACACATTTGGTTGTGTATGTGATTTATGGGGATTTATTGCAGACTTTTCTTTCTTTTGTCCATTAGATTAATCAGTCAAAGTCAAAGTTTCTTGGCCTCCACAAAAAGCGATGTTTTTGTTGTTGCTCTTGCTGGTTGTGAGAATTTGTGATGAGTCAGCGCCATTTCGTATGCCTTTTGGGGCATTAGTTAAGAGCTGGCTTCATAGCTGGCTGCCTAATTACAAATGGCCTTCATGCGATTTGCAGTTAAAATAGCATTCGGAAAGCTTACACAACATTTCACGCCTCGACAAATTTTGGGCGCGCCACCAACAATTCTGAGTGCGTTATGCAATTCAATTTTATAGCAGCTCGACAATATTCATAATCATATAGCCATGTAGCCAGAGCCATAAAAAAATTCAGTGAAAACTTTCGGAAGCGCGTGAAAAACTGAAATGCCGACGTGAGCTGCCCCTCTGATTCTTTCGGGCCGTATCGTTTGACCTTGTCGCTGTAGTAGTCATAATAATGCTTATGACTTATCATTTATGATGCATGCACACATTTGATTGACAGCTGACAATCGCATTTGCATGCCAATTGCATAATTACACAGCCAATGAATTCTATTCCATTGCTGAGATAATATGCGTAACTCACACGCACATCACAGCTGCAGCCGTGGGTGGGTGTGAAGCCAGGTAAACCGAGTGAAACAGTAACATTTCACTCATAATAATAATAAATGTAGTAAGCGTCATTTCACACCTCTCATGCATGCCAAATGCATTACGCATTTGGCAAGTTCCAACCAAAATAGCTAAAATGATGCAATGACGGCAGCGACAAATGCAAGTCAAACTGCCTCAATGCAATTTGTTAAATGATCTACGCCAGTTGAGCAGTGACAAACAAACAACAACAAAAATAACACACAGATTGAGAACTGTAATGTTTGGCACATCGAAACTTGTATGCCCTACAGGAGTAGTCGTATCCATGAAGAAATATTAGTGAAGATAATTGAAAGAGTGTGTAAAAAGTGAGATATGATATAAATTAGTATTTGGTAAAGGAAAAACTACATGTTCTTTGAAATTGGATTACATTTCGAAAAAACAATATTTACCAGAGATAATTTTCAGTATAAACATTAATGAGTTGATAATGTTTAAATGGGTGGATTATTTATTTGTGTTATTTATTAGAGTTTTTTCAAAAAATTTGTTTAGAAGGCATGCAAATATTTTATATAAATATTTTATATATTTTTAAATACTTATTATATTTATATTTTAAGTGCACAATACATTCAATTCAATTCACATTAAATACTTTCAGTATATTTTTTTTTATTTGAAAGAGTATTAAAATATGCCCAGGAGCATGTAAGCCATTTGCAAGCTGAAGTTGCATGCGTCGGATGTGATTTTATTTATAGAAATTAGCAATTGTGTAGCCGAGTAGCAACAGCTGCCAAATGCAAATATTGTAAACTGGGTTAACCAGAGGCGTTACTGAGCAGCAGCAGTTCGGGTCACTTTGAAATTGGACAAACAAGACAGGCGGACCGGCGGACAGGCGGACAGGCGGACAGGCGGACGTTGTTTAAAATCGCGTGGTTAGCGTTGCTGGTTTTTGAAAAACATGTGCCCACTAATCAAACACCAACACATGTTGTAGATATCTATATTATTCTACATTATTTTAAGTGTGTGGCAAGTTGTATTTGCAATTGAATTCTAGCCTCTTATATAACTGTGAGCAACTAAAGAAACAGGAAATGCCAGCGCCGAAATTTTTGTCCAAAAAAGGCAATCAATTGTTGTGTTTGTGCAGGTTACGAAAAGTCAATCAACTAACGAAACTTAATACAATTTCGTAGCGACTGTTGTTGTTGCTAATGCTGCTGTGGCTGCTCCCACAGCAATTTGAGCAATGCTCGAAATTTGACGGCGGTCTGTCAGTAGCTGTTAAACTCATATATTGAGACCCTCTGCTGTGCCCGGTGTGGGTGTCTCTCCAAAAATGTGTAATTTAATAGGCAACAAGAGTCACTCGCTAAGTTGTTGTTGCTGTTATTGTTGTTGCTGTTGCTGTGGCGCACATTCTCGGAATTGATTGTGTCTAATGAAATGTTTCATTAAATCGCCGCATATTAATATAGGATTTCATGTTCGCAATGTGTTTTTGTTCGATGTCATTATTTTTTGTGGAATTTGAGCAATTAGAAATTATTATTTGCTTCATTGCCTCGCTGATATGCTTGTCAATGCTCAAATGTCAGCGGCAGGGCGTGTTGTCAGGCAATAGAAACGTTGTGCAGCATATCAGACAAGTTTCTTTGAGTAACATATGGTAGCTATAATCATTGTGTGACTAACAAGCGAATAAGCAAGCGATTCCCCAGATTCCCGCCTACAAACCCACAAAAACCGCAGAAAACAGAAAGCAGAAAACAGAAAACAATAACAAACCACAACAACACCTTCGCATGCGATGTAACAAGTTTGTGTCCTAAGTCTTTGGATTTGCATGCGGTATTTTTGCCTATTTTAGCATTGATTTGAATGGTTTGGCATATTTAAAGACGGAAGCGGCAAGCAAATTGTAATTATCATGATTATACATATCTTTATCGGCCCATGCAAGCTGGTAAATAGGAAAAAGCAAACACGCAGCTAATCATAATGTGAAAGGTTCACCGTCATCGCTGTAGGTGTGCTTCATTAGCGACTTGTTTTAATAACATTAAAAAAAATTTGCTGGTAGAATGCAAGATAATCGCAAATAAAAAAAAAGAAGAAAAAACACAAGCTGCGCTACATATTCTCAGTTCATTTATCATAATTTTTGCTACATTTTTTTGTTTTGTGTTGTGTTGTGTGATCTAATAAATTTAGAGCGCGCGCATAATTATAGCTGAAGCGATTTTTAATTAAAAACCACAACAGTGAAGGTCAGTTTGGGGCTAGGCAGTGCCCCCTGGGGGGCGCTCATTCACAAAGAGTTGGATAGTTTTGGTTTCATTGACTTGGCATAAATTGCAGCTTGGGCATTTGTAGAATTTTTTTGGGGTCAGATAGCCAATGCTTTTTGTTTGTTTGCGCTGATGCCCAGCGCTGCGTAAATTACGCCAAAAATGTTGTGCAACCGTTAACGGTCTTTGTTGTTACCATTTCGACCAGCAGCAGCAGCAGCAGCAGCAGCAATAACAATAACGTAAACAAAAAGCGCCACTTAAATTGCGCGCCAAGAAAAACGTGATTTTCCACTTTTGATTTTGTTTTTTTAAGGCGCGCTCTCGCCCATAAGGAGTCGCCTGACTTGATGATTCTCACGTAACCAACGCTGGCAACATGCGGCAAGCAGCCGGCAACATCAACATCAACATATGTTGCCGAGCTACGGCTAGAGTCGACACCAACGCCAACCGGTTGAGTAACTACGAAGCCAATTTCGAACTAAACATTTCTTCCAGATCTTTGCTCTCAAAGCTAAAGTGGCTGTTGTTGCTGGCACTTTTACTCTCGTTGTTGCCTTCGCTTGCATGTCTGTCTGCCCGTCCATCTGTCTGCAATCTTTTGGCCCCATAACGGAAATGGCCATAATAATTTTTGCACAATTTATTACGTTGCGTTAGCAAATAAAATAAATTTACTAGCCAAGCTATTTGCAGCAAATTGAATGTGACGTTTATGTGCAAATATTTATGATTGTAATTGGATGGAAAGGGGACTTTATTTTGGCATATAGAAAGTGGCAATGTACTTATTTTATATGTGTGCATACTTATATGCATTTTTGACCGGCTCATGCTGATGTAATCCGTTTTTGGCTCATTTGCATGATTGATTGTTGCATTTGCGAGATGAGTTTGTCAGTTGTTAGTCAGAAACGTAATTAATCACGAAATGTTAAGTTAATCAAAAGCTCTACCGAAACATATGTCTGGGTGAAATTAAATTCAATTAATATGTAAAACAGACAATTTGGCCTGAGTGACTGACAATAAAGATACAAATACTAGCCTCAAAAGATAAACCTTGCAAATTAGCTTAACAATATAATAACAATTTCTAAAGCTTATTTACTCAGCTACATCCGCTGTTTCAGTTCAGTTAATCTTAAATATGTGCTTAAGGTAATTTGAACGCCATTCGTTTTTCTTAAAGAATTATTTTTTATTTTTACAACCCACAGTCAGAAACACTGTCTGTCGTAAAGCGACACCTTAAAGCAAAAAAAAACAGAAATATTTTAAGCATTAATTATTTAAAGCACAATAAATAAAAACAGAATGAATACGAATCGAGCAACGAGCACGAAATTATAATAATAAAATGTCAACTACACAAAAAATTAGCTTAATTGAACCGCACAAACCACAATACGCCGTATGAGACGCCCACAGAGCTGTGGAGGCGACGCTACCGGTCGCTGCCCCCTCATCGAGTGGCAGTTGCGAGTACATCCATATATAATAGTTAAAAATAATTGAAGCGTTAATGTCGACGATACTTGTATGTGCGGGTGGTGTTTTGCCATTAGAATAATTGGCAAAGAATCTTAATGCGGCAAGGCAAGCCAAATGGTTAGAGAACGACAACCTTGTCCCTGAATTAGCATTAGGCACATAAAGTATACGCAACATGCAACCGAACCGGTTCGACAGCGGTTGTTGCTTACGCTGTGGTTGCTGCAACTGCAAAGCACACTTTCACATGCCACATTTCCGTGCACAGCTTGTTGTGCGTTGCGCAACAGTTGCGATTGCGGTTGCATCTCTTCATGTCACCTTGACTCTGAAACTGAAGTGCAGCGATGACTACCCGTTTTAGCCAAACTGCAACCAGTTGGCATTTAGATAGCTGGCCGCCAAATGTCCTCATTTGGCCAGATCCAGATGCTTTTCTAGCAGCGGATATAACAATGATTATGAACAAGTGGCAAGCAGCAGCAAGTAGCAAGTAGCAAGTGGCAAGTGGCAAGTTACTGACCCCTTGTCGACAATTTTCAATTGCAGCTGGCATTGGTCGCACTGGCAGCCGGCTCGTGGGGCGATGCAAGTCAAAGTCAGTACCACATCCAAACGGATGAGGGACCCGAGAGATACTTCCGCTTTCAGACCGACAACGGACAGTTTCGCAAGGAGAAACGACTACAGGACGGCACTGTCATCGGTAAGTACACAACCACACAAGCATAATAATGACTAGTAGTTGGTGATTAGTCAACTACAATTGGTGAATAACAGGGAAAGGGATACATCGTCTTAGCACAACCTAACTGCTCTCAGTGAAGTTCCTGTACAGTTGATTCAAATTAGTCTCTTATTGCTAACTCAATTTGTGTTGGATGACAACAGTTCATTTCAAATGAAATTTGAATTTCTACCAATAAATTTGTTGATCGATTTTTTTGCTCACATCGAAACCTGTTCACAGATTGGTTGTATTCATTGAGTTAATTTAAGCTGATTTTGTCTTTCACTTAAAATTCTATACAATGATTTATTTTAATATCATTTGCATGCATATGGAGGTAAGCTTGGGTAAATAGGAATCCCTCATGGAAGGCTATTCACCTAATTATGTCATTTACAGGTACCGAGGCATGGATCGATGCAGCTGGCTTTTTGCGTCAAAAGGACTACATTGCCGATAAGGAAGGCTATCGTATACTTAAGTCAAAGACCATCTATGTGGGCCAGGGCAGACCCATTGAGGTAACCGGTTCAATAATAATTCCCTACCACTGCAGCTCTCACATACTGATCTTTTTTAGGATGCCATCAAGTCTACAAGGACATCGCCGGCACAGTCAGGCATTCTTGTTGATGGCAATGCAGGTGGCAATAGCGTAGCCGGCGGCTATCGAAAGCATGGTTATGGTTATAGCAGCACTACCACAACGACTACACCAGCACCGCCACAGCCACTGTATGAGCCACCAAACTTGGCCACTGCAAATCTGGCCTCGGGCGTGGGTAAGCTCAACTATTTGCCACCGGAGCAGGCAGCCAAGCTGCAGCCACAATCGCAGTTGGGCTTCGATCACTATCCGGACGAGCTACCTCGAGCACGGGACCAGCTGTTGCGTGGCAATGTGCACATTCAGCCCAATGCTGAACCGGTTGATGACATCAACGCCATCAATGTGTACGATGAGGAGGCTGATCATAATTTTGCGCCGGGTCGTTTCGCTGCCGTCGTTGGCTCCACTACTCCCCGAACTCCCGTGTTTGTGGCGTCGCCCTCACCAGCGCTTTCAACGCCAGAGCTATCTATGCTGCCACCCTTGGGCGCCTCGCAGCGACGACGTCTGCGCCCACGTCCCACAGCCATAGGCATTGTGTCCAGCACACCGGCGCCCATCGCGGCGGGGGATAGCTTTGGCTACTCCACGCCGGCACCCTTTGCGCCGCAGCCACTGCCCTCCTCCGTTTTGGGTGTTGGCTATTCTTATGCGCCCGCGCCCTCGTCCGCCAGCAGTGGCTATGGTTACTATACGCCCAACTCACCGGTGGACGTTAATGCATTGGGTTCGGCGGCGCTGTTGCCTCCGTTGCCGGATCGAGCATATCGCCGCCGATTGCGTCCGTTGCACAGCAACAACTTGGATGCGTCGGACTATGATGGCGTTAGTGTGACGCGCAATGGATTCCGCTATGTGCTGCCCAAGCAGTATCACGAGGAGGCCCAAGTGGACGGCAAGCGAGCAGGCAGCTTTGGCTATGTGGATCCATTCGGCATACGCCGCGTTGTCTACTACAATGCATCGCCCGGACGCGGATTTGTGCATCGCAATAACAATCAGTATGTGGGTGCAAACGGTGCGCCCTACGATGATCCTGGACCGGCGCAGTTGGTGAATGAGTAAGCTGCGAGGCAACGATGAACAACGATCGAAGCATCCTTGTCCGCAGCTTTGAGAGCGGCGTTAGAATTAATCAAATCGATCCAAACACACAAACTGCCCCCGGAATCAGACACAACAAGCACCAAAACTAACCGAATAGCCTCAAAGGAAGGGTATTCAAGCATTTGTGAATATTTGAAATATTTAATGGTGCTAATAGTACCCTTAACGAAAACGCATCACTTGATTAATCTGTATATAACCATCACGCTTTAAACATTTATCTCTCAATCACACGAACAGAAACAAAATCAAACAAAACGAATATCTGTGTTAATTAATTTAATACTTATATGTGTAATTTAATTTATGTATAATCAATCCAACTGTGCAATCTTGCGCGGTAGCTGTAGTTGTAGTTAAATTAAAGCTTCATTAGGGGCACTCACTGTTGAGCGGGGCCCACACTTTTGTAGTTAAGTGAGATCGTTTCATGTATTAATCTTGCCATATTAACAACACGTAAATAAATACTTAACAAACACACACTCATAAAGAAGCAGAACACACACACACACACACACACACATAAACACACCTAGCCCTTAAATCAGTGTGTAATTTCTTTGTTAATAGTTGTTCATTATGCAAAATCACTAATGCAATTCTTAAAAACAATGAGCACCCGTTGCCAAGAAATTATAGCAAGCTAAAATATGACAAGTTATTGTTCAATATTTAGCTCTGTAAAAATAAAAAAGATATATATTTAAAAAATAATATGTTTGTCTTTCTGGTTTGTGGCCACCTCCTGGCAGTGGTGGGATCAGTACTCGAACCACAATCACATCCAAGGAATGAGCTTGGAAACAGTTCAGTTTCTTGGCTGCCGAATGCAAGTGCAGAGGATCGGGATGGCGCTACAAATACTCGACCCACCAATCGACCGATCGCGTTTTCATAGCCCACGAGTAACGATCGTTGTTAGCAACCTTTCATATTGCTGAGATCATCTTACCATGCTTAGTGGTCATATTCAGATAGTCAATCTGAACGGCAGCGCCTGCAGGCAGCTGCCAAAAAGTATCCACTATCGACAGCTTTTCCATTGTTACACGTATTGTGGCATGAAGATGGCGCTGCGTTTGCCACTTCTCGTCGAGCCCATTTCTATAATATTGGGTGGCATGGCCTCAATATAATGAGTGGCAGGATGTGAGTTGACCAGTCAAATTTTAGTACGTTTGCCAGCTGCAACAGGAATGGCGTATTGGGTCCAAAATAGGGGCGCGGTTTTTCATCGAGCTTGGGATTATAATACAAGCGACGATAACTGAAATTAACAGAAAGATTAGAGTCTAGTCAAATGAAAACTTATTTATATAATTACAGTGCATCGAGGGCAAATATAAGCGTATTATCCAAGCACTGTAAGTAGCTCATTTTTGGATTATAAAGAGTTGAGAAATAACGTATCAGTGCGGGAAAATAATGATTACTCATAAAATCTAAAGTTATGGGGGGATTGCTAAATGCCGTCATGCCAATTATGGGTGGATAGCGAAACTTGTGCACAAATCATAGCAAATATGGACCCATTGTGTAGTCATTGATTATCAAATCGAACTGAAAACCAGCCGGATAGTCTAATAACTGCTGTAGTCTCTGCAATATAGCGATAAATTTAGTCGATTCCAAGCCAAAATTATAATTGAAAGGCATTGTTGGGCAATCGCCAATACCAATAAACGAGTTTATATTAATTTGATTGCTATCTCTTAAAAAATCATAGGCTCGTTCCAGATAGATGTAGCCAACAGTGGTTGGGCGCGGCAGGTCAACGGACAGTATGGTCAGATTATGGCCACGTTCGGCCAGCTCGTGCAGCAGAACACTGTTCCCATAAATCACAGCAAGTCTTTCGTTAGCTGTTCGTTTTATATTCGTTTATATTTATAATTACTTGCCATATGCGATGACTGTGAGATGTCGATGACTGTCTCAGTGGCAATATATTTTTGCATCCGTTGCACAACTGCATCGCAATCGCAATGCTGATGCCAAGAGAAATATTCTTCCACGTTGCGTTAGCTTCTAACTTGTTGTCAACATCAATACAAATAAATAGAGAATGATAACTTTTTATAGGTTCGCTTAAGGCAATCTTATCGCAGATTCATCGCTGAGCTTTTGGTGCTGTTAACCTGCAACAATTGGCAGCAGCCTGACTGACTGCCACAGCGGAACACAGTTATTCTCTGTGGTAGCCGTATTGTGTTAGCTATTAATTTGTTGCCAAGATTGCTTCGTTGTCTTGTAGCGATTTGTTTTTATTTGAACTCTGACCTAACTTAAATTTAGATTAGGCAGAGCAATCATTACTATCTGTTTAGAATAGATGATGATGGCCCGTGACTATTGCATTTCCTATAAGTGCAGTAAGCGGAAAAGCTTTAGCATCCCACTTATCAGAAGCAAGCAGTACAAAGCAAGCAGTGCAATTTCAACCTAACCTAACATAAAAGTCCCACTCTGTTAAGTCTCAGGTTTATTTCTCTTAGATGGCTTTGCTACAAACTTTCTAAATTGGTCAGCATTGGGGTTTTTGTTTAATGAGAGAACACAGCTCTCCGGAACACAATTCTGATACAAATATATATTAAAAGAGAGAACGTGGATTTTTATCGGTTCGTTTAAGGTAATCTTATCGCGCATTCGACGGTGAATCAGTCGTGTGTTTGACCTGAAACAGTTTGGTAGTATGAAAACAATTGCGGCAGTTTTGGTGCTGCTCATTTGCAGCAAATGTCAACAGTTGCAAGGGGCAAAAATTCTTTGCTTGATTGTCACACCGGAACATAACAATCCCGGCTGGACGCAGCCATTCTTCGAGGCACTCGCAGAACGTGGCCACCTATTGACCGTTGTAAGCACACTGCCCGATCCATCTATTCCGGGCATAACCCACATTCCGGTGTCTAACGATTACGATGTGATCAAGAAGCATTATGTGAACGAAATGGGTTATTACAATAATTACTGGGACATAAAGCAGGTGCTAATCTGGTATGAGGCATTGCTAGGCAGCTGTCAGTCAGCAGCTGAGATCGATTTGGTGAATATGTTTGAGAAAGTCAAACACAAATATGATTTGATTATCTATGATGCCACCTATTCCATGGAGTGTGTGTTGTCCAAGCTATCCAAATTTCGCAAAGTACCAGTGCTGGCCTTGAGTGGCGGTAAACTAACCACAGATTTGATGCATTTAGTTCAGGCCGAGAACACAATTAGTCCGGCAACCATTCCACATTTCATCAGCCATCTGCCGAGTGAAATGAGCCACTGGCAACGTATACAGAATCATGTCATGTACCTAACTGAATCCTTGTGAGTCCCAAAATTGTAATAGCCTTGAATTTTGATCATTCCATTTCATATTTCTTGGCAGCATTCGTTGGGCAGTGGTTAGGCCAGTTTTGAACGGCATTCTCAAACATGAGTATGCCAGTCCAGAGGTTCAGCTGGTGCTGCTTAATACTCATCCAGTACTGGATCATGTGCAAAATATACCACCAAATGTCATTGAAGTTGGTGGCCTGCACATTCGAGCCGAGTCGGAACCATTGTCATTCAGCACACAGGAATTTTTGGAGCGGTCCTCCGAGGGTATTATCTATATTAATCTACCGCATATTGATCTCATGTATGGCGTCGGCCTGAGGGCGATTGAAAATATGGTTCGGGAGTACCGTCAGTTTGGTTTTCTCTGGAATGTGAATAATGTGAAGGATCCGAAACTGTCCGAGAGTTTCCACAATTTAAGAACCATAAACGTTCGGGATAATATGCAACAGAACATTTTGGGTTAGTGTAAAACCTGATGTGTTGGACTTTATTATTTGCTACATAGTATAACTGTTGCATTCTATTTCAGCTCAATCCAATATTAAGGCATTTCTGACGCATGGCGATAGCTTTGCTCTTCAGGAGGCCATCTACAATGCAGTGCCGGTAATTGTGTTGCCTCTGCTAATGGATCAGTTTAATGTGAGAATGCAGCTTAAAAACTAAGATTGCCTTATTAAAACATTGTCTAATTTATCACAGAACGCGCAGCGCGTTAAGGAACGCAATCTGGGAATTGAGATATCAGTCAGTGACTTCAGTGTGGACAGCCTATCTGAAGCTCTCAAGCAAATAGTACGTGGCGATATCTATTCGAAGGAAGTGCATCGGGCACAGTTTAATTTCCGCACACGCCAGGTGAAGCCCGTCGATCAGGCGGTTTGGTATGCAGAGCAATTGATTAGCCAGCCGAAGTTGTTTGAGCATTTGTCGCTGCCCAAATCTCTTGAGTACGGCTACTTTATTACTCAATCGCTGGAGGTCTTGGTTTATCCACTTCTCTTCGGCATCATCTTCATAATCAATTTTGTACTTCTGATTTGGAACTGTAAGTCTGGCAAAAAGAAGGCAAAGCAACCTCAAATCGCAAAAAAATTAAAGAGGAAAATGCGCTCAGATAAGACTGAAAATGAACTGAAAAAAGATTAGAGATTTGATTGTTAACGATTAAATAAAGTAATTGAGGAACAACGAATTAATAAATAACTAATTCGAAAATAATTATTGGATCTGCATGAAGGAGGTACAAATCGATTATATGAATAGTTTTTTGATTTCATTACAAAAGATCAGAAAACACTTTTAATAGTTGCCGCCTAAAAGTATGCAACGCTTTCCTTAAGTTGAGCTTCAAACTCTGTTTAGTACATTTGAAGAGAGCATCTAAGAGCCTCTCCTCAGGTAGACACATTTTGTTTAAGATCCACAACACAGGTAAGAACGACTCACAATGCAGATCGTTCGATTCGTTTGCCTTTCTGGCGACAAGTGAAACAAAAGAAGACGACAAATTGAGAAAAAAAACCCACAATGCTCGTCCATATAAATAAAAGTCCGCCTCTCAGTACCTTCCGAGAGTTGGCGGCGAACGGATCAGAATGTTAACAAAACTGCTGAAAATCTGCTGCAATTCGAGGCAATGCACATTTGCGAAACCATTCGATTCGATGCCAGGGCCACGCGGTCCGTTTGGCCTGGGCAATCTTTACAATTATATGCCTGGCATTGGTGCCTATTCGTGGCTGCAGCTGCACAAGGCCGGACAGGATAAATATGAGAAATATGGTGGCATTGTGCGAGAGACTATGGTGCCGGGACAGGATATTGTGTGGATCTACGATCCCAAGGATATTGCAACTCTGCTCAACGAACGTGACTGTCCACAGCGTCGCAGTCATCTGGCACTCGCGCAATACCGCAGAGAGCGACCGCATCTCTACAAGACAACGGGACTGCTGCCCACAAATGGACCGGATTGGTGGCGTCTTCGATCACAGCTGCAGAAGGAGCTGAGTGCGCCGCAAAGTGTCCGCAGCTTTGTTCACGAAGTGGATGGAGTCACCAAGGAGTTTCTAAAATTTCTGGAACAATCAGCGGGCGATGATACTCCCGTTGATATGCTGCCCAAGCTTACCCGCCTCAACTTGGAGCGTAAGAGAAGTCGGCGAGAACCTCTCAGCTCTCAATTACTAAACAACAATTTTCAATTGCTAGTTACCTGCCTGTTGACGTTTGGAGCACGTCTGAAATCATTCCAGCCGGAGGAACAGCATTCCCAATCCCGTTCCACGCGTCTGATGCATGCCGCTGAAACTACAAACAGTTGCGTACTGCCTACGGATCAGGGTCTGCAGCTGTGGCGATTTATGGAGACACCCAGCTATCGAAAGCTGCGCCACGCTCAGTCCTATATGGAGAGTGTCGCCCTGCAGCTGTTGGAGCAGAACCTGGAAGCAGGCACTGTCCGATCCTCGCTAATTGGCACCTATCTGCAGAATCCTCAACTCGATCGCTTTGATGTGGTGGGCACAGCAGCTGATTTACTGTTGGCGGGTATTGATACCACCTCGTATGCGTCGGCATTTCTGCTCTATCATGTCGCACGTAATCCGGAAGTGCAAGAGCGACTCTACCAGGAGGCACTCAAGGTGCTGCCCCATCCCGAGCAGTCACTCAGCGCCGATTGCCTGCGCACTGAGATTACTTATACGCGAGCCGTGCTCAAAGAGTCACTGCGCCTGAATCCCATTTCGATTGGTTTTGGTCGTGTGCTCAACCAGGACACTGTGCTGAGTGGTTACTTTGTGCCCAAGGGCGTAAGTGGATAAGTGCTTATTTCTTATCTATCCTATCTATCCTATCTATACATATACTTTTTATACCTTAGACGACTGTGGTAACACAGAACATGGTAGCTTGTCGTCAGGCTCAGCATTTTCCCGATCCTCTGCGTTTTCAGCCCGATCGCTGGCTGAAGCAGCGTAATGCCCTTAATCCCTATCTGGTGCTGCCCTTCGGACATGGCATGCGTGCCTGTATCGCCCGTCGCCTTGCCGAACAGAATATGCACGTCTTGCTGCTGAGGGTGAGTTTCGATCGTCGTTGCTGCTGTCTTCACCAAGTGGTTTAATCAATTTGCAATTCAATTTGAGCAGCTGCTGCGCAACTATGAGCTCATCTGGCGGGGTCGAACGGATGTGGAGCTGGACATTGTGACGCTGCTGATCAATAAGCCCAATGCGCCGGTGATGATCGAGCTGAGATCGCGATTAGCAAGTCAAAACTGAGGCACAGTCGCGCACTAAACTCTTCGCCCATGGGTTTTTTAGCATTAAAATATGAACTTCTTAATACATTTTGAATATATCGTATATTTATAATTATTGTAAATCATATGACTAGTGTTTTTTTCTTCATATATATTTATTTTTTATTATTTTTAATTGAAAGGCTGCGGGTGTTTTGGTCTACAAGTGGAAAACACAAATTGATTTGATCTCTAAGTTTACAATACAAATAGAAAGGCATACGCAGGAAATTCTTTATATGGTGCCAAAAGTTGCTTTAGAATCATTTTCGTATATAATACTCGAAAGAAGGTGAGTCTGTGCCCCGGCTTCAGTGGTGTCGTCACCTCATTCAATTGTTTGTATGTCGTTTTAGAAGCAACACTGGCCGCAAGCTTATATTTAATTGTTGAAAGTCTAAATATTAATATTATAGTTATATATGCAATTAATTGGATGTGTGTGTGTGTGTGTGTGTGTGTGTATGGCTTTAAAAAAATGTTCCTAATCTGGTTGGCCCACTAAAAGCCCCATTCTGCTTGCTCTTAATCTGACTGCTAACCTAACCGAGGTACAGTTACGCCCTGTAAGCTCAACTCTATCTCTCTTACCACTAAACAAGCTATCGTTTCACTATAATCAGACTGATTGATCCGTGTCCAGTTGAAGTCGATAATATGTCGCTTACACTGGTCCTGTATAATTGTTCCTTCTACTCTGTGTCTCTTCCACACTACTCTCCGCACTGCTGTGTTCTTGTTGTCTGTTCTAACCTATAAGGACTTTGGTTGTTTGCCGCACTAAACGCTAGGATGATTGGTGAAAAAATACATGTAATCTAGATTTGTCTGGGAGCTGAACCGTTTGCGGGAACACATCTGGATCTGGCTTTTCACAAAAATACATTTATTTACTTATCTAACATATATTTTTTTTTATTTTTTTGCAGATCGGTTTTCAGTTATCAGGTCGACGGGCCCTATCAACTACTCGTGTATATGGCTATATCGTTGAATATGTTGTGTGTGTGTTTTTCATTTTTCGTTTTGTTGATGAAGTTTGAGATATGAGTTAAGTAGCTACAGTGTTCTGCTGCCTTATAGCTCTAGCAGCAGAACTTCCTCATGCTAGAGTATATTTAGCAGAGATGAGTCCATCATGCGATCATCGTACAAACTGAGGGTCTTCGAGGCACGGGCCTTCCTCACCGATGGCGGCACATCTCCGGGAGTTTTCACCCGCTCGCTGGGATCCCGCAAACGTTCACTGCTTCCCCGTCCGCTGAACACCTCACGGAAGACTTCCAAACTGTGCTGGCGTCGCATTTGTTGCTCCGTTGGCTGGATTATGTTGCTGCCACTGTTGCTTGTCACGAGCAATGAATTTGTGCGCAGATGACCAGGACGACGCTTCGGCGCCCGATTGCCGGTTAGCATATGCAGCTCATTCTCATTGATATTATTATTGTTGGTGTTGGTGGTGGTGGTGGTGTTGTTAATGTGCTTGATGAGGCTGCTCGATAGTGAGCGGGGCACGATGTGAGCGGGAGTGCCACTACGCTGCTCTGCGCTGCGCAACTGCAAGAGATTGGCTCTGTCCAGTGGCTGCAAGGGACTCAGATCCAGATTGTTGGGTCGTCGCAGACCACCAGCCAAACGTTGCCCCTCTATACCCTTGAGAGCCGCCACCAGATTTGATTTCTCCTCGCCCAATTGAAGCTGCCGGCACAACTCCTCGGCGTGCTCCTTGCGAAAGAGTTTCTTCTGGATGAGGGCTCGGACACCATGCCAGCCGCGCAGCTTGTGATCCGTATTCTGTTGCTTCGGGAAGCCCTGGCCCAGGCTGGAGTTATGCTTCTGCTGATGGCTGGCAATGAGCTCCTCCACGCTGACATCGTGCTCCAGGCAGGATAGACTCTGCTCCTGCTGCGGCTGTGACTGGAAGCTGTGCTTCTTGCTGCGCTCCACCAGCACTGGCGGTGTGCGCTGCGCTTGCGGCGCCAGATTGCGCTCCTGGCAGGGATTGCGACCCTGCAGATGCGGCTGCAGTTGCGGCTGTGCATAGTTCAAATGATTCTTCTCCGTGGGCAGCTGCTGATTGGGTGGCGGTTGCAGGAGACCACCATCCGCTGATGTGAGCTGCCCTTGTGCCTGATGCACTGCAGCCGAAGTGGTTGTGATTGTGGAGTTGCTGGTCAAGTGGAGCTGTGCTTCCGGTGAGGTCAGATTGTTGGTATTGAGCAGCGGACTCGCGGGTTGCGCCTGCAGACGGGGCCGCAGGCTAGACATCTCCTGCATCCGTTCCTCGGCACACAACGAGGTCAGCCGAGCATCTGCATCGTGATCCCAGCAATCCTCGCAAGTGTCACGCACCAGCTTGGCAGCGGATCCGCCACCCCAGCCCGCTGGGAACAGTGGCCGGGCCTTGTGACGCACCACCAATGCCTGCATCTGATCGAAACTGGGATGCGGACCCACTTCCTGCTCGTAGGGTGCCTTATACGGTGGCGTCAACTGGCCGGGCGCATAGAATTCCGAGCAGCGTGTCGCCACCTCCCAGAGCACCAGGCCCAGTGCATAGACATCCATTTGCTTGAGGGATGTCTCACAGTCACGCAAATTGACGGCACCCTCAAGCAGTTCCGGTGCCATGTAGCGCAGTGTGCCCACCTCATTGATGCTCTTCGTCTCGGCCATGGCCACCTCGCCCTTGTACTCATACTTGGAGCCAAATACCTTCAGTGCGAACCCAAAGTCTGCCACGCAACAGCTAAGATCCGCTTGGACAAGAACGTTGCGAGAGTTGAGATCCCGATGGGCCACACAGGGCTTGTGCAGATCACCCAGTCGCAGCTCTGTGTGCAGATGGGAGAGGCCACGTGTGATAGACCGCAACATGCCACAGCACTGAGCAAAGTCTGTGCTATTGGCAATGAGCCAATCCTGTAGGCAGCCAAGCGGTGCCAAAGATAAAACCAACTGATACTCCATGCGACCATCCATGGTGCGACGTTCATCGTAGCCTGGGTGGAAAAGGACATGGAAGAGAGATATAACGTTAGTAATTTATTACAGCTTCAGAAGCGAATTATTGGCTTACCGAAATAGCTGAGCAGCGCCGGACAATCCATCAATGGCAACGCATAGATGTTTCTCTCGTTTACATAATACTGGTGATGTGACTCCGGATAGATCTTGACAGCCACCTCCTGTTCGTGGAGCAGGCCCTTCATCACCGTGCCGTACTTGCCACTGCCGAGCATGCCAATCAAATTCATATTATCGACGTTGCGCAAATTCGAACTGTAACCGGGTCCCGAGGGTGCCAACGGTGATTCCTCCGGTTCGCTCTTTTCCTTCACAGTGCGACAATACTGAACCGCAAACACGATGCTAATGATGATGACCATGAGTAGTCCCACGAAGCCCAGCATCGTGGCGGCTCTAATTGAGTTTTGCTGCTGTGATGCCACTCGATTGGAAACCGCCGCTCGCACATTGTTGGCCAGTTCAAGTGGTGCTGGCTCCACAATCGCCACTTGAGCATTGCACAACTCGCCCGAACAGCAGCAATAGTACAGGGTATTGTTGCGTGATGTTGGCGCCGAACTGGTGCACTCTGTTTGACTGCAAATCGAATTGCGATCCGTATTGTCCTTCCAGCAGCCTAAGCAAAGAGTCAGTTTTGATAATGGGTTAAACGAGAGAAAGGCAACTGTTCTACACCCTCGAAAGTAAAGAAATATATATAGGATATGTAGGATGTGTGTGCCCACAACTTACCCTGCTTAACCAATCGAGTGCCATTTGCCGTCTGATTCCACAGGCTGAAGCAGAAAGTGTATCCTTCGGTGCAGCTACGCTTGTGCGGCTCACTGGGTGACATGTTTGACTCCAGGAGCTGCTGTTGCTGCTGCTCCGCACTGATGCCCTCACTGTTCTCCTGCTCATAGTCGTCATCGTGCTGGGTATTATCATTCTCCATATAGCTCATGCAGCTATACTGACGACTCGGCGCCGGCGCTAGACAACATAAGAAAACGCTTAGTTTCTGTTTAGACCCAATTTTTTAAATTTCTGATACTCACAGGCAAAGATCAGCGTAATCATGGCCAATAGCAGCAGCACGGCTTGCTGCCAGCTCCACATTCGTCTAGACATATTTTCGTATTTTCGATTATCTTTTGACGTGTTTGACGTGCAATGTGTTAATGGATTTATTGTTGTTGCTGCTGTTGTTGTTGTTTTTATCACCTCAACTCCTCGACGTGCTTTGATTATGGCATTTTGGCTGATGGGGCAAGTTTAGAACAAGAAATATTGCTGAAATGCGCACAAATGAAATAACAAGAAAATGTTGTGTTTATTACTTTTCTCTATTATAAATAGCAATTTTTATAATTATAAATATAATCGCAACGAGCAGTCTGCCAGCTCGTTCGGTTCGCCAATGGCTTTTCCACATTTTAAAGGCATTTATTTTTTATATTTTATTTATTTTCAGTTACTTTGGTCGGCGGGAACTGTTTCTGTATTCCATAGGCGCGTTGTAGTAAATTTCGCCAGCTCTGCAACTTTATTAAGCGACGCCAGCAATAATATAACGATAACGCTGAGACCTAAATACTCAAATACTCAATCAACTATCGACTTGGCCGAGCATGCAAACTGCCAAGAACCCAGTCACAGTTGCTGAGCATCAGCAGCGGAATTGTTTTTGTCGTTGTCGTTTTCGTTGTTGTTGTTGTCATTTGTCATTTGTCATTTGTCAGTAGTTGTTGTCGTTGTCGCTGGCGTTGGCGCTACGAGTTGCGCTTCTCTGTCCCTCAGCCCCTCAGTCCCTCAGTCCATCAGTCCGTCAATCTGTCGCTCAGTCTGCCCGTCACCCCGTCTGCCTGTCAGTCTGTCTGTCGGACTGTTCACCAACCCATTTTCTTGAAAATGAAGCTAGCGCAGAATTGAGGGGCGTTTCGCAGACAAGATTGCACTTTGGAATCATTTGGGGCCGTAGTCTGTGCTTCAGCGAAATATTATTATTAATACACTGAGCGAAAAATGGCGAACGTACAAATAAATTACTACAAATAAAATAATATGCAAAAACTGACTAAAGTGAAGCAGTTTTCACCAGCAATAAGACAACAACATTAACAGAATTTTCAAACATATTTATGTTAATTCTCTCAGTGCATTTATGCATACGCAGTATGTGTGCCAAATGCCTTTTCCATTCAAGTGGCGCCCGTGACGCTGATTATAAAATGTTGTTGTTGGTCTTTATTAGGCGCTTGGCTGAACTTAGAAAATTGTAGTTGCTTTTAACGTGAATGACTACACCATGATTGCGTTGGGTTCACCTTATCTAGGCTCACACACACACACACACACACAGTTAGTTATGGTTATGAATTAAGTTATGGAATTTGGGTTAATTGACTTCCAGATATTCTCGCCATAAGCAGGATAATTAAGTGTGTCTGGTGAACATTGTACGGCAAGCTTTAAATATATTAATTATTAAAATTGTAGACATGACACAATTTTAAGTGCATTTCGGTAGAAATATGTGTTAAACTCTTTGATATTTGTGTTGTAGACTCCCATTGCGGCGCCGTTGGAGATTAAAGTGTGAAACGAAAAGCTTTGTCTCCCAATTTACGACTAATATTGATGATAAGAAACCGCTACGCAATGAAGATGGTCACACGAAAAGTGCGCTGTGTCACAATGCGAACCAAATATTCAACTGAATATGCTATTTACACTATACATATATATATATATATATATATTAACTATATATATATGATACTCTTGCATAGGTTGTAAAATTGGAAATGTGTTGTGGCTCAAAGAAGAAGATAATTTGATAGGAATTAGTTGGCTCATAATTGGCGATCCTTATAAGTTGCCATCATCGCCATCATCATCATCATCATCATCATGGTTAACGCATGCAGTAAATTCATATATAAATAAACATGGCAACTAATTGTGCAGCCTTTTGTTTTATGCTTTGTTTTCGAACGTTATCGCCAATGGGAGTCAATGCGTGCTCCCAAAGAGAGAGGGAGAGAGAGTGTGTGTGTGTGTGTGTGTGTGTGAGCACCACTCCAGACATGGCACTCTCAAGATTCATGCGCACGGTGCATGGCACAGGCATTTACACATATACAGAGAGAGGGAAAGAGAGGAAGAGAGAGAGCGAACCGCAAGTGGCGCGCCAAAACAGGTTCCCTAAGGTGAATGATGTAGCGCCGGCAAGGGGGGAGCGGGGCGCAAGGGGACTATGTCTGCTCCAGCATGACAGCCGACGGCGCCAGTTAATTGCAAACTTTTTTTTTTATAGCCATTTGCTGTTGCGCGTATCTTTCGTATCGTTGTTGTTGGGGGACTGTGCAGTGAGCTGATTAACTTTCTGCATGCTGAGAGTGCGTTTAGTTATATATATGTGTCTATGTGTGTGTGTGTGTCGGTGTGTGTGTGTGTGTGTGTTTATTTGTGTATTTTGGTGCGCATCTTTGCAAATGCGACAGCGTCGCTGACGATGTGTATATGCAGAAAATCAATGCACACAAAATACACAGAAACAGAAACAGAAACATAAAAGTGCAAGCAAAAGACGAAGATGCGACTTTTTTTTTTTAAGAGTCCTGGTTTCTGGTTTTGTATATGCACCAGGGTGGGTGGGCGCCACTGACTTGGACTCTTGCATGTGTGTGTGTGTGAGTGTGTTTGCTTATTCGTGTGTGTGTGTGCGTGTGTGTGTCAGTGCGTGCGCAGACCTGCTACAAAAATTGATTTTTCCAAGTCATTGCGAGCTGTTTGCCGCAAATTGAATATGGAAAACACATTTCGTTGAGTTTGCAAAAAACTGGCAAAACTTGTCAAGTTTGCAGTTGTTTTTACTTTTTTTTTGTCTACTTCTTTTTGCAAATTGTTGTTAAAAAACTTGAAAATTTCGCTTACACTCTTAGGCACTCTTCTTCAGGGCATGCCCGCACTGCCCCGAATTAAAATTATTTATTTTTTCTAGTTTTGCTTTCATTAAATTTGTTTGCTTTTATTTAAGCGTAAATAGCACATTAGACATTTATAACTGTGGCCGGCGCCAGTCGCTTGTTTGTTTTTTTTATTATGTTTTGTAGAAATTGAACTCCTCCTCAAAAGTTGTAGTATTGAAAATTAAGTTTGCTGCGCGACGTTTTGCAAAATGCTTTGTTGCCGTTTGCCTTTTTGCCGTTGGACGCCGCCTTCGCCGTCGCTCGCTGAGAACTGACTGAGGGAGACTTAGGCGCCAGCAGCGTCGTCGACGGCAGCGGCGTCGTCAGCATGCGCATATTTACGAAGCAGCGTGGAATGACACACGCGACAATTGGCGCTCCCAGAGAGCGCGAGAGCGCAACAGACATACACAGAGAGAGAGATAGAGAGCGAGAGAGAGATAGAGAGTGAGAGAGCGTAAGAGCAGCAAAGAGCTGAAATCACTTGTTGAATGCCCAAAACAAAGTGAGAATGAGTACAGTTCAGGATGGTTTCTTTATTGATTAACAAACATATATTTATTATTGTTCGATTGGGTGAGCCGGCAGCACTTGACCGGCACAAGTGCCAAATCCTATGCGCAAACCATTCTTCTCGCAGTGGCCGCGTATGATGACCTCATCGTAGTCCTGGAGAAATTTGCGCGTTTTGCCGCCTTGCAAATCCACCGTTTTAGTGCCGCGCCAACACAGCTCCAAGAGGGAACCATATGAATCGGGCGTCTCGCCACTAATCGTGCCCGATGCCATCAAATCACCAGGACGCAAATTGCAGCCAGTTATCGAATGATGTGCGATCTGCTGCAGCGGTGTCCAATATAAATGCTTAAAGTTGGACTTGCTAATGAGCGTCTCATTATCATTGGCAGCTGGAGATCATAAATAAAATGGAAATAGAATTGATGCATTTATATTCCTTAGAGACTTACGCTTCAGGGACACTTCCAAATTGATGTCAAAGTTGAAGGGCAAAGTCTGACGCAAATATGGCAGCACTTCCGGTTCCTGCGGGAAATTGTCCAGCAAAAATGGCTTCAACGCTGCCGTCGTCACGACCCACGGTGATATGGTTGTGCCCATATTCTTGGCCGTAAATGGACCGAGCGGAACATATTCCCATTTCTGGATGTCACGAGCGCTCCAATCGTTCATGAGCGTGAAGCCAAACACATTCTGCCAGGCATCATCCACCTTGATGGGATCGCCCAACTTATTGCCGGTCCCGCCAATGAAGAAGGCCATTTCGAGTTCAAAGTCCATTAGCTTGCAAGCACCGAAGATCGGCTTGTCGGCGCCCTCGGGCAATGTCTGACCCAGGGGACGGCGTATTGGAGTGCCTGAGACAACAACAGAGCTGGCGCGTCCATGATAACCCACTGGGAGATGGCGCCAATTCGGCATGAGAGCGTTGGCGGCGCCTCGGAACATAATGCCCACATTGGTGGCATGATGAATCGAGGAGTAAAAGTCCGTATAGTCACCGATCTGTGCCGGCAGATGCAGTGAAATCTCCGACTGATGCACAAGTGCACTGCAATTGAATCACTTGTAATTTGTATCTGCAATATTTGCAGTGCTTTTTGGTGCAACTTACACGCTTCTTAAGTCCACATTCAGTTCTACTTCAGAGCCTTTGAGTAGCAGTTGCTGGGTTCGTGTCCTTACTGCATCCCAAGCTTCGTGGCCCAAGCTCATCAGCAAGTTCAGCGTTTCCGCCTGTAGGGCAGCCTATAAAATGCCATAATGCAGTATGAATGTACATCAAGCAGTGCGACAAGCAGTGAACTTACCTGCAGCGGGACTGCAAACAAATGCGACACAACTTTTAGATCCAACACGTGCTCACCAATGGCGACGCACAGGCGATGATCCGTCTACAATACCATATATGGAAATTATACGACATTAATCTACGATATTCACATTCTAGATAAGCAGCAGCTGCAGCAGATACAGGTGTTGTTCATTTATAGTTTGTTGCTGTTGTTGTTTTTATACATATCAAATAGACAGAATGTTTTTGTAAACAAACTAGTTTGCCTTATGATTTATGCAAATGATATGCACTGAAGCGGTCTTCGTTCGAAAGTAATATTCCAAAAATAAAAAAAAATGTGAAACTGGAACTCACATGGAGTATAAGGGGAAAAAACGAAAAAAATCGCTTACAAATATGTTTTTTGGAAAAATTGAGAAACTCACTGAAAAATATAAATTTGACTTTACTAATAATGATTCCTTACTTGTTTACCTATAGAAATTACTATAATGTTTTATATATTGTTAAATGGGTTGCTTACTTTTGATTTGGTTGAGAAGACAGCATATGGCAAATTTTCCAAGGGAAAATCGCTGCCCGCTGGCACTGGCACAAAGCTTGCTGTCATTTTATTCAAGTTTACACTTTTGTTAAGTATTTTGTTGAAGATTTTACAACTTTCAGGCAGTTGTATGCTGATTAAACAGATTAAAATGACAGCAACAAATGGAAGTGTGCGTAGCGCCACAGCGATGATGACAACTGAGCGACTGCTCGAGAATGATCGTCTTTATAAATGTACATTTATTTTGGCCAGTTGCTCTTTAGCCGGTTCGGGCGGTTTTTGTTGTGCTCTTCAGAAAACAAGCCCCTCGTTTTGTAAGAGAACCCATTGAAAACTGTGTTGCTTGTGTGCTCTTTGGTTACTTGTATTTATTATTTACTCATATATTTATATTGTTGTATGTATGTATATATCTTTATTAAGATGCTGGAATAATTGCATTTATTCGAATGCCCAAATACATATACATAAATTTATACATCGTATTGCAAATTATGTGATCTGACTTTTCAAGTATTCCATTTAATTGTTAATATATCTGATATACACATATGTAGTTTTACTTTGATAGAACTTAGTTAACACCATACTAAAATACAGTACATATATATTTTTGGAATTATTTATATTGGTAAAGAATATTTGTGTACAGCGCGTGTAGTTTTGAATTGTTTATAACCATTACCCATGGGGTACTTGGATTTTAAGTTTACTAATTTGAGTTTTTTTCTTTCAGTATTAATCCATGCCATTTCCAACACGCGGCTGCTGCTTCAAACCAGGTTAAAATACAACAAAATTAAACTGAAATTCTTCAAGTTCCAACATTTTTTTGTTAATTTTCATTTTTCATATTTTGTGTATTAATTGCATTTAATTAACACCGAATATATCTCATATATATATCAGATATTTATCATGATAAATAAAGTGTATTAACCACTGTTCAACTAAATTATTCGATTATACGTATTCTTGTATGTATATAGCACAGTTCGATACTTGGACTAGTTTTGGCCCAAGCTCCCATCAAGCTTCAATCAGTTGAATATAGTTCATAGAGGGTCTTGGAGCCTTCATAAACGCAACAGCAAAACAGAGTTAGAAAACTGCGATTTCAACCAATTTCTTGGATTATACGATTACAATTTTAATAAGCACAGGTCTCTTTTGATACATGTATAGTTTAAAGGTACATACAATTGCCTGAAGCATAAACTTTGCAATAGATCAACTTTAGATATACTTTTTTATATAGCAGCAACAGAATTCACATACTTTAACCAATTAAATCAAAATTACTTCATTTCCATCATTCATATGTTAAGATAGCATTTCCACTAGAAAATCAGGTTTTTAGTTAAAACACACATTCGAAATTTGTTTAAAGTTTTTTTTTTGGTACTCAAACTTTGGTTTTGAGATTCAGTTGGGTGTTTTTGTTTATTTGTTTCTTTATTTTTTTTTTGTTGTTCTGGTGGTGAATGTGGCGGGTGGTTGTTGTAGTTGTAGTGATTTATAAATATACATCTAGATATTTATAGAGTTGAACTATTTAATTTTAAACATGTAATGTGCAACAGTCGTAATAAACTATCTGAATTATTCATTAAATGTGAAACATAAAATCAACTTGGCTCTTATAAGTTTCGATAACATTTTGACTATAAGTATGTGAGTACATGTGTTTAAAAGTCTTCCAATATTTGATAGGCTTTTAGAACAGTATAACAGAAAAAAGGAACCAAACGTAACATTTAGTAACATTTTGTTTTGTTTGTGTTTTTTGTTTTTGTTTTTTCCAGAAACAAATGTACAGCAACATTGAACTTTGATTAGTTGGAAGTTCCCAATGCGTTCTTATGATATGCTTTTTACCTTAAAGATACTTCTTGGTTGTATGAACTATGCAAAACAACAGCTACTATTATCTCTCTGGAGGAAACAATGCTTGTCAACTGGAATTGAAATCGCTTACAAATCATCGCCCAATCGGTGTATCTCATCGAGCATAAAGTCCACATCCACTTCGGTCACAGCAGCCGACGAGATGATCGAGCGGAAGAAGTTGGGTCGTCGATCATCTGGCTGATAGCCGACCATAAGTGTGCCCTTCTGCATCATGCGGCCCTTGATGATCGGGCAGGTCTGCAAGGAGAGCAGATACAGCTAGCAGATGCAACTACATATTTTTAAGGTATCTATTCGTTGATTTCTCACCTTGCCCAGCTCCACTTCCTTCTTGGCATCATGTGGCACGCCCCTCAAACGCTTGGGCACATACCAGAATGAAACATTCACGCATTCCGGCTCCATAATCAAATGGAATCGATCGGGTTGCTCCCGAATGCGCTTCAGCTGATACTGAACCAGTTCCATCAAGCGATCGTGCTGCTGCTCGAATCCTTCGGTGCCCTTGGCGCGCCACTGCAGCCACAGCTTGAAAATGTCATTGTGGCGTCCACACTGGATTACCTTGTCGCCAGTGTCATAGCTTATGTCGTACTGTTTGTCGGTCATGAACAGATACTCGGCCGACATCTGGTTGCAGCTGATGAGCAGGCCCTGTAAATAAAAGATTTTCGGGATCGATATAAATGAAAGTATTTCCTGCGTTTCGTTTTTTTTCTTTTCTTTTTGCTCATAAGTCAAGTTGAAATTTTAATTAAAATTCCGCCTGCCAAAAGGCGCAACTGTGACCGATGGCAACATATTGCACAGAATGCCTAAAAAGAAGGCAAGGCCAGTCGGAGGGTGGCTCTGACTGGGCGCATTTGCAAGACCTGAAGTGGCAGCAACAGGGTTGTCAAACGTTTGCTCATTCATTGTAGTTTGGAGCGGCGACAACCCCTGTATTCTGCCCGTCGTTTGGCATGAAAAATAACAAGGAATTGTTTGAAACACAATTGGAATTCTTTGCACAAACAACAAACAAGCAAACATTGTGCATATGCAAAAGAATGTTGTGGAAGTAGCCCCCAAAACTCGAGGAAGGAGCAGGTTTCAAATGAGAAGTTTCACTGGCTTAAATATATAATTGTGATCCGATTATTTGAATCAATCGAAAGAAGACTTTTGTGAAAAATACAAAATAAATAGCATATTTGATATGTACTTACATCCTCCTTGAAATGTATAGTCGAGCACTGGAGCAGTGCTCCCATTAGCTTGTGTGGATTCCAGGTAACCGAATCAACACTGCAAAAGTCAAATCATAAATGTGCAACTTATATTAAATGACATTCAATTACAAATTACAAACAATTAACACTAAGCTGCCGCGCTCTGCGGTCGGTCTTCCGTACCCTCTGAGAGTATCAGCCCTCACGCACAGCAGGACAAGGGCAGGAGCAAGTGCCATAAATTGTGGCAATTTCAAGCCGCAGCACTTTAATTGAATTCAAAGCGAGCGCAACCCCAGAGACCGACCCTGAGGGTTGACAGACGCCGCTAAACATCCCCCTGGGGGGCCAAGAGCTATTTACAGTTACATGTGGGTGTCTATAAACATGATGCTTATGGAGTGCCAGTGTCTGGCAAAGCATGCTTCAGGTTGAGTGGCGGCATGCGGCATGCGGCTCATGCCACAAAATGTGTTGACTGCCCGAGGAGAACTTTCGGCATTGTTTTAGGCATTTGCACCAACTCAGCAGAATTAAGAGCATCTCCTAAGCAGCTAGGGCCGATACCATTAATCAAGTCAGTCTAAGCCGCAAGTTGTCAGCTGCACGCGCATTTTGATGATTAATTTATAAAGCGATTGCTTTTGCTGTTCAATTAGGGCCAAACAATTTGCATGCCAAGATTTTTTGTTCGGGGCAATGAACAGCCACTTGATGGATGGGGGTCCATCAATCTGAAAGTGTTTACGGGAGCACTCCCTTGACCGCAAACTGTCAATACGACAGCTGCAGTGGCGACATTTGCCTAAGCTGCCCAGGGATTTCCGGAGGGTTGGGGGCTTGTCGTAAAGTGCACTTAGGCACTCCGATTCTCCAACTTTACGTTGTACGTTTTAACTTTAAAATTAAAAATTCCTGGCAGAGCAATCTAGAGAGAAGCAGCCGTCCGCATTGCCTTCCGGCTATTGTTCGGCGTAATTGTTGTGTAAGTAATGCCCACCAACCACCCATCCCACCCCAAGGACAGACGGAAGGGTGTTGGCTGAGTGGTGCAAGGGAGTGCGCGGGTTGAAAATCCACTTTGTTCATTTGTTTGTCTTTTACGCAAACGAAAATGCACTCGGCTTTGGGCCTTGTAATCCCTTTAAGCTCTGAACACCTGATGGAGGCACTAAATGACAAATTGAGATTTTTGCCACATGTCGCTGAGGGCACGGAGTGGGGGCGAGTGCGGAATGAGTGCATTGAGTTTTGAGCGATGCGGGCCATTTGGGAGCGTTTAGATTTAGATTTACACAACAAGAGATTTCAATTTTTGTTTTTAACTCTCTGAATATGGGGGCAAAAGCAGGCTGAACAAAAGGCCAAGCCAGAAGATGAATGAGACGAGTTATTGCATGGGACATGAAGATGTGACGACAGGTTGGACTTTAATAGAGTGCCAGACACAATGAGAATTTGGATTTAAATTTCGGATTTCATATATTTTTATCGCCCTAAACTTATGTAGTTAATTGGTTGTACTTGCCGTTCGATTCCGGTGAATCTGGGATGGCGATGCTTTCGCGACATCATCAAACCGCCGCCCCAAGCAGCCTGTAAAGAAATTGAAACCAAAAATTGCATTAGAAAGGTGCTGTTTGACTTGAGAAACGATACTCACATCGACGTGCATCCAGCAATTGTATTTCTGACAGATATCGGCAATGGCATTAATATCATCGAAGGCGCCCAGCACAGTGGTGCCGGCGGTGGCGTTCACAAAGAACGGAATATCGCCCTTGGCCTTGCGCTCCAGTATCAAACGCTCCAGCTCCGAGGTAATCATCTTGCCATGCTCATCGGATGGCACCATAACGCAGTGATCGGTGCCGAGACCGCAGACCGCAGCGCAAGATTTGATCGAGTAATGGCACTGATCAGATGTGAACATAACCAGAGTGCCTGGTAGACCGACCGAGCCGTGCTCCTTGTAGTTGGGAAACATCTTGTGGCGAGCGGCCAGGAAGGCGTACAGATTCGAAATGGAGCCGCCGGGTGCCAAAATCGAATCGCCACCCGACCAGCCAATAATCTCGCGCATCTTGGTCAGAACGACGGTCTCCATGAGAATGAAGACTGGAGCTATCTCATATGTGAACATGTTCGTATTGGCAGTGGCTGTTAACCATTCGCCAGCCATGGAGATCAGATCCAAGCCGTTCGACAGCTGATTGAAGAAGTGCGGATGTCCTGTTCGGTGGTGGAGTAAAATATTTGAGGTACTCGTTTAATGTAGCTGAAAATGCCTGCCGCCTTTCGGCATGGCTGTCTGTCAACTGGAGCCCGCTAAGCTGACAGCAGATGTGCCTGGCAGCTGTGTTGCCATCTACGCTACACTTTTCTTCTTTTTTGTTTTGTTTTGTGTTTTATTAAAAATATTTCAGCTGAAACAAAGCAACAACACGGCCTCCTCCCCTCATTCGCAAAGCACGGCTGACTGGCGTTCAATACAAGGCCGGATGTGCATATGTTCAAGGGCAGACGAGCCGACGAACACATTACTAAAGTCCTGTTTGGGGTCAGAAAAATCAATAAGGCCGAGCTGTGCTTGAAGCGCCAGGTTCGTATAAAAGATGTGCCCACTCTCTCTCTGGTGTCTTCTTAAATTGCTCATTTATTGCAGCTAATTGCGACTTGCGGCACACGAAATCCCACGAAAAATCACAAAATGCTTTCAGTACAAACAGCATCAGGAGGCTGTCGGAATCCCCCCACTAAATGTCCTGGCGAACCCTTCGCCGGAGCTGTATTTTTGTTTGGGGCGTCTGTCAGTTCACATCTTGAGTGCCATAAGTCGTGTGATTAAAATCCCATTCGCCACAAGGCTAAATTCAGCCACCCACACACCACTCACACACACAAACTTACACACAAACACAAACATTTCAATTTGCCCATGTGGTGCCAGGAGTTCGAGTCTCGAGTCTCGAGTCTGGAGTCGCAACAAGGTCCTGAATCACCCTCGACCTAGACACGAGCTTACTCTGGCAGGCAGGCAGTCAGTCATTCATTCGCATCAAAGGATCAGGAATGCAGCGAGTCAGAAAATAACAACGGATTTTGATTAAAGCTTCCCTTTTTATAGAGTCGTCCTCGATGCAGACAGAAAGCCTCCTGGCTCTCGCCTTGGCATATCATGTTTCCCTCGTGGCAGGGTGCGCATTATGTGAGATTATGGATCATAAATGGGATTTATATCAGGCCAGTTTACGATGAATATGTGCGTGTTGTACTAAAAACCAAAATTCCATTGGCAAACTATGCGAATATTTCAACTTGTGAATTATGCGAATTTAAGAATTGATTTTGCCATTGCGTAAGCAAAAGTTTACTTGTTGAGAGTTGCGGATAGTTTAGTGTTTTAATAGACAGCTTCTTAGTAAGCAATTATTATCAAGAATGTTTCTTCTTATTTGGTTCCTTTACATTGCACCACAATCTATGCTTAATTGCATTCATAAAGCATTCGAAAATAATCAAATTCTTGTTTATTGAGAGACGCTCTGATTGCGAGCAGTTTTAATTCAATTTTAGGCAATGAAATCTGTGCAGGACTCCTGCCACTGCCACAATTTCCTGCGTTCCCAAAGGGAAGCGGGGGAATGCTTGGCAGCGACGGAAGCTCACGCTGTTTCCTAGACAAGACCATAGTTTCCGGGGCTGGGCGGGTGATGCTTATTATCGATACTCCAAACACAATTGCGGTCACGTGCGCGTCCTACTCCTGGCTGCGTCCTGGACGCCCCTTGCATTAATTTTCAATGAAATCAGGCGCATATTCACATGCAGTAATGAAAACAAAAAAAAAAAGGAAAAACCTAACAAAAAGCAAAACGTGCGAATGACTTTTGGCTGCTAAAGCCGCAATCAGAAAGAACCCTTTGGCTGATTTATGATTGATGGCAAATGCGATTTAGAGGTTTTAAGGCCACTTCGGCCGGGCTTTTGGGGGAGATGGGCTGAGGCTGTCGAGTGTTTGTGAAAGGTGTAAACAACGATGGACGCGACGAGCACAGCTCAATGGGCCATAAAATGACATTGTCTGTTGCGATGTCCTCGCGCAGCTAATGTGCTTATCTACAAGGCTGCACACTTTGTGCCATAATGCGACCACAAATGCCTCAGGCACGCGCCCCGTAAATTATTCCTAACAAGCATATGCTTTGTGTTTGTATGCAAATTTATGCAGAGACAAATTTGATTAACGCCAACAACTGGCTGACTGTGCAAACATGTGATAAGCCACCCCTGGGAACAAGAACAAAACCATTCCCAGTTCAAATCACTTACCCGTCTTCACTTGATACTTCAGCGTTGTGGCACAGTCCTCGATCAACTGCTGCAGCGGCAGAGCCCTATCGGGCACATCCAAGTCGAGCAGACGCTTCATATCCTCCGGATGATGAAAGTCCAGCACCTTTTCATTGCGATCGTTCGTTGCCTTCACAAAGTCCAACAGCACATCGATAACTTTCAACAGAAACTCGCGTGTCTCGGCTCCAGCAGTGACTGTTGTGGGCATCAGATCTACGATAAAAAGAGCCACAAAAAATGCCATAATGCATATTGTCAGTGGAGTTCGGCTGCGCTCTTATCGCTGGGCATTAAAAAAAGGAAATCTGGTGGAGCGTGCGCTGCTGCCGACAGTGTAAATGACTTTTTGCCTTATCTGGCCGCAGTACCTTGTTATGATATATGATTACTGTTGTGATTGTGATGGGCATTTGTGGGCGGGCTTTGTTTGAAATTGAAATGGCTGAGCCATAAAAAACAGATTTAATTCTGCTACCCATACTGTTGGCAGTGCTACCTTTTGTATAAAAGGTATAATAAAAATGTCTCCTTTCTTTTCCACTTTATTCACTTAAAAAAAAAAATTAATGCTGAATCTCAAAAAATATGTTTTCTTCTATTCAGTTGTAGTTTAATGCATTAAATTGAAATCTAATGTTTCCAAATGCATAAAAACATGAAGCATGGAAACATGGAGAGACCTCAAGTTTAATATTATATTCAAAGTTTGTTAAAATTATATCCCAGATCAGATTTAGGAACAGGCCTAAACTTGCCACAACCATAACATAGCTACAACTTTGTCGAAAGTGAACCGATTTTCAAAAACCACGGTTTTTTGCTAATGGTTTGAAAAGCTTATCTGACTCGACTTGCGTGTTAAAATTATACTCTAAAATCGGATTTAGATTCAGGTTTCAACTTTCCACAGCCATAACTTTGTTAACAGTTATTCGATTTTCAAAAGCGAGCGCTTTTTGATCATTATTATTTAGAGCATTATGATAATAGACTAACTTAGTTTCTTCTACTTTAAATTGTAATAAACACAAATCGAGCAGAGTATTTCTTATTGCCGCTATATAAATATATATATATATATAAGATTCGATTTCCGTTTATTGCTGAATGTAACCACTTTTGCTGAGTTTGCGCACCTTTTAAGATCTTATGGCTCATGGCCACATGCAGTGCCAGTCTGTGGCTTTTGGGATTTGGGAAATTCGACGACGAGGTTGGGTTACAGCGGATGGCTTTGCTGGCAGTCCTTGGCTGTGGTTGCTGCTATTAATTGCCTGGCTTTATAATGAAATTAATGTTGGCCACCAAGCGCCCATCTGGAAACGCCTACCACAGTTATTTTCTGGCGCGAAATCAATGGAAGAAACGTTAACGTTGCGCATGATTGCCATTAAGAGCGCATCAGGCGAAGCCTGGCGAGTTTCAATTCAAATAAATAGCAACCACACCCGGCCACCAGCAGTTCCAGACAAATTGTAGCAATTTCCAAATTCCACAAGTTTACTGCAAAGTTAAATAAAATTTAATGTGCTGAGCTGTTATGAGATGAGCGAACTTAATGTCAAAGACAGCCGTGGCCACAGCTCTCAGCCTGCCCACCCTGACTACAGCTCCCGATTCTGCCTCCACACACACATATGTATGTGTGTGTGTGTGTGTGCACTCTCCATCCCGCTCTTACATGTAAGCGTGCGTAATATCCTGTGACTAAACGGTTTATGTTTGTTGTGCTTTCAATTTCGTGCACGCGTCTGGCAGCACCTTTTGGCATGTGTCCTGCTTCTGGTCCTGGCTACAGTTGGTGGTTGGTAGCTGGCGGCTGGCTGCCTTTGACTTTTGGTCGTCTGTCTGTTCGTCTGCCTGTGCGGCTGTTTGTCTGTTTGTTTGCTGGCCAAAAATCTGTTACAAGGCATTCGGCAGTTTCACGCTTCAGCGAAGCCAAACGGCCCAACAATTTATCAAGGTCTGTTGCAGGAGCTGCTGCCACTGGCAGCGAGTGTCCTGCACAGTGTGTGTGGATGAGTGTGTGTGTGAGTGCGTCCTTGTGGTTGTCCTTCGCAGCGTTTTGTTTACCAGTGTCAGTTTAACACTCTCATTTATTATTTACTCAGCAAATATATTTGTCTTTAGTTATGTTGAGGAATTGCACAGCCAAATGCTGCAGTTACTTATGACTTATAATTATAAGATTTGTAGACGATTTAATCTTAGCAGTGGAACTATTTTATAAGAAAACTTCTAATATTTAATACAAAAAGTTTGTTAAATAATGAAATATTATTTAATATTTATTAAATCTATTTTTATACCCCAAAACCATTAAAAATGGGTAAAATTGTAAAATACTTTTGTGCACAGGCAGAAGAAAGCATCTCCGACCCCATAAAGTATATATATTCTTGATCAGAAGCCGGGTCGATATAGTCATGTCCGCCTGTCCGTCCGTCTGTCTGTACGAACACACGGATCTGAGAGACTATAAAGGCTAGAGACTTCCAATTTGGAATAAAGGCTCTCGAACACCCGGCGCAGATCAAGTTTGCCATATTTTATCGATAACTGCCTTCGTTTCTCGAATATCGAATCATTTAGATTTCCGATAGCATTATATGCTACACTTTTAAAGGCAGAATTTTCCAATTTATACATAATATACATATGCATATAATGGATCAATTACCCAAATTTCATCAAGATGGGATAAGAAACAAGTTAGAGTCGAAACTATATTCTAGTATCTATCAGCATCAGAGCCTGTGCTTGCTAAAAGAAACGAAACGAGTGCTTTTGCAGACCTGCTCACATTTGGGTGCAAAACATGTTAAAAAGAAATTGAGCAATAAAACTACAATATACATATACATATGTATATACCCTGAGTTAAAGGTATATCGTAATCGAGCTCACTCGACTACAGCACTTGTTATTGTTGTTTTTACTCTTATTAGCATTTCAAAAACTACAAACTTTTTTAAAAAATATCTTTTCAACAGACGCGAAAAGGAGTCCATCTATAATCAGCACATATACCATATATTTAAATGATTGCCGGTTCTTATGATATATTTTAATAATTATTGTATTTTATTTTCAGTAAGAAAATTTACCTAGATTTAAGCTTAACTAAAAAGACATTCCGTTTTATACAGTGTATTTATGGAATATTATAATATAGATTGTATATGAAGAATTTAAACATTCGTGTGATAATAGATAGCCAAGCTTACGAAATGTACTCACCGTATGCCGTCAGTTTACCCGTCCTTTCGGAGAGCTTGTACCCGTTCGGATTGAGCGACATTTTCTCCTCTGCAATAAAATACAAAACAAAAGATGAACTCAGAGCGTGAAAAATAAGGTCGAGATCAATGTCGTTTTAAACTTGGCAATGATGCAATGAGCAAATGTTATGCAATTATATAGCCCTGAACAAATCTTACTGCACACTGCACATATGTGCATGGAAATATCCCAATTAGAAGTAAATGGTTACACAATTCTCAAGACCAAGAGCAGATACATACAATTACATAACCAACTCCAAAAGCCTGGGAATTGGGCGCGAAAATGCAGCGGTTGGGTAAATAAACAGAAAATCGAATGGAAGGAGAGATATGGGTGTATGGATATGTATAGTAATATATAACTTCCAGCTAGGCAGCAAGGACAACTGAAGGACAAAATTGGTGTGTGAGTGTGGGTGGCACACAATTTTCTATATATAGAGTAAACAATGCATGTACACAGATTTTATATGCTAAACTGAGGTCTGCGTGGATTTCAAATACATAAAATATGTGGAGCTGGGCCCCATCTGCATTTGCGCACTGAGTTTCAACTTAATTTCCCTGTCTGTGTGTGTGTGTGAGTCCCTGTGTATATACAGCATTTGGATACAGACAGCGCGACAGCTGTAGTTAATGGGCAAAAACCTTCAACCTTACCAAACTCTTATATAAGAGCCACCCACTCCGGTTATTGAGTTAAAAAGTGGGCTGGAAAAAGTTGAGCACTGATAATACGATGTCTTACCGATTATCCTGCGGATATCGTCGATGTATTGCTTTAGATAATTCACTTTGGCTGCTTGTTGGCAATGACGTGTGGGAGGCGAAAATGTGCGATAGTTGTAGTACTATTAACAATACTAAAAACAACAAACAATATGGCGTTTGCGAACGAGCGGGCGAAATGAGCGTTAAGGTTTAGGCTGCCTAAGCTAGCTAGAGTTAGTTAGTTGAGCTAGTTTGATTCAGTAATCTTTGGAGATGATCTAGAATGCGATAGATATTTGGTGACTGACTGGTGCTACTGGTGTGTGACAGCTGCAACTTACAAAACTCGATTAACGAACACACGCGAGTTTTCACGGCAAGCGTTCAACTGTAGAGCACTCTGAAACTGAACCGAACGGGACGGAACAAATTGGCTAACTGGTACGATTTGGTTTTGAGTCGGTTCTGAAGCTGGTTGGGCTTTGCTAAAAGCAGCTACACTCGCTGACGATCTGCGGAGCTATGAGCACCAACATCCGCTTGTGGCGCCTACGAAGCTTCTGCGATGTTACGCACAAAATGGCTACCCACCTACACACACGCGCACACACACACACAGACACACATATATATATATATGTGCCATTTTGAGCTGTGTGTTGCATAACCTTCACAACAGCAAAGACATTCCAGCTTGTTATGTGTGAGCACGTCGTATATATGCAGATGTGTATTTGTTGCCCACATTTGGGCGCCAAAGTGCGCAGGCAGGCGACGACAATGACGTCACTGGCTTTTTGGGCAACCATCTTGGTCCTCCAAATGGGCGGAGCTACATTAAGGGGCGGCGGCATATCCACGTATCCAACAGATACATACCCAAACGGCAAACATCTGCGCATGCCCCGCAATTTCTTGGACGGACAATTTTATGCCCCACTCTAATTTAAGTGGCAGGCGTTGCTGTTGTTGTACATCAAGTTTTTCTTTTTTATCAGGCACTTTGTCTGTTTTTGCCATGTGATGTGGCAGAATGAAAAGCTAATTAACGAACTAATTTTGCAACTGTTTTTGACATTTACAATGCTGAAGTTTTTTATTGCCAGTCCGGCAAAAAGGAAAACGCAATTTGTGCTGGCAAAAACCTTGGAGCCCTTTTTCTCAACCAAAGAGGAAACAATAAACCAGCTTGTACAAAACATACCTAGACAATTATGTACATATGTGTTGGTCTATATGGCAATTTATGGATTTTTTCCGGGCACGCAGAAATTTAGGTCAAAGTAGGGCGCCCAAAAAAAAATGGCACCTATACCGATACAGTTTCGCACATACACAGACACAATTTGCAATATGGAGGACAGTTGGCCAGGGCCCAACCCGCTCAGTTCAATTGCATTACATGCAGTCCAGTGATTTCCATAGCATACTTTTGAGTGGATGCACACACACACACACACAATTATATATATATTTACATAGAAGAAGTTATGCAACATTTCTTACAACTTGGCACTATGGAAAATGTACACGGTAGCAAAGTAACTAAAGCTGCAAGTTGCCAACACAAACATCCTTTTCCTAACTTGCTTCTTATCTGGCAACATGCAGCCATCATTTTTGCCAAAGTTCAAAACTTTCGTTAAGCCCTTAAGTGCCTCAAGTATTGCATTATCATTTTGCGATAGAGATTTGCTTAACTTTCAAAGTGCTTTTTAATAAGTAATCAGCTGAGTTTATTTAAAATATGTGCAGGATAAAGTACCACACAGAGCCAATGTACTCGTATAAGCCAGGCTATAGAGTCCTCAGCTGAACCGGCTTAACTGCGGCATTCTAGTAATTTAATATATGTATTTATGTAATCCCTATGCAAAATATGAATACAAATCTAGAACATTAATAAAAAGGCTCGAAGCAAAACCTAGGTTTAAGGAATCTTACGATCAGAATGGTTTGATTTGCAGCCTTAATTACAAACCGATTGACATTGGCTTCTAATAAATCTCGTATAATTTCGCATATGTTTCGTTTCATCGTTATCTTTAATCTCTGGGGCCACTGACGAAGCGTAAACACTGCGCACTTGTTTTGATGTGCTGTATCGCTTATTATACATATTCCTCGGCCAATAATTGTTATCTGCTGTAATAACTGACAGCTTGGGGCTTATCGGGCGAAAGCGCACTTGATAGCCAAATGCTACTAATAATAATTAAGTACTCCTGGCTGCTCTTATCTCTGATCAAAGGCAACAACAGCAACAGCAACAGCAACAGCAACAATAACCAAGCAGAAAGGTGTCAGTTTTATGAGCACGTGTCAAAATGTGACACAAGGGGAAATCTCTGGGCCAAAAACCCAACAAATTCACCTGAGTTACCTATGAGCTGATAATATTTTTATATACAAATACAACTATATACAAATGTTAATAAAAATAGCTTTCGCTTTGGATCTACTGACCTAAACACACCAAATTCAGTTTGTGTTTGCTGGCTCGCATTTCAGTTCGTTTAAAACATGAGCGCTCCTCGAATGATATTCAATTATGGTCTGAGCATCGAGCCACGAAGTACACAACGAGTGAATTAAATAAAACTTAGTAAAAGTAACAAAAAATTGAGTTGATTTGTTAAATCAAATTGAACATATTAAGAAGATTCTCTGCAACTGTTTGTGTCTGAAGTGAAAAGTAAGTGCAGTATTATCTATAGTAGAAAAAACTTAACTTAAGAAATGTTCCCTTATTTTACTTGCCTGCATTCGAATAAGTAATTGCTGTATAAATCAGCGTAATTGAAAACGAACTCCATTTTGGATAATAAGTTAAGAGTTCTGAGTGCTGTGGAAGCCTAAATAATGGTAGCTTTGCCTCATTGCTGGCCTGATGAAGCTTTTGCTGCTTTGCCCCCCACATTTAAGCTGTTAATTAATCATTCAATTCCAAGCGGGCTTTGCTTGAATAACTTTAAACAAGGTTTGCTTATTTTTTAGATCAGCCTTTATGTGACTTAAGGCTTATGTAATTTTCGCAAATATTTACCTGGCTGTGTTTGCACGTAGCGCAGATAGGCTCTATAACCCAGATACGCGAAAATATTTGAATTATTTTCAAATTTGTTGTAGTTCACAGCCACAAAAACGAGACAAGCAAGCACAAATTGCAAAAGTTATTTAAAAGCCGGATACAGCTGGGGGTAAAAGTCCAATATATATTTATATGTAACTACATAAATAAACCACAGGACTCTACACTATATATATAAGTGTATGTGTTAGCTATTTTGGCTGACGCTTCCACTCTCGCTGGCAACTTCCAACTGGGCGCCAGTCGGAGTTGCTCACAACAACAACATCAAACAGGAGTGAATTAGTTGTAAAAAAAAGTAAAAATCAATGATCTGGGTGGCGAGATAATTTACCAGCCCAAGATCTAAAGCATACTAACGAGGCGAAAGCAAACAGTAAAAGGCCTTTTAAATATGGCAAATCAAGCGCGTGAAATTTCAAATTGCAATGAGGACCTCCAACAATGGAACCTATGCAACGGGCCCTTTGTTGCCTACTTTCAGGCGCGCGATAAATGCATTTTGAGCGCAATTGCTTCCATTGTGCAGGTAAGCACGGCTTATGGAGGAAGGCAACACCTTCCCCTGCACTCCCATCCATAGCATGTATGCTAGCAAGCATATAGCATCAAATTATATTACGTATACCACATGTAAAACGGCCATGACTGTTTTCCATGTTACATACATCCTTTTCGCTATCCTTCTCTCTTTCTCTCTCATTGTCTCTTTCTTTCTAGCCAGAGTCCCCAGCATGTTTCGACTGCTATTGGTTGTTGCTGCCGTCTGCTGTGCGCAGTCTCACAGCGTTGTGACGTCACAGCATCCACGACTATTGCAGGCTTTGGGGGATGTTGCAAAAGCGCTGCAAGCAGAGCCACAGCAGAGCCTTGAGGAAGCAACGCGTACGTCGCCGTCGCCAACTCTGACGTCCGTCAGCGTAGTTCAGGATTGGAGTTTGGTGTGTAAAGAGCTCTGCGGGTAAGTCAAGAGATCCCATTAAACTTTTGCTTTAGACCAGGCCTGGCGAGGCCAAATCTTATCTATATAAATAGGCAACATCGCTCCTCATTGTGACCATTGCCCAATGTGTGCATTCACATTGTTTTCAAAGTCGATAAGGATTCGCGAGGAGCTGTCACAATGAATGACAAATTAGTGAAGTCTTCATGTTTTCATGACGAGTGATTTATAACTCTGAAAAGTGTATGTGCGATATGCGTTGGCATTTCGAGTGCTACGCAATTTCAGATTACTAATCGACCTTCATAGCAAATATGACTTGGCCTATATCTATATCTACTCCAGCACTTTCAACTCAACTATTTCTTTGCATTATTTTTTCTTTTCCAATTCTCAATTTGTAGGGCTGGCCTCGGCGTAGCGCCATGTGCGAATTACTGCGCAACGTCTGGCGTCGAGATGTCCACGATCCTGGGCACAGATTTTGATTTGGCTAAATGCGAGCAACTGCATGGATCGCAAACGGGTAAGAAACATGTGCTGAGATATGTGTTATTATAGTTTTAATTGATCTCACGAAACAAATTGAGGAACAAATAAGATCATTTGTTTTACTGCTGCATTTGGAGTGGGAAATATTAATAGAATTTTCTACAAATAAATTATACATTTAGTATGTATCCCAAGCAAACAAGAAATGATTTAACATGGTATTATTTGAAAATATTTAAGATTTAAGTAAGTAGAGTAAGTATATGTGGCTCGAGGGCATAAGGATCAGTTGAAAAAATAATATTCGAATTTTCGAACCATACACTTTAGAATTGATTTTATTTCCAAGCTAACAAAAAAAAAAAATTAACTTTTTATAATTAATTGGAAATATTTAAAAATATACTTAAAATATACAAAGATCATTATATTTTAATTATTTTTGAGATTTTAATAGAATTTATTATAAGTAAATTAAAGAAAATTCCTCATTTTGAAACAAGACTAGTTCACTTTTTTTGATTATCAATTCCAAAATGTTGTTCTTCTATATTTCAGACCCCAAGTGTAATACGGTTGAATCAGTTAAGAAGTACGGCTCTCGACTCTGTTCGAGTTATTGCCATCAACGTCAACGCACGATATCCGGTTGCAGTCCTTGCCAGTTGTTGGGTGTTTTGGATGAGGTCAGTAAAGAGCAGGGTGTGACTACACATGGTTCCGGTGAAGGTGATGCCAGGCAGGCTGTGCAAGTAGCCAAGCGCATAGAGCAGGCCAGTGAAGCCGATTCGGATACGCCGGACTGGGACGAAATGTGCAAGACACTCTGCAAAACTGGCGATGGCGGGTCCTTGTGCAACTGTGATTTATCGCCGTTTCTCATCTGAGCTCATTGCTCGGCTGAAGGTACATAAATCACAACAAATTATATATGCAACTATATTTCGTTGTTGTTTTCCCTTATTTGTATACTAAATATATACACACATATATATTTTTGATTTGGTGTCGCATTCTGCGATTAATTTACGTTTGTGTTAATGCTAGTGTTGTCTTTATGTATTTGTTCACTGTTGTTAAAAAAAACTTTAGTTGAATTGTATAAAAGTAAAGGCAAAACGAAAATCGATATAAATATAATTACATTGTGCGGTCGAAAAGGCCGTCGCGAGCTAAAAAACAAAATTCCCTATGCGAATCAATTAATTTGTAATTAATTTCAATTAAAGAAAAAATACTATTGAATATAGTGAACTAACTAAGAAAACCAAAAAAAAAAAAAATAATAAAAAAAAACACACACACAAAAGAAAACACATCTAAAATCAACACTACAAAATTAAAGTTCTCAGCTCGAAAGAGATAAGCAGCAAAATCACAAAAGGGCTTCCAGTGCGGCATTGGTATCTGAAGGATATGGTGATATATCAAATAGCCATATCCAGATCCAGTTGTTAGCACAAATACAAACCTAAGGATTAGTTGTAGCATTGGATAGAAAAAAAAGGGCTGAGGCGAGCTAAATCGTAGAAATCACAACCAATTAATATCAAAAATACACAACATATCGTCGTAAAAACAATTATTTACACAAAAAAAAAAAACAAACAAAAAAAAACAACAAACATGCTACAAATATCAAATAATATCATTAAAACTATTATAATATCACTTTTGTTTAATTAATGGAATCAGCATATCAATTTAACAAAGGCAGAAGGAACAGTTGATACACATTATTTATTTTCAAATTTCTAGTAATATCAAAAAAGCAAAAAAAAAAGAAAAAAAATCAGCATCAATTATGTGTCACAATTATAATAAATGTTAACCAAGAGTTTAGTGTTGGTTATTGAATGAATCAATATACTATATATATGCATACATATGAATATACATATATAGCTAAATTGGTCTATAAAAATGAGTTGCGATTGCAAATCAGAGGCTCAGTTCAAAAGAAAAGCGCCCCAACGTTTTTCGAGGAAGACATTAATTAAATAAGTGTATTTACTTGCAAATATCTCAATGTGCATAACTATATATAAACATATATATATATATATATATAAATATATACATATAAATATATTAATGTGTACTTTATATGCTAAAAAGTGTTTGGAAGACATTTTTTCGCATTGCATTGAAATGGAAGACAATTTCAGCAAACAACAACAAGCATTTTGGAAGACATGCGTCAATTGCAAAACCAACATCTCTTGCAATTAGTTTCTTAAGAGCTTAAGCATAGAATACCAAAAAAAAAAAAAAACAGAAAAACTATAATTTATTTATATTTAAAGGCTAGCACACGTTGTTGTGTCAAACGCGACGCTGTGACAGACAATAATTAAATATACAATAATAATACCAGCAATGTTTTAAGTGTGTAAAGTTTTAAATAACAAAAACCAACATTGGCTACACCGAAAAACATACATATATATAAATGTTAGAACATATTTGTAATCTGGCACTCCTTAAATGTTTGTAATTGCACAATTAGTAACAACAAATCAAAAACAAACAACAAAAAAAGTAAAAAGCAGAGTTTAAAATATTCAGAGCACATTTGTTTTAAATTTACTGCGGCTTCAATATATCAATGTGTAGCAAAGTTTCAACATTATCAATATAAATTATATTTACCTAGTACATAATAATGCACTTTACATTTATGTATATGTATATGTGTTAGGCGTTGCGTTTCTGCCATGAATACAGCGGCCAAAAATCACAAATAGAGTTTTAAATAGCTCAAATAATATAATAAATAAAAATAAAAAACTATTACTGATAATACAAAAAAATGTAACGAACAACATCATCATCAATTACAAAACAAGATTTTTGTTTCTCGTAATTGGCATAGCACTGATGCCAGAGTGTAAAATCAGCAAAAAGCGATATAACAAAAATACTGTTAGCAAAAGGAACAAAAAGTTAATAATATATTTGTAATCGCAAGCTTAAATAGGGTAGTCAAAATCCATTTACTGCAAAAACAACCATAAAGCGAAATTTAAAGACAATTCCATATTAATAACCGTAATACAGAACAACCCTACATAAAAGTCAAATAAATATATTATGTGTTAAATGTTGTAAAGCCCCTCTAAAAATCTGAGTTTTACTTAATCTTTTACTGGTTGGGAATGTATGTAGTTAGGTGGGTGTGAGAGGCTTAGCAAATATACTTTTGCTTTTATCAGTGATCTAAATGCGGTGTCCCATTCCCCTGTGCGAACTGAACTGAACAAACAATAGGAAAATCAATAAAATCCAATAGACTTGATTCGAATTATATTTTTGTCTTTAAGTCGGTGTATTATTGTCAAAGGTTTGTGCAACGGATTATTTGCCAGTCACTGCCAACGTTTCATCGTTTTTGTACTAAATGTGTACTGCTTTCATATTATTTTGACGCACACCATATACGATATTCAACTGCTTGCCGCAAGCAGTACATACCATGACCGTATGCACTGCATACTGACACAGCTTACAATTATTTGAATGAAAACGAACACTTTTTATAATTCCATTGTTAATATGTTTATTTCAATATTTTCAGACGCATTTTGTAAAAGAAAATATATACTTAGAGTGGACGTGTTTCACATTATATAAAAATCAAGTTACGTAAACTCATTAGTGTTTAATTAAGTCGTGTACAATTATTTAACAAAAAGGTTCGGCAAGATCAATTTAGTTGCCAAAAATTCTTGAGTTAAACATTTAAACTAATTTATAAAAACAAGGAAGATGCAAGTATTGTGCTTTACGCCTTAGACGTTAGTGTTTTTGTTTTTGTTTTTTCTTTTGTTTTCTTGTTAAGTACAAAATAAGGCTAGTGTGGCGTTATTAGTATTATTTCGATCGCTTTGAACTAGTGTCTCGTGTAGAAAACAATATAAAAACGAAATACGCTTGGATAACAAACAAATTGAAATTTGAATAGACGTCGATAGCGTATTAGTTCTTATTTAGTTGATACAATTTCTAATAATTCTCATATGCATATTGTACGTTTGTATTTTTATATGTATGTATGTATGGATGTATGGATGTGTGTATGTTTGTATATGTAATTTACCTAAACACATTATTCACTTAGCAAAATATGCATTTTATCAATGCTTATAAAAGTTAACATTATTACAGTTACAATTGGCAAGTATAGTTGAAATATTTTTGTTTTGTTTGTCATTCGTTAGAATTGTTAATACAATAATTCGAGTCGTCAGTGTTTGAGTGTCTTTTTATCTTTACCTAACATCCGTCTTGCAGTTATCTTTTAGAATTTCGAGTAAGTTAGCTAATCGACATGCGATTAGATATTCGTCTTCATCATTCGCCCGCCAGCTCATCGATGCGACAGCGGACAGCGTGCTCCAATACCTCCAGGCTGCCATAATCCAGTTCCTTGACCAAGCACAATGTGGCAGACAGCAAATTGGAGTTCTGCGAAAAGTGATTCAAGGTATATACCTTAATCAAGCCGATTCGTTAAGTGTTACTCACTCGATTCACGGGCCGTCGATGACAGCCTGCAAAATGATTCATGACTGTAGCCGAAACGTTGCTAACCGAATCGCTGTAGCGACCCTCGGGACGTCTTCAATATAGATAAGAGAAAAGGAAGGAAGATTACAAGCCCCGTCATCAGCTTATCAAGTGCACTCACCTGGATCGGGGTCGCTCTTCCCCTTCCCATTCGCCACCATTCTCTCGCGCACTCCCATTTCTATAGGCATAACGATCGGGTCCAGTCTCGGGTCCGGCACTGCGACGCTGTGGATAATGCAACTGCATTGTGCTGCCATAGGGATTGTGATGAACCTGGGGTGCCTGATGCTGTTGATGCTCCTCCCATTCGGTCAGATCGGTTTGACTGTGACGATAATGCGCCGGATATGGTTGCCGATCCGTCTGATAGTATTCCTGAATGGGAGACAAAGGAATACCATAATTAAAATGCGTACACATTCTGGGCCTAATTGGCTGTACCGATTTATCTACCGATGCTTACCTTCATCGAGTGTGTGGACATGCTGGGTGGCAGAGGCGTTGGACGCGTCTCTCTGTAGCCAACATTCGGGCTCTCCTGATCGGAGCCCGGCGATTGCTAATCGTTATTTAAGTGTCGGTTAGCGAGCGGTGCATTTATTGGTTTTAGTTGTGGATGCAAGTTTATGGGCAGGGAGCACAAAGAGATCGTTAGTGGTGTTATCTATCATCGCGTCTTATGAATTATGAACGCTGAGCTTATTGCCATTGCTTCAAACTACAAAAATGCTGCTCAATAAGTTTAGTCTGAGGCTTCTTGAATACATAATGACCCATTTGATTAGTTTGCATTTGGTTTCTGAGCTACTTCTGTGGCAATTATGTTTCGTCTCGGTTTAAGTTTCTCTCTTTCTCTCTCTCTCTCTCTCTCTATTGTTCTGTGTTTGCTGAAAGTCAAACGCTGTTGCTGCACGACTTAACCCAGAAACGAAAGCCCCATCCATTAAACTGACAATGGGCCAAGCGGGGCCGAGTTGGAAATGAAGAACCTTAACCATGCCAGTGCCACATCGCGTGACTCGTTCACGCGTAACACGGCGCCCCAAAAGGGCGAAGGGCGCAGGGCACAAGGGGCCTGCGGGAAAGGGGTGAGTGCGACTCAAGTGTGACGTGTCCACGCCCAAAAATAAGAACTTGAGGGAGCGCTTATGTTCAGAACACACGACCAGCAAAAACTCTGTAATAAGGTCTAACAAATATAGATATTTATATACTTTCCTTATCTTTTTACAAAGTATGGTATTGAAATAACTTCAAGAATTAGCTATCCAAAGTAATATATATATACTGAACCGACCTTTCTCAAATGTTACCAAACATCTACCTACCAATTATCAGCTCTCTCCACTTGACATCTTATGGCGATTTATTTCTTCTTCTGTCTTTTATGTGTATCTGCGCAAGCCCATGCTACCTTTTCTCAACTTGTAATGGGCATAGGGTATTATTATACAAAGAATATAAGCCAACTAGCTATACATTGACTAGGCACGGCAATAAGCTCATCATTCCGCATAAAATCAATGCTAAAATGGTCGGTTGATAGTAGTAGTTTGTGGATCTTACATCATATTGATGAATGGAAGTGCGTTGCTCTTTAGTAATGGTGTTATATTTGGGCGATGGCGGATGTGCGGGTTCCTGGGAAATAGTTTAGAATACGAAAAGCCAAAAGGGAAAAGGGTTAGTGTTAGTTCTCACTGTAGTGCACACATATTTTCATAAATAACCTTTCTTTTTCACACTACGCATACTTAACAGTGATAGATCCTTAGCTAACTGGGCTAACTTTAGGTACGTCGATAGTTAATAACTATATAGAATACAATAAAAAATAACACCACCTTTTTAAGTAATTTTCGGTCTTTAATACGTTGACTTATCGCGGTCTTTGCTTCAATTAGTTGTGAATAATCCTTTATAAACTAGTTTCGTAACTCAATTTGTAGCCAGCGTTTTTAGCTAATTAGGAGGTTTCCAGCTAATGTAATAACTTACTTTAGTATACAGTCCCAATGCCAATTCTATAATAGGTTATTCCCATTAATAACCCACCCACTCCCTTTTCCCGCCAGTCGTGAAACCCAATTAGGGCCAGTCATAAACTGCTGCGCCCTGTTCGCCCGATGTTCGTTTACCTTTGTGGGTGTTGGGGGCATTGAGTTTTGCAATTGATTGATATATAAATCGCTGACATTATTGGTTAAAGTCGCAGTTCCATCGATGTTATTAGCAAGTGGACTTGCTAATTGTGGCGGCTTGTTAATGATCATTGGGCAAAAGAGACTTGGTTAAATGCGTTAAGGCGTAATTAATGTCCAAATTAAGGGGCGGGTGTGTAATCGACTAATTTGGCTGTGGCAAACAATAAAGGAATTCAGTTACCTCTTTCATGGGACTGGAGCTGCTCCTATGCTGCTGCTGCTGCTGTTGTTGTTGTTGTTGTTGCTGCTGTTGTTGTGCTGGCCGATGTGGTTGGTGCTGCTCCGGTGGTGAGTGCTGTGGATAGCTTTGCTGCTGCTGCTGCTGTGGCTGCTGATGTATCTGCTGGGGTGATGTGCGCTGCTGTTGCTGTCTTGCCTCATAGGCATCCTCATAGACATCATCCTCGGTCACTTGTGAGCTGCCGCTGCGCAAAGCATCATCGATCTCCTCCTGAGTGACTTCCACATTATCAAGTTTCTTGAGGTTGGGCAATGCGCGTAAAACCATTGCACGATAGCTGCGTTTATCAAAGAGTTGGATGTTAAGTGTCCGCTTCTCTTTAGCTCCTGGTCCTAGCCATCTACTTACTTTGGTCCCACCCGCTCGCAGCATGGATTCTCCTCCAGCCACAGATACTTAAGCGCTGGCAGATTTTGTAGATAAGCAATTTCATTGATATTTTGTATGTTGTTCTTTCGTAAATACAACTCCTGTAGTTTTGTGCAGTCTTCAAAGGGTGCCAAAGTGGAGATTTTGTTGACGCTGCAAAAAGAGCAGGAGCAGCTTTGAATGTGTTCTAAATTTCAAATATTTTAATGTGTATTTTTACTTTTATTTCAAGTTTCAAAAGCTTTTGATTAACTTTATGTAAATATAAACATGTTTTATTTGTTTGTTCTTTTTAAACAAACAACACATTGATTAGCATTTGATGTAAATTCCAAGCGTGCTTTGTCAATTTCTTTTGAGACCCATTTTCAGAGATTGAGTAGTGGCTTTTTTCAGTGTACCATATTAAGTGACAAAGTGACAAAGGGACAAAGCGACGCCCCGCTTAAGTGCCATGAATCATTTTAAAGTTATGCTGCGGCGGCCAAACAAAAGCCACAACAGATTTGGCTGCTGCACGACAGACAGAAAGACAGTCAGACTGACAGACCGACGGACCGACAGACAGAAAGAAAGAGAGTTCATTAACACGAGGAAAGCAAACTTTCTTTGTGGCATTCATAGCATGCGTACCGTTAGGGAACAAGTGGAGATAATGGCATATTAAGCTCTCGGCCAGATGGGCAAGTAGTAGGCAAGTAAACAAGTAACAAGCCAAAACCACATTGCTTATCATTAGTCTAGCTGGTCATGATCGTCTAGGTCAGTTCGCGAAACGTTTATTGTTAGCCAACGCACGGCAATCACTATGAAGCATTGGCAATTTGATGATGGTGCGCGTGCTTCGATTGTTTTTTAGCTGTTGCCCATGTTCTTGTGGCGCAGATAAGATAGGCATTGATAGAGCTCTGCGCAACGTGTCTTTCTAAAGGGTACCTCGGGTAATTGAAGCGACCGCAAGAACAATGTGTGTATGAGTATAAAAATAAAACCGCGGCAGACGCTTCTATACATAGCAGATCCAATTCCCATTCCCGATCGTAAATGGCACACGGGTGCATTGCCATGGCAAGTTTTTGGAGACTATTTATAGGGTTTGAAACTGGCACAGAATACGCAAAGGAAACCAAAGTACCATCAAGCCAAAGTGTACACTACTAATATGCATAGTTAGAGACACATTAGAGTTATCAATTCCCCTCAAGGTTAGCAGCACTTGGCTCTCAAGTAGTCGGCGGGAACAATGCTTATGGAAGCCAGCTAAGTGCCAACAGCACGCAATGCAAATCAATACCGAAGTTGTGCTCATAGCAAAACTCCCCGAGCATGCAATGAGTAGTGAGTGAGTGACTCGAGTCGTGGGCATAAGAACTGATTTATGGATAGCTATAGTCGAGTATAGCTGCACAAGCTGACTGACAACCGACCTACGCCTGCCATTGCCTACCACAACAATTCAAACAACTTTCGACTCCATGGGGAGACCATAAATGGTAAACAAAGTAGGCACAACAGAAACTTTGTTAAGACCGCTCAGCACAATGAAAGAAAAGGGTTTCATTGTTAACTGCAATCTACAATTGGCCGATAATTGCCCTGCTATGCTATATTTATTCTTAACAATATTCACCGATAATTTTATACAATTTACCCCTGAGTGTGTTAATAATTGAATGGCCTCCTAAGTAGGTTACAAATGAGCAAATGAATGCGTGTTTTAAATACGTATACAATAAATAGCTCAAGATTATATGGATTTAAAATTGTAGAAAAGATAAACATTTAGCAAATGTGATTTCAGTTATGGGTTACAATATATAATTGAAGACTGTGCAGATTACAAATCAATAAGTGAGCAAATCTTTTGGCAGTCAGTGGAAATCTCTGCATGAGCCTCAACAAATATATAAGCACATCTGTTGGCCACAAGTTTATTTGCTAAGCCTTGCTTTACGGCGCTTATAAGGCAGTGAACGTAATAAAAACATTATGGCAACTTGATAAATGTATTTGTGTATTTGTTGTCGTGTTGTGCAATATGTTGTCCAGATGACAGGCAGACAGACAGTTGACTTGCAAATCGATCGAAACGACCTTGACAGTCAAAACAATGATGCCGGCCTTAAAAGGCCACAATATGCACAAAGCAGCAAAGCAGCAAAAACGAGGCAAGAAATCTTAAAGATACTTGGCACAATCAGCACCTACATGCAAGCAGCAAGTATCTGAATTATGTGCTATAGTATCTCAATAAGAGCATATTGTGTATTGTATCTAGTCTCTTGTATCTTGTATATTGTATCTTGCAGCAGCAAGTGCGCTCTGCCCCTACGCACGATGCCCCCACGCTGTTGCTGGGCATGCCGGCCACTGGACGCCAGTACACAAAACCTACAAGGGAAAAAAACTAACACAAAGTTGTTGTTGCCAATTTTGGTGCTCCCACGACTTTTGTTATGTTTTTGTTGTTACTATAGTTGTTGTTGTTGTAGTTGTTGCTGCTGCTGCTTTTTGCATTAATTACGCGCTTGAGCGTGCCAAAGTTTTTTCGCTTGCTTGCCTGCGGATGATGAGATGCCGCTGCCACTCGCTGTGCGAATGATGTCATTTGAGCACAAGTATCTTATGGATAGCCACTTATGGCGCAGAAAGCTTTCTACGTCTCTCACTCTCCTACACACTCGGCGAAGATTTATTAAACGTAGCCGGCGGGTTAATTGAATTTTTGAAATCAATCAAAAACCGAGCTCAGGAAATGAGCGTAAAATTTGCTCCAATCTATTGCCCAAATCCAAATCCAAATTGGTAAATTGTAGCATTGTGGAAACTTACCTAAGCGCCAGAACTTCAACACCACGCATGCGTTTGATTATATTGACATCGGTGAGATCACTGCCCCTATAAAGACAATCAAGAAATATAAACAAAGGAATATAAAATATATTTTCGATTTGGCTTTCCATTAATGTTTTCTTAATGGTAATATAATTAGTATCGTTTAGTTTACAGCTCAGACTTGGATATAATGACGAGATCGATGAATGCATAACATAATGGAAAGCTATTTCTATTTCTAATAAATTTGCGAAGCCAGATTCCAAAACTTGTTCTTGTGAACCTGAGTCTAAAATTCAAATCTTCAATATCAAATAAATACATTGATTCAAGGTAATTCATTGTTGAACAATATATTCTTGATTTATGATTTTTGGAGTTCTGTTTATCATAGTATATAATATAATTAGCTGTTTTTTGTGTTGTGAGCTCTGTAAGCATGAATAAAAATTACTAGTTTATTTCGTCTTTGACAAATGTGATTTGTTTAAAGCTTAAGTTAGAAGATTAAAGATGCCCTTTTCAAAAGATTGCTGAGATGCTTGTCTTTTGCGGCACTTGAAGCTTTGAAGTGCATCACTAGCATCATTAGCAACACTAGAAGAAAAGCTCCAGAATTCTAAGCCATTTTCCCACTTAACCCCTTCTTAGGAGTCGTGACTCGGCACAGCATGGTGAACGAGAACTGGTTAGGAGCTGGTTGCTAGCTGCTGGCTGCTTTCGATTGAGGGATTTGGGTCAGCCAGGCTGCAAGTGGAGTGAAAGCGCACAAGTGGGCAGATCCCCCAGATCATGGGCAATATACAACTACATATGCTATATGACTATGGCTAGCCTTTCACTGCGATTGATTAGCACAATACATTTATATATAAATATATATGTGTATATACTCGTATGTTCTCTTAACTTACCAGCAATTTAGTTTTTTAATTAGACTCAGATCCGACTGCTTTGCACGAGCAATCACCATTTCCTCCGTTAAGCGCGACATTCTAACAATTTAATGCTGTTGGCCAAATAACAAAACGTTGTAAGTACAATGCCTGCAAACAGGTGTGCTCCAACTTCAGTTTTTGTTATGAAAACTCTCTCTAGGCAGCTGGGTGTGTGTGTGTGTGTGTGTGTGTGTATGAGGGCTTGTGTTTAGATCTGAACGTTTTTAGACAGCGAAAGGTGAACAACAAAAGTCCATACAACATACAACAGGTTACAGCGATAATCGTTGTTATTGAAATCAGTAGCGCGGCGTAGCTGCTTTTGCGTAGGCGAAGTGCACAATTAACCGTCACCAGCTCCAGCGTTGCGTTCTTTGTATCTTACAGATAGCACAGGTATACATATATATATATATATATATATATATATACATATATATATATATATGTATATATATATAAACCAAAATAAAACCGTGAACAGAAAGCTGGAACTGCGCTGGCGTAACTCACACGGATGACTAAGCGCCTCTTGTTGCTGTTGTTGTTGTTGTTATTGTGTTGCAGCGGCTGTTGCTTTTTTAAACTATTGCGCGTTTTTGTTTTTTTGTTTTTTTTTGTTTTTGCTGTTGCTGTCGTTTTTAGCTATCAACGTAATTCACATTTGAAGTCGTTCATTCATCCTCTGTCTCACTCTCACTATATCGCATACCTCTTACTAACGTTAATGGTAATTGTTGTTTTAGGTGGTTTTGGTTTTAGCTGGCCAGACAAAATTAAAAATTTGGATTTTCTCGTGTGGATCGATTTTTCCTGTGTTGAATGAAGTTGATATATAAGTATATTATACTGTATACATTTGCTGTTGTGTCAGTTGTTTGTATTAGACCTCAGTTTTGTTATTTGACACAAGTTTATACATATTTGTAGTCTCATGGCTTATTTTAACAATGATTTTCTGATTTTTCATGCACAATTTTCCTAGCTGACTTGTACACATGCACACACATACACCACACACTGGCGCGCTCGCTTACAGGTATTCGTATTGTGTGTGGGTCTGAGCGAGATAGCATACGGGCGCGTATTGAACTGGACGTTCGGGTAGCCGAGAGACAGTTTCTGTGATACGTGCGCTCGAAGAGACAGCGCCGCAACGACTGGCGCTTTGGGGCTAAACGGGAGCTTTCATTGTGTTTGTTTACGAATGTCGTGCGAAAGGCAACGGACATTGCCTTGTGTGCGTGCGTGGCAGTGTCAATGGCAGCAATTGCCGTGAACTGCGTTACTGCAATTTCACTCTGTAAGAACCAAGTAAAAAGTCGACATTTTACTTTTTTGTTTTGTGTTTTTTTTTACCTACATTCATATTTTAATTATTTGCAACTGTAAGTAAATTGGAAGCACTGCATTCAATTGGGATTATTAGGTGTTATCGATACATCGATGGAGAACCAACCAGCCGTTGTTTGCAATGTATCGAATGGTCTGTACAATCTTAAAAGCAAATATATAAATCTTCTACCGCTCTCTTTTAATTATTTGGCTCTCTTTATATTAAATATGATGAGGATTTTGTTCGAGCTATTTAGTTACTTTTGAATGGCAAGAATTGTATTAAATTCTTAGTATGTATTTAATGATTATTTGTTTATGTGTGTTAGAGAATTTATTCCTAATTTAGTTTCAATAAAGTTTAATCTCACGATACTATCGCCATGATCAGCGACTTTAAGGGAATCGATAACAACGCGAAATACTATTTACTCGATTCTAGCGACAGTCGACAAGCTGATGACGAACGTGAAAAATCTTCTAAAAATAAATTAACAATATTAAACGACGCATTATAGATGCTGGGCAAATACAAATTGCCAAATATACGTTGTATTTAACCAAATAAACACGCCAAATACAAACAAACAAACATACATACATCATCAGACAAGTTGTAAGCAAAGTCAAATGAAAACACGTCGCGTCGGTTGCCGTTTCGTGCTGATTTATTTATGAATTAATTTCTCTCTCTATCTCGCGTAGCTGGCTTTGTTCACGATTTGCTCACTCGTCGCCGCAGTCGCAGTCGCAGTCATCGCTGTCGTTTTCGCTCGTATGTGTATGGAATTTTGCAGCATTCATTAGTATTTGTTGTGCCGTGGGACGACAACGACGTCTCCACTTCTTCCTAAAAGAAAGACAACACAGCCGAACGAAACGATAGCGATAACCTTGGTCATATGAATATTGCGACGGGGCGCAAAGGGAGCAACAACAATTGAGCGTGTCCATTAGAAGTGAAGCTAGAGAGCTGGAGCTGTGCGAGCCGAAGCAAACATCTGGCGAGATAAGGGCGCCAACAGCAGCAGCAGCAGCAACACAATTTACTCCATTTATGTATGTATTGCAAAAACGGCGCAAAATATCTAAATATATATATATATACACATACGTATATCTATGTATATGTAGATTGGGCTAGAACGATGAACGTACTCCGATTACGTCATCGTTGAGCTTATTTGTGGCTTTCTTGTTATTGTATCTCGTTCAAAAATCAAGTGATTTTCTTCTTCACTATTCACTATTTGTAGTTATTGGCCCAGTGTGTGTGTTTGTGTGCTGTGCACAGATTGGCAATACGCCTAAAATAGGAAAATCGTCGTCGCGTCAAGATGATTCATGTGGGTGAGAAGACCTGGAATCTGCGGATACTGATCACAGATCTGCAAGTGGAGAAGACACTTCGTGTTCGTGGCGATCAGCATATTGGTGGCGTCATGTTACAGCTGGTCGATCCGGAGATGCCCAAGGATTGGTCCGATCATGCACTGTGGTGGCCAGCGAAAAATGTGTGGTTAACACGCACGCGCTTCACTCTCGACCAGGCAGGCGTCCAATCGGATTCCTTTCTCTACTTCACGCCCATGCACAAAACGTTGCGGGTGCAGATGCCCGATATGCGTCTACTGGACTATCGTGTCAATTTCTCGATTAAAACGTTTGGCGCTGTGGTCAATCTGTGCAAAGATGCGTACATACGCTATCCGGAGGAGCTGTCGCTGTGCAAACCGGTCGAACAGGAGCATCTCAAGAAGAACTTCTCCAAGCTGCCGCAGAAGATGATACCCGTTGCCGAGGCGAATGGCACCGCATATCTTCAGCCGGCGCCGGACACCAATTCGTTTGTGCCCATCACGAATGCCTACAATGGCAGCAACGGCAGCCTGGACAGATCCCATGGCAATGGCAATCTGTTGTGCGCCCCAGCATCACCATACGCAACGACACCGCGGCGTCCAGCGACAGCGCCCGGCACACCCATCAGTTCACCAACGGGCACATGGCGTCAAAATACAAGCCAAAATGGTTATGGCGCCGCCTACGATTCGGGCTCCAGTTTTGGTGATCTGCAGGAGAATCTGGCCGTTTCGGCGCGCTCGCCCAGTCCCGATGTGCGTGCCCGGCTCGTGCGGCCCAAGACGCTGGTGCAGAAGGCGCGCCTGAATGTCGGCTGGCTGGACTCGTCGCTGTCCATCATGGAGCAGGGTGTGCGCGAATTTGATACGCTCTGTTTGCGCTTCAAATACTACACGTTCTTCGATCTGAATCCCAAGTACGATCAGGTGCGCATCAATCAGCTGTACGAGCAGGCCAAATGGTCCATACTCAACGAGGAGCTGGACTGCACCGAGGAGGAGACCCTGATGTTTGCCGCCCTCCAGTTTCAAGTCAATCATCAGACGGACATAAATCCACTTGCCGTCGATTCACCCAATAATACGTCCGGTCAACGCAATGGCGGCGGTGGCGGCGGTGGAGACGATGACATCGATTCGGCGCTCAATGAGCTCCAGATCACGCTAGAGGGCCCAAATTCTGGCGCGGATACCGGCAACATTACACGCATACCGGAGCTATCCGATTACTTGCGCTTCCTGAAGCCACATATGTTCACGCTGAAGGGCTACAAGCGTTACTTCTTCACATATCGTGATTTGCATCTGCATCTGTACAAATCGCAGGAGGACTCGCGACGCGGTGCGCCCAGCATCAGCATCAATCTGCGCGGCTGCGAGGTCACACCCGATGTGCAATTGGCCCAGGGCAAGTTTGCCATACGACTGGAGGTGCCGCCCGAGGGATCCAACGGACCGAACAGCGAGTTCTGGGTGCGTTGCGAGAACGACGAGCAATATGCCAAATGGATGGCCGCCTGCCGACTGGCCGCCAAGGGACGCTCCCTGGCCGACAGCAGCTATGAGAGCGAGGTGAGCAGCATACGCTCCCTGCTGCAAATACAGAAGCCCCAGGCTCGAGCAGCACCCCTGAATATCAATCCGCGCAGCGTGGACGCCAACGATTATCTGTCGCCCAAAATGCTGCGCAAGTTGTCCAGCAAAGCGGTGCAGCGGATACTGGAGGCGCATGCCAATGTCCGTCAGCTGCAGCTAATGGACGCCAAGCTGAAGTATATCCAGGCCTGGCAATCGCTGCCGGACTTTGGTGTCACGCTCTTCGTCATCAAGTTCGACGGCCACAAGAAGGAGGAGTTGTTGGGTGTGGCACACAATCGCATCATGCGCATGGACCTGAATACCGGCGATCACCTGAAGACCTGGCGCTACAACAATATGAAGGCATGGAACGTTAATTGGGGCATCAAGTGCATGATGATTCAGTTCCACGATGAGAACGTCGTCTTCTCTTGCCTATCCGCCGACTGTAAGGTTGTCCATGAGTTTATTGGTGGCTACATCTTCATGTCGATGCGCTCCAAAGAAAACAACCAGACGCTCAACGAGGAAATGTTCCACAAATTAACGGGCGGCTGGTCATAAATCCAGATGCAGATGCAGTTGATGATGAGGATGTCTCCTTATCGTTGTCCACCTTTTTCAATCTTAACAAGTGCCAAGCACAAAATGTCGCATGTTTTATAAAACGTATATGAAATAATTCATTTTTCTGTGTGTGTGCCTGTGTGTGAGTGTGTGTGTTCGTGTGTAAATGTTATGAGCATTAGATAGCCACCTTGGGATATTCTATTGCCGATCGTTAATATCTAGACTAATATGTGTAATGCCTCTAATACCCTGTAATACATAACGAAAACCCAAATTGTGCCTTCAAACAAAACAGTTGTCATGTTGCAGTCAAAACTAATAATGTAACAAAAGTGTGTGTGTTAATCGTGTCAATGTGCCTTCGTCGTTATCAGTGTGTGTTTAATAGTCGATATTTGAAATTGGTCAGCAAAATAACAACTTGTCGAACAGCTAATCAACATTTTCGTACCACAAACATTTTTTTTATATTTTGATTAAACCGGAATCGAGTGGCCTTGTAAAAAGAATGCTTTGCAAAACTAACCAGAAAATTGATATATAATTATATATATTGTATATTTATTAAACAAATTAATAAGTCAGTAAATTATTTTTGATGTTTTTAATGATCGTAAAACAGAAAAAAAGATGAATAATAAATAAGAAAGGAATGTTCAACTTCTGTCGCCAAGCAAATTGAATTGAAATTTGAGATAGCAGCTGGAAACTTGCGATTACTCATTGAGGGGCGTGCTTCAGACGGAAATTGATGTTGATGTTGCAACAGCGTTTTATAAAGCCAGCTATTGTTATTAATAAATTCAATTGAATTGATAAGCGGAGTCGTCACGCCAAAAGGCAAAATATTTGCACAGCAGTTGCCATTTAAGTGGATTTACAAACACCATTAAGCGCACGTATCTTGTTGATTGATGAGTTGTGCATGGTCCGCTGTCAACTGTTGGGGGCAAGGTCAGACAGCCGATGCAAATCTGAAGCTGCAGCAAATTAAACTCAATTAAATGCTGAATGCAGTGTGACTTCAGAGATCCAAAGTTAAAGCAGTTTGCGCGCGCCTAACGGCTTTATTTGAAATGTGAATAATCGAGTAATCGGTCGATTCGCACATCTGGCAGCGCTGACATGAACACCGATTATGCCGATAAGCCGCCACAGCTAGTTAGTATATTAAGTTAAACAGAATCTGGTCAGACTGGACACATCGCCGCATGATTTCCAGCAGATAATAACAAATTAAAGTATTAATTCCTAAGTGAAATGGACGACGAGGAGGATCCCATTGTGGAGGAAATACCAGTGTTTCTATCGAAGAACCTGCAGGACAATCTCTACCTCTTCCAGTACCCCACAAAAACCGAACTGCCAAATCTGGACGATGCCGTCGTCGTCAATTGTTGTGTGAAACCCTTCACACAAGAAGTCAAAGTGGATTTTGGGTTGAACATCGAGTCCAAAAGCTACGATCGTTTCAAGGGCGAACAATTCGCTGTGGCGGCAGATGGCAAGAACACGTATGGCGCTGCCACGCCCAAGGGCGGTGAACGGCCGACGTATAAGCGTGGCATAATGGATAAGCAAGCGTTTATCAGCACCCGATCCCTGACGGACATCTCCAAGTATGTGGTGGGCATCTATATGGACAAAGAGATGCATTTGTCCCCATTGGCGAGCATTGTGCAACTGCGTCCCTCACTTAATTATTTCGACAAGGAGGACAAACGACGCAAGGCGGAGCAAAAGGCCCAAACCGAGGATGTTGACGATGAGGAAGTGGCTCAGCAGGTCACCGTGAAATTTGCACGTGGTACTGGTGCCGGAGCCGCCGCTGGCAAGAAGACAAAGGAGCAACGCGGCACCTACGATTCATTTATGCAACGCATCTCAGAGGAGCCGTGGTGCGAGACATATTGGCATTCCAGAGATAAACCCACAGCGCAATTGGAACGCCAGAAACTTTTCACCACGAATCATCAAGCGAATCAGTCGCTCTCGCTGCCAGCCGGCGAATATCTGAACAAGCTGCTGCCTCACGACGAGCATGTGCAACAGGTGGACGAGACGAATGTGCTGCCCGTTTACAACAAGGCAATGCTGAAGACGCTGGGGCTGCTGGATCAGTTGCGTGTGCTGCTCAAGGATGCCCGGATGCTCTCGTTTTCGGATCTATTGCACATCCTCTGCGAGCACGTTGATCCGCATGTGAATGCGGATAAAGTGCTCGCGTTGCTGCCACAAGTGGGAATTCTGCTGCACGGCAACTGGGTGCCCAAGTCGGAGCTGGTCTATCCCGAGAAGATGCTGTCACATGCCAACGGCGTTACGGCGGAACAAATGATACGCGCCCGGGATTATATCGTAAGCCATGAGTTAATCTGAACTGATCCACTTATTCATGAGTATTCCTCTCGCTCTTATAGCTTTATAGATTCTCGCGAACGCAGTGCTTGCATCGGAATCAGGTGATGACCGCCACCCAATTGCCGCCAGCGGAAACGTTGGATGTGCTCAGCACCGTGGCGCGGGTAAATACGACAAAACGTTGGGAGCTCCTCCTGCCGCCCGACAAGGAGTTCGAGCAGCGGCATGTGGAGCTGGTGCAGCGGCAAGAGTTGCACTGGCGCGCCACGGAGCAGTCCTACAATGAAATGGACTGGGCCAAGGAGACGAAACGGGTTCGCAAGCGTTCCATGCGCAAAAGTGAATCGCAGCAAACACAACAATCGACAATGGCTATGCCCCCGCCTGCCCCTCATCTGCCCCCAGAGACGTAGCAGCTCTCACACTTAAAATATAATAAAACAGAAAAATATAATTTTTTTGCGTTTTGGTTAGTCTTTTCAACAATTTTAAATTATTTAACAGCAGGCGCGATTTTAACTCTTGTAGTTTAACAGCTGACAGTTTATAGCTAGCGCTGGCACTGTCACGATAATCATTGCATTTTACAGTATATTTGATCGGTATTTTTTGTCGAAAGCATTGTGTATATTCGAACTTAGTAGCTACGGTCACACCGCTCGCCGTATTCGTGTATTCGTTTTTGTTGTCCGTGGATCAAGTAGCACGTCGCTCGCGCATATCATGAAAATCTAAAAAAAAAAAATAAAAATTGAATTAGTTGTCAAAGAGCAGACGAGACAAGTGCAACAATAAATAATAGATATTTATATTAAAAAAGCAATACACATACATAGAAATTTAGTGAGAGTGCGTCAAGTGCAGCAGAGAGTGAAGTTCAAATCAAAGCACACTTTTGTCGCTTCAAACTGCGGCGGCGTCGCTTTCGGTCGTGTTCAGTGTTCTTTCGTTCGCCTGTTTTTTTTTTGATATTCAAAGTTGCTTTTGTATTTCATATCTTTCTCTCTCGCGCTGTTCTCTGTCCTCTCGCTGCTGGTCGCGAGTGCGTTTGCGTGGCGCGATGTTCTGCTCCATAATAATAATATAAGTTCATTCGAGAGTTGCTTTTCACGCATTTATTTCAACAATGTCGGAGGCTGAATACAAAACCTTGTCCTCGTCCCCCAAGCGCAGCGAGCCTGACGCCCTGACAGAGATGCAACACCAGCAACAACAATTGCAGCAGCAACAGCATCAACAGCAACAGCAGCAGCAGCAACAACTGTTGCTGCATCAAACGACACAATCACTGCTCATGGCCAGCTCGATGCTTTGTCCCGTGTCGGCGCCCGTGCCACTTGCACCACCAGCCGCACCACAAATCAAATTCAATGTTGAGGATTTGCTGCACGAGAACAGTTTGCTGCATGCCAGGATCAAGGAGTTGAGCCTCGAACGTGATCGCTTGCTCTGCGAAGTCTCCAATCTGCGTCTGGAGCTGGACATGTATGAGCTGAAGCGTTTGCCACTCGATTTGGATGAAGGGTGAGTACATAACTTGTTTTCTTTTCTTTTTGAGTGGTGGCAGGATTGGGGGAAGTGGGGAGGGGGGCGCAATGAGTCAACGTGCTGCGTCATCCGTTGTCCTCTCGGCCCAGCTGTCAAATTGGCTGCAGGGCATTAAAACGCTCGGCTTCTCGTTTTTGCAACCCCATTCATTTAATGTGCATTTCTCGGCTCGGCTCTACCTGTGTCCATGTGTGTGTGTGTGCGTCACAGTCATGGCCAAAATTAATGCACAAGCTTGCGATCACCACGCTGAATAATGTATTTCATTTTGAAGTTGTGAAGATATAAGACAAGATAATAATTAATTTGATAGATAACTTCAACAGTTTTCTTAACATTTATAAGAATCGATTAACATGTCTTTTTCTTACAGTGTGATAGTTAGATAGCTAGCACAGATCAAGATTGTTTCCATTAATTATGCACTGATTGCTTTATGTAACTACAAATGTATATCAAAGCGGACTACAGGGTATCTCCAAGTTAAGCTTTGTGGGGCACAACACCCATTTTTTTTTTGCAACTCTGACTCACATTTGTTAGTTTTTTTTTAGCTCACCTTTTACGCTTATCGATCGCAGTCGCAGTCGGAGTCGCAGTCGCATTTGTTTGCTTTGCTTTGCTCTGTGCTACACCTTTGTGCCTTTTGGTTTTTCCCTTATCACACATGCCAATGCTGATAAGCAGTCACAAACACAAAACTATAGCCGATAAGGGGCCAAAAAAAAAACATAAAAATAATCTTACAAACAAGGAATTTAACAACGGAAATTCAATGGCAAGTTTGGGGCAACTATAACTGCTAATGCTGCCGCTGCTTCTTCTTGCGCTTATACTTGCGACTAGAGAAGCGCACGGTTTGTGCCAAGGGCGCCACCATGACCCAAAAAAAAAAAAAAAAAACGCGATAAAATACCCAAGACATATATACGATACACGAAATAAATATTAAGTCTTTTCGTTACTTAAGTAAATCATAATGCGAGTATGATGGGTGTTTCTAAAATTAGAAATATTAATGAGCTATTTGCTAATGAAAAACATGAATAAATCTTGGCATGAATTCCATGAAATCTAAAATTAGATATAGAACTTACAGAGTTCTCAGTAATGATGCTATATAAAACATTTCGAAATCCAACGGAGCTAAAATTAACTTATAATGATATTTCAATAATTCTTTGATAGAGGAAGTAACGTTTTTTAAAGCTCAGCTGGAAACATAGTGTATCGTTTATATTACTTCTGTTACGCTATATTCATTTCTTTTAACCGATCGGAACAATATTTAACACTCGAACATATAATAATATTTATGTAAAACTCAGCTAAAAATATAAATCCTGGTGAATGAGTTTGTATATATAAAACTATTTGAAACCTAACGAAGGAAAATTTAACTTTCGCCCATATAATAATAAAATATTTCAATTAAATCGTCAATCGGCGAAGTGCATTTTTAAAACCTAGCTAAAGACATAAATCCCAGTTACGAGCATGTTAAAATGCCAATCAACAACTTTCCAGCCGCAAGTGTGTAATTTTAACCGTAAGCGCAATCAGATCATTTAATATATCTTTTATATGTGCATGCATAGATAGATAGTAAGCTAAATCATTTGTTACGACCTGACTCTCCCCAGCGCTAACTAACTGCTGCACACAAATGAAATCGGAGATTACCCGCACTAAATGCAAAGCAAACACGTAAAGTACCCAAAGATAAATTGACACGGAGCCAGCGACACATATCGGCATTGAGATTCATAGATACAAAAACAACTACACATAATTTAACTACAAACACGGCAACTACAACACCAGATAGATAGCCAAGTTGTGGGTTAATTGGGTTTGTTTTGCCTTGTGGTCATGCCCAGCGTTGAACCCATTTACGCAAATAAGCGCAAGTGTTGTTCAGTTATCTTTACTAACTGTTGTTTTCTGCTTTTGTTTTTGTTTTTGTTTTATTTTTGTTTTTTCTTCTTCTATTTTTCTGGCTGCCCGCTTAACCTCCACTTAGCAGCAGCAGCAGCAGCCGAGATCGTCTTGAAAGGTTCTTGTGCAAAATATTTGGCGTTGTTCACCTTCGCTTAAGCATTAAATACACAACAAAAAAATCTCAAGATGAAAACGTTGAAAATGCGCGGGCAGCTCAAATAAAGTTGTTGTCGTGGTTGTTGCGTTTTGTTGCTGTTGTTTTTTTTGGTCAACCAACACAATTCACAATGTCGTTGGCTTTTCGCCTAGTAGTGCCGCTGTCAGTCCAACAACTCATTAGCCAAGTTATCATCAACTAATAAAGCCAGCCAGCAGCTCCGGCTGTGTGTCTGCTATGGAAATGCCTACATAGAAAGAAAACGAAAAACGAATAACGAGAAAAGAAAAAGCAAAACATTTGCCCATTTTCAAATGTCTGCTGAGTGAGATAATTAAGCGAGTTGGAGAGTCTATTAATTTTATACGCCCCTTTTAAGCGGCTCATCACGACGGTGACAGTGTCGGTGGAGGTGGACGGGGAGGCACAGCGATTGTGAATGAGCGATAGTTACTAGCACAAAGGGATGGGATGCTGGGCAACGCTCTTGTTTTCTCTGGGTGTGCACTAACTACGTACATCAAAGAAAGAGGGGGAAGAGAAAACATATGTACTCAGTAAGTGGGTGAAATTGACACTAAGAAAAGAGTGTCCAAGCATTTTTGAGGCAACTGTGTTTGCAGGAAATTGCCCAGCTATGAATACAGCACACTCAATAAAACACTTCACACACTGGAAAGTAATCAGAAAAAAAATTAAAGAGTTAAAAATACAAGTATTTTGCCATTGTAGATTGTAGAAATGCAATGCAAGAATGAATAGTTTATTTTAAATAAAACGTTTTTTTCTACTTATCTCAGACTGAGTGTGTTTATCGACTTTACGTGTTCTATTGCAACATTCCATTGAATTACTTACTTAAACAATGTCATATATTTCAATTTTAGATAAGTATTTCCGTACAGTCGTCAATAGAAGTTAGACATGTGTATATAATTTTAACGAATAAAATGCCTTAAGCAATTGCCAGTAGTTGGAAAAGAACTATAAATTTAAGGTGTGTGTTCTGAATGATTTGTATATTATCAAATCCATAAAGCTGTCTGCTTTTTTGCCCTTGTAAAATTACACTGTTGCTCTTGTTGGGGTTAAAAGTATTTCATAAACAACTCTTTGCACGGTTATTTATTTAACTATGCTTTGTTCAATAGTAAGTGTTAATTATACTCAGGCAATTTTTAGCCATGCATGTTAATTACATAACTGCACAGCCGTCTGCTCTAATATTATAATAAAAATGATACTTAAACTTCGGCTCAGATATATATATACATACTCGTATATATATTTATGAAAGAATGAAGATTAAATACCCTTGCAGACTGGAGTCAACTTGTCCAAATCTAAATTTATCTGTATGTAATGTTGATCGAGAATATGTATACATAATTTATGGTGTGGAGGACGTAACCTTGAATGCATCACAAATTTTACGACTAAATTATGTAATACGCTCTGCAGGGTTAAGTGTATTTAAAGTTCGGTTGAGACAAGCTTACTATATCCAAAGATAATTTGAGTACTCTCTTCATTAGCATGCAACATGCGTTGTAGTTGCTGATGTTGGTGTCATTGTTGTTGTTGCTAGTGGCAGACTGTGGCTCCTAATTTCAAAACATGCGTGCTGCAAAAGTTTTCTGCTTTATTATTTCTTTCTGTTGTAATTTTTAATTAAAAGTTATGCTAAATGGACATGCACTGTGCGCTAAAGAGTGGGGGGTGGGGGCGTGGAAAACGGGGTGGGCGGTGTCCAGGCAGCGGTGCTGATCTAAGCGTGCAACAAGCAGGCGGAAGACTGAGTCCCCCCAAAAGCGGTTTAAACTACGGCTCGTAAAAAATGTATATAGATATGAATAAATACATGTGTGTGTATTTTTTTACGCATACGATAAACAAAAACTTTTCACATGAGCCGCCAAAGTTTTCAATTGAAAAATGAGATCATCGTGCAACCAGCAGCAAAGAATAATAATTAAAATCACTTGGCTATATCATTTTGATATGTTTAATAAACAATGCCATTGGCGTTCGTTGTTGTTGTTGTTCTTGCTTTTGTTGTTTTGTTTTTTATTCGTATTGTTGTTGGCCTTCGCTTCCTATGCGAATTTCACATGGCAAAAGCGCTTTGCCAAACAAAACCAGCAAGCTTAAGTCTTCAGTCTTAGCGGATTAGTTTTCGACTACATAAAGACGCACAATGTAATCAATTTGGTTAAACTCTGTTGCATTTACCATACGTCAGTTTATAGCTCTGACAATGATTGATGGACCAAGTAAATTGAACTGTTACACCAACTGTAAAGATTGTAAAAATTGTACAAGCCACAACTGAAATGTGGCTCGTTATTATTCTTGCCAACTTCCGACTCGTGCAGCGTTTGTTTTCATGTCAGTTCAACAACAACAACAACAACAACATGCAACATGCCTTTCACGATTATCGTCCAAGTTCTTCAGTCCAGTCGCGCCTGCGCAATGCGTGACCCAAAAATGGCAAAAAGTCCACGCTAGTTGGCTTTTTGGCCAAATAAAGAAGAACCAAAAATGAAAAAAAAAAATAACTGTGGGATTTGCATTTGATTTGATTTCATTATGGAAAAGTATAAACCAGACCAGTTACTTGAACTGCTCGTTATTATGAGCCAAAAGACCCATAAAGTGCCCATAAAGCAGCTAACAGCAAATTTATATGTCTCATCTAAGATAAAGAATAGTCGAAGAGTTGTGAAAATCGCACTAAAACACCAATTTCATAGGTGTTAAAAATGTCATAGTGTTTTAGAGCTGAATTTAAATCATATTTAACAGTGTTTTTAGTGGTGCAGAAAAACCCACGTTTTTTCAATTTGGTGTGTAAACCGTTGACAAAATATAATAACAGAACACAAATTATCTTTTTATTAACACACTTTAAAATCAGATGCACAAGAACTTATTAGTATAATTATTAAAAAGTAATTATTAAAAATTGAAGTTGTGCAGAAAACAGGAAATAGGAAGCATTTCCGACACCATAAATTATATATATTCTTGATCAGCAGCAAAGTCAAGTCGATTTAGCCATGTCGGCCTGCATGAAGTACAGATAACTACAGAACCTAGTTTCGTATTTAGCTAACTATCATCTGCAAGCCGAATACGAATATATATTTAACAGCTGTGTTCAGGGCTGCCTCGACTAGAGCAGCATGATGATGCTTATCTAAATTGAAGTTGCTATTTTCATGCATTTATATGTATGTACATCATAGAACATCACCCCAGAGCAATGCAAATAAGCCCGAGCTCAACATTAGCAGCATCAATTTAAGTCAATATTTGGTAAATCTTATCTACAGATAAGATTAAGTCCATTATCTCTCTCACACGTCCGCAAGCGGAAACTGTGTCTACTAGTTGCTTCCACTAATTCCATAATGCTCGGGTTCTTCACAAGCAGCAAAGTGCTCTCTTATAAGCATATATCGTGACTTGCATTGTAGGAAACGCTTTGGGAATGTGGCTGGCAGCAACTGACAGGCACTTCCGTTTTCTGTTTTCAGTGCTTTTGCAATCATTAGCAGCTGCATTTGGTTTGTGGCACTTTTTTTTTCTTTATTTTTTACGTTTCGCCTCTTTGGGGTCATTTGTTAAGGGCGCGTGGATCCGCCCAAAGCTGTCAATCAATTAACAGCGCCAGCCATTAAATAAAAATTCCGAGCAAAAATGAAAATTTGTTTCCAAACAGCAATTAATAAGATGCATTGACTTATTTTCTTGTTGTTGTAGCTGCTGCTGCGTTTTTTTTTTAGGAAAAATGAAATTTGTTAAAAAATTATAAAGACATTAAAAAAGAACAGCGTATTTTGATGAACGGCGAGTGTTGTGTTGGGCTTTTATTGTTGTTGCTGCTGTCATTGTTGTTGTTGCTGTTGTTTTTGTTGTTGCTGTTGTACATTGACCCAAATTGTATGCTTGCTGCCCCTCGAGAGTATCTTTCGAGTATCACGAGTATCTTTTGGTACTTCCTTCGGCTGACTCCACCACGCACTCTCCGAGCGAGCAATAGCACGCCCCAATTGCTGCTGGTGCCAAGAAAATGCGTCGTTGCTTAATTTTCACGCACAGACACAACACACGCACTCATACACACATACACACACACACACAGACACACGCACACACACTCGACACCCCACTGCCGCCTCCGTTCAACACTTTAGCGGTCTTAGAGTGCAGCGACATCATTGGGCGCCTCTTCCCCTTGCCACCAAGCACAATATTCAAATTTAATTTTGTCGAAAATTAAAAGCACGTAAATTTAACAGCTGTGTGTGTGTGTGTTGGTGTGTGTGCGTGTGTGCGTTTATCTGTGTGTAGGCGCATCAACAACAAACGCTTTGCGATTTATATTTTTAGGTTTTTCTTGTCGGTTTCAATATTTGGGCTTTGTGTCACATGCCAGCAACAGCAACAACAAAAATATTGCTCATCACTCATCGCCCGAGGCATTTGGGGCTTGACCTTAGCTCTCTCAGCTGCTGCAGCCTCAGCAGCCTTAAGTTGTGTGGCCGCTGTTGCTGTTGCCGTCGCTGTCCACTCGCCAACGTCAATGCACTTCCCTCTGCATGCCCCTTCCTCCGTCTCTCACTGGCATGCCTCGTTGATTGGTGACCAGCAGCGACAGCTAAAAACTCCAAAAAGCGTCGTCGCAACGGCGCCGCTGTGAGCGCATTCAATAAACGCCCACAATAAATACGTATATGAAAATACATATACAAATCCATATAGTATTTACATGTATTTTGTTTTCAAAGCTGCTGCTTATGTCGATTTCATTCATACAAACGTTTTTAAAAGCGAAAACGACAAAAAGCGTAAAACGAAAACATGCAAATTGAAAGCGAATTTAATTTTTAGACCCAACAAGCCGCCAAGTTGGTCAACCAGCAACAACAACAGCAACAAGAACAACTAACAAGCCAGCGAAGCGGCCAACCAACCAACCAACCAGAAGATAGCCATTTATGTGGCCCATTAATCGATTGTCAGCAACGTCGTCATACTATATAGCCCGTTTACCGCTCTCCTCGTCTGTCCACTTGTCCGCCAGCTGCTGCTGCTGCTGCTGCCCAGCACTGACAACCAGTTGTTGCATACACTAACCGGCCAGTGGGGCATATCGATATACATGATTAATAGCAACAGAGATACCTCGCAGAAACCTCATAATTAGTGTCAGCATTTCTAAGCTTGCTGCTTATCAACCATATTCACTTAATCATTACATTTATTCGTTATTACATATTTTATGTGAAAGACTATATTTGTATTAAAGGTTTTTCGATTGGGTTTTATTGTCATATCCAGTTTTATAAAGCATTTGGTTATTGCTTCATTCATTTCAACTTAAGCAAAATCGCTTAACTCTTCAACACTATGAATATATTCAAATTTCTTGTCTATCTTGGATTCTGCCAACTCTTCAACGCATTCTGTGGGAATAATTTCGTAATTAGCACAGAGTTTTTGTAAGATGAGTCAACAGGTTTTCTTCTAACCCATTTTCTACTCTCCATTTATTTCCCTTGCTCCAATTTGATTGAGAAATTCAATCCATTTTAAAGTGCATTCAAACGTCGTGAGTTGCGATTAATTTTGCTTTGATTTGTTGTTACTGTTTGGCTTTTGTTATTTGTGGTCTTAGTTGTGGTTGCAGTTGCAAATGCTGTTTCTACTTAGTAGTTAGTTGCTCGCATTATGACTCTCTTTGGCTGTTTAGAGAGTTGCTTTTGCCTGCCGGACCTCTGATTATATTACTACATACAGCCAGGCACTGTGTGCACTCGGTTTGTGGCTAGAAATCGTCAACGTCATCATTATATACATCATTATCGTCACTGAGCTCTCATCGTGTGGCCGTGGGAAGGCAAACAGACTCTCTCGTATCGATTTGGCTTCAGATTTGTCAGGCATCACCCACACCCCAAGTAGGATATATGTATATATATTGATATTGTGTGTACATATATACCACACTTTTATAGTTATTGCATGCCCCATTCATTGGCACTTTCATGTAAATCAAGTTACTGTTAATTGCGTCGCAGCGTCGTCTGCAACACCCCCAACGAGACACACCTTTCTCTCTGCCTCTGAGTCTGTGCATTTTAATTACGCCACCCAATTAGCATGCTCTCTGCCCCACACTTGGGATGCTGCCGCTGCTAATGCTGCCACTCGACGTGACAAATTGGAACACAAGCTTCATTTCCAAATACTTTTTTGACTAGCATTTTAAAGTCTTGATTCGTGTTTATCATATTAACAGCATGCAACACGTTCTCCGTAACTAAGCCAACAAGCGCCCCCACACACACACACACCACTCTAATGTAAATATATACTTTATATATATATATATATATATATATATATATATACCAAAAACAACATCAAGGCAACAACGCAGATTTTCCTTGTGGCCGCCGCGTCGCATACGCGCTATAAATAGAGTTTAACAAACTGTAAAAGCATTCCACCACATACAAAGAGACGAGCCAGCAACCAGCAACGCACCCAAAAAACACACACACACAACAACACACACACACATTTTTACATTTGGGGATGACGCGTTGATGCAACAAAAAAGCGCCTGCGACTGCTGAAGAGTATTCTGTGTGTGTGCGCCCATTTTCACATCTCTCATTCGCTTCACTCAAATTTGCGAATATGATGGAAAATCTCTGCACACTTTTCCCTATTATACCTACAGTGAAACGTCATCGTCCTGAATATGCCACAATGCCCCTGCCCCTGCCCCTGCCCCTGCCCCTGTCCCAGCCCTACTCTTTGTCCTCGTTGCAGCTCCCAGCTGAGTGACTGCAGGGCTCACGGGAGGGCCTCTGACTGAACATTTGGGTGTGGGCTGTTGGGGAGGGTTGGCGGGCGTTCACATACATCTTTCCCAGTGGCACAACGCTCTGGTGTATGAGCACACTTATTCTTTCAGTGTACTTATATACACTTTTTTTGTGTGTTTTGTGCATCTCATTGCACATCTGATAAAAGCTTAAACGCTTGCAGATAAAGTTTGTCATGTTTTCTTAGCCGAGTATGGCAAAAATTTCACTTTCTCAAGCAAATAGCAAACACTGATTTGGAAACTCAAACTGATCTATTTACACATTTAAAAGTTATCTACATTTTTGATGTATCTTTAGCTACTTACGAAACTAAATGCTTAAGCGCTTACAGATTAAGTTTGCCATATTTGTATTGGTGAAATTTAAATTTCTTAAGCATATAAAAAAAAACTGACTACAAAAATCAATCTAATCAATTCACACATACAAAAGTTGGGTTGGGAATTCAATTTTTAATGTATCTTTAGGTATTTAATTAAACTTGGGTTTCAAAAGTGCCACTTGTTTAAATAGTTTTAATCTTTTAGTTTGTTGTTTGATGATTCTTAGTATTAAACAATCAGTTTTTGTAGGCATTAAAAATCGTTTGTTCATCACAAGATAAGTAAGGAAGTTAGACAGATATATGCATGATATGATATGATTTTTGTAAGCATAAAAAACACGTGCAATAAAATAAGTGCTTTCTGCATTTTATAGAAAATGTTTCTTACTTGTGCTGCCTAATTAGAATGTCAATGCTTAACTATTTACAAGCTTTATCACATTATCTTATACAAATGCGAGATATATCTTTATCTAGGCACAGCTTTTCACAAGGGTATTTGACATTTTAATATGACATTGCGGCTGTTTTCAAAATGAGTCAAAGACCGTATTTTCAGGCGCCTCCTCCATGCCATGTGCATGTTCTCCAGCATGTTCTGCATCATAAAGTGCACTCTGTGCTCTGTTTCAATTCTTGGGCTCCACCCTTCTCTCCTCGCACACCCACTGCTGGTGAGCTCTTTAGCGTTTGCTGACTTTTACACGGATGACAAAGCGGCACAGTGCGAGCATGACCAGGGGGATTTACTTGCCTCGGCTGGCAGCTGCTCCATTTTCACAACTTTTGTGCAACTGACTGATGGGGATGCATTCTATTCTCCTAGAGTCTTCTTGAGTTGCTTCTTGCTCCTTGGCAACGCAACCGCTTCGATTATTTTACATACTTAATTAGCTGGCAGCGAACAAAAGACAACTTGGCCAGCTATGATTGCTGTGCAGTCAAACCATCTTAACTCATATAAAATACACCACTCGGCCAGCTAATAACTTGTCATCTTGCAGCGAATGTTTTGACAGCCACAACACAGAGAGAGAGAGAGAGACCAAAAATGGAAATTTTCTTTTCAGCTCTGGCATTTGCCCACTCGAAGTTGGTCGCCTCTTCCTCTTCCACGCCCTTGTCTGATTGTCTTTATGGCTGCCAGCAGCTCCATTTTCCATTTTCATTTCGAGTTTATTTCGTTGATAATTCTGTGAGATGCGTTGAGGATTCTGCTTTTATTTCTGCTTAGCTGCTGCGCTTTTGTTTACACTTGAGCGCATTGTGTGAGTTTTATGTTATTCCATCTGTCTGCTGTTTGTTTGTTTGTTTCTTGTTCTGTCTGTCTTTTTATCTAGTTCAAAGTTGGTTGCCAGTTGCATTTTTGATGCACTCTTCTGCGCTGCATTGTCGTGCGGCTAATGCGTTTGACCCATTTCAATGGAAGGGGAGGAAGGGTCGTGCACTCACTGCAGCCAGCTCCCACACTTTGTCAAATTCCCCGCACCCCCTGCCTACCGCACAGTCAGTCTGCTTGGTGTAACTTATCCACTTGTCTTGGTCTGGCTTAAAAAAAAAAAAAATTAAATAAAATTATTATTATTATCCATGAGAAGCGCATTCAATGTTTGAACTTCTTTTTTTAGCTCTTTTTTCACACAATAATATGCACAGAGAAACTGGCTAGAAGTGGGTGAGAAAAGGTAAAGGGACGAGCTGGTGGGGCAGTGGGTGGCAATGTTTGCGGTGTCGTCTCACAATTACAGTTTGCAGTGTGCAGTTGGCAATTACCCGCGCCGCTCACTTCTTGTCATTGTTGCTATTGTTGTTGTTGTTTGTGATTAATAAATACTTGTGTCTATATATTTGAAAAGCGCGGTCTAGAATTGGAGTCGAAGCCGAACTCAATGTGGATGTCTCAGCGAGAAGAGGTGGGCAACCTCGTCAAGTGGTTGTCGCTGCTGTGGCTGTTGTTATTGTGGGTGGGTGCATCGCATGCAACGGGGCCATAGAAAGTACAGCAAACAGAGGCCTACCCCGCAGACACTCGAGCACGCACAGCCCGTGGCAAGGAGGGCTCCACGAACTTTACAATTCGACACTTTATGGGCTTTGCATGGTCTCGACTAGGTCTCAAACAAGGCTACGGCTGAAAATAAGAACTGTACGCCTGGGAATTGTGTGCAAAATGATTTGTTAATTTTGAAAACCTGTGCATTATGTGGGCTATGCAAATATATATATGGTAGGTGTGCTACAAACCTTAAAAATAATAGAAAAGGCGAACAAGAATTAAGTAGCTTAGATAAAAATAATTTTTGATTTTATTGTTGCGAACAGTTTTGCAATAAAAATAAAACTGCCAAAATTTTGCAATATGCTTGAAGTTTTGTTTTTTTGTGAGCAATTAGCAATAAGCAATAAATAGTTATAGTTTTTCCATAACAAAAATGTATAATTTAATTACCTAATGCCTTATCAAATGCAGTGCTTAATGCGATAATGCAATCGTTTGTTTACTGCAACATTTTTATATACACTCTAATAATACATAAAAATGAATAAGTGCCTCATATAATTTATACAAAAAATATAGGAAAAAATTACGCAAAATATATATAAAATGATCAAATAATAAATAACATAATATCAAATCAAGTCTTATATTTATTTACACTTTTATTATAAGTAAATTAAAATACATACAAATAAATCAAGTCTTCATATTATTTATAAATGAGAAATCAAATCTGATACTCAAGTCAAAGCAGCATATTATTGCCAAGAATGAATATGAATTTTTAATTAATTTCTCTCTGTGTAATTGGCCACTATTGAAGCTGGCAATGCCATGCCGCACACGTTCGCTCTTTCGCTCAGTTGGCTGGCTCGCGCTCAGTTCACCCCAAATTTTGGCTGGCAAATAAGGGTGTGCTATAAATTGCCCTTAAGTCTTGTCCTTTTGTCTGTGCAGCATCTTAAGGAGCACTCTAAAGCTGTTTTCCTTTGGCAAGCCCAAGACACACATTCCGGATTCGTTTCGCTCATGTTTATCGCATTACTCGCAACTGTGCGACTGCATTCACAGCTACCCTTAAGTAAACGCTCTCTCTCTCTCTCTCTCTCTCTCTCTCTCTATCTCCCTCTCAGTGTCTGTCTGCGCCCCCCTTGTGCGCTCCAAAACAACATCAATAGCAAAGTGCTCTCTCTCTCAGTGGCTCTCGGCAATTGTTGTTAATGGTGCTCGTACTTTCAATTGTAATGACTTTAATGGACACATAAAACTATTTAGCCAGACAATTGCGATATTAATTAAATGAACTGAAATTACTGCTGCAGTCTGCTGTTGACCTGGCCATAATAAACGGGAGCTGGAGCAGCCGTTGCTGCAGCAGCTGTCCTGCAATGGAGTTGCATTGTTGCAGTTGCAATTGCAAGTCTGCAACTTGAAGAAGCAACCACCGGGGCACAGGCAACTCGAAAAACAACACTCACACACATCTGTCTGTCCCATCTGAGCAAGTCTCTCTCTCGCTTTCGCTCTCTTTTTATACCCTCTCTCACTGTTCAGAGGGTCGTTGTCACTCTCTCTCTCTCTCTCTCTCTCTCTATCTCGCTGTTACTCTCTCATGTGACGCCGCGGTGGCTCTGTCGACGCCTTTAGTAATCCTCAGTAGTCAGTCTCACAATACAGTTAGCCGACGTTAGTTTTTCGCAGACGCTTTTCCGACTAGCAACATTTTTACATATACATATAGATATATATATATATATATGTATATACATATACATATACATACATATGTATATACCGATTAAGAGACCCATGGAGATCTAGTCTGTAGCACTAGTACCGAGTCTAGTTAGTGCATATTTATATATTTATCGCAATTTCGAAGTCGTCGTATCCTTTTTAATCCGTCGCGTGGGGAGCCAGCCCCGTTTTCCTCGTCGTCGTCGTCTTCTTCATTTTTTTGCAATCGTTTCGCTCGTTCGTTCGTTCATTCGTTGATTCGTTTGTTCGTTCATTCGCCCGCCCCTTCGTCGCCGCGGTCTATGTGTATGTATTCGTTTGTCTGCGGCCAACCCCGGCAATTTCGTCGTCCTCCTTTTGCCCACTGGGCGTTAATAATGTCAGATTTCTTTTACTAACTACATGTATATGTGTATATATACATAAATATATTTATATATACATACGTGATTATAAATATCGCGAAATCGGCCCGCCGCTGCATACAGACAGAGATATCAAAGTGAACATTGTTTGCCGCTGTCTATTGATTTTTGAACATCATCATCATCAGCATCATCATCATTATCATCGTAATAATCTCAACCGTTGGGTGCCAAAAGTGTTGTTAAACCGTCCATAATACAAAACTGAACTTAGTTCCACAGTAACCAAAACACCAAACACAAAAACAACAACAACAACCATTCCGTTTCACTAGACACTGCCCGACACAGCACTGAAGGGCCTCTGTCTGCCTTAACTAGCACAAATCGTGTATCCGCTACGTAAAGAGTATATATATATATATATATATATATATCTACATACACACATATATACATTATATATCTACAAAATGAGTAGCTACACGGCCGCCCAGTACTACAAGACCACCAATATGATTACCTCCAATGAGATCTACTGGTAAGTCTCACTTTACATATAGATTCTATTTGCATATTTTTTGGCATTATCCTTTTTGAGAATTGGCCTGGTTGCATTTGTGGGGCATCTGTGCGTGAAAGCACACACGGTGCACACCACAAGAGCCATGCACACCCCACAACCACCCCTCACCTCCGCTGTTCTCTCTTCGTAGCCGGCAGTTCAAGGTTTTCTCGCCACAGCGAGGCCAATTGTGACGCAAGAGTTGGCCACAATAAGCATCTGAGTGAAGCTGTGGCGGTCGCATAAGCAAAAATCAATGATATCTCCGTTGTTTCGGGTATTTCCCTTCCCCCTGTTCTGCCTCCGCGTCCGTCTCCTGCCCCTCTTCCTCGCGTTGCCCACACATTTAGTTCTTCGCCCACACCTCCTAAGCGCCCACACACCACGAACTTCGTGGCTGGTGGGCTGACAGCAGCAACAAAAGGCAAGCGACGCACTTCAGTCGTCGCCCACGCAAATGCACTTTCTGTCTCTGTTCGAATCCGACTCGATTAATCATATAAGTAGGCAACAGTTCTTCCATTAGCCATCACTCACTGAACAGCTAAATGTATGCCACGATTTAAATACTCCGCTGTCCGCACAAAAGTATGCTATGAATTCATTTGTGGATCGTAAGTGCTGCCACTGTCAATCTCAACTTGAAGTCGTTCATTTTTCACCATGGTGCAGCATTTTCTGTGGTTGTACTATATTTAAACCTTGTGCGATATAAATACTAAAAGTATTCATTTTTTATTCAAACAACACTTCAAGTTTTGGCCTATATATAAATTGAGCCTAACATGTAATTTTGCGTGGCAGTTTTTCGACAAGTTTGCTTCATTTGACATTCAATTCAAGCGGAAAGTATTGATTATATTTGCACGAAGCGCTGCTTATAACCCATAACTTTCATCTATCTATGTACGGACATGTATGTATATATATGTATGGATGTATGTATTTGATGTGAACAGCATTTATTTTCCAGCTAACAGTTACATAAATGTATATACCTTGAACCAAACCTTGAACTCTGACATTTTCGACACAGCAAAAGAACCCATGACACATGAGCATTTTGCAAGTATATATGTATATATATATATACACATATTTTTTGATAGATATACACGTGTATATATCGCTTATCGCCCACGCTGAGACACGCGCATATAAATTCCAAGATAAACACGTGATTGAATGTACAACAACTGCCAATAGGTCTTCGCTCCAATTGCAGAGGAGCATTATCATGAGAGATAATGCCGCAAGGCACTATAATTTACGAGTAGTGTCTAATTGGTGTACAACATTTCCGCACAAAATAAAACCAACCAACCCTAATAAGAAATCGTATTGTATTTATCTAAGAAGGAAAATAATATTACTGTTAAAGAAAGCCAAAGTCAACGCAAAATGAAATCTTTTTTTAAAGGCCCACATAATGAATGTAAATAGTAATTTAACTAATTATATCAATTTCCATATTATATAAGTACATTACTTAAAAACAAATTGATAAAAGCAAGATTATTCCAATAATTGCGTTGACTTCATTTTCTTTTTAATAAAAAGTTCATTTTATAATGTGCCCCTTACGTTATGACCATGACTGTTTTTTTTCGTTGCTGAAGCTGACAATTATAATAATTATTACCACTTTGTTGTAATTATCATACTCGAAAGACCTCAATACTAACCATAAATGACATACAAATGAAGCTAAGCGCTCAATTAATATTATTTAAGATTTCTTGACGCAAAGCTATGCATTTTTTTAAAATCTATACCAAAATCATAAACAAAAGCCCAATAAGGAACTGCATGGTCTGCTGCATAGTGTCATAAAAAAAAAAAATCTGAATTACTCAACATCTTGCTCAAATAAAACCAAACTAGATTTCTTGTTATACAAAAAAAAACATATATATATATATGATATCATATCAGCTTTTTTGTGGTGTTGCTGATGTATCAATAACGTGATCGCTTCTTCGCCTACTCGAAAAAAATGATAACTCTTAGAGCAGTTTGCATATTTACATAGCTAAACTATGCAAATGGAAGTTTCCACACACATATCTAAATATCATTTGTACTTAGTAACTAGTTATCATATCTAATCAAATAAAAATCTCATGGAATTGTATATGATTATATAAATCTGATCTTTAATACAGGCTGATCTTGAGACTTTGTGCCCTGAAGTTGCCGTTCTTGTTTCGAAAGTCGTCATGCCTTTTAAATGCGATACGTTCTTAATTTTATTGCTATTGTTAACGTGAGATGCAAATATGAAGTTAAACTGTGACTCAAATGATCCACGTGATATTTGCCATTTGTTCTCTATTGATTTATCTGCTTTTGCTCTCTTCGCTTTTCCCTGTCACTTGCTAATTGCCAGCAGATTGAGTAAATCAATTGATAATAAAAAATAAATTAAAAAATGGACATTGATTTTTCAGTATGCGTCTCTTTTAGTAGGCTTCTGGGTTTGTAGGCCTACGCAAATGTGTAAATAAATTCAGAAATTCTACAACCAAAAACTTGGCGAGCATCAAGAAAGCATCTAAATTAATGTAAAAACCAGTTGAACGAAAAAAAAAGAGTTGCCAACCGGCTGACGTCATGTGTGTGTGCGCGTGTGTGTGTATTTGTGTGCTTGTGGCAAAGAGGGAGTTGTTGCCTCAGTTGGGGCTGCCGGTTACCGGCAGACCAGTTACCAGTTCTTGCAGCAGTTGCCGTTGTCATTGTTGTTGTGGTTCTTGTTGCAGTTGTTGTTGTCGTCCTAGTTGTGTGCCAAATTTCTTGAGTTCCAGTTAGTCGGTCGACGCTTTGCTCTGGCTGTGAATGAGATATGCAAACTAACGAACTAACTCGATAATGCTTTAGCCTGGCCATGCCCTGTAATCAGCAGACGTCAAAATTGGGTATGCTTTTAATAATAATAGATAGGAGAAGTTGTGCGCAAACCTTTTCATTTTGAAAAGCCACAAACCATAAAGTATCTAAAAATACATTTGCAATTGATAGTCATGTATAGTAATAATAATTAATTAAGTCTGGCCAAATGATATACTGAAAGCGAAATTTATTACGAATTGTGATTTATTTGTTTGGTAAATAAACAATATTTGCTGCATTAAGTATCGTATCTACTCTATTAGCATTTACTATTTATTACTATTTACAAGTAAACTTGTAAATGAAATAACGAGCTCAAATGTAATTTGAGCACACAAACACTTAAAGGTTCTTACTTGGATTGTTTCTGTATTTTTGGTTGCACAATAGCGGTAATTGTTGGTGTTGTTATTGTTGTTGCTGTTGCTGTTGCTGCTGTTGCTTTCTCGACGGAGCGTGCAGTTTGGCATTGTTGTCAGTGATTTGCATTGAATTGGAAGCTGACGAAATGTGCGACATGCTAATGCACTGTTCGCAACTTCCAAATCATTCAAAAGGGTTGCAAATTGCACAAGACTCTCTACCAATCTCAACAAGCACCTAACAAGGTTCATTAGCTTCTGTGGAAAGCTGCGTCATGTTTGCCAAAAATAGACATAAAACAAAAACAACTAAATTTCACATAATGATGTCCAATTTGGGAACTGATTATGCAAAGCTGACGATTTGTTTTGTCTCGCTTGAATTGATGTTGATGTTGAAGTTGATGATGATAATCTCAATCACAAATCTTGGACGGCAGGCAGGCAGCGGCCGCCTGGCTGGAGATATTCAATTGCCTGAAACACAAGACACACATATAGACGTAAGTAAGTAAATAATAGGCTGCTAATCGCTTGTTAACATGCATTTTTTCCAATGAACACTTCAACGCAATTCGATGAGAAAGCAGACTCGGCTTATGCTGCACTCTTTCTGCCAGAAGTGGAGGGGTTGCGCGATTATTGGGGGGTTTGGGGGGGCGCCAGCTGGCCCGGCTACGTGATTTAGAGCCTAACGAGCATAGAACCCTTGTGGGCGCACTTTCCCAAAAAGCAAGCAGACAGGCAGCAAGAGTAAGCGAGGAACAACAACAACAGCAATTACATCGTGCCACATGAGAGCCAGCTAACAACAACAGCTACAACATTACATTGTTGCTTAGCCCCCGGCGTACGCTGCTCATTATTATTGTTTTTGTGATTGATGAAGGCAACGCCAGTGGGCAGCCAAAAGCTGCAAATAGCCAGCCAGCAAGCCAGCGCACAACATAAGCAGCAGCAGCAGCAGCAGCAACAAGCCGCAAGCAACAACAACAAAAATAGCAATCGCTTCATTCATGGCCAAGAAGAAACAAGTGAAGTGTGTGTGTGTGTGTGTGTGTGTGCCGTGAAGTGCAAGTGAAAGTGAAGTTTTTGCCGTGTACTTCATTGGCAACCACAAAATAAAAATTTCCCACTAACATAATTTTCAACAACAGCACAAAAATAAACAAAAAAAAAAGAAAAAATCGTTGCCCATTTTCATTTTGTGGTTGCTGATGTTGACTGATGTGATTTACTGCTGCTGCTGCTGTTGCTCTAGCTGCTGCTGATCATCATTGTGGCTGCTCATCTTCATCCGCAGCAGCAGTGTTTGTTACACATTTAATTAATTACCTGGCCCAGTGAGAGTGAATCTGTTCGTCTCGCAGCATTGTGTTGATCTCTGCTCACCTGGGATCAGCGATGGGGGCACAAGCGTTTGAACCCTATGAGGCACGACTTGTATACTTTGGGCACACAATTAAACCAAAAGGTGTCGCCGAGTTCAGCTATTATTACTGCAGTGAATCAATTTAGTATATGTGGGTTTTTACTTACTTGCCCCTAACTGATGAACTTTGCATTACAAATATTGTTCGCACATTGATTAAAATGAATGACAGCCAACAAAAATAATAAAGTTTGTATCGTGTTACGATAAAAGCACGCAATCGGGCCCTTCTCTAATTTCTGGATAGGCACGCTTCATTAACCGAAGCTGCTTGTCTCGCAGCATTGTCTCAGTGCGCCCAGTGCGTCCATTGCCCATTGTCCATGGCCCAGCGTTCACTTTCTAATCACCAAAGCAACCGTCAACCGTCAACCGTTGCCATCGCCATCGCCATCGTCATGTGGCAGCCATGACCGAATGCAATCAGCGACGGCCACGGGGCAAACACGCAAGTTGAAGGTGGTACCAACCGTACATATGTATATGGTAAGGGAGCAGAGGGTTGCGAGACAGAAAAAGTGGCGAGAGAGAGAGAGAGAGAATGAGCCGTGGGGAGCAGCTCTCGCAATCGTTGTTCGCCTTTCGGGGAGGTTTGAAGGTCTTTTAGCCCTATGACATATGCATGCACAGTGTATGTGTACACACACGCACTCACACACACACACACTAACACACACGCATTCATTGTACATATTTAGCCACAAATTGGGTTCAGCAGCCTAAGGTCAAGTCAACAAACAGCAACTTATCAAGTCAGACAGTCAGTAAGCGTAATCGTAATCGCATTGTTAGTAACTACATTCGCGATGTTTACTAATGAAAGCCACAAAACGATTCATATGCGAGCTTGGCCCGGGTAGGGTGGTTCAAGTGATTGTGAAAAGAAAGTATGTGTTGCATGAATGTGATAAGATAAGACTACTAACTATACTATATGGAATTGTGCACTTGTGAACAAGTAGCTAGAATAGTAGAAATATAGATAAATCGATACATTTGTGTACTTAATATGGGTACATCAAAAACATCGTGTATCTAAACACAGATTAGATAACTAAAGTGCGATAAACACAACACAAATGTGTTTCACACAAGCTTAGAACAATATAAAATGTGCTGTTTTCGTCAAAGATACTTCTTACCCCGGCATTCAATGGGAAATGGATATGACAGCAATTGCATTGAGCTACCCTCGTTCGTATGAAGTTATTGTTGTTTTGGTCTGCTTGTCATCAGCGTTGGCAGTTGTTTATTGTTTCATAACAGCTGAGACAAAGTCAGGCAAAAGGTAAATGGGTTTTGTGTACCTTGTGCCTAATGCGTTAATATCATCATCAAGCTTGCAAGCTTTGCTCCGAGATACTATCAGATATACTCACAAGCATATGTATTGTAATTTTTAGTTTATTATGTATACACGTGAGTTGTGTGTGTGTATGTGTGTATGGCGCAGTGGGCACAATTTTTTTTGGGTTTTATGACTTTAGTTTTAACGATGCCAGTGACAACAATGTCCGACAACAACAACAACAACAATAACAACAAGCGAGTTTCAATGAGAAGTCAAAACAGGCCGCAGGCCCGGATATAAATGGTTTGTTGTTCACACACTCAAAAAACACATACACACACACATACACACGCATATACGCTGAAAACCATATGCAGAGGAATACTCATCATTGCGCTTAACGCTTGGCTCAGTCTCAGACCCAGTCAGCCATTACGAATCCCATTTTGTTAGTAGCCAGCCGCAAGCGACTAACTACCAAAACTACTTCAGCCTCACAGTTTTCGTTTACAGCGGCGGCCATAATGTACTCGCTCGTACGTAGTACGACGTACAGCACATGCATTAAAACAGAGTCAGACAGAGAGCGAAAGAGAGGGAGCGAGAGGGAGAGAGCAGCAGCAGAAGCGCCCCCGTTCAGAGCGCGCCCGCCCTTCACAGACATGGGGTCGTGAGTCACCTGAGCGTAACGTAAGCGCAGCTTATTGTTTGCTCATGTGCCTCGGCGTCTCCGTCGTCTCCATCGTCGTCGTCGTCGTCGTCGTCGCGTTGTACTTGTGTGTTCGTTATTATTTTGGCACTCACTCACATTCGTTCATTCGTCTGTTTTGACTCTCCCGAGCGCTCTCTCCCAATGCAGTTTTGCTTCACACAGAGCAGAGCAGCTGTTTTGGTAGCTGCCTGTTTACTGCCATTGTGATCGCCTTTCTGGCAGTGAGCGTGTGTGTGTGTGTCGTTTGCATACACAAATTTCCAGCTATTTTTTTGTAAGTGTTTCACAATTGACAATGGAAAGATAGATGTGAGTGCAATGCCATTATAAAGCTCTTAATTGGGACGGTTTTCAGATGAGTTAAAGCTCAAATAAAAACACTTGTTTTGTTTGCTTTCAATTTTGTATTAAGGCTCAGTCCCATTCTGCCTCCGTACATACGTCAATGATCAGTGTAAATACAGGTGTATGTAGATATGGGTGTGAGTGTGTGTGTGTGAGTATCTGTTAGCTAGACTGCAAGTGTTTTGATTGTATTCTTCCAATTGTTTTCGGTAGATCAAATGGAAAAGAATAGCTTAACACAACGCCAGAACAGCAGCAGCAGCAGCCACAACAACTGGCACACAAGCTTGCCTATTGGCAACACACACACACACACGAGATTCATTCACTCTCTCCATTCGCTCTCTCACACACACACTCACACACACAAACAAATGGAAACCAGCCAGTCGATTGACGGCTTGGAAGCTCGCGCACTTTTGTCGGTTAATTTAGTCTCTCTCAAAGTTTCGTCGAGGCAGGCAGCATAGCAGAGCAAGCAGAGAAAACGTGCGCGCGCTTTTCTGTTCAAAACGAGAGTCGACGTCGCAGTCGCTGCCCGATCGTGCGTTTTGTTGTTTAATATTAACTTGGCTCGCTCAGCTCACTCTATGTTTGTGAGTGTTAGTCACAATTTGTTGTTGGCATCCATTATTATTGAATATGGATTGTTGTTGTGGTGGCCACTTTGCATACGCAAAATAAGCAACAAAATTTGAAAATTGGATAACAATTTTTTGCAGCGCGCGAATTGATTTGCAAACAAAAGTTTGTCTGCGAAATATGTGAGTGAGTGAGTGTTGAAAATTGAGAAATAAATCAACAACAAAAACAAGTCAATAATATAATAAATTGAAAAAATACACACATATGTGCAGATCACGACTCGACAGCGCGTGTGCCTTCTTCTGCGTCTACTTCTTCTTGTTGTTGGATGTTGTTGTTAATGTTGTAGTTCAGCAATTTGCTTAAATGTCGTAGTTGTTGTAGCTGCTGTCGAGGCAGGGCCGGTTTATTAATTTGACATCGCCACATAAAACAAAAACCACAACAGCAATGAAAAACCCAACGAGTAACGAATAAAACAAAACGGAAACTATGAAAATAAAAAAAAAAAGGCAGCAACTGTATTGCATACAATTTTTTTAATGTAAAAAAATAAAATATAATTAAAGAGAAAATCGCCTTTCTCTGCGCGCATATCACAAAAACAATAGTGCCGCCAACAACAACAGCAACGAAAAACAGGCAACGACAGCGGGAACAGCAGCAGCAGCAGCAAAAGCCACGGCCACTGCCCCGTTACGTTTCGGCAAGCACACAACCAAAGCGTCCCATATATGTGTATGTGTGTGTAGTTGGGATGTGTGTGTATGTTGTGGACTCGACTGGAAATTTCTGCTACACATTTTTTTAATTGAAATTGTGGGCAAGTGCTGAGAACATAGGCTTTAGCCCTCCCTTCTCAAATAGAAGCGCGCAGTTAAAATAACAGTCTAGTAATCGCTTAAAAGCTGCGATCAAAAGTCCTTTTGCAAAGCTCAAAATCATGTTAGTCAAAGCTTGCGTTCACATTAAATGAGCTTAACAGCTGATTGCTCCAGCTCAGCTGCAGTAGCAGCTGGTCCCCTGCAGAGAAAGCACAAATTGAAGTCACAGTTACACAGTTAACGGTGTGCTGCGCTTCCCCAAAAACAAACAAAAGCTGCACCAGATATCTGTCTCTCTCTCGCTCTTTCTCTATCTCTCTCTCTTTGTCACGAAGTTTGCAAGGCGATCTCAACTGTTTTTCATGCTGCTTCTGTTACTGCTGCTGCTGCTGCATTGCTTGTGTAACTAACCCCCCCCACTTGCCAACCAATTACGCTGCGTCGCGGCCGCAGTCGCAGTTGCGTTGTGCAGTTAGCGTTGTTGCATATTGTGTTTCCACTTCCTCTTCCGCTCATTTTGGAGCCGCCCGGCTGCAGTTGTTAGACAGAGAGACAGAGACAGAGACAGCGAGAGAGAGAGAGTGCAAGCGAAGGAGAGTTGGATTACGTGCGCCGCAACTAATGACACGAAAGTGAATAAAGTGACGACGAGCTGCGAGCTGCGAGCTGCGAGTTGCGAGTTGCGAACAGCAACTGGAAACTGCTGCCCATTGTGAACCCACTTTGACGCAGCCCAACCACAGCGCGCCCAGCTGCATTTGTTAAGCTATCTCTCCCTTTCGCTCTTGCGTTAGTGAATGTGTTCAATGTGTGTGTGTGTGTAATAATTATAATTTAACAATTATACAATGCAAGCAACAAAACAACTTGGAACAGATTGCAACTGTTGTTGCTGCTGCAGCAATGTTGTTGCTCGTGCAGTGGAACACCTGTAAAACAAAGGCAGCTCTATCTACAACAACAATAACAATAAAGCAACATTATTATAATAACAACTACACCTGCAAAAACTTCGCTATTGTCGTGCACTGTGGCGGATGCAGTCAGCTTTAAGCATAACGAAAATTAAGATCAACGACGAACGCTCAAAACCAAAGCTAAAAAACTTGTTCAACAAAAATTGCAATTACAAGTAGAATGTTTCTCAGAAACAAGTTGGCAAGAAAATCAACAACTTCTCGATAGTTGTTAAATGAAACAGAAACATATTGGAAGCTTTTTTATGAGTGGGTTTTTCGGGGCAGCGTTCTCACAGTAGAACGACGAGAATTCTACTTAGAACAAAATCGAACAACAGTTGTTTTGGTTGTAGGCGACTTGTTTTGGCCAATAGCGCCATGACTTGTTGTGGAATCCAAGGCAAGACTGGCTAACACAGTGGCTTAGGGAGAGTAGTGGTGGGCTAATGGCTTATCGACACAGCGAAATTCGTTGGCTTAAACAGCATTTTCATGTCGTTTCGTCGTTCTCAATTCTGGGTAACAGCGGCCAAAATGACGAAACAGTCAGTGACAGTCTCTCAGTCATTATGGGTTTGTCTAGAATTGTAACGAATCCGAGACGTGTTACGCTCTTCATATTAATGATGAAGACATCAGCGATCGTTTTCGCAAAAAAAAAAAAACAACATAACACAAAAAAAAGGCTCTTGAGGTTCTTGAACTTGCCAAAAAATAACAAATAAAGCAAATATATAGCTGAAAAGTGTGGGGGATTTCAGCGACTTCTTCGTCTTTTTCATACGTATTCAATCCAAAATTAGCATAGCGATCTTGATCTTGTCAGTCCGATAAACAAATGAATATTATTTTTCCCTTTCTATGCGCCCATTGTCTACACAATTGGCAATATTCTCACGTAAATTTCCATATGATTTATGGGTCTCCATTAAAGTGGATCAGGTCAGTCCGGCTCGGCTCGGCTCGACTCGACTCGGCTGGCTGCCAAAAAGCTTTCTCAGCTGTCAGCTGTCTGGCAAGCTTTTGCCAACAGTTAACGGTTCACATCCCTGTCTCTTGTACATGTTTAGTGTATATAGCATGTGTACCCAGTGTGTGTGTCTGACATATGAATAAACGAATACAATCATTCAATTTGAATATTGTTTACTTGGCACTCACTCGACACTCGGCGGCGACAGAGTTTCATTTATTTTCTAGCTATGCGACTTTTACTTGCGATCACAGCGATCGCTGACCTAAAAAGCTACAAAAGCTGATTGAATGAATGCGCTCCGAGAGAGCCGTGAGATCGCAATTCACTCTCTCGCAAGCTCAAACTATACAAACATTTTGCAAGTGTCACGCAACCCACTTGCTTCATTAGCGATAGTCGCTCTTTCCCTCTGCCTCTATCTCTTTCTCCCTCTCTCTCTGTGTCACTGTTGTATTTGCTGTATTTATTACAGTGCGTTTTTGAAGGGCGTTCGACAAATGCTGGCGAACTTTGTGTTTGTTGGGTTAACAGCGAGTGCGCAATGCGCCAAAAAAAGAAAGAAACTCGTTTGGAATGTCTGCTAAAGGTGTTTAACTAATATTATCGCTTAGCGCCAACAAAAGAACGTTATCTACTACGACATATAGCCAAGAATAAAAAAAAAAACTGCGAGAGGAAAACAACGAAAATAAATTCCACAACTAAACCAAAGATGTAATGGCAAAGAAATCGAAGTATGCGCAAGCAAACAACAAAATTTAAACAAAAAAATATGTGCATAAATTAAAACGAAAGCAAGAACAGCAAATTCAAATCGAAATATATAACAACAACAACAATAACAACCAACTCAGCAGCAAGAAATCAATTTTGCAAATGAATGAAACGAAAGTAAAACAAAAGCAAAATACACAAACAATACAAAGAAACCGGCAACAACAACCGCAATCACAACAACAACAAGGCAAAGACAAACCTACGTAAAGTAAAGGCGAAAGTATAACCACGCCCAACAGCGCTACCGTTCGCCACACTAAACCACCACGCACCACTCGATATTGTAACTGTGTGTTGCTCGTCTCAAGTGCTTCGAATGTGAAGCGACCTTGTTGTTGCTCTTGGAATCATCATCCACTACGATCATGTCCAAGACAAGCAAAAACAATCACAACAACCACAGCAAAAGCAACTGCAACAGTAGCAGTCAACACAATAATCGTCGGCATTTGCCAGTGCCGGCGTCTGCCTCCCTCCTCGAGGATAGTGAATCCTTTCTGCAGTACAGCGACAGCGAGAAGAAGCCGCCGCCAATTGTGGTTGTCGTCGGCGATGGCAGGAGTCGTGTGCGTCGCGTGGTACGCACAGCCACGCGGCACGTGACCGTTGTGAGCCTTTCGACGCGCCACAAGGAGACGCAGACGCACACCTCGCACCATGTGACGGCTGTCAGGTAAGGGTCTCAGTAGACAGCAGCAGAAGCAGAGGAAAACACAGCCAACGCTTATCGTTATCTCTGTGCGAGTTGGCTCTGCCCATGACTGTATTAATAAGTATTTATGGCTACTATTTTAATAGGTCTGCATGAAGTGACTGTAAAACGTTATCTTGGTTTTTAATTCCACTGCATTTTTTTTCATAAGCGCTGACTGCTGTGGAACTTGTTGTGTATTGTACTGTATTCAATTGTATTGTGTGCCAGTTGCTGTGGTGTATTTAACTTTAACAGCACACCATTTGCACAAAAATAGTGCATACTTTGTGGCTGTGGCAGGAAATGTTAATACGCAGTTATTTTGACAGCGCTGTTAGCTAACATTGATTTATGTGATACACACGAACTGATAATTCCAGAATGATTTATGAATCAAATAAATTAAAAAAATTAAAAGCATTCATTTTTAAATTAAGTGTTTTAAATGTAAGTGATGCGAAACGACCACCCAGCTCACTTCGATTAGAATCCGTGACAAAAGTGTAATTTTTGTTTCATTTCAGAAAAAAAATAAATATACTCGTAAATATCAACAAAGCAAACAAATGAATAAGAAGAAATTAATTACTATCACATCTAACAAAGTAAAGGGCATATTGATTACCTCTTCGTTTACAAAGAAAAAAAAAACTTTAATCATATTTTTTGAAGGCGCCCACTTTTGGTGTGAATAACTTTAACAACAAAATCAATTCACGTCTCCCGCAGCGGTTTCCCTGTCACATTGTCTAGCAGCTGTCTGCCTGTATTTTTGTTTGTTGTTTTTGGCTGTTGCTTTTGCTTTTGCTGCACAGTTGTTTGGGGCACACTCCATAAAGCATAAGCCCATCAAAAGAACACTAATGTAAAATCAATAACAATTACGGGTGCGCTTTGTGGGTAAAAGGCAACCGCCGCCGACGCCGTTGTCTTCTGCTTCTTCTTCTTATGTTACGTGCAGGTCACGCAAGTCGCCAAAGGCCGTCAAAAGACAGACGCAGTCAACACTTGTTGCATATTAAGCAGTCAGCGCGAGGAAGTGGGCGAGTGAGAGAACGAGGTAATATCCGACTCTCTGCCACAAAATGTGTTAACTTGTTGGCTCGCGAGCAAAGCGCACTTTCGACACAAGCAACAACTCTTGAGTATCCAACGGATACATCAGATACAGATACAGATATAGATGCAGATACAGCTACAGATATGCCGCGGGCAAACAAACAGCTGGACACATGTGCAACGGCAAACAATTACATGCGACGTGTGGCAGATGTTTTTCTCCTTTTTCTTTCTTTTTTTTTGCTGCACTTGGACTCAATTTTCAAAGCAGGACTTTTGAGCACTTAAATCGTGGCAGAGGCCGAGGAGAGAGCGAGAGGGGGAGAATGTGTCAAGTTGCTTAGTTGGCAACAATAACAAGCGGCTTGTTGTTGTTGTTGCTGTCGGGCAACTTCTACCTGCAGCAAGGACAACAACAAACATTGAACAACGCCAGGTGCATTGGGAAACTGGTAAAATACAGAAATGAAAGACGAAGAAAAAAACAATCGCACACGGATGATATTTTCCTGTCTATACAAAATCGTATTGTGCACTGCTCCTGCCACTCTGATTATCCTGCGAATCCTGTTTTATTCTTATTCCCCGAGTGCTGCTTGCTAGGTGCAAAATGCAGCTGCTCATTGTTTCGTTGCTGGTCTTTGGGAGTGTAGCAAACTCGTTTATGCCCTAACTTATTGCGTTTGCTTTGGCCATTGGCCAAGCTACTTTTTAGGCCACCAACTGAGCCGTGATTCGAAAACGTTCGTTCCACGCAGACAGCTATACGAATCGTATAATCGATGATCTAAGCAATGCAATGCAAATCGATTTCTAGTTTTAAATAGATCACACGGATTCATTTGCTTTGTTCTGAACGAAATATTTATAGCTATAAATCGATTTATATAGCAGAGTTATTTGCTTGTTTATGCGAATTTCAGATGAAGAGAAATGTTTAAAAAATGCCTTTGTTAAAAGTATGAATGATTCTTCTTTATGTTGGATCGTTTAAAGCAACTCATAACTGAATCAGAATGAGGAACTTGAACCTAATAAGCATCTTAATATATTTGGATGTAAATTAATAATATTTTTTTGTTAAATCAAATGTATAAAATCAGATCATTTCCGCTTGAGCATCATTTTTAATACTCATTATTTCTGTACAATATTTGTCCAATCAATTATCACAACAATTGTTGCTCAATCAGCGCAATCGATAGCTTCAATAATTACCCCGACAAATTCCGCTGATCTGTCGACAATTTTTCTCCAATATTTATTTCTATTTTGGAAAATCACACTTTCTACTCGAAGGGAACTTTGTGTGTGTATGTCAACGTTGGCTAATCATTTCCTTCAAATTCACTTTAGTCTCGGAATCCCTTCGAACTCATCGCATCCCATGCCATATGGCATTAAGCAACACTCTGAATCTTTTTTCCCCCTCAACTCAGCTCTTTTGCTTTTGGTATAATGGATCCTTTTACGCTTAGGATCTGCTCTTTTGTTGTAGTCTGTTCATATTGTCTATGGCTTCGTTAAGGGTAGCAAACAAAACAGATGCATTTATTTTTTCGGATGCGTAGGCAGCTGACACACACACACACACACACACAGATACACCTACACACACAGACACACACACACAAAATGAGGTATGCGAAACACGTTTCTCGAGTCGAAATACTTCCTACGCCTTCTTCGATTTTGAGCAGCTTGTCGAGCTCTTTGGGCAGGCGCTCGGTTTAGTTGAAACGCGAACGTTGCTGGGCGACGACGTGATCTTCCGCTTATTCCAAATTTCCAAAATGCTTAAGTGCTTCCCGTGCAGTGGCTCGGTCTAACCGACAATCGACAGAAACCGACAAATCGACAAACCAAACAACTACGTGAAAAAACAGCAAGCACGAATCACAATTTGAATAATATTAAAATTAACAAACGACTGCTCATAACTGGGGCTCTCTGTGTTTTTGTGTGTTTGTGTGTTTTCTATTAAGAAACTTAAGATCGTAGAATATTGTCAAGATGATCATTTGCATTTCGGGTTTTATAATTGGCGAAAGGTGGGCATTAAAAAACTGAAAACTGAAAACAAAAAACTTAAAATTAAAAATTAAAAACTAAAATTCACAAATGAAAGTCGTGTTTTATAACTGATCCTAATCCTTACTAATTCTACTCTCTCTCTTTGTCTTTGCCCTCTGCTTGCAGCTTTCCCCAGAAGAGCATTGAGCGCAGCGGCTCCACCCAATATGATCTGGCTGGAGCACCGGTGGCTGCAACACACGGCTCCAGCAGCTCGACCACGGATAGCGTCGGTGGTTATGTTTACCTGCAGAATCATTATGCGGCTGGCGGTGCTGGTGGTGGTCATAATAATGCCGCTACCATCAACTATCCCGCACCACAGCATCCACAGATGATCTATCAGATCCAGCAGTATCCCACGTGCCATCAGCAGCAGCAGCAGCAACAACAGCAGCAGCAGCAGCAGCAGCAACACCTGCAACAGCAGCACTATATGCAACTGCAGGCGGCACCAGGGGGCGCTGGCCATTATCATCATCACAATCATCACCTGCTGCACAATCACCATGGGCATCATCATCATCATGGTGGCGCTGTAGTCATTGCTGGCAGTGGCGTCGGCACCGGTGCCGGAGCAGCAGCTGCCGTCGTGTTGCAACAGCAGCAGCAGCAGCACCAACAAAACATGCACAAAAAGAACTCCATACGCAACGGTGGCGATGTTCTCAAGCGCACGCGCGCCCAGTCAGCGTAAGTCGACCGATAACAAGTAGAATGTATATATATATATATATATATATATATATACAGATTTATATATATGTAGAACTGATTTACAGTCGTGCAATCAGTTGTCAAGCAGTCGAGGCCCAGATTCAGACTGCCAGCCTAATGAGTTTGGACTTTGAACTGCGCCAATTTTGTATATAAGCGTAAAGCAGGGCAAACTTCCACCGTCGCCCCTCGTTGGGCCCCTCTCTGCTGATATCTACGATTGGGGACACTGACGCACGATAACAAATAAAATGTAAATATTTAGGAATATGCCACTGGAGCCCATCAGCTGACAACAGACTTTTATGACGAACTGCACTTGTGTTCAAGGTGCCCAAGGAATACTTGGCAAACAGAGCAAGTTGGAGCATCCTCTGTGCAGCTGCTTCTCTTCGAGATGCATCTGATAAGCGTCTTGCCACTTGTCAGTCACATAACAGTCACATTGTCGGCCGTAATTTTCCCCTGTGTCAAAATTGTTATCTTGTTTCTAATTACTAAAACTGCTACACTTCACATGCGGCCTGTTCTTGCCTTCAGACTCACTGAATTCTAGAACAAATAGATAATTAGTTTCTGCGAAGCATATCAGCCAGTCGATGTTTAAAGTGGTTGGGAATTATACGAGTAAACAATGTTGGCACCTGAAAGAGATATGAATTGGATAGCCTTGTAGGCAGACGACCTCTCCGACTCCATAAATTGTATATATATATACATATATGATCAGTTTCATTATCTGAGTCGATATATCACCATCCATCTTCATATAGCTGTCATATGAACAATCGGTCCACATTTGGATAGGCTTAGACATACTGCTATGATTAAGCTACATAAATGTCGTGAAACAACAATAAAATAAGCTTAATAATACCTCAAATTCCGTGCTAAAACTCCAGTCGAAAAGCGAATGTAATCATTGGTGTGTCTAAGATGGAAGTGCCTTCTCAGAATCAGACTGGGAGCCAACAACGTCTTTTATATAAACAGGTCATCAGCGAATATTGTTTTCGAATCTCTGCTATCAGAGATTTTATTTGGCCAATTTGGTCTCTGTTTAATCAGAAGTATCTTGGTTGAAATCAGCTAACTATTAATTAATAGCCAGTCCGATGACTTTCAGTTTCGTTCTATCGTGCGCCAAATTAAAAGTGTTAGGGGGAGGCGGGTTTATGGCAATAACCAAATTCTGGTGGCGTCCTCCCCCCGCGTGGGGCAACATTTTAATCAGGTCGATAGCAAACGCTGACGAACTGTATGGCAAAGATACCCGTGCAAACAAAACCCACAAACGACACAGCAGACGCTATCTTATCAAGCGGAGCTGCGGGCGAACAACTTGCGCCAGTTATGCGCAAATTTCCAAGCTGTAAAAGCCACGCAGCGGCGTAGTTGCTCTTGTCTACTTTTATTATTATTTATTCTTTTGGTTTTGTGAAATTCAATTAAGTGCAGCCTCCTCTCTTCTCTTCTCTCTCTCTCTCTCTCTCTCTCTGCGCGCGCAGCTACGAGCTATCGCAGGATCTGCTGGACAAACAGATCGAGCTGCTGGAACGCAAATACGGCGGAGTTCGGGCGCGCAATGCGGCGGTCACAATTCAGCGCGCCTTCCGACACTACATGATGGTCAAGAAGTTTGCCTCCATTACAGCGATGGCCAAGGCAGAGAAGCGTCTCAGCCGGCGCATGGTCGTCACCGCATCGAGCATGACGCTCGCGGAGGAGAGCGCGAATGCCTCGTTATCATCTGCCTATGGCAGCACCACAGAATCTCAGCTCGAGCAGCAGCAGCAACAGCTGCAGCAGGCGGCTCAGCAGCAACAGCCACGTGTCACCATTATGGCTGGTCCACCAGGCGCTGCCTCGCCAGGTCTGTCCAGGACGCCTCCGACACGTTCACTGTCGATGCGCGAGCGTCGCCAACTGGACTGCAGTCCCATACCACGCAGTCAATCGGGTGAGTTGAAGATTGGCAATTGAGTGCGGCATGAGTAGTGAGTGTTCCTCAAGAATAGACTCTGTCTGCCAAATCAAAGCCAGCATTGTCAGAGAGAATTACAATTTGCTAACAATTTTGTTTTTGTTTTTTGATAGGCGCCTCGCCCGTCTCCATAACCAGCTCCAACACCTCCATTTCCGGCTTGGCCTCGCATCCGCACGTTAATCTGCTGCATGCCGCCGAGCCGCATTATTACAACACTCAGGCAATGCCCTCGGCAGCGGCATATTACACCAGCTACCATGGATCGCCGCATGAGCTGAGCTATGCCAGCTCGGCGGACACCTCGCTGAATGCGTCGTGGGTGAACACGAGCGGACACTCGCCACACACGCCCTACTATTCGGCGGCACAGATCTATATGCGACCCAAGGGTGGCAGCACAACGCCAACGCCCAGCTGCGGCAGCCAGGGCAGCGGCAGTGGTGGCAGCAGCAGCAAGAAGGTACCACCGGAGGTGCCCAAGCGCACCTCCTCCATCACCGCACAGCAGCAGAGCCAGCTGCTGATGATGCAGCGACAGACGCCGCCGCCACCCTCCCTGCTGCGCACCAATGGGCTCTGCAAGACCGCCGAGAATGGCAGCTTGACATCCGTGCAGAGCTCTGGCTCTGATTCGAGCGTCACCTCAGCGGAGCGGAATATCAACAGTGATCTGGGCTCGGATCGCAGCAACTCGCCACACACGTGGAAACGTGGCACAGCCCTCAATAGCTCACAGCAGTTCTCCACGCATTCGGCGGACTCGACAACTGGCGTTGGTGGAGTCGGCGTTGGCGTTGGTGTCTGCGTCTCTGGCCAAATGCAGGCGGCAGTTGTGGCAGCCACAACTGTTGGCGGTGTGCCGCCAACCGATGATCATGCCGTCTCCTCGCACACCAGCGCCGCCCAGTACGAGCAGCACGAGCAGCAGCAGCACGAACAGCAGCAGCTGCAAGCAGCCGCTTCAGCTGTTGGCGTGACCCAGAACTACAAGATGTCGGAGACGATACGGAAGCGTCAGTATCGCGTCGGCCTCAATCTGTTCAACAAGAAGCCGGAGAAGGGCATCACATACTTGATCCGTCGTGGTTTCCTCGAGAATACGCCACAGGGTGTTGCACGCTTCCTGATCACACGCAAGGGCCTCTCGCGGCAGATGATCGGCGAGTATCTGGGCAATCTACAGAATCAGTTCAATATGGCGGTGCTGGGCTGCTTTGCCATGGAACTGGATTTGTCTGGGCGGCAGGTGGATGTGGCGCTGCGCAAATTCCAGGCCTATTTCCGTATGCCGGGCGAGGCCCAAAAGATTGAGCGACTGATGGAGATCTTCTCGCAGCGCTACTGCGAATGCAATGCAGATATTGTCGGCAGACTGAGATCATCCGATACGGTAAGCACAGAACTATTCCAGCTGTGGCTGACTACCTTTTCTAAACACATCCTCAACCGAATTCTTTAGATCTTTGTGCTGGCATTTGCCATCATCATGTTGAACACGGATCTGCATACGCCAAATTTGAAGCCGGAGCGTCGCATGCGCGTCGAGGACTTTATCAAGAATTTGCGCGGCATTGATGACTGTCACGATATCGACAAGGATATGCTTAGTGGCATTTTCGAGCGCGTCAAGTCGGATGAATTCAAGCCGGGCAGCGATCACGTCACACAAGTGATGAAGGTCCAAGCGACCATTGTCGGCAAGAAGCCGAATCTTGCGTTGCCGCATCGTCGCTTGGTCTGCTATTGCCGACTGTATGAGATACCCGATGTGAACAAGAAGGAACGTCCTGGCGTCCATCAGCGTGAGGTGTTCCTGTTCAACGATCTGCTGGTCATCACCAAAATCTTTAGCAAGAAGAAAACATCTGTGACGTACACGTTCCGCAACAGTTTCCCGCTCTGCGGCGCCGTTGTCAGCCTGCTGGACTTGCCCAACTATCCATTCTGCATTCAGCTGTCGCAGAAGGTCGACGGCAAAATTCTAATCACATTCAATGCGCGCAACGAGCACGATCGCTGCAAGTTTGCCGAGGATCTCAAGGAGTCTATCAGTGAAATGGATGAAATGGAATCGCTGCGCATTGAGGCGGAACTGGAGCGTCAGAAGTCGGCACGCAATCGCGCCCCAAACAATGCCGATAATCGTGACAGTGGCGTTGCCGATGTAGAGGTGTGTCCTTGTCCATATCAGCCAGGTGGCACTCAGGCTGCCGGCGAGCAGGCGCCCAACTCGACGGATTCCACACAGCTGAAGCGCAGTGCGCTCAGCAACAGTCTGCTGGACATGCACGAGCAATGTGAGTTTAACTGGGATTAATTGACAAGCTAAATAGTTGCTAACTCTCTATTTATCTTTCCCTATCCAGTTGGCAATGAGAAGCCACAGCGGCGTGGCAGCGTTGGCTCCTTGGATAGCGGCATGAGCATCTCATTCCAATCCACAACCACATCGAGTGCATCGCGGGAAAATGCAGCGGCAATTGCAGCTGCCGCCAATGCGGCCAATGCAGCGTCCAAGATCCGTTTCAATCTTCAAGCCACAACCAGCAATGTGTATGCCGCACCTGGAATGCAGGCCTATACGCATGCCAACTTCGTGCAGCAGTCGCAGGCGTCGTATTTACTGCAGCAGCAACAGATGCTGCAACAGCAGCAACTGGCACAGGCTCAAATGCAGGCTCATGCCCAGGCACAAGCTCAGGCCCAGGCTCAAGCTCAGGCTCAGGCCCAGGCTCAAGCGCAGGCGCAGGCGCAGTCGGGCGCTGTGGTCATGGGACGCATACCAGGACGTGAGCGGAAGGCTTCGCGTTCGGATGACTCGCGCTCCACAGAGGTCTAAAGTTAGGCGCAACATTTGTACATTGAGTTCTGCAGCTAGCAACTAATATATATATATATATCTATATATATACGAACATATATGATATTTGTATGATTCAAATCGAAACGAACCGAACCGAACCGATCGCCATTTTTTCAAAAGCACCTAACACCTAACAAAAACAACAAGAAACAGCAGCTCTACATTATGAATTCTTAAAATGTTCCTTCGTTCTCTGCTAATATTATTAATGTATATAAATGAGATATTTTGTCGATTAACGCGATTCAAACAATTACGGTTTAAGTAAGTTTTCAAAACTAATTGTACATACTACACATACTACATTTATATATATACATATATATATATATATATATATATATATATCTATCTAATATCTCTATATCTACATACAAAAATATGTATTCAAATACCCCATATGATAAACGCAAACTCGAGCAGTGCATAACTCGGGACTGCAGGCAGGTAGCTATGAATAGCCTCCCCTTCGCAGTTAATAACATTGCTAGCATTTTTTCTTTTGTATCTAATCCCCGTTCAATCAACAAGTACACATACGATATACATAAAAACGTAGTTCTCTAAAACTAAAACTAAAACCAACCAAGCCACTACCGATAAGTGCGCGCTTTGTAAATTACATATTTCTTATCCCACAATTATGTTTTTGTCTAACTAAAAACGATCGTATATACCGCGTGTGTGTGTATATACCAGGAATATTAACTTAAAAGCAATTAGCTATAATTATTCATATTTATAGAGCCAAAACTACCCAAAACCTAAAATATTAAATAATAATTATAATAAATCGCAAAGTGTATGGAAAACAAAACACCACAAAACACACATCTATATATATACATAAATATATATGAAAAAAAGAAAAAGACTTAAAAATTTAAATAAATGAAAAGAAATAATACCAATCAACTTTGTTTTCTAATTTGTAATCCCATTTAGATACCCTGAACCCATTGAAAATGGGTAAAGAGGAGAAAATTGTTTTGTGCAAATGTATGTAACCGGCAGCAGGAAGCATCTCTGGCCCCATAAAGTATATATATTCTTGATCAGGATCAACAGACGAGTCGATATAGCCATGGCCGTCTGTCTCTCAGAGAGCTAGTCTTTAAATGTGGTATATAAGTGCTCGCAGAATAAGTTAGCTTCATTTGATCGATAACTGCCTGCGTTTCTCGAATATCGATACATTTCGATTGGGGTATATCGTAGTCGAGCTCATCCGTCTACAGCATTCTTATTGCTACGACAAATTGTAAGTGGAACAAGTGCGATTAAATACGCACATACTCTTAGGCTGAAAAATAAAATCACAGCTCCAAAAATCTGTACTTCGCCAATGGAGTCGTAAAAAAGTTCAAACGGTCACATTTTACTTGTATAAATTTATATATTTCATATTAGTGATTTCAACTTATTTATATTATTGCTGACTCTACTAATTAAGGCCTTGTACAAAATTATTGTATTTATTGTTGTAGGTGCTAAATACTATATTCGTAGTAATTTTCTTATAATGTCTGGGTGTGTGTGAGTGTTGAGTGTGTCTGTGTGTGTCTGTATGTGTTGGGTGTGTATGTCGTATGTAGGTTTTATGTATGTATATAGATATAGGGTTGCCTGAACAACATGTTAGTCTAAACAAGTATTGCTTTAAAAAAATATACAAAAACTAAGAGTTCAATTGGAGGGATCTAGACAGAGGTAACGAAGAAGTTTACAAAAATATTTCGGGGAGAAAGGGATAGCTCTCTACTTACAATAAATTGCACTTGCAAACATTTTCAGATGCATTCGGATGATTCGCGAGTGTTATTTTGGGTGCGTCTGGTTTTGGGATACAAAGTATAAACATTATAATTAAACTAAACATATTTTGGCACTGTAAATTAAAAATTGCTTTCGATACATCAAATAGAAAATTCGTAAGACAAAAAAAAAAAAAAAATAATAATTGCTGCTAACGGAAACATTCAAAATAATTCCATATTCGTTAGTCGATAATAAATTACAGTTTTTTTTTTTTGTTGTTGCAAGAATTGTTTCAATTTTAGTTGCTGCTGCTCGTCTAAGGTGTCGTTTTGATTATGCTAAGATGAAGATGAAGCTTCCAAGGGCCAACAGAGCTGCTCTGTTTGGCTGGAGGCGCCTCCACTACTACTGCTCCGCTGATTAGAACTAGACCATGCCAAAGTCGGTGCAAACGGATGGGGCTGTTGTTGCAGTCGCCGGCTGGTTATTCTGTTGCTTCTCCTGTGCCGTGCTGGCCGCCACCGCAGCCGCCGCAGCCGCAGCCATGTTAAGCTCCACTAGCGTATCGATGCTGTTCAGACTGACACCTTGTAGAATCTTGCGCGCCGCAAGCGATGTAAAGTTAAACGATAAGTCCGTCAAGCTGGGAAAATTGTAGAGTTCCTCACTGCCAGCGGCGAGAACGGAGCCCATGCCCATGCCATGCTGCTCGAGCGACTCCTTGGTCAGACTTAGCCGCCGATCCATGGCCTCCTTGTCAATGGACTTGTCATTCGTATGATCCTTCAGTGCAAGATTGGGTTCACTGCCCAACGGATTGCTTGATTGCTTGTGCAGCAGATGCGCCAGCGCCAGCTCATCTCCATTCATGTTGCACTTCTGCAGCTGGCAGACAGATTCGTAGCAGAGATTCTTTAGATCGCTGCTGCTGTTCATCAGCTTGTGATTGCTCTGCGACGGCGCCAAATCCTTCGAGTGCTTCTCATAGAAATGCAAATTGCCCACAGAGCCCGCTATCTCAAAGTCCTGCTTGGCCAGGGCAGCCAACTTGAGGGGTTGCTGCTGCTCGGCGTTAGGTGAATTTGGCTGTGATTCATTCTTGAGCACATTGTTCTTGTAGGCAATGCCATTGGCCAGCTGCAGGCAGAGCTTGCGACTGTTGTTCATCGTTGCATCGTTGTTGGTATTCTTGGCATACTTGCCGCCATCATACGAAGGCGTCTCTGTCGCCGTATTCTCTGGCGAGCTCTCGCTGATGAATGAAATGGAATCGCATGTCTCTGAGTTGGCCTCCGTTTCGCTGAGTGGCTGCTCCGGCACGGATTCAGGACGAACTGGCGTCGAGGTGGCCACAGGCACGGGAACTGGAGCTGCTGCTGTTGATGCTGCTGTGGTTGACTGCTTGGAGAGCGTCTTCTTGATGATCTCACCCTTCTCATTTGTCATCGTTTCATTGTTAATGATGAACACATTCGAGTTCTCCAGCATCTTGCCATTCTCCAGGGTGATCACACTCCGCACAGGTGAGTTCTGCACAAAGATCTTGGTGCTGGGTATACTTTGTCCGCTGCCATTTGAGCTTGTCGTGACCTGCAATGTTATCGAGTTGCTGCTGCTCGAATTGGGCACATTCCCGTTACTTGGCGGATAGCTAAGCTCCTCCATGATGCGACTGGGCGTGCTCGACCGTTGTCTTTGCGCCTGTGCCTCGGCCACACGCGCCCGCATCGCCTGATGCCGTGGCGTGCCACGCGGCGAACCATTCAACACCAAGATGGAACGTGTGCTGCCACCACTGCCAGTTGTTGTGGTTGATGTTGTTGTTGTGGGTGCCACCACTGCGGTATTTGTGGAGCATTGCGAGTCGAGACTAGAGTGACCGCTGGTCTTCTGGCTAAAGGACACCTTGCCGCTATCAATGCTGGAGGGTCCACTCGCAAGCATCGATGTCTTGCAGGACTCCAGACTGGATGGTCCACTGCTCTGCAGACTGCGATACGTTGCCTTGTTGTCCATGCAGCCATTGATAATCAATCCATCCGTTTGCCGCTTGGCCGGCGTGGCAGACTTCAGCGTGGAGGAGCGCGCCGGCGAGCACTCAAAGATGTGTTTGCCAATCACCGACTTTTGTGCGGTCTTCTGCGGCGTGGGCGTTGCTGCGTGCAGACGCGACAACGTCGCCGACGAATGATTCATTTTGGTGTGATTGACGGCGCTATTGCTGCTGCTGCTGGCCGGTATGGACTGCGTGGAGCGAGGTAGCGAGCTACTGCAGTAGACGGGCGAACGGCGGCGTATCGGCGAGCAGTCCCTGGAAGATATCAGAAACGTCGACTCGCTGGACATGTGACGGCGATGGCGGCGCGGCAGCGTTGACGATCGTTGACTTAGCTCGGAGCCATCGTAGAACGTCGAATTGGACAGTGTATGTACAGCGGGCATGTCCTGCAACAGGAGCAACAATTAATTGGCATGTGGATCAGTGCTAGCAGTAAACTTACGTGATCTGCAGTTTGGGTGCCCACACTATGCAGATGCACGGCACGCGAATTGAACCACTCGGCGGGTGGAAATTGTGCCGAGTATGTCTCAATCTGTCGCTGCTTGGCGCGTCCACTGCGTCGGAAAAGCCTCGAGAGCAAAGATCCTTTTTCTGCGGTTGCCAAAGAAAAATGTGTTAAGCATTTACAGTTTTGAATTGGTATTGCTGCTGCTAACTCACTGGGTGATGACGAATCTGTGCTTTGGTATTCCGAGCTGCTGCTGTCCGTCGTGTTGAGCGTTTGGGCATAGGTCTTGGACAGGCTGCGTGTGGAGGCGCAGCGTTGCAGGCGCTTAGATGATCCAAAGAGCCGCAAACTGTGCCGTCGTTCCAAGCTGCGTGGCGTCGGAAATGATGCACTGCGTCGCTTGGCCGCACGCGGATAAATGATCTTGTCATTGGGATTACCTGTACACAAATGCAAATGTAATTTCGATTTAGAGTTTAAATTGGAAACGCGATAAATAAGTAAGTCTTGTATTCAAAGATAGCTTTTTGATATATGTCATTATTTCCAGCTGGTTCGGATTAATCAGGTTAAAAAAAGAATGCGAGAGAGAGCGAGAGAGAGAGATAGAGAGGGCGAGGGAAAGAGAAAGAGAGAGAGAGAGGACTTACCACCACAGATGACATCAGCCAGATTGGTCTGTATGCATTGATGCGTTAGATCACCATCCCGTTCCGTGGATATTTCGCCGTAGAGCGAATGTAACGCCTCAGCATTGGACATGAGCATTGTACGGGCCTCGGGCGGTATTATGTCCTGCTGCTGCTCCTCCTCCGCCAGCTGGGAGTAGACCAAACTGCCATTTGTGCTGTGCCCACCGTTCAGCTGGTGATGATTGCTGCGCGGACGCGAGCGACTGCGACGACGTCTAACAAAGATCAGAGAGTTAAGGAGTTAAGTTAAGCAATTGGCTGTTGTTACTTACTCTGGCGTGAAGATGAAGTAACCCTTTGCGGTCTGGTAGATCTTCTGCTCCTGCATCAGCTGCGCCAGCGTATCATAGATGACCTCTGTCGCTGGCGTGGTCATGTGCGGAAATCGAATGCCCAGCTTGCAGCGCACATGCTCAATGGTCGCCGATTGGCCCTCGGCTGTTAGGTCCATGATGACGTCACACAGTGCCTCAGGCAGCGGCGTGAACTGTCCCTGAACCGTCGGCGTCACAATGCAATCGTCAATGTCACCTGCAAGATGGCAAAACAAGAGAAGCGACGGTCAGCGTCTGTAGACTGGGCTACATGTATGGCTAATGATAGGCCGCTCAACAGCCACATTTGGTCAAATAAACTTGCTCGCGTTTTTGCCAAGACAAATCAAAGCAAAGCAGCATTGGCAACATTTGGGGTGGCCCACCCGGGCAGTCGGGTGACCGTTTGACCAAACCAAAGCGAACGTTTCAAAAGCCAAACTGAAAACCTTGACTGCAAATGGCGTTTGGGCATTTTGATGTTACATCTATGAGGTAATTAAACGGAGTGCCACACATGCGACATGCGCCGAGTGGCTGCGCTGGAGGCTGAAGCTGAGGCTGAAGCTGAGGCTGAGTGGTGCGACTAAGTGGTTTGTTCCACTTTTCATTTGGCCGATGCTGTTTTTGACACTGAACTATTGCGCATTCGCTTCAACAAGTGAATGTCTAATGATTTTCCATTTAATTGTGATTTTACTTTTACTTATATTTATCAGTGTCAGTTTACGGCTTTCCCAATTGCTTCGATGCAATTGGCGTATTCTTTGTGATTAGCCAATTTGCGTTAGATTAATAAGTTTATATTAAATGAAAAATGTTCTCAATTCAAAATGAATAATATTGCATTTTTACTTGCATCATCTGCTTTACGTTATTAGATTGCCTTCAATTGTCATCTTTTAGTTTCGTTGTCTTTCATCCCAAATTCTTGTCCTCTTATTTATAGGCTTTTATGTTAAATCAATAATTTTTCCAGATATATTCTTCACAATTTGCCAGACAACTAGCTTTTGGCTCTCCCCTCTGGATACTTCTTTCGCTGTCCCTCTATTAGCCGGTAATCCGTTATCGTTGTGATTACAATATGCTTATCGATCGCACCTCGTTGCTGTAAACATTGTCTTTCACGTCAACACAACATCATCATTATAATCGTTGTAGGAGCGTCTATTCACAAGCGAACGGAGCCAACGATTATCGCCACACCACACAGGCTGCCACTTGTGCGGCACATGATGTGGCAGTCAGTTTGCCAGTAATGCCTAATATGGTATGCGGCAAATAATAATTTATCTATGTACTTGTATTTTGTGCAGTGTTCACGCGTCGTATGCTTAATTAAAATGCGCACCCAGCAACAAGAAAAATTGAACAACTCTGTTGTCGGATGGGCTTCAATCTTGTCTACCGCATTGTGGCCAACAATTTGTGGAGGCGCCGCCACAATGCTTCCTACTTGTCAGCTTAACCTCCAAAAAGCAGTCACAAGCAACAACAACAACAACAACAACAACAATAACTGCAACAACTGCAACAGCATCAACGCCCCCGAAGCAAGCACTAAAATTGCAACTCACTCCAAAAGCAGAGAGGAGTAGGAGATCGAGGAAAAGAGAGAGGGGGAAGGGGAAGGGGCAGGGTAAGTGCTCGTACAGCAAAATGAGACCAAGTGTGTGACGACCTCCATCGTGGTTGCTGTTGTTGTTGCTGTTGTTGTTACTGTCGCCGAACTCTATCTCAGTCTGTGGCTCAGCCTCGTGGCAACAACGTCCTTGCGGCAATTGCATAATTTTTCAAGTTTTCACTTTCTGCTGTTGCAATTACAACTGCCGCTGATGCTGTTGTTGTTATTATTGTTGTTGTTGCGTATCCGGCAGCAATTTGGCACTGCAGACGCAATATCCAACAGCCGTGTGGGATGTCATCATCGTCAAGGACAATTAGCGCCATTTCATGAGCGACTGCAAAAATCGTTATAAAAAAAATAAAATACATTTCCCAGTCACCAAATGCGGCTGCTGCTGCTGCTGCTGCTGCTCCTGCAGTTGTGTCCCTCTCCTCTGACCCGGTCTCCCCTCTAAAAACCATTTAATACAACCAACAACAACAACACACCTGCCACATTTGCACTTTCACATCGCGCACGTCAAACAATTTATTTGAGTTTAATCGTTCACTTTTTGTAGTTACAAATGCATTTGATAAAAAAAAAAATAAATATAGATTTATATTGCACTCAATCTCAATCAGCAAACTTCAAGGCGCCATAGAAATTGGCTGGCACCGCCTCATTGTTGCAGCACCGATGCCTGCCCCAATGGCAATTTATTTGCCTTGGCCTTATCAGCTCGCACATTTTAGATTTTTGTTCACTTGGCAGCGACTCCCTGACCATAAATTGCCAGCACAATAGCCAAATGGCCACTGCACACAAAATATATGCATACGAGTATATGCATATTAGAAGTATATCGTACATCATATCACATGTGCCATATATAACACACATACACATTTGAGATTGTTTGTCGACTTGGTTGGCGGCCAACCACACTTGCCAGCTGTTGTTTGTTTTTAGTTGGCAAGGGTTGCTGGAATATATATTTTGGTGCCTTGACCTCTACAGATGGGTGGCTGCTAGAATGAATTGCATAAGCTTCACAAATAAAGCTTCCGTCCAATCAATAGACTTGGCCAAAAATTCTTTACATATGTTAAATATTAGTATAGATATGTGCCATCAGCCATCTGAATTGTATTGTCTTCACTTTAATATACCTGTAATCATGTTCGATGACTTCTAGTGATAAACTACAAATATGCAATAGTCGCTTACTGTTGCCCAGAGCATGCCAAGTCATAGCAGCAATCAAACACAAACCTGGATGCGAACTTTTATAATATCGTATACAACCATTCGGCATTTATATACTCGTATAGCTAATTTCTAAAAATATACTTTCAATTGAATTTTAATGGAATTTATTTTATAACCTGAACCAATTTGAATTTTCTATTTAATTTTTAATCTACTTCTTGTGATTGCTTTTCGAAAAGTTTGGCTGCTGAACTCAGTGGGATGTCAAACGGCTTCGTCTCAAATTGATTGGTTGATTGATCGGCCGGCAATGAGGACTTGTGTTCATGCAAATGATAATCTGCGCCTCGTTGGATGCAGTGCAAGGAAAGCAGCGCCAAATGATAATAAATGTCGATAGAGAGAGGGAGTTGAAGAGGTGAAAAACGATCGCTGCACTTTCCCACCAACGCGATCTCGTCTCACAGGCAAGCAGCCTGCACCTGCACCCCTCCCCCGCAAGTCCCTCCTGTCTCAGTAGTCGTAGTAATGCTGAAGCTGCTCCTCCCTCAATCGCCTCATCCGTCTTAAGTAGAGTGAAAGTGTTGCGTTTTGCCTCAAATTGTAGACGTTGCCTGCCATTGTTGTTGTTGTTGCTGTCGTTTTTGTTGTAGTTTTTGCTTAAGCTGTTGATCTGTGTTGCTGTCAGTGTTGCAGCTTAGTTGTTGCTATTGCCATTGCTATTGCTATTGCTATTGCTATTGCCGTTAACTTGACTGCACTTTGGTTTATGTTATTGTTGTTGGCATTGCTCTGACTCTGACTCTGACTCCAGCTCCAACTCCAACTCCAACTCTGACTCTGTGGCTGTTGCCCGGCGGACACATATCCTTGTGTTCAATCAAACCAAAGCGACGTCAACGCCGCCGCCGCTTTTGCCGGCTCAGACACTGCAGCGTAGTCAAGTGTTTTGTAGCTTGAAGGTTGCTTCGTCTACCTCCCACAACCGGCCCCCTACCACAGCCACCCCCTCAGTCTGTTCGCTGTCCACCCCTTGTCACGCTGAGCAACATGCGGCAAAACATTTTTAGCGCTTGTAGTTTTTGCCATGCATTTTTATGCAAATGAAAAATGTTTCTTGCGATTTCTATTTTTTTCTTTCTATTTGTTGTTGTTTTTGTTTTCGTTGTTTTTGTTTTACTAGCCGATTTGCAGCCTCTGACTTGCGTTGCTGTGGTTGTTGGCCATTATTGTGATGCAATTGCCGCGAGTTACAATAATCTTGATGTATGATTTTTTCTCTCCCTCGCTGCTGTTGTTGTTGTTGTTGACTTGCTTGTATTATTATTAGAAAAAGAAAATACAAAAAGTAATAAAAAGGCAAAAAAGAAACCAAATCGCAAGACATTAAAATAAAAGAGGAAATCTGCGCACCTATCGTGTTGTTGGCACATTTTCGCGTTGTTTTGTTTGATCTCATAACCGCCAGCGATTCGACCAGCACCAACAGCAGCAACAACAATGAATCAACAACAACAACAATAGCAACAACAGCAACGACCACTGCGGACACCATAAACATTTAAACGCTGTCCATTTCAAAATAATCAATAATTTTTAGCTATCAGTGGCAATTTATTATTATTTTTGCTTGATTTTTTCTCCTCTGGGGGCCGCAATCAATGAAAAGAGAGAAGCAAATAAATTAACACTTCCTTAAACGATAAACGCAAAAGCGCCAAAAAAAATAATATAAAAAAAAAAAGCCAACAAAAATCTTGAAATCAACAATTGAGCATCAAAAAGCCGGCTTACAATCGCAATCCATAATTGTCGGTGGGGCATCGTTTGATTTTCGTTTATTAATTTTAATTGCGTTAGCCGACAAATGGCAAGCGAAGGAGGTGGGGGGAGGTGCCACACACAACGCCCCGCAGGCGTTTATATGTTTTTGTTATGAGGTGAGCAAACACCGATCAAAATAAAGTCAGCAAAAGATGAGAAGAAAAAGAGGGAAACTCTCTCTCTCTCTCCCTCTCTCTCTCTCTCTCTACCTTTCTCTGTTGGATATTCTAACAGCCAGCACTTGATACTTAAAGAATTCCTAGTAAAAGTATTTAAAAGCACACAGAAAACACTTTTAAGCGTGCTTCAAGTCTTAATTAACAATCAAAGCTATGCAACAATAAAATGGCCTAAATTGTCTGCTCTTAAGGGCTTGCTTCAGAAAAGACCCCTGCCTCTTAAGCTTACCGCTTTTCTTATCGAACTCCAAGCGTTGATTGATTACGATGGATATGCAGAACTCAAGACTTGTTAATGATCTTTGTTCAGAAGCTCGCTTTTAGTCATTTGTTATTGGACAAAAGGGCGTGTGCTATCAATCTATGAAAATAGTATCCATTACTTTGACACGAGATAACACTTTCCACTCTGTCACTCTTTTATGAAAATATTGCTATTCTGTTCGTTATCTTGGCATCTTGAACTTGTTCGATTTTTCCAATTACTTAAAATGCCATTCTAAGATGAAATCAATCATGCTTGTTCTGGCAAAACAACATACTTGATAAAAGTACATAGCATTTATAAGTTACCTTTCAAGACTGTTGGCTCACATAACTTTGTCAAAACCAAACAGATTTTCAGGTTGAATGCAATTTAGTCAGGGTTGGTTCTCTTGCACTATTTTCATTGATTTATTAAAGACAGGGTTAATACCTATATTCTTAACCTTCTGCTAGCAACAGCTGCCAGAACCAAGCTTAACTGCCAAGTAGCTGTCAAACTGTAAGCTGTCCGATTTTGAGATTATAATTAGTCCCTGAATCTTGCTTCATTCCCAGTTTAAAGAAGCTGTCGCCCACACAGCGCCACCTATTGCGAGCCTATTGCGAGCGCGAATGAACAGCGATATTTCTCTATTTGGCCTGGCCTCCACCGCGCCACGACGATGACGACGGCGATGACGACGACGACATGTAGAGCAGTCGACAGTCGGCAGCCAAAAAATGTCTAGCGGCAAACGACAATCACGATTTTGTGTCTGAAATGTTTTTTGCGCGTTTTCAATTTCCACTTTTTCTTAAAAGGGGAAAAAGGCCACGCAGCAGCAGCAGCAGCAGCAACAGCAGCAGCAGCGTCCCGCAATTGAAAAGATACGCCTGTCCAAGCAAAATGCATACGACCAATTTTTATATATGCACAAATTTCTTTTGTATGTTGTTAGCAAGGCGACGCTAATTGTTTCCGTCGGTTAATAAAAATATTTCAGGCCAGTTACAAATTGAAGCGAAACAGGGGCTGCTGCTGCTGCTGCTGCTGCTGTTTATGCAACGCCTCAGTTTAGCACGACGGAGGCACAACAAAATGCAAATTGACATTTACGTGGTTGCAACACCAACAACAATAATAAACAACAATAACATACTACAGCAGCCCAATGTTGCTGGCAAATAAGGAGCAACACGACGTCAATGATGGCCAAAATAAGAAAAAAATATAAAAAAAACCAACAATACTTTTGGCGACACTTTTTGGCGAAAATCTCTTGGCAAGCGTCGCAACCGCCGCCGCTGGCAGTGTTAAAGGTCAATGAGTTTTGTGTTGTGCTGCAAGGCACTGGACCTGAACCTGGAACTAGCGCTGTCGATATTCGTTGCCAAGAAAAAGCAAAACTCCTTGCTTTTTCATATGCCTGCCCGTTGTGCAATAATGCCAAAAGCAAATGCGAGCAATTTCATGTAGAAGTGAGCGTTTAGGTTGACAGTAGATGATGGCAGATATGTCTGTCAAAATGGCCAAATGTGGCCGGCAAATGCTTTTGTTCGCCTTTCAGAAAAAAACTGATTGTGTGAAATTTGTTAGCTGGCAATTTGTGTGCAAGACAATGCAAAAAGAAAAAAGAAAAATAAGCAAAAAGATGGGGGCGAGAACACTTTCCCGTCGAATGGCAAAATGCTCTGAAGCGTAACCACTTATAAAAGACTCTGAACAGAAACCCCAAGTCGAAACCGAACCCGAACCCGAGCCCGAGCCCGTAGACAAACGGGTTGACCTCATTAAAGGCAGTCCGTCAGTCGCAGGCCGCAGCAATCAGCGAGTTGCTAGCTGGCAAAAGTAGTCATAGTCACAGTCTGGAGGCGAGAAGAAGAACAACAGCGAAACAACAATAAAATTACAATAATCGCTCTGGAGATGATGGCGCGGGAGGTGCAAGGTGGAGGAGGAACATGATGATGATATGAACTTGCAGTGGGACCAGCACAAAGACAATGATGAAACGATAGCGATAGCGTTAATATGAACTCCGCCAAAGACTTGACTTGACTTAACTTGACTGATGAATGGCTGGATGAAGAATTGTACTGAGTATGATGGGTATTTTTTGTATATAGTTTTGTATACGAGTATATATATTTTTGGCGCACTTGGTTGCTCTGGTTACGCTTTGGCGAATTCTTTAACGATTTTGGGTTTGTTAACCTCTTCAATGCGCACTTGGCCTGTTGTTGGCAGCGTGAAATTGACTCATGATTTGAAGAATCAGAGAGTAGAGAATCAGCTTAACGGTATATTGCATTCCCAAAATTAAATGCCAAATTATGATTGTGTGTGTGTGTGTGTGTGTGTGTGTGTATTGTGTGGGAAACGACACATAAATCTTGCTGCCTGCCTCTGCCTGCAACTGGCAACTGTTTTCGCTCATTTGTTTCGTTAATGGCACAAATATTAAGTTGCCATTAACGGGTCGATCGATGCCAAAAATCATTTTGTCCATTGCCATGGCTACATTTCACTTTCAGCGGGTCATCATCTCAACGAGAAATCGTGATGAAATTGATTTGTGGCTTTTAATGTTTGTCGTTTTTTCTTTTGCATTTACAATGATAGTCAACGACAGCTGGCAGCCATACCCCACTCCACGCCGCAATAGCCGCATCATTTTCTCGCTTTCCAGCTATTTTGCATTTTAAATTTTGCAACAAAGTAGCAGCAACTACAAGAAAAGACACAAAATGATCATTTGTCTGTTTTGCCGTATTTTGATATTTCGCTGTCAAATTGCCAATTTCTGATGCCACATTGTAGCTTCCCTCCCCGCCCGCCGCTACCCCATCCCGTTTGCATTTGCCACTTTAACACGAAATTGAATTTAATTTCGTTACATTTGCTATTGTTGTTGTTGTTGTTGTTGTTGCAGTTGCTGTTGCTGTCTGTTTCTTTGTTTCTTTTGTTTGGCATGTTTTCTGTCTAATTGAGCGAGAAATTGCCGCTGATTGATCGTTTTGCATGCAATTTGTTATTGCTGCACTTTTGCTGTCAGCTCAATTGATAATTGATAATGAGTAGCAATTATAATCGCTGATGGTTAACATTGCTGATAAAATCAGTAAGATATAAATATGAATTCTGCGCTCAACTTTCAAATTCCGACTATTTTTCATTAATTTACCTAATCGAAAATCACGTTTGAATAGAAGATTCCGTCCGTCAAGATTAAAGCAGACAAGATAAAGAGCTTAACGTATCTGCTAGTACAAATCAAAAATGTATTTAATCATAAAATATACCATATACATTTATAAATTTAAGAAGGTAAAAAAAGTGCGTACTGCAAGATAAATGATGCCAGCGGAATGTTGCCAGAAACAATATTGCGCAGTGCACTGCTTGCTGCACTGCTTGGCAGCTTGTTTACAAACGGAATTGTCATGTTTATGGTAATTAAAAGCTAATGGGTTCTACACCATTGCAAGCGTTAATTAACAACATGAAGTTGATGCTGCATGCCACAAGCAAAAATGTGTGGCAGCTATGTCTTGTGCCTCCAGCCGCATGTACATCAGCATTGCTTGTTTGTGTAATATATACTATTTCCTCAATTGAATTGCACAGAGAGAGAAACCGCCAGGCAAACGTTTTTAACTGTTGTTTTGTGGCGCCCCTTGAGGCAGCCGAATCGAAACTTATTAATTTTGTGAAACGGGTTCGCCAAAATGCCGACAAAATCTAACCAACGAACAAGCAGCCAGCCAGCCAGCCAGCCAGCCAGCTAGTCAGCAATTGAGGAGCCTCGTTGCCGAGATCTCTGGCCGGCCATTTATCAATTGAAGAGCTTGCCATCGATTTTGGTTGGTAGCCGATGGTTCACGACAAGGTTCAAGCAAACTCCATAAACTAGCATTCAACTTCCATCCGTTGCAAGTGTGAAAAGAGGCAAACTGTCCGGCGGAAGGGTGAAATGGGGGAGTTGTGTTGTCGCATTAGGCGTGCAGGTGTCCATTTAATTGACAGCTAACGAGCCACAATGGACACAGTGCTTAAGTGCTGAAATACGCGAACAGAGAGACCCATCAAAATGTGATTAAGTATCCAAGCAAAGAGGCCGCAACTCTGATCTTTCAACTTGCAGCAATCAATAATCAGAAAAACACGACTTCAATCGCAATTGATTATCGGCTATTTCCTTTTGCCAGTGCTTGAGATTCAGCTCTGGTTCTTGCTCCGAATCAGAGGACAACAATGTGCAATAAGAATCATCCGAAGAGTTTTCCTCACAGGCAGGTGAACGCTTAAAGCTACTCTGCGATAGTTTAAGAATATTTGTTTCATTACTCGGCATCTGATGTTGCTCAAATAGCATTTGAATCGTGCTGTCCCAATGCACCGTGGAATGCCTGATGTCATTCAGTTCGCGGCGTATACAAAGATCTTCGGCTGACACAAAGCTATCCTGCTGTATGCCACTCCCAGTTAAGGACGCAAGGTTGACTTCAGATATGCTGCTACTAGAAGAAGCTTGTTTCTCAAGCTTTATTTGGGTTTCCGCTTTCTGCTCGACTTGCTCCACCTTTTTGTCGGATGCGTGACTCTGCTCCTGCTGCTTTTCCTTCATAGGCGTACCGTCCAAATTCTTGCCGGTACTCGATTGACCGAAGTTCAGGCCCGTAATTATAGATTTCACTGGCGTTAGCATATTATTTTGACCAGCCACTTCACGTTCCGTTTCCATGACAGACATGGGTGAGGGAAAACGTTGGCAACTGCCCCATAGCTTTGGCATCTGCAGCTCCGTCTCCAGCTCGCGTTGCGCCAAGGATAAAATGTGCCAGATGGACACATCCGTTGCCTCATTGCCACATTTTTCATTGTATTTGCGCTGCTCCTCGTACATTAGCCAGCGCAACTCGTTGAGATTCTGCCAGCGCTTGAATTGCTCCCTACGCATCTGGTGTGCCTCCTCCGATTGCTGCACCAACGAGTGGCGTCGCAGTAACTCCTCTCGCGACAGTCGCTGCACCTCTTCAGGCAATATATTTAATTGGCGCGACCAGTAAAGCAAACGTTTTGTTTCCAGCTCTCGCGCATGATTTGCAACACCTCTCGGACTATCCTCCAACTTGACGTTCATTGTGGCACAGGATACAATTTTGGGTGTCTTTATTACTTTTAACAACGAATTTGTTCACCTAACAACTTTTAAAATCATGTTTACTACATTTGTGTGTTTGTCAACTTACCCACAGAGCTGATGATGTAGGTGGCCGGCGGCTTGAGGACACTGCGAGCAAAGGCGCCGCGCAGCACCTCCAAGGCGCAGGGCTCAGCGGTGACCAGCAGCATTCCTGGTGCCACATGTCCGGCATATTTGAGCGCACGTGTCGCCGCAGTCAGTGGTGCATTCCACCAGCATTGCGCATTCGCGGCAAGGAAATTCTGTAAAGGCCAAAGCAGAAATGGATTAAGTATGGATTGCTAATAAAGCAATTTGGAGGTGAATGCATCAACTTAGTAGAGTTTAAATGGGTTTAGTTTTGTAAGCCAATTAAATGTAAATTACAAATTTCCTAGATGAACATGTGATCACGAGAGTAGTGCAGTTATAGGATATCAAAGAGAGCCGCCCAATTATTGCTAATCATCTAGTATCTGCAAAGTGAAACTCAGCTTGTTGGCTGTTGCTTTCTAGATTAATTATCAAAAATAAAATAAAAGTTTGAAAAAAGGTTTAGTAGGAAGTTTGCAATCAAATTTCAATAAAAACTAAACGAAAAGAAAACAATCAAATTTTAATCTTCAGTATACAGCAATAGGAAGTGGTAATAAAGATGTTGCTCGACCGAACAACATTTCCAAAAACCAGAATCGGAAATTAACAATCATCATTCGATGGTAGTTCAATAAAAGTAGGAGAGAATCAATTTCAGTGCTACTTATGTGGAGGCAGCTGCACTAATTGACAAATTGCAGTGCGGCAAGTGGCATAATTGAGTTAAGCCGCCTGCCTGCTGCCTGACTGCCTGCCCGCCTGGCGGGGCATGCTTAAGCATTATCCATCTGTGGGCGTTGAGCGTATAGCCGTATAAAACCCCAAACCAGTTGGCAGCCGTCAATTAGCTAAGCGGATCGCAGCACGCCCCTGAACAACAACTGAAAACAGACAGCCTACCAGCAACTGCAACATATTTGTTGAGGTGGCGCCACAAAGTCGCTGCATCATTGCCTCAATTGTTGTATTCGTTGATGCTGTTGTTGTGGCAAATGAAATGCCAAATCCTCGACACGTTCTGGCCCATATAATTCCACAGAAAATGGCAGAGTTGCATTTATTTCTTCACTATTTTTTTACCGCTTTTCTTCTGTGGATTCCCAACACTTTTCAAAAATGTTTTAGCCGCTGGCAACAAATAAATGTCCAATTTGTGCGGTGACAGGAACACTTGAGGCACGTTTCTGATGTAAACATCGACCAGAGATCGAGTAAAAAAAGAAATAAAAAATAAAAATAAAGTCGCAGGTCTAGGATGTAGTAGTAAAATGGGAACATTGCCGTTGGGTGGACGGGTGTAGTCGGGGTGGAGTGGAGTCGAGTGGAGTGGAGGTGCCCAGGAAATGCATGTTTAAAGTGCAGTCAAAGGTTCAACCTAAAGTTTCTCTCTTCATTGAGTTTCACTCAAACATTACCTTTCCGTCTGCTTTTTATAGCTTCATGCTAATGAACATCACCCACTTTTAGATATATATATATATATGATTTTGTGGTCGCCGCTGCAATTTGACCTTTTGTGATGGCTCTTTTTCTGTTTTTGTCTCGATGTGGTCACTCCTTGGCTTTGGTGTCGCCAGAGCATCGAGAGTAGTGTTATGCAATGTGGATATATAAGACCACTGTCTGTCTGCCTGTCTTTCGATCAGTCCATCCGAGCCCCTCAACCAATGCATGAGCTTGCGCAAAAATTAACTCGTCATTGCCTGATGCTGGTGTCAGCGCATCCCATACACATTTACTTGCAGTGGTACATATATGTATATACTCTGGCCGACAGCAAATGGGGCGTCTTTGGTTGTCACGCGTCGCCATCAGATGACAACGTCCAAGCTGCATTATCTATGCAATCATAAGCCCCACTAACTGAGCTCTGTGCTCACTCATTTCTGCTGCATCATCATCAACATCATCATTGGAAGACTCGCCGAAGAAGAAGAGGAAGTGGGAGGAGCTGATGGCATCCCAAAATGTTTATGTCTCAGTCGTGTTTCATTTTGAAGCAAGATTTTGGTTTTTGGCTTTTCGGAAGTAATGCAAAACTTTTAATAATCGAATTAAAAGTGCACGCCGCTGTATGGAAAGTCTTTAAGCTTCAACTTTGAAGTGACTTTGGCGTTTTCTCAACGCTGCTGTTTGATGGCGCTTTCATTGGACTTTTACTTACTGCCGCCAAGCAATGGAAAACTGAACAACTGAAACTCCCACCAAAAACATAAGAAAAAGTCAACACCACCAACAACAGCAACAACAACAAATATCAGTAATAATTTGAAATTTGCGACGTGCGGTGGCTTTAAAAAGACAAAACTATCGCCAGAGACACACGGGGCTGAGATGAGTTAAGTTGACTTGAGTGGGTATGGAAGCAGCAGGGGGGAATTGGGGGCGGTGCAGGTGGAGGCGCATGTGACTGAGTGCAGCTGTATCTTTCACTGTGTGTAAAGATAAAAGCAATCTACAAACAAATGTGCAGTTAGACAGCAGACACAACACAACACACACAGTTTGAGATGCGGGGACGAGCCTAATAGAGTGAAGATGAAGTATAATAATCCTTGACCTTACCACTAAAAACAATCATCTTGCTGCAGCCACAGAAAAAAATAGTGGAAAAATACAATAAAGACTACAGTTAGTCGCAAATAGTTTGTAATTTCTTGTGGTTAAATTTAAGTTGCGTTCATTTGATTATAAAATGAGGATTTATTGCTGCATTTGGCAAGTGATATGTCTTTGGAGATAAATGAAAATAAATCCTATTAAGCTAATTAGCTTTAGGCTACAAAATATGTGCTACCAAATATATATAATTAAATTCAAATTAAAATCCAAGAGTTGTCAGAATGTTTTAAGAAATCCTAATTATAATTATTAGCATTAGTTATTTCTCATTAAAAAACAATTTCAACATTAGTCGGCGCACTTGTATCTAACACTCTTAAGTTACTAAATTATCTACCAAGATAAATGCCGTCACATTTTTGTTGGACAAAAACAAATCAAGTTTAAAAATATACATTTAAAAACAAATCTTTAAATCAGTTTTGTTTACTTTTTAAAAATAAATCATTAGACTTATTACAAAACATAGCTTTGAACAAGCATCATTAAATTTATATGCATACGAGTACAACGACTATAATTATTTAAGTGACTAATGAGTTTAGCTGGGTTCCTCATTCCTAGAGCTCATTCTTATAATTACAGAACACTCTCAACCCCAGGCAGATATATTGGAGTGGTACTTCTATCTGAGGGCTTCATCATTGTTTATTTGTCCGGTCATTTCATGCCGTGGCCAATGGTTGACGTTGTGTGTTCAGTTTCCGACTGAGTTCGAGGATTGGAGTTGTGTTAAGTCCATAAAACTAAGCGCTTGTCGGAAGCGGCTGCTTGCATAAATATGCCAGCGTACAATTCCAATCAATGCGGCAAACTGATAAGCGTACAAATTGCATTTATAGTCCACAGTGGGGCACAAGAGCAACGCCCATTTCAAATAGAACCACCCTTGAGTAACCACTGCGAGGTGTGGGGAGCTGGGGTGCTGAGGTGGTTGGGCTGGAGTAAGGGAATAAGGGCGTTGGCGGCTTCGTCTTTACAGCGTCTCAGCAATTTGCACTGCACTTAAACTGCCAACTCGATTTGGTCAGTCGTGCGTAGCCCTTTTGAAGCCTTCGGCATTGAGTATGGTCGCCAGTCGAGGGGTGGGGGGATTGGGGTTGTTATTGGGTACTGGAGCAGTTCATTGACCAGAGAAATCTACAGAATCTACTACTTGGCCTGCACATGCGATTTGTTTTATTAGTTTTTGCCCCAGGCAAACTAAAGCAATGTGTTTGTATTGCCAAAACAAATTGCGATGGCAGCTGTTGGCAAAAACTCTTTTCTAGCCAGGATACATAAAAAGTATCTCTGACAGCGTAAACGTTGTTTTTGGCAACCCTTTTTGCTGCCTGCCAGCAATTAATAACAAATATCAACTCAACTAAATCCAACTCAATTTAAATCAATGCAACTCAACTCGCTTTAAGCGGGCAACAATCCGTTGAGTCCCATCCACATTTTCTTCCCTTTGGTAGAAACCCACTTGTCTATATCTCAGACTGTCAGTTGTTTGCAAAACTTTTCCGAATTGCAAAACTTCTGCTGGCAAATAAAACGAGAAACTCTACAGAAATTATACAAATAAAAAAACGAAAAGTCAAAATATCAGCTGCTAAAAATCAGCGCCTCAATTTAAAACCGAAGCGTGAAAAGTCTATTAAGTTGACGCGACGTTCGAAATACTGTGGGAACAATGAAGTCTGTTGCAGTCAGCTCCAATTCCAGCCATCTCCCATGCCACGTTTTTGAGCTCCTCCCCTCCCCCATCCCCCCATCCCGCAGCGCATCCACTATTGGAGCTGCCACCGCATTGCACCTGCTCAGTTGTGTTCTGGCGCTGTTTTTGAATTTGATTTGTTGTCGTTGTTGTCGCTTCTGTTGGCATTGTTGCCTTAAATTGTAATACCCTTTAAATGAGTACATCAAATATTTGGAAAACCATTGAATAACAAGAGCCATATTGAAGCAGTCTGCGTGTTGATGAATTTTTTTAAAAGTATATCAGGCACTTAGATTGCAAGATATTTTTGGAATTGTAATATTTGTGTAATGAATAAAATATTTGAGTTTTGTGTCAAATGAATCTCTACTAAATTTTGTAAATAAAAAGGTAAAAAATAAAATGTTTAATGAAATTTTAGCAAGACTTGATACGAGGTATTCCATAGTCCAGCACTTTCAAGTGGAGCGAGCACTCTTGTTGTAATTGTTGCTGTTGTTATTATTGCAATTGTTATTATTATTGTTGCCTTTTGTATTTTGGCGTTGATGCGCAGCTGGCACTTGCTGAAATGTCTGGCCGGATTGGCTGTGGGCTCTGTCATTCATAGCAGTTAGTTAAATAGCTGCTGCATGCAGTTACACATATATACCTATATATGTACTTATGTGTCTGTGTCTGTGTCTGAATCTGTATCTGTTTACGTATGTATCTATAGCAGTACCTTTGTGCCTGTATCTGGCATTTAGCACGCAATTTCTATGTGCTATGCGCCGCACTGGCTGTCATTCAATCAATCTGGCAATCATGCAATGCATCCAAGTGCTGCTAAGGGCATTAAATATGAAGTAACACCCCAAATTTACCCACATTAGCCATAGAGACTTGATACGACTAAAATGGTTGCCTTGCTTGTCACCATTTAATGGGAATAGATGAGACTGCTGTCAGAATTTCTAATTGGAATGTAATGCCAGAGAACACACATACACACCCACAAATCGAAAAAGGTAATCTATCTTAACTTAAGACAATTAGAAATATAGTTATTGAGTTTTCATTGAGATGAATGCCGGCTGGAATGTCTTAAAACATCAATTATAATGACTCGACATATTTGTACGCACGAGAAAAGTGGCGAGATGTACTTTGGCTTATGGCCTTCACATTGTGATTATGTGCTTAAGAATGTATATTCTGTTTAACTAGTTAAGACATTAAATGGCATTAAGTTGAAAGCTAATTTGTATTGCATTTGTGATAGTAGAACACAATTAATACTAAGCTAATTTCTAGCAGTGGCAAATCGTTAAACAGCTTTCCACACTTGTAATTATTTAATGATGGCTTTATGGCAAGAAGATTATTACGTGGTTGTAAACAGAGAAAGCGACAACGAGTCTATATATAAATGGTATAACAAAGTAAACAGTATCTACAAGTGCCAGCAAGTTATTCAAATGTGAGTTATAAGCAGAACTGAAAGCGGAGTAAATTAATTTGAATTTGAACCAGTAAATAAAGCACTTGGCAAAATGAAGAGGAAAGCAATAAGATCAAATAGTCGCCAAGCTGATACACTGTAACCATTTACACGTTTGAGGTGCTACATAGGAAATTATTGTTTTTTTTATGGCTGGTAAATTGTATTTTCCAATTGTTTTCAGCTTGGTTTATTGACTTTTTGCTCTAACATCCATTTAAAATGCCGCATAAAATATACCCTTAAAGTCAAACGTCGAAAGTTGCTCGCAACAATTAAATCGAACACAGGCCATAAATAGAGGCATCTTAATTAAGTTTTGGCATTTGCAGAGGGCAGGCCAAAAATGTTTCAGCATTTAACTGTAACAAAACGGTTAACGGATACCACATATGAGCAAATTGAAATGTATATATTTCACATTTTGTTGCCGGTTGCCCGAAGGGGGCAATTATTGTTGGCGTCGTGACTCGAACTCAAGCAGTTGCCAATGGGCATAGGAGACGCCACACACCCCAACAGAGAGTGGACGTAATCCAAGACGACCTTGTTGCCGTCTCGGGTTCAGCAGTTAGTTAACTTGCATAATCCACAATTGAGAAAATATGAAGCCCACACACAATTCGCGCTGCTCTCTTTCGTTTTATGCGACTCGTTTTGTTTGGTTGTGTTTCGATTTGTTTGCCCATCAAATTAGTCATTCAAAGCAATTGCAAATGAAATCGAAATTAAGATCAATTAGGCTATAAGGCGCTTGCCAACGCTAACCAATTAAAACATTCAACTTTAACTCGAGCCAGGCGACAAATATAAATTTACGTTTAAATGTTGCGCCATCGTTAAAATTTCATTTAACTCAATCAGCTCAAACGGGCACTGCGTGGAGAGGGGGCAGATGCGGCAGAGGAGGAGAACAATCAAAGCTCATAACAATTCGAGTTGCCGCGTGCCGATAAATCAATTTGCTTGGCTTGCTTCGCCTTTGCTTTATTTTCATTTTGATTGCACATGAAATTGTATTTGAACAGCTACAGCCCCGGAAAGTTGGAGTCATCGAAGTCAGCCACTGGCAGTGTGTAAAGAGGCAGAGCGTGAGCGGGGAGGAGTGGGGGGTGAGTGCTTACACTTAACAAGCTGTCTTTGTGAGTGCTGGTGAATGGCGGCGTTTTGTTATGGGCCAGATCAAGATCGTTACCAACGGAGAGAGAGAAAGACTGCAACTGCAACTGCAACTGCAACTGAAACAGGAACGTTTCTTGACGGCGATTATGATGATGTTGTGGTTCTCATTCACTTCTCAGTCTCCAACAGCACCACACACTCCGAAGGCAAACCAGATTACCTGTAAAATGGTTTATTGTGTGGCCTTCGTTCTAGGCGAATCGCCAACGCATTTCACTTTTCAATTATTTTGTATTGTTTCCACTAACATATTCAGTGCCAAATTTGATGGGTGTTGGCATTGAGTGATTCTCGGAGCAGCCTGCCCGTTCTTCTTTTTGTATGTACTCGTATATGACGTAATTTTGCATTTGAAACTCGTTGCAATCTCTCGCGTTGACCGTAAATAAGAGAAACTATAATAAAATATCACGAAATACAAAACAATTTACTCTTAGCTGAAGTCGATTGCGTGTGGCAAACATTAGCAACTAATACATACAAAAAAATCAAAATCTAATTGCGAAAAAAACAAGTAAAAACGGATCAGTTGAGCTTGAAATTGCTTGTTAGTAAAAAAAATACGCATCGAACCTAGGCTTATATTATTCTATTGCCTCATTCACTTCAAACTAAAAATAAAGAAATTACGCTTTGTACATATTTTTATGATACTTGAAGATAAATGGCTTTTTCAACTTATGGCTGAATACTCGTATATATTACGCGTTGGCTAATTTACATAAAAGATTATGGAAAACTTACGGATTAGTTTTGTTTAACTAAATTGAGAAATTGTAAAATTTGACTTAAGCTATTTATCATCTAAATACAATTTCGTTTTTGGCTGTCATAAAAACTATTTATTTTAAAGGGCGCGTAACTCTTTTTTCCAATTTGAATTTTAGCTTTAATTAGATTTCAATAGATTGCATAAGAGCATTAATTTCGTCACACTGATATGCCCACAATTTCTCATCATTCTCTGCCCGGAAGCTACTTCAAACTAACCGTTAAAATAAAAATATATCTGTAGGCTTTTGATATGCTCATTAAATCAACTGTCCCTGGGAAACGCCCTTAAAATACAAATACAAGTATTATAAATATATATGTATATACAAAATAGGGTGCTTTGAGAAGGTAGCAAGAAGTCAACGCAACATTAACTTCTGCCTTGAGACTGGTGACCCTATCGACCCATAACTTCCTACCCCCGCCCCTCTAATACGGCCCATCCCCAGCATAATTCACACTCCATTGCACTGGCGCACAATGAATTGGCATTCAAAAGCGAGTTGAGAACTTTATATTGTCTGTTTCGATGGAATAGTTGCTTCACAGAAGTGTTCTTGAACTCAGCTTCAGTCACTTCCTGTTCTCTCACATAATTTTCAATAATTTGTGAGGCATTTCTTCGTCGCTTGCCCCAAATTGGCATTGTTCATTGGCCCTAAATATCAAAAGCATTTTTTGGCCGCTTCCGATTCACATTCAGGGCACGCTTCATACGCTCTGCTTGTCTTATCTCGACAGCCGCCGAAACACATGAGAAACTCTACAAATCGGAGCCAAAGAAGCACGTAATATTAATTAGCACACACACACACAAACAGAAGTCCAACTGGGCTCTTGATGAAAGCGCGTTGTTGGATCTTGTAATTGATGTGCTTGTTTCTGAGTGAGTGTGTGTGTTTGAGTGTGTGTATGTATAAGTGCATACGGCAACAAACAACACAAGGAAATTGTCGGTATGCAAAATATGGTTGCAAAAATAAAGTTAAGTAAACAAGAGATAAGAATGCGGCTGTTTTTGAAGTGTCGTTGACCAACTCACGAATATACATTTTTATTAGTCATTGTTATGGCAATGACTATTTGGCCATTTAATTGAATCTTAATGAACAGTAAAACCAACAAATAATAGTTAAATGTGCCGTAAGTAGAAGTTCCTCCAATCCAATCTAGTTAAATCAAAATAGCTTTATGTAGTTGAATCTTTCCCATGACGGCATTTAAAAAACACGCCTTGATGCGGTTTAGCCGGTTCGACTTAAATACATCATTTTATTACTTATAGCCAAGCTTTTGAAAGTGTCTTTAAAACGAGTTTGTATAAAATAAACAAACGTCGTTTTAAATATGAATATATATATATATATATATCTTATATATATATAAAAATATCTTATATATATATACATATATATATATATATCTTATAGAACCTATGTAGGAGCTAGCTTAGTCTTAACTATACGCATTAATTAGCGTACAATCGACATAAATTAAACAATTTGTAGGAAGTGCTGCCTGAAAATAGGCTCGATTTGACATTTATTTTGTTTAATTTTACATTTTTATTTTGTCAATTTCATTTGTGCTCATTTGCAGCGCCACATAAATTAACGCTTCAAACTTGAACTTGACTAATGACGTCATTCGGCAACCAAGTTGCAATAAACAATGAACAGAACAACAAATCAACAACATCAATGAAAAGGCAGCCACCGAAAAAATGAATTAACATTTCAGTCGGAGCAACGAACAAAACAAAAAAAAAAACAAAATCTAATTTTATATTCAAATTTCTTGTCAACGCCATATTGGCGGAAACTCGGAATACAAAATTACGTGATTTCGACTGCTTTTAGTGCTGCAATTTGTAATGAAGTGCAGGAATATGAAACCCAAGCGATTTATTTGCCATTGCGCTTATCTGTGTTGCAACTTGCAACTTGTGAGCTTATTTTTTTTTAGGTAGCAACTTATTGCCAACTACTTTCAAAGTCATCAATAAAAGTCGACGATAATAATACATAAAAAAATAATGAAAAAAAGCAGAGCATGCACAAACCGACAAACAGACACCAGCTTTTTCTATGGATAGAGGGAGCAAAGTGCAACAACAAATGGATTCCAAAGTTCTTCTATCCAAGTGCAGTTGCAATTGCAGGCAAATATTTTAGATGTTACTTCTATGGCTGTAGTTGTTATTGTTATTGTTGTTATTGTTGCTGCTGTTGCTGTGCTGCGTGGATTGTCTAGTCTGAAAGACGCCAACGGATTTGCCGTAATTTCAAGTGTAAACTGACAACGTTACAACCTGTACTACTCCATCGTTCCAAGTCATTTGTCGTCATGGGAAGTGGACACAATCCATAAAAAAGGCAAAAAACAAACAAAAAAACAACGCCCAACGGCGGCCTTGAAATGTAGTTTCATACATACATAAATACCACTCACCTACACCTAGGAAAAGGGATTATGTATTTTTAGCTTGTAGCCCGGTATAAATTTAGTCCCTACATTTTTTATAGCTAAAACATAAATTGTAGGCTTTAGTTAGCTCAACTCTTTGGCTGTGGAGGCAATCTACATCAGCGATATTTCCTTACTTGGGGCTTTAACCGTTTCAGAATTTTAAGCGCACTCTTGCAGCAAATCTCCGTTTGTAAATCACATATTATTTTAGTTTTATTGCGTGTATATATTTAGGCTTATGTATGTGTACAGTGCCAGGCCTCCCCGTTGCACATTCTCGAACATCCTCACGCACTTTGGGGAGCTAAAGCGCCGCCTGAACTGAACACTGGACACATGGACAGTGGATTTTTTTGTGGCTGTGAACAACTAACTAACTGGCAACTGGTTGTGTCCAGAAACCAGTTCGCAGTTTGCAGTTCTTCTCCTGCTGCTGCTGCTGCTGCTAGCTGACTAACTGGCAAGCAGGCAACAACAATTCTTTCAACTCACCTGAAATATCATATATCCCGAGTCGTACATCCAAAAGTCCTCGGGCGTGTGGCCCGGCTTGCTCAGCTGGATGGCCAGGCAGCGTTGCAGTATGAGGCGGCAGCGCTGCGGACCACCGGGTGACTTGGTGCCCATTGCGTTTGCGATTTTTGTCTAAAAATAACACGAGACGAGGCAAAACGCCGGACAAACTGAAGTTCAAGTTGAAAGAAGACTCAACGAACGGGGCGGCTCAATTCGTTTGTTGTTGTTGTTGTTTTTGTTGTCGATTGGATTTTATTTTTATTTTTATTTTGTTTTTGTTTTTTTGTTTTGTTTTTGTTGGTATTTTTGTGCGTTCAAAGCTTCATTACAGCGTCACTTTTAATGGTCAACGAAAAACACAAGAGACCGAGAGAGAAGAGCTAAGGAATGAAGTAAGAACGAGACTCGTAGTTAACTGTTGGTTAGTTGGTTGTTTGGTTGTTTGGTTGCTTGGTCGATTAGTTGTTGATGCTTTTTAGCGTAGTTGTTACATTTTTTATTTTTTTTTTCGCACACTTTTATTTTCGACTTTGTTGCTCTTCACTTTATGGCTTTTACATTGAGTCGGATGAACTTTTGGGCTGGAGCGACGACACATCAACCGCCGCAGCAGCAACAAAAACACGCAACGACAACGACAACGGCAATAACGATGCGGCGCACGCGCAACAAGCGAAAGCAACGACGAACGACGAGGTGGACGGAGACGCAGCTAAAAAATAGCGACGGCAAACGAACGACCACAGCGCGAGTGGCAACCGAACGTACCGAGCGACACAAACAAACTGAGCGCCAACTGCTGAAGCGACTCTGCTGCTGCCGCTGCTGCTGCTGTTGCTGGTGCTGCTATTGCTGCTTCTCACGGCTGCTGCTGCTGCTGCTGTCGTCGCACAGCACGAGCGCCAACGAAGTGGCAGCGACGCAAGCTGCTTCGGCTGCGCAAGTGGCGTTTGCATTGGCGGGTAGCTTTTTTCGCACACGTTTGGAGAGTCTCGATTTTGAAGTTTTGCCTGCTTGCCTGCGTAGTGGAGACTTTTGTTGCGGCTTACTGAAATGACAATAATCAAAACGAGAAGCGGCATTAAAACCTTGATTATAAATTCAATTAGGCGAACCAAAAAAAAAGAAAGGAAAGAAAAAATATAAAATAAATAAATAAATGAATATAAATAATTATAAGCGCGTCGTCTTACTGTCTACAACTGCTCCTAATACGATGTTATTATCATCATCATCATTAGCAATCAAGCTTAACGGTATGCCAAAAAAAAAAAATAAATTGGCAACTGTTTGGCACAAAAGATATTTGAAACTCTCCCACCGTTCGGTCGTAGCTCATTTCCTGCCCAAATCACCGGATATACTAATGACTATAAATGGGTTAATTAAATCAAAACTTGCAACTTTATGTTTCAGCTATTTTTAAGGGTACTTAGCCTCAGATATACATATTTATATAATATATACCAGAAATGTATTTACGCACACCATTTTCTATTCAATTCGAATTCAATTTGCATGTAAGCAGCTAGGAAGCGCAAGCAGCAGATTACCTTTAATTGCGCATACGCCATGTATGACAACTGTCAATCAAAACAACGACTGCGGTTCCAAATGCAAATGAATTTAATCATAAATGGCATACAAAATGAGAAGAAGAAAAATCGTACGCTGCGTCAGCATTAGAAATTTACATCGGCAATTATCAGATTACGAACTTGCGAGATTTTACACGATTATTTGATTCGTGTCGCGTTGCGAGTCTGTCGTTTATCTTTGGCATTTGTCGCACATTCATCTTCCGAATTCGGTCAACGCGCGCGCTTCGCCAGGTCCATAAAAAACAGCAGGCAGCCAAGCAGAGGGAGAAATATGGGTATGGAGTGGATGGAAGGGAGTGCAAAGAGAGAACTTCACTCAGTCGCTGTGGCTGCGGCTGTGCAGTTGTAAAAGGCATAGGCAGACGCAAAGGCAAAGTCAAAGTCGAAGCCAATTAAATGGCGATGATCTCATCGCCCACGTTTCGTTTCGTGGCACATTTCGATTCTCAGCGCCTTGGCATTTTGGCCAGATCAAGTGTCGTAGTTGTGGTGTAAGTCTGTCTGTCGTTTGGACGTTGGCCGTTGGAGCCTAGCTTTGCCCCGACCCCTTACGCATTTTCCTTTTACTATTTATTTATTATACTTTTATTTGTCGACCCATTAAGAGGCGGCCTTTTGTTAAGAAACACGTTTCTCGAAAAACCGAAGCGAACCCAGCCAAGACAAGCCAACTCAGTTGACCACATTCCATAAGAAAGAGAATTCGCCAGCTGTGTCTGCCGCCTGTGGGTTTCAGCTTTTATTTATCTCTACATATTCAGTTGTTGTTTCTGTTTGTCTTACAAATCCCAAACATTTAAAATTGGTGAAACAAAACCTGAAAAAAGGTGCTAAAAAAATCTACATCAATTATTACTATTAATAATATGCTGGCCAACATTGGGATTTGCATATATTTAGTTTTGGAAATGCCAAAGTAATTTTTTTCCCATCTATTTGGCTGTTAGCGCCCCGGGCCCAAGTCCAATCGCTGGGTGAGTCAGTAATTTAATTTGCACATGCCTTCGAGTTGCGCTTGAATTTGAATACGAATTCAAGTTTTATGAGTTTTCAAGTTGAACAATTGAGGAAATCAACAAAACAATGTCCTTAACTGACCTTCGTGGTGCTAAAAATAGAGCCTACACCTAACCGAAACTTAGCTTAAATGATGTTGCGGAAGATCATGAGATCATGCGCTTCTATATTTGTAGTTTTTTGGCCTTGCTAGTTTGCCGGCCAACTTTCTATTTAATTCTGTCTATGCCAAAAGCATTTCTGTCCATGATCTTTGGCTCATTGTCATAAGAATGAAATCAGCATGGTCCACTTTTAATATTGTATGTATAGCCCTGATTTGTTATTCAAACTCTGAAGTCTGCTTCTGAAAAACAAATTTGATTGATTTATGCAAAAGCTAAATTAAGTGTTAACTATAACTGAACAGAGAGTTAGGTTAACTTAAATGCAATTTATAATTGATATTGATAAACTATAACGATCATTTACAGAGGTTATTTACTCTGGAAGGCAACTCAAATCAAGTTTTAATATTTTTGCTTACGTTATTGGCCAAGCGAAAGCTGACGAATGTTATTCGAATCAGAAATAAGAATCGATTTTATATGGACTATATATTACACCCACTCTCATTAAGCTCCCGCTGGTGCTGGAATATTGACAGCTTACTTTCAATTGCGACATCTAGTTAGCGCAAAAATTTAAGAGACAAATAAAACGACACGATCGACTGCAGCGCCGGGGTTGCATGAATGAATCGCTTAATGAAGCGGCGCTGTGGCAATTGTGGACAGGCTGGCTAACTCTGGCCAGGAGCTGGCACTGACTCGCTGTGCGCTGTGGTTGTGGTCAATCGTCAGCCGTTGTCAGCCGTTATCCACCCGCAAAAAAAAAAATGAAAAAGAAAAAAACCGTCAAAGTCGCTTCGTTTGCTTTCCCCGCCCGCAATCCGCTCGTCGCTACATAATTCAGTTTTACGGTTCAGCGATGGAGTTCGTTTTGTTTGCCCCACGATCCGCAACAGCAACAGCGGAGAGGCTCGCTGTATGCTAGCCAATTGCAGCAATGTGGCAAAGCAATCGATTTAAGCGCCGCCGCATAAATTGAAGGCGCAACGTTGCTTGCAAACGACTTACTGCTGGCTGCTGCCAAAAGGTTCCTCCAATCTACAACAACATGATGAATTGTTTTTCTTTGTCGAGTTGTTGACTGCCAACTACAGTTGAAGCAGTTGCAGTGCATTGTTGTTGTTGTTGTTGCTGTTACTGTTGCTGCTGCCCCTGCTGCTGTTGCTGTTGATGTGAATGATGAAGTAGGAAAAAATTGCAAATTGTATCAAAAATTTAAATTTTCGCTTTCATTATGCGGTGGTGGTGGCGTCGTTCGCTGAATCCAATCCCTCGTCTGCCACTCAGCGGCGGCATTTGCTAATGGACTGAATGCTACTTGTTGTTGTTGTTGTTGTTGCTGCTGCTGTTGTTGTTGTTGTTGTTGCTGTCGTCGTTGGCTGCTGCCTGCTGCCATTGTTTTTGGTTTATTTCTTCAGCTTTTCCCTATTTTCAATTTTGACAGCCGCGTTTTTCACAAATAATGAGCTGCTTTTGTGTTCGTTCGCCTCCGATAAAACAAAACAAAAAAAAAGCAAAGAAAAGAAAAGCTAAAGCGTTCAAATAATTTATAGCCTTTGACCACACGTCTGATCCGCGGCAACGTGATGCCACCGACAGTTAACCGCCAGTTACGCATGCAGCTCATTCTGTAGCAAACATCTGTTGCACGGCGCGTATACGCAATACTAATACTGCCAATACTACTTGCTACTTGCATTCACTTTCAACTAATTACGTGCATAAATTAAATGCAAAACATGCTTCATTGCAAATATAAATATATATATATATATATATATATATAGATATGTGTGTGTGTGTGTGGATGTGCAACAAAAGTAAAATGAGGAACACATTCGCAGCTGGAAAAAGACAAAGACAAAGAGACAGCAAGCGAGAGAAAATGAGACTTTGCAGATGCTTGGCTAGGAGACTTGAGGAATGCCAAAGATGCTTGGCGAAGCCAAGAGATGACATGCCATGCTCATGCTCAGAGACCCTCTGCTCCGCTGCACTCCTGCAGCCCGTGCTTCATTTGCTCCTGCAACATACGACTTCTGCTGCAAACGTGTGGCACAGCCACAGTGGAGACGTCTAAGACAACGACGACGCCGTCTGCCAAACGGAGACATTGCGGCAGACGTTGCAATAACAATCACAATCACAACCACAACAAATCCAGCAATTTAGAAATATGCTGTCGAGTCAAAGCTCAGATACTCTTTTACAAAAGCCACATTGATTTATTGTACATGCTAATATATATTCAAAGCTTCCTTTAACAAATTAAACGCATTTGAACAGAAGTGTTTGTTTAATTCAGTTATAAATAAACTATCCTTAATACTAAAATCCTATTCTTTCCATATATTAACAATTTGAAACTAGGTCATAGTATACAAGTATTTGGTATTCTTTTTAAAGAATTTCTTTAGCTATGTTTCTAAAAAGAGTTGCTGGAACATTTGCCACATTTATTTTTAAATTATATACATAAGAAACAATTCATATTCATTAAAACTTGAATAAATTCATTTAATTACCAAGTGTAAATTAAACTTCTTTTAAATATATTTGTAAATTTACATATATATAAGTGTAAACACATCTATAAATAATAATGAATATCGTTACAGTCAGATTATTGATTAAGACAGTTGATTTTTTAATTATATGTATACGTTAAAACATTATGCACTTGAACTACTATTTTAAACATTTATTTTAAGACAGTTGCAACGTAAGTGCAGCAATTATGACGGCATCGACCTCGCTGCGCTATATATTAATTTAATAATAAATATTAATATTTGAAAGCGAATTTTCGAAAGCGTTTTGAACATTAATCTTGTTAATCCGTAAGATACATCAAATTAATGAATGCAAAGTCAACAAACTGCATGTGAAACGCGTAATACCCCGCATAATGGCAAGGACAGGCAAACATATGACAGCAACAACAGCAACAACAGCAACAACACCAATACCAATAGCAACAGCAACAATAATAACAACTGCAGCTGCCGCAGGAGCTGTGACACTGCCGTTGATAACAACAACAACTGCCAACAACAAATTGTTGTATATGTGTTGGCTATGCAATTTTTCGTAGCCTCTTCAATTTCAGCATTCTTTTGACCGTCTGCATATTTGCAGTGGTTGCTGATGTGGGCAGCAGCAGTTGATTGCATCGATCGTTTGTGTTTTTGCTGCTGTTCATTGTTGAACAGAGCGCTCACGTGTCATATGATGCGTATGCGTAATCTGCCCCAATGAATTGCTTTGGGGCATTGTATTTGAGGCATGGCCAATTTGACGCTGTCAGCAGCCAAACAATTTCGGGAAGTTGTTATCAAACATTTTGTGTCAGCTTGTTGTCGCATTTTTGTTATTTGTGTGTCTGCTGTTGTTGTAGCTGCTGCTATTGTTGTTGTTAATGCAATATGAGCAGCGGTTTTCTTGGTCTACCAATGAGCAAATTCATTTAGGCCGTGTATTGCAGTCTTTCTCTCTTACTTGGCTGCCATATATCATGTGTATTGCTGCTGTTTGTTTTTGGTTTTTGCTTTTGTCTGTGGTGTGTGTGTGTGTAAATGTGTGTGAGTATGTGTCTGTGTGTGTAGCTGTGTCTTTTCCTTGTCTCGTTTGTCAGACATTTGACAGTTGTTTGTTATTTTTGCACGTTGACTTTTTTTGTTGCCTGTCTGTCTGACTCTGTATGTGTGTATCTGTTATCTGTGTGTGTGTGTGTATGTTGGTCTGTTGCATATTTTCCATACCCCTCTGGGTGACTGCTAGTTGCCTAACAGCCGCCCACATCATCAACGCAACCCTCCACTGGGCCCCCGCTTACCTTGTTTTCGATTTCAATTTTTATGGCAAGTCAAATTTTTGTGATGCTCGTTTCAGTTTTATTTTGTTTTGTCTGTTGCCATTTTGGAGTGAGCAACATTTTCGAGGAAGTTAAAATTTGCATAGAAAAATGGAAATTAACAAGACCATTTGACTGGCTGTCTGCCCCCACCAGTACTTGTTCCCCTCACCCCCTCTCGAAACATCTCTTCTCTGTGTGTTTTCAGTGAGTTCGTCCTGTTTGTACATTTGTCTGTATCTATATTTAGGCTGGGTAACATGTTTGACCAACTGAACTGACTAAATGAATGACTGACTGCCACAGTTGGTGGAAGTTGCATAGCCTATATCCCCACCACCCGTTCCCCACGCCGTCACATGCAAACATAAAAAAAACAGACAAACGCACACACATCTCTGCAGTGATGTAATCAACGTAATGCATGCGACAAAAATTGCAGCTCGAATTTCAATTTCAAGTCTCGATAGCTGGTAACAAACAGAAACAAAAACAAAAACAAGAAAAGAAGAAAATAATAAAAGTAAAAAAGAGATCAAAGATCGCAAACGATTGCATCGCATTGCATGCATAATCGAATAATTAATAATTAATATTTAATACAATTTTCCTCTGCTATCTTTCGTGATTGGCAAAAGTTTCACTGGTGTTTACATAAATGCACTTTTATGTTTCTTGCTTTCAGTTTCAAAGTTATTTCTCACAGTCCTGAGTGGCTGTTGTTGTTTTCTCGCACGTGACCTCCAAGGTAAACCTCACGTACAAGGATTTTATGATCAGCCCACACCACTTGCACACTTACATAAAAAAAAGACAAGAAAAACGTATCTTTTGTATCTGACTTGTGCATCTCGTGTATCTTGTTCATATCTTGGAAAAGTTAAAATTGATGCATACCCAGGCACATAAAGGAAGCGACAGTTGAACCCCTTCCCCACCCCCCGGCAAGGCTGAATACACCCCCGCCTCACAACTATTTCCTTATGGATTTTAATTTTTTTTTATAAGTCAGTCACGGAACTTCGCTTAAAGACTTAATGAAAATAAGGCAGGCGCCAAAAGACGTGCGCATCCAGTAAAGAGCAAGCGGGGTGGTGTGTGGTAGGAGGGAGGGGGGCGGGGGTGTAGGACGCAGCAACATCTATAGATTTAGCGTGACAACAATTGATCGAGAGAGATTTCGCCAGATACGAACGTAGCACACGAAAAGATGCCTCACATTGCAATAGCAAATGTTAATTGAGTTTTGTCGCATTTCTGAGAAAAACTCAAGCACATTAAAAGTTATTGAGTTTGTTAATGCCAAATATAAACAACAACCATTGCCATTACAGGGATGTCATAATCCAAAAGTAATGTCTTTGAAATGCCGAATGTTAGATACCCTTTCCGAAGTCTCGTAACTAATTTGATAAGCAGAAAAGGTTCCCATACAAAAATATTTGCTTTCAACTGGAGCAATCGATACGGACAGCTGCGACAAAAATTGAATGTTGTCAATGAGTAACAAACCTCAAGATAAACTTACAATATCCTACGTCAGGGTATACAAAAACAAAAAAACTGGCAAATAAAAGCCAACTCTGAAAAGCGGACTCAAAGAGACGCGCCAAAAAGTCAAATTAGTACACGTTAAACACAAAACTAACCAAAGCAAATGCGCCAAATTGAAACACAAACTCAGAGTGAAGTGAATGAAGTAGAAACAGGAGAAGCACCAAACGAACGAACCACAAAGGCGAGAGGCGAGAGGCGAGGTGTTGTGAGCGGCAAAGGAGGTGAAGCAGGAGTTAGTTGCTCTGATGGAAAATTGGGAGCTTCGGAGAGACGTAGTTGGAGAAGAGGAGCTGGCACAACGAATGTCTAAACAGGCTTGGCAGCCAAATGAGCGGAGGCTGTTCAGGCCAGTTGAGCTGGAGGATAGAGGACAGACGAGCTGAGAGAGGAGAGGGACAGCTTAAAGTTTGTTGCGGCTGTAGGAGGCAACACTGCTGGCAACTGGCAACAACGGACAGCAAATACAATAATTAGATCACAAACAGACAGCCGACTCAGAGTGCAAAAGCAGCGGGAACGAAACTGACAAGGAGCGGGTACGACAGACGGACGGACGGACGGGCGGACGGGCGGACGGACGGACTATTGGTCAGAGGTGGAGCAGCAGCAGCCAGAAGGAGGAAGTGAAGTGGATGTTAGGAGTAGCTAAACAGGGACCATGCACTTTAGATATTTCTCGTTCGTTCTCTGCAGACACAGCAGAGCACAGCAGCAGGGCAGCCAAGTAACTAAGTTGTTAATATTATGAACTTTAGGACAGTGGCTCCACTTTGTATGATTAAATACGCTGTAAGCTAAGTAGCAATGGGGTATATATGAATGTCATTTTAATGGGGCGAATAAGTAAATATATATATTTTTAGTTAATATACACACACATATATAAAGTTAATCTTTAGCTTAGTCATGGCTGAACTGGATAAATAATAAAGTTATGTATAACTTGTGGAATCGATCTAGAATAAGTGAACCAACGAATAAGAAGAACCGATTGTTGAATCGGAGCTCAAAATAAAGTCATTCTTTGATCACAATTTATTTATATATATATACACCAAATTAATAGTTTTTAAATTCTACTAGGTTCGAGATACCGATAAAATAAATATTCTTTTTTTCATAGAATTAACTGTTATTTTTAAATTTGTTGAGATTAAGTATAGGGCATCTACAGTCAGTTTTTGAACTAATAAAGGAGTTAACTATCGGTCGCATTTGTGCGTATATATCACTATATAGATCTGGGCTGATTCAGAGCCCCGCTTAGAAAATATTGAAATTGTTAAGCGTATTTTATATGTATATTCATATATAAACAAAATATGAGTGGGTTACTTTATAAAGACACCTTCCCTTGTCGATCCCTTAACCAATTTTATTATGATATAAATCATTAAATTGTGCGTTAAATTTATTTGTGATTTATTCTAGTCAATAGTCCTTTATCCACTTTAAAGAATCTTTAACTAAGTGAAAACCAGCCCTGCTTATCTATAAATCTAATTTTGCCATCCAATTCGCAAACAAAAACATTAGTGGAAGCCAGACATTATGACTGTCGAGTGTAGTTAGGCTTTACTGTAGGGTCTTATGACATTCTGTAGCCGATTGTGGCAACTATGTGGCCGCAGTTTTTGTAAGACAAGCAAGCTGCTTGTTGTGCCTTAAGACATGCAAATCTGTTGCCGAGTTGCCAAGTTGCCAAGTTGCATGTGCAGCAGCTTCCTACAACTGCAGCAACAACAGTAACGGCGGCACCAGCAACAACAACAACACACACACTTGTGTGTGAAAAACAAAACTCAATTACTCAACAAACATAGTAACCTACTTCATAAAAGCAGCAACAACAACAACAACAACAATAACATCAAGCGCTGTTAACAACTGCAACAAGCAACAAACAACAAGAAAAGCAACAAATTCATTTTCGCTTTTATATCTTTTTTTCAACACGAAGCGAAAGAGTCCTTCAAGCGTGACAATCACATGAAACAGTTGTAGTTGTTGCTGTGGTTGTTGCTGTTGTTGTTGCTGCTGCTGCTGCTGCTGCTGATTTATAGTTTCATTTTGCACAGCTTGTGCAGCTTGTTGTATGTTGTAAAAGGAAATGTCAATTCTGTTTGCCCGTTTGCCAAAAACAATGCACGAAACATTTTGCGGCATCGGCGGCCAATGTGTAATGTCGGAGCAGAGGGACAACAGCATCAGCAGCACAGGCAGCAGCAGGGGGGTGGCAGGTGGGCGTATAGGGCGTTTCTTAATATTGTGTAGGTAAGCGAGCATCCGCTAATGTAAGTCACATAACAAATTTTGCAACTGGATTTCAAATGCGCCAAGCTGCAACAGCTGTGAGAGGAACTGCAGAAAGGCAAGGGAAGCAGGGGAAGCAAGGCAAGCCGGAGGAGGCGAGGAGGAGGTTAGGTTACAGTAAGCAATGAGAATGAGAATCAGTTCCTATGCGAAACAAGCATCAAATGGAATCGCCAGCATCTGTCTGCATGCTGGGCACCAGAGGCTTTCTCCTTATGCGGCCAGCGCCAGGCGGTGGCCCAAAACCGGCTGACGGCGACTCCTTCGCGTGCTGGCCAACACTTTGCTCAAATATGTGCCCAAGCCAGTTTTTTTTTGTGCCTAAATGGCCGCCTTGCCAGAATTTGTTAGCTTAAGAGCTGGGTAACAACAAAAACAGCAAAAAAAAAAAAAAAGAATACATGAGAAGAAAAAAAAACGCACACACAAAGCAAGGCGTCCATCGATGGAAGACTGGGCCTGCGAATGGGAATAAGAATGAGAATAAGACGGGACCTGGAAGTCGAACTCAAACTGGGAATGGGAATGGGACAGAGACAGAGACTGAGACTGGATCGTGAGTCAGCAGCAAAGCCAAATGCGCAAAAACTAAAAATCAATGTTGATTTATTGGTGGCTTATTAGAATGAGAATGCGCGAAAGAGATAAATAGATGGAGTGTGTCTGCGTGTGTGAGAGAGAGAGCAAGCGAAAGTAGCGAGCAGAGAAAGAGTCATGTTATACCCAGTTCTTGGAAGAATAGGTACTCAAAGAAATTCGCAATAGGCTTTTTGCGGTAAAGCTCAAAAACATGTATTTCTAATGCCACACTCAGCAAAAAACAAGAGTTAGTTACTTAGCTGCCCTTTCGGTGGAGTTATATAAGTCAAATTACGATTTGAATTTCTTTTGGCTGGAAAGGATTATTTAAGAGATTAGCTGTTTATTTTTCTTTTTTATAGATACTATTTTACTAAATATTTGTTGTAAAAACTGCTAATATTTGCATTTGGCAACGTTAAAGCCTAATCTTAAATATATATAACAATAACAATATTCAGTTAATGAATCGTTGAAATAATTTTTGTAATAAGACGTTATTTTTTCTAGATTACAATCCGTTTAAATCACTTTCTAATAGGTTGTAGGCAAGCGTATTAAGCGTTCGTTATGGCCAAGTTATGTCGCTAAACATTCTTGAGCCAGACGCTTGCTGGCCTTTGGTTATGTTTCTTGGAACTCTTTTTGATTCGTATTCAATAAGATCGAGAATACACATGTACATATTGTTGAGACGTAGATATTTATGTATTGGCCATGGCAATCTAATATAAAGCACAATAAAAAACTCGAATATTGCTATTTGCAACACGTCAACAACACAACAACACAAGCAATACCAATAGCAATAGCAAAAACAACAATGACAACAACAATCACGCCAAGGCAATGAACGAAACGTGCCAACGGCTGACGATCGCTGATAAGCTGGAACTGTGGCTGGAAAGGAGTGAGACTGAAGCCGGAGCTGGATCTGCGACTGGAGCTGGAACTCGAGTTTGGACTCGCAGCTAAAGTTGGTGGCAAAGAAAGTTTTGTTTTTTTTTTGTTTTCTTCAGGACGAGAGCTTTGGGCTGCTCATGCAGATAACTGTTGAACGCAGGCAGCAGGCAGCAGCAACAGCAGCAACAACTCGTGTTGACCATTTTTATGGTTATATTTTTTTGGTTTTTTGCTGACTGCCATTACCAATTAATAGTCGCGGCGAGAAATTTGCATGACCAAAAGGAAAGTGACAAAAATACAAAGCTGTAGTTATAGTCAAAATCGGCTATAGATTGTAAGCGTCAAACGACGCGATAATTTCTGTCCCAACACCGTCAGCTACAAAAAAAAACAAAACAACTAAATGCCTAATTGTTATGTATGTATATAGGGTAACGCACGTTGCAAGCTGGGTTTGGGGCAACTAGGAGTAGAAGACGTGCAGCAAATTAGATTTTGGCGCCTCGAAAGTGAGAGTGACACCTGTTGCGAGCTGCGTGCGTGAGCTGTGCACTTGGCCAACCAACAAATGTGGCAACTTCATAAGCATCAGCAGCAACAACAACTGTTTGCCACATCGCCGCTGGCTATTGATCGCTAAGCAAAGATCCGAGACGGGTCGGGTCAGCCGACAGGGTAGAGCTGTCGAGGTGCAGACGAAACGCATTAAGTTTCATATGCCGATCATTATTTTAAATTATGCGCACGAGCGAACGCAACTCAGCGAGGGGAGACAGACAGATGAAGGGGCGGCGGAAGCGGGGGCCCAATGAGGCAGCGCATAAGTCGAATGGCATTCAATGGGTTCATTTGCATGGCATGTGAGAAAAAACTGAGTTAAGTAAAAAAAAATTGTGTTTTTTTAAATACAGATACAAAACAAAACACTTTTGCTTTTCAATTGGTTGATGGATTGCCCCGGCCAACAGTTGATGGTTTCATTACTAGACGCTGAGAGTGAAAGATCAAAGCATTCACATATCGTATTTACCCCCAGTGTGACAGGTGTTGGCAGTGTTAAAAAAATTATATTTAATTATAAATATCCACAAGGAAGATGGTAAGAGTTTAAAGAGAAAGACTGAGATACTTTAAGGAGTATATCTGTATAATTTTCAGACTGGTTAAGGCAGATAATATGTTCCATAATAAGCGGAGACCACACGCTATGCTCTATCTATCTATCTTATATAAGCTATCAAAAGACCTCTGGCGATCTTTATCCATTCGAAACTCAGTCGAGTAAGCAAAGTTTACCTCTTGTTGCCACTTTCTTAAATCTAAACAACTTCATCGCCGTGGAATAGCATTACTAAACCGCAAAACACCCACAACTCCACAGAATCCCCACATAGTTCATTAGAAAACATTTTACACTGATGACACATTACTGTCAGACGGCGTTATGAGCTAAATTTATTGACGACGCCTAAAAAGAATATTTTCGTGTCAGCGCATGGCAACTTCTCGTTTATTTTTGAGAGAGAGATGCAGCAGCCCCATTCGAGAATGTCACATGCATATTGCTGCAGGCATTTGAGCATTTGAGCATTTGAGCATTTGATTTGTGTGCGTATGCCACAAACACAAACAGGAAAGGCACAAGAGAAAGCCCATCAATGGCATGACGAGACACTAATACCCTTGCTGTGTCATTAAAATACAATGCATCAAATAAATCGCATTAAAGAAAACTAACTAGAAATATTTAAAAAAAAAATAAAACAGAACCAGTGGTTTTTATAAAAGGCTTATCGAATTGGCAAATAAATAAATATCAAAGAAAATGTTAAGAAAAAATCGATTAATTCAGCTATTTAATTATCTTAAGTTAAAGGAGACAATGGCTATACAAATCAAATTAAGCTATGATTTCTCACTTCCTCTAATAATACAAATAAAGCTGTTTTATTAATTATTAATTGAGAGACTTATGATTATTACGTTTAATTAGTGTGAATTAAATTTAAAAAATGCATCTGCCAAATACCATTAAAAAACAGAGTCAAACTGGCAAAGAAAAAGTTAGTCATGCTGTTTATATATAAATATAATTTGGTCTGTCACGGGGTTAAAGATGCCACATTTTGTGCGTTGCAAGCTAGATGAGAATGTGATCAAAACCGCTGGCGGACACAAACTTGCATAAGTCTCAACAAGATCTCAATGTGGGAGGCAAAAAAAAAAACATTTCGAAATGTTGAAAGCCAAAAAAATACAAAATAGAAAAAGTAAAAAGCGTTGACAACTTTGGCTAACAACAAACAACGGCAGACGAGAAAAATGTATAGTTAGTGAAATAATAAATTCCATGGGGAATTTATGTGCAGAATTTGGTAAATCGTCGGGCTTCGCTTGACGTGACATAAATTAAGTGGTGTTTGGGTTAGTGGTGCAGCGTTTGCTGGTTGGTGGTCGCTGGTCGGTGGTGCAGCGATGCGATCAACGCCTTCTGATGCAACCGCTCGTGCAAGTTTTTTATGTTTTTTATATTAATTATTATAACTATTATAATTATTGCTAATTATTCAACATTTTGTAAAGCGCGTGCAGCTAATAGCACTATTTTCTTCCCCCTAGCTCTAGCTCTGGGCGTAATATAGTCGTAGCAAAATGTAGAAACGTAAACTGAGTAAAAGAAAAAAAAACATCGATAAGTTTGTGCAGCGATGCGTTCGTCTCTCAATCTCTCGGTTACTGGTGCCTCTGCTGCTGTAATCATTTAATTTAAAATCAGAGTCTTTTGGTTTTTTATGTAATTGCTGCTTAATTACGTGCAATTAAAATGCGACGCATTAAGTCTTAGTTTGAGGCGGGCGGAGTTTTTTGTTTTCAGTCTCAATTTCAGTTTCAGTTTCGGTTTCGGTTTCGGTTGTTTTCATGCGTTTAAATGCCGCCATTTTACAAAAAATTATGTATTTCTGTTAAATTTAACGAGCAAACGCCACGTAAACGAGGTCAAGTGCTGACAGGAGCCGCCGCACAGCATCAATTCATTCATTCATTCGATTCTCCACTTCTAGCCTTGCTTTTTCCATTGCGTAATCATCGTCATAATTTGTTGTTGCTGTTGTCCACTTGCTGCTCCAACTTCCCAACTGTCCACTTGAAGTGCATTTCAGTTTTTTATGTTTTAACGTTTTTTTTTATCTTCTCCCCAGTTGATCAAGTGCATGCTGCAAAGGTTGAAGACAGCTCCACTTGCATATGCACATAAGTAATTAATGTTTTTTTTATACACTAACAAAAAATATATACAGCAATGGGGAAATTATGTAACAATATTTATAAAGTAAAGTTGACTTCTCTAACATAATAACTTGACGGATAATACGATTGGTATCTAAGAATTAGCCGATTTTTGAAGTGCCTTATGAAAGTATTTTTGATAATGTTTTTGTATCTGAATTACCAATGCATATAAGTATATTTTTTGCTAAAAATGCAGCTTCTATTTGGGCCATAAAACAATTGTGGACACGAGTCGGAGTTTTCCAATTTAGTAACTACAAAAAGTTCTTTAATGAAAGTGTATACAAATGTGCAGTCATATTACTTGACTTTCCTCTTATTACGGTTTAAAGTTGTGTTTGTTTTTCACAAGTGGCGGGCATTTAAATTGTCTTCAATTGCGCCCATTGCATAATTAAGACAGCACTTCCAACTGGCCACAAAAACTCGGTCTGTCTCTCTGTCCGAGTGGTCTGTCTTTCTCGCCCATTTGACTGACTAACTGACTGACAGGCCATCAACATCAACAAAATGCTCAACACCAAACGGACAACTACAACTGCAACGACAACAGCAGCAACAACAACCAGATAGACTGGCGGCTTTCCCGTTGTCTGGGCCGGACTTTGTGTTAATCCGTGGCCGCTTTTCGATGCATCATCGCATAATCAAAGAGCCATAAAAACCAATAATCATTATTAAGCAAAACAAGCCAATTAATGATGCAGCAGCAGCAGCAGCAGCAGCAATAGCAAAAGCTACAACAGTAATTAAATGAAAATAAAACACAAAGATTTGGTCAACTTTAGAGCCAAGTTGTGGAAAAAATAACAAAACGGGTCTACCCTGGAGAGTTGCAGTCTATGTTTAGTCTGGCAGGAGAAGGCGGGGACGGGGTGCTACGGCAGGGTATCTATAATTGCAGCTGGCTAGCTACACCGTTGCTAATTTTGCCATTTGCGTGCAATAATAAAGCGATAAATTGTGGCAGCAGCCATAACAATAATAACGAAAATAAAACAAAAACCAAGCTGAACACCGGGAAGAATATAAAACTCACAATAGCAATTAAAGATTTAAAATTGGCTTTTAAAAAAACTACCGAACTTGCATATCGAGTTGAAATCGTGTAATATGCGCAGCAATATATAATATAACATTTAATAAAATAATAAATATTGAAATAGCGTAAACGCAGCATGGCAAATGATATTCGATAATCGCGCGTTGATGAATAATAAATAACGAATCAAAGAGCGTCCTTTTAAACAATTTAAAACTTGTATTTGCAGTGAAAGTTGCGCCCAAGTGGTTGTTGTTGGTGTTGTTGTTACAGCTACTGTTCAGTAACAACAGCAACAACAACAACAACAACAACAGCAATCACTGCGAAGCGAATTGTAGCCCAACCTAGGGCAATATCGTGTTGCCGATCGTTTGAATTGATAATACAAAAACCAAAACAACAAAAAAAAAAACAGAAGAAAAGAAAAGAAAAATAATAAAACTGAGCAGTGGCCGGCGGGGCATTTGGAAAATACTTTTGGCTTTTAATGCGAGCTTCAGGTAACACTTGGGGTCAACGCTAATTGATTTGGAAAGGCTTTTCAGACCGGCTACAAATTGCTATAGTAAGGTCCACACAATTATCAAAATGATACGCCTTAGGTGCGGCACCAAAAACTCAGTTTCCGCAGAGAATCCATTCAAGTTTAATTGGATAATCAACAATATGTTGCTAGGAGAGAAGAAGTTAAAGGCACCGTGTGGGTCAATATCTGTGCTGGATTATAGAATTAAAGTAATTATTAAAAACTTGGCTATCAAATGCCTAATGATATTAATATCTACCTAATGGTGATTAGCTGGAATTTGTTCAACAGTTAATAAATGCTAATCTATTTGCCATTGAAGCATATAAATATATTTATATATATTAAGTTTTAAATATGTCTTTGTATCGATTATGGTAATCTTAGATATTTAGTGGTATTTGTGAAGAATTCTACACAATAGAGCCATAATCCATTAGCCAATTTGTTATTTGGCATTTCACCAAACCAAAGAAATATCTAAATGATATGAAAAGTATGCCAATTAGTTGCAGCTAAATGTGGTTGTTTCTCATGGCCACCAATGTGAACCGCTGCACCACCAAATTCGGGAGTAGCCGACTCTTTCACTTGCGTACAAATTCACTGATTTGATGTACATTTCAAATTTGAAATATTTCTCAGTGCGTTTCATTTGAGAGTGTAGTGTTTTTGGCTCTGGCTTTTGACTGGCATTTGGAATTGTCCGGTTGTCCGGCTGTCCGGTTTACCATTTGAAGTGCTGAATTTTTCATGTGCATTTAATTAGTTGAATTATGGCTGTGAAATGTGGCAACGACTGTGGACTGCTGCCTGCTGACTGCAGACTGCTACTGAAAAGACAGTGGAGCATAAACCGAAAACAATCTAATAGTAAAAGAAACTAACTGAAAGATAATAAAGTAAACACTTTTGCCATATTATGCGACAACTTTCGCAAAAATAATTTAATAGACTGACCGACGGTCAGTTGACTGCTTGTCTTTGAGTGTGTATTATTTTTTTTTTTTTTTTTTTATGACAATCAATTGGACAATTGTCACCTTTCGAATTTCGTGAAGAGTTGCCACAGCGCTTGCCGGGTTGAGAGGTTAAGGGGTAAGGCCGTATGCAAAATGTTCAGTTGCAAGGACGTGTCAGAAGACAGACGAGCGGCATTCCCCCAACACACCGCAAACACTTGTCGTGCACTAAATTGAGCTTAATTTCAATTTGTGATCTCTGTTGGGTGTGGGGGGGGGGGGGGGGGGGGGGGGCTTCCCCTGTGAGCTAAGCAACTTCCGAGCGCACGAAGCAACACAAAAAAAAAAACAAAAAAAACACACACACAGCATACAAAGTGAAATAAAACCGCAGATAAAAATCTTGAGTTTTTTCACAATTTTCCTCCACATTTATCTTATTTTTTTTTCGTTAGTCTGACGGCAACTTGACCCAGTTACATTTGTTGATGTTTTTTCGGTTTTCTCGGCGTTTTATGTTTTTTATTATTTGTTCTTCTACATTATAATTAGTGACGAGAATTGTTTATAATGAGACTGAAACTGAAACTAAGACTGCAAGGTATTAAAAAAAAACAAAAAAAAAAGAACACACACAGTTTTGTGGGTCGCACTTATCCAAATTGCAGGCATAATTAAAAGATTGTCGACATAATTAGCGAAACACTTGAGTACATTATATATAAATGTGTTTGCATATGTGCGTGTGTGTGTGTGTGTGTGTGTGTTGCACAAGTTTAAAGTTCAAGCTGGTGAGCACAGCTTAGTCGTTTAAGTAAGGCGCTAACCATACAGTTTGAAGGACATTTCAAATACCGTTTATGGCTTCGGGTCAACGTTGGGTTATCGAGTTCGAGTTCGAGTTGAGTCAACAGTATGATGAAGCTAAAGATTCTGGTGTTGCAGCTGCAGCCTACTGATTGGCAGCAACACGCATTTCCGGTTAACGTGAGCTTAAACGCTCTTGGTTGCGGGTTAGTGCTGGGGTGAGGTGGATTGTTTTTCGTTTTTTTTTATTTGTGGCTTTGGAAGGGGCACCAGTTAATTTAACGGGCACGTGCCCATAGATAAGTCAATGGAAATCTGAGCTCGTTAACTGAAAGTGAGTAAACGAAAGTGAAAACGCAGATATATCAACAAAAGTCTAATCAGTGCAACTAAGTAAGTAAACAAAAAAAAAGTGGGGAACAAGCAAAGTACACACAAAACAGCAACAACAAGCCACATATCATGCTTAAAACTCTCTTTCTGTGTCATTGACAGACGATGGGTTCGTTTTTACGTATGGCTTTGACTGACTGACAAATGAAAACTCAATTGGCTATCGCAAGACAATCAAAAGACGCGAAACGAAGACGAAGGCAACGATGACAACGAAGCTGCTGTTACTGCTGTTGTTGTTGCTTTTGTTGGCGCTGCAAACATTACACATTACAACTAGGTAAAAGAAATGACAACAACAACAACACCAGCAACTGCAATGACAACAAACAATCACAACAACAACAACATAAGAAAATTCACTTTCACTCATCGCTCTTTTAATTTCTGAAAACGTCATCTTGTCTTTTGCCGCACAAAATAAAAACAACAATAACAACAACAACGTATAAAAGATGTCGCTGATTGATGGCTAACAAACACCGTGCTGTGCCGCCAGGGGGCGCTTTAAACTAGAACAAACGAAATTTGTCAACGCCTACCCCTTTTTGCAACGACACCCCGCCCGCCGCCAACCCCCCTCTCCATCTCCATCTCCATCCTCCCCACAACGCCTGCCTGCCTGCCTGAGCCTGTCCAATTAAATGCAAATTTTTTTTAGAAATCGTTGCCAGCGGCAACAAGCATCCAAATTCAAAAAGATGCAAATGTCTGTGAAGAGAGAGAGAGATTCCCCAAAAAAAAAGTGACTGAGAGCGAGCTAGAGAGAAAGAGGCAGGGCGGGAGGGAGCGGGGAAGCCCTGGACGACTGAGATCTGCAGCTATAGAGCTGTGGGTCCAGTTGTTGTTCCACTGGGTGACCACCCACATGGACGTTTTTGTTGGCGCTACAAACGTCTCACTTCGTCGAGGCAGTTGCTGAAATTTATGCGCATTTTGATGAAAGCGCCAACATCTTGTGGGCGTAGATGCGATGCACACACAAGAGGAGCTCCCCCCAGCAAAGAAAAAAAAGCATTTGTATTTCATTGCTATTGACCGAAGGCGGGGGGAGAAGGGGTGAAGAGATCTTCAATATTTATAACATTTATTGCTTGTCGTCTCTTGGTGCTTAGCGATTTCTCGCATTGGCAACGGCTGTCTTTTGGACCATTGGAAATTCAAATGAACATTTTATAGGTTATGGCAAAGAGCTGCCAGCGAAAGCAATTTTAGTATTTTGGTATCACGCTAGAGATTTTTAAGTGCAAACTTGAATTGATTTGCGGTTATGCAAGAAGATTTTTATGTTTCAGCTGGTTTTTGGCGGCACATTTGGCGAAGAGCACGCCATAAAGTATCATTTAGGTAGCACACATATAAAATACTTCTATTATGGAAGCAAATGCTTTGATCTAAGCAGGATTGACTAGCGGACACGCTAACCCCAAGTCTTTTCCAGTGTGTCTCAAGCGATCTTTATACAATTTGTTGAAAAGAGCTTTATAATGTCTTCGCTACAGAATCGATTAGAAAGATACACATTTAAAGTGGTGATTTTCCTATCTAAAATGGATTTATATCGGGCAACTTTCCGACACCCCATCAGGGCACACAAAAATAGGAATTAAGTCCAAGTAAACGTTCAGGTTTAATGCTAGCCAAAAGTTAAGTTACATATATATTTATACATATAAATTTGACAAAGTTATGGAGTCAAAAGGTCAATATTTAAATTACTTCAGATTGGGAAACTTTAATAATATTTAAATATATAATAATGAGCAGCAAGAAGAACAGAGACCAACTTGTAAAGTTGACATAGATTTAAGATTAGTTTGGCTCCAATAATTTTTACAGCTAAGCAGCCATAGCACAAACTTTGTCTGCCTGCTAAGACTACACGTAGAATTTGGCCAAGAGCTGTGCATGTTGCATTGCCAACAGCAACAGCCAGAGCAACTGCAATAACAACAACAACAAAAATCGTTGTTTGCCCTAAGACAGCATCAACATTAAAAACAGACGGCAACAATTTATGAGTAAAGCAAACGAAGTCGAGAGTTGGAGTCGAGGGTTCGGAGAGTTGAAGTCGAAGTCCAAGTCATTGGCTGGCATTGCAGTTTTCGTTGAGCCATAGAAAACTGCTAAATCTTTTGGCTGGTTTTCTGCAAGAGCTTCGTCATCATCATCAGTTTGATCATCATCAGCATCAAGTAAGTCTTGGTCTTTGGTCTGTTAACTGTAGGGCTTGCCATTGCTAATAATGTGGCTCATTTCAATTGTTCGAAATTAATTTGTTTCCGTTTGTAATTAAATTGCGAACTAAGCTTTTCTCATTGTTTGTTGTGGTTGTTCTTTTAATTTGATTGTTTGTTGTTGTGCAGCAATACAAATCGGGTCAAGCTGCTCAGCTGACCTTAATCGCAACTTGTGCGCAATTTATAGTTTTTTTTTTTATGTTTTTGTTTTGAAGTCGCTTGAGCTACCTTCAAAACCAATTCCACTTGGCCCATACAGATAATGTGTTTCTCTACTTGAAGTGTGTGGCAAATCAGCTGCCAGCATTTCTTTCCAAGAGAATGTTAAATCCGATCCAAGTGCGTCCGACTCAATCCACCTAGAGCCTCACCCACCTTCTCATTTGTTGTATTTTTTCTACTTTTTCTTCTGTTGTTGTGGCTGATTTTATTGTAAATTTCTTGTCAATTCATGAACTTTAATTGCCAGTTGTTATGAGCGGGTTAGACAACTGGGCCCATGGCCATACCAAGCTCTAGCTGCAGGCCCAGTGGCGAATATATATGACTGATATATAGCCTGCTGCAAAGAGTTCACCCCCCTCCCCGCGGCTACGTCTGTCTACTTATAACTCTTCCTGCCGGGCTGTCTGGTCCAACGATTGATGTGCTTATGCAATGCAACCCTTGCCCCAGTCTATAGATTTCAGTTTGTGCAAACCTTATCGGCATTATGCGCATCGCTGGCTTTGAAGTTCAGTTTCAGGCACGCAAATATCAAAAAGCAATGCGGGCTTAATAACAAAAACAATTATGAATGTTTGAGGGCGGGTATGCGCAACTGACCAACAGCTTGGCAATAAAAATACAACTTTAGCAAGTGATAATTAAATGTATTATCACGAAAGTAAAATAAATAACGATAGGTAAATATTATCCATTTTTTTTTAACCTTAACCAGTAGCTTTTAGCACGATTGATGGATAAGATATTGACAAAAAAAAAATAGGCAAGTCTGTTACGAAAACAAAGTATTTAAACAACTAATACTTATTGCTAAGTAAAAAAAAAAACAAATTAGTTTTCACATTAAGTGATCTTTGAGGCACAAAGTTCAGCTAACGCCAAACACAATAAAGACCAGACAGTACAGGGTAGTTAAAACTAAACTATTCAAGCCTGAGACTGCATATACTGTCCCCATCCCGCACACCCACAACACAAATGAAAAGTCAACACAACACAAAACAACTGCAGGCGAAGGCGACGCTGAAAATCCGCTTCGAAATGAAATTAAAATTGTTATCATTTTGTCTAATTTTTGCTGCATGCAAAAGGAAAACCAAAGTGCAAAGTCGAGAGCCAAAAGCCGGCAGCGAAACACGCAAAACTAAAGTGCAAAATGTCGCGGCGCGATAAATTGAAACGCCCGGAGCGGAAATGGATGTATGAAGGTCCTTAAGCGACCCCGGGCACTGACGTCGATGTAGCCAAACCCAATTCCTATAAAAAAAAAAAAAACGCAAGGCGAAACAAAACAAAACTCACTTTTCGAGCGCCAGAAACGAAGTTGAAAGCCCGGAAAAAAAGTTAATTTTGCCGCAGTCTAGACAACAAAAATTTACAACTGCAAAGCATTGAGTTGAGGACTGAGCGACCCCATAGAATGGCTAGTAGCTACCCCCTAGTTAGGGTTGAGGTTAAGGTGTGACGTGGCTGCCAAAAAGGACATTAAATCATTCAGCACGTAAAAGCCAGACCCTGGCCAAGGCTCTTCACAACGGTCGAGGCCAGACAAAACAAGGCTAACAATTCCGAGTGACTATCTAGAAGTATATGTGTGTGTGTGTCTCTGTGTGTTTATACATACATATTTGATTGTATATACCTGTGTTTGTGTGTGTGTGTGTGCGCTGCGCCAAATAATAGTAATTTGGCTAATTCAAAAATTGCTGCTATCGACGCGCTGTTGTTGTAGTTGCTGCTTCTAGCCATGAACTTGAAATTGGTTTTTGTTTAGTTTTTGCTTCTCTACCGTTTTTCGTTTGCTGACAAAGTGAAAATTAACAAGCATTCTTCTTATTGTTTTTTTGTTTTTTTTTTGGGCTTTAGTTATTACAGCTGCTGTTGCTGCTGTAATAAAAAGCCATTTTCAATGCACCGCACCGCTTATGCCCTTGAAAATCTGCTTAAATTTAACAAATAAAATAAAAAGGTTTTTTTTTACAGCACAACAAATTGTTTAGCTGATTGTTGCTATGGCAGCCATGTGATAGAATGACACTTGAAGGGTTTATTTTTCAGTATGTTTGCAACGTGATTAATAAGTAGAGATTAGGCTTAGGGAACTTTGAAAGTAATACTAATTGAATGAAAAGATTTATGAAATGGTTAGGAATTGGATTCTGTAAGGTAGACTAAAATTAAAATACTGAGCCACCTGAAACCTATGTAATTTATAAATTATTAGACTTTTGCCAAAGCAGACTTTAAGTGAACTAGATATTATGACTTTTAATTCTATTGCTATATAAATAATCAATTTTTTATATTTAGAGTTCCTATTAAAATTGAACGATATTTCATACGTTTTAAAGTTCTTAGATAACGTAAAGAACTTAAAAAGTTCTTAAGCTTACAAAACTAAACTTCGTTCTCAAGTAAATTGATTTAATTGCGAAAATAATTTAATTCGTATACAAAGAGGCGTATGAGTAATTTGCACACGTTGTACATAAACCATACGCCCAGTTCGCTGGCTAGACAGACAAATAGACAGACAGACAGAGAGAGAGAGGAGGAGAACGAAGCGGAGACCGGACAGTTCAGGCAGTTATAAAGTGTTTTTAATGACCAAATCGCCAGCCAAAGCAAATAATCTTTGTGGCTTTAATTAAAGAGCAAATGCTGCAAGGCAGCAAAAAATTTGCATTACCAAAGAGCCAAACAGAAGTTGTGTAATTGAATTGAATGCAGATGCAGATGCAGCAACAGCAGCAGCAGACTGCTTAACAACGCGGAAATGTGGCTGACTAGTCGAGTCACTAACTAAGACAGACTAAGGCAGTTGATTCGATTGAATTATTATGCAATTAGCAATTAGCATAAATTGAATGAAAGAGACTTAAGAATGCCAAAAGTAGCAGCACTCGACTGGGTCAACCATTCATCATCATTCACATAACCAATTGCACAACGGGGTGCGTTGTGTGAGGGGGCCAAGGTAACATTTATCGAGGCATCTGCTCATTTGCTTTGTTTGCCCATTTGACGCAACACACACATACACATTTTGTTTTTTTTTTGTCAGGCAAATAATGAAAATTTGTTTCATTGTTGATATTTGCATTGTGCAATTGAGACCACATGGCACAAGAACACAAGACATGGAACCATCTTCAACTCCAACTCAAGTGGCTGCGATTTCATCATCTGTAGATGCGGGCACGAGTCTCAGATTCTTCTCCTCTCCTCTCACTTCTCTCTCTCTCTCTCTCTCTATCTCTCTCTGGTTTGGCATTAAACAATGCTTGAAGAACTTGGCCAACATCTTCTCGAGTGCATTTTATGTGTATGATGTAAATCGTAACAGCAATCGTTGGCTAGCACATCCATAGTTGCATGGCCCAAAGGCGCTGCGTCATGGACTCATGGTTCTTAGCCAAAGTGAGTTCAAAGTCCAAACCAGCGAATGTGCTATAAATAGGCAAAGAACTGCTGGCAAGAAGACATCAGGCAACAGGCAACTGGCAACTGGCAACTGACAAAAAGCGCTGAGGCTCTGTAAGCAATCTGGCTTAATCATGTGAGAAACGTTCAAAGCACCAACTACTAACCGAGCCAAAATAAAAAATAAAACCAAAACCAAAAGCAATACTAAACAAAACTGAAAGAAAACAAAACGCAACCTACAACAAAATCCAAAGCAAACTTGCAATAACGTTGCACTCACACTAAAATCAAGTTTTCTGCAAAGCCGATGATGATGATGACGACAACAATAATAACAACAACAGTGTTCTGGCCAGGTCTTTCTATATGTATGACTCAACAGACTCAGCATATATTTATGTATGTATGTATGCACAAACAATAATAAACAATAAAAATAAGAAAAGAGATACACAAGTCGAAGCTGAGATACACTTGAATTTCAAGTACTTTGGTACTTTCGGAAAATATTTGCCAATTTTTAAATAGGCGCTTCAAGACTTGAATTTAGAACAAATTTTACTTAGTTCGTACTCTGTGTTATGCATATAAAAGCACAAATATTATTTAAAATATTTTTGTTCTAGGGTAATAATAATATCTTGCACTATTTAAAAGCTTGTTTGCTTTCGCAGCGCTTTAAAAATACATATTTATTTTAAGTTAAGGTAAAAAGAAAGAAAGAAAATAGATAAATAATTTACTCTTAGAATGAAGTTCAAACAATTTGATTTATAAAAAGCAATTTTGTTAAATATATTTTAAAATAATTTCATTGACAATTTTGTCAATTTAATTTAATTATGTCCTCTGTATTATATGCTTGCTTGCTTTTCGCTTATTTGCAACTTGAAATATATTAAAATTAAATATTATAGTTGTTTATTGGTGATCTCATTTTATAATTTAAATGTGGTTTTTGCTACTTTCAGGTAATTTGTGGAGTTGCTAGCTAACGAAACGTGGCAAGGCGTTTATATTTAAAGTGAGCAACTTGCAACTGGCAACTGGCAACTTGCGAAACTGAGTGGCCGAGGGAGGAAACGGTATTTCCTGGAAATGCGTTGAGTCGAGCTGAACAGCTTTTCGGGCTGGTAAGCCGCGAAAGTTGTGAGTTTTCAGGAGCAGCATCAGGAATGATGTTGATGTTGATGTTGTATGTATGAGTGAATCACAGGAAACAGTGTTTGTGTGAATGTGAATAACTTGGGAAATTCCGTTGATGGTTGTGAGAACGAAAGCGAAACAAGCGAAGCGTTGGCAAATATGTACATACGTCTAAAAGGCATAGACCTTTCAGTTGAACCAACCCAACCCAACCCAACCCAACCCAAACCCAAACACAGCCCTCAGCTAATTAGGCGACTCGCATGAGTTGTGAGAGCGGGCGGCCGGTGAAGAGCGGCTTGCAACAGCACACAATGAAAAATCGCCGGTTTCCTGGCCAAAAAAGAAAAAAAAAACGAGAGGGGAGCTGGGCAAAGAAAATGAAGAAAAACAAACTTGTTCATCTTCAGCTAACGAGCCAGCTTCACTTGTGAAAGGGGGGTGGGGCGTGTGTGTCTGCGGAAGGTGGACAGGTAAGAGTCAGATAAGTAAGTTGGAAAAACTGAAACTCAACTCAACTCAACTCGAACTGAATGTGTGCTGCAAGTGCAAATGTAACAACAGCTGCTGGAGGTGGGTGTAGGCCGGCAAGACAATAAACAAATAAATTACATGAAAGCGGCTGCCACAGTTTTTCTTTTTTATGCGCTGCAAGCAGAAAAATGTGCAACGCTCTCGCTCGTGAGTGAGAGTGTGTGTGTGTGTGAGAGACAGAGAGAAAGAGAGAGAGAGGGGTATAGCGATAATCACAATAAAGCGACACGAAATGTGCAGCAGCAGTGTGGCATCCTCATTAACCCAGACTGCAACGGAGTCGTCTATGCCGCCCCCGCCTCTGCCATCTCCATCGTCCCTCCCGCGGTGCACAGCTCCTGAAAGTGAAAGTCATGGCGCAAATGTGAAACGTACTTCATGCCACCCCGACGGTGGCTGGCAACAAAGTCAAAGTAATTGGCCAGTTGAGCTCATGGGTTAATTAAAACGCCAGCCACGCACTTTTATTTTGAATGTCTCTATAAATCTATGAAGTCTATAGCTCAATATGTATGTAGATATCTGTGCCACCGCAAAAGCCACAAAATCAACAACAACAACATCAACAAAGATGCGACGCATCCGTAAGATGCCTTTGAAATGTTTTGCAAAAAAGAGCAATGCGTTCGATTTGCATTGGATTTTTATTTGTCTTGGCTTGGCATGGCTTGGCTTGAATCACTTTTCACTTCCATCTTCCGCATCAACTGAGAAAGTGTGTGTGTGTGTGTGTGTGTACACATGATATATAGAAAGCTGCTCTCAATGAGATTCAATAAATTTGCGAGGCGCTGGCAGCCACTTAAAAACTGATAGCTATATTTAAGTCCAGCCAGCAGAGTGCAAGGGGACGGACAGCGGATGGAGGGGTGGGGCATATTGCCAGTGGCAAGGCTCTTTTGTGGGTCAGTCGGGCGCGCATCAGGTGTGTGTGTCTGTGTGTGTGTTTTAAGAGAGGTGGGCAGTCAATTGGGTCGAATCGGTTGACCAGCTCATTACCAGCGTATTGATATAGGTATACAACAGCAGCAGCAGCAGCAGTCGCTTCCGCTCGAACCTGCCACTCGAGACAGCAACATTAGATTGAAATTTAATCAACGACACTTAGCGATGTGAGACAGAGACAATGCAAAAATACACAAATAGCAAAAGATAATAAAACAAAACGAGAAATATAAAAAAAAAAAACAGAAAAAATGAATTGCCACTTGGACACTTGGGCACTTGGCCACTTGGTTGCTTGGCTGCTTTGCCTGTGCTTGGCCTCGTCACGTGGGCATGACAGTTAACAAACCCTCCTAGACGACGACTCAATAAACTAGGCACTGGCCTATTGACAGAGCACACACACGGCGCACAGCACACAGATTGAGATTGTGCAATTGGGTGGGCACAAGAATCTGAGCCAGCGACCCCAGCTGGTCTGGCCCGACAGACCTTGCCAAACGGTAAATGCTATAGTTGCTTATATATATATATATATATTATATATATACATATATGTGTGTATGTATGTATGTGTGCAGGTGGGGTAAGGGGTGCTGCAGCTGCCGGTAGGGGTGGGCTGGCTGGCTGGCTGGCTGGCTGGCTAACATTACCATAGCCCACATCCACATGAACATAAGCAAGTACATTTAGAGTACTCGGCATGTAAGTAGTATGCAATAGCTGCATTCTGCATTGACATGCTCTGAATACGGGCCGCTTGTTGTAAACGCTGCTTGCTGCTTTAATACCCTGCACATAATTTGCATAAGTGGTGCAGACATTCTAACGTCAACAAAATGACAAAATTTAAGGTAAAATAAATACCTATTTAGACTTGTTTTCATTTCGAATATTTCTTTTTATTTATATATTGCGCAACAAATAATCCAGGAAGCTGTCAAATAGATTAATTTATACTTGATTTACCATAATATATAAATGGATTTTGAGGATTCAGGCAGCTGTCAGAGGCAATAATAAATAGTTGATTTAATTGAAAAATTAAATTGATTTCGAGGATTCAGGAAGCTGTCAAATGCATTACTAGATTTGATAGAAAATTTCAATTAATTTCGATTTGGACACAAAAAGCACTCAAATATTTAAGTGCAATTAAATTAAATAAGGATTGTATGGTGTTATTACGTAATAACATACTTGGAATTTTGTGTTTTCATATCATTATTTAATTAAAATCCGTCAAATCATATATCTTTATTGATATATATATTTCTCTTTGAGATATACATCATATATCTTCCTCATTCCGATATCATATTCACTGCTAAGCATAATTCTCTTTAAATTAAATTAAATGTTCGTAATTCTATCTACAATCAGTGAGTTAGCATACTTAAGGGTATCTTGAAGTCGAGCTTTCTTGCAGCTAGATGCTGCAGCAGCAGAGCACTTGCAGCAGCCGCTGTTGCCATTGGCTTGAGAATGGCAATTTGATTTATTGGCTTGTTTTTGCGCTCAGTTTCGGCGACGGCGGCTTAGGTAAATTATGCAACAGACTATAAAATGCAGTCAGTGAAACCAGCCAGCCAGGCGCTATAAATTCTCGAAATGCGTTATTTGGCTCACTGATTTTTTCCCACAATTTGCAAACAATAATGAAAAAGGCTTTGGCTGCTGCTAGTGCCGCCTAATTAAATTCAAATCGCTGCAACAAATAAAATGAAAAAATATAACAAAAACTAAGAAAAAAGCATAGTTTGTTGCATGCCACAAGTGGCCGGCCGGCCGGTATCAACCAACGACCGATAACAGCGGCACAAAACAACAAAATTGGCAGCAAAAAAGGCAGCCAATTAAGGCCAATTTAGTTGCAGCAACGCCGTGCGGCGACACAAAAAATAATCAGTGGAAAAACGACAGCAACAGCAGCTAGAAATATGCACAACTCTGTATGCAAATGAGAGCAGAGCAGGCGAGCACCAACCAAAAGTAACTCAATACTGCCAACAACAATGGTGGCAAAAAATTATGTATGCACAGATATTTGTACAAATTTTCTCATTTTTTTTAATGCGTCTCTTGCAGACTGTGAGAAAAATGCCAAGCGGCAATTTTGAGTGTTGTTGTCGTTATTGTTAGCTTCGCCATGTATGAGATTTTGTGCTTATGCAAAATGTGTGTGGCTAAGGAAGAGAGAGAGAGATAGGCGAAGCTTTGATATCGATAACGCGATGCCTGCAATCGAATGCAATCGAAGCCTTTTGATTAATGTGACCAGGCGTTGACAACAACAGAACAACAACTACAAGTGTGTCAGCGTCAAGTGCAGTTGCCGCAGTGAAATCTTTTGTACTTGTTGCTGTGGCTGCTGCTCTTTACAATAACAATTGTTAAATGCGACTGCGCGGCAGACGGAGCGCAGCTTTGAAGCCTGAAAAACCAACAACAACAACAGCAATAACGGGTCGGTAACGAGCAACGGCCTGAGATTTTTTTGTTGTTTTTTTTTGGCATGTAAAAGGCCTCGCGCTGCGCCCATTAAGCTTTAACTCAGACCTAAGGCCGGCAAGTGCCGTGGATGACCTTTTCGTTTTAATTCCAATTCTGACTGTTTCTTTTGTGGTTTTTTGTTTTTGTTTTTTGGTGTGCCCGCAGAGCCGAATCTAATTGTTAGTGCAATCAGCTTAAAAGCAACTCTCAAGTGTTGCAAGGCGCGCAAACTGAGCAGCTCAGTCGGTCTGACGGCATTGTCACGCACTGTTGCTGTTAACAGCAGCCAGAAACGGACATAATCATCATAACGAAATGAACAATCAATTTGGACAACGCACACACACACAAGCACACCTACGCAGTCAAGATATAAATGCTGCTGCAGGTGGCAGCACAGCTTTGGCCTCAACTCGTTTTTGGTCAGAAGAAGCAGTAAAGTATTCGCACACACTTGTTCACTTTCTTCTTCGGCTTCTTCGTATGTGTGTACTTGTGTATGAGAGTCGCTATAATCCCAACAAGCAGCTGAAAGTAACTGTAACTCGTTGCAACTTTAGTTTACCTGTTCAATGGAATATGTGTCGCTTTCAATTGCAATTGTAGTCATCTCGAACTTTAGCCCAAACTCTCTCAAAACATAAACACACTTCTATGCACTTGTAAACAAATGCGCGGCACGTCGCGTTCGCATCTAAACAAAAAAAATGAACAACACTTGCACAAATATTGGTCCAAAAATATGAAAAAATGTCAAGAAAGGCCCAGCGTTCTATGCAAAATGCATGCGGCACGCGTTGTTAAATGCAGCGCCAAACGAAAGCAACAACAAAATGCGGCGCTCTTTGAAAGATGCGCTTCAATACAGTGTAATCTCCTAAAATGTTATGCTCAATAAAGCTCTGTTAGCCAGCGCTATGTAAAGTGGTATTTTCATTTTGGTATTTACTTTTAATCTTGCCAGACTATCAAGCTATAAGGCGCCAAAATATAATGAACTTTTGAGGACTATTTTCACTGCCGTACATACTGTGTCACTACTTGTTTGCTTTAACTGTGTGGCAATAAGTGAATAACATAAATAAGACAATTGAATTGATAGCTTTTGATTGATTTGCCAATTAGAATTTATGACGTTGTCACATTGTATATTTTAACGAGTGGAGAGTTCTCGCTGCTTAATTAACAGATGTGGCAACGCCAATGTAACTGAATTTCGCTTCGGCGCAAAGCAGTCGACTTCACCTGAGCTTTATCTTTCGTAGCCAGACATTTTTTCAGCCTTCTGGGAAATTTTGTGAAACGAAAATATGTTAAAGTCGGAGGTGCAACACCAATACTGGATAACCAAAAAGGTGGTGCAGCGCAAACTGGGCAGCAAGGAGGACAAGCACATCATCTCCTCCGATGCCGAACTGGATGCCAAAATTGAGGTATTCAAATCGATAAGCGACACTAGCACGGAGCTCTGCAAAATCATTGACCAGTACCAGGAGCGTCTCTGCATCCTGTCACAGGAGGAGTGCGTCTTCGGTCGCTTCCTCAAGGAGGCGGGCAAGCGCAGCAAGACAACGGGTGGCAGCATCACAAACGCTGGCAAAGCCATGTCCTTTGCAGGACAACAGAGGATGTGCGTCCGTGTGCCGCTGCTGCGTCTCCAGCACGAGGTTGATGTGTATCGCTGTCGTGCCGTCAAGGATACGGAGCTGACGCTGCAGACGATGGAAAAAGAGCGTACCGAGTATCGGGCGGCTCTGTCCTGGATGAAGCACACGGCCAGCCAGGACATGGATCCAGACACAGGCAAGGGACTCGATAAATTTCGCACCGCTCAGGCTCATGTGCGCGCCGCCAAGCACAATTTTGATGGCTACTCCATGGACTCCATACAGAAGGTGCTGACTGAATCCAAGTTCAAAATGCATTTTATATGTTAATCCCTCAAATCTCTGCCACAGATTGATCTTCTGGCCGCTGCCCGTTGCAACATGTATTCCCATGCTCTGGTCGCTTATTTGGCGGAGCTGAAAACATTTGCCGAAAAAGCCGCCTCCACATTTCAGACCATTTCCAAGGCGCTGATTGTGAAGCCCAAATATGATTTTTGTGTGCTCAAGGAACTGTCCCAGAACGAAGGCGCGGACACCGTTGAAACCCACGAGTCAGCGCCCATTGAAGCTGTCGACAAGGACCAATCGCTGTTCTTTGCAGTATATATTTATCATTATATGGCAAAGATGAAAGATTGCTAAGATTTGTGTTTGTTTTTCTTTTGTGCAGGATGCGTATGAGGATAAGCCGCAGTCCAAGTCTGAGGTGCAGCCACCAGCTGAAGTATCGTCCACGGATGGAATTGATAGCTGTGGGGACAATGAGGCGCTGCTTATTGAACTCTCCAAGCAGCTGGAGGAGGACAGTCCGCTGATTGAGGCGCCGCTGCTCGACTGCAACAGTGGGAATAACAAATTCTGGACACGCATGTTCAGCCAGCAACAGCAGCAGTCGCCCATTCCAAGCACTCTTCCGCCCGCTGCAGGTGCTTCTGCTCCTGCTCCAATCCAGACCAACAACAAACAGAGCCAGGCGAACAGCAGCAGTGCAAACAACAATCCCTGGTTGGATCTATTTGCCGATCTGGATCCGCTGGCCAATCCACAGGCTTTCGATCTGAAACTGAGCGGCGGAAGACGCGTTGCGGAGCAAACATAAAACTGGACATTTGTCGTCGTGGACAGACTACGAGGTTTCCAGCAAAACAACCACAACAGAAGAAAAACAACAAACGAAACAAGCAAATGTCTATCGCTAGTATTAAATAGTTTATAAATTTCCCTTTCCATCATCGATCGCTGAGGCGTTTTTCACGATGTCGATTGGCTTTAGCTTTTTCACTAGTAATCAGTTTGTCAATAAAAATCCATCTTTTGTGTGTTTCAAATGTTTTGCAATCGGCGCCTAAACAAGACAAAACTATCGATAAATGCATATAAAATCGATTGGCATGTAACTTTTCGCTAAACGTTCAAAACTTTTTATAGTTTATTTATTTAATTAAAATGTATATTGGACACAGCAGCTAGGGCAGAGGAGTACGAGGAGGAGGACGAGTAGAAGGAAGAGGAGGAAATGTGGCAACTCATGCAGTGGCAATCATTTAACAGCCGCCTGCGCCTCCTTCTTGGAGTTGACCAGCTCGACGAGCTCCTTGACGCGGCGCAAACAATCCTTTTTACTGCGATTCGGTATGCAGGCCGCAATGCAATCCCAGCGATCGGGCGTTGTCGTCGGATACGTTTTAATTGCTTGCTCCAGCAAGGCCTGCTCCTCCTTGGTCCAAGTCTTCGATGCCACACCATTGCTGGTCGGTGCTGGCGGTGTCGGCGTGGCAGCTGCCGCAGCTGCAGCTGGAGTCGCATTACCATTTTGCTTGGATTCTGGCAGCAACGGTTGTTGCTGCGGGTGATGATGATTGCTGCTGGTCAGATGATCGCCACCGTTCTGCTTAACATTCTCCTTGGTATCCGCCGGCGCATCGCCGAGTGTAATGTCATTCGTCGTGTGCACCTCCTTCTTTGATCTCTCGAAACTCTGGAACGCTGCATCGTTGGCGTGCGCCTTGAGCGTGCTCTTCGAGTGATCACTGTTCTGCAGCGCCTTCGCCTTGTTGAGCACATCGCGTGCACTGACCGGACTACAGTCGGCACCACAATGCTGATTGATAAACGTGGCAATCACATCCCAGCGTTGCGCTGTTCCAGCGGGAAACAGATTGACCGCTTTGATCAGCAGCTGCACATTCTCATTGCTCCAGAGTTCACCCTTTTTCACCTCTTTAATGGTTGACGAGGGGGCCGTTGATTTAGGCGTGTTTATCTGCTGTTTCTTTTGCGCCATATTCAACTCCTCCAGCTGAGCGGCAATCTTTTGATCTGCCGTCTGCATTGCAGCCATGAAGGATTCACGTCCCTTCGATTCCATGGCCTTGTTGAGGGATTGCAGTTCGGTTAGGGTGAATGTTTCGCATATCTTTTCGGTGGCCTCCATGTGCTTGAGTTGATCCTTATCGTTTTTGGCATAGTACTTGCAATCTTTAATCTTGTCGCGCAACGTTTTGCGTTCCTTTTTAAGCACCTTCTTCTGCTGCTCCCGTTCGATGCGTATCTGCTCGATGCGCTTCTGTTCGGCCTTGTCCGCCTTTTCTTTGACCAGCGCCGCCTCGCGCACCGCTCGCTCCTGTTCGGCCTTTTGGGCCTGAGCCGCGTCCATTTTGGCCCGTTTCGCCGCTGCCTTGCGATCCTTCTCCTCCTGCTTGAAGCGCTGGATCCGCTTGTCATTGTTGTAGGCCAGATCGACGAGCGCCCGAATGCGCGTCATTTCCTCCTTTTTGCGTTTGATGCGTGCCACTTTGTTCTCCTTCTCGATCCAGCGACGCTCGTCACGATCCTGCCCCTTCTCCTTGTCCTCCTCGTCCAGGTAGCTGAACTCGCGCCATGACTTGAAATCGTACCAAAAATTGTAGAATCGTTCGACTTCCTCACGTTTGGCGTCCTCCTCGCCAAATGGCGGCACGCTCGCCTTTTCGCTCCAGCGCGCGTTCAAATTGAAATACTTGTTAAACGCGTTAAAATAGTCGCTATCAATGTCCGTCTGTGTGGGCAAGGTGTCATCGTATTCCGGATCCACTGAGTCGTAGCTGCGGCGCAGCTTTGAAGTGCCTGCAATTGAGCAATAAAAGAAATCATAATAACAATCGAAGCGAGTTAAATGTGCAAAGTAAATCTTAATTTATGGATCACGTTGTGGAAATTACTATAATTTGTTATGAAATACGTTGCGAATAAGTATATTATATATTCTTGCACAGCCTCAACAGTTGAAATACTATTTAGTGCTGCATTGTCACAAAATATCTCATAAAGATTCTACAATCTCCGACATGCTGAATAGTATTTTGAAAAGTATTTTTCGCGAGCAAAACTTATCCGGGTTTTTGGTTTACCTACCGAGTATTTCGTAGGCCTTTGTTATGCACGTAAAGTAGTCGTCATCTGTGATTACTTCCTCGCCTTTGGCTTTCCGCTTGTCTGGATGATGTTGGAGGACCATGCGTCTGTAGGCACGCCGTATGTCATCATCGCTCGCCTCGTATCTGTGTGTAGGTGTTCAACACAAAAAAAAAACGAGCATTTAATACACGTGCAACACACACACACACACAGAGAGAGTAAGAGAGAGAGACAAGGAGATATACTCGTAGTATAGATTTATATATATAATTTTTTGTTGGTGCATTACCTCAATTTGCCAAGACCGAGCACACTGTAATGGTCCTGATCCTTCCACTCTTTGGGATCGAGAGATTTGAGGTAGCTAATATCGACATCTTCGCCAGCGCCCGCCAATTTCTCATCGGAATCGCTGCGCTCGACGCCGCCTGAATCGCCAATTTGGCGGCGTGCATTGAAATATGCGCAGCCAACGCGTTCGATTTTATGACGCACAACCTTCAGTGCTGAACACTCCAATTCTATGCTGTTGGTCATTATGGTTGGGCGCGTGTGTGGCTGCTTGTGTAGCAAGAAACTAGTAATTTTAATTACATAAATCACACTGCACTACCTCGAATTTTGTTTGCAAAACCCGAAAAAATCGTGTAAAATTAATTCACTCCACTACCGCATGCTAGAAGCTCAGTGTGGGCAAGCGACATAAAAGGCACAGTCAAGTCAAATTGCGATAGTCGACAATACGCTTTTCAACACTACTTTGTGGCGGCTGGTCGACTGTGAATAAATTAATATTAATAACGAATTATAACGAAATAGCTGGCTTTAAAAACTAACAAATGTGTTTGTAAATTTATGAATTAATGAAGACTCTTCAAAGAGTTATTTTTATTTTTTTTTCGAAAAATGTGTCATTTTTATCGATAGCTTTTGGAAGGTTTCTGCCATTTGTGGAATGTCACTATTTATTTTATATGTGTAGGTTTATATACGTAAAATAAATAAAGAATGCTGCGAAAAAAGAATCTCTCTGAAACATGAGCAAATCTCAGGAGAGGAGCACAAGCTCCGCTACCTCCACACCCAACAACAACACATCCGACGACCTTCACAATGTCTCCGACACATTCTACACCAGCCAGCGCAAAGGCAGCCACGTATTTCGGGTTCGCCTCGATGCCAGTGGATTCACGCTGCAGCGCGAATCTCCCAGTGGGGTCACCATCAAGGAGCAGACGGTGAAAATATGTGATATTGTCGGTGCACGCTGCATGCGCCTGAAGAAATCACCACGCAGTCTAACCAGATGTGCCTGCGTCAATCCCGGTACTCCGGCAGCAACTGCGGCCGCTGCCAGCCATCGCAAAACTGGCACACCGAGCAGGTGCAGCACGGCCAGCAAGGAGGATTATGGTGCCTGCGATGGCGGCGATGGCAGCGCTTATCTGTATCTGTTCGCCTATGTGCTGAAGAAGAAGAGCTTGAGGAGCACCCTGCACCGGGAGCGCACTGTGCTGACACTCCGCTTTCGCTCCTTTGACACGTTTGAGGATAATATGCGTGAGGCGGATCGCTGGTATCGTGCCCTGCGCTGGCAGCTTCATCACACGCTGGAGCCCACGTTTGTGGAGCGACTGGATGAGGCACGGCGGCGTCGCATCCTCGTCATGCTCAATCCCAAGTCGGGGTCGGGCAATGCGCGCGAGGTGTTCAACATGCATGTGGCGCCCGTGCTCAACGAGGCCGAGGTGCCCTACGATCTGTACGTAACGAAGCATTCCAACTATGCCATCGAATTTATGGGCAATCGTCGCCTGGACGACTGGTGCACCATTTTGTCCGTGGGTGGCGATGGTCTCTTTCACGAGATCATCAACGGGCTGTTGCGACGCCCGGACTGGTCTCAAGTTTTCGACAGCATTGCACTGGCCATCATACCCTGTGGCTCCGGCAATGGACTGGCCCGTTCCATAGCGCATGGCTACAAGTGAGTGGGTGGAGCATATACTAAATATATGATTACATATTACAACTGTTGTTAATCCTTCTGTTTGCTGCAGTGAACCGTATTTCAGTAATCCTGTACTGGGTGCCGCACTAACCGCCATCAGCGGACGCAGCTCGCCGTTGGATGTGGTGCGTGTGCAGCTGGAGAGTCGCGTCATGTTCTCGTTCCTCTCCATTGGCTGGGGCCTGATCTCGGATGTGGACATTGAGAGCGAGTGCATACGCATGTTTGGCTATCAGCGCTTCACCATTTGGACACTTTATCGCCTGGCCAATTTGCGGACGTACAATGGCAAGATTAGCTATCTGCTCGCTGACGACGCGACGGAGCCGCATGCTGGACACGCTGCGCAGTCGGAGCAGCTGCTAAAGATGCCGTCGAGTCGCAGCTGCAACATGCATATCGACAAGCTGTCCAATGCGACCAGTTATCGCCGCTCCACGGAATATTTGCCGTCTGAATTCGAGGACGTCATCTCGCTGGAGACGTCCATCAATCAGTCATTCCGATCGCGTTGCGACAGTTGGCTGTCGGGTGGTTCGCGTCGCAGTTGCTACTATTCCATATCAGAGAGTGTCTATCACAGCTTGGCGGACGAGAGCGAATTCACGCAGCCATCGACGGCAACTGTGACGGGCTTGGAGACGAGCCAGCTGAGCTTTGGGCCGAGCAGCAGTCTGCCAGCGTTGGATGAGCCGTTACCGGCAGCAGACGGCTGGCTGGTGGAGGAGGGTGAATTCGTAATGATGCATGCCGTCTATCAGTCGCATCTGGGCATCGATTGCCATTTTGCGCCCAAGGCGCAATTGAACGATGGCAAAATCTATTTGGTTTTAATACGCGGCGGCATCAGTCGACCGCATCTGTTGAGCTTCCTATACAATATGAGCACGGGCACCCACCTGCCCGAGAAGAACAACGACTATGTGAAGGTTCTCCAGGTACGTGCGTTCCGCTTGGAGCCGCACGACAATCACGGCATCATCACAGTCGATGGCGAACAGATCGAATTTGGTCCACTTCAGGCCGAAATACTTCCAGGCATTTCACGTGTCATGATACCAAAATAGGACGAGGATTGGCCACTGTTTGGGGAGTGTGACAGGGCAAGGCATGAATCTTAACAGCAACGAACGTACATTCGAGCAATAATTATTAATCACTATTTGGGAATCTCTGCATTTGTATATGTATTTGTCGAGGCAATTCTGTTCTTAGATTGTCTGCGGTTTTATTATTATTCCCGCAGTTATGGGCTACAAATGGGTTTATTTTCTTGTTAACATTCATCAATATTATTGTAGTTATTAACACAATATATACACATATATATGAATAAGCCAAAACAATTGTAACTAATATTGTGGAAAAAAAAAGAAATAAAATCTCAAAGAGAAAATTGAATGAAAGTTTGTTTATTGTTATTTTCAAACGTAACGGCTGTTATTGTTTTGTCAAATTGCAGGCAACCCTGGCCGAGTCCCGTACATATTATCGATAACTCAATTGAAGCGCAGTAGGAAAAAAAGTTGTGAAAAAACTAATTGTGGCAAAGAAATTGAGATAGCGCAGCAGATAAGCGACTAATAGCTGTGTCTGAGCAAACAATAGTATTCCACAGAAGCTAAGAGTGTCCCACAAGCAAAATCTGTTATCGGGTAAGGCCAGCATCCACAAAATAATCGTGACAATATGTCAGCCGAGGAGCTGGCGCCAATTAACGAGCAGGACTTGAAGGATCTGAAGCAGCGAATGAAATTAATAGCTGAGGCCGATCCCAGCCAGTATCACAATGAGTTCTCGCTGCGCCGTTATCTGCGTGCCTTCAAGACCACAGATGACGCATTCCAAGTGAGTCGATATCGTTTTTTCATCTTGACATTGACTTATGCACTGATTGATATAATTGATTTGCTCACTTGACCAACCAGGCCATTTTGAAGACGAACAAGTGGCGTGAATCTTATGGCGTTGCCAAGCTGCATGAGATGGACCGGAGCCAGTTGGATAATAAGGCACGGCTGTTGCGGCATCGCGACTGCGTTGGCCGTCCCGTCATCTACATTCCGGCCAAGAATCACAGCTCATCGGCCCGTGACATCGATGAGCTGACCCGTTTCATTGTCTACAATCTGGACGAGGCGTGCAAGAAGTGCTTCGAGGAGGTCACCGATCGTCTGTGCATCATCTTCGATTTGGCCGAGTTCAGCACCTCGTGCATGGACTATCAACTGGTGCAGAATCTAATCTGGCTGCTGGGCAAACACTTTCCGGAACGATTGGGCGTCTGTCTAATCATAAATGCGCCCGGAATCTTCTCCACCATTTGGCCGGCAGTTCGTGTGCTGCTAGACGATAACACCGCGAAGAAGGTGAAGTTCGTTAGCAACGAGGTGGATCTGTGTCAATATGTGATACCGGATATTTTACCAACGGATATGTAAAAACATCATATATACGAATATTATGACAGTCTTTTGTTCCAATTAGTCATAGACAAACATATCTCCATATGAGGCACTCTTGACATTATACACTAAGAGCAGGCAACGTGTACCTACTAGAAACCAGTACCTAATCAGCTGTATTTAATATAGATGCATATATCTATCTATCTATATTTATACATCTAACTACATATATATATCTATCGAGGAGGAGGCTTCTGAAAAAGCTTTTACATAGTTTGTACTCCACACACACATATATTGTTTATAAAATGAATGTCTTTAACTTGTAGCTGCGTACGTTGTTTGTAATTGCATTGTGCATATTATGAAATATTTTGGATAAGTATTTATCTATGTGTATTATTGTTTATAATATCTATATACATATATGTGAGTAATCATATTGGTATACGTCTATCTGTACAATAAAGTTGTAAAACACAGTCAAATCGCTTTATAAATAGGCAAACGCACTGATAGCGTTGTGCTCCACATTCAGCGCTTTATTGAATCAGAAATGATAACGACATTAATCATTGGAGTCACATTGACGCCAATCTAATCAATTTGTTGTTTACTTGACATTTTAAATGCTTATCGCGTTTGCGGCAGAATTCGTAGTGCTGCCAGGCTGCAAAAGTATATTTAATAAAAGTGTGTCAACTCTAAAATTACCACAGGGCATGAAGCTGGAGAAGGTGACGCCAAATTTACAATAGATGATGCGTGGCAGATGCTATATATAAATCATATTTTTATATATGTACATACTTTATTTTTTTTTAATATTAAACTTATAAATATGATAGCATTAAATGTCTGAATCGTACAATCAAAAGCATTTAATTTAAATAACCTGAAAGTGTGGCGTAACAAGCTGTTATTGCTGAAGTGTGCCACAAATTTACAGCACCTATTCACAATCACATTGCATGACATTCGGCACCAACTGGTTTCGTTTATTGTTATCGAGAACTCGGCCATTTGATAACGGATTAGAAGGCAAGCAATATGCAACGACTTTGTAACGATAATAAAAGCAGCGCAAGCTCAGTTTGCTAACGATCGCCGTTCCCCAATCAGTGAGCAACGAAGCGTGCGGCGAGCAGCAAAATGACAACAGCTTCTCATATTGCTTCATTGGACGTTGGGACCACTTATTTGCGGTGCTTTGTGCTCGACGAGAACTGCACGGTGAAGGGGTCAGCGGCGTATGCGGTAAGTTGATCAACTGCAATCACGGGACAAAGTTGAATGTTGTCAATGAATAATGCTTGATGGGCTTTTCTTAGGTGGATCTATTAAATCCGCAGCCGGGTTACTTTGAGATCGAGCCCGAAGGCCTTTGGCGCAACATAATTAAGGTGATAACAGAATCGATACGCAGTAAGTGCTTAACAAACAAACAAACGCCAATTTCCGAATAATTTACTAATCCTTATCAATATTTAATGTAGATGCCAGGCTGACACCCGCAGATATTACTTGCCTCACAATTTCGACGCAACGCTGCACGTTTCTCACGTGGAACCATCGGACGAATGAATACTATCACAATTTCATCACATGGAAGGATTTGCGGGCCGATGATCTTGTCGAGCAGTGGAACTCGAGCTGCTCGCTGCGCGCAATGAATGGCATTTCGTATGCTTTGTATTTGCTGACAAGGAATGCCCGCTTCCTGGCCGGCAGCGTGCTCAAGCTGATGAATGGTCAGGTGACGGCGAGGCTCCTTCACGAAATCGCTCATAATAAACGCTTGCAGCAGGCGTTGCGTGAGAAGAAGGCACGCTTGGAGCTGCTCGACTCCTGGATATTGCACAAGCTGCGCTCCGGCAATGGGCTGTGTGCGGATGTTGAACATATCACTGATATTACCTCAAGCACTGCCAGCGGTCTCTATGATCCGTTTACCTTAAGCTGGTCGCCACTCATGCGCTGGTTGTTTGGCATCGATGTAAGCAGAGAATCAAATACTCATCATTATTAGCTGATCTAAACTCTCGATCTTCCAGTCTAATCTACTGCCACGCGTCGTTCCCAACAGCTATGAGAACTTTGGACACGTGCATCCCGCCGCCTTTGGTCCGGACTGGGGGCAGACGAAAATTCCAATCGCCGCCTCGCTGAGCGATCAGACGGCTGCCATGTGGGGCTCCCAGTGCTTTGCGACCGGCGATGTCAAGGTCACTATGGGCACGGGTGCGTTCCTTAATCTGGTCACCGGCAAGGAGTGCAAGGCCGTCATCAGTGGCATGTATCCATTGGTCGCTTGGCAGCTCAAGGGCAAGAACAAACACCTGGATACCATCTACTGCGTTGAGGGTGCCGCTCATGACTTTGGTACAGTCGTCTCGTGGGCGCAGTCCTGTGAGCTGTTCGCGACACCAGCAGATACCTCAGATATAGCCGAATCCGTGCCAGACTCAAATGATGTTTACTTTATGCCCGCATTTAGCGGCCTGGGTGTGAGTTAAATATCGCAATCGAAGCTGTTCCGAATTGTAGTAATATGTGAAAGGACTCGATTGTGTTAACTAATATAAAACTATAACTATATATCTATTCCGTTAAGGACATAAATATATATAACTATATATAATCCTGTTAAGGATGACGAACCGTAAAGAAATAGCCAGATCTGCAAGTCTGTCTGTTTGAGAATATTATCCACATTTGGATATTTCCGTTGTTTTGATAAGTCTGCCCATTTCCCTAAAATGGATAAACCTCTATAAACCTCTAAACCTCGATACTCCTCACTTTAGAATACTCATATAATTTAAAGATTATATGCTGCTCCTCTTTTCGGAACTCGGAACATGCGCTAAGCACTTGGAAACTATTTTTAACCAAAAGAACTCTTCCTTTTAGCCGCCTGTAAATGACCATCGTGCTGCGAGTGGTTTTATTGGGATGACACCGTCCACAACCAAGGCACACATGGTGCGTGCGCTCCTCGAGAGCATCGTGTTTCGAGTGGTGCAGCTCATTGAGAGCGCTCAAAAGGAAACCGGTCAGCAACTTAAAGTAATCAAGTAAGTAACCATCTCTCTCTCTCTCTGTGTGTCCAGCAAGTAATCTCTAATCGATTGCTTCACAGAGTGGATGGCGGCGTGTCTCGCAATGATTTTGTGTGCCAGTTTTTGGCGGATGCCTGCCGTTTGCGGGTGGAGCGTGCCGAGTGCGCCGAGTCGAGCATTATGGGCGCCACATATCTGGCTGGGCTTAATCATGGCATCTGGCACACACTCGATGATCTCAAGCGTTTTCGTCGAGTGGAGCGCATTTTTGAACCCCAACCAAAGCAGTATGAGATCATTGCCAGCCGCATGCAGAAATGGAGCAGAGTAATTGAACGCTTCAGTGGCTGGTACTAAAGATTAGAGATTATAGATTGTTACAGGGCCTGTTTTTGTTTTGTTTTGTTATGTTTTTTATCTTACAATTGTTGTAGTTGTAGTGTATTCAAATTGTTACAATTAGATTATTATAAATGTAAACGGGGCAGTGAAACGATTAACTGACGAAACATAAACCCCCAGTCTAAAAACTAAACTGTTGCCAGCTTATTCCAAGGGCCAAGATTTGAGGACGGCATATCAGTCTCAGTATCAGTTGAAGCGCTGCTGGAAACTCTGCTGCTGATTGAAGATCATTTGTTGCTGCTGCTGTTGTTGTTGTTGCTGCTGTTGTTGCTGTTGCTGCTGTTGTTGCTGCTGCTGCTGCTGTTGCTGATGATGGAAATCCTGTTGATTGCCCGTGCCAGAGAGACGCACACGTTTCGCATTTGGCTCATTGGGATTCATTTGTTGTTGCTGCTGTTGCTGCTGCTGTTGTTGTTGCTGCTGCTGCTGTTGTTGTTGCTGTTGCTGCTGTTGTTGTTGCTGCCGCTTATTATCCGACTTGTCCTCCTGATCGTCATCGGTGAGGAACTCACGCTTGGGATATGGTATGGGACAGCCGGCGAAAACGTCCTGCGTCGGCAGCGGCTCCTCTTGGAAATACTGATCCTGCATGGCCTGCTCGGAGGTGATGCGCTTGTTGGGATCCATCAGCAGTAGCTTCTGCAGCAGATGGAATGCCTTGCTGTCTGGCTTGATCTTGTGTCGTTCCATGTACTTGGCCAGCGAGCAGGCCGAGTAAGTGGACCGCTTGAAGTCCTTGGTGAGCGTATGGTGTTCGGGCATCTTTTTGATGTCTTCCCAGTCCTTGTCCTGCGGAAAGCCCATCACATTGAAGATGCGATCCAGCTGATCGTGGTGATAGGGATTACTAGTCTTAATATCCTCCTGGCGACAATGGAAGATGGGCTCCGATGTCAGCAGCTCCGCGAAGATGCAGCCAATGGCCCAAATATCAATGGCCTTGGTGTAATGTCGGGCGCCCAGCAGCAGTTCCGGTGCACGATACCAAAAGGTGACCACCACCGGATCCAAGTCGGCCAGCGGCTTCAACGGTGCATTAAACAAACGGGCAAAACCCATGTCGGCAATCTTAACGCGTCCCCGCTCATTACCATCGCCCATGACGAGTATGTTAGCCGGTTTGAGATCCCGATGCAGCACCCAGTTGCTATGCAGATAATGAATGCCATCGAGGATCTGATAGAGCAGGCTCTTCACCATGCCGCGCGGCACCACCACCTGCTTCTTGGTGGCCTTCGCCGCCCGATGGAACTTAATGATGTGCCAGAGATCGTGCTCAGCGTAGTCAATCAGCAGAAACACCTTCCGATCATTGTGTGACAGAAAGACGCGAATCAGCGTTATCACATTCTGATGTTTCAGTTCGCGCAGCAGGGCGATCTCACGGCAAGCGGACATGGAGAGGCCGGTGCCATCGATCTGTTTCAGAGCGTATTCCTTGCCATCGCTGGGAGAATCAAAAACAACCAGAATAATAACAAATGTGGCTGTGGATGTGGCGTGGAGCAGCTGAAGCTTTGCTTACCTCGTCTCCTTCCACTTGGCCTTGTACACATGGCCGTAGGTGCCGCGGCCCACTTTGCAGCCCTCATAGTTGAAGAGATCCTCCACTTTGGTTCTCTCCATTTGCGTTTTCATTTTAAAATCGTAGTCCATTTTGCCGAAATATAAAAAACTTTTTTAGCATTTATTTGGGTCGTTTAGACGCACAGCTGTTTGCTAAATTTGCCACAATGTTATTAACAGCTTGTAAACAGATTCACAATAACACAGTTGTTGTTTACATTCATCGATATATTCTATCGATGAGTATCGTAATTAAATATCGATAGAACAGCTGTTAAGCAAAATTGCTTGCAAACAACGTGAGTCCAAAAACTTCTCGACGCGCAACTTTTGACAGTAATAAACATAATAAATGGCTAAGCGAAATATACGTGCAAAGGCCAAGAGTGCCGTGGGAGTTGCCAAGCAAAAGACGCAGGAAGTACAGGCGAAGTTAAATAAAGCAGCACGCCAGGACAAATTGCTGCACAAGACCCTGACGCCGAAGAAGACGACAACAAAAAAGGAAAAATCAGCCCAAAAGCACAATAAATTGATAAAGCGTTTTGCCGAGATGAAAAAGGAGTTGAAGGAGGAGCAAGCACGCAAAAATCGAGAGAAGACCAAAGTTATTGGCGATTTGAAACCGCTGAGGGACGCTTTGCCCTCGCTGGGTGACATCTACAAGCTGGTGAAGAGCCAGAAGAAGGAAAAGATCGGAGAGAGCACTTTGCCAGCAGAATCCGAGCCGCTGAGTGCAAAGGAAAAGATCAAAAAGAAACGCATCGAGTGTGTGAACAAAGTGCAGTCCTTTGAGAAACTGATCAAGGACAAGAAATTCAAACGGAATCCACGCGAAATGATTGCGAATCACATACGCAACAGGTATCAGGCCATGCAGGAGGAGGACGACATGGAATAGAATTCATTATGAATTAAGAGATTGTAATTTGCACTTTGATTTTATTTATTAAGAGTATCAGTAATACATATGCATTATGTATAGCTTTATCATTTAACGATATTACACATAAGAATGTAAAATTGTAAGCATTATAAAGTAAGTGGGAGTCAACAGAACGCAAATAGAGAGGTTTTTATAATGTATAAATAAAGCAAATGGAGAACTGTTTTGTATTTTTTGTTATTGTTGTTATCTTTAAACTCTACAGAATAGATGCTAGTATCATAGCCATAGAGAGCATTTCTTGTAAACTCTTGTTAGTTTTGGATCAGCTTGGTGTTGTTCTTCTTACAGTTTATTTGCACAGCATTTGAAATATATGTATTTATGCATATATGTTATTACTGCTTAGATTCATCGTGTCCAATATTCGGAATCAGACATTTCGATAATGAAGCTTGTGTATTGTTTGTTTGTTTATTCGAGTGAGATCATTAAAATATTATATGTTTTTCTTGTTATTATTTTAAAGACACACACACTACACGAATTCTCCACTTGCACTAACAGCAAGACTAACATAGTTTTTATCGTGAAATTATTGAATAAGTTACTTCTTCAAATGGCAATTTCTGATGTGTTTATACATATATATATAGATATATTTAAATAGGCTGTAGTTTAGATTTGTACATTGATCTATTTAAATGTACATTATACATATAGTATATTATTTAATGCGTATGGCTCTCTGTGTTTACGGCGTTAAATGGATTTAAACTTAATCAGGGGCTTTCAGTTACATTCATTTATGTCTGTTCTTATTATTAAATATATATCTCGCATCTGTTTACATTTGCTTCAGTAATGTCGTCTTACCACCCAAGCAATTGAGGGACAATTTTTGAATTCTTTTTTTTGTTTTTCTTTTTTTTTGCCAGCAATATAAAGCTTAAAACTCGACTAAATTTAGGTTACAATTACAACCTACCGCGTTACAGTGCTTTCGTGAATTGTGATTGTTGGTATTATAAGGGGGAAGAGGGGCATAGAGTGGTTTTTCAATTTCCTTTTTGTGTTGTGGTTGAAAGTACATTTACATTAATAGATAGAAAATATATATATGTATATGTATATAGCTATATCTAGATTTTGCACAATTATGAGTTAGAAACAACAACTTAAACTAGTTTCAAAATCTGTACTACGCGAATTGAACGAACGCATTACTTATTCAGGAGAAACATCAATAAACTGCAACGAGAATTAAGTAAACAATCAGATACAGATTGAAATATATTATAGCTAAACATTACTCACCGGAAATTAATGCCCTTGTTTGCTAGCATTCTATTGCACTCACTAGAGCCTGAAATACCATTGCCATCCGGCAAGGGCAACACATAATAATCGCTCTCAGTGCTCTGCAAATATTTGTAAATTGAAATGTTAAATTCTACTTTATATCAATTGTTCAGTTGGATTTACCGTCTCTGTAAACTCATGCTTGTAGATCTGCGTGGAGACCTTCATGTCCGAGAAGGGACCCTTGAGCGCAAAGAAATGTATGCTCATTGGTGTGCTGGTTTTCGTCTTCAGTATCAGTTGATAGGTAATGGTGCGATCGTTCGACTGATGCGGATCGCGTTGGCTGTTATTAATGCGCGCTTTAACGACCCACTGCTGATTGAAGGCCGAGAAGCGAGCGGTCTCGTAGAACAGCTTGTGGACGTACTCATCCGTGCGATACGGTTTCATTTGCAGATCTTTAAAAAAACATACAAGGTTATAGCAAAGTCTTTGGACTTTGGTTGGGGGGTACACAAATTACCGTTGAATATAATTTTCTCATAGCTGAGCAGATCAATCAATGTGCTAAACATTTTCTTCTCCTCCTTGATCTTGGCATCGTGCGCCTCCAATGCAGCCATTACCTCATAACCAGATTTCTGCGGATGCAAACAGTTGCGCTCGTGCTCGGTTGCTGTGTGATGAGATTGAGATTGATCGTCAGCAGGCTTCCTAAGATTGGATATAAACAGTTACTCCAGCTACTCACTCTCATGAAAGGGTCCACGCCACTGGCAGCCAATGCGATGATATTTGCATTTTGTGGGTCTCTCCTGACATTCGTGCTGCTCATGGCGCTCCAGCGATTTGTATGGGAACTCCTTGTTGCAAAACTAGATATCGTCAAGGTTATCGGTTAGTTGACATTTATACAATATACAATTGATTGTTATTTTGGTGTTTCACCTGACACTCGCTGGGCAGCTCAGAGGCTGCCTTCTCCACGGCCAGATTACGGGATGCGGTGCTCTTTGATATTTCCACACGGCAATTGGGGCATGTGGCAATCTGATCGCGTAGGCTGCACATGATCGATAACGAAAAATTGAAACGAAGAAGAAAGGATAGAATATTATTCAGTCTATCATTGCGACGAGTTAAGATAGTAAATAAAAAGAGTTGCGTCAATTCACAGGTAATAATTTCTCAAGTCGTTTAATTTTCGCTTGTTTTTTATTTCATACCGGGCGTCCGCCAGGAGGTGGGTGAAGCAGGCGGCGCACATCAGGTGACCACTTTGGCACTGAAATTAAAGAGAGCAGAGTCGAAAAAAGAGAGGTTTTAGTGCGGGCGCATGTCACGATTATACTAAGTTGGAAATATGTACGTATATAGGTATATATATGCTTTATATAGTAGATGTACTATGTAGTAGAAACTAAATAAAAAAATATATAGTGGAATACAAATAAACCTGCAATTAAAGAAAAAAGAAGAAAAAGTTGCTATTAGTCAAAATACGCCTTTTGCATAGTTGAAAATGTATGAGAAATTTGTCAAATGCTATTTTTAATGGTGGGCTGGGTGGGAAAAGTGGTTGTGAACAGTGTAACGGATTTTCATTCGATGGGAGCGAAAATATCTGAAATGGATGGAGAGGCTTAGTGGCTGGGTGGACGGTGTTTTTTTTAGTTGATTGGTTGTTCCTGTGGGTTGATTGATTATTACTCAGTTCCATATTTTGTTGTTGAAATAAAAACGCTTATTTGTATTCAGTTTTGAATTTATCAATTTGCACTGGCTGCAAAATTTATTGAAATCAGTTTTCTTTTTTCAGTTTTTTTTTATTTGTATTTTTTTTTTCATTTAATATTTGTACATTTCAAATATATATCAACAGTTTACAGTTACTGCCTCTCTTTGTCGCTAAATTGCTAATGGTGTTTCTTTTTTATTGTTTTTTTTTATACTTAGCGGTAAGAATTGATTACAATACTTGTGGCTGTTGTGTATGTGTGTTTGTTGAGTGTATGTGTACGTGTGTGTGTGTGTGTGTGTGTGCTTACAAAAGTTAGCTAAGTAGGTAAAAAAGTTTCATTTTAATGTAATTATTAAGTTTACTTAACTAGATTAATCATTAGAAAGAAAGATATAGTTAAGATAGAGAAAGACAGATGTTAAGTCTAAGTCTAGGCATATACTGGACTTGACGTGTGTATTCAGCTCCATGACAAAAATCATAAGATAATCTTTTATTTTTTTTTTTGTGGAAAATAAAAAAAATATATTTAAAGATTGTGTGTAGATTATGAGAGAGATTGGGAAGCAGTTGAAAACACTTCAGGGAGAGTAAATGATATTTTTCCACTCAATTTGCGGGGTCAGTCGGTAAGTAAATAAAAATCCCAAGGCATTAACTGTAAAGGTCAGGTTTGGCAGACCCTCTCTGCTGGTAATTTCCATTATACAATCTCTTTTTATATACATATATATATATATATATTTTTTTTTTTGTATTGGCATAGAATACGGGCGACGGACGCGGCGCGACATTTTGTCAATTATCGTCGCTGAAGCGTGATAAAAACGCATTTTTGAGCTGCTGTCTTCTTTCTTGTTGCCTGCTTTTAGATTTTCTATTTACGGAGTGACATGTGCGAGATATGCCCAGAAAAAAACACACATACACACACACACAATTATATATATGTTGCTATTCCAGAGATAAGAGCACGTTTGGTATTCATCTTTTGATTTCGTCGTAGGTGTGTGTGTGTGTGTGTGAAAAAATGTTCTCCCAGATCTCGAAAGATTTCGATTTCCATTCCCAATTTCCCCAATTCTATCAGGTTGAATGAACTTCCAAATATAATTCCAGTATTAGGCGCATCAAGCAAACTAAACAAAAAAGCCAATCGCTATTTATGACCTACAGTAAGCGATAGGCAGCAGCTGCGACAATTGTTTAAAACAAACATCAAAGATGTTTAACTTGTTTTGTGTCTGTGTGTGTACATGATGACAATTCCATTCGATTATTCTCTTTTTCTCTCTATTTGTTACTCACACGCTTGCTCGCTCAATTTTTGCTGCTCCCCTTTTTGATACGCTCATGCGTTGATAGACATAACAAAACCCAGCTGATGATGTTTTGGTAGGTGTGTGTATGCATATGTGTGTGTGTGTATAAGTAGCTCTGTCAAAAGCAAAGCAGCAGAAAAGCGAACAGTGGCTGATGGAGATACAACAACACCAAGAGCGATAACAAAAACGTAGCGTAGGTAAAAGAAAACACACACTCACGCTAGATTTTACAGGTTTCAGGTATTGTCTGGCTGGCTTAAACTGGTAAAACGAGTTTGTCTTAGATTACAGGTCACTGCAAATAACAACAATAACAACCTGCACTCAACACATTTTTTTTTATAATGCTGCCCTTGCATATATAGCTATATACATACAAGCTTATACACACGTATATATATATATATCGCCCTGACAGCCGGAGACGAAAAACTTTCAAAGTGCGTAGTTTTTTTCCCCCATTTTTCATTTTCTGCCAATTGCCCACAAACAGCTGACTCTGGTACGATATGCGATGCGTGTGTGAGTGTGAGCAGGACAATACGAATGTTGAGAAAAGAAGAACAACTGGCAGCAAAAGCAAAACAATAACAGAGAGCGTGAATATGAATAAACGAGAGTGGAAAAGTTACTTCATATGTGTGTGTGTGTGTGAACTTATTGTGTGTTTTTGTATGTATGTATGTATGTGTGTGTGTGTATGTAGAAATGCAAAAATGGCTTTTGTTGAACTAGTCGCCATATATACTTAAATTATTGAAGTGTATTATTTAGTTCAATACAATTTAATGACGTAATGACAGTTTAATGATGTTTTTGTTGCTGGGTCAAAGCTATGACGCAGTTATATTTATACTCTCGTATGCATGAGTGTTAATTGGGGGATAGGGGCCACAGAGAGAAATAGAGGGTATGAAAACGAGCCAGAGAGAGAGAAACAGAGAGAAAGAGAGAGAGAGAGAGAAAGAGAGAGAGAGAGAGGGAGAGTCGTAGACAAGAACGCAGCACAATTGAGAAAAAGGCGAAAAGGCTTAGGAAAGCAAACGTAGAAATCAACAATAATCCACACATACATTTATATATTTGTATATAAATATTATACACATATACAAAGATATTACGTAAAGCGTTAGTTGTTAATAAATTGGCACAATTATTTATTAAATTGACAAATAAAGCGCTGCCGAATTAAGCAACGTGTGTATCAATGAATGATAGAAAATAAGAAGTCGTTTTGTTTGTTTGCATGTGTGTTTGTGTGTGTATGGTTTAAAAGCGAATTGAATGAAAGAGGAAACGACTCACAAGCGGCAGACAGACAGACAGACAATTGGACTTTTCAATGACTGTGCCTGTGTGTGTGTGTGTGAGAACAAAGCAAACAAACATTGAGTTTGCTGCTGCTGTGTTGTTAGCATATTTATTTTTTGATTACGGGCGGGGCTCGCTTTTTGGAGGGGGTTGCGGATTGGGTGGCAACAACGTTGGGGCGCCGCTGCGGAGGTCGCACGGCCAACAACACAGCAGCTATAAATATGCCACGAACAAAAAAGAATACATAAAGTAAGTCTCCCATTTCACAATATATATGTATGTATATAAAGCATTCGTTGCGAAGCATTCGCTATTTTTCTTATATACACACTCAAATACATAAGCATTTGCATATATAAGTGCGTATGCATATGTATAAAGAATGCACAATGCATATGAAATTTATGACGCAACAGCGGAAAACGTCAGCTTTGCTTTTGCAGCTGAGCAGCTGTAGAGAGAGTGTTACTGTAAATGTAACTGCGCAAATAGTTGTATGGTAGAGGCAGCGGGGAGTGGCAGCTGGGGTGAGCATAGAAATTGAGCAGGGTTGCTTTGGCTGCGTTGTTTCACGTACGTACCTAAAACGCAATAAAAGTGCAGCAACAGCAGCAGCATTTCGAGAACTGCATGCGTGCGAGCGAGTGCGCTGTACATACATACTTAGAAAACTGATCGAACGGGCGGGGAATAGTAGATAGTAGTGGGGGAGGGGGGATTGCAGCAAGTGCCTGGCATTGTCAAAATCAAGGCAAACGTCCAACGTAACCAAAGACAAGACATTAAATACACAGTTGTTTTGTTTCCTCCTCTCTTTGCTTTTACGTTATAGTTCTCTCGCAAGCGAGGCCAGCTGCTGCCTAACGATGACGAGCTAGGGGGGCAGTGGCTGCTTACAGCTGAGTTTTCATTTGCTTTTTGCTCGATTTGTTTTGTATACAGAGATATGTCACGCACCCGCACACACACACGCACATACATTTACTTCCTTGTGCACACATATTTATATATAATATATACGCATATAATAAAATTTTTTTATTTGATTTTTTTGGTAGTTCTGCATGCAGCAATCAACTCACCTGATACATGGCCGTTTTGGGCAGATCCAAGCAGACGGCACAGCAGAGTGCTGTGGAGATGCGATAGGCGAGCTTCTCCGTTATTGCACTTCCAGTTCCAGCTGAGCCACCGCCACCACCACCCGAACTGGAGGGGGAGGAGGCTGCATTTGAATCGAGCATTTGCTTTTTCGCAGGCGGTTCACCGCTGCTCTGCGTATCCAGTGGCACGCCCACTGATGACATGCTGCTGCTGCCCCCGCCCCCAACACCTCCAGAGGTAGATGTTGAGGCCTGCATTTGCATTTGCATTGTGGTCACCTGGTTGTCGCCCAGCATGGGCAGCGTGGACGAGGGGGGCTGCTGCACCGCCGAACTGGACGATTCTACAGTGGACATATTTGTTTTTTCTTTATCTAATTTTGCGAGTTTTCTTTTTGCTTTTGGCTTCGACAATATTTAAAATTAAGTTAATTAAAATCGCTTTCTCTCTCTCTCTCCAACACATACACACACACACACTTATACAGCTATGCACACTGCACTTTTGCGATTTTTCCTATTCTCACACACACAACTTTCTTTGCTCTCCACTCCCACTTTTTAGAGAAATATTCGGCTGAACGTCCGTCCGCTTTGAATGTTGAAGCTACAATGAGAACTGACAGAAGAGAGGCGTATATAAAATGAGAACAAACTGACAGACACTAACAGAATGTTAAGAAAGTATTTTAAAGTTAGGTACAATGGGCAAATCGAGCACAATTGTTTACATTCCAATGCAGTACAAAGATCTGCAATAAAGTTATAAATATGAATTTACAAAATTGAAATAGTCTGGACTAAGATCTAAATGTGGTCGCGCTTAACAAAATTAAATTTTATATGAGATAACGTATTGCATTGCAATATGCGTGTTTGCTGTATTTACTTACTCTCCCTTTCCTAATGTTATACTCAAATTGGCTATGTTAATGAGGCGATAAGCAACAGCTGTTTTTGTTTTGGTTTTATTTAATGATTTCAATTTGATATATTTGCAGATTGCAAGAATATATTACATATATCAGCAATTTCTAGTCTGCTTTCCGTCCATTCCCCTCAAAAGACAGATTTTATTTTAACACAAAAGCATACATTTATTCAGCACTTATGTAATCTTATGTATTTTACAAGTAAGGCCGGTCCATGGGCGTCTTTTTGGCCTTCTTGTCGCGTGCTCGTGGGAACCAGCGATGCTTTGTGGTGTGCGTCAGCTTCATCAGCTCCTGGCGGGCAACTTCGGGATGCTTGTTCTTAAATGCACTCATTGCCGACTGCATCGCAGTTTCTTTAATATATTCCGAACTCTGCTTTTCAACAGTCTGCGGCAATGGTTTTGTGTGTTCGTAGGGGAACTTGGTCTCTGGATGCCAGGCAACAATTGTTCTGCCATTTCTAGTTACTGCCACACTGTCGACAAGGCTTTGGCCACCCACTGCATTCTTATTTATGGCATTTTTCGTGACATTTGTTGAAAACAAACGACAGACGAAATAGAAACGTGCCGACATCTTAAGCAGTGTGACCAACTGTGTTTAATTGACATTTTTCAAATTGTAACTTATCGACAGACAGCCACAAGATGTTAATCGATTGCATAAACAGCTGTTGTACACGGCACAACAAAGAACGCGCAAACATTTTTAATTAATTTTTACGAAATCTATTTGAAAAGTGCAATTTACTTTGTATATGGCATACTTATTCAACTTGTGTACACAATATATGCATTTTACAACAAAAACAGGAGAATGCAACTTCGCCAAGTGATGCTCGCCAAGTGGGGCTGCGTGCTGCACTTGTTTTGCAAATAAATCTCATGCTTATTTACAAATATTAGTTACAATCGTGATAACACATGCAAAATGCACAAAAAATATGAAGAGTAACTGCCAAAAAGGACATCATTAACAGCATTCTGAATAAGCTGAGACTTTGGAATAAACATAAATTACTTTGTGAGTGCTTACATTCCGACTTCATCTTGAAACTGTTACTTATTAATATATCTGGTTAATTAATTAGTGTCTGGCAAAAGAAGAGAATTCAACTAATATGAGTGGTCGATGCCGTGGACGTGGTCGTGGGAATTTTCGTAGGTGTACCGTACGCAATTCCCCAGAAAGGGACGAGGAGGATGAATTCGATGATTATGAAGATCCGCTCGATATTGGCATTACCGTGAAGAATGAAGTGGTATGCCCCGAAATGTTCCAAACCGAAGATGAAGTTTTTGGTATGGTCGACAGTCAGAATTTGGTTGAGGAACAGCAAAGAATGCAGCAGGCATATCATCTGGAGGCGGGTTCGAGTGTTTACCACATTTCACAACGCGTGAGCAGCCTGGAGCGCAAAATGGATTTCCTGCTTAATATAAATACGAGAATTCTGGCGCGCGTCGATAAGATCTGTGAGAACATGAGGACGGTGACCAAGCCAACAGATTTTCCCGTCAAGACAAAAGAAGGCCTGGAAACTGTCGACGTGAAGATTGCCAATAATATGGATAAATACGTTAGTTGTTTTGTCATATGTTTTTTCTACGCTTATTCAAGAAAATATTTGTTTCTTTTCCTTACACATAGATCGAGTTGTTTAAATCTCTTTTAAAGCCAAGCGGTATTATTAAAAACATTGGTCGCATCCTCGACCAGAAACTGCTAATGGAAATGAACTATGCAGGATGCAGTTCAAAAACTGGTCTAAGCAACTATGTCAACTTGAATACTGCTTTATATGGTAAGTAAAATATTCCTCTTGAATTATGCTCAATATGTTAATGTACTTGGCTTTTCACAGAATCTACAAGTACTGAGGGATATACTTTTGATGATTATAAAAGGGATGTTCGCCTGGCTTTCGCGAAAGCAAAAAATCGCGTCTACAAGGCCAAATCTGAGGCAAGAAGGCTGGAAAAAATGAATGAAGATATCGACGACAGCAAAACTGAAAAAAAGGTCAAGAACGAAAGCAATGAAATGATAGAATGAATCTTTGGTAGCCAAATGTCTAAGCCTAGTAATCATTATAAGTAATTTTTATTAGTTGTATCAAAATGAACAGACTTGTATGCGTCTCCTATATATATTTAATATATTTATGTACATCAATTTCCGCACACTAAACTTATGAACATACAAACATTAATCGAATCGTTTTCTCACTGTTCTTATGTTAGCTCACAAACGTGGGAATTGATATCTCCCATTTATCAAACGATGCAGCTAAAAGCCGTAGAAACATGCGGACGGTGGGCAAACAAAATGATTTTCCCGTCAAAACAATGGAAGCATTGACAGCACTTGATAAGAAGATCGCGAATAACATGCAAAGCTATGTTAGTTGTTATATCAATTTCTGTACTCAGCTCGAGAAAATGTTTATATATGTTTATATATGTTTGTTTTTGTTCCTTATTAACAGGTCGAGTTGTTTAGAATACTTTTGTTCCCAAATGGCATTGTTAAAAATATCGGCCTCATTCTCGACGAGAAACTATTTATGGAAATGAACTATGCAGGATACGGTTCGAAAACTGGTCTAAGCAACTATATACATTTCAACAATGCTTTATATGGTAAATGATAATTATTGCAATTATTTATTACATTTTACGTGATATGTCAAATTATTCGCCTTTCTACAGAGTCGCTTAGTACGGAAGGATACTCTTTCGATGACTACAAAAAGGATGTTCGAATGGCTTTTGCCAAAGCAAAAAACCGCGTCTACAAAGCCAAATTCGAGGCGAATAGGGTAAAGAAACTGTTTGATGATAACGACGACAGCTCAAATGACAAAGAGGCGGAAAATAATAGCAATGTAAGGATATTGGGAACATATGTATATATAAATTTATATAATCCGTACATGTTAATTAGTGAATTAGTATTTCAGAACATACAAATATTAATACCTGTAATTTTTCTTACGGTGTTTAGCTAAACGTCGAGATCATCGATAATTCTCATTTATCAAAAATTGCTGTTAAGTGCCGTGAAAAGATGAGAACCTTGATAAAGTCAAATGACTTTCCCGTGAAGAGTGCCGAAGAGTTGGAAGCGCTTGATGTCAAGGTCGCAAATGATATGGAACAATATGTTAGTAGTTCTATCAATATTTGTGTTTTAATTACGAAAATCATTTTTACGTTTCTTCTCATAATCAGATCGACTTGTTCAAAAATGTTTTAATGCCCAGTGGTATTGTAAAACATATAATTCGCGTCATTGACGTGACTCTGGTTATGGAGATGAATTATGGAGGATTCGGTTCAAAAACTGGTCTAAGCAGCTATACTAACTTGGACAACGCCTTATATAGTAATTAATAATGCTTGCAATCGTTTGTTATATAATATTTAATATAAACATATATGTTTTCGACATTCAACAGGGTCTCAAAGGACTGAGGGTTACTCTTTCGATGACTATAAAAAGGATGTTCGCTTGGCCTTTCAAAGAGCCAAAAATCGCGTCTACAAGGCGAAACACGAGGCAAATAGGCTAAAAAAATTAAAAGCAAATAACTATGGGAGTAAAAAAGAGTTCTAAGACAATGTAAATATAATTATTAAATTAACGTTACTTAGCCCTATATATATATTTATATATGTATATATAAATATATGTGATTCCATATAAGCCGTACACATTACTAATTATTATAAGTCATTGGTATTGATGAAGTGACATTTTGGTTTGTCTTATGTAAGTATACATATTTAATGTATAATCCTCATTGACCTATCATTTTTCTCACTGTATTTGTGTTCGTTAATAATCGTGCGTATCAAAAGCTCCCATTTATCGAACGAAAGCGAAATCAAATTTAAATTGTTTTGTGGGACTTAATGCGTTGGTTAACTTGATTGGGGTTAAGTTAATTTAAACTCAGCAATTTGAGGAATTTTTGCTACTTGGCTTAGTTGGCTGGCCATTGAGTATTTGCCATAAGGTGTATGCATTTTACTGAAATGACCATCATTGCGTTAAAGTTCAACATTCCACAGTCACGCAGCTTGACTGCCTGAAGGTCCATTGAAGTTTTGACATTTCAGCTCTTTTGCTGCACGTCTGAAGCTGTTTTCATTCCATTGAGTCACTTGACTGCCAAGCGCTGCTATATATTATTAAGTGCTTCAAATTTATTTTGAATAAACACAAAATGTCACCGACTTTGGGTCGTCGTCATAGGAGCCTTGCTCATGCTCTTGCTCAGCCAGTTTCACACTTCACAAGAAGAACGTCTCCTTTTATCGAATAGCAGCCGCATTCATTGTTTGCCTGCGGCAAGCGTTTATTTATGTTGTATATTTTTATTTATTTTATTTTATTTTCTTTTCTTTTATTTTGGTCTGGAATCATGTCAACAACCACTCCAATTCGTAACTATGGAAAATAATAAAATATTTTATTTATTGCGCAGAAGTTGTTATTTTGTATTTTGATTTTTATTTAATTTACATTATATGGCTCAATTAATTGGCCAGGCGATATGAACCAAAGTGTCTCCAAAAGTTGTAATATGTGGCCATTGCCTTAGGGCAACCATCAAGAGACAACTGAATATCTGTCATTCGCATGCCGGTGTCGTCGGTTATGAGCCATAAAAATGGCTCAATGGCACAAAAACACACCGAAAACATTGCCCCGAAACACCCAAACACCGAAATGTCGAAAATTCATTGCGTATACGCACGGTTATCGCTCATATATACAATTTTCATCGCAATTTATTACAATACAAAAAGCCGGAGGGGCCGAAACTATGTCCATGCTGACACGCCCACGTCCGCCTTTTTCGCCATTGATTTAACGCCCTTGCTTTGGGTGGGCGATACATAAAAGGCGGCACACCATTGCTGCAAATTGTCCCCCATTTGTTTTGTCTGATAATGTCTCAATAAAATCTGTAAGGCATCCCTAGGTGTTCACGTATACACATGTATATGTATATATATGTATATATAAATGGCGATATATATATATATATATATACATGTATATGTATGCATGTGTTATAGGTGTGTGTTATTACCAATACGCCTGCTACCTAGTTAAGCTCTCTCCGCAGGTATATTGGTCCTCTGCACCGAAACTATTTTGTAATTACCAAAGTTGTTAAATTTAACAACCGTTGTCCCTTATGCCTTGTATCTACCATACTCGATGCATCGCATTTTGTTAGCCATATCGCCAAGCTGCCTTTTAATTAAATGGTTTTCGTTCACTTAGTTATAACTGCAACTGGTTTTATTTGCCTTACGCGGAGAGAGAGAGAGAGAGAGAAGAAAAAAACTGTGGCAGGACTTCTTTGGTATTTTTCTGTATGTTTTTGTGATGTTCTCGGTAATAATTTAAAGTCAATTTCTCGCATATTTTTTAAAGTTTGAATACTTGACAATAATTTTTATGCTCTGCACACATGAATTACCAAAAAAGTGTATAAATAAATATTGTTTATCAGCATCGAGTACCAATTTGAATTTTGCTATAAGTTCTAGACTTGTTTATCTGGTTTATGTGAACTAGATGTCAATATCATTTTATACACCATATCCCTTTGTGACCGTTTCCATAAATACAATTATTGCAAAATAATGCTGTTTTTATGATTTATATGCTGAAATGAATCATGGAATATCTTTCATTTATGTCATATTTTTAGCAACTTAAACCCATTTTTAATTTGCCAATTGTCCGCCGTTTTGCTGTCGTCAAGGACCTCGCTGAGTAATTTATGCATTCGAGTAAAAATAACTAGCTCGAGCTTGGTTGTAAATAAAGTTTTAATTGTCAAGAGTTTGTCGCTCAGCAACTTTTCTGAATTGTGTTAAATTGGACTTTACATATTTGTTATTGTCAGCTACGCCATCAAATTAGTCAGGTAGTCAGCCGAGAATTTTCCTTTCTCCACCTCTTTAACATTAAGTATGTATTGATTTTGCTTAGAAATTAACTATACTTAAAATGGATTGTTGTTGTTGTTTATACTCGATGCCAGTTGCGTTTACCGTCTAGACAGATAGGGGAAAAAGTTTTGTCGAACGGTGCGTATGATTAATTTACAGTAAATGTAGAGTTATTTAGTGAATATGGGCATACGAAATACGTGACTTGATCTGCTCTGTCTGTAACGACGCATCGTTAATCGAAAGATATAAATTTAAGCTAATCAATTTATGTCTTTGGACGCCACAAATTGCACATAATCCCTTGTCGACACAAAAGCAGACACTGAAACATAAACCGCCGTCGAATCAGTAGTAAAAGTAAACAACAAATTACAGATGCATGAGGCAAAAAGTTGTCTCTTTTCAATTTCGATAAAGAGCCGTGCCGATTTGGTCGCCTAAGCCCCCATTCAAATCATGGGCATACTCCCCACATAGTCGTTATACTCAATCGAATGTGTGAAATTTCCATTTCATAGCTGAATTAAATTCCAATGCGCACGCACTAAAACACACTCAGACTCACACACACACACACACACACACACACACACACCCACACATATATACATATGTGCGTGCATATCTATGGATATATGCCAATATATACAAGGGCGATTTGAAGCCACTCGAAGTGGTGCACAGTGGGTGTCCTAATACCAAACGGCATTGTTTTATATTTTGGATTTAATTGCAGCTTCCCATTTTGCAAGAGTGAAATGAATTTAAATTTCAGTTGAAACTGTACCCAACGAAACTTGCAATTTAAATGAGAGTTTTATGCAACTTTATTATTTAGATTAAAACTGCATTTAAATGTGGAAACCACATTTTTACCCCCCCAGGATCAAGATCATTAAATACAATTTGGAAACCAAATTAAATTTCTTAGCTACTGTGCAGGCTTTTGGGTTTGCTACGGTTCTCCTTTGAGTTGTTGTTCAATTTGAATGTCTTCCCTTCTAATTTCCTTTATCGAATTTACGATTTGTTGGCCATGTCATCAACTCAGCCCCGATATATGTCTGTGACAAAAAAAGCAATGCGAATATGTTTTTCATGTTAGTTTGCATTTTAGGAGCAACCTGCCTTTTTATTTTTCACATTCTCATCTTTCTCTTTTTTTTGTGTTTCACTCGAATTTCAAAATAATGCTGCGTATGTCAGTCGATCGATGGTTGTCTTATCGTCAAGGGTCCGCTTTCTGGCTGACAAATGGAATTTTGTGAAAAATACATACATCCGCATGAGAAATGTGCCAACTATAGCCAAAAAACAAAAATGTCAGAAGCTAAAGGTGACCTACAACCTTTGCTAGCCTTGCCATTGTCGTTGTCCGTTGCGGCCCACGCATTGCCATTTTGAAAGTGCAGATGCAACTGCATCAACTCTTCCCTTTCCATCCCCAACCCCAACACCAACCCCATCTCCAATTCCAACACCCAAACCTACTGAGTGGAAAGCAAATAAGACAGTAGCCAAGTTTACTTGCCAAGCTTACCCGCACACACAAATAGACATAACCACATAAACACAACAGTTTTGCGTAAACACGGAATAATACTAACTTCAATTGTGAGCTCAGAACAACAGCAGCAGCAGCAGCAGCAGCAGCAGCAACAGCAACAATAATAAAATTGCGCATACGTCGAGTTGGACGCCAAGTAAGTAAATGGTCACGTTTTGTGTGGAAAATTGTGTGTGTGTGTGTGTCTGATTGTGTATACATGTATGTGTTTGTGAAATCCGTTCACCTTATAAACAGCTAAGGTAGTTAGTAATAAAGTTATGCAAGTTGGGGTCGCTTAAGCCCTGCGATGATTATCAGAAACTATAATCATAACTCAAATACTCGTATGTTGAAATGACAGCGGGCGTAATTAGATAATATAGTAATCATAAAGTAGAACCCTAAATAATGCCCAAGAAATTTATGCATGGGGTGTGACCTTTATGCCCAAATACTTTAAGTGCTATGTGCTATAAATATTATGTTGAATGATTTTGATTGTCTGAATGTAAACATCATTTTGGTATAATTCTCAAAAAATTTAATTAATTTAAAAGAATTATATAGTTATAACAATGAAAGTAATGAAAGATAAGTACTTGTCATGTAAAGATCGATGAAAACTATAATAATACTACATTAAAATGTTAGAAAATCGATCTAACAGAAAGTTCCTCAGAACGGGTGAAATCCTTCCAGTGCCTTTGTCAAAACTGCCCCGATTTATAAAAACCAGTTCTTTTTTTTTATCATGATTTGACCTCTGAAATAAGGATTGAAACACTAACTCGAAATTTATATCAATAATGCTCAGCAATGCAACCGTAAGACAGTTCCACACACACTCATACACACACACGCACACACACTAAATTATATATTTTGAGTGTTTTCTTGTTGGTGCCTGAGAACTTTGCAGCTGTCTTTTTGACTGTATTAAAGTTAGTACTTTTGTGGCATGGCTAAGTGGCGTGGCTTAAAGTTGTCCGACACTGTGTGGTACGTTGAGTGTCAAAAATAGCTGCTTGAATAGATCTTAGATAGGACTACGGGTATATGCAAATTTTGGTCTTATATAAACGCTATAAAAATTGCGGAAGTAAAGGCGACTTCTGATGCCCGTGGCAATTTAGTAATAAAAAACATTGCTTCATTTGCTCGCTGGCTGCTTTGCTGGTTTACTGGTTTGCTGGTTGCATGCCACAGAGTATAGCGGATGGCTTTAGCTTGACACGTTTTGACAGGCCACGGCTTTAGTAGCGAAGGGTTGTGGAAAGGGAAGGAAATTCAACTAAGCTGATTGACTTAAGCGTAGCACTTCCTTCCACTCAATAGCTGTTGCCAAAGTTATTGCAAATACAACAAGAGCAATGACAGTGTCAATGACTTGGCCCCTGAGTCTTTGACTTTTTCCTGGAGGAAGGACGATGGCTAATGGACGATGGCTCGTATCAAAGATGCGCTTAAGTCGATTTCAGTTTTTCTCAATTTCTGAAAGCAAAAGCAAAGCAGTGGCTGGGCTGTCAGCAAGCTCAAAGTTCAGTGAAAGTTGGTAGACACTGGGAAGCGTGTTTCCGCTTAAAAGTTTGGCGCCCGAGCGGAAACAAATCCCCAGTCAGTTGGCTTGTCGAATTTGTCCTGCACTCACTCGACTAATTGCCATTTAATGAGAATGTCCATTTGTTAGGTGGTCAGTGGTTTTTTTGGCCAAAAGCTGTAAGCCAACATGATAACTAAGTCAAGTGAAATGTTGGCAGGAACCCAATCGGAAAATGGTACTCCACAAAATTGAATTCTTTAAACTGGTTCCAAGAAAACAATGCAATCACATGAACATTTTCCAGTGCATTGCCCAAGGGTGTTGGAAAAGAAAGAAAACTCGCTATAACAGCATCATCATCAGCAATAGAACGAGTGCCACAAACAATGCCCGTAAAATGAGTAAGAAATTGAACAAGAATTGAAATAAAATCTATTGTAATTGAAATTGAAAAATAAATTTGACAGACACTATCGTGAAATCAGTGAACAAACTTGGTTTTATTTTTAAAAATTCCTGTTCAACAATGACTTGTGACAAGCAATTACATTTGATTTTATTTGGCGTGTATAAAGCATATAAAAGTATATAAAGAACAAGGATGTTAAGTAAATAATACGATTAGTTTAACCTGATAACTATCGGAAGAAAGAGTTGTCAATCTTTTGCTTTTTTGAGAGTCAAAGGTTAAGTTAAGTTTAAAGAGTTTCTAGCTTTTTATAAAGGATGTCCCCGTTGGTTTGCCTAATACACCTTTTAGAGTTTATTCAGGGGTCGCATAATATTTTTGTAACTAAATTGCTGCTTTACTTGATGTGGGTTTGTATTTATGAATGTCTACGCATTTATGTCAATAATTATAATTGGCATTTGCAGCACCCATGATAAAGTGCTTTGCAACCCGTTGTGACCCTTAAAAGTGTTTTTTTTTTTTTTTTTTGATAACGGTCGAGTTGATTTCTGTCACATTAAGTTTTAATAAAAATAAACATACAAAAGAAAAGTTTGTCGCCCAATTTTTTTGTTTGGTCAAAAAAGAAGAAGAAGAAGAACTTTGCAATTTTCACGCTTTCAATATTAAAAATTGTTCAAATACTTATATTTAACGTGAAACGATTTGCGGCAGTGAGTCAATAACTTTTGTGTGCTCTTAAGCAGATTTGTCCCAGCTTTAAAATGAACTTAAGCTCCAAATGTAAACTCAACTTCCAATGAAAACAATGCAAAATCTTTAAAAATGTTACAAACTGAAAATATCTACTAAAAATCAGTGGAAGCACTGAATCCAGACGGGCAGCCCAACAACGTTGTGTTGTGTAAGGGGTGTAAAATAATTTTGTGAGTGTTGTGGATTTATTATTTACAATAACTGACAAGCAAAAGTCAAATATTTTAGATCGATTTAAGTATGAAAAAAACAATAAATTCGGGTATTAAAATTTATAATATGAGACTTACTAGATATTTATCAAAGCTTTAGATCATTGAACTTTCTACTTTGTGATTGGTTTACAAAACGCTTTATACTTGGAGCCCCAAAATGAGGTGCCTCCTATTTGGGTCGTAAAAGGTTTAGCTGAATTCATTAAAATCTTAAGTTCAATGGGCAATATAAGTATTCTTGTTGGGGTCTGTCAAGATGCCAGTGACTCAGTCAAACAGTCAATATAAAGCAGCCAACGTATATTTCAATGCAAGAGTAGTAGTATGCTTATACCAATATATATATATATATATATACTCTACACACACACACATCCACACTCACACACACAGACAGACACGTAAATGAGTTTGTTGAAGTAACCCTTTGGAATGGCATATCAGCAGGGTTGCTGGAATTTCATTGCCTGCAGCTTTCATTAGTTCAATGCCAATGTTGTGTTGTGCTTTTGTGTCTTGGAGCATATTGCGCCGCTGCTGGGCATGAACCCCAACTGCCATTTGACATGAGCAGTTCGCCTCTGCTGGATGTTTTTGTTGCTGTTTATTTGGTCTCCCTTTTTTTTTAATTTTAAGTGCTTGTCGTTTTTTAATGTCTGGCTAGCTGCGGCTGCTGTGCTTCGTGTTTGCTTGCTCGCTTGTTCTCTGATTAAATGAGCACCAGGTGACGCGATGCACCATCCAGCACCATCCAGCACCACCTGCAGTCATCGCAGCGGACTCAAATAGTATGCAAATTAAAAATGTCGTTTTGACATGTTGGCACCAAAGTTATTTGAGCTGCTGCAAACATGAGTTGAACATTTCTTTTGCGGTCGTATAAAGTTTATGCGTTATATTGAATGTTGTACAGCATCAGAGCACCAAAAGGCAAATGCTGCTTAATTCTCATGCTTAGATATATTATATATAACCTCAACGATCTCATTTTAAAAATACTTGGGTAGAATACTTTTCAAAATTTACCTACTCTGCGAAATTCGTAACAGGTACAAAAACATATTGGCCAGCTTACAACTGGCTTAAATGGAAAATCATGTGAGTTACACAGTTTCAATATGACCAGCACATCTTGTAGCTCTTGGCTGAATTGGCATCGGTTGATTAGCATTATAGCCAAATGCAAATTAATTTGCGGACTGGCAAACAAATGTGCTGCCTCCTTAGGCAAAATGTATTCGAAAACTGAGTTTTGTTTCCCTATGCCCCTGGATGTATGCAAACTTTCCTAATTATCCGCCCCAATGGCCAAGTGAGCCAGAATGTTTCTTGGAAACTGACCGCCTTTTGTTGATTATCGAAAAACTTTTGCTGTTTAATATTTTTAGCATTTGCATCTGAGCAAATACCAAATACAATTTTTTCAATTTAATGTACAACATTTCTTGAGAACAAATGCTTTGAATAGAAGATACATAAGTAAATTTATCCTAGATTCATATGTCAAAAGGAAACTTTTCTAAGATTGCATTAAAGAAATTGTTTTGGACTTAAGATTCTTTCAATTCCATTTAATTTCAATCTCACAACGATTGCATAGTAAAAAATGAATTCATTTATAAAGCGGATTTGTATTCGACTTATTTTTCAGCTTTTCAATGTACATTTTAAATATATACATATATTATATAAACATTTTAAATCTTTTGAAAAGATTTCATGTTTTTTCAATAGAATTTAATGGGTTTCATATTTTCGACATTTATTTAAATACTCTGCAGCAAAAACCTATATGTGTATACTGTTTCTTAGATTTATTAACCATATGTCTTTGACGATATCCGGTGAATACAGGATGTAAAAGTTGACAATGTGATATCTTATTCTTAGAAATTTTTCCTTTGCCATTTATTAAAAGTACAAAATGTAATATGTATCGCTTGAGAGGTCTTGGGTAAACCAGGGGCTAATATATCAGGTACTTGGTCAAATATTTATACGAATATTTTATGGGTTGCTGTTTTTATTTACAGCCCACTCGTTGGCCAAATAAAGTGTCTTTTATTTATGGCGCAATTAAGTGGCAAATGCATTAGAAGTTGCCATTGAGCAGATGGTGTTGCACTTTGGCTATCTAAATAGCCAGAAGAACATTATTGGAAGAGTGCAGAAATGTGCTAAAATTAAAATTAAAAATTAATTCATTTGCAATCGTTAACTCAGCATATATACGACAAAGTAAAGTTAAACTGGTCATATAATTAACTGGCTGTCAGATCATAAGCCCAGTATAGCCACAACTTTTATATAACTGAGTTGTGCACATAAAATATGTGCTATTAAGCTCTGTGCGGCAAAGTTGCACTGGCTGCCAAACAGTTGGCTATAAATTAGACCCTAAAGAGTATTCTATTTTTTAATTACAAGATAAATGCACGAAGCTCATAAATTGTCGGGGTAAGTCACTAAAAACTTTTACCAATAGTTGCAGTCGCCTCCTTTGGGTGGCGTCCATAAACACGTCATTGCCCAGCAAGCCACCCACTGGCAACAAAAATAATCAACAAATTAGCAGCAGGAGGAGCACGAGGTGATTCTGCTTAGACTGAAGCATCATGTGGCACATGTTCTAAGATGTCTCGTAAATATTTGCAAAGCATTAGATTAACGTGAGTGCTTTTTCGCCACTTAAGTCGCGAAACAAAGCTTCCTAAATTGGGGCTTTGTCAGAAATGTACAAAGACTAACTCTATTCAATTTGGGCACAATTATCTTTTAAATCTGCCGAAAGTGTGAAAGTATGGAATGTGGGTCATTACGAAGTAAATTAAGGCTTAATTAAAGCAGAAAGTTAATATAAATTTAAGTGACATTAATACAAGAAACAGCAGTAAGATTCATGGGTAACATTCTCAGACCAGAAGTGGCAGTAAGATTCATACAACATACTCTGTAAAAAGAAGACATAGAAAGAATAGATTTGATTACAAAACGAAGAACGATTTAAGGCTCGGAGGGGGTTTCCATGGGTCTAAATACGCCATTAGTCCATTAAACCTAATATTAAAATATGAATAAATCGTTCTCCAGTAAGCAAGAAGCTGTGGAGTGAAAGAAGAAATTATAAAATATGTGATTTATATTTTACAACAGAAGTTTGCATAACTAAAAATGTGAAATGGCTTCAGCAACTCAACTCTTCATTAAATGCTCAAATACCTCGCTATTTAGCCACTACAACTACCACCACAACTCTTAAGCCAAGTTTGGTTGTCTAGGTAAAAAGTTGAGCCACGCGCTGCCAATTATGGTTTGGCCCAAAACGAATTTCAATTCGCCGCAACACTAAGCGAATAGCACATACACAATAAGTATAAATATTATATAAGATATTTCAGATTATTGGCGCTTCTTGTTGACACTTGATCATTAATTATGTTTGCGCGTGGCGGGGCTTCATTTCCACATTTCCACACACAAGTCACTGAGTACTCGCGTGCAATCATATAAAAAGCTTCAAAGTTAATTGATTAACGATGGATGACAGAAGGGTCGACGATGAGGGGAGGGACGAGGAACGTTTGCGGTTGCCGGATGTGCGTTGGACTTGAGCGAAAGTTGGGCAACAGTTCGCAACAGGAGCACAATTTGCCTTATTAAATTGCCGTTAATACGGTCCTTGGCTAAAACGACCTCTGGCTAACTAGGTCGGCAGTAAGCCTACTAACTTAATCGTATACGCCATGTGGTATATTGAAACTACTGATTAAGTCCTGTGCGTAGCATGACGTCTTGTTTGCAAAAGTTCTGGCATTTAACACAATTGGTTGTGGCCGGAGCGAAACTGCAACTAGTCTGTTGGCCACGCCCCTAAATCAATGCATACCCCCCATATGCCGTCCACACACTGAGTGTGGCTAAAATGATTTATGACTCGAATGGACACGAATGCAAATGAAAATGGCAACAGCAAATACATATAACGAAAACAGCAAACAAACACATAAGCAAATACACACACACACACGCACACACACACATGTAAAACACACACATAGTTGGGTGGAAGAAATGATGAAAAACAGATACGGATATGGATACGTGACCCAGCGTATAGCTGGACATGCACTCATTGCACATAAGCGGAAATTACGGCTACAAGTTTGTTTCAGTGATTGACGTTGCGTGGCTACTCTTAATTATAAAATACGAGTGAGTAAACATTAAATATTACTGCGAGAAGTTAAGCGTTAAGAGCGGCCATTCAAACTGTGCCCCCCCCCGTTGACACAGATAAACAGTAAGCAGATACAAATATGGATTCACGTAAGTCCACATTATATTCCTACATATAACCCTGACCTGGCCTGGCCTGAGTTGAGCCAAACTTATGATATTTAAAAGAGTTTCTTTAAGTATAAGTGGTTTTAAGTGCGGTTTCTCTTTAGTTTCGTGAACTGTTTGACTGAGGCAGTTGTACTATAAAAGGACTTCGTCTGGGGTTAGATGGTGTCGTAGCTATGATAAAGAAACTTTATACGACTTTATTAAACATATATTTGTTATTTTTAAGATTATTTGCTTTTTTGATTTATTATTATTTGATTTTCCATAACTGACTTTATATGGCAATACGGTATATATATATGAAATGGTCAAAGGTTTCTTCAATTCAAGGAATAAATTACTTTTCGCGGTTTTTCTAGGGTATCTAATATTATAATATATTATAGCAAAAGCGTCAACCAGTGTGCAGCACCACATTATAGAATTTCACTATGTCATCCATCATCGTAAATGTTGCAATCAGTTTTCAGTTTAGTTTGCTTGCATATTAAGTGCTCACTTCAAATAAATATTCAACTTACCTTAAATGCTTTGCCGTTTATGTAAAAAATTAACTGCAACGTTGGCTTCAAGCCGTTTGCATAAAATACATGCATTATTTACATATATATTTTGTCCTTGTCGGAGTGTCGGCATGGATTTAACTTATGCACTCTTTACAGCTGACACATTGTCAGTTAAATTTGATCAAAGTAAATAGAACAAAAGCAAATTGCTTCTTGATTACAAACTTGTTTAGTCAGTTTTATAAAATCCTTTGAAACAATGCAGATGCGCAGTTTAGTTAAAGGTGTTGCTATCGTCGGGTTAAAATTTTTTAAATCAATGAATTGCTGCTAAAAATAATTTTGGACTCGATTTTCAAAGCCTAAATTCCCAAATATAAAAATGAACTACATATTTAAATGTTAATCTGACAGATTTCAGATGTCTGCTGTTCCAAAGGCCCTTTGTGGCAGTGCGGCTAAGCTGATAAATGGAAAATATGGAGCGTGTAGCCTGAAGCAAATGGATTTCTCTTACTCAATGAGTGGCGTAGGAGAAAAAGTGCTTTTCTTTTTTCTCTGTAAAGCAAAATGATTGCTTTTTGGTGTACTCGACTGTGCAGGTTGTAAAGGTAACTGTTCGTATTTCTTGAGTTTACTCTGCCAGAGGGTATAGTATTTCTCTCTAAATAAGTGAAATGCTATGACAAGAGTATGCTTATGGATCCGATGGGTTGTCAGCTATTCTGTCGGCTTAAAAGACTTGAATATATGAATCACTTGAGCCGTTGTTTGGCTGTAACATGAATATTTGATATAAAATAGAACGCATTTATATGGTTCAAGTAAAAACGGGATCAATATCAAGTCAATTACGAATTGCTTTAAGGAAGCGTATTTGATCATCGACATACTAAAGATGCAAATTCGTAGCTGTTATTCGAGCAGTAGACGGAGTTTCTAAACACTTTGGCATTTATTGCCTGGCAAATATTTTAATTTCGTAAAGAAATTGCAGGCAGAGTGCAATATTGATTGCACGCCTCATTGTTGCCATCAGTCAATGTGGTAAATACTCACTCAGATAGATTGTTTTCGCTCAATAGAATACTTGCGCAATTCCAGGCGAAGCCAATCACTGACCTGGCGTCCATTTCATCCATTTACAATTCGCACTTGCTACAGCTACCGAGACAGCTAATGATGCTATCTGTGCATGATTTATGCGTCGATGTTCGATAATTTAAAGTCGTTGGCATTGTTCTGACTGCTGTTTCCTGCCTCCTGCCTCCTGCCTCCTGTCCGCTGCCTGCTGCCTGCTGCCTTCTGGCTTTTGTCTGATAAGCAGCAAGTGGCAGAAATGACACAAGTGGCAACAGCCTCAGCAATCATTTGGGCGTTAAGCTTTAATTTTAATTTTAGCTTGACAAGGACTATAATTGCTCTTGGCTGGCTGCAATACACTAATTAGCATATAAATCAAGCCAGTTTTTCAAGGTATTAATTAGATCACACAGCGCCAAAGAAGTTAACTTGCTCTTTGCTAACTCGATACAAAAGTTTCGCTTTGTGCCTCATTCCCTGGGGTTGTACGGCTTGTTGAGTGGGTGGCTCTGTTTATTGACTACTACGCCGGGTCTGACAAAAACAGTCTGGCAAATTCTGGCCAAGTCTAGTCTGCTTTGGCCTTAAGTAGATTGCAGAAAAACTCCTTGTACTTTTATGTACTCTTAATGGGTGAAAAGAGATCTCTGACAAATTGTTAAATTACTTTTTGTTCCTTTCCAATAGCGTTGCATTTCTTATAAACGGATTGGAAATCATGCAAGTGGAAAATAAAAGCGATTCAGGCTCAAAGAAATTAATGTAAAATTCATTAAATAAACGTTTTTGACTCTTCACTGCGCACATTCATAGCTTCCTGTATTTATTTGAGAATTGGTTTTATTTTAATCAATTAAATCGTTTTATGATAAAAATTGGAAATAAATTGTACCCAAATCGATAGCAAAATTTGGCCTAAAAATGGACAATTTAATTGAACTCGAGTTTTTGCCGTGTTGTCCACATTTACGGTCAAAATATACATAGCATACTCTTAAGCTGTTTCAAAAAAATGTTTGCGGTTCGTGTTTGGCCAAAAGCTTTGCCGCTTAACAAGCTTTCCAAATTGGTCAACTAATTTGCGCCGGAACTTCAATGAGCCGGCCTAGCTGACGGCTATTTGACACGAGTAATGCCGTAGTCAAGGAAATCCGCCAAGTTGTCGCAGATTTATGCGAATTGTAAAACACAAATAGCCGGTGAACAAACAAGTTTCCATGAATTAATGCCCAGGTACGCTTGGACAAGTGTCGGATTTTTGATCACGCCTAGGAGAACAATAACAACAACAACGACAACAACAACAACAACAACAGAATCATTAGGAACAGCAAAGTCAAATGCCAATTTAATTTAACGCCGCGGGTGTTGACCGCTTGACGCTTACATCCTTCTTGCCTCTCCGGGGGTCTCAAAACGGCGCCCGACGCCATTCCAAATTCGCGACTCTCCTTTTAAGTTGGTAATTTCATTGCGCTCAATTAAAAGTTGCTCCAATGCCACAACTTTGTGTTTCGGTTATTTATTTTTTTTTTGCAGTCTTCTTTCTGTTTTCTACTGTCCCAATAAGAAATGTTCAAAGTTTAGTGAATTAAATGCGCCACCGATGACCTTGTGCGCCAATCTCCTGGGCAAAACGACTGTCAACCAAGGCGTCGTCAAGTTGTGCGCCGAGGCGTTAAGTAACTTTTCGCAAATGACTTGAACGGATGTTCTAAAAACCTTCTAGAAGTTAAAAAATCTGAATAGAACTTCAGCTTGCGCAGATAAATAAGTTTAATTATATTTTGGACATAGTAAAAGGCGTCGCTTTATTGGTTGGCTTGCGGTTTTGTTTTGCTTCACAACTTGAAAGTGATGCAAAAACTTCTTGCCATTATTCTAATCGCTTGTGGCGCGTTATAAAATTACCTTGGAAGTCGCACTTATTTTGATAGAAGGTGGTAAGTATTAAAAGTATTACACGTAAATCGTTAGTCGTACTCCACTACAAGTATTAAGTGTTCTAATCTCAAGCATAGTTTGCGATGATATTGCTGTAGTTCAAAATATAAGTAATAAAACAAATTATATTTCTACTGCTAGTAATACACAAATCCAAGCCGAACCAACTACGAACTATGATGATACCTGGCATTACAATAAAGAAGGGTGTCTGCCAACTGCTTGCCTTGAACAAGTTTAGTGTGCGGCAATGGCTGAAGACCTTCGATTCGATCATCTTTGATGCAGATGGCGTGCTGTGGCGCGGCCAGCAGGCAATCGATGGCGTCCCAGACACATTCAATGCTTTACGTGCTATGGGCAAACAGGCATTCATCTGCACAAATACCTCGGAAACGTCGCGGGAGAAACTGTGCGGCAAGGCACAAGATCTGGGCTTCCTCATAGCCGAGGATGAGGTGATGTCGTCATCAGAGGCATTGGCCCGCTATCTGCAGCAGCGCAACTTTAATCGCAAAGTATACATCATGGGTGGACAGGGCATCGCCGATGAACTCGAGTGCGTGGGCATTGAGTCTTTGCCACTGGACGAAGACAAGATGATAGGATCCAAAATGGGAGATTATGTTCAGAATATGACATTGGACCCGCAAGTGGGTGCTGTAGCCGTTGGACTAGACAAGGATTTCGATATGCGTAAGCTCGCGAAAGTCGGCTGCTATTTGAGGGATCCAAATGTGCTCTTCCTGGCTAGCAATCGGGATCACTCATTTCCTGTGGCCCCAGGTCGCTTCATTCCCGCCGCTGGCACCATGGTTGCTGCAGTGGAATCGTTGGCCAAGCGAACACCATTCACCTGTGGCAAGCCAAATACGTTCATCTGCTTGCATCTGCTACGCCAGGGAGTCATCAAGCCGGAACGCACTCTGATGGTGGGCGACACGTAAGCAACTGTGCCTCAACTCTGCTTTCAATTAACACCAAGTGTTTTTTTCAGTTTGTACACAGATATTCAGCTTGGGTACAATTGCGGCTTCCAGACGCTGCTGGTTGGCACGGGCAACAACAGTCTTCAGGATGTGGCCAAGCTGCAGAGATCCAAGCTGCCTCTGATGTACCAGCAGATACCTGATCTCTATTTGCCCAAACTGTCCGACTTGCTCAAGTTCCTACCCTCCAGAAATTGTTAATCAAGTATTTATAAATATATATATAAGCTGTATATAATTTGTGTATATATGATATATATCCAAATACTAAATATAGTTGCACATTTGCGGAGTTAACTGATTGATTGTTTCAAAACAAACTATTTTCAAGTTTCATCAAGATAGGAGCAGAATGACGAACATGCGGACATGTCTGACTTGACACTAGCTCGTTGTCCTGATCGAGAACAGATAAACTTTGTGGAGGTCGGAAATGCGTCCCTTTAATGCGTTACAAATTTTGTGACGAAATTATAATACCCTCGGCAAGGTTACAGTGAGACAAAGACTGTGGCTTTAGCAAAAAAACGAACTGAAAACATGTTTTGTTTACTCTAAACATTTTCACATGCCTTGCCTATACTAAAAATCAACTAACACTGCCAATCTCTGAGAGGTGACTAATTGTTACTCTGTGCTCAGCTGCGTACTTACTTTTTTCACATGTAGAATAATCTAAAAAAAAACACATACGTTGTATGCTGCTCATAGCTTTTCTCTATCGTTTTTTTAAAATAACTTTTTCGTTTGTTTACTTTTTAATAATATTTTCATGTATACATATATATGCATGTACTTAATAGAGTTATCTCCTTCCACTTGTTACATGCATTTGCACAGTTTCACTATTCCTCTGTTTACCAATTTTCAGGGTATAACAACAACAACAACAACATCATTAAGTACTGAGACACTCGAAAAGTATTTGCGGTTTGTAAGCAACGCCGAAGCTGGTCTCTCTGCGCTGGCTTCAGGTAACCGCTTGTTGTTGTTAATTGTGCGTCTCTTTCGCACCAGCATTGCAGCGGCGAGCATTGTTGTAATTTGTGCTGAGAGACAACAAAGCACAAGACAACAACGAAGCTCTTTGTCAGCGAAACTAATAAAAAACCGAGCTTCCAAACTGTTCCCATAACCAGTTCCAAGCCAGTGTTCGTGCGGTGGAGACGGTGGAGTAACATTTTGGGAAGACGGCTGTTGACGCTTGGTTTTTGTTTTCGCAAAATTCATATACAACAAAATTACTAGAAATAAAACATAAAGTGAGTTTCGTATTAAACTAAAAAATATATGCCGTTAACTAAATGATAACTAAAGTGATCTAGTTGGAGAAAGATGCAAAGATACCAAAGGATAAGTTGAAAGAGAAACACAATTGCACAACAGACACCAAGTAAATATCAAATTGAAAAAGTTGTTTGCCATGGACATGACAACAACACGAAAAGCACTAACAACAACAATTATAAAACTTAATAACAATTATCAACGGCAAGAGGCCGACCAATTTAAAATTACACAGAAAATATGAATTACTAAATTCGAAAATAATATGGAAAAGTAAACTATATGGCATTTACAAATTGATTAAATAAATATTTGTAAAAATTAAAATTATTTATTATAACATAAACACATGCGTTACGAAATGCATACATGCATATTACAGTTTCAACAGTAATCTCAATAAATCCGCAAGAGCAAAAAAAAAAACCGAAAACAAACGTAAAGGGAAAAGTTAAATCGTTGCAGCATGAAGATCCCAACGGCGCGATACTCTGTTATCAGCGCAAAAGCAAAAATGTAAAAAGAATTATTCCGGCGGGAAAACCGCATCGGTGAATACAATTGCAAAAGTGGGCGTAGTTTATAGTTTGAGCTGTCAAGGGTGTATTAAATTTGTCGTGCATAGGTTTAATAGTAGCAGCAACTGGTGGGCGGTAGTAAATGTGATAGATATAAGTCGAAACAAACATCAAACAGAGTTCATAAAGTTAGGGGAAAAACCACTTCGCTGTGATAATTTAAAACCAAACAGTCAATTAGTTGTTCTTAATTAATACAACAAATGTAGAGCTGCATATTGAAATCAGTTCTTTTCAATCTTTTTTTTGTTTGTTTGCAGTTTTTGCCGAACTTCCTGCCATTGCCGAACAGCAAACAAAATCGCCGTAATCAGCGCTTTTGTAGTGCAACAATTCAACTTGTTGATTATTGAATAAGCCGTCAAAATTGGTTACCTAACGAAAACCTCGTTTGTGCTAAGGGAAGGCGACCGAGTAAGTCACATTTTTAATAATCCTCTGATTAATTAATTGAATGCAATTAGCTTGTGAATTATATTGTTGATTGATTAATCACCTGAGGTTTCGAATTTCTCTTTCTCATTAATATCATAGCTATTTTATTTTACACAAAATATCCGATTTGCATATTGCTTCATTTTTAATTGAGCTCAAGATTATGATTAAAATTAAGATTTGAGTTGTGGTAAATGAATCTTATCTTATCTACATAATATTTGCATATAAAGTACATTTTAAGATTGCAATCTGAGACAGCCCCAATAATACGAATTCATGACTAGTTTTGCACGTGCTGTTCAAAACAAATTTGCTCGGTTGTATAATGAACATATTTAAGTAATAATAAATGAGGTTGTTAATTCGTTTGCGTTTACATTCGTCAGTAAAAAAATCACTTTGAGCTCGTCTGACAACGCCCCATAATTAATAGATAGTTCAATTGCTTGGATGACTTACTGACATCTAAGACACGATTCTACCTAAATAGAAGCACTTACATATATGTAAATAGTTGTTGTTGTTGTTATTCATATGACACGACAAATTTCACATACTAACAGTGTGAGAAAATTATTTAATAACCGCAAATAACAGACACGCTTCAGGGGCACATTTAAATTTTCAAATCAAACTCAAACTGAGATGCCGTTTAGATACGAATAAGTAATACATATGCATATATATATATATATATATATATATATATATATATATATATATAGTAGAGGAGCATTACGATGCGTCAGAACGTCGCGTAGAGTCTAATTACATATAATTTATGTATAAGTCGAAGTGCAATTAAAATGATTAACATTTACGAGGTTTGCTTTAGAATAGCGCATGTACTTCAATTACCTACCTACCTGATTACTTAAAGTACAAAAGCAGCAACAGAAAAATAAAAATGAATTTAATTTTATAAATGAGTATTTTTTATGACTCGTCGATTTTCGCGCTCCTTCCGATACCGAAACATATTCCCAGCTCACAAATAGATTGGTGAAAAGCTCAATATTTCAAGTTGTTTTTTACACAAAGTAAGCTTTAAAGCAAGTACATCAACTAACAACAACAACAACAGAAACAATAATAACAACAACAACAGTTGTCTAGCGCTTCGCCTTGGTTACGTCAACGACGACAACGTCTAAAAGTGGGTCATGGTTAAGTGTATTTTAGCCCAAGCTGCGATCGTTGCCACAAATGCGCCGTTCATTCACTGTTTACGCATTGCTCGCAACGCTACCGTTTTTGAACACAGCCTAACTGTTGTTAAGACTCTCTTTATCTCATTGAAGCTAGCACATTCCACACTCCACACTCCACATTCCAAATTTCACCTCTCACTCCATTTCTCTTTCTCTCTCTTTCTCTCGCTCGCTGTATCTCTCTCCCGCACCAGGACGACATGGGGTTCAGTTCGCGCATGGACTGCTGCGGGCAGTTCGTCAAATACAGTTTGTTCATAGCGAACTTTGTGATGTTTGTAAGTATTATCTTGACTTGGCTCTAAAGTATTGTTCATCTTAGTTGATTATTTATACACTCGATTCTTAGGTTGGCGGTGCGATTGTCTTCTGTCTGACGCTGTGGACTCTGGTGGATCGCAGTTTTGTTAATGAGCTGCTGGGCACGAATCTTTTCTCGGGCGCCGTCTATGTGCTGCTGGTCACATCGGTCATCATTTGCCTGGTCTCGTTTTTGGGCTGTGTGGGCGCTGGCAAGGAAGTCAAATGTTTGCTCTTATCGGTAAGTTTTGAAGTACTCTTAAACTTGGCAGTGTAATGTATACACACATATATATATATATATATATATATATATATATGTATGTGCATTTTCATATATTTGGAAATGCGTAAATATATATAATATACGCCGTTATTCAGTTAAGCTTTTCGGTATACTCCAGCTTCAGCCTACGTCTTATTCTGTAAATATGTCAAATACGCGCATAATTAGTTTGCTATTTATAAAGATTAGATTTGTGTATGTATTGTAATACATCCACATATGTATTTGTTATTCGCCACTTGTCTTAGCAGCACAGGTGTTAACCACATATACATTTACTTACCATCTCCAGTATTTCATCATTGTTGCGTTGGTTTTCGTGACCATGCTAATTGGCGGTGTTTTGGGCTACGTATTTCGTGAGCGGGTGCAGCAGACAATGCGACAGGTAAGGAGTTTATGGCCAGAGTTCAAATACGAGTACTAATCCGTGATGGGTGAAATTGTAGGAAATGCGCTCCACAATGGCACTGTACGGAAGTCGACGTGAGATTACACAGGCATGGGATTTGACGCAGGAGCGTTTGCAGTGCTGTGGCGTCGATACCTGGCACGACTGGAATCGTTACGGACCGGTGCCGGAGTCCTGCTGCCAGGAGTTATTTGGCGGGCAGCGCAAGGAGTGCACCATCTTTCCCACCATCACGAATCTGTATAATCAGGGCTGCCTCTATGTGACAACCAATTTCATTCGAGATCATGCGGCAGTCATTGGGGGCACATCCATTGGTGTCGCTATACTCATGGTAATTACTCCCCGTTTCAGTTCAGCTGGCCAGTTTCTTGATCTACATGTTTCATCTTACAGATCTTTGGCATGATATTCTCTTGTTTGCTCTTCAATATGATTCAATAGTACCACATTGGAGAGGAGCTGATGCCACAGGTGGAAAAATGAGAACCATTTTTATATGTATTCCATAATGTTAACTTAAGAGTATTATCCACGTGTATGATATGTGTGCGAGATCTGTTACGCAAGAGTTTTCTGCGTCTTCTGTATTATGTATATAGGCTTATATACTTCAACTTATGTATGTACTTTACATCTATACCTTAATGTATGCCAAGTGGTTTGTCAATTTGTACTTGTGCGTACTTTTGTTACATAATATTGTAGTAACTTTTTATACGTTTTGTAATGATGTAAGACCCAAAAATGCAACCTCTATATAAAATTGTTATATTTAAAAGAATACTTGCTAATCTTAATAATAGTAGCTATTAAAAAGTAATCAGTATTTCTATAGAGGGAATTATGATGTTCTAAGGCGATCAAACTAAGGTATTATTCCTGATTTTATCGGTGGTATTCAACAGTCAAATTTATAATATTATATAGCAGCAGCAGGAACTATAGCATTTCAAAGACATATTTATTAAATTTGATATTTAATGCATTATTCATTTTCATAAATCTCGAGTAAAAATAGACAAACATTTCATACACTAACCTTGCACATTGATTTCTTGTCCGAAACATTTTGAAAATTGCCTGAAAGAATATTGAATATTTAAGACACTAAAATATATATTTGTTGCTTGCTTAAGTGAACTGAAAATATTTCATGTAATATGGCACTGTGGCTTCAAAAATTTGTTGTGGTTTTGCTGTCTAGTCTGTGTAGACATAAAAATCCAAATTTTCGACACGGGAATGTTTAATTGTATTTGCTAACGATAAATGATGTTTAAGCATAGCTGCACTCACCTGACCACATTGACCAATCAACGTGTGCGCCAATGGTTGGCCACCATTGAGACGGTGCTATTCGATGCGGATGGGGTACTCTGGGACAATGACAAACCAATTGCTAGCGCCGTAAATGCCTTCAATATGTTGCGTACGGCTGGCAAGAACAACTATATTGTGACTAATAATACGACTGTTTCCTGCGATGGTATTTTGAAAAGGGCCATCAGCCTTGGGCTGCAGACGGATAAGGAGCATATTATAAGCGCATCGCTGTCGGTGGCCGACTATTTGGCAAACAAGAAGTTTCAGAAGAAGGTGTTCCTTGTGGGCGAGGCGGGCATTAGTGAGGAACTAGCCAATTTGGGCATTTGTTCATTTACTTCCAAGCCGGAGCCAATGAATAAATCTATGAAAGATTTCATTTTGGAATTGAAGCTGGATCCAGATGTCGGGGCCGTTGTCGTTGGCAGGGATGATAACTTCAATGTGCCCACACTTATTCGAGCAAATAGCTATCTGCAAAATCGCCGCATTCTTTTTCTGGGCGCTGGCATGGACAAGGGCTATCCTATCGGTGAAAACAGAAGAATGGTTGTTGGTGGAGGACCAATTATAGCAGCGATTAAAACTGTCAGTGAGCGTAGGCCACTTATTCTGGGCAAGCCCAATCCATGGATGCTGAGGCGGCCAATAAGCGCTGGTCTCATTAATCCGGAAACAACGCTCATGATTGGCGATACGTATGTAAAAAGTGGGTCAACTAATAATTCCATTTATTTATTCTTCACTCTTAAAGCATCCAAACCGATATAATGTTTGCCTATAACACTGGATGCCAATCGCTTCTGGTGGGCACGGGTATCAGCAGCTTGAAAGATGTGGTCAAGATACGGAATAGCGGTAACGACAAAATGATGGTGATGGTACCGGATTTCTATTTGCCCAATCTGGAGCTTATTTCCGAGCACCTTTGTTAGTTTAATGTTTGCATAAACCGGAAAAGGGATGACCTGAACAGGAGGATTATGCTGCCAAGCTAATCTCGATCCGTTTCAGTTTCCATTTTACCTTTAAACAAATTGTTGAATAGCATTTCCGCACATAAAAATCAATATTTTGCCAATAGCTGAATCAAAATTCATTCACAGTTTGTCGCCATTCACATTTCACATTTCACTTTTCCCTTTATTCTGTTTTTTTATTCTCTTGTCTGAAATGCCTGCCATAATCTTTACCCGGGCTGCGGCGGAATCCTCGTCAAAAGTAAGACAAGTGCAGCCACCGCAGAGCTCGACACATTGTCAACGCAATGAGGGTTGCCTGTGGTACGGTTGTGGTGCAGCCTCTTTTGCCTCTTATTTGCCACCCATGCACTTAAGCTGCCACTTGCTCTGCCACGGACAGATGACGCATTTTTTTCCAAGCGCTGTTTACGGAAATAGAATCCTTCAGTGACCAGTGGCCACTGTTAGCGACATCTGTGCACGGCATTAAAAATATATATGACCCTGCGAAGTGTGTGGAGCACACTTGTTTAGGGTTCCGTTGTCCTTTTTATACCCTGCATAGGTATGCGGCATGTGTTAAGCCGTTTTATTACCCAACTGTTGGTTGGTGTAACATATTTGGCATTTTGTGTTGTGTACTCATAAGCAATTCTTTAAGTGCTGGGCTTGCTTAAAGTTTGCTGTGTTTTTCCAAATCGATAAACATAATAAACATTACAGCAAGTAAGGGAAGCACCGAAAGTCCTGTGCTAAAAAAATTAAAATTATGCAATAAATGTTTAATTATTCACTTTTCAAATTAAGAGTGAAAGCTAGCAAATTTGTTAACCGACTTTCAGGAGCAATATATTAAAGCTTATGGCTTGACAGTTCATCTCCAAATTCTATTTCAGTTGGAGAGGTTTCCACAATCTCACTGCCATACTTTCCACAAAAGTTAGCAGATTTTCAGAAATAATCGATATTAATCAAATATTAACAATATTAACATTTAAATAAACCTTTCTAGTAAAAATTCCTGTCAAAGCTCTACAACTTTACTTTTATTCTGTTAAGTTTCTTGCTTCCTTCTAGTTCCTTATAATAGACTTGCCTATAATACAGGTTTGTTCTCTTAAAAAATTTAAGTCTGTTTAACTTCAAAACAAAACAAAACAAAAGGAATTTGCGTTATTTCAAATATACTGCAATCTCTTAATATAATATAAAAATGATGTGAGCTTAAAATAGATTAAGGCCCGAGGGCCCACCAAGATTGCACTCCTACTGCTATTTAGATAGGGTAGATTAATTTCGCTTAATGAAATTTACGATTTGCATTCTATTTTCAACTGTTATTTTGGGCTTGTTTTTTTGGCCATTCCCGAGCCACATGCCACATGCCACATGCCACATACATATCTCGCTTCCTGTCATTGTTTGTCTGCCATTGTTTATATTTTGGCTATGGTACATTGGACCCTAAACAAAGCAGCCAGCCATGTGGATGAGGCTGTTGCTTGGATGGGCTGAGGGTTGTCGCTGTAATTGCGAGCGCTCAAAACTAATTGTGTACGCAGAGTTGTGGGGGAGTCCAATGCTCAATGTTCGGTGCCCAAGTATAGTTGTACTTATACTCAAGCTAATAGCTCGTAGAGCAGCAGCCGCAGGGCAGTTAAGATGTCGATGGTAGATGGCAGATAGGAGATAGGAGGCGCCACATCCTAGCTGCTGCCACACCCTAGCTGCAAGTGTTTGTCGTTTGTGAGAAAGTAGAGTCTTGGGAATTCACTGGCGTACAAAAAGCGGAAACCGAGTGTGTCCTGTAAATCCTTTGCGGCAGCGTTGACAAGGCTTTTTGTTTGCGTTGAAAACTTGTCTGCAAACTTGGCAGAAGTTGTGGAAGACAGCAACAGCGCCACAGCAGCAGCGTAGGACGAACACATGGCCAACATTAATTAAATTTGAAGTTTTGCAGCTCTTGATGGGCATGTAGCTGACAAAAGGCAGCTAATTAATTTGACAGCACCATGACGGGGTCAATAAAGCCACTGCAGGGGCATCAAGCCACTGACAAAGCAGAACTGAATATCGTTTGACAAAGGCAGCTACAACGACAACAAGAATAACAACCGTAGCATTAACAGCAGCGATATAAACCCATCATCATCATATTTGGGGGGTGCTACGACTGATAATCCGCATGGCATTAAAAATACATCAAACTGTTAAGGCTCCGGTGACAAACACACAAAGTCATCAGCACCAAAAAATAACTCTACTCTGGTTGGTTTTGTCTGCGGTTGCTTTGTTGCTTTGTTGCGTTTTTGCAGCGCCTTCCAAACGACCTCTCACTCTTGACATTATCCAAACTGATTTATTGTCTTTATCACAAAGCCATGGCGACACTCGAATGCGGCTGGCATAATAAATATAATAATAATAAAAAAATGATTGAGTGAATTGCCTTTGTCTGTGTTGTCGCAACAATTTTATATCTTCGCTGTAAAATATCATAGCACACTTTTCAGCATCAAGATATTTACATATAAACGTGTCAAATTATTACGCTATGCATAAATTTACCAATTTTAATTAGTTCTGCATTTAGTAGGAACCTGTCTGCTTCGGCTGCCATCACACGTAACACGTATAATTCAACTTATGCCCGATTATCACATGGCTAAGAGCGACAGCTTTTATTATAGGGTATGTGTAGCTAAGAGGGTATATAGGTTGCTTAAACAAAAGCTTCTGCTAAACTAGTAACAGCAGGGTATTTTGCAGTCCATCTGTGGTTGAACATTTTTATGGTTATTATAAGTAAATTCCTTTGTGTCCTGACATTGGAGACATAAACTCTGAACTCTCACCACGTGCTTAGCATAGGCAAATGCGAAAAGCTCTTAAGACCTACCCAGCTCAAGACCCCATCCACCATATCCACCACGCACACCCACATATCAGGTGGTGTTGAGATTTCGACCCAGTTGAGCATAGCCACGCCCTCTTGTGGGCGCTTATTGTGCTTATAAATTGAATTGTAAGCGGCCATTAGGAATGCTCATTGGCCATTTCATTCTGCCTACGCTGAGAATAGTCGGCCCCAACTATAACGACTATATTCGCATTCAGCATCTGTCCCAGAAAATAAATAAGAAGCTTCTTAGCATGTTTTAATATTTTCACAAGTTTTTAAATGTATTTTTATTTAATTTCTCGAGCAAATTTGAACTTGAGTTTTGGTTTGTATGGTTTTATTTAAAACTAAACTAAGTCTAAGTAAAATTAATATTTAATCTGCACTCTCTTTGTATCCGCCAAATATGCTTTGCATTCGTTATATATATATATATATATATAAGTATATATAATTATCATATACGAAATATTTACAGAGTCAGTTTTTTGGTATTTATACAATAGCAATAGTATTGGGAGGTAAGTTGAATAAATTCAATTTATGAACACCTGAAAATGTCTTTTAACTATAGCAAAGTGTGTTGTGTGTATGTGTAATTGTTAAATTGAGCTACTTTCAGTTGATTCGAGTTTTTATGAACCCATTTATTCGAATAGTACCTTTTTGCAAAATGAACTTTGAGGCAACTTTATAACTTTTCACTTTCCGACAATTTGACATATTGCAACGTCGACCCAAAGCCCAATCGCAAGAAAGCAGAGTAAAAAAATTATAAATATAAACTGCTTTCGATAACAAAATGAAAAAGTTTTTTTTTTTTGTTTTTTTAAACAGGAATAAAAAAGGAAACAAATAAAAAGGAATTGAGAAAAATCATTTATAAAGTTTTCCTAAAAAAAATGCACTGGAAAGTATATTTAATTAAAAGCCAAAACTTGAAGCCAATAAATAAAAGTTCTTCTTGGCAAACGCATAGCATTAAATTTTTAGGTCAGCTCAGTTTCCCGGACATTAATCTATTGAGTGACCTATAAAAGTTTAGCAGCTTAATTAAGTGCAAAATTGAAACAAATTCAGTTGGTTGAGAAACTGTAATTCGAAAATAAATAACAAGCAGAGGCTTTCCCTTTTTTTTTGTCAATTGAGAGCACAGCAAAATTTCGTATCGAACTTGTTCCTGAAATGTGTTTAATCAAATTGATTAAGAATGCTGAAAAAGGTTAAAATGGAAATTTCTACAACGATTTTAATTAAAACTCAATTCGAATCTGTTGCGTAGAATATTTGATATTACGACGTCGTATAGTATCACATATCGAGGACGTACTTGATTTAAGATAGACACTTTCACTATTTATACTAAATATAGCTATATTATACAATGTTTAGCAATAAATATAGTTACACATTGGGTGTGGGTGACATACACATATTTTATATTAAGAGTTATAATAGTAGTAAGCCTCCTACTTGGCTATATTTATCCATCTCAGTCTAGCAACTATTTGCTCAATCTGTGCCTTCTAAAGTCAGTCTTTCATCTAGAAAACTGCTAGCAAAACATATGTGATTATATGTATGTATATATATATTGATAAATTTGACTATAGAATTTAAAGATAACGCAACAGAGCTGAGAAATAATATGTATTCAGCTTTTATTTAGAAGGGAAACTGTTTTATTTCGATACGAAACTTTTGCTGTACTTTTATTGTTTAGTTTCAGTTTACTAAGGGCTAAAAGATTTGATGGAGGAGTACTTGGATTAGAGAGAAGAGCGAAAGAGAAAGAGAAAGTTAAAGAGAGAAACACTTAACGCTTATCACAAAGTAACGCGACGCTTGGCGCGCTCAGTTTTATACACTCTAAGCATATATATATATAGTTATTTACATATATGTATCTGATTAGTTGACATTACTTCATTACTATGTACATGTTGTCGCCTCAAAAGCCCGACGAGGCATGTCCGAGTTTCTTGCCATCCACCGTCCAGTCGTAGCCCAGTGCCGTATTATTGTTCGTTGTCGAATTGCTGGTGGACACGGACCGTTGCATTTCTCGTGGACCCGGATAGTAGACAACCGGACCGGGTGAGGGGGCGCGACTGCGTTTGATCGTGACCAGTCCCGGCGAGCCGTAGACCTGGGTGAGTCGAACGCTGTTCAGTGAGTTGTTGCCGCCGCCCGTGGCAACCAGGTAGGTGGTGGTGGTGCTGGCGGTGCGCTGAGTTCCGTGCCGGGAGAAACGACCGGATGACCGATGGTTCATGGTCCCGTCGCCATTCGAAATGGAGCTCTCGTAGTGTATAAGATCCGGCTGGTCACGACTCAAGCGTCGCTTGAAAAAAATGAGTAAAAAAATGCGCTTGAACTTCTCGCCAAAAATGATATAGATGAGAAAGTTGACGCTGCTATTGGTCGTGATCAGCAGATTCGACACCTTGGTCACCTTGTGATCGACAACACTATAGAATGCCTCCGAAATGTTCAGCACCAGTGGCAAAAAGTTCAGCATAAAGAACACGATCACCACACACAACAGCATCGTGGCCAGTCCAATTTCGCGTCTCTCCGATCTGGACAAACGCTGGCGTTCCCGATTCGCACGCTTCACCTGCCTGTAGATCAGGCAATTGAGTATGGCCACCGTGAGAAAGGGTATGATATAGTTGACGATCAGATAGCACCAGTGTATATAGATATTGATGTAGGTCGGATTGCGTCGCAGTGCCGATGGATGTACGCAGTGCAGCACGATGTCCGTGTCGGGCACATGATACGTCACCTGCATCACCTCCCAGAATCTGGGCATATTATACGCCAGCGAGAAGCAGACGCAAACTATAAAATATATCCGGGCACGTCCATAGGTGCACAGGGCACGCGCTCTCAGCGGATGGCAGACGGCCACATATCGTTCCAGGGTGACGGTGAAGGTCATATAGATGCTAGCCGTTTGTGAAATCATGCCGATGGGAAATATCGCCGGCGATATGAACGGATACACATAGTTGAAGTAGCCAAACAAATGACCGGTGTATGGATAAATTGAGGGTATGCCAAAGAGCAGCATCGAGCTAATAATCAACATTGTGTCGCAGCGTGCCAGCCCCGTGAGCAAATAATTAATACTCGAGCGCATTTGTGGACGTGACAATATAATCATGGTTATCACATTGCCCAGTATGCCCAGGATGCCGACAATGTTCAGCATGACGCCGCATACCCAAAACTCGATGCGATTATCGTCTATCAGCGGATTATAAACATCCTCACAGATGCGCGTCCAATTGCCCATATCATCGATGAGATTCGTGGAATTCTCATTGTGGGTGCCGTTGCCATCGCTGTTCGTCAAGCTGCCGTTGAACAGCATCCATTCACCCACATCGTAGAGCAGTGGTGACAGTGTGCTGCCAACTGGATCTGTCAGCTCATATCGTTCAGCATCCTCCTCCTGACTTTGCCCCGTCGCACTGGCCAGAAATTGATTCACACTGATGGGCGTATCGTATTCGTATTCGAATGCGGACGGCACGGGAGGTGGCATTACCCCAAGTTCGGGCTGCTCCAAGCGCAGCAGCAGCCTGGCCATTTAAATTATTGTGGTGTCTACTTTGCACACTTGCGGCTCACCAGCAGAGATCGGTGGAGGCAACACAACAACGACGACGACGACGACGCCGACGACTGTGTGGCATTTAAACACTTATTTCGCAACTTTTGCCGTAACATAAATTGTTGTGGTTGTAGTTATTATTGTTGTCGCAGGGTCACACCTGTGTGTGCACTCACTTGCCACGTCCTGTGTCCTGTTCGTCCTTCGCAGCTGCTTTTTGCACTTCTCGTTATTCGTTATTCCAGTGTGGGCGTGACTTTGACTTTTTGCCGTTTTTTGCTTGCCTTTCCGCTTAATGCTCACACTGGTGGCCAGTGTTGTTAATAGTTGCGCTGTCGTTGCTATTGTTGCTATTGTACTTGTTGCAAGCATGCGTCGTTGACACTTTAAGCTGCAAAAGAGGAAATGAAAAATGAAGACTTTAGTACAAGGCTTTTGTTCTTTGTGGTTCTTGTTGGTCAGGTGACATCTTAGCGCTCAATTCGTGAGCAAAACTTTTCGCCCCTAAGTTGCTTATTTGTCCAGCAATTGGCGATAAGGCGCAGAATGGCCAAAGTTTTGTTTTCCTTTGGCCACCTCTCACAATTTTAATTGCCATTGTCAGCAGAGTAGCGTAACGACTACTTAAATACTTGTATACTAAAAGTAACTACCCGGGATTAAAGTTAAAGTTGGATACCACTTAGGTTATGGTTTGTTTGGTCAAACTAATTTAAATACAACTGATAATGAATGATCAGCTGTTAATTTGTCAATTTATCGCTACTTAACATAACTCTGTTACATCTTATTCACTTATGTAAACACTAAATTGTTATTTTGGTAAATATCGATAGTTTTCACTATCGAAGAGTCTGAATTGGAGATTCAAGCAAGCCAGACGCGCGCTTTTGTTTCGGTCATATAAAAAGTTGCTAAATTAAATAGTTTAAACACCGCCCAGATCTGAAGTTTCATGTTTGCATAAAAAACGCTTTATGCATCGAACATGGTTTGTACTCCTAATTTATTTAATTTAAAAATTGTGTATTTTATTAAAGTGCTGTAGGGAGAATAACTTGTTTTCTCTATGCCAATCTCACCCGTGCGAAACCTTTTCCATAATCAACAAAAGTACAGCTGTTAAATAAAGTTTTGGGCCCAAGCGACCTTGATCTTTCATTTTCCAACAAAGGGTGTGCATTTTTGGAACATCCATTTGGAAGCTGTCTGACTGACATTTGAATTTGTATATGGATCTCTGCAAAATGCCAGTCCGTTGGCCAGTCAAGCCGAAGTATTTTATTTATACAGATTAAAGTTTACTTTTTGTTAAGAAAAATGTGTAATTGCCCGCACTGAATAAATAAGAATGTTTTGAGACAGCTGTCGTTTTCATGTCTCATTAAAATTCACTCAATTTCGTTTGCCCAACGAATTTTTAAATGCATTTTAAACATGAGCGAATATTTTATTTCAACACTTGGTTTTAATTTAAATTATTTCTTCATATAAATTGCATATGAATCAATATATTAATAAATTTATAACTATTTATCAATTTTTTTATTGCCACTTTTGATATTTATATTAAACATTTGCTCGCTTTTATCAATTAATTGTTTATTATTATGTAAATAAGATAAGATAGATCATGAGTAAATTTATAGATATATAATAAGCATGTGCTCGATTTTATCACTTAATTGTTTATTATATACACATACAGCTACTCACAATCTATCTATCATATCTTCCTTGTCAATTTGTTACCATTGATACAGGAATCTGATACTTCGTCAGGGACTCAGTCTTGCATATGCATATAATCCTATTATGCCACCTTTTCACACATGAATCAAATTATGTTGTCCACATTTAAGCCACACAGCTGAGTGTGTACTCACCTGCTACCATGTTCGCTTTAATTCAGCCCAGACAGCCCACCAATTAGGCAAACAAATCAACCAAAAATACGCGCATGTAGTATATAAGTAGCCAAGATAACTCTGATCGACTCGCCGATGCCCTGTAGCCATGCCAAAAGCAAACTCCTCTCGCATATATTTCAATTTAATTATGTGAACATATTATATCTTCTTTCTTTGTTTTTTTATGGCTTGCCAGATTATATCGTTGACTTGATTAAATATATTATCTTTGATTAGAATCACTAAAACTAAGAAAACATGCCAGTCATATCGATTCTTAGTTTTTTATTGTTGCCGGCTATAAATAAGAACATTACCTAGTAAATGAAGCGTGCGCGTCTATTGTATAATGAAATCAATATAACACATGGAAACATATTGAGTTTAATGCTCATTTGCCGGCATGATTTGTGGCTACTGCTCAAAATAAAAATGAAAATACACAAACAGCTTTGCGCACATTGTGTCATTGTGGTTGTTGTACGATTGCGGTTGTGTCCGCAGTAAAGCAACAGCAATAGCAACAGCAACAACACGGAAAGGAGTGGTGCGCTGTTCAACATGACGTATGCGTGTTTTGCATTAAGTATTTGTTATCCAAACAGCTGCAGTAAATCGGCTGTGTGTCTGACATGTTTCGTAGTAGCTGTAACTGTATCTGAAACTAGTGTCTCTTGGGATGTTAAGTGGCCAACGATTTGTATCAGTCACGTGTTCAGCAGGTGGGGTTTGCCACAGCGAATCAGAGTGGCTCAAGCTCAAATTCGTCTTCGTATTTCTGCTAAGGCGATTATGGCAATTATATGCTAAAATTGCCCTGTGCGTGTGTGTGGGCTGTGGCCACTGGTTGCTGCGTGTCGGCAATTAGAATGTCAATTAATTTTAATGTCTGCGACCCTTTTTACCACTTGCCACTGGACGACTTGCACGTGCCTACACTTCCGAATTTTTTTTATGACCCATAAAGCACTTGGCCAACCAATTGGTCTGTGTGCAGGCAACCGTTTGGACTGACACCCGTTTGTTTATTGTGTCTTTCTGATGACAACATTCAATTTGTTTGCCCCATGGCCTTTCGCTTTTTTTTTGTTGCCAGCTAAGAATCAAGAGCAAATTAACGATTTAAGTTTTAAAAGAGATTGTTGAATGGTTTGTATAATTTTATTTAAAAAAATCAATTAAATATGATGCAAATTTTCTTGAGCATATTATACGAGCATCAGGAATTGTTTACTTTCGTTATTTATTAGTGCAAAGCGTAAAGCACAAAACACACATTGCGAAATACCTCTTGAAACGATATATCCACAATTTAAAAGTTTCTATTTATAATGCAGGCAAATTCAATATTTGAATTATTTCAGAGTTCATAAACACACCGAATTGCCCACAAACCTTAATTAAGTTCAGTCAATGCAATAAATGCTTGTTGCATATATACAGCATGTCCTTTATATCCCAGCATTTGTTAATTACGTGCCAAAACACTGAAGGCGATTGTGTTAATGTGCAAAAGCACTTATAGGGATCGGTGTTGTACAGGGACATGTTTTCGAAAACGTTGGTAAAATCAATGAGTATTCGCCCCATTGAATCTAATGAAACTAAGCCTGATAGCTATTACAGAAAATGTGTATTAAAATATGCGTTGACAATAGTTCCAATTAATGACAATGCACTTTATTGTTAAGCAAGCAATTTGCATGTAAAAATTGCAGTTGGAAACGTGTCCAGCTACAATTTTCATAACTACTGGGCGAGAAAAGAAAACCAACAACTATGTGGATATTGCATACTTTAGTCGGCTAACGAGGCGACTGCCAGTCTGCATTTCATTTCTCTTCCTCAAAATAAACCTTACCATTTCTCCCAAACACCCTCTACCTCTCTCTCTCACTCCCTTTCTCTGTCTCTCACTATATCTCTCTCTCTATCTCTGTTATTCTCAAATTGCTGTTTGTGTCGCTGTGAATCTTTTGGCAAGTGCTCTTATATATACTTTGTTGTTGTTATTTTTTTTCTGTCAACTAGCAAGCAGAGACGTGCTCTTTTGGCTCCACTGGGCGTATGCTTAATATTTAAAAATGTGGGATTGCTACTGTTTGCTTGCACTCAATGAAAGCGCCAAACTCAATGCAACACAAAATTTCCACGGCATTAATTTTAAAGCTTCATAAATTATTAACGACGAGAAGGCAGGCCACATAAACGAATAGCAAAAAAAAAAAAAAAAATGGGACAAACAATGAATGTGCAATTTATGCTCTCTTAATGAATTGTAGTTTATTTTGCAGCTTAGCTTAATTGGGGTGTCATGTTGATTTTATTATATAAAGATTTAGACGGTGTATGCCAAAAATGGTAATTCTTTCATTAAATTGATAATTAAGTTCGATTTGTGGTACACAGTTTAATTGGTAGAATATTATTATTCATTAAGGTTATCTCATTAATAATATATAAATGCAGAGAATATTTTCATATGAATTATATATTAAAGATTCCTTTGCAACTCTAAATATAGTAAGTGATTCATTAGCTAAAGATATTGTTGTAAATTTCGAAACACTGCAATCAGTTCTTTTGTAAAATTTCAAAATGCTTGAAGTGCCTGATAAACTCTTAAATTAGTTTCCCTTTCAAGTGGCGCCACTGTGTGTGTGGCGCTTGATTCAGATCGGTTCGGATTTTCTTGAGAATGTTTTTAAATTTATTTAATTAAAAGCTTAAGTATACTAATTTATGAGCACCGCTGGACAGCTGTAAATGATGTGAGCCCAACGAACTAGGCGACATGGTCTCTGCGTGATTCTATTGTATTTTCCCCATATGAGAGTCATGTACATATGTAGTTGGTAGCTAAGTTATCAGCGATTTTGGAGGCAAAACTGCCGTTTGCTCTTCTTTACATAATGTTGTCGTGTAATTTATGCATGTATGTGGTATATACGAGCGTGTTGTATAAATGGGACAGTATAAAATTTATAGCACGCTAAGAGCATGCGACAAATCACATAAATTAAAATAAATACTAATGCTCACACGAGAGAGAGTATAAGTATATTGAACCACAAAATGAAAACAGCAGATAATATAATTATTATTTTTCGGCATTTGCTTATGAGCAAAACAAAGAAAAAGAGAAAAAATTAATAAAATGCTTGAATGAGAGGCAGAAATACCAAAAAGAAGAAACTCTTGCGATTTATTTTTAGTTGACAGTTTCAAGGCTTTTGCTGTGTGGATTCTCAGCGAAAGCAACGCAAGCAAGAAAATTGTGAAAGCAATGCGATGAAAATTCGCATAAGCACAGCATGTTTGTCCCAAGTAATTCTTCAATTTACATATTATTAAGCCACCACTTTTAATGAGCACCTCGCAATGCAGATGAGGAATGCAAAGGGATCAGAGAGCACATTTGTTAGAATAGCTGTACGAATTCGCGCAATTTGATTGCTCAATGAGCAGGTGCCCAACGCTGAATGGCATCCTAGCATCGCCCTCCCCCTCTCCTATACATGTGTCCTGTACGCATAAAGCTGCTGATTTATGCCTGGGTGCTTCTATTATCCTTTTCGGCGCATTGTCTGCGGCTGGCTGTCTACATAGTTATAAGTGTATGAAAGTGTATCTGTCTGCCAAAGCTGTGGTAATGTGTTTTGGGCTACCCATTATGGGCAACGCAGTTATTTTTGAAATGCCTTTTATGTAAATGACTGCTGCATCGTGATATGCGACATAGCATGCAGTGCATACTTAATCATCTTGCCATTAAGTGGCAGGCATCACACAGCGCTACACAGTACCATCCAGCATTACAATTTGCAATGCCAGCACTTAGCCCCAAGGCCACTTTACACATCTCGTGGCTTAAGCCCGCATTTGGCACCAGTCCTCAGTCCTCAGTCCTCAAAGTAACTCAATGTTACCAATGAGAATCCAAGAAAAATATACAAGCTTTTACCTGCAAGTGAGTGCTTATGTGGTTGCGTATAAGTGGTGAATACATCTGTGTGTATTTATATTTACTTAGATTTCAATTTGTACACAGCAACTTTATCTGCAGATGAAGTTAGCCTTTTCTGAATTTTATTTACATTTTACTTTGCAATTTACAAATGAAATGGCCTAGTCCGTTAGATTTAAGACATTACCAAAATAATTTATAGCTGACTAAATTTGAATGTTTTTGTTTGTTGGTTTGGTAAAGTTAGGAAACATTTGGCTTACGCATAGGTTGTAAATAAAGCTTGTAACTAGTAAAATGTGAAGCTTAAAAGTTTTTCATGTTATCTGACCAAACAACTAATGTGAAATATTTTAATTCGGCTTTTACAACTAACTAATTACAGATGAAATAAGCAAATATATCAAGAATAAGTTTACCTGCAGAGAGAGATTTAGAATTCCGTTCAAGAAAATATATTGTACGGAGATTAATATTAATACATTTTTGATAGTCACTTTCTCGAAATCAAGTCTCTTATAAATGGAAAATAAATACACTTTCAACGTATTTCAGTTTAATGTAATTTGAAAATAATTTACCTGCCGCTGCATATTTAATCTGATGAACAGTCGAATCTGGCATAAAACATAAAAAGAAATTTACTCAATTTAAATGTATAACAGCCTTGTACATTCTTAAAACTTGACACAATATGTTTCTCAAGTTTTAATATCCCATTGCTTGTCGACAATGCTGATCCAAAAAACTTTCATTTTGCATAAGGGCTTTTGTTGTTCAAACAACAAAATATAAAAAGCCACTTGACATTTTGCATATTAATATATAATTTTCACAAGTAAAAATACGCGTGTTTTTTTAATAGTCTTATTAAGATTTATGCAATTACCTTGGGAATTTAATTCACAATGTGACCGACTGTCTCCTTCTCCTTATCTGAATCAGTTATATCGCCGTTTTTTCATCCAAACAAATTCCCAAGCGGCAGAGTGTTGACTCACTTGCATATTTTATAAAAAAATATGTCAGCCATGAGAGACAGGGGATGCCAACACTTGCAGGTAATTACCATCCATCCATATATGGGGCAATTTTACAAATTGACACAAATCACACACAAACAAGTGCACATACACTTTCAGATGCGAATTCTTTTGACGAGATTTCGTTTCGTTGACAAGGCTAATTTGTTGATATGATTTCACGGTTCGAATATGTTTTGTGGATTTCTTTTTCACAGCAAGACACACACATATACTTCACTGTGTATTTATTTAATTTATTTATAAATTTACGCGCTGCTCGTGAGCCATTTTATTTTTTTTTTGCGTTTTATTGCGTATAAGTATTTTAATTTACTTAGAACTTATTTATTGCGCTGCTCGCTTTTATTGCAAGCCAATTGAACTTGTTTTCAACATGTTGCAACACTCATGCTCTTTACACAGATTTCATTTCTTTACATCTTTATTGGGCAGCATTTAAAAACTTGTTTAGTTTGCTGTTGTAAACAATTTTACTTAATTGTCCTTAGTATATTTGGTTTAACTTATGTTTGTCTTGACTAAAGACAATGTGCATATCAACAAAAATATCAGCACTTTATCTCTCTCTCTCTCTCTCTCTCTCTCTCGCTCTGTGTTACGCACTCTCCTTCTCTTGGTCACTCGGATGGGCTCTTTGTTGTCATCTTGCTCTCCGATTTGCAAGTGATATTTTTAAACATACACAGCGTTACCGCGAGGTGTACCCACTATGTATATATTGGATGGGTGTACCCCTGAGGCAGGTCCACGTTGCGCACGAACACGTTGAACGCTGACAGCCAACTGCGCCGCCAGCCAAATTCCGCTAGATTTTCCGGCTGACGTCAAATTGAATTCATCTTTTTAATTGCGCATGCGCCATGTTGCCAGGCTCGTGGTCCCCTGTTTAGCCAGCTGTTTGGCATTTCATTCATAAATAACATTGGCGCCGCTCTATTATATTGGTGTGTATGTGGGTGTCTGCTTGAGTGTTGATGCAACATTGTTGCGCGGCTATTGAAAGACTGTTGGCTGTTGGCTGTTGGCTGTTGGCTGTTGGCTGCCTGCCCCATGCTTATTTTTATGTGAAGTGCCATGTGCAATCATAGACTTATTTAAAACGAACGAGCCACTGAATGACTACCCCAATAAAATATTTGTACTTGCAATTGCATTTCTACGCACTTTTCCCTCTGTGGTGGGCTCCCTTCACTTTTAGTGTCGGAAATGCACAACAAGAAGCCAACCACAACAACGACGATGACAATGATAGAATTGAAATTGAGTTTGCTTTGTGCTTCTGAGGCGGACATCAATTTTATGTTTGTTGTGCACTCTACAATTTACAGTTTGGCGCCATGTTGTTTTACTTCTTCTAAGAGTTTTCTTTGTAGTATTTCATTTTGTAGTTTCGGCTAATATTTTGAGTAAAATATGACTTAAGGCTCGTTGATTTTCTGCCGAATCTGCTGAAGTCTTAGAACTTAACATTGTTCTTAACAATTTGATTGAATTTGTGCATTTATTCTAACTGAAAAATGAATATAAGAGAGATATATGTTGTATGCTAAACTTTCCGCCTTTTCTTTGAAAGGACTTCTTTTCCAAAATCCCTGATCAACTTTTGCCACTGTCAAATCCAGATTGTTGACATCTTTATGTGGCCGCATGCAACTGTTGAGACCAAATCCTCAATTTGTTTGCATCAGCAAAACTAAGCCCAAAGCATGCTGGAGTTCAATTCAAGTTGCTTTCTCCCATTATCAAATTTTCGCATTTTCTTTTTTGCTTTTTGTTTTCCTCCGTTCACCTTTTCAATTTTGTTTGATTTTGTTTTGGTGCGGTTTAAGGCACGCAGCACGAAAAGCCATAGAATCGTTAAAGTACTGAATAAAAAATATATACATATAAAAAATGTGTAAATATTAAAACTTCAGTCAGAAGGAAAACAAATTGATTGTGAACCCTTTTCATTGGCAAGCTGAAAGCAGAGCCAACGAAATATATTCGGTATAGATTAAAGCAACTTTCGGCTTGGGGTATCTTTCAGGTATCCCTTTTTCTTAGTTGTCTCTGCCTCGCTAGAAACATTTACAGTACATTTTTTTAAGTATAAGCATATTTTTATATATCTGAAATGAGTGGCGCCTGTCTGTCTGCTATATTATATTTTCTGAGTCTGCTTTCTGTGGTTAGCTTAAAAACAACTTGAATTGTTTTTTTATTAGTTCTCTCTTTATGAGTGCTTCTCGAGCGCATAAATGCTCCATATGAGAGGAAAGACAGTTATCTGCATAATGTGGTTATTGTGTATATATTATCTCTGCCTATTTATATTGGCCGCTTCAGCATCAGCTGCGGGAAACTAATATAGTGAAAGTTCTAATTTTATTTCTCCATTTATTTGAGCATTTGATGTCGAAAGTGGTGCTGAAATGAGCGTTGTGGGAATTTAAAAATAATCACCTTGACATTTCCACATGATTTAGCAGACGGGCAACGAATTGAAACTGTTATTTCACGCAATTACACAACACAACAGAGACAAAGTCCAAGGAAGCTGGATACGCAGAACACACTGGACACAGTGTACACACTGTTGCCACCCACGGGCATTGAATTTATTGGCAACTGACCGCAGACCGAAAACTTAATTCACATCCAGTGGCTTTGGCTGCCGGCGAGATTTACGGACGGGTCCCGGTCAAAGTCGCAACTTGAGCTCGTGCAACGCCTGATAAACTAAAATATCTGTCCCCTGGGCACGTGTGGTGGGAGGGGCCCCAAGCGGTTGCTACTGATGGCAGCTGTCTGTTCAGCACTAGTCAGTTGTTGGCCCTTGTTTAAAGAGTGTACAAGAAAATTGACTTGATCCCAAACGCAGACAGTCAACTAGCTCAGCTGCAGGCAGTTTGTCAGGCAGCTAAGTAAATGCAATATTTATTATCTTTTGCAATTTCGCATGCCTCAACAATGCTGCTGCAGCATAATGTCTACGAATGCTGTGCAATAACTGTCTTTTTTTGAGTTGCGCTCAGGCGACGCGCGTGCCAAATTCAAGTACGAATTTTGGCATTGTCAAGCAAGGAGCCGCAAGAATAGCAATGCATTGAAAATGTGAGTTAAGTTCCTTGGTAAGTATCACAGCCATATGTGGGGGAATATAGATTAAAGCGAGTGTACTTGAAAGTGTGTGTGTGTGTGTGTGTGTCACGAAGAAAAGGCCAGCATGCTTCAAGGCAATTTAATGCCATTTATGACATTTATGACATTTATATTTAGTTATTTCTTATTTATAAGGCATGAAATTTTATTTTGCCAAAACTGAACAAACATAAAAATACAGAGTTAGAAAAAATAGCGAATAGTTGGAAATAAAGTACTTAAAAATTAGAAAAATGTATATATGTTTTTTGGGATTTTTATTATAACACATGTATATAATCTTTCTAGTCGTTTCTCGTCTTAAGATACAACTCTCGCAATCTTTTCCGTCAAAGGACGAACTAAGACTGGCTACCTCGCCGTCATCGCATGCTAATCTCACTCTTCGTCGATCGTCTTCTTTACGCAGATTTTTTGCTCGTCGTTGTGGTGTAAGAATCATCGTTGCTCTTGTTTACATGTCGTTCTTGTTGGGATTGGCCTCAGAAGCCAAAAGCCAACCCACATATATCTATATGCTTAAGTCTGGAAACTAAATAAAGGTTGAGTGTTTGCTTTATAATCATGATTTATTAACCATAATTTGTGCGCTTCGTCGCTCAGTGGAAATGTGAAGGGTGCTGAACACTGACAAATAATTAAAATAGTTGATTAATCGAAGCAGGCGGGGAAGTGACAGGACCTCCATTTATAACATCACAAAGACAACTGCGAGCAGACTTTGAAGTGCTCAAAAAACCGTAATATTTCAATAAATTGCGTTATAAAAAAATCATGTGGACAAGTCTGCAAGAAAGTTACTTAAAGCCCAAAACAAACAGATTGGTTTGTTACTTTTTTTTCTGGGTTTGTCTGGCTTATTGCTGTTCGATTGCCACGTGCTTTATCAAAGTCATTCCCTGGCACCGGGTTTGCCTCAGTGACCTTTTCGCTTGGCCAGCTTTTAGATTTTGTTACTGTTTCTATTCTCCTGAGAGTGCCGACTGGTAAATAAATATAAATATATAAATCCAAACGTAAGCACGAAAACAGAAAAACAAACTTAATGTATCAAGAAAAAAGTTTGAAGCAGTCCAGAAGAAAAACAATAATCTAATAGATAACATTACTTGACAATCATAAACAATCAGACATAATATATAACATATTTGTGGTGAATTAAATCATACCAATCTTAACGATTATACATTATTGATTTTAGAAATTGGCCAACATTTCCATAAAGCCAAATTCGATGGAATTTGCGTCTTTGTCGTTGTCTACAAAGTTTTCTTTAGCCATATTTAGTTTTTGGCAGCGGTTTTATCATTCGCTTTATACGTAATTTTTATGTATATTGCCTTGCCTGCTAGCTGCGCAAATGCTGAGCATCATAATGAGCAGCCTGCGTTTCCACTGCGATGGCGATGGCGATGGCGATGGCGCCTTGACCCAGCCAAATGGGTGCAACCTTAAATCGACCCTATCGAAGACTGTCAAATGCGAACTGGCTTCTGTCTATTGTCTTTCGCCTATTGTCTATCACATTTATGTGGCTTGGCTTATCAACTGTTAAATGACTGTTTTACGATTTTGGTTGTCTAACAGCCGAGCAAAGGTTTCATTTTTCGTTTTTGTTTCTGACATTGCTGATGCGTCCCTTTGGTTACGCGCTCGACCTCAGTGTGCTAATCAAAAACAGGTTACCAGCTTCTTGTGTTGCGTTGCTGCGAAATCCTTTTAGAAAACAGCATAGCAACACTGGCGAGTCGAGCAACGAGCACAGAGAACAACGCGACTGCGAAGGTGACAGCAGCTCGGAAAATATCGCCGGAAACGGAAGCTTGCAATGTGCAACTGTGTGCTCAGTTTACGTCCTGTAACGACCATCATCACGAAATGGTCATAAATCAGCTACCAGTTTTGACGGAAATTTAAGTCAACAGCTCAGAAAGTGGCGCATTCGCGAGGCGCTTCTGGATTCTGGCTGTGGAAGTTTTAATAAAATGTACTTACTTATTAAAGGCAGCAAAGAAATACACAAAAAGGTTAAAAACTTTTAAAAAACAAGACATCATATAATACAGGCTGCTTAAATCATTCCATTGCTATAGAATCAGCTGAAGACATTTGACTTGACTTAAATTCTATTTTTTGCAAGCCGTAAATAATATATAGTGTCCTCGATGAGGTCTTCACTCGACAGGCTTTAAACAGAAGCCACAAGTTAATTCGCCTAAAGTGGTCCTACAAAGTGGATAGCTCCATAATTTATATGCAATATGCTTCGGGACATGTGGGCGTGAATTTATAAGCTAAATTATGCATACAAGCTGTGCTCTGTTCCACTCACAACTCAAATGTTAAACCACGCACAACACAACGCAACACAGCATAGCACACACATGCGATGACAACACAGTTCGCATATGTTGTCCAATTCTATTGTTTACCTTGGCTGAAATGCGAAACTGTGATTTGGCGGCCTCGCTAAGGGATCGATGTAAATTACTAAAAGCCCACTCGGCAAACAAAGGAAAAAGGCACACGTAGACAATTTTCAAACTGCACTACACACACACACACACACACACACAAACATACCCAGATACATTTATTGTATGTTGTTTTGTGCGTTTTCTTTGGCCTCGACCCTCTGTTGAAGTTGGCTGCGATAAATGTATGAAAATGGTGCACACAGCGATCCGCTTCCTGACATTTGCATAAAAAAGAATCCAGTGCCAAAAACGGAAACATTTTTTTTTATCGATACCTTTTTGACATGCGATGCGCCTTTTTACAATTATGTGACTGAAATTAAAAAAAAAAAATGTTATATGTCAGACACAACTGACAGCAGGCTGACGTCAATTTGAAAGTCGGTGTGCGGAAGAACTCTCGTGAGATCTACGGATTCCGCCTTACATATAAATTACGCTTGTTTCATGTTGAATTAGGCATACATAATGTCAGGCGCCCACCGAGTTAAATGTACGACTACCTCCGCAAATGTGAAAGCAATCAGGTGGGTTGCAGGCACAACGAGACAACAATATAGAAGAGGGCTCTGCCATCAGCAGCAACAGAAGCAGCAGCAACAGCAGCAGCCACAGTAGCAGCAGCAACAGCAGGAGCAGCCGCAGCATTTCGTCTTTAAATCAAATCAACAGTACATTAGTCGCGCATTCACACCCAGCTGTTATGCGGGGGGTGGTTGCGAACAGTGGGCGTAGAAAATACTTAATTACACCCAAGAGGAGGAAGCAACTGTTCGACAGCAAAATTGAAGTTGATGAATAAAAGAAACTAATTAGCAATTTCAAATAATTCCCATTTTGTTGCATCATTGTATTTAAAAAGAGCTTATTATGTACTATTAATTAAAAACAAAATTTCTTTTATGAACATTGAATAAATGATTTTACTATTTACTGTTTTGATGCTATTTCCGTTTTTATATTTATTGGCAAATCTTTTGAATAATGCGTCCCAAGTGTGCTTCGAAATGTTGACTATATCAGAAGTTACTTCTTGCTCTTATCGCCATAGCATTACAGCATTTAGTCATTATTCAATGTAATGGACAGCTTTGTGATTAGGGAGTCACTTAGTCAGAGCTTATCCTCTTATTTATCGCTTGTATTGTGCCCACTGTATGCATTGCATGAATAAATGGCCTAATGACTTACAAATTGAAATGTATATATACTGTACACACTGTGCATACATATTTACAAAGATTTGGTTACTGTGCGGAAAGGCATCGCTTTGATGTCTATCTGTGGCAGATGTGGCAGATGTGGCATGCTGTTGCGATTTACAACAGGCTAAGGCGGTTCAATATTATTTATTTGCATATACGAATGTTGCTTGAAATGCGATAGCAGTATTGGCCACACTTTGACAGTCAGGTGCTTTGGACAGGGCACAGTTGGCGTGCTGAGCTTAAGCATAGGTTACCGGGGCAAAAGCCTTTTGTGCAAAGGTTGCCAAAATGTTAATTGAATTAACGGTTAAAGGCTTAGAGTGGCGCGCGTGCCGAAACTGTGGTTCGTGCCAACAAAATGATACGGGTTGGTGATCCCTACACACCGCCCCCTACAGGGAAGGTGACAATCTGACAGCCACGTGCCACGTGCCCTAGCTGAAGTGGGTTCCACACAGTTCCGGGTGCTCCTCCGGCTCGGTTTCCTCAACCGAAATGCAACGTAGGCTCTCAATCTTGGATACCAGGTCCTGCCGCAGCTGGTCGAAGGGACGAACAAGACGAACGGTGTGGGTGTCATCACGTCCCTGGAAAAGCGTCTCACCCTCGAAGTCAACGTAGTTGTGCTTACGGGCGCATAGAAGCGTGCCCAGCAATTTGTCAGAGATGTGGCTATACAGCTAAATGGAAAGTTGGGTAAATGATGTAAAGATTTGCTTCATTTAATGTGGGCAAGCAGCTACCTCGAACAGCTCTCCAAAATTGAGGCTGACCTGTGCCGTTTCATCGGTTGAATCGTAGCCGCCCTTCTCATTGACCAGCTCACAGAGCTGTAGTATTTCCTGCAATGAGAGCACCTGTGCCTGCAGTGCCCGCTGCTCTGAGAGGCTGCCCGAGGGAGCAGTTCCATATTGATCCTTTTGAATGCTTCGCTTGGGCATTTCGCGCACACTGCAATGGGCGAAAGGATTGATACTCTGCCACTTCATATGCTCCTCCACATGATTATTAAAGAGCGAAATGCGTGATGAAACGCTGTTCCCATCCTAAGCTCAAAAATATGAAGAGTAACACGCATCAATCCTGATAACTAAGACCTACCTCGTGGCTATCTCGTGGCTGTTCTGCCATTTTAAGTCCTACCAAAATTTACTTTTTTTCTTAATAATTTAAAATGATTGATGTGTCAGACTCTATCACTCATTTTGAAGTGAAGGCCTACTATGCTGTGGCATATGTGGAGCACAGTTTGCACAACTGCTTTTCAAACAAATCAACGCTCTATCAGTGGGTAACACATACTCGTACAGACTTGACTGCAGGTCAGGAGAATAATCCTGCTGGATAGCCGACTGGTTGAGTTAATGGCACGCATTAGCATCGAATAACAGATAGGCAATTGAAAGGTCAGCAGTCGGCCACAGCGTATACCAATTAATTTGCGATTTACTTAAACTTCAAGCCATATCCTGCGGCAACCATGTGGCAAATGCGGCGGAAACAGTCTGCAAACAAGCGCCATAAATTTTGACCCACAGTGCCGCGCAAGCAGGCGGAAGTATTTCAGCTTAGTAGCGCAGGAAATACAAAACAAATTTCAGAAACCGACTGCACACAGAGTACAGACCAGAATTAATGTAACCAAACAGACGACGATAAAAGAAACAAAGCAAAAGAGGAAAGAGGAACCAATATCTATCTGGAGTTTGTCGCTACTTAAATACTCTAAAAGAAGAATAGTCAATAAATGCTCAAAGTGAACAGTCGTAGAATCTTTAAAAGTAACTCAAGAGATTAACTCACTGAATCGGTTATAAAATAACTATTCATGAAATTCGAATAATAATTACAATATTATTTCTATTAAATAATCATTGTAAAATTATAAGATTAATTAATTATTTATGAGTATTGTCCCTTATGCTGTAGCTATCGGAAGTTCTGCATATTGACAGCAATAAAAACAGAGATGCAAAAGCTGAAATGGGGCTATTTCAGCCAATTAATTTCTGCGTAAGCACTGCCCACAAACTGAAACTATGATTATAATGAATTCCTGCTAGTCAATTTCCCTTACACAATATTTGACTGATGTCAAGTGCTTGTCCTTTTTTTCCGAGAAATACACTTAATGTGTTTGAAATACTGAGAATTCTGATTTATTGCCATTGCCATGAAGCACACACGCATAACTCAATTTCCTGCTAATTCCATTTGTAAGCTCTGAGATGTTGCTTACTTAGCGTTATACTTTTCTCTCCCTTCCCCAAACCCCTCACTATTTCCCTTAATCTGTTTGCTTTAAGACAATCTTAGCAGTGAAGTGTTGTGAGCAGCTGAACACAAGTGCACCTTTGGGGCGACCATCTGTTCGAACAGTTTAATGGTCAGCTTTTGGGTCTCTGCCAAAGTAAGCATTCCCTCGGCAAAGGGTATTTCCAGCGAAGGCCCACAGACAATTGTCGAAATTTTTGGTGGCGGAAATAGGGAAATGGCGCCACTTCCGCCAAGCAATAAACATTAATGCGCAATTAAAGCTGGTGTCTGTCGCCTCGACTAACACGGTTTGTTGTGTCGGAGGGTGGGTGCAGTGTCTGTGCTTGATTTCTGGCACTTGGGGTGATTAATATTTGGCGACTTATATTAGCGTTTAGTAATCTATGGCAAACACATCGATTTACTTATTAATGCAAGCTGCTCAACCGGCTTTTGTGTATTTTATGGTTATGTGGATTACCATTAGTGTGGCAGTTGCCATGGCTTTAATGTAATGATTAAAAATCATTTGAAGGCAAGACATGAGTGCAGTTAGAGTGCTTACATAATATCTATTGAAGCTGATTGAAATGTTTACTCGGGACCAGCTGCTAAAGGTTGACAGCTTTCATTTATGCCCGGCTGTCAATTGTGTGTGCTCAGCTTGTTTGCATCTTTCAACAAGGCTTAGCTGCTAGTTTGGCTGCCTTCCGTTGGCCGAACGGAAGTGCTGTGTACATGCCAAGGAAGCAGCAGCCAGAAGCAGTTCCAGACCCAGTCCCTCAGCAAGTCTAAGTAATAGTCCTTGTGCAAGCCGACTCGATTCTATTTCATAGCATGGCTCTTAAATATATGTTGAGCTTATACTTATTCACAAGGAGAGCAAAGAACCGCTGCATAATTCAATTTCGAAATGAAATAGCTTTGGTAGTGCATTGGTTTTGTTAGGGTTCACATGTACGGCATTGTGGTGCGACTGTCGCAGTCGAGTTATTTTATGTGCGTTTGACAATCGGAGCACGTTCCTCAATAAATTTTCGTGCAGTGCAGATGGGGTGCGTCTGATATTGGATATTGGATTTGCGATTTGCTACTTAATTTAGAATATATTTAGTTTGTGGGTGTGGCCTTGATTGTTTCCCCGTGGTTAACACCTGTTTTCACAATCTGTCTCCAACAAAAAAAAAAAGAAGAAAAAACAAATAAAAAAAGTGTCACTGCATTTAAATCCGTTACAAGCCATCAGCCTGTCCTCGTATTTGGAATGTGTCATTAATAACCTTGGCAACCGATTCGGCTGATTCATTTTGTTGACTTTGTCTTGTCTGGTTCCGTCGAACTTTGAAAAATGATCACATTTCGCATTCGCATTTTGCATATTGGCCTGGCCAACAGTTTGGCTCGCCGCTCAGACGTTAAACGTTTTATGGTTATCACAGCTGGCAGTTGCACTTTTTCAGCTCCATTTGGCTCTGGTCACAACTGACAATCATCTAATGAGCGCTCTCGCTGTCCACTGACCATAATAAAAGTCAAATCAAGATCAGACGATGAACCCACATAAAAATTCCCTTCAGCGAGTACACAGCAAAAATAGATAGTAGTAATGATTCAACGATTTTCATTAAATTAAAGATATATATTTACCAGCCATAAAACTACGACAGATTATTTCTTTCATACTTATATCTCTTTTAATATTCAGAAAATCTTTCTAAAACTATATTCTTTTGAAAATATTGTTTCTTTTAAGTATTTCTCTACTCTATAAGCTTCGATTTAAATTTGTAAATTTGTATACCTAGAAGCAATAGAGAGTGCATTTAAATTTCAGCGTTCGGTCAGCAACACTTTGGACTTTCTACTTTTTCTCACGCAGAATAGAAGTCGCTCACTAAAGTGTGTAACAGCAGGCGCACATTTCACACACACATGTGTGCGTGTGTGTGTGTGTGTGTGTGCGTGCGTGTGTGTGTGTGTTTGGGCAAGTATAAAAAATGGTCGTATGTTGCTTGTCATTGATTTGATTGACACTTTTATTGACACGCAGCTTTTGCTTGTTGTTATATTTGCTGTTGGAGCTGTCAAGAGTTTTATGACCTACGCCTTTAAGCCAATATTCTGGCGTAGACCATAAAGATTGTACAATTTGTTGAGTTTATTCCCATATTTTTGGTTATGCATTATTTATTACGCACAAATTGAAAGTTTACCTTTTATTTTCTAAGCGAATGGCTAGCTTCAAATAAGGTCTTACATATTTGTGACTATTAAGTGATGATTATTTCATTTTTATTACCTTTTGCTTTATTTAGCATCAAAGGATAATTTAATGACAGTAAAAATAATACGTTTGGTGTAATAAATAATATACGAGTAGATATAATCATCAAATCCAACATTACTTAGTCTCTGAATACAACCAAATTGTTCTCATTTTGTTTTGGTTATTAAATTCAAATGGTTCGATAATTGTTTTAACGACTAATTTATACTTTCAAAGCCATATAATATTTATGATTATTATTTAATTAATTATTTAATTAAAAACTCAACAACTATGAAATCAAATACTTTAACTATTTAAAGCAATGCCAAAAGTATTTTGTGTATATTATTTTTGAACTTTTGCAAACTTGTCTGTATTCTCGGCTCTTATCTTGGCCCGCCTAATTGCTAGCTCGGAGTGTGGGGTGGAGAAAGGACCAGCAGCTAATTAAATTTTGTGGCCACCAGTGGTGTTTTTTGGCTGTAAAGTGGCTATAATAAAATTTCATGGCACTCACACTTTGCCACACTGGCGGCGCCTGCTTTTATGCGTGTCCTTCACAATAAATGTGCTCAATGGAAAAATATGACATTTGTAGCCTTTTGCTTGTATTAATCTGGCACGAAGAATGTGTAATTAATCAGGCTTAATTTTTATTTAATCGCGACCATGATTTGCACGCAACTGCTACTTTCGATTGTATCCGTAAAGTTCTTCCATTTAATTCAAATTTTCATGATATTTCTGCGGCACCACAGCGTGGGCCAAACTGCTTGTCATGCGTCAAAAAAAAAAAAATAAAAATAAAAAAATATATTGCCTTGCGTTCTTGGTCTTTGTTTCCTCGAAAATAAAACACACAAAAATAATTCCAATTTAAATATGCATTACTTGGCTACCGCCATTTGACATTGTTGGTCCCGTTGTTTGGCTTGTTCCCGTAGCCACTTAATTACCTATTTAAATTCCAACTGTGCCGACCTCTATGGCAATATGGCTCCAAGAAGGCATCTTTGATGTTTGCGTCACGTTGTGCAACGAAAGACGCCAAAATTGTCAATTCTTTTGCGAATAATTGACAAGTCTGGGTGTATCTAACTGCCAGGCATTGTATTCTGATTCATGACAATGCTAATAAGTATACCCAGTGCCTGCGAGTCAGATGCGTAGGGTAGATTACACTATTTGTTGCACGACAAATATGTCACTTGAGGCAAACAACCAGTCAAAACATGTACATACAATCACTAATCTTGATAAATATCAGACAGATGGGCGTAACCGACTGATGAATACGCTTAACAGTTCGCAAACTCTTTCTACAGCTTTGTCAAACTAAAATCCATGTCTTTTTAATCCTGTTTTCCTTTTGAATAATATTACATTTAATCATCTTACAATTATGCTTCCAATAAGTGGTTTTCAAGATGGATGAAAACTTGGATGGCGTTTTTTGAGTAGGGATTTTTGAGTATGGTTTGACATTGTTGCTGCAAAGTATTGGTACCAGATAGTTTTCTTCCAATCAAATCTATTCTATCAATTATATTTGAGTTGTCATTGCTTAGTAATTTGCATTAATACAAAGAATGAATAAGCAGGAATATAACAAAAATATCTTCCACAAAAAGCCTCCTATTTATAGTACAAATTTATTCACTTAACTGCCTTACTTTTTACATCGAATTTTTTTAACAATAGCACACTCAATCAATTTAAATAAACAAAGTAAGCAATCAGATTTCCAAAAAAAGGTTACAAAATTCATGAAAATATATAAAAAGCATCCTCAATGCTGATTCTAAAAATATTTATCCTTTTTAACGTATGTTTTCCTACACAGACTACGATAAATATGAATAGATTGCCTGTCATAACAAAAACAGTGTAAAAATCACATTGAATTTCCCGGAAAGATGTGCGAATCTTCAATGTATTCGTTTTGCTTTTGGAATTCGTTTGCTCTTTGATGAAATTTGTAAAAATGTTCGTTTAATTCCCAAGGCATTGCGTGGCTTGAGTTGATTTATTAAAGTCGGGCCTTCAGAATCAACATTTGCTTTTATGTACGCACTTTTCGTTACGAATCCATTCTTATGGTTTTTCGCTTTAGGCCATGTGGCAACTTTTGCTGTTGTTACGCCAGGGTTTGCTTTTCCGACACATTGATTTATCGCGAATTTATGCTAATTGTCAGGCATTTCTTTTCTGGCTAAAAATAGCCAGTGTTAGAGCTCCTTAGTTCTTTTGATTAGCTGTCTCGATTTTAATTTGATGACATTAATTAGCGTTGCCTTTAAATTAATTATAATTAATCAACTTGAATGTCTCGCAGCTTGGCAAAATGCCCAAAGGTGTTATTCTGCAAAAGCTGTTCGTGTTGTTGTTTGCTAACGCTGTTCGGGGCGTATGCGTAATATATTATCAACACATCAATTGTGGCGTGTGGAAGCGTTAACAAAGGAAAAAGTTTTGAGTGTTAACGCCAGAATCTTAAAGTGAGTATCTTATAGAAGAAACAAGAAGAAACTTACACACACACGCCCAAAAAACTATTAACAATGGCGTGCTGGAAGCGAAGTAGAACTCCGGTCAGCTTACGAAACGATGACGTGGCCCTTGTTGTTGCTACAAAAATCGGAAACACACAAACACACACACACCCACAAACAAAACAAAAAACATTGTGTACTGAAAGACCTTGATGGTCAACATACTAAAGCTCTTACGCTTCAAGTTTATATAAGCTGAAACTTTGGCTTCTGGCATTTTGTGAGCGTCATTGTTCTCACAAGGCGCAGCAGCTGACACATACTCACACCCCTCCGCTATTTCAACCACTCTTTCTCCAACTTGGTTGCTTTTGCTGTGCAATGACTAAACTTAAACTGCAATAATCCTTTGCAAGTGACAATTGATCGAATACAGAGAGCAACATGCACTTTGATAAAATGTCACAAAGCCGACATCGGAAAATCAGGGACGACTACATTTTGGTTGCAACTGTAAGCGAAACTCAAAGCTAAATACGAAATGTAATTACAACTATGAAATACAGGACACTTGACCCAGTTCCACACAAGTACGCTTCAGCTGAGTTGAGGGGGGACAGCGGTCCGGAATTACTTGCGCACGTTTAAAGCCAACAAAGGCTTCACCCAACTGGTGAAGAAAGGTTGCCGGCGCCTTTTGTGTAAATCCCTGTGTCTGTGTGGCCAATGAAAATTATTGCATGCCTTGCAATATTCTCAGGCTCTTCGACGACCCAGACATAAAAAGAGGTCAATGTATTTCGTGTAGTTTATTTGCGAATCCTGCAACTACGACCGTTTCACTCTCCACCCTCCGGCTCGGTGTCGCTCGTAAAATCCTTAAGCATACGAGAACCATTTCATGTGCTAAGAATCGGTTGCCTTTGCGTCGGCTTCTGTCACAAATTCAAAGCTCTAAATATAAATTTACGTTACGTGCGAGGGTGTGGAACGCCTTAAGTCATCATAACTTCTGCTTCCAGGCGAGTCAACTTCTTCTATTGCCTCAGCCTCCGCCTAGGATAACCCCTCCCATATTTGCCAGGCACACTGCCCATAAATCAAATGTCGCTTTGAAGTTGCAGAATGCTTATGTTCGTTGCTAAGGACAAGCGAAGATAAATGAAACTATGTATTTGCTGCTGGCGAAAGCTAAAACAAAAAACCCACAAAACAACAAAAACACACAGCAAATAACAAAGTATGCGACGCTGCGAGCTGTGAATGCTCAAATAGGGTTTAAGAATGTGCGGCTGAATATAAGTTGAATATTAAATATCCTGTAATTGGTCAATGAATATGTTGATAAGTAATACGAAATACTTATAATGATGTTTGATATTTTTATTGAAAATTCAAGGGATGGTTATGAAAACTGAGTAAAGTTCATTTTGTGTAGTTTTATTAATTTTGTAATTCATTTTAAGTTTTAAAATGTTTGAATACTGATATTAGCACCAAGTTGCACTGAGTTGCATTCTTAAGGCTTTAATAAATATAATGCGAGTCCAAACAAAAGTAAGGCATGCAATGATAGACATATATGCCCATTTCATGCCCATCCCTTACAGGATATAGAAAATTGCCATTATAACTCGATGCATATTGGAGCATAGAACACACACTTTTGCGTCTGTGGATATGGATTTGGATATGGGTATGGAAAGTCGGCAAAGCTGACATTTCTCGTTACACACCATTTGCCTTGTCGCACATTTTCGCACTAGGGGTAAGAGCGGGTTGAGGTCTGCAAGATGACTCGACGAAACTGGAGTCGGTCTAGTTTTTGGGTGCCGATTTGTTTCCTACAATTTGCTGGTTTTTGGAATGCGTTTTGCGTTGCTTGGTGATGGTGATGGTTTAAAACGTGACACAGATCATATGCAAAACTCGTTTGGGAAAATGCAAATTTAATGCATAAATTACAAATCCAAATGTCTGGCGATAAGGACGGCTCATAATGTTGTGTAACGCAGTCCCGTTATAAGGCAATCAAAGTGGCGGCCAACTGGCACATCAGCTGTAAATTGAATTAACTCAGGCCGCGCCACCACCCTCCACCCCTCCACACACCTAACACTCGCCGAAAAGAGGCGAAGCATTAAGTAAATTTTAAGAGGAGGCCCAAAACACATCATTCACATCCTTATGGCTGCCACTTTATTCCTTTTTCGCTTGCGTGCACAACACCCAAATGAACATTCCGTGCAGAATGAAAAGTCAGCCGGGGCAGGCAAGCTGCCACACGGTATGATAATAAAAAACTGTGCCACACTCACACAAATACCAAGCTCAAAACACGTGTGATATGCTCAATAGATACAATTACAAAGACGCTGTGTATATGTGTGTGTGTGTGTGTGCATTGCTGTTGTTGTAGCTCCAGTTAATTGTCCCAGTCCTTCGGGTTGCATTGAGTTAATCGAGCCAGTGCGAGTAAATACTCCATTGATGGCTTGTATGCTCTCTGCCCGCATTGTGGAGATAAGTCACGGCACAAGCTATATTGCGCATTGTCATTCTCGCAGTATCACAATATAAAACCCTTCACACGCATAACTGACATATTAATTAAGATTACTTACGGCTGGAAGCAGACAAAGAAACCATATCAACATGCTGCACACAACAAGTGTTTTGGCAACTTTAATGTTGCTTGGCTACATTTGTATCAGTGCTCGAACAACACTTATGTGTTTAAGCAACTTTTGTGTCTGGACAACATTTGCGTGTTTCGGCAACATTTTAGTACTTCGACAACATTTGTGGCTAAGCAAATTTGTTGCGGTTGCCAAAGTTGGCTCCCAAAATGGTTTGATATTAGTTTTAAAGGTATTTTGAATTTTAAACTAAGTTTGTAACAGAGCAAAGTTCAAGTTTTATGTAAAAGAGAAAATATCGTTTTTAAGCTCTAATAAGCAATAAGCAATAAGCAATAATTAAAAAAGTTGTTTATAAATTTAATTAAAGGTCATCTCATAGTCAGTTTTCGGTCGATTTTTAAGTTTTCTCTTGGCCTCTTTGACCGCAAAATATCAACACTCAAGTTGCTGGCGCGCTGCCATGAGGAAAAATAAGCGTATTGTGGGACAACAAAATAAATCTGCAAATATTTAGCGAAAAATCTTTACTCAATTTGTTTCTCGATTTTCTTTCCTCTTCTGTCGTCTGTCGTCTGCAGCAATTTTAGCGTTGCTCTTGTTTTTGCGTTTATTTGCGCGCTTTTTCTTTCGTTGCCGGTGCGTTTGTTAATTTCATAAATAATTTGTTGCAATTAGCTCGCTTTTGTGTGTAGCCTAGGTAAGTTGATTGCTTTTGGCCTGACTGTCTGCACTTGATGTTTATCGAAATGGATTTTCTTAAGTATAACGTTTATTTTGTTATTTTGTTGTTCTCAAACGTAGCTTTGCTTTAATAATAATATAATAATAATAATAATGCAAATCTGTTCCAATTATTATACTTGTATATTTATATTTAGAATAATATCTGAATACATGTTGTTTCAGTCAATGTATTGCCAGTTTTAGGCCATATCAAGTAGCTGAAAAAAACACGAAAAAACACCATATTTTGTGTAAAATGGTGTTTTCAAATGAGACACGTTTAAAGTTGTTTTTCATTTTGTTGTTGTTGCTGTGCAGATTGCCATTCTGCTTGAATTGCTCATACATTTTATGGTAATTGGCTCAGGACATGCCTGCCAGCATATGGCCTAAAGGCGCACGTGTATCTTTTTGGCTTTAAGCTGTTCGCAACTGAAGACACCAATTAAATTGTAATAGGATTTTGCAAAGAAGTATGTAGCTTAAGGCGCTTAGAACTATGCAACAGTTTCCGTGCAGAGTTGATTAAACTTCCACGGGGCCAAAGTTCTTATAACTTGTTGACAACCAACAGCTAAATTATGGCCTCTTATCTGTGGGCGTATGTGTGTGTGTGTGTGCGGTAAATATGCAGTTGCCAATTTACGGGGCTTGTGATTAACATAATTTGTGGCCAAGGCATCTGGCGTTGCAACTTTCCATGTTCAGGCAATTAGTTTCATGAGGCTGTGTGTGGCATAATCAGCATTTAATTAATGCGCAACTTATGGCAAAATAAATGACCTTTACTCTGATTTCCATATTAATTGGTAAATTGCTTGCTCGATCACAGGGCTTACGCATACGAGATGACAGGCAGACCGACAACATGACAGACAGAAACAACCGCACGGATGATGCTGAAAATCGTTTTCAATGTGGCTTGCGGCTTCTGCAGTCTCTGTTGGCTTTCCTTCCTCATTTTGTTTTGTTTGTTTTTTGTTTTTTGCTTTTTTTTTGCAGTGGTTTTGCCAGCCGCACATTGAGGTCTGTGCTAAGGCGTCAAGTTTCTAAGTTCACACACACAAGTGCCTTGTCTGAAACATAAATCAGATGAAAGCAAGAGAGGCGCACAATTTGCGCTCCTCATCGCCTGGCTAATGAGGTGGTACAAATAAATTGCAAATTAATATTCAATTATGGGGCAAATCATTGATTCTTGCGACTATTTTGCATTTTACTTTATTTATGTGGCAAAACCATGTAGCCTGCTTTGGCATTCACTCATCAGAGAAGCCAGTCACGTTATGACTTATTATTATGTGGCACATGTCGCATATTTTATGAACTCTGCCTGCCGACGCTTAACTCGTACAAAACTATGGTGACGCCGTCTATCCCAGACAGACAGATAGACAGACCTACAGAGAAATCCTCATTCATTTTGAATAATTTAATGAGTGTGTTCGTTATATTAAATCCGTCGTGCGACCGCACATTTATCATACACACACACACACACACACACACATGTTTCTGGAGTCCTTAACCTTAGCCAGATGCACCGTAGCAGCTTTGCCTTTCTTTGTTGCTACTGTGGTATTTTAATGCGTTTTTAATTGTTGCCCCACACACACACACACGCACACACACAAACAGCGGAAGTGTCGTTTTAATGGCATACAGTGGCTGTCGGAGCCATTTCCATTGTGTATTTTAAATGTTGTTCATTAAAGTCCAGAAAAATGGCATGTAAGTCCAACCAATGAAATATACTCTTTGCCATACATCAGTCTGTAAATTATAAGCCGAAATAAAAGTAAGAATAAAGAAAAGCGAAATTCAGTCGACAGTTAAGCGAGTTAATTAATTTTAACTACGCCTCCCAAGTATGCATTTGCCGCAAAAGCTGTCGTCGGCGCTGCTTAAAAAATTGTTTCCAAGCTAAATTTTGTTTATGTATTTTCCGCGACATATTTATACACGTTCGCACGAAAGGCAGTTGGCAAACAAAATTGGCGATAAATCAACTGATAATGTCAGCACATTTAACGACAACAACATGGTGCTAGCTGGTACAATGAGGTCGGGTCCTAGAGTTGCGTTCGGGGTCTGGGTCGGGGTAGATATCATTCAAGTTGCTTGCGGCTGTAAAAGCGACATCAACTTTTGCATTGCTTCAAACCGAAGCGAAACCGAACGAAACGAAACGATTCGGAGCATTGGAAGTGCGCACACAAATCAGATGGCTTGGCAGTTGTCACAAGTTTTGGGTTTTTGGCTTTCGTCAGCCCCAATCAGTGGACAATTTCCCTTTTGCGTTTGCATAGCAAATTAAGGTGATGCGTCCGAAAACAAGAATAGGAAATTACCAGACGGCAAACTTTCCCGAAAAGGGGCAACAAATTCTATAATTAAAGCGGGACAACAACCATTTTATTTATAGAAAGTTCCAACAAATAATTGCCTATGTAAATACATATTTGACAGAGGAAAATGTGTTGGCGCTATAACCAATAAAATGGTAGAGCCTTGGAATTAGTTAGTTCAACTCTGACACCTGGGTTGCATTGCATAAAAGCATCTAAATAAACAAATGACATTTTATCTTCAACTACTACATTTTAGGCAACTCAATAGGCATTGCTCTCCTTTTCTCTAGTTCCTTGTCTCGGCCTTAGCGGATTTGCTGCTTTGCTCAATGATTGCTAATATTTGTTCAAATGCTGATGCCAAGCTATCCACAAATTCCTTGCCTTGAGCCTGGTTCTTATATGAGGTCACAATGGCCCCAGCAAATTCGTTTTGAATCGAGTAGCTGCAAGGAATGGCAGAAAACAGTTAAAGGTCTTCAGTACTAAATGGGAAAGGTTTTGGACTCACCCCACGCCCAGGCCATCCTTGACGACGGGACCAAAGGCACCGGCTACTACTGTGTCGGTGCCCAGCGTTGAAGTGCTTATAATGTTATAATTGATGCGCTTATAGGCCTCTGTCTCAAATAGTGCCGGCATCAGTAGCCCCTCCAGCATCGCCGTATGTCTTAAGGAGAACAGGTGACGATCGAAACCCTGTCCCATGGCAGCCTCTTTGGTCAGCTGACCGTGCACAATGCTGCACTTGTCAATCATGGCCCGCAGCTCCGCGGCGCTTGGTTGCTTCTGTGATGGCTGCAGCACTGCCTCGCAAAAGGATTTGGTGGCCATTGTGCAGGGACGCATTGTCTCAGTGCGACCATGACGGAATGCCGATGTGCTGCAGGACTCATAGGTGCCTACATAGCGTTTGAAGGCTTGCCGGTAGGCCAGCTGGAAGGCAAGCTGTATGATGGAGTCAGGACTTAAGCCATGACGCTTACAGGTTCCCTTAGTCAGATGCGGGTACTGCAAATAATTCATATCCAAACTATCCACAATGCTAGCGTTGTGTGCATAGGCTGCTTCGACATCTGCACGTGTCCTGTCATCAATCTCAAAGTTCAAGGGTCGCACATTGCTGGCATCGCCCTCAGCTGGCGTGTGCGGCGAGGTTGCTGACACGAACGGCTGCTTCTGTGTGTCCCAGTACATCTCATTGAAGTAGCGCAGCACAGCGACACCATCGCCCCAAGAGTGCTCAAAGTTGACAGCAGCTACTCCATCTGCACTGATCAGCAGCGAAATGGATTTGTCAAACCACCTGCCAGTGAAATGATTTTAGTTTAAATTACTAAATTAACGGTATGGTTTGTTTCTTTGCAGTCACCGATTCGTTGCCTTGCCCGCCAGTTGATGCTTTATTAATGGCACCTGATCAGTCTCATTGTACGTTCCATCCTCCTCGCTGTCCAGACACACACAAAACAGCGCCGCATCCACCTCTCGCTCTAGGAGATCTGCATTCTTTGGATTGCTAACAAAATGCGTCCGCGCTCGTGCCCACTGATCACGCTGTTGCGTTGTCAATAAGCCCAGAGGCACGCTGGCGGACTGCTGTTGTGCATCAAGCGCAAGGATGCTCTTAAGACGGCCCAGTATAACGCTGGGACTCTCTATGTAACCACTGCTGTCGAGCACATTCATTGCGTACATGTTGCCGCGTCGCATGACCAGTATGTGCTTGGAGTCCGCCGACTGCACCAGCTCATCCTTGCCAAGCTTGGGTAGCCGTGTCGTACCAAATAGCCGACTATACTGACTCATGTCCAGCGGGAAGGCCTTGAATGCATACGAGGCGTACGTGGCAAAGGCCTTTGGCGAGATGGCCATCCAGCGGCGATAGTTGTCCGTGTTCGTCTTCTTGGGATTCATATGATAGACCTCTGGCTCCAGGATGTTAGCCTGCAGCGAGCGCCAGAAGCGCAGCGAACTGATGATCAGATTTGTGGCACGAGTCACTTGTGGCTGATATGCTGGCCGCGTATCGCCACGCATCACTATCAACGGATTATAGTTGAGCGGCAGTGGCGCCCGATCCGAGAGGTACATATCGAACCAGGGCTGCGAGATGTAACTGGTGTGTTTGTTGGCCTCATCGCTCTGTTTTAGTCGCGCATGCAGCTCCATGCCAACGCCCTGGCGAAACTGGTCGACCACCTGTTGCGTGTCTCGTTGCTCCTCAGCATTGAGTAGGGGCTGAACGGCGGCCAGGAAACGCTCGCATGTCTTCTCCAGTAGTGGTATGGGTAACCTGGGCAGCGAACGCTGAAAATAGAGCGTTGGCAGTTTGGAATTCTGCAGGTACTGATAGTGATTGCCGTGCGTTGTTGTTGTTGTTGCGTCTCGTACGCCAGCCAAATTGGCGCCAAAGCGACATTTATTTACTTTTAATCTAAACATTATTTGTAATTAAAGCCGCTTTCTGCAAATAAAGCGCACTACAAGCCAAAGGTCACTAATCGACGCAACAGCCAACAGCAACAATTGCCATATTCATTCATATCAGACTCAGCTGTTTAGTATTTCTTTTGGTATTTATTGCAGATCACAGCTGATCGCACGAGTGAAATACTATCGATATATCGCATGATTGCCATCAAATAATCGAAATCACCTTAGCCATAATTTAAATTGAAATTTAATTGAAACCGTATCGATTCCGTTTCGTTTCGATTTTATATTCTTTGTTTAAATTAAGCTTAAGCGCACTTTAACCTTTCGAACGGCGACAAACTACAACGATTTATTTGCATTTGCTTAGACGTCTGTCTTCTGTCTGACTGCCGCTGGTTGCTTTTCCGAGGGTTTGGCGACTCGCTCAGTCAAGTGAGCCGTCTGCTTGTGCTATTATTGACTTGGCCAACGGACAAAGAGGGTCGCCCGTTCGTTGTACAGGTGTATTATATAAATAAACTGCAAATAAAAAAAATTAGAATAACAAATATGCAAATTTACATAAACATTTTATGCTTTGTCGAATTTAACGAGCCAACCTTGGCATATCGATTTCATTCACAAATTGGCGTATATGCATATGTATGTATGTAGTATATTTTTGTATCCCCAATTTTTCGTATTAAGAAAAGTGCGCTGGATGCTCTGTTCTACTTTGCTCCCTGTCCAGTCTCACAGTTCCATTAGCATTTGCATAAAATCGAAAATCGCCGGATGCGCACTGCGAACTGCGAGTGCGGATGGGTTGCAGTGTAATTGGCCAAAGTGGAATTGCGTTAATATTTAACAAGCCAAGAAATGTGTAACAGTGTAGCCTGGCAGAACAGAGGATCCGGTTGCAAAACCCCGGAGCCTTGGATAAGAAGCGCGAAAGTAAGCGCTAAACGACGAAGGCTATGAATTGTAAAGGGCGCTACGGAACTGGAGTTTGGATGCTTAATTCAGCCACAGGAAGATTAAATGTTAACTTGTTGCAAAACGACATCGAAAACGTTGCCAACTTATTTACATATTCGCTTATACATGTTTTAAAGCCCATGCGAGTTGTGCGATTTAATATGAAATTTTCTGAGAATAAAGCATAATTTAATTTTAGGCTGACAATTGATATATGCGATTTTGCATTATTAATATGCATTGACACTTGTACATTCAAAATTTAATTTTCGAGTCAAATTAAATGATAAATTCAATTAATCACATTAATTGTGATCTGATTTGACAATATATTGGAGGCAGCTTTTAATTGGAATAACAAGAAAATGATTTACGAGACACTTGTGAAATTAATTAATTTAAGAAAGAGTTTAATAGTTTCGAACAATATTAAAGAACAACAAAAATTTAGATCTTAATACCAAAAACCAATTTTAGTTTGAGCTTTCCTACACTTTTATTAAACAATGAAGTTGAGGGTATTTAGTATTCGTCTCTACTGGCATTAAAGCGTAAGCTGTCCAACCTTTTTTGCATTTTAATATTCAAATTGGTTTACATTATTAATTGATGCTATTCAGAGACCGTGAGCTGCGGTTATTTATTAAATACTGTGGGAAAGCGGACAGAAATCCTATTAAGCAAAGAGTACCCAGTTCTTGACAGTTTTAAGCACAACTGTCGCCGCCAGAGTCAAGAGAAAATAGCTCGCAGAAAATGTAGCGAAAATATTTGTGAATGGCAAATCAACATTTCTGTTCAGTGTTCGCGCGACACAATAAAACTTTTGTTCCTTTCGGTTGAAGTTGGCGAAACAAATGGGGGGAAAAGAACATAATTTTTCTACACCCCCCAAAAGAATTTCAATGCGGGCATGAAAAAGGTCAAATTGCCAAGGAATCGTGACCAAATATGGGGTAAATACAAACAGTCAGACAATTGTTAGTTTGGTGTTGAACCGTGTGAAAAATAAGTTGATTTCCGTGCTTCCTTTAAAAGGATATTGAGCAAATGTAGGAAATAGCAACAATGGCCATTCTAAACAATAAAGTTGGCTCAGGTGACTCAACTACAACACGAAATATCCATTTCCACCAGTATTCGAAAGACAAAAAGGATTTAACTTGGCTAACTTGACTTTGTGGAAGTCGCATATATAAATTTGCATATATGCGTCAGCGAAAATGGCGTACAAAATGGCAAAGTGAACAGCAATTTGAGGCTACGACATCATCAACTTCCTTGAGGATTCGGGCTATGGAGCATGAGTATACATATTATATACATATGGTTCAGTGCACCGCAACGAGATTGAAAAGCTAAATCACAAGCGGAGAGAAACAAAAAATTAAATATACAAAGAATGTCGTGTTTCTGTGTTCCTCGGGCATGTCCTGATGCGAATTTCCTTTGTTAGCGTTACAATTTGCCCTGCAGGCGTTCGAAAGTCAATTTAAATTTAATTTCTCGTTTGGGGCGTGCATGATAAATAAGTAAAGCTAGCTGGATAGGGCAAAATCAGCACTACCTCAAGCCAGAGGACGTTCCAGCAGTTGCTTCAAATTTCACTTGGGCTTGGTGCATGTTCATTTTGATAATTTGAAATGCCAATGCTTAATTATATTATACCCCCCAGTCAATTAAATAATGCATATAATTGCTTAATTTAATGTACACTGAACTTTCACACACACTTTGCCTAAATTAATTTATGCCCAGTAGACGAAAGCTGCTCATGAGCGCCTTTAGTGTACAACAGGTGAGAGATGGGCAGCATTAATAACAATGACAATGTCTGGGTTCAATGTCATCCTATAATCAATACTTGAAGTAGTCTCTGTTGCAGAATGCCCTTTAAAGATTGATGAATGACAAGTTGCATTAAGTCCAACTGAAGTGTTGAACACATTGCAACTGAACTTTGACTCGCCCATGTAAAGGTAAACAACATTTTAATGTTTATACTTTGGTTGCCATGTCAAGGGTGAAAGCCCGCTAAAGCCATTGGGTGTGTGTACAGAAACAACAAATGCCAAATCGATGAGGAATTACTGTTTTCTGGTTTTAGCTTTCAATTGAAATAATGGCTAATCTATCGGTCTGCTGCCATAAGTGCCCCTTAGATATGATTGTATTGTTCACTGGTCATACAATAGAGAATAAGTTAATGGCAGTTGGCAATTGATTTTCAGATGTACGATATTTGTATACGAAACTTGATATGACTCATATTGGGCTTATAATCCATTATATTTGCCTAAACGAAAGTACTTAACATTAATATTAAGTTACTTGGCATAAATTACTTCTATTTTCAGACACAGAAATCGGTTGAGTGACTGAAAATCTCGAACAAATGATTGAATAGGTAATGTATGTGTTTTTAAGGAAAAGATTCAAATGGCATACGATTAATATTTAATTAAAAATCAACATTTTTGCTTATCATTAAGCGTTGGCCTATACATACTTTAGAAAATTGCTGACAAATGTGTGTGTGTGTGTGTGTGCGGTGTGTGATTTTAAGGAACGCGTGAAGGAGGCTAAATAATCAGTGCCACATCATTTGATGAAAGCCAGACAAATTACCGCTTGCTGTGCTTTGTTGGGCTTGGCTTGGTCCATGGCAGATTGCCGGGGCGTGCCCAGCGAACAGAAAACGGTACAAGAAATAAAAAACACAATATCATTTTTCATAGCGGCAGCAGCAGCACCGAAATGAGGCACATTAAATTGCTATAAAGTCATCGTACAGGAAGTCGCACTGACATGTGAAAGAGGAGTGCTGTGGAGAGATATGGCCAAACAGTGAGAGAGAGAGAGAGATAGAGAGAGAGAGAGAGAGAGAGAGAGAGAGTAGGAGATAGAGAGAGAGAGGGACATTTAACTTTTGCTTGTTATAAATTCAATTTCTCACGACTGAAGGAGCTCGGGGTCAGCTGTGCTCTTAGAAAGCTGAATGTCTGAGCTGGCATGGTCGTAATTACATGAAATTTTAGGGCTAAAAGCAGATTGAAATGTTTTCTTTGGGATTTCATCGTTGTATTTGGTATTATTTTGTTGTGTTCTTTTGTTTTTTGCGTGTCAGCGAGCGCTTTGGAAAATTTTATGGCCAACAATTAACAACTTGAGTGGGCCAAAAGTAGGCAACGATTTGCACACGTGCCGCTACCGCTGCTACTGCTGCTTTTGTTGCAGCAACTATATTCCAACTCTCGTCTCGCGCAGCACTTAAGTTAGCCAACGAGTGTAATGGCCCTTAAATTGCCTGTTACGCGGCAATCGGAATGAAATCCAAATGAAGGGGGAAATGCGAGCAAATAAATCAACGCACTACAAAACAAAAAAATAAATAAATAAATACAATAACCGTACAAAATGTTTATGACTGTGCGTCAGCATCAACATTCAACATTCAACATTCAACAACAACATTGCGCTCGACCATTGCCAAGCTGGCCATTAAAAAGCCAATAAGCACGCGTCATTTGTTTATTGGGCGGCGACGCTTATGTGTTGGTTTTTCATTAAAATTATTATAGCTGCGTTATGCGCATGCAAAAATTTGGCTTATTGAATTATTTTTGGGAATTTTTCAGCAGTCATGCGCGTGGTAGCCAAATTGAAAATAACAGTGATTGACGTCAAGAGCCTGGCCTAAAACCATTGCCAACATTTTCGAGGACACGTTGCCATTTTGATGAATCACACAGCTTACGGGATTTATTTGATAGCTCTTTTGAGAGGTAGTTCTTGTATTTCCCTGTGGATAATTGGAAAATGTTCAAAGTGACAGACCGTAAAGTAATCTAAATCTAAATTGAACTCGACTTAATTGAACGCTGCTTGAATATAGATGCGACAAGCAATTGTTTACTTGGAATGCAGTTTCAGAAAAAAATGCTCGTGAATAGTTTTCAAAGAAATGTAAAATATATAAAATTAATTTAACGTTAAATTGCCATTTGTAAGAAATTTGAAATAAAATGATTCACATTGCATATACATATGTGTAAGTAGGATCATGTTTGAAATGCGGCACATTAAGTAAATATTTCCTTATTTACATTTACTTTATTTGCATTCTTCAGCTTGAACGCCATAAAGCAGAGATACATATTTACGTGACCAAATGTTTCTTGTTGTCTGCCAATATTTGTCGACCAATTTTGTAATGCAATCAGTCTTTCAATTTTTAACGTATTTTTCGTATTTGCCAATCGTTACTGCATGCTTTGTGAAACTCGATCTGTTTGCAAGCGCAGCTCTTCGATTTAATTATATTGATAAAATATTGTTTGCATTTACTATTAAATGAATACAACTTAATTTCCGCAAGGACTGGTAAATTGAAAAACGAGAACAAATTGAAAAGCCAGTGCTGGACATAATAAAAGAAAAAAAAAACGCATCAGAATAAAATAAAGAGCATTTCCTTCTATTGGGAATTACGTATGCAGTCCTTCACTGTTCTCGTTGCTTCGTATATTGTATTTTGGGAGAACGTGATTGCCTTTGTCATGCATTAATTTGCATATTTACCTGCTGCAGATGACGGCAGTGCAGATTGTTTGGCATCTGCAATGTACGAGTATATTGCACCGAGTCCGCATTCTTGACTTCTACTGACTGCTGCTCCTGAGATTGAAAAGCAGTTGTGGTGCTTTCAATGCAAATTGAATGGCTAGACAGTTGCCACTTGAGTTGACTCGGTTCACTTAAGAAGAAGGACAACGAGCCAAGTTGTCAGAATGTACGAACTCATCGATTATTAAACGAGTGTTTGAATTGTTGCTTCTCCACTTGCTGATACGGACTAACCGATAAATGTAATTGGCTTTTGTGTGTATTTGTATTAAATTATTGCTGTCCATTATATCTTAGTGTGGCCGGGCCACATTTGCTGATTAATACTAATTTGCTTAATTGTAATTGTAATGATAATGGTATTTGATTAATGTTTTATATTTCGTTTGCCTAAGGCACTTAATCTGCGCAAACTAGATACTTACTGCCTGACGAAGCTTTAAGTGTTTGGAATGCATGATGATCATTTATCACCTGCTATGTGGTGGCTGTAAGGAAGCAGTTCCATGAAGATTTAAGGGAAATAATCACGGTTCGTCTGCACAGACACATGATACCATTAGACATTTAAGACATTTAATATGTGCAAATCGCATGTTTTCCACATCAATAACTTTGTCAAACCTGAACCCATTTTCAAAGGCGATGCTAAACATTTGTCTTTAAATTTTTACTGGTTTGATTGGATGTCGAATGGAAAGGTCTGTTTAACATAACGTAATAGACTAAAAACACCCAGGTACTGAAGCAGAAGATATGTTAAATTCCGTATAGCAGAGCCGCATTAATAATTCAGTCAAGTACTCCTTGGCTACGGTGTGGGCCGCATTGAATAAGGTTGCCTTACGGCAACTTGCTCAGTGTCTGCTTCGCGAAATGTGACGTTTGCATTACGTTCTTGTTTAAGCCAACTTAAATTACCAATTGAGATGTATATGATGTTCTGTCAGCTTGCTGTATTTGTATTTGTAGTTGTTGATGTTGTTTTTGGTTCTCTTCTCATTTGCACAGAAAGTGAGCTACAGCAGCAGGAAGCGAAAAGCAAGAGAATTGCGTAGTTCAAGCTGCTTAGTGTTGATTCCCAAGAAACTCAAACTAAGCACAGCCGGCTGTAGTTACTATATATATATTTACTGACACACAAGTATAAGCACACACACACACACACACACACACACAAGCAACACAGAAATAACTGAGGACATCTAATACCATTTTGCATGAGTAAGTTGAGTGAAATTAAAAACAGAAGAAGCGAATTGCACAAAACTCGCTTAACAGCCGTGCGTAAAATAAAATGCTACGGCTACGTCCTGGCACAAGGATGAAGTCGCAAGGGATATGAAACACCATTGCGGCGCCAGTAGATTAAAGTGCAGCAAATTTAATTTAGCCACTTGTTTTTGCTATTACAGCAAAGGCTACGAAACATGTTAAGCTGTGAATGCTTTAATATAAATGTAGAATTCTAAAATTTAAATATTAAATGCATTGTATGATCTGAGCATAAAATTATGTGTATTCTATTATACGAATTAAATATGCCGTCAATCTTTAGTATACACTTGCAGTATAACCAGTGGCTGCATATTTTACGACACTTACATATTTTTTGCATGTGAAATTTGTAAGTGCCTTCAATTACACCATTACACACTCAACACATTCCGTTATATTATGTATGCTCACAGCTAACAATTATGGCTTTCGTTTCATAGCTTCGTTTAACATTCGTTTGGCCATTTTCGCTCCATTGTGTTGGCACTCAGTTAGCCAGTTTGCCAGACTTTGCTGCTGGCCCATCTCTCGGGCATTCGAGAAATGCATACTCACAGTTACATGCACAGCCACCCACTCGGATGTGTTGTGTTGTGTTGTGTTTTGCATGAACGTTTTCTGGCCAAGGCGGTATCCGCATGAAGTGTGCGTAACTGTTCGCTGTTGGTTGTATCTGTGTTTTGGCAGTTGGCCAGTTTTTTTTTTGGACCCACTTTAAGCAACTTATATTGCATTCTGGTGGGCGGCTTAAGGGATTTGTGCGTTACTTGACAGCAGGAAAACCAAACAGGGGCTGACGTAAAATACGATATGGGAAATTTGATTCATTTGATGGAAATAGCATTTGATTAGTTCGCGCTGGGAGGGAACTAATAAATTTAGCATTGTATTCGTGAATTTAGCTTGATTACGTACAGAACTGGGGATGGCCACTTAAAATAACAAGTAAAATATCAAAAGTCCTGTGGGACACTGTACTCATTGGTCACTCAGCATAAAGTCAAAAAGGTTGTCCCCAGACACACACACACACATACATAATGTGATGCCCGTTTACATGTCCGCCTCTTTGAGTTTGATCAAAGGCAGCAACAACATATTAATTCCATTATGGCCAAGACAATCTGGCTAAAAAGAAGGGCAACAAGAAAAAAGAACGAAGCCCAGCAGGCTGTGCACTGCTGTGCAGAGGCTCGTCAACATTTTTCTAATGCGACACGCAGGCGGATTTGTCAACACACTGCGTATACGCAATAAGTGTGTTTATATATTCTTACTAGTCGCTTTTTGCTTTGCTTTCGCATTGTATAAGCAGATGGACATGAAGGAATTTGCTACTGATTACGCATCAACTGTCATGGGGTCCCACTCCGTCTGATACACACACGCACACACGCACACACACACACATACACGCAAACTTAACCAAATGTGGGACAACAAAATCCAAAAAAAGGAAGTAGAAAATGCACAACTTCAGGCTACTTGCAATTCCGGTGGGACAATGCTTCTCAGGGGCAAATAAAATACAAACAATATGTTTGCCATTTGTGTGGCAATATGTAGATAGTTTCCGTTTACGTGACCACAAATAGATCAGAACTGGCATTGAAGAGATGCATTCAAGATATATATATAAGCATAGTTATACATCAGACACGAGACGACCGCATTGTATCATTTGTTTTATGAAATGTATAAGCTGCTTTTACAAACGGATTGCTTTCCGCTTTGCCTATAATTAAATTGTTTTCGTATCTGATTTATAACTATCCTGTTATGTTAAATGCATTTGTTATGCTCAGTTGAGTATGCCAGCAATAATAATAAAATGCTGCGGCCTATAGCGTTGCCACATATGCATTGCAAAAACATTTATTTTCAATTGTATGATTGTTTAATGAGCCATTTTTCAGGGTATTCCATTACGCACACGCCACATGTCACTCGATTGTACAAGTGCAATGCCTGTACACAAAACGCTGAGCACAGCCAAATGACTTTTTAGACATCAAAAGTGGCTTTATGGGCGTAAAGCATTTTAAGGGGGCGTCGCATTTTGTGCTTCATGTGTGCGCTCGTGTGCTGGTAATTTATCATGTCACCGTTTTGCTTCTGTTGATAAATGAAAAGTTCGAATTTTTACTGTATTTATTGTCCAACTAACCTTGAACTTGAAATTTCCTCTTGAATTTATTTGTACAGAAGCTTTAAAATAGCAAAGTAAAGCTTTGACTTGTCAGATAAGAAAACGCACAGTTTATTTGAATAGTGTATAAGAGTTATTCGTATTTCAGGAATTCTCGCGATGTCTTGATTGATGTGCTACATAATATTAATGGGTTGGATTCATTTGAGTTTCTTGGCGCTGTAACAATTCCCTCCTCAATTTATTCATATTTATCAATATGCTAATTCCATTATTTACTCTTTAGCGGGCAAAAAGGCGCCATCCCAAGCGAATGGAATAAATAATGTCCGACAACTATTGTTGGGCAGCACAATAAAAATCATAATGCAAGAAATATCATAATAACACATTTTCAAATCAAGCTGCCAAAGTGAAAGTAATATGTATACACTCACACCCACACACACATACCTAAGCACATCACTTGGACAAGGACATACATACATATATATATTTGTATATATATGAAAGGCTGTAAAATATTCATGCGCCTCAATAAACTGACAAGCTAAGAAAAGATGTCCACACCGAGAACCAAAACAGAAAAAAAAAAAATGAAAAGCAAAAGAAAAAAAAGCATTTGAAATAAAACGAGAAGGATAAGAAAAAATAGCATCACAAAAGAAAACTGCGCCAACGAACAGCGAATATGCATTAAAATTATTGCAGATACGCGTCCAAGGGCACAGAAGATGGCTAAAACGAGCACCAGTTCCTGGGGAATGAAACTATTCAGCAATTATGGGCGCAGCGCAAATGCCATTTAAAGCACGGAATGGCATAAAATGGTATAAAATGGCAACCACAAGGCCCAAAGTGTCTTTAAGTGCCTTGACGGGATAAATAAATAAAATTGATTGGGCAAGTGCATGACATTGGCAGGCTGGGGTAACTTGTTTTATCAACGACTCGTTATCATTTGGCAATTTCATTATTTTAATGCGTTAAATGAATTATCAGTTTGTCCAGCGACTAGCCAAACACCCAACCAACATCAAAATTAATGGGCGTGACGACAGACTGCCTGAATTATTGATTGTCTGGCGTGTGTTTCTGACGGATACAAAAATGGTCAAGTAAAATTCAATGAATTCAAGTGATACTTTTATTTATTTAGCTCCGATTGTTTATTTTTTTTGCATTATATTCTGCAATAAAACAAAATATTGCCCACTGGCGCGGATCATCTGCAAATGTGTTGCGTGAAATAATAATTCTTAAGCACATGTGTACATATTTCAAATGACAGCCACTCACCGACACCAGTGTGGGCAGCGACATTTTTGTAAACCAGGATACATCCAGACTAAAGCCAAGATGGGTGCGCATCATCATCATTTTGACCAGCTGTCGAAATTCGCGGCATTCCGCGTACCAATTACACTCATAGAATGCCATTGGTATGCGCTCGCTCTGTGTTATAAAAAACGAACAAAAGAGTTGACCAAGTATTATAAATAATAGCGAAAGATGCAAATAACGTACAGCAGTTGAAAAGCTTTGGCCATTATAACAATAGATGACGATTTGATAGCCGCAGGCTGCGAGATACAGAAACATGCGGAGCGCCGTCGTAAAACTTGTGGCCTGTGTTTAGGTAAAACAAAAAAAAAGCATTTAAAGGACATTGTTAAGGAGAGAAGTGGGAGATGATCCGTACAAGACCAATGCTTATCTGAAATAAAACAAGACCCCAGCAAAAAAGGCTAAGCACAAATTGTATAATTGTAATTTGCCTAAAGCTGCTGTTGAGCTCCATGGCATAGCTGTCGTAGATAAGGAGAGAAAGATGGATAGGCAGAGGGAGAGTGAGAGAGAGAGAGAGAGAGAGAGAGAGGAGCGAATGACAGACGTCTTATAGTCTATTAGTTTATTAGACTTACGCTGCCACACGCTGATATTGATAGATGCAATGGCGTAGGTACTCAAGTCTACGCTCCTGCGGCACCAACGGTGAAGTGGAGCAGTCAATCATGTAGCTGAGTGTATTCATAAGACCAACGCCATGCAGGCACAGCACACCGAATAATCCGTCGAAGGCAACTGCACCTGTGAACGCAAAATTCAATAAGACAAGACTTCAATACACCAATCAATGTAATTTCACACACCCATGCCACAAATATACAGGTTGCAGGTCTCGAGAAACCATGGCAGATAAAAGTAGGGATGGGTCATCCAGTTGGGATACAGGGAAGGCAGTGCTAAAATCGAAAACTTGCTATGTGTTTTTCAACTATTATATTATGATGGCTGACTCACGCAGCCTAACTTCAAAGTTGTCGTCGGATGCGGATATGTAGCGATAGATAATTACAATCAGAGAGTTGAGAAAGTAGTTCATACAGATGGCAACGCAACAGGACAGGTAGAACACCACTTGGCGACGCGTACTGATCCACACCTTATTCATGATCTTATCTACATTTTGGCGCAGTTCCTTCGCAATTGGCAGATCTGTAAGGAAAACATAAGCGTAATATACATATTTAGAATCCAGATTAGCACAGCCAGACCTGCGACAGCTGGAAATAGTTCGCAGCTCTGCAGGAGCTCATGACGACAGGCGCAACGTATCAGGATGTAGAATTTTCGCGGTACCATTAGAGTGTATAGCATTTTCACAATGGACATAAGCGATTGGAATATCGTACTAATGGACTGAAAAAATTAAGCAATTTATATGTATCGATTGACATTGCATCCGGTCTGCACTATGTGTAAGCAACCTCTGAAATGCGTGGTATGTCCTCGATGTAGGTTACAATCAGCTGAATGTGGCCGTAGTAAGATGCCAGAGTACTTCCTATAAGCAGCAGGCACCAGCTATCGGATTAAATAGAAAATCTTAAGATATAAGGAAAACAAAAGATTGCTGATGGATTTTTTGTACACACAACTTCAAAATAAAGTCGTAGCGCGTTGGTTTCTTTAGGTTGTAGCCCATAATGGAATTGACGAGTATCAACTCTTTTATTCGATGATAGTTGTGCTTCTCCAAAGCTATTGCCTCATTCGGTGAATACATGTTGACTAATTGACAGCTAACTGCTCAACTCAGCCATTTATAAAGTCATTAAAGGGGCGTGGCAATGAATCAGATTAATTATGTAACACTCAACACACCCGAAATAAGAACAGTTCGAGTGTTACGCCCCATTACGTGTGAAGCTGCACTTTAATTATTGAAAAGGTATTCAGTTGGTAATTGCTAATTAGTGCTCTTTATTAATTACCACATTAAAGGTTCTTGTAAAAGGTTGAAAAGTCGGAATGATTTTTTTGCTGAAACCTGACAACCCTTAAAAGCTTTGTCCTACAAGCTGTATAGCTCAAACAGAAGCGTGAACTTTGAAAAGCTTTAAGCTTTAATCCTGATAACCGCACCAGGAGCAGCTTTTTGTCAAGCAAAAAATCAATAAGCGCTTTGCATTAAAAAACCAACTCTCTTAATTTTGCTCAATGATTTATATATTTTCATGGTATTTCGCTCAATATAGTTTTTAATATGTTTTAATAAATTTGATTTTGCTTTTTGTTTTTTTTTTCAACGATTTTGCTTATGGTTTTTGTAGTGAATGGTATTCACTTTTGCTGATTTACAATCGCCGCTGGCAGGCTACATTAAAATGTACATATCGTTTAGTAAATAATTTTAATTTAATAATTAATATTACATAATAACATTTCGCGTTTGTTGTTGTTGTTGTTGCAGTTCGGCTTATTCAATTTAATTTTAATGCATTTACAGCCGCAGCTCTTTAAAAATAATTTAGAAAAATAGTAACAATTTTAAACCGAAACGATTTTTGTATAAAAATTGCAGTGCCATTTGTTTTAACTTTTATCTGATTTTTTTTTATTTTTATATATTTAATAAATAAAGACTATTATGATAAACGGCGCGATTTTGAATGTTTTCTGTGTGTGTGTGTGAAACAAATATTTACAAAAGTTATTTTCCTGCTTTATGGCTGTCAATTACAATTTAAATATACGCAATGTGGAATGTGGCCAGTGCTCACCACAATTGTGTAGAAGGTTCTAAACGAATTGCTAACAAAATGTGGTTGCATTAAGCATTTAATTATAATTCTTATGATTTTAATTACATATACTCGTACATACTTTAAATTGCATTTTTGGCTTTAATTAATTTCGATTTTATTTAATTTATCCATTTCTCTTTGGGCCTTAAGTTGAAAAAGCGGACGTTGAGATTGCTGGCATCTCATAAAAAAAACTTTTCCGTGAATTTACAGTGTATGTGTGTTGGTGCATGTGTCACAATGAGTGCATGTGTGTGAGTGAATGAATTCGTATTCTTTTACTGATATGTTTCTAAGAGGCTAATTTGCATTTGATTTTTATATCCAATTGTTGCTTTCTATACACCTTCTAAATATTTGTTTTTTTAAATGTTGCTTCGAGAATTACATAGATTTGATGTTAGATTTACTGTTAGGACTCGTAACGATATTTTACAACCGATAGAACCCAACAAGATCATGCTGGATACATCGAGGCTTCAACTTGGTATTCAACTTATTCGTCTTCTTTCCAAATGATGATTAATTTTAATTAAATTTATTTAAGTTTATTCTTGAATTTAGACAATATCCTGTTTACTTTATGTTTATATCTGTAGGAATAATCTTTAATTATTTAATAAATGCTTGAATTTATTGGTTTAGCATTAAAAATCTGCTTGCATAAAAACTTTAGTTTTAATTTTCGATTGCTGGCCATGCGATTAGCCTAGAATATTATCAAATGCGTATTTTAGATGCGAATTCAGTTAATTTACCAACGTTTTGAAGGATTTGCAATTTTAATCAGACCAATCCCGACTATCGATTATCATTACCAATTATATCAATACACACAAAATGGAATGTTTCGGACACAACTTAGAGAAGGGACTCACATGAAAACTCACACGAACTTTGGGTTTTTAAATAATTGACTAAAAGTATGTTTGATTTTTTTTTATGGAAACTCAAGCGAACCAATAATCCACTAGTCTTCGGTGCTCAAATATGTTAAAATATATTGCTTACAGGTATTTGTGTAATTGTAATTGAAAAATAACAAACACAACGCAGAAAATACCGTTTTGCTCATTTTAATTCTAAGTTCTAAGTAAATGGAACCAGGTGACACGCCTAAATACTTATATGATCTTACATTGAGTAATTTTGTAACTTTTGAAGTACTTGTTTAACTTTCAACTAACACACGGGACGCACACATATAAAAAGCTGAGACTAACGCATAAAATATCACTATGCAATTTCTCGATAAACAAACTAAATCAAATCTCATTCTCATTTACTGTTCAACGTTTACTACTACACCGAAACAAACTCATTAGTCAATTAATTACGTCTAATATGATAGTTACTATATACGGGGTCAAAGTCAAAAATAAAAGCCTCATACGAGTGTGTTGTCGATTCGTTTCTAGTCAAATTCTTTTCAAGTTCTGTATTTTTTACAATCGGATTTGATTTTAATTCCTAGTGAACTGCAGCATAAATCGACTTTATACTTGGGGGAGGGGACGATGCTCATATGAGGTTTCTTTCTGAGTTCCATAACTTACAATTGTGCGGCAGGATTGAAGGGGGACGAGGTGGAACAAAGCACTAACAAGAAGCCTTTTACCCTTACACATACATATAAACGAACTTTTGCGTAACGATTTTAACTACTTTTGTTATATGAATTCTCAAACTATTTCAACTGGCATGGTGTATATATAATGTATATGGATCTGTGGTAAATTTCCTATTATCATATAAGTATGTATATAATATATATATAAAACGGCATAATGTCTTTTGTTGCGAGCTTTCGAATAAAAAATATTACTATTACTCGTATTTAACGTTAAGATGTAAATATGCTGCGAATTGTAATTGCAATATGTGTGTATATATTATTGTATTTGTATTTGTATTTGTATTTGTATTTGTATATTTATGTATGTGTGTATATATATGAATATTATGCTCTTTTGTTGTTGCTTTGGTTTATTTGCTATTTTACTCTACAGTTTAGGCTTTTGTGGTGATTTCGTTTATATGCTGTAAGCTGTAAATAAATGTTGCACTTTAGCACATTAGCTTAGGGTACTATTTACATGTTAAATGTATTCTCTTCTTTTGCTGAGTATTTTTGTGTTTGCTGGTATTTTAACTGTAAGATTAAGTTACGGGATACTTTCACACACAATATGTATATATTAATTTAATTTTGTACGGCATACGCGGCTTCGCAACAATTTGCATTGATTTGTGTTTTTTTTTTGTTGGTTTTTTTTTGTGCTTGGAGTTTTTTTTTGTTTTTTGGTTTCTAGTTCAAGTTTTCAGTTTCAGTTTGAGTTTTTGTAAAAATATTCAACTTCAACGCTCTTCATCTGCTTCTCAAATTAGACTAGGATACTGTTCATTGCTTTTATATAATTCACATTCCATTTTTGCTAATTTTGCTATCACTTTGAGTTTTTTGTTTGTATTTTGTGTTGGATTCTCCATAGGTTTAGGTTTTAGTGTTTCCTAGTTTTTTTTCTTTTTTTTTTTTTTTGGTTTATATATAGTACAATAACTACTAAGCGCTTTTGGTGTGTTTTGTGGTGTTAACTAATTGCTACGTGGCCCCACCGCCGCCGCCACCGCTGCCGCCGCCGCCCTCAGCCTTGCCTGACTCTTCAGCAATCTGCGGCTGCAGCAACGCTCTCTGCTCATCGTTGGCCTCGCTCTCGCCTTCTGCATCTGCCTCACCATCGGCATCGGCTTTGTCCTGTGTCTCCGACTGTGTTGCCTCCAAGCCTTGAATCTGTCGCGCTGGCGAGATGAATGTCGTCTCGGAATCTATTGTATATTTTTGGGGGGCAGAGAGACAACTATTAAAATCGATTTGGTGGATATATGTCAAACAAAGGTGCTACAAAATAATAATAATGCTTTACAGAAAGCTGCGTGTTTGTGTGTGGATATGTGTGTGTGAGTTTGTGTGTTGTAATTAAAGGCCGACTGCTACAGCTTCACATAGATAACGATCAAATTACGACAACAATCGCGAGTGTTTGCGGTTTAAGTTGGTGCAGGACGACGGCTGGCAAAGCAACCAACTTTTTGTTAACTCTAGACTACAACTCGGGTGTACGAGGTGTACAGGAGTGCGGTACTTAGTGCTGTATACATTTATATCTATGTAGTATTCCACGATCCGTTTGCTGGTAGTACATCAAATGTGTGTGTGAATTGTAACTAGCAAATTTGCTCGCCTTGCCTGCATTTGTGAATCCTTCAGTGTGTGGTACATACATATTATAGTATCTGTGTCTGTGGGTGGTGGGTTATTGTGCGGGCTATTCTGGCTAATCAGGTGGATTCAGAATGCAGCATCGAAGGCGGTAACTTGAGGAAGTTGAGTTGATCGGCGCGTTGATGATAGATAGATATAGCGAGAGAGAATAGAACAGAATTGTTGTTGTTGTTGTTGTTTTGTATGGGTATTCACAGCCAAATGTCTGGATTACTCAGTGACGTACTCAATGAGAGATTTTGCCTTTATCAATTCAAATTACAAACTGAACCTACCCAGACTGCTGTCCCTCGTCTGAATGTCATCGTATCGTCCATCGGTTGACGTCTGAGCCGCCACCAAGGTGCGCGCGAGAACGGGCTTAACCTGGCGCAGTGCCTGCTCCTCGGGATAGCGGGGTGTTTGGAATTTGGTTGGCTTCGATTGCAATGTCGCTGGCCCGGAGCGCTGATGCAGTAAGGTACGATGCCTGAGGGGTGGTGGGGATATAGACTTAGCTAAAACTGAATGAGGTAATTTATTCGGTGAGTAATCGCTGCCAGATTCGCCCTGCAATGCAAAATATGTTAGCTAGCAATAATTAACAGTGGATATATCTATGTACCATGACGGTGCCATTATCGGACACGCCCGAGCCTGACATATTGTCCGCCAACAGACGCTCACTCTCCGGATCGGACAGGACGCGCGAGATATCAGACTTGTTTTTCAGTATCGACTTGGAGCGTCGGTGGTGCTCCAGATTCGGCGATGCATCAATCGAGTCTATCGATGAGGAATGCTTACTCTCAAATTTGGCTGCAAAGTAAAAAGCAAAAATTAGACAACTGATTGGGTTTTTCATTTTCATATTTGTTCATCTCCCTTTTAACATAATTTAATTTAATTTTTTTCGCCTGATTTTGAAATAGATTCTCTCTATCCCATATGGATTATTCACCTTTGGCGCCTGCATTTTGTATGCCAAACAAACGCTGATTAATCAGTTTGGTGGCAGTGGCTAAACTCTTGCCCGGCATAAAGGCCGAGCGCTTCTTTTTGCTACCCGCGGCGGCAGCGCTGCTTGCACCTGCTCCTCCCGCTGAGCCAGCAGCACCATCTAGACGCACAATGTCTTCGCACAGCTTAGTGTCCTCGAAGCGGGCGCGGGGCTTGCTGGTGCTGCCGCTGCTCGTGCTGGGCCGGATGGCCGTGAAACTTTGCTGGAAACGCGTCTTGCGATGCTTTGGCACTGAGTTCTCGTTCAGGCTGACACGGCTGCCCCGCTCTTGCACATCGAAGTTCTGATAGACTTCATCCAGTGGACTGATGCCTCCGGCAGCCAGATTCCTTAGGGCCGTATCGCCCGAGGCGCTCTTCTTCACCTGAGCGCGCATTGAGAGACCAGAGGTGGAAATTGTGGGCGGGAGGCCCACTATAAAGCCCGTTGAGCTACTGATGTTGGTGCCGCGGTGGCACGACTCCTTTTCCAACGGATTTATGTACAGATTATCCATGTCAATGTCCAGGGCGCAGGCCTCGTCGTTGAAGTCCGCTGTGAGATCGCCCTGCGACAGAAACGGATGCGTCTGGCAGCTGGCGTACGTATCCGAGCTGTCGACGCTGGCCAGATCCGCATTGTTGTTGTTGTTGTTGCTGTGGCTGGTGCTGATGCCGCCAGCAAAGGTGCCATTGCCAAACAGCAGCAGCCCATTGGCCACCCCACCAGCGCCCACAGTTGTCGTATTGAAGTTGTTGTTGAAGTTGTGATTGAAATTGCTGGCAATGGGCTCCCCGTAACGCTGTGTGGCATCTGGCGGCAGTGCAATGGTCGTCGATGTGGTCGTCCCATACGACGAGGACGTCGACGAAGACTGTGAGATGATGGGCATAATGCTGGCGCTGGTGAAAACTGGCAACAGCACCACATCGCCCGGTGCCGTCAGTTGCAGTGGCTGTGAGGCCACGGCCGGCGATAGTAGACCGAACTGATTGGCCTGACGATTGGCGGCAGCCAAGCGCATCTCCAGACAGATGGGCTTGTGGAAGTCGGAAGTGGGCAGCGAGATGACGCCCTCCGCATCGGTGTACTCCTTGAAGTCCTGCAAGGCAGAGAGTGAGTCGAGGAATGATAAATGTGCTTTAACCAAGCCATAAGCCAGGCCCAGTACCTTAACAGTTTGTTTGTTATTGTTTGCCTTGGGTGCACTTGAAATTTCTGTAAATTTGTTGTTGTTTCTCAAGAGCATTCAGCATGCAACTAAAATGCATCGAGTTAAAGTCAAACGTGCTAGATTTTTTAATACAATTTTAATTCGATTGAATTATCAAACACAAAACATTTTAAATACAAATTAATACAAAAAGTATCGAAAAGTTAATAAAATCAAAGAGATCTTTTTACTTACCCAGTTACGGCAGATTGCCCGAGTGTTTAACGGTATTTCCAGATCTCAATGTATTGAAATAAAATTATGCGACTAATTGAAATAATAATTGTATTTTCAAAGTTTTCTTTGCGAGCAATACAAAAAAGAATCGGTAGATAAATAGATGAGTGCTAATAAAAAATTGTGCTTAATGTGGAAATTAATAACTGATTACTTTATTTATTGCAGTTTTGTTGTTTTGTTTCCATAACATTGTTTCAATTAATTCACTTAAATATTTTTGGTTTGGTATTTGTTTATATATTTTGCATTGCTGATAAGCGATTAATTTAAAACTAGTTTTATTAATTATGTGCTTAGTGTAAAAAGAATTGTTTGAAACTCATCTCAAGGCCTTAAACTAAAACACTCGATAGATAATATATAATAATAGATAATAACACATGCTGCTTTGGTTTTTTTTTTCATATTGTGTGTGGAGTAGAAATAAATTAATTAAATTCTTAGAATTTTCTATGTCTTTCTGTAGCTTTTACGTCACGCACGAAGATAATAATAATAATAATAATAATAATAATAATAATAATTGATTTAATTAAATTTAAACTTTGTGTTTAGAATTAAAGCTAGTTAACTCGTTGGTTGTTGTGATTTCGATAGTAATTCAATTTGGTTTGTAAAGCACATTCAATGTGATTTGCATATCGTTCAGTTGATGTTTAAAATTAATCATTGTGTGTAGCGGGTGTGTGTGTGTTTGTTTTCTTAGTATTCGTCGTTATTGACCGATTGACAGCCATTGCCAATCAATTTGCCAAGCTCTAAAGAAATTGTTTCTAAACGCTATTCGCACGCAATGGAATACACTCGCCTTGACATCCTGGCAAACCCTTTAAGTAAAAGAAATTAAAAAGAAACAAAGTCAACATAAAATTGCCATATTTCTCTGCGGCATTTGCTCAGCTTTGCACACAAATGAAAACAAAATAGAAAGTATAACAATAATAACACAATACACTTCTTTACACAGTTTTGCACAAAGGTCACAGGTGCAGTTTTGCTTTTCTTTTGTTTTTTTTTTACCATCACATTCTTAAAAGAGAATCACAGATAAAAGAGATCGACAGAGCCCTCCTCGATCATGCGCTTGAGTGCCAGATAATTTTTGGGCGATGGCGGCGGTCGCGCCAACCTCTTCATGCTATACTCCCTGTCGTGAAAGACACAAATGCGATCCTGCAATATTTACGCAGTCCTCTTCAGTAAATGTAAATCGAATACCAAAAGGAGGTACTTGGGATCGGTATACTTGCGAGTACTTATTGGGAATGCAGCAGAGTACGGGGCCTATATTAAGCATGATCTAGCATTTAAATATGAGCTCCAATTGTTGTCCTAATGCTAACTCTTTCAGATTTCACTGTGAATGATTTTGCATTTACTTCGTTAGTTAAGTATTAAAAATCAAACAAAAACATAAACACGTAAGACTGGTGCAGGTGCAGTTAAAATACTCATACAGTAGGTGTCAGTATATTAAGAAAGAAGAGCATGCGGACTACACAGAAAGCAGAGATTTCAGAGATTCATAGTGGCAAGTGTTAGAGGGACTTAAATCGATTGTCTTGGTTGTCGATTTTACCTTGGTTGTGCAGAAGCAGCATTCGAATTCCACTGGCACATCCTGTTCCAGATTGTCCATGCGCTGGTTTTGTAGGTTCTCGAGAGCCACTTGGCGGCGCAACTCGGCCACTTCCTATAAGTATGGTTTAGGGTTTTGGCAAAATGTAAATGCATAAATCGAAATACAACAAAAATACGAATATATGCAGAACATGCAGCATACACTTAAATGAAACTATTTACATAGTTACAAAGTATTTATAAAATTTATAAGTTAATTAAAATTTTTCATGCACATGCCCAAAAAAATAAAAAATTGCCCTAACAAACTTCAGGCCTAAAATGTGCGTTGCAAGGTGGAAAGCTTTTGGTGGAGGCTTGTGAGGCAGTTAGATGATAAGTTTAGTTGGTTGATGTTGTGTCCAGGCAACTGTTCAGTCGGGGGAGTCAAAAACTAAGTAAGTTTCAATTGTTAATCAGATCATATAATCAAGACTTTTCTATTAGCAAGCTAAATAATCTACGCTAAATGTGCTCTCAATGCGCCTAAGCACTCTGCTTTGTATTGGTATGTATTATGTGGCAAGAATTGTTATTTAGAAATACTAAATAATGCTTAAACACTATCCCAGTCGCACTGTTTCTCGCCTTACAGGCAGAACTCACTCAACAGCTGTCCATTATGTTGGGCAAACTCACCAACCACAACCAGTATGTGGACGACAATATTGATGATTATTCGAAGCGTCAAGGCCAGTACGACATGAAGAGCTGGGATGAAGCGGGGGACGAGGGTGAGTTGCCCTTGAACAATTGATTTGCTGTTTATTTCTTAGTTGCAATACTCTACAGCGTTTCAAGGCAGCAGCCCATGTGACTCAGTGCCACAACCCATGTGCAGCAGCACCTCCTGTATGCCGCCATTTCCCACCACTACTAGTTGCAATCCGTTGGAGCCAGCAAATCAGAATGTAGGCATGCAGCAGTCACAGCAGCAGCAGCAGCAGCAACAACAGCAGCAACAGCAATATCCTCAGCAGGAACAATATCCTTCTGGTGCCGATGACTCTGAGACACGGGGCAAGGAGTTGCGCACATTGGTGCAACATTTGTATGTGGCACAGGCACGGGTTCAGCTCGAGGCCACGGAAATACATAAAGCGCAGGCAGTGGCCACATCAGCACAGTCACTGCTCGAGGATTCGGCAAATCATGTGCGCATCATTACCGCCACTCTGCACAATGCCCAGCAGGAAGTCGCTGCTGCTGCTATACGGGCACAAATTGCTCAACTGCAGCTGGCGGCGCATGATCAGCTGTTGTTTGCTGCTCGGCAGGATGTGGACGCACTGTCCTCTCAGGTGGTTGGGTTGCAGGCAGCAGAGGGTATTGTGCAGCCCAAATTGACTGTGGATCTGCATGCCCTGCTAGAGAAGCTGCGACAGCCGCTTCAGCACTTTGACAGGCCCACGCCGGTGCCGATGATTATCACCTTGCCGCCGGGGCCGGCTGGATTAGACGATGTGACTCAGGGTAGTAACAATAAGGGCCTCTTCAAGCAGGAGCAGCACGAGCCTGCCACACTCCATATGGACTCCACTTAATACTCACTTCTGAATTGTGCGCCACATATATTTTTTATGATTCTATCAGTTCTATATTCTACATAATTAAAAGTTATACTTGCTTATATGTGTATATGTATGTAGTTTCAATTGTTTGTGTGTCTTTTCTGTTTGTGGGTTGATGTTGGGTTCATTGTGGATTGTTGATGAACAGAATGCATATATTCTAGGTAGATGCTGCAGTTATTATTTATAAGAAGCAAAATATAAGACGTTAAGAGGAATCAACGGAAAGATACATCTGCACAAACCTAATTAAGCTTCGAGCTCATAGAAAAAATCCATAATGAAGACTTTCAAGTACTAGTCTTCTACATGGGTACATATACTACTATCCCCTGAAGTAAAGGAATTTATGCATTGCACGAATTGCAATTTCCTTTTTAATCATGCACTTAAGTTTTGAAATATTGCGTCGAAATATACATTCTAAATATATATTCTATCCAAGTAAAGAATAAATTTAGCTACGATTTTGACTAATTTTTTATAAGTTGTAACCTTTGTTCGTTTATTCATATTTACACGTGTATAAATATTATTGAAAGCTTATTATCAATAAATGTAGTTAATTAATTAAATTTAAATTTAAATATATTTAAAATAAAGCTTTCAGTCTATGAAATGCTGATTATATGTACATATATCTACTATTTAAATTTAATATACTCGTATTTTAAACTGTTTTTGATTCGTTATAAAAATAAAGATATTGGCTAAATATATTTACAATACATGTTTAAGTACACTTCAATCAATTGTAAAGTACAAATCTTTATTAACATTGAAGAGACAATTTACTAACTATCTATCTAAATAGTAGCATATGTCTTCTTGAGCCATTCTCAAAGGCTCTAGCTTGTAAGAGACCACTGCAGCTAGCTATCTATGTGAATATGAATAGAGTATAAGGCAAAAGGTAAACAAGACAGAATCAAGAACTAATAAAGAAAACGTATAAAATAAAAATACGAGCACTTATGCAAAATCTCTTAAGCATTCTAGCAGCTGAAATGCACTCATATGGAGAACTTGGAGACATTCTTAAAATGCAAATATAATAGCTCGAATTTCGTTCATATTTTTTGATGACCAAAGAAAGAGGAACAAATAAAGATTAGCAATATATTCAGCCTCTGAAAATCGATCCAGGGAAAATAATTAAATTCGTTTCCATTTTGCATTGTACATTAAAGTCGAATTGGATATTTGATAGATAGATTAAAGAGTAGCAGTGGCAAGTAGTATGCATTAGAGTAGAGTAGTTTGAGTTCTTTGTGTATACTTTGAATGTACCTCCTTACTGCGTCCCCGTAAAATCTAAAAGTTGAAATGTGTTGTTGTTATCGAACTTGACAATAGCTAGCTCTTGCATGTAGTATGGTAAGTAAGTAGTAAGTTTTTAGTTTGCTTTTAGTTTTTTTTTTTTGTTTTTTTTTGCGATTGTGTAATTACATAAAATCAATAATATGAGTCATGAAGTAATAAATAACGAGACCACAAAACTACCAAAATTGTTAACCGATTTGAGACAACTAAAAATCAATTTGAACCTAATTTGACCAGTCCTGGATTGAACACAGCTTTTTGCTTTATTAAAGAGTTTTAGAACTAAACGTGTGATGGACAATAATTATATGGCAAGTGTATCGTTTACAATAGTTGAAATATTTAGATCCAGTTAACGGCTTCACATTTACTAATACATAGTTACGATTTAAGAACTTTGAAAACATTAAGATATTCAAGATATACGAGTACTTGGCTTTTGACTACACACTTAGTCGGTACTCCCGCAGTACCAGCCCCAGTTTACCCACACTTACCCCAGGCGTTATCATCATCTGTATGGGCAATCCCTTTTGATTTGATGCTATGGTCATCGCATCATCCGCTTGTGACGCGGAGACCGCTCCTCCTGCGTCCTGTCCAGCACTACTGGAGGTTGCCACAGCTGTTGCTGCACTGGATGCTGCAACCATCGCTAGGTTGTTGGCCACTCCTACAGCAGGCAACTGAACAGTTTGTTGAGGCTTCTGTTGTTGCTGTTGTGGCTGCTGTTGCAGCTGCTGTGGCTGCTGTGGCTGCTGTGGAAGCTGCTGCTGCTTTTGGAGCTGCTGCTGTTGAGCCAGGAGCAGCGCCTGCTGCTCGCGCCTGTAGCTCTCCATGGCCATCATTGAGGTCTGCCTGGCATTCGGATTATCAAAGCTATAAGGCGGCACTGCATCCTGCTCAGAGCTGGAGCCTCGACGCTGCGTGGAATTGGCAAAAATGTCAGTAAATCTCAGTTAAATTGGGATGTGTTTTTTTTTTTTGAATTTGTAATCAGGATTTTTATGGTCTTTCCAACAGCTGCCAAAAGACAAAACTAAACCCATCGAAATAGGGTTCGACTCAAGGTTTGTGCATTAAATTCGCTGTGCGGCTATAACTACAAGTTTTCTTCAAAATACATATATATTTTTAAATATGTCTAACACAATACGATTCTGTACAAAAATTTGTCGAAGACCACGTTGTAAAATCGATTTTGCCGTCTTTCTCATTAATAAGTAAAATAAATCTAAAAAGGCTCATTTGCCATTTAAGTAAAATGCATTTGTGAAGATTTTTACCTTTTATCGATAATGCATTCAAATTGATTAATGGGTAAATTGAGGATATTTGTTGGTTGATGCTTTATAAGTTTTGTGAATGTTGATTTGTAATAATCACTTACGTGCTGCATGTTCGAGTTGCGCAGATTGGCAACGTGCTCATAGTTCTTGTAGCAGCCAGGGCCAGTGGTTGCCGGATTGCGACCGCTGGTGGATTCACCTTCGGTGCTAATGCCATCACCATCAACATCCCCATCCGTTTGGGAGAGATTGTGTCCTGTGGGCGATCCGCGAAGCGCGTGGGTTAAACGGTGCCAATTTTTTAGTGATCGTGTGTGACTTTCGCGCTTTTCTGCATTGAGTGTTTTGTATGTGTGTGTGTGTGTGTGTGTGTTCGTGTGTGTGCGTGTGTGTGAGAGTTGTTAAGTGTGTGTGTGTGTGTGAAAGTGTGAAAGTGTGTGTTGGGAGTGTTTCAGTTTAGGTGGGTTGTTTCATATGTGCATTTATTAGTGTGGATTCATCGCGACACATTTGTGTTGTTTGAAATATGTTGTTGTGATAGTTGTTGTTGTTGTTGTTGTTGGTGTCGTTGGTAGTACGCGCAAAAAGCCATGAATGCATTTTGTCGCCATTTTCAAAATAAAGGTTTTTTTTTTTTTTTTTTAATTATATTGGATGTTTGCATTTGTTTAGCCGTTTTGCAATTGTTTTGTTTTCGCCATGTTTAGAATTTTTTGTTTTATTTATGATTTAGGTTGAGCATTTTCAGATATTCGTTTGTTTTGTTGTTGAGAGCGTAAATGAGACGAAATTCAAATTAAACGGAATAAAAGAAAGAGATATGCATTTTATGAATGTCGTTATACGATTATGTTAGTATGTTATGGGGTTATGTGATTATTGCTGTTGTTATTGTTGTTAAAACTATTAGTTTTAATGACGACGACAAATAACAACGACGACGACGAAGACGACGACGACGATGATGGTTTAAATGATGACGACCAAAAAACTTTCACTTTAATTAGTATTTTAGTAGTTAGTTACAGTAAAACAACATTGAACGGTCAACAACTGGGAGAGTACAGTACGACGATAATAGGTATATAGTTATAGATATAAATATGTTTAGAGTGAACTATATGGCTATTTACTGCATGTTTGAAGTTTAAATAATTTGTATATAGATACAATTTAGTAAGCTATATGTGTATGTGTCTGCGGGTGAGTGTCTGTATGAACGTGTGTATATATTTATTGTATTTAAGAACAACATTTAGTTTGATAGTGAGACTAGTAGTAACAAGTAACTGTGGGCTATTTTGAGTAGCTAATTAAATATATTTATGTTAGTTGGCACAACGAAAAACTGCTATGGGAATAAACAGAGATAGCGCCTATCTGCTCAAGATTAACATGGGATAGAGCATAGCAGATAAGCAACAATCAACGAAATACCCAATTAAGTAGTGCTTTATTTGAATAGCAACTGTACTTGTTTTTATGTTGTATTGCTAATTGAAAGTAATTTATATACTTCTGCTGCTTTGAACACATGTTTGTCTCTCTAACAAATGTGTATTTCTTTCTGGGACCTCAAGTGTTTGATCATATGATAAAAATGATTGAATGTTAAAATTATAATAATATGTACGATTTTTGATCACTCTCTTTTTTCTTTTCGGGTGAATTGCTCTAACAAAGTCAGTAAAACAAATGTTCGCGACATGACAGGCTCTCATTGCTTAGAAATGTATGTAAGTGCATGTATATGGCAATTAGTTATTGTAGTATTATAGTTTTGGACAAAATACTGCTGAACAAAAGCACATTTCATGGTCATTTACGCAACCTCATGTTTCTGCTATAATGGCAAAAAATGCTTAACGGAAAACAACACAAAAACATGATCAGCATTAATACTCTCACCAAATAAATGTATGGTAAATGAGTAAGCAGATAAGAATTTATCTTGGTGTCCTCTGTTTTTTTTTCGTATTTGAAAAATAAAATTATGTATTGAAATTGCTTCAATTGGTTTGGGTTTTGAGAAGCAGTTTAAACTTTTTCCTTGTCATTTCAGGTAAATAAGAAGCTTAAGTTAATTGAGTAACAATTAAATTGTTTACCTTTTCATTGGCTTTATATAGAATAATGATTATTAGGTTTATATTAAACTTTAAGGCTTGACAGAGGCGCTCACTTAAAGCAAATATATTTCTATATATATAAATATATAGGTATTGAACAAATATGTATAATTTAAGGCTTCTTGTCAAGCTTTAAACATTTTCGATACAAAAGGGTTTTATAAAATGAAATACAGCGCATTAGGTTTTGGTTTTATTGCTAATTCACATACACACAGAGTTGACGTTTTACAGTAGTTCAGATACAAGATACGAGTACACAGAATGTATGAGTACAGACACAAGTATTTGGGGTAAGTACGTGTAATAATAATAATAATAATAATAATAGGTATGTTGTAGTTGTTGTTTTAGTTATTGTTCATACACATGGCTTGAGCATAAGGAGCGTAGAGTTTCTATACGAGTATAGAGTATGTATGTAGATAATAGTTTGATAGATATTTGAGATTAGATGCATGCAGCGTTGTTGCGAGCAGATACAGTTATAGTAAAACTTCACTCTCTGACACTTTGAGCTTGAGTACGAGTATTAACAAAATAAGGAAATGAAAGAGATAGAGAGAGACACACACACGGAACGAAAGGTGTTGTGGGGACAAAAGTATAAAAGAGTCTGGAAGTAAAAGGCACGTAAAAGGCTTTCTATGCGCTTGAAGCGCTTATGTTATAGATTTATAATCCGATCCGATTACTAAGTAGTAACTGTTACTATGCAATTTCGAACTGTGCACTATGATAGAAATATTTGAACAATATATCAATGCAAATCAAGAGAAATTTAAACTTTTACTTTTACTGAAATCAAAGATAAATGGGGAGCAATGTTTTACGGTTAAATTATTAAGTCACTTATTTAGTTTTTCATATATGGGCATTATATATTTGTGTATAACTTCATTGAACTGCTCAGCGCGTTTTTTCTTAGCTTAGATCTACAATTGTTGAACACTTAACAAAATTAAATTTCTGCTCGTGCTTACATGCTCTGCAACTGCTATGGCTAAATAGCCTTACGAGTACACATCGAGTTTATAGTTCGATTTTTGGAAAAAACATTAAAACATTTTGTTGCTGCAAACTAAGCGCGTTATGCATTAAATAAGGCAATTTATTTCATTTATTTTCTTAGCTTGTTAGTATTTTCTGTTTTATTTGGTTTTTTTTTTGCTTTTTGTTTGGGCTTTTTGTTCTGACTTTGAATTATGCATTTCTAGGAACATTGCGCCATCATTTGCTATGTAATAATCTATAAATATATATATGTATGTGTATATATGTTTACCTACATACAATTTTGATGTCCACGTTGTGCGTGGAGCACGCTCTCTAAATTATAAACTAAGCTTAGTCTCTTTCAGCTACAACAACTAATTTCATAAATAAGGCTGGTATTTTTTTGCATATATGTGGCCGGATCATTGAGCACACCTTTATTTTTTGCTGGCCCAGGATCAGTACTACAGTAAGTATATTTATCTGCATTCAATTTTGGAGGGATTCTCATTGTAGGCCCTTGTAGGTCTGTCTATGTATTTTAGTTGCTCTTGCCGAATCCGTGAATTTATCTGGCTATCATTTCTATTCATAGCTGCACATTGTTGCCTGCAAGGGTATATAAGCTTCGATGCGCCGAAGATTGCTTTCCATTTTTGACTATTGTGCTCAACAGATGCTTGGGAAGTTTTGTATAGGCCTAGTTAATAGCTAAGTATATACTAAATTAAAATTGTGCTTACGCGGATTGTTTTCAACGTTTGGTTTCTCGACGTGTTTTTTTTTTTTTTTTTTTTTGTTTTGTTGGCGTGCTGTTAGCTTTTTTGGAATGGGAACTGTGCATTGGTCCCACACTCCATTCGAGTTTGAGTTCGCCACATACACACAGACGCACGACACCAGCTGACGTTTCCACCACCGGATGCAACCACAGAGGAAACGTCGTAAATTAACATTTATACACACGCAGCGGTGCTTTTCAGGGGCTCTTGAAAGTTTTGCTTACTTTGCAAAGTGTGTAGCAGAAGGAAAATAGTTTGCGATAAAATAAATGTATAAGCTAGCAGCAAAATAAGTTAAGTGGAATCATCAGCAAATTTGAGCAGTTGCGAAACCGAATGAACAGTGTTATCGATATACATACATATTTGAATATCGATACATCATTTTTTTCTTTCTTTTTTTTTAACATTCTTTTCTTAGACATTTCAATAATATTTTCAAGTGCTGATGGCATTTATGTAAAGAAAATGCAAATACGACAATTAGCAAAACTTTCAATACAGCGTACAGCATAAAGTCAAGAGCAAAGAAAAACTTCACACGAGCTGCGCACGCGCATAGCTGGCTACAAAACTGTTGGGGCCAACGTTGCGTATGCGCAATGCGAATACTGCTTGGTGTTTAAAAGCAGAGCGGCATATGTGTGTATATGAGCGTGTTGTGTGTGTACATAAGTGTATGTGGCAGGGTGTTATGATAGGGTGTATCACTGTGTGTGCGTGTTTGTGTGTTTATGGCGCCTAGAAGCAGTTACATATAATCACAACATTTAATTTCGATAGCCTCGCCTAATTCATTTTGATTGGGATTTCTTTTTTCTTTTGTTACTTGCTTATAAGTAGCAAGTGGCAAATTGGAAGCCGATGTCTAAAAACTAGCACTAACTATGAACAGTGAACTGGAGGATTACTGGATTACTGGAGTATCTTTGTAGGAAGTACTTGGTTGCTCTCTCTCTCATACACATTTACAATAACAATTCGTTTACAGTTTTTGCATTTTCACATTGCCTATAACTAAGTTGTGTGTTTGTGTGTGTGTGTGTGTGTTTGTGGCATGTAAGTATGTGGTATGTGTTTTATTTGGTAGATAACAAGTTGCATTGTCTAATTTACATATACAATAACAGTTTTAGCTTTAAGGATACTTTTCGACTAGTAATTATTTTTTAGGCTTAGTGTTACGGGCTCTGCTCTGCATTTGTGGTCTGTTGGTTGGGTATCGGTTGTTGTTGCTGTGGTTGCACGCTCGGCTACCTGCCGCCACATCTTTTCGCTCTTTGCTCTGTGTTCGGCTAACGACTGTCCTCGTTGTCGCTGGAGCTGTTCTGCTGCTGGGCGTCGCGCTCCTCTAACAGGCTGCGATTCAGCTCCTGTATGCGAGCGGACAACGCCCGTCGACGGGGTGTGCCGAACGAGGGCAACGGCGGCGGCTCAATCAGTGTATTTTTCTCGCCTGGTTCGATTTTCCGGAATATTTTTTTTATTGTTTTTTTTTTTTGTGGTTAGAAAGTTGTTTTTGTGATTAGCAACGATATTCAAATTGCAACCAAAGTGCGTCGGTGTGTGTAAGTGTGGTGTGTGTGTTTTGTGAGGGTGTGGCAAGATATTGAGATTTTTGTGATGTTGATCGCGTCGAAGTTTTTTTTTCATTTTTTTTTTGGGTAAATTGGTTCAAGTTAACATTGTGTGTAAAAGTAGAAAAAGAAGAGCAGAGAAAAGAACAAGTTGTAGGTATAAATTGGAGCTTGGTTGGTTCTTCAATTCAGCTCTAAGGATAGACTTATTTTTGGAGTGTTGAGCGTGTTTGTTTTTTATGTTTATTTATTTTTTTGATTTGGTACACAAATTGATTGGTTTCTTGTTCGTATGCATAAATAACTCTATCCAACAAGGCTTTTTTGGTTCGCTTTTGCTAGTTCATTTGCTAAATTATAAACTACAATTGTCTAATAGGATGAGTATAATATATGCATGTATATATATGGTTTATGTAATCAGCACTTGAAAATTCACTAAAATGTACTCAAAAATTGTTTAATACTTTTTGGTTTTGTTTGTAATATATATTTTTTAATTTTTTTTTTTTTTTTTTGTTTTAATACTGTAGTATAATTCGAAATGGCAACTCTATATTGAACATTCAAATTTGCTATGTATAGTTGTGATATAATAATAATTTATAAATATGAAAATAAAGCGCAGCATTTAATTTCAATGTTTCAGTCGTACAACAGAACTATTTATGAACAAATTTGTCTCGGCGAAAATGTGAAATAAATTTCCAACTAATTCATGAAGGAAGCAAATTTACGATTAATGCAAACTTAAATTAATAATGCAACCAATTTTAGAGCATGTTTTTTTTTTTTTGAGTAAGGAATAAAACTAAGACTCATGTCTCATAATATTGGTATCGTTGGCAGATATACAGACTCCTATAACTACGAGGGTTCTTATAAACATATATAAATTTGTTGTCCAATATAAATGTGGGATTGGAAAGCCCAAATATTAAAATCTAATCGAGCTACAAGCTACTAAGTATCTGAAAGTCGTAATAATTAAATGACCTGACCTGTGCATTTCGGTTATATTTACAAGAGTGGATTGTAGGAAATGTGAGACTTTAAGAGAAGATAAAAAATATTTAAGTTTATTGTATAAGTATTGTTTAAGCTTGTGTGTTATCTAAATCGGCGGGTATTGCTAAATCTTACGTAAGCGCTAGGAAGGTATCAAAGACTACAACTTGTAAATAGTTGAGTTTGAGCTAAGTTTGAGTTGAGTGATTTATTACTGGATTGATTGCTTGATATACGCAACGTATACGCAATGTTAGTCACCTGGAGCGCTTTGCACATCAAGGGTTTGCCTGCCTATATTGGGGGTGCTTTGTCTTTTACCTTTCGGATGCACAACATTTGTTTGCTTGCCTAAAATTAAATACGAGGGGGAAGTTTACGTAAATGTTTGGCGTTACAAAAATAGCTTGCCTACTTGCAGGCGTGTTTCATTGTATAAATATGTGTCTGTGTAGCGCTGTGTGTCGCTGTGTATCTGTGACTGTGTGTGAATATGGTGTGCTTCTGAGCTTTATACAAGTGAAATCCCCACTAATTTCTTGTTTAAACGCGATAAGTACAAAAGCATTTCTCTAATTGACCTTTGTGGGAATATGAGAATGTGTATCAAGTGTGTTTAGTGAGTTGGGGGCTTAGCGTTGGCTTTGTAACCGGCGGTGTTTAGTGTCCGTTTTGGGCTTAAGGCGGCTGCTAAATTGAGCAGGTGCCAATTAATGGTAAGGCCTAGAGAGGCTACAGAAACTTAAAAGTAATTCAATTTGCTTAACTATGTTTACAATTGATCGAATTCCATATGTTTACTTAGTATTAACAATAAATTAATTGATTTGCCCGAAAATTTCTATCATTTTACGGCAGTCTATTAAGAGAATTTTATTGAATCGGCTATTTAATACTATTTACACGCCTTCTTTTTTGAAAGTTGAAATAAATGAATTGAATAAAATGGAAAATAAAATGAGAAGCCAACGACATGCAGCATATGAGAAATATATAAGGAATCCAGAAGCGAGGTAAACTTTGTAACAATCAAGCAAACAAAGACATAAATTGATATAGATAGTAAGTAAGCAAATACAGCAAGTGGGGAAAAACTAATGATTGCACATAACAAAAGCATTGCTGGGCAAACAACTACATTCATTACAATGTTAACAACAGTAGTACATATATTTATATATATTTACATATATAAATATGTACACTATATAGCATGTTTAGTTCAGGCATACAGAGTGATATATATGTATATATATATAGAGAGAGAGAGAGAGAGAGAGCGTAAGTGAGCTTTGTTGCAACATTCGCACTTACCTGTGTCGACAATCACATCGATGAGATCCATTGATTTGGCGAAGGCATCTTTAAGATTGATATGATGGAAGGAGACAATGCTACCCTCGCGCTTGGCACGATCGAGCGCCTCGCGTCTCTTGAGGGCCTTCTCGCGTCGCATCTGATTCTTATAAAATTCAGCAAAATTGTTAACGATGATGGGAATAGGCAAAGCGATTACCAGAACACCGCATATGCAACACACAGTACCAATAACCTTTCCCAGTGCAGTAGTGGGATAGATGTCCCCGTAGCCAACAGTTGTCATTGTAATACCCGCCCACCAAAATGTTTCCGGTATTGAAACGAATTTTGTATCCTTTTCATCCTTTTCGGCAAAATATGCCAGCGAAGAAAATATGAGAACGCCCATGGCCAGGAACAGCATTAGTAGACCGAGTTCCTTATATGAGTTACGCAGCGTAAAGCCTAACGACTGCAGGCCCGTTGAGTGACGGGCCAGCTTAAGGATTCGCAGGATGCGCATGATGCGGAATACTTGCACCACCCGGCGCACATCCTGGAACTGGTCCGTTGCATTCTTATTCGTTTCCAATAAAAATAACGAAACAAAGTATGGGAGTATTGCCAATAGATCGATTATGTTAAGGCCGCCCTTAAAGAACTTCCACTTGTCCGGTGAGGCGCTAAACCTAAGTATGTACTCTAGGGTAAACCACGTGATACACACGGCCTCAACCATTGCCAATTGCGGATTATCCTGTGGTGTACCATTGTCAATGTGTTGTAGTTGTGGTAGGGTGTTCAACGTCAGGGCTATGGTAGACAGGACTATGAATAGTATGGATATCACTGCGATAACCTGTGAACGGTAAAGAACAATCGAAACTTTGTCGAGACCATCATCAACAACAACATCACAACGATTACATCTATTTAATTAATCAAACATACAAAGTTACAACAATCAGCGCTTGCTTCGCCTTTTCATTATCATTTTGGGTTTTCGTTTCGTTTCGTTTCGTTTCGTTACGTTCCGTTTCATTTCATTTCATATCGTTTCGTTTCATGTTTCACTTGTTGCATTATTCCATTTGTTAATTTCGTGAGGGAATTTGAATCGTTTGATTCAACGTTGTTATATTGATTGAAGCAAACATTTAGTTAGCTGAGAGCAAAACGTTTAGTTTTCTGGGAGAACTTTAAGAACTGGGTCTCTAAAACCGTTTGTAGAGATGTTGTTGATCGTTGGATAACTGGTACTGAATACTTAAGATGGGTACACTCGTTAATTGGGGTTTCCTGCTGGGTATTAGATGGGTATTTATTATATTTCTCTTTTCGGTGGTACTACTTATTCAAAGGCTGCTGTACTATATGTGAAGTATATCATTTGTAATCCTTCTTTATTCTTATTAAAAACAAAACCAAACAATTAACACAAACATTTAAATAAAGTCAAATTAGGCGTAAATAAAAATAAAAACTCAGGTTTTTGTCATCATAAATCAATTGAATTCTAGAATTCTTTGGAGTTAGTAAGTTGAGCAGTTGTTGAAAGGATAGTTTGAATACATCGAGAGACTAGGAAGTTGAGTAAATGTATTCGAAACATGTCTCGCATTTAAGTGTGGGCGTGTTTCCTTGTCGGCATTGTGTGGTTGAGTGGCTGTGATTTTTGTGGTTGTGGTTGGTGGGTGGATTGTTGTTTGTGCGTGTATCGTATGATTGGATAGTGTATCGGGTATTCGGGAGTATGGGCAGTTAGCGCTGTTAGACAGATGCGCTTGTAAGTGGGCTGAGCTAGTTTCTGTGTGTGTGTGTGTGTGGGTGCCATTTTAGTAGTATCATTGTGTGTGTATTGGACGTAAGACATGACGTAACACAAAGTGTAAGACATTTACGCAATTACTAGCTACGCATATATGTAGAGATAGAAACGAGAAGTAGGCTTTGGCTTCTTGATTGGATCGTTGGCTGGATATACTACAACTTATATGTATGTATAAGTTGTTTTAGGGGCAAATAGGTGGTCTATGTTAAATAAGAGACGCTACCATCGGGTCTGCAGTCGACATTTGTGTAATCAATTTTTCATTTTCATAATCATGAATGGACAAAACGCTTTGTTCTACATCGTATTGTTGTTCGTTTCGCTGTCTGTGTTTTGATTGTTTTCATTTTTGTTTTCTTTTGTTGGAATCGGAGTTTGTATATTAAACGATGAGTATAAACTTAAAATGCCTTTTGAGTTAATTGGAAAAGTACACATAGTAAGTATGTTGTATGGCGCTGTGGTAGGTCAAAATGAAATTACGTACTAGCATATTACAAAGAAATTCAATGCATAATAACTTTCGATTCAAACGGGCTAGAAATTACAAGTACTTACACTAATGGGAACCAAATCAATTCAAATCAAAACAAATCAAGATAGAACCATCAAATAATTGCAGTTCATTAAACTAGACAATTAGATTGAGTAAATGCATAAATTATGTACTCGTAATTTTTAGAAATTGTGTGCAATTATTTTGAGGTCATATATAAATGAATGCATACGAATAGAAACATATAAACAATTTCAATACTATAGAATTTGTAGTCATTTTATTATTTTGTTGGTTTTGTAAATATTGCATGTAATTTGCTAAGAACTGCAAATTGCATTTTCTCTAAGTTTAGGGGGCGTGGCAGGGGTCTTATCTATTTTGCATTTTGAAGTGGCTAAATGACAATATGTTTTGGCAGCAATACAATTGCAATTGCAAATTCAATGCCAGAAACAGCAAGTCACAGAAAGAGAGAGATAGAGACAGAGAGAGAGAGAGAGAGAGATGGAAGAGGAAGTCTGATTGCCACATTAGGTCACAATTCCATATATTGTATTTGGGTAATGTAAATGTGCGTGTTTGTTTGTGAAACTGACATTTGATTTGGCAGTACAATTTTGGTAGGTGGAAGAAGAGGGGAATTGCAGCTGACACAATATTAAACATGAGGAAACCTTTTAAACAATTGACTAAATTGCTTTTGCTGATTTATTTAAAATGTGTGCAACGCAACGCCCGACTACACACACACACACACACACACACATGCACAGCTTTATAAACTGCTTGTGTGTGTGCGTGTGTGTATGAATGCGCCTATGTGTATGTGAGTGCGTGTTATGCATGTGTATGTGTATGTGTATGTGGTATGTGTGTGGCACAAATTAGCTGTGTCCAGATCTACCATAGTAGGCCACTGTACGCAACCACGCATTTCTCTTTACTTTACTTTCGCCTCAATACGAGCAATATTGCAAGTAAATGAAAATAATTTTGCATGGTACATGGTACGAGAGGGGGGAGATGAGAGAGAGAGAGAGAGAAATATATAGATAGAGAGAGAGAGGGAGAGAGAGAGAAAGGGTCTTCACTTTTTGTTGGCAAGGAACAATGCTAGATTATTATTGAATTTTGGTATATGTAAATGATACAATGCTACAATAAATAGATAGATACAGATAAGTATAGTAAAATTGTAGGAAACATACTTAGTTACGCGTTACGCGTTACGAGGAAACCATTACGTAAAGGAAATACATAATTAATAATATGATAATTAAAAATATGATTGTAAACAAGAGGTAAGATATAGTAAGAGATATCATAACATAAAATGAATTCAAAACAGAAAGATAAAGACGAAAGGGTGCTTTCATTTAGCAGCTTTCAAGCACTCGGGCAGTACAAACTATGAGTTGGGTGGCAGAAATTTTACAAAGATATATACTTAACTTTATTCAAAGAGATTTAGAGAGATAAATAGACAAATAGAGATAGTCAGAGTTGGACAAAAAGAGAGAGAGAGACAGACAGAGAGAGAGAGAGAGATAGATAGTGTGAGTGTGAGAGAGGGGGCTGCCTACTGATTTATATTATATTCTAATATACACTTTGGCCGCAATCGATTGCAATTTAAGTGGTATTCGATGGACTGTCAAACTTCGGGAAAGTTAATTAAATTTGAATAAAGGTTTTTAGGCAGGTTTGGGGGGGTGGTGGTAGGTCATGTGGGACGCGGGAAGTACTGGGTACAACTTACTACTTGATATGACTTGATTTATGCATGATATATAAATAATTTACGTAGCTAAATTTTGATTTAATTTAACTTATCTTTTGTTTAATTATATTTCTTGTCGATTGAATAGAATGCATTGGAGATGTTTAAAAACAATAAGCTAATTGTACGTGTTCGGGTTGTGCGAATTTTGGAACTGCTACCACTGCTGCTCAGTCATGATTGAGAGGGGGGAATTTTTGGTTTTTTTTGGGGGGTTGGTATAGGTTGAAAGTAAAACATGATATCGCAATACGCATAATACGCAAGTTGGGCGCAGCTTGAAGACACAATTTGGCTAGTTTGCTATACGCTGACTATAGGGTTGAGTATAAAATATATGGGATTTTTACTAAACAAAAATAACTAGAAGCACAGCCGATGCTCATCAGGTGAGCAACAAACAGAGTTAAGCATTTTGCGTCTAACAAATAACTCACTACGATTATTGATCAAAAGCCAAAAACAAAAACCATAATCCAAAACACACAAAAGCGTCTGAGTTTCAAAAACATAATATGAATATATATATATATATTTGAAGAGCACTTAATATCTATTATCTTACAGGCGGAAATTTGAATTAACTTCCCTGTAGTCTTTGGTTAATCCACTTGAATTACAAGACAGGGCGCGATTATGGTACAAAACTCAAATGTGGACTGGAAAATGTGGCAACAAAAAGGGAAAAGTAAATCAAAAGACACAAAAGAATAGAATTCGAAATGTGTGAGGAGATCAATAAAGGCATGCGGCAGGAAGTCTGTACGAGTATCATAAGTATATATGCAAGACACTTGATATCCGACTTACAGCACTATTTACTATACAAGACAATATATTTACATAGATAAAGTTGGTAAAAACTGGATGGTTAAAAGAAAAAACATTCAATTTTTCAAGTACATTTTGCTTGTTTGTATTAAATTGGAAAGTGCGCATACGCCATGTGGGCATTAACTTTAAATTGTTTATGGTTGTGTGGAAGTTTGTGTATACGTGTGTATTTGTGTGTGTATGTGCAGGTGCAAGGAGGTGAATTTCAATACATAAATGAGCAAGGGCCAAAGTAACGCACCGTGTTGCACTACAAAACTAGCTCACTAGATTTTTGATCGGGATTGTTGCAATGGACTTATTAGGTTAACGGTGGGTTGTCGGTTTGTTTTTTATTTATTTTTTTTATGGTTTTCGGGTATCGATATTGTATTCTAGTATTCGGTTTTTGATGTTTTTGCTTATTTTTTTGGTTTGGGGTGCACGAGTTGGTTCGCATACTTTGTTCGACTTACTAAAAAACAAACAAAATTCGATACAAACTGGCTATAGAAGTCAGTATAACCGACTACGTCATTCTATACTAGGCATTCAAATGCAGCAAATTTGGTGGGTTAATATTTCAAGTTTATTCTTTATGGGATATACATATATAGTTTTTTTACGGTTTTCAAAGAACTAAAAACAAAATCAAAAGAGAATGCTGTGAAATTTACTGACTGAATTCAATTTGATGGCTGCCACTGACACTACATCGAAGTTATATATTTCTATATATATATATATGTGTATATCTAGGATTTAGAGTGATTTTTTTTTAATATATTAGTTGAAGACATTGAAGCACCGTATACATTGGGTTTGTTTGTGTGTGTATGTATGTTTGTGTATAAGGGATAGTAGTAGTTGTATATAAGTGTTTTTGTTGAGGCTGATTCAATTGAAGGTATTTAGTATTTGAAGAAGCCAGTAGACCAATAGTTACAACAATCAATGTCAAAGATAAGATAAGATACGTTAAAACACAACAATAAGTTAAAGAAATTTTGGTATGCAATAGACCACAAGACATCAAATACGATTATCGAGAACGTACGATTATATATACGATAGATAAATGGTATATATATATCGTGCCGCAAAGGAAACACAAAAGGGTACACAAAAAAACATCGAGTTGAATTTTGTTGGGTTTTGAGTTTGCGTGTTTTATAAACAAAATATATGTTAGATTTTTTGGTTTTATGTATTCTGTTTTTTTTCTTTTCTTGTTGTACACGGCAAATGTTTGTCTTGTGAGCGCGTTTTTCTTGCCATCAGTTTTGGGTATTTATTGTATTGGTGTTTTAGATTTTCAGTCTCTTTCAACGCGGGTAAAAACTGGAGTAGCTCTGAGTATTTCGAAATACCACTCTTTACTTTTTACTGTCTTTTGTTTTGGTTCTCATATTTATCTTTTTCGTATAAAAAAGGATGTGTTTAGGCGTGGTATTAAAAAGAAATTAAAATATACAAAACTAAAAAGTTATTATTTTTATTTTCCTCTTCTGACTCGGTTAGTAGTTGAAGAAAAATTTAAATAAAAAGTTTAAGTGTACAACTGGCAAAGAGCTCTGGAAATTTTTCATTACCTTTATAAAATGACAAAATCATAAATTGGTTTAATATTTTTCCCAAACTCTAATTCGAAAATTACATTGGCTACTATATTAATTTAGGATTAAATTATTTTATGCATTTGAATGGGATATATTTGAACAGTATACATTTTAATAAGTATTCCAAAATATTTAGAAATTGTTGGTAAGTTATAATCTTGAAAATAATTTTGAATATGAAAAGTAATTTGTATTGAATTTAATTTGCGTAGCCAATGCAAAATATTTTATAGATCTTTGTTTAACTGAAAATAAGAATAAATAATAATACCTAACATTAATATGTTTTTTCAAAAACAAAAAAAGTACATAATGTAAATAAAAATGAAATAATAATCGAATGAAAAATTATTAGAGATGCACCCAAATATGTTGTAATTATTTCCATTTTCGGTCATTGGCTAAAGCTAAAGCTAACTGAAATCGGGTCAATGGCAAATTATCGGCTGTATAATACAAGCTAAAGCCAAGATTGTATGTGTGTGTGTGTGTGTATGAGAGTATGGGTCGAGTTATATTTATAGATGTATTGGTGGGCTAAGTCTAGAGTCTTGATAGCAGGTAGTGGGTATATTACAAGAGCGGGCGGGTCAAGCCAACTGACAGCACAGCAAATGAAAAGCGCCAGCGAGGGACGCTCGAAGTCTTGTGGATGCTGTGCTGCCAATGGCCAAAAGCTATAGATTTGATATAAGTTCCTAATTACATTTGTTAGTTGCACCCTCTATGGAAAATGGAAATGTATTACAACACGTCTTTGGCCACTTCTCCCCAGAGTTCCTTCTCTTTACAATATTTTCGAGGATTTCTACAGCACACCTGCCGCCTGGTCATATCGCTTATTGCCCATTCCCAAACATTGTTACAGGGGTATTTTTTGTTTAGGAGGTAGAAGACATTAGAGATAAACAGAGAGATTACTTCACCATCATCATCAACAATTATGAGATTAAAATGTACAAGATATATATATAGAGTATAAAAAGTTTGTTTGTATTTATAGATATATGCATGTAAATTTGTTCATTTACTGTGTGTGATTAAAAAAAGATTAGATTAGAAAACGATTAGTAAACAATTTGGTTGTCTTTTTTCCATTTTGCACTTTGTGCGCGATTGCTCATTAATAATAATAATGTAAATGTTGGATCAATTTTAGCGACAAACTCGGTGTCGGTGTCACGTGGCGTCTCGTGTTTAGTGACAGATACTTATACGACTGATTACGAAACAAAACAAAAATGCGTAATAATTCATCTGTGATGCCGTAAGGACTAAAAAGGTGGGTAAGTGTAACTCAACAAAAAAAAAAAAACATGTAACGAAAATACTCTGGCGTAACCGTCAATGGGACTCTTCGAGAGTGCTCACGTGGCATTTGGTTATGTAGCAAGAACAAGAACAAGATCAAGAACGAGGAGGAGGAGGAGGAGCAGTACGAGAGCGCAAACTGAATGTCCGTCCTATTATAGTGTGCCCTGTACTTTGTTAGTTGCCCTTGAATGTGACGCTGTTTAAAGCACAAACACAAAAGCAATCGAGTACACTGAACGAAACTTATGAGCTGAGTTACTTGACACAAGTAGTCATAGTTATATAGAAGAATATATGTATATTGTTAAAGATTTGTACAGTGTCACAGTCACAACATTTAACTGTCGCCAAACTCGGAGCACATTCAAATTGGCAACTGCTTCTCAAAATAATCAATTTGCTTCAGTTGCAGTTTATGGCGGCAATCTCTGGCTCTGAATTATGTACAGCGGCAGCAGCAGCAAAAGCTGACTTAACTAGCACTTAAATAACGAACGAAGCAGTATATGTAAAACAGACTGTTTGGAATGGTTATAGAAATATTTACTTAAGTTTATGAGTTACTTTTGTGCAAGCATTTATCAAACGCAAAGCAAATCGGCAAATTGGCAGCTTCGTCGAGTCTTAAAATATGTATACTATATGTATAAAAGTGGTTGTGATATATATGTATATATATAGAGGCAATTTATGGTACAGCATTTGGGATCTTTTTTTTTGGGACGGTTTGTTGTTATTTTTACACTATTTTCGTTTTGCTTGGCAGTGAAATTTATATTACAAAGTGCTGCGAATGCCGAGCTAAATGCAATACGATAGTGTAAAAATAATATTCTGAACTGAAAACTGGCACAGAACAAAGAACGAATCAAAAAGAAACTGAGAAATTAGATATACATATATATAAAACAGGAACTGAATGGAAACTTAAGATTGTAATTGTAATGAGAAACTTAGGACGACGAATAGGTAATGGAGTAAAGGCTTATATTTATTTTTAAATTTTTTGTTTTTCGTTTTTTTTTGTTGTTTTTTTTGCTTACGCTGGACACTTGACATTGACACACACGGTTTACGGATACGGATATATAGTAGTTAGGTAAGTAAAACACATTTAGAGTTAAGGAGGAGCACCAGTTGAGCATGGCAACTGATTGGACTTACCCGAGCCGCGAAACTGGTTGTTGGCTTTTCTAGTAGTTCCCAGAGATACTTTTGGTATTCGGCGCATTTACCTTCGCCGAACTCTTCCTCGTCCCGCTGCCTCAACGATTCGGCCTCCTTGCGCATCTCTTCGTGAACGTTCTCCTTGCGCTGATGGTACTTGTGCTGGCAACACGACTCCAGATACAGTTCGTCAACACCCCAATACTCCAGATCATCACTAAACGCAAGCACGCACATCTCATCCACAATGTGCAGTTTCCCGGTGCGATAGAAATTTAATATCGAGCTGAAGCTCTTCGGATGACGATCAAAGAAGTACTCGTTGTCGACCAGCGAGTAATCATCGCACAGCTCTATTATCGACTCGTGGGTGGTGCACTCCCTAAGCCGGCCCAGCCGCGTATGTGGCAGACGTTCCAATGTGCGCCAGAGCACCTCGTGCTTCACACCGCCCACATTGATGGAGACGCGGCTGTTCATCTGCTTCGATTGTGCTATCATGAACGGCTCCGGCGGCGGTATGGAGGACATGGATCTGGAATGTGTCCGCTGCAGTGCGCCGATTGTATTGCTCTGGCTAAAGCCAGCATTTGAACCGGCTCCGGGTGGCAGCATGACAACACCGACACCGATGCCAGCACCACCACCGCCGCCGCCACCGCCACCGCCGAGGCTGAGGCTGCCAGTGGGGCCGCCAATGCTGCCACCACCAATGCCGCTGCCGGCTCCCCCACCACCACCACTACCACTGAGTGCAATTTGCTGCTGATGCTGTGCAAGAGTCTGCTGGGAAGTTGTGGGATTTGAATGCGTTGGTGATGTAACTGGGAATGGTGCGTAACGAACTTCCTTGCCAATGGCACCGGTGGTGCTGCCACTGACAGCGCCACTTGTCGACGATCCACCAAGAACACCTGGACCAGCTCCCATGCCGTGTGCAGCAGCTGCTGTGTGCGCTCCTGCTGCTGCGGCGGATGTGCCAGCAGCGCCGATGCCATCAGCATAATCCATGTGGCGACTGTTGAGGATAATAGAGCCGCCGGCAACAGTTGACCCACTGTTATAAGCAGCGCCGCCAGTTGTTGGGACAGTTCCGCCGATGCAACCATATGCACTAGCTCCACCGGTTCCCATCGCTGCTCTCTCCCAATCGACATTACCGCTTGTATCGTAATAGGGCTGATTATCGCCGCCGTCGGCTGTGCCCGCAAGTTGCAGTCCACGCGCAGCTGCCTCGTGTTGCTGATAAAACAGTTCCTGTTGCTGCTGCTGCTGCTGTTGCTGTTGCTGTTGCTGTCTGTGTTGTTGCTTTGACTGTTGCTGTTGTTGTTGCTGTTGTTGTTGTTGTTGTTGACTTTGTTGTTGCTGTTGCTGTTGCTGTTGTTGGCTAGCAGCCTGTCCACCATGCAATTGCCCGACCATTTGTAACACTCCATTATTGGTTTGAAGCGGTGTTGTTTCACCCGTTGCCCAGCGTACCGCCTCACGGTCCCTGTCGCGTTCGCCGACCATAAGTCTGCTGCAGATTTTGTGTCATTTAAGATAAAAAACAGATTTATTGAGTACCCGCCCATCCCGCGTACACTCAGAGAAAAAACATCGTGCTCACACTTACCGCTACATCGCGTCAATTGTTGTCATTACAGCCACTCCGCACCCAGTTCACCGCTGTCCTATGTCACTTAATTGGCTACCTTCTGCCTCTTGGTTGGCTTCGTTTTTTTGTTGTTTTTTTGCTGGCTGCTCGTGCTAAGTTGATTTCAATTTGTTCAATATCTACGGATCTATAAATTCAACAATTGGCCAGCAATTTCTGCGGTCTGTCGCTGGCACGCTTCCGACAGCTTCTTCTTCGCCTGTGTGTGTTGCTGGCAGCTTTCCGTCTTCATGTCTTTGTATCTGTGTGCTTATGTATGTGTCCGTGTGAGTGTGTATGTGGCGTTGCTGTTTATGCTGGTTGCTGGTTGCTGGTCGTTGTTGTTACTGCTTGCGTGTTTGGGTTATGATCACAGTTTATTTTCTAGGGTTTTGGGCTTAATTGGATTTTTCTGTTTTTAATTCGAACTGGGACTGGCTTAGGCGAATATTGGCAGCATTTTGTGAGGGGGGCAGGGGCTCTAATACGCTATGTGTAGGAGATAGCTGCAAATAGATAGATAATACAAGAAAATGCGATCAGCAAGTATATTATAATATAGTTACAATTAAGCTGATAAGCTCATTAAATATGCATAGATTGTTCGATGCATATTGCAAAGTCTTGGCTTGTCGCTGCCACGCCAAATGGGCAATTAATCAATAGCTGTTGACAGCTGATAAGATAACTCAACGCTACACAATTTTCATAGCATACTTTGTAGGGCCAACTGTATGCACTTATTCCACACAGTTACGCACTCACGCACACGCACACAAACACATTTGAGCTATTGGTAACGAGGTCAGCACTTTGTTTGCTTGTTTACCATAGTTAACTTGCAAATGCTGAAGGCTGAACACAAATTCTGAACTTAAATGCCGTCAAGCCAAACGCGTTTTAAAAACTCCACATTTGCAAAGCATTCACACAAACTGCTTTTTAGGGGGTGGAGGTTTCGGCAATTGCGAACGATCCAAATGATTTTTTTTTTTTTCATTTGGCTTGGCCTTTGTCTAAATCGCAATTTCTGCCGCATTGTAATCAAATTTGAATTTTTATGCCAAACGGAAGTGCATTGTAATAAACGTATGCACTCGTTTTTGCAGAGTTATATGCACCCTACCAATTTGCCCCACAAAAATGTTAATTAAACCATTCACCGCTCTAGATAAAAACCATGCCGCATTGACCTTGACTAGCTCATAAGCTACAATTGCATTTCTATTCGTATTTTGGGTCACTCAAATGTGCTTCTCAATCAAACGTGGACATATTTACTACACCTGCAAATGTTGCTTTTAATGTCAAAATATATCAGATTTTAAGTGAAAATTCGTTTTTAAGTTCAGCTTGTCTTTACAAAATAATTCAAATCGTTCGATGTTCGTTGCTGGTCACTAATAAGTCTTATTCGGTAAATAGTAGAGCATCTCTTAGCCTGTCTTAGACAGAAAAATTTAAACAGTGCATGATTACATTTCACATTTCACCAATGCCTGAGTCACCTGTCACTTGTAAATGAGTATTTCAGTTGAATGGTGCTCGAAATACCTGACATGCGAAGACTAAATCATTTTTATATATACTTATATATTTACGTATCATAAATTATAAAGTTTTGCTTGAATTTAGTTGGGTTAAATTGTTATTTATTAGCAGCCATTCTTATAAAAAGCGCGCACATTGTTGACAACATTTCTGGCGTATTTTGAATTTAGATTATAATTATTATTAGTATTGTTGTTGTTGTTGTTGTATTTACTTCAGTTGCGTGTTGCGAAATTTGATGCAATTATTTCTGGCGCGAAATGAACTTAAGCTGCATGCACATTGTATAGCGTTTTCGACGTGTTGCCACATGCAACATGTTAACCTATTGCACTCGACTTAAGTGTGCAAGTGTGCGGCATAAGTCAAGTGGCCAACATTCACCTTGGAACCTGTTGAATTGCCTTGAAACGGCCGTCAGAGTAATAAATAAAGTGCAATTAATTGCAAGTTATATAATATGGCGAGAAGCTTTTCTCTCATATTTCTTGTTACTTGCTCGTGGTTTTATTTCCTTTGACAGCTCAGTTCATGGCATAACATGTGAGAAAATAGCGTTTGAATTTATTACTGCAACGCCCACACATAAATGAAAGATGAGGGACTCATTAGGTCATAAATCTTGGACATCATTTGCGTACCACATATGCACAAATTACAAAATGAAGACTTAATTGCCCATTAATAGTTTGATAATGCCCTCAGAGAGGCATACATATATATATATATATATATATATATATATATATATATATTTGTAAGCATTGTGTAGCCAGCGTCTCAGGTTACGGTCAGGGCCATTTCATGTAAATCCCTAATGGAGCTGTACCAATAAAAACAATAAACAACGACAACAGCAAGCACAATTTGTGCTGTACAGCTATTAAAAAGCTGCTTAGCAATTTTACGCTTAGCCAATTTGGATGACGTGGCTGAAAATTGCTATTGTGGAGGGAGGGCTGTGGCGGTTGTTTGATTAATGTTTTCTTTGACTTGTGCGCTAATTGAAAATGGCCAAGAAATTTAAGAAACAAAAAGAGCACTTCAATTAAAGTCGCAGTCGTGTTAGCTACACAATAATAACGAAAATGCGTAAAGTTTGTTTCACTTTGATCCACAATTTCAATAAAATTTTGAGAGTTCTTGCTTAAAGATTTCAATGGAATATTCTTGAGATATTGAGAAATTTGTATCAAGGTAGATTTATGAAGTCATTCATTCGATGTGTCATCAAATTAAAGTACCCATATTTAGACGGTTGTTAAGTGCTTAAGCCGGTACATACTCTGTCATCTAAAAATAGCTATGTACTTGCACTTAATTGGCTCTAGAAAGAACCCTCCTTCGTCCGCCAGCTCAATACTCGTTGCTGGGCATAAGAAATTGCAATGTTTCAAGTGCCAGAAGCCTACTTAGCTGTGAAGAGTGGCGCCCCCAAAAATTCGAACAGAGGCATTTGCATAGCAGAGTGTAGCGATAGCAATAGCAACAATAACAACAATTGCAGTGCAAATATGCGAGCACAGGAACAATGGAAAGCGTGTCAGTGTTGTTCGGCAAATGGAGAACATTTATTGCCGACTTTTAAGGGCCGCCGTTAGTCGACGTTGACTAAATTTATGGCGCCATTTTGTTTGGTTGCTGCCTCGAGCAGCAAACATTTCACAAGTCAAGTGCATTTATATATATATTTAAGTTGTTGTTGGCATTGTTTTAGTCTTGGCTTTCAAATGCGTCAGCGCTAACCTCAACACTTCAGTCAGTGCTTCGGGTCATGTACACAATGTATATATACATGTATACGTGTTTGTATGTGTGTGTGTGTGTGTGTGTTGTGTGCAGCGCCTTGTTTTACCACACGATTCACCCCACCACATCCGGCTACAACCACTTCCGCCTAAGTCCGAGCCGCCAACGCTGCTGCTGTTGCTGCTGCTGCTGCTGCTGACCCTTGTCTGCTGCTGGCAACTGCTCTAATTTAGTTAGCAGCCACGAACAATATTCGAGGAAATTTAGAAAGTCACATACACAGATGCACACAGTGTGTCTGTGTGTGTGTGTGTGTTTAGCACACTTTGAGCCAATTTGTTCACTTTCCATTTCGCAACAATAAAAAAGCGATGTAGTAGAAAATTAAAGTGAGTTACTCTAATATTAATTTGGCTTTTGTTTTGGTTTTTGCGTGCGAGCTCGACTTATTGGCCATTGGCATGCAAGCATCTTGACCAACTTCAGCCAACTTGGCCTTGAGAGCTATGCACGTATGTTTGTGTGTGTGTGAGGGTGAGTGTATGTGGACGATTTCAAAGCGTCTGCCGCAGCTTTATATATTTCTTGTTCTTTCTTCTCCCTCTCCGGCATATTCTACACAATTGTTGCACTCAGCAACATATCTTGCAGGAACACAGTGCGTGTTTAGCCTTTTATTAAGTCACTCAGCGACTTTGCGGTTTTATGAGACCCGCATGGAAAATGCCAGCGCCATGGCGTCATCTCTGCCAAGCAACAGTCTCAGCCTTTGACAGCCCTCATAACAAAATCGATATAAAAACAAAAGCCCGGCAACTAAATGTGTAATTTAGCCAAGCTAATTTACTATGCAATCCATTACAAATTTATAAGCCCCTCAATTTAATCTAAAAAATCATGTAACGAAATCGTAGCATAATAATAATAATAATAACTTATGTAAGAAATTATTTGCCAAATGATTTTGAGTTGGCTTTCCATTTTGTTTCAGGATAGTTCAAATGACACAAAAATAAAAATCTAAAATATCTTTAAATGAAACGACTTCGCAAATTTGAATAATTTCTGTGCATGACCTGCTGTAATTTCTGATCAACTTAAGTGCAAATGCAACTAATTTAATGCGGTCAAATTTAAAAAGCACCTTGTGCTATGCTTTACAAATTGAAGGGACATTGTCGTTGTGACAACTGCGCAGTTAACGAATACAACTTATGAAAAATTCATCGACAAAGTGTCTTGGCAGGCCATTGGCCGTTGGCTTGTACACAATTAACAAACGTTAGCTGTTGGCCATAATTCATATATGGCTTATTGATTTTCGATTATGGCCATTGCTCTCTCGGCCTGTTTTGTCTGTCTGTCTGTCTGTCTGTCTGTCTGCCAGTTCTGTTCTGCTCAGCGTTGTCTCTGCGTCTGGCTGTTGTCTTGTGCCAACCTGTTTGCTGTGCGTGCATGGCCTAATAACTTGTAGGCACGCACACACACACAAAAAGTTGTATTTTATATATGAACATAGGTATACTGAAGTTATAATATTTATAATGCAGTCGAATTGCTTTTGGTCTCCCACATTATTTGCTATCATTTTATTTATGTATGTACTGGCTGCTAAATACGCAGCAAGTACATTAATCAAATGGCATTCCATCGATCTTTTCCCCCCTCAATGGTGTCTCTTTCTCTCCCTCTCTCGATGTATCTCTTGTGGAACACCTGATACATTAAATGTCGCATGAAATGTTTCAGCTGCCAGTGGCTGATAATGATAAATGGCTCTCAACATGTCAGACTCAACCGCACGGATATTGTTCCCCCATTCCCAACACACCCACTGCTTTTGTTTTACACATGTAAGTTCAATGCTGGGCGACTTGATGCATTTATTTATAGGCCCTGCGCATCTATTAATGTACAGCTTATTTATTTGTCTCAGATGACCGCTGATGCTCTTTCGATATAAAATTAAAATAAATAATGATCCGGCGCAGCGGCAGCAAATCACTTAAAATTCCATACACCCCGCTGGCGGTTCGAGCATTTTCGACTGCCTACCAACAAAATTAATTGGCAACTAAAAATAGTTGAGCTTAGAGATTATTATTTTTTTTTATACAGCACGGAGCCGTTGAGATTATTCGCGTGCCTGCTCACAGTTAAACACAAGAAGTTTAACTGGTTATTATTATTATTATTGTTGTTGGCACGTGTCTAGCTGGCCCATTAAATGGCAAAAGTTTGACTGGCAAAAATCTAAAAAATATATTGCAATATTTGGTATAATGTCAAACTGTTCGTTTGCTTAATAGCAAACCTGGCAATTTAATTGGAAACAAATTGGCAATTAGCCGCATTTAAAAAACGTACGTTCTCTTGTATTTGGAGAGCACTTCTGCAAACCATCAGTTTATATTAGTTTACAGTATACCCAGTAAGCGAAGTTAATAGGGTATAATGTAGTTGTGCTTTAAAATTTAGCATTAAATATATATATAAAATATAAATAATCGCTTAAGTGAAAATAATAAAAATGTAGGTAAGTAGACTTAAGCATAATTGAATATTTATCTCAATTTTATTTTTTGTTATGCTCGTCAAACAAAATTGTGCATTGGGTATTGTGCTGTTTTGTATAAGCTGGCAGAGTTTTCCACAGCATTCCTTCTCGATTTTTGGCCATTCTTTTTCGGCATTTCCCATTTTTGTTTTGTGGCCGCTGTACGACTAACAAATTACGCCATTAATTTTTTCCCGATTTGTGGAATGCGAATGCGTTTGAATACAATTTTGCAAAATTTTAGCCGAATTCTTGCTGGCGATGTGCAGGAATGTGAAGGCATGAAGTAAATCTTTGAACTCATAAAAATCGATGAGCACACGCAGCCAATTTGTTTACCCAGCAGACACAAACAATTTGAACCAGTTTATACACAACACACAACAAAGACGTCTTCGTTGTGATCTTTGGGTCTGGCTGTGACGTCATCAAGCACACACTGAGAACTGTGTGACTCTGCTCACGCTCTCGCTCTCCTGAATATTCGGCGTGTGCTTATTTGCAGTTTGTACATTTGACTTTGGTACTAAATTATTCGATGTGACTGCCCTATATATATTCATATAAGTATATACGTATGGATCAGGCGTAGTGTAAATATGGCCTGCTTCTGGCCTTTTGGCACTTGGCCAGCAATAGAAAGCAGGCAGGCAGCAATAACAAATTGAAACAATTGCAAAAATTGCCTACTCTGCAGCGCTTATATTTGTGTCTTGCCATGGTACTGCATGTGGTTCGGATATGGGTGAGCGATTTCCTAATGCGTGTGTCTCCAACTGCAACCATGTTTGAGTTTCAACACTTTTCAACCACTTTGGAATGCTGCCTTCTCTGCTGCTTTTCCATGGTAGTCGATGGCGCAATAAGCGTGAAAACCCGTCATGAAAACAATTGCAGTCAGCGATCTGAAAATCAAATAAGGGACGCACAAAGCCGGAAAGAAGACATCGAATACAAAGGCACAAGAATTCGATGCAAAACTGTCACAAACGCGTGAACGAATAAGAGTCTCAAATAGTGACTAAAAGTGTGTATATTTTAGAGAGTAATGCATGAATAAGCACAAGCTTCTAGCTATTCCTTAAGCATTTCGTTTTAAAATATATAAAATTCTCATCAAATTAGAAAAGGGTTACCGTCCCTCATATAACGAATTTATATCTAACATTTAAAACCAGCCCATTACTCTGGCAGCTTAGTTTCGAATTAATGAATTTCCTTGGAGTTCATTGCGTGCCATAAGGCAACAGGAAATTGAAAACCAAATCAAACTAAAATCCCATTTTGCTTAAAACACACATCACGTATACGCAGCAAATAGATGATTCCCCAAAAGTAACACACTCACATATACACACACACACACACACACACACATTCACAAGTACAGCTAATGGAAATGTGAGGGAAGTAGCGTAAAAGTGTTGCGCATATTGCGTGGCTTTAATTTCCTGCAACGGCCTTGAGACAACAAATTGAAATTCATAACAATAATAATGAGGGACAACAAACCCAAAAACGGTTGACTAACTGCCGTGAAAAGAGACCCTAAGGATATATAATTCCTACATATACATTCCGTATATGAAAGGATCTCAGTGAAATTTTATCAAATGGAAACCAAATGAGCTTACAAATCTGATTGCATTTCTATACTCTGTAAAAGAAGGCATGAACACGGATGTGTTTGTTGTGGCTAACAGCTATCTTAAGGGATTTGCAAACAGAAATTTGAATTAAGAATATTATTTATTTTACCATTCGTAAATATTGCAGAAAACTAGTTTGTTTACTAATATAAAAGAATAAATATTCTCTCAAATATTCTTTGGGTTTTCTTTGTTGCCCAAATGTGAAACCAATTAATGCTCTGAATAGTTGAAGACTTGAATCGGTATAGTTGTAAATTAAATAATGCAATATGGAACTAGACATATGCAGATATTTAGGTGTGCTGCTGCTGATTTGCATGTAAATGAGTATAGAACAGATTTACATATTATAAATATCTGACTGTTGCCTGTCTGTGTGTCAGAAGAACCAGGACAACGGCAAGTGTCCTTCAAGTATGTGAAGGCTGTGAGTTTTCTGAGTTGCTTTATTCCAAATATAAAATTAAATCCATTTCACAAAAAAATAAAATAATTCAAATGCGATTAGTGCAGATTTTGTTTTGTACCACTTTTGATACACGCACACACACACTGCACACGCAGATAAGGAGACACAAATGTAGATACTTATAATGATACAAAAGCAGTGGGTGAAATCTCGAAACTGGATATATTTGTTCATGCCAATGTGGGTGGCACGAGGCAATCGTAAAATAAATATAGCAACAAAAGCGCCAAGGCGAAAGGGCCAATAGTAACGACAACAATCAGCAAAACACAACAATAAGAGCACATCACACGACGCATGCACCAAAGAATAAAGCAAATAATAATAAGAATAATTTTTATAACAGTACGCATCTATCTAACCCCTTCTAACCCGTCCACGTTAGCCAATCGCTTTTCTACTGTTCACTGCAACTTGCGATGCTTTTTGTTGGTATTTTGTTGTTTCTTTTAATTTTAGCCGAGTTTTTCCAGTCAACACATTGACACTGAAAGCACGACGAGTTGTTGAGAGTTACGCTCTCTTTTCGAGACTCTCTCTTTCACTCTCTCTCTCTCTCTCTCTCTCTCCCGCTCTCTCTCTCTCTCTGCGCAAGTCCTTCCAGGAAGCGTTTGTGAACACCTTTTTGGATTGCAAGTTGTAATTTGTGCGTCAAAAACATGTCGATCGAGCCATCAGATAAGCAATTGATAAATGCCAAATTTTTCAGCATTTTAAGGCTGTCTATTTTGGTATTTTTAGACAGGCGCCTCTTAGCCACCCCAATAGCCCTCAAAGAGCCGGAAACAAATTCCCCCACTTGAAGTCGGGGGCGGCGGCAGCAGTGCGCAGCTTTAGAGGCGAATGAGCGGCCAAAGCGTACAGCTCAACCAATGACGTCATCAGTCTGCGATACGTACACCTCGTAATGAGGTTGTTAGAAGTTGTACGACATCGGACGACCTACTTTGGGCCAGCCAGCAACGAAGCCGCCTCGTGCGCATGGGAAGTTTTTGGATACTGAATGAAAATCGGGTACAGGATACAACTGTTCCCGCTGTTCTTGTTGTTGTTGTTGTCGCTGGTGGTGGTGGTGCTGCGGCTGTTACTGTGTTAGATGGCAATTTGTACGTTTTGTGGCATGTTGCACGGTTCGTTCCACTACCGCCGAACACAGCGGTGTGCACCTACACTCAGGTTCGTGCTATGGTTGTCGTTCTTGTTGCCATTTCGACAGTTGAAGGTGATGCATTGACGAGGCCAGCACCACCATAAGCTGCTGAGACTAGAGCTCCAAGCTTGATGTCTCTTCACCACCGGAGGCTGAGCGCCTGACAGCATTTCAGTGTGTCTGCCTATCTCAGTGATGTGCAACTGGCGTTTTTTTTTGTTGTTTTTTTTTTCGTTTCCCTTATGGAAGCGAACGCACAAGATTAATATTTTGTAGGAGTTAAAAGAAATACATTTACAAATAGCAAATACTATTTATAAAATTCCACATTTTTTACTTTAGGCTTGGTGACTGAATTATTCTTTAATAAGTGAAAATGTGAAACTTTAATATTGAATTTTATGTGCTATTAAAACTACACATGAGCATCGCCGGTACTGCAGGCGCAGGCATTTAAGGGGCGAAACTTTGCGCATCTCTATTGTATAATTTTCTACTTTGCGCTTGGGTAACTCTAACAAGAACTTGGACTATGATGAGCTCCCCGCTCCCAGATTTTGCTGTTCAGTCGTTTAACCGCAATGCGAGAGGCTTTCACTTATTGTCTCCAGTAGTTGCCCTTGTCCTAGCCACATTTCTTCCCGCCTTGCCCCCTACCAGCCACAGTCCTTTCCTAACCCTGTCCTGATTATATAGTATGGCTTCACCTATGCCCTTTAGGTGGCGCATGGAAATTTTGTCAGGGGCCTATCTAGTTTCTGGTTACATCAGAACGCACATAACTTCAAATTAGCACATGGACGCTACAAATGAAGGCCGTTTCCTGTTATCCGCTGCCATGTGGCCATTGTGCAGCCATCTTTCATTGTTATGGCCAAAGTTGATTGTGTTTTTGGCGACTCGAAAGTCGGCCAATGCTTTTGGCCTGTTGTCAGCTCATCGCCTTGGATGGTGTTGGATGGATTAATTACGGCCAGCAGAAGCGTCAGTTAATGCCATTTCAATTAGGCCCGATTACTTTTTGTTGTTGCTTCTTAACACATAATCCATTTTTGTCTATTGGCAACTCTGTCATTTATTTATTGATATTATTTATTTCGATTTTAATTTCGTTTGTTGCTGCTGACGCCGCTCATTGTTGTAACTGTGAGGTCAGTTTGCTTTTGCGGATTCTATTATTTCTATTATTTTTGTATCGTTTCGCTTTTCATTTCGCTCGGCGCCTTTGTTATCTATTATTAATTTCGCCAGCAACAATGAAAGCTCTGAGAATGATACAACTTAATGAGAATGAGATTTATTGTATTGAATTCTCATTTCCTGGCCCGGCTGCGGCATCGGTCGAAAAATGTAATATCTATTGCTATTTTTGGCATCAAGCCGAACAGCAACTACAATACCAATACTGACCCCAGTCAAATGGGAATCTTTATTTTTTGGCTTTTGTTTTTATTATTAGTATTTTTGTTTTTATTTTTATTTATTTTGGCATTCTTACTTTGTTGGTTTAACACTATGGTTTCTATTAAAAATGTGTCTAATTGATTTTCTATTCTGTTTGCGCATCGTTCATTTTGTTACCCTTTGCATTTTAGTGTGCCAAGTGATGGAATTTAGTGTGAGGAAATCTACCAAAACATAGATAGAATCCTAATTGAATCTGGTTTCATTGTAAGCACTTATAACAACGGCTAATTCATCATTTCTGAAATACAAATAGGAGTTTTTTTTTTTTAATATTTACATCAATTAACCTGATTTCTTGACATTTTGGTATTTCGTTATTTGTATATGGTTATTTTAACTGGACTGACACACCTAATTTTCTCAGTTCATAATTATAGCTGTATATCTTTGACAATACTGGCCCAATCTATTCAGTTTCCAGTCCCTGCGTTTGTGACAAACAAAAGCAACACATTTTCTGGGCCGATTGCCAAAGTGAAATTCAAAATGTTTTTCCTTTGTTCATTACCAATGGTTGTTCGTCGGTTTGACAAGTCCACTGACAACACAAATGCGCCAACATTTAAATCCCTTAACATCCCACCATCCCCCTAATTGCCGGTCGAACAGTCACAACATGGCCAAATGCGCTCGGTTTTTCTTTTTGAAGTGCCTTCAAATTAACGCGCCTTAGTTGTAGGGGAACCAAAGGAGGTCGAGTTGGCAGGGGGCGCTGCACACTGAAGACGTAGTCCCATGCCTGAAATTTTCGAATGAAATTTTTACCAAACATTTTTCGCAACTTGCCGCCAAACGTGAATACAAAGAAGACATGAGAACTACAATTGTGAATGAGTGTGCACAACTGAAAAATATCCCGGATTGGTTAGACGAACAGAAACTTTAATATGCGTAAGATAAAATTATATTTATAGCAGTCTAAACAAAATTATATTTCTTCACATCTGCTCACTTTACTTTATTCACAACGACTTATTTCTTCCTCTTCAAGCTTGTGATCACCTCTTGATATCGATTGATATCGATACATTCTTCTTACTACGTCACTAGTATCGTGTAATTTAAAACTTTTACTTTCCTTAAGGATTTTGGTTTCAATTTATTTGATTTAACAACAAAAACTATGTTTATTTACCTACATAATTACAATTTATTTTACAATTACATGTAGATATCTTTTAATTATTTACCATGCTGGTTTTAGAAGCGGCTTTATGCAGAGGTTAAAACTTTTTGGGGGTATAATGAATTACATATCAATCACAGCACACTCTCCGCCATTTTTGTTAATCAATCAAAAACATTTGAAACATTGGCCTCATACTACTTTCAGCCTAGCCATATATGTATATATATTTATATATATATGTACATAGTTGCATGGCTTGCTGGGTTACGTGTGGAACAGAAAAAGTTCTGCAAAAATTTGTTCGAATTCTGTAAGAAATTTGCACAAAAGTTTTTCAAGTTCGTGGAAAAGTGAACAATGTTGAGAAATAGCTGAAAATTTCCGGAGCAATCAAATGAATATTATTCTTCATTGGAAATATGAGTAAATGGAAAAACGATGAGTAGCGTAAGCATTTGAATCGATTACAAGTGAATCGTAAATTGATATACATTTCTGGGTCAATTTAGAATAACAAAAGCTAGAGCAACATAATAAATAAAGTGCCTTAAGGGGGCAGACAGTGTGGGGCCGAAAAGACACGCGTTCAGTTACAACTACAATTACAAACACGTATAAAAAAAGCAATTCAAAGTCGCCGACTGTTTGTTTTTGGTGGAAATGATGGCTATATAAACTAATTGTATATAGTCGACGCGAGCCAGTCAGAATTTGTTTACACTTATGCTGCAAATTCGAAATAAACAAAAAGCACATGAAGATGAGAAAGTGCGCACTTATATCTGACATGACAGCTGAAGAGCCTTTCAGTATTTCACAGATATTTTAATCAAAAATGACGGCTTTTCTGGTTCGAGTCGGTTTCTCATCCAGACCTTCGTTACACCCTTCAATATTTGTCTTGCGCGAGTTCAAGCGACAACGTCAAGGTGGCCTTTTCAGTAATGAACCAATTTCTGTGTTTTATTTTTACATTTTTTGGCTTGGTACATTAACGGACAACGTCCGTCTAGGCAGCAATGCTTTATGGACCAGCTGACGACGGTGCTGACATTTCTGCTCTACACATCTCTCTTTTTCTTCGTCTCTCTCTCCATATCTCTCTCTCTCCCTCTCTCTCTCTGTGCATGTCTTTTCTTTTTTGTTGTGCTACACCCACGGCCAAGAGCCCCACCGAGCGCCCTCGGCGCGTTTTTTTTGAAGTGCGCGTGCATTTCAGCGAATGATTTTAATTGGCTTTCGGTGAGCATCAACAATTGTTTATGGCCTTTATCGTACGCCAGCAGCTGATACAAAAACAAAAGAAGAAAAAAAAAAGAAATACACCTTATAAGCAGCATAAGTATCTATATACTGGTTGTTGATCTGCCAACGCAGCGGAAACGCAACTCACGGATACCCATGATTAATGACAATTTGCTGATGCGAATTAAATTGAAAGTTTATAGTGACGTCATGGCTATACATTTGTTTATACTTAATAATAAAATTCAATGCAAATATTTGGCACTTGATTGTCAGTTCATTTCGGCAAAACATTATCATAACAATTATATATGTACACACACATTTTCTTTCCCAATTTTCTGCCAAGAAATATGAAAAAATCTTTGAAGAAATTGTTCTATATGCTTTTCACATTCTAAATATAACATAAGAATTGTGTGTTCTTAAAAAAAAGTTTCCTTAATTTTAATCAACTTAAATACCAAAATGTGAAAGAGTATTGCAATATATCCGATGAATATTTCTGAAAGAATGATATAAAATACACAATTCCCGAGCTATAAGTGACTATAATTATTCTTAATCATTGCAGATTATTCATTTATTGGCCTCTCGTTGTTCACTTGAGGCAGACAGTTGACAGTGGGGCATAATTATTTTTGGGGGATTAAAAGCCTCCGCATGCAGGGCCATTGTCAGTATTTGCATATGCATATGCATTGCCAGGGCCTTTTAAATTAATTTAATGCACTTGGCAGCTTTAATTGCGCATTACCCGCCATGCCGATAATAAATTTTCGTAGTTGAAGCCATAAATGCCATTTTTACAGCCACTTTTTATTGGCCTGTAATCCTTATCCACATTCTCAGCCTCGCCGTCAGCGTAGACCTCGCTGGCTGCATTGCTCTTTGGTTGTTGGCATTGTTGTTATTGGGGCTTTTGTACTTTTCTTTTTAGTATGTTTATGTTTGTGTTTCAGTGTTTGCGGTTGTTCGCCATTTGCCTTCACCCATTATTATTATGTATATGTATATCCATGTGTGCAAGAGACTAAAACTACGGCAGTAAGGCGGGACAGGTGCCAAGAGGCGGGATCACGACAAACAATCTCCTTTCGCACATATATTCAAAACCACGATGTGCACAGTTTGGCCAATGTGCCAATCAACAAAAATTTGTAACACATAATTAAGTTGGAATGTTTACATGGACTTGCCGCCAGCAGCGTTAAAGAAATTATGGCAGAGTTGGCCTGCATAACAGTGTATAAACACAGCTGGGTAAACATTTTAAAAGTTTGCAATTTGTTTTATCTAGTATTAAAGTATTCATATTATCACGTATGTGTATTAACATTAAATTATAAATTACATTCTCACATATATTTTTTTATGGGTTATTTTCTTCACTCCTCAAATTATGCCATTTACAATTATGCATTAAGCATATGCATTTCTAAATGGAAATCAATGAAGCCACAACAATGCATAAATGCCACCAGCAGGTGTCTGCCGTACTTAAGAGCTTTATGCTGCCATTTACCTCTTTCTCATTTCAGTCTAACGAGGCCCTTGCTCACCGGACCCAATTCGCATTGCACTTGACAACTTGGTGACATTATTTACGAGCTGGAAGCCTAGAGTCCGAACCTCAGGCGGCTTTACCGTAACAGCCGCAAATGGAACAGCAGCAGCAACAGGAACATCAACAACATAACAATAACAATAATGCGTCATAAAACTAATTTATGGTAGTCGGAGGCAACCCTCGCGAAATGCAGCTGCCGTTGACACTGCAGCGAATTTATGTTGCGTATACGCAGCGTGCGCTAAAATTAACAATATGACACAATCACTAACGGAAATAAATTCGCATTCACGCGGCAATCTTAAATTGCTATGGAGCTGGTTAGGAGCGTGGGCGGAGGGAAGTGGGCATGGGGTGCAGCCACCGTCGGCATAGTCTGAAATAAGTGCAGCTAATAAACATAATGACCTTCTGCGGTGCCTGCGCCAATGCTGCCATGGCAGTCACAGACTTAATGCCACAAAACTTTCCCCATTGGGGCATGTCCGACAGCCACTGTTGCTGCTGTTGCTGCTGGCGTCTTATCAGCTGCTCTGGTTACTGACGTCTCTGCCAGTGGCAGGCGCAATTTTTAAATTAATGACGCCATGGCCAACAGAAATAGGAACCACCAAGCACGTTGCTCGTGCACTTAGCTAGCTGCCAGCATTGCTATTGTGGCGGGGAGGAAAGCGTGAAGTGAAAATGTGAAAATGAGTTTTTCCTAGTTGGCAGTCGGCAAAATTAAATTTTTATCTGAAAATATATATACGTTTGGACGTGGGCGCGGGGTTGTGCAAAATATATTGCAATAATAAATATAGCGTATACGCATACGTAAATTGTTAGCATGGCGTAGCCGCGACCAACCTGAACATATGTTGGCCATAAATGATTTTCAATGCGATATGGAAAGTAATACTCAAACACACGTACTTTTTTGTATAAAACATTTATTGTGCGTTTGTGAATAAACAAATCTACATATTTAAACAAATTTCATTTGTTTATTCTCAAGTGTCGGCGCTTGCCATTCAGCAATAGTATTAATAATAACAACAATTTAAAAAATTAGTTTTCAAATCGGATGAATAAACAGCCGAAATTACGCATACGCAGCGTTGACATTTGCAGCAACGCAAATAAGTAAAACATTCATGCATCACAAGAAAAAAATGTATAAATTTATGTATATTAATAGATGATTGTTGTAAATAATTAAAAACAAAAATGAAGGCAACACACACGCACCCACATCCCACATGAGTAAGAGTTTATTTTAGTGTGCAGCGTTTTCTGAATTTTGCTAAATTATAAATAAAATTCACACACTCAAACACATCGAGAGAGGTTGGAGTAAGTCCATGCTGCAGTGCAGCCGCAGTTGCCGGCTATTTCAGTTGGCCCACATAGCCATGAGCAGACGCAGCCTTGCGCATCAGCTCTTTTTCTGTTTCTTTTTCTCTTTCTCTTTCTCCCTCTCCCACTCCCTCTACTTCTCCCTCTCAAAATGCCTCACTCACACGCTCTCTTTTGATGTCTCTTTTATGAGCAGTGCGCTCATTGCAAACAAATTCTATTTTAAGGCGTTTGGGAAACCACCTGATAAATGAATAAATGGAAATGCTCGGGCAGACGCCGCAGTCCCAAGAGGCCCCAGCACATCAGACCAGACCCGGCTACATTTAAGTAGATTCCATATATCTGGATAATATATATGGTTTGTTTTGATTTCAGAGTACGCCGTATGCTTAGCTATTTATTTAATAAGCGCCTAAAATAAGTTAATTGCATAAATTGCTAACACAGCTATTAGTCTAGTACCATCCAACATGCCAGGCAGGCATTTAACTTTTGTTGTTGTTGATCTAGTGCTGGCATCTTGCTGCTGCGGTTATTTAAGAAACAAACATTTCGCTGAGGCCATTTCCTGTCTGTGTTTACTTCTGAAGCAATTTTAATTTATATATTTCGAGAAGATCAAGTGAAAAATAACACGTACTTTTTTGTATTATTTGAAATAATAATGAGTTCAATACCTTTCTTAAATCGCATAATAATAAACTAATTAGAACTTAATTAAAAGTAAGATGTACTCTTTTTATAATTGTTTACATTTTCTTGGGTTTTCATTCAATAGAGTGGATTTTAATTTGTATGCGACGTTCACAATATTAAACATATTTGAATCGAGTGTTTTAAAAAATGATTACATAAACGAATACAAGTATTTAGCATTTAAGAAAATGTAATAGCTTATCTGAAATGCAAGCACTCTAAATCCACGTTTACATTTAACAAGAAAATGTGGAAATAATATGGAAATATATTTGCCATATTTAAAGCATGGCCATAGTCCCAAAATAAAATGAATTAGAAATTAGAATTGATTGAGCAGATTTGCTGCAACTAAAAACAAAATAAACAATACACGAAAGGTTTTATTTTATAGACTCAAATTGCTCGGCAAACAATTTTCAATCCGTTTATGTGTGCGATTCCTTATTTGCGTACCAAATACCAAATGCGTGATGTATGCAAGTGTATTTCTTAATTTGAAGTTGCTTGGAGTGTAGCTGTCAAATGCAGATACTTAAATGCTAGCCAGCTGCAAAATGTAGTCTCGAGGGGGGCTGTGCTCATATGAATAATAATGTGAAAAGGATTCAACTAGCACAATGAGTTGTGAGCATGCAAATGTCAAGATGTTGCCGGTTCAGTGACGCACTAAAGTTGCACGCCTCGGCCCCCGCTCTAAGAGTGGTTAGAACAATGGGCAGACAAGCTGCAAGGCAAGCGACAACGAATGCAGTCACTCACACTCACATACACATACACAGACATTCGCATACACTCATACATTCGCTTGCATTTTAATTGTTTTTCGCCTCTTGCTTGGCTGCACTCTTTGGTGAGGGGCCTCCGCACGTACCGAAACGAGATAATCTCCGTCAATTGCTGAGCTGAGCTGAGCTGAGCTGTGCTGGGGCAGGCAATGCTGTAGAATGTCGCGCTTTAGATTCTCCAGGGGCTCGGCCCTGGCCAAAAGTGATGCCTACTTGCAGGCGCAACCCATACAAATTGTGAGTGTCCATGTGGGATTACGTTGAATCGCTCGCTATTCACTCTGTGTACGAATGTATGCAACAAATTAGAGGCATTCGGACCCAATTCAATTACACTTTGAAGTGAGTGGGTCACATTAAGTCATCACCCACTGCGGCCAACGTCCACGTCTCCATTCCCTTTCAGTATCCTGCCGTGGGCTAATCGATACAACGCTCGGCGGGTTGTCGATGTCGCTTGCAAATGTGCCACAAAATGCCGCAATTGTCAATCAATTGCATGGAAATTATGCCAGCCAGAAGCAGAAGCGGTGGGTCTACGGACTCCATAGTGGGCACCAAAGGGCGCCCACGCTGATTGACTCACTTACTGTTTTGATGTCGCCTGTCAGTGGCAATCGCCAAAAAGGAATTGAAAACTCGACACAGGATGTGCTCCTGTGTGTGTGTATGTATGTGTGCGAGTGTGTGTGTGTGTGAGTGCGCACAAATAAGACCCACACCCACACACACACACACACATCAACGGCAACAGTAACTACAGGCTCTGCCCGAGTTGAGTAAACAAATTTGTGAAAATCTCTCTTGAGCATTAAGTGCTCCATGCTAGACTGAAAGATGGAAAAAATGTGAAAAGTAAGCAAAAATAAAACCACATAGTACACCATAATGATGCTCAGTTGATGGTAAAATGTGATGTGATGAGTGTGATTATACAGCCAATGCTTAACGCTTTAAGTGTGCTTATGACAACATCAACAACAACAACAATAATAACAACAACAACAACATCTATTTAAGCACACATACGAACACCTTCGCATTCGCATCCGCTCATATAAGTTGGGCAAAGGACACACGCTCTCCTCCATCCATATATAAAATGAAGTTTATGCGTAAGCTTTTTATAAAGTCGCAAAGATTTCGAAACTTTCAAAACTCTCCAACAATCTTGTTGCTGGTTAATAAATGAAAATCATGTGAACAAAACTTAATCAAATTTAAACAAGTTGTCAACTACAATTTTCTTTCTAACTTGAATAGTTCACAATATGAAAATGTTCCCCAGACCATGTCACGAACTGAGATTATAGCCAACTCGCTCAAAACATAAACACACACAAAAGCGAAAAACTGACAGGCTTTTTTATTTGCTACTTAAATTCAATTTTCTCACTTATCATTTTTCCAACTAATACGCAAGAACAAATGAGCAAACTAAAGTGCCATAATTTTATAAGAGGATAAAGTTTGTTGGGATTTGTATATGAAGAGTGGAAAATCTCTCGACAAAGAGCAATTAATAAATGATATTATTAGTATATACAAGTGCAACAGGAAAAAAATTATAAGCAAAGCGATTTATCTGTTTTACTTATCTTTATTTATTGTTAAACGAAAAACAAACAAATCATCAACAGCGCCGTGCAAATAAGTCGAATAAAAGAAGTTTCGTATGGCCAGCCGGAAGTTTTTCATCAAAAAATTGACTCATCACAAGAAATTTATGAAAGTTTACTAAGCTCTCTGTATACCTTGTAAATTATTATATGATATATGGGAATGCTTTTGCTTACAATAAATTATATACTTTTGGGCTATAAACAATCGTTGCATAAATAAAAATAAGCCATTTATTTAAAGCGATTTTTGGCTATAGTCTTGTAGTCTCATTTATCAAAAGCACAGGGTATCGCAGTCATGCCCATTATTTTAAACTTATTGCCAAGAAAATGGCTTAGCTCTCGCTCACATGCCCAGTGAACATAATTTCATAATTTTTACGACAAGTGCTGTCTGGGATTCAATTTGCTCTATGCTTTGTGGAAGTACTCGCAATTCTGGGTGCCGACGCATATAAAAATTTATTTGTATATTTATGCATCAAATAAACTTTGCAATTTTATTGATTTGCTTGTGATATCTGAGTGCTGGGTATGGTCTCTTCATGCTGATATCGAAATGATTCCAAATGCGCTACTATTTTATTACTACTAACTTTAAACTCGGTTCGATTTTATAATAGTAGCAGGGAAGTGACAAAAGTTGGCGGCAGCTCTTAAGATAATTGAAATTAACAAATGAAAATGAAACTTAAAAAGTGCTTTTGGCATTCATTTTGGCATCGGCAAATTGCACTCAACCAGCTAACAGTAGCCTCTGCAAATCCACCCATAAATGGAAGCCAAGTTTCTTTTGAAAATATACCAACTGCAATTGCGAACTCGAGGTTGTTCAATGAGTAGTAAAGAACGATTCCGATTGAGGTGGATTAGAACTGAAATTTATGCGACAACTGTGATCTGTGTGAGGCTCGGAGACTGGGATTGGCGAGAGACATTGAGAGATTGCCACATTATTGCCTGTACAGGCTTTATTAATTATTTGAGCAGCACTCCTTGAAGCATTCGTGAATGCGAATGCACACACAGCAGGCTATCAACTGGACGGGTGTTCTGCTCAGGAAGCAGCTCGTATCCGTGCCTCTTTCTCTCTGTCTCCCTGTCTCTCTGCTCTGCAACCTGCTGTGAGAGCCTTCAGGCAAATGTTTATAATACATTTTTAGTATGTACAGTGTTGTCTCACATGCATAGGTGCACAACCTGAAAGTGCTTTTTGGTGTTGTTGCAATTTTGTTGTTGGTGCAACGCACACACACTTCCTTTTGGCAACAACTACCAAATGCAGTCAGGCAGTGGCGCATTTTGCCTTTTGCGCTCGTTTTAACATTTCACTTCAAATGCAGCCATATTCCTACATTTCAAGTACGTACGTGTTTCACTATAAAGATGGTATAGTTGGTAGAAAGTACAGTCAAACTAGTGGGATACCTGATGGAGTGAATGAAAGTTTTGAAGGTTGCATGAAAGTTTTGTTATTATGTTTTGCCAACTTCAGCATTTAAATTGAAATCAACAGCGCGTGATTAAAGTTTGTGTTAATATATAACCAAATTTTAACATTTAGTCAGTTTTCATAAAAGTATGATTCTGAACTACATTTCTTGAAACATCACCAAATTTCCTTTCGCCTTTCATCACGTAGTAGTTGAATCGGTTGTCATAGAGAAGTTCACCTGTAGCCAAAGGCTTCTGCACATATTTTCGATTGCAGCAGCAGTGGCATAAATAAACAAGCAGTGAAGCTTGCAACCATCGTAGAGCTAGCGTTGTTGCTGCCAGCGAAATGGGGCAACAAAGGACAAGCGGCAGATAAAGCCACAGACAAGATGCCCCTGTGGCCATTTCCGAGCCTGAGAAGCGAGTAACGTTCTGTGGATTTTAGTCGCACTTTAAATACAAAACTTAAAAATGCAGAGTGGGCTGGGGTGCAAATCGGGGTGGCGTGAGAATCGGTTGTATCTGACCTCGTCTCGTGCACGTTTTGGCTTTTGCTCGTTGAACATTTTATTCACCGCGTGCACAGGAGAACATTTTTATTTTCAATTTCCTTAGAAGCTTTGATCTGAGCCAGCACGGCATGTCCACATGGCCATAGTATCAACATGCTGTACCTCTCTTCGTCCTTTTTGGAGCCACAGTATGTTGTCGTTGGCAAACTTTGTGACAAGCCGCCCTCCTCCCGCTGCTCGCACACATATTTTTATGCTTGTGTGCAGCTGACAGTAACAAGTTCAACAAAAGCGCCAGCGCTTTTAACTTTATTAAGATATCACAAACATACGCATACACCCATTGCCACGCCTGTGGAACGCCCACCGGGGCACGCTTCAACAGACTTTTCATATAATTTGCAGCAATGACAAGGAGAAGGGTTTTCCTTAATTGAATTTCAACGCCATTAAAAAAGAATTATACCAGCCTGTTAGGCGAAAGATGCGAGTTCAAAGTTGCGAGCTGCGAGCTGCGAGCTATGAGTTGCTCGCCACAGAGTTGCTTAGATAATTGTAATTATCACAGTCATACTTATTAAGTTCCATTATCATTATTAAACATAATGTTGGTGACGCTAATGATGGCTGCTGTAGCCTTGATGGTTCCGCTCAAACCCTCAACGTTCGTTTCATTCTAGAAAGCTCAACGAGCTGCCAGCAATAACCTCAAGCCAGCAGAGTGTCAGCGCCTGCCTGGTTGTGCTGCAAGGGGTTCAGAGTACATGGTGCACAGCATATGGAGGCAGCGGCAACCTCAGGGTGGGGACAAGTTAGGGGTAGCTCATGCTGATGACAACTTGATCTCAAGCAGATTGAATTCAGTGAAGCAAAACTATTATTATAGTACAATAATTAACACTCAGAATAAGAATATAAATGAATATTCTCATGTTCTAACTGTTGAACAAAATTAAATTAAATTGAAAACTAACAGAAAATTAAAAAATAATAATAAGAGCACTTTATAATGAAAGTGTAAAGCATAATTGCAAAATTATGTAAAAAGTATTCGTTTTATCTGTTGACAACGAGCATATAAAAAGCTTTAAGCTAAATTTTAAAGGGTAAACTCTTTGTGAATATATCGGAGTACATAAAAAATAAAATAAAATAAAATACGAAACACATGCTTAAATTATAAAAAGAGGTCACAAAACAATAAATAAGACGAATGTATCTTAATGTATTTCGGAATATATAAGAAAGGCAAAATATTTTCAAGTCTAACTGCAGAGAAAGTTCGCAAAAGGCAGTTTTGTTACCTGTAAGGCAACAAACAGCTTACATAACATTTTCAGGCATCACCTGCAGGTCTCTCAGCAACTGTCACAATTTTATTTATTTTTTTTTGTGGTAACCTTATCAGCGTGACGTGCAAATGTATTCAATTAACGCTTCTCACAGTCTTCTACCCTTTATTTTAATTAAGAAATGTTCACTTTTTCATTTCGTTTTACGTTTCTATCCGCATTCGTTGCTGTCAAAAACTTGCCCCATTCTGCGCCGCCTACCCCTTTGTGGTTGCAGTTTGACAACTTCCACAGCCGTAAGCAATTGCATTTGCACATTTAAGTGCTGCTCTCTTAGCCACAATTGCTGACCCACAAACAATCATATCTTTACATGGCCAAGAAGAGCAATTATTTGCAAGTCCCGGCTCTTTCTTTGTGCTGCCAAAAGTGCTTTGCCATTTGCGATTGTATCTAGTCAAAATTGCCAAAACAACGGAACCGGAGCACAACCGGATAGGCTGGCATAGCTATGCACAGATGACCAAATAATTAATCTTTTGGGCCACACTTCTGTTTCTTGCCTACCGCATTTAGGGCTTAAGATTAATTACATTGTGTATACGCCGCGTTTGAGGGCTCGTCTTTTCAAGGCGTGAGCAATTGGCACTCAATTTATTCGTTCTTAAATCTCAACGCAAATAAAGACATAAGTAGGTACTATATAAATATGCATATGTAAGTGTGGATTAAAAACATGAGCATTAATAATACATTAACTGAGGCGCAGACTACAAATGCGGCTCCAGCAGTCTGTGGCAGGACAGGACTCGGGCAATGGCAGGCTGTCAGGATTGGGTATGCCGGGTTGGGTGGGCTTTGCCGCTCCAATTGCCCAATTGAAATAGAAATTTGTGGCGCGCTACCGTTTTCTTGGCAGCAATTTCGTGACTTGCCGGCGACAAACAAGCGCTAAAGGGGCACACGGCACGAAAGTTTTGACGGCTTCTGCACGCCAACACCGCCCACGACTCGTGCCACTCTCCCCCTACTGAGCCCAATTGTGCTGCTCGCGCTTTAAGCCAGCTTTGGTAACGCCCACGTAAACAATCCTTTTCTTTTTTGGGGGTTGGTGGGGGGGAGGCCTTCTTCGATTGTGGCATGTGCACCTGCAGAATGCAGAATGCAGAATTGCGAATGCAGAAAGCCCTTTGTGGCTCCGCTGTCAGCAACGGTGACTATTGAACTCCCACGCGGAACGAGAACGTCGCATGTGTGCCAAAAAAAAAAAAAAAAAATGCGAAACGTGAGCTCGAAACTTGCACAGAGTTGCTGCCATTGATTTTTATCGCCGTACATACATAAGTGAAGACGACGCAAGACATGAAAGACAATAATAAATAAGAAGCATGAATTCGACGGCAGCGATACTATTCTGGCTATAGTTCTATATACGATAGGAGTGGGGAATGTTGCGGAGAAGTAAAGAGTATATATCTTACGTATTTTCGAAATTTCATGGCTTTATTTTATAAATGTTGTATATTTTATAATAATACAATAATTAATTTTTAATAAACGAAAGCTATTCATTGTTTTCAAATCGATTTTCTATTTATTTGTATTTATAGGATATGTATACCTTACACGGCATGTGAGTCGATAAATGTGGAATTTGGAATATTAACTGAACTATTCTTGGTATTTTATGTAATTTTTAAGTAAAAGCATTTCCCTTAAAGACTCGCAACAATATAATAAATATAAAATACAGTTCCATTCTGCTTCTCAATTTATTAGAGAGCCTTATAAATTTAAGGAAAACTGAGACACTGCAAAACAGAAACAAGAACAAAGTAAATCTAAACAGGGCGAAGAAGACTTTTTGCAAATCATTAAAAGCGCACTCAGACGTGGAATCTAGTGCACATTGTAAATATGGGTATATCTCAGTGGCTAGTAAACCATGACAGGCTACTAAATATATGTATGTTGGCTATATATTTAGCTAGTAGCACATACCTATATATAAAACATATCGTCTAGTTCGGGGCGCTGTCGCTGTTTGTCATATGCACACTCGGCGCCTTGCCAAATATTGATTGTGCCTTCAAAAAATGAATGGAAGTGCGCTTCGCTGACTTTGGCTAAGTGGAGAAGGCCGAGACGGAGCGGGTGCTGAAGTTTGCCAACGTATGCGCGTCATCAGGCAAAGGACATCCGGGAAAGCTACTGCACAAAGGGACTAAACTAAAACTAAACTATGCATGTACTAAAGATAGCCTCAAAATGTCAAGCAACCTGGCACTAGCAAAATCAACTTTGGCCTTTGCCAAGTTAACAAAATTAATAGCCCAAATAAGCGCCTCTCCCAGATATGTGTATATCGCAGCTGTCTGACTAATGGCGAGACCATCAGCGAATGGCAAAAGTTTTACAGTTATTGTCGCATGACGCTTACGAATTATTCGCATTTATCGTCAGAGTTCAAAAGTGTTCACCACTTTTTGCGGTGGCTCATTGACTTCAGCTGACAATTAAAAGGGTTGAATAAGTCAATGTCCCAGCTGCATTATAATTAGTGAGGAACAAATTATTGTATATAAAAAGCCTCTTGGAACTTTAAGAGTACCTCGATAAATTTTTAATTGCTAGCAAAATAAGATATTGCTCTCACCCTAAATTAGATGGAACTCATTTTTAATGAGTCAACGCGGATTGAATCAAGCATTTATAAGAAAGAAATACATAGTTATTTTGTGGCAACTGAAGTACATACGCTTGACATAGACTCAAATTTAAGGTGTATCTCATTGAAGAGCACAAGTTACTTGTAAATGTTCATGTTCAGCTATTTTCAATGCAATGCAACTTAATAGGTGCGGCCCCAAATTGGTTAAGACACCTTTTAGTCACGCCCAATTGCTGACAATGAAATTGCAAAAAGCCGTCAAGAACCGTGCAACATCTTCCTGTCACATTTGTTTACACTGGCACACTGGCTGCAACAGCAGCAGCTTTGTGGTCGTGTCCACTTTTATCACCTGTGAGCTTTTGCTGGGTCTTTGCATTTTATGGCATTGATGGGCGCGCCTTCACTCAAGTTGTCAAGACTCATAAATTTGGACAGCACTCCCTGATTATCAGCAGTAGGATGGCCGCTTCAGCTGATTGCTTATCACACACACGTACAAACTGCACAAATAGTCAGAATGGCCAAAACCAGAACGGCTCTAATGCCGTTTGACAACTTACAAATGTGTTTGCTCAGCTTGTGTAATTGTTAACGATAAAGAAAGCGCCAGACAAACAACAAGCATAACAAAAACACAAACTGTTTGTAGGGTGGCTGTTGTACCCCTTCCCAGTGCGAACTGGGACTACTGCTAACTGCCACATGGGGTATTTTTTGTTGCTAGTAGCAATGTGAAGTACGTAAAGTACGTAAAGTAGCATGTCAAATTAGAGCGCTAATTGACTCGCAAAGGGGTGTTGCAGAAGGAGTGAGGCCAAAGCAATATGCAAATTTGCCAAAATTAGTCGAAAATATCGATTGAATTAACATAATTTCTTAGCTGCCTAACATTACCCCAGCAACTACACACACAACAATTACACACACCGCACACCATCACCCATGTGTACGAGGAAAACACAAAATGTAATATTCGGGCATGCTTATTAAAATTTGCAAGTCAAACGTTGTTCTTGTACACTTACCTGGCTAGAAATACACGCACAGTTGAGTATAGAGTTATATATAGGTGTAGATATATATATATATATATATATATGTGTGTGTGTGTGTGTATGCAGGTATAATAGGCTATAGTTAACAGTGAGAGTTCTGCTTAGAGTTGGAAACGTCGCTTGATTTTTCAAGCTCACGCACTGAGACGCATTTTCTTGCTTAGCTGCTGTGGCTTACATTTTCCGCTTTTCCAATTTCTTGTCACAGACACACGCGCGCTTTATGTGGCTACAAATAAAGAACATATATGCATATAGATTTCTACATATACTGTATATTTACTGTATACTTTATCACTTGGTTCAAAATTATTGCACTGGGCACGCACACACACAACAACAACAACAACAACAGCACTGGATAGTAGAAGAAGTAGTAGTAAAAAAAACTAACAAACGAAATAATGGAAGCAAAGGCAAACATTCGGGGAGTTAGTGTCAAATAAAAACTTATTTGGCTTGTCATTTATGATAATGCGTATACGTCCTGCTGGTCACGGGTTTTTCACTATGAAATTTACAGAAGTCACAGGCTCAGTTGTTTCCGTTATTCGCGTTCACGTCGTCCTTTTGTCTGCTTTGCTGTACGCCTATCTGTCTGCGTTTTGCTTGTCTCCCTTTTTCCTATACTAATGTATGTGTGTGTGCCTGTGCCTGTGTGCGCGTGTGTGTGTCTGTGTCTGTGCGTGTGTGAGTTGTGGTGTTGTTCGTGGTACACGCCTTACTTTCAAAGCACATTCAAACGCACACAATAATGAAATATATTTATTTTTTGTTTCGGCATACTTCAAACACTTTCCACTCGTGCTGCACACAATTTCTAAATTTAATTTGTTGCCAGTTTGGTTGGTTGTCAAAAATTGTTTAATTATTTAGTTTAGATTTGCATTTATAGATGCTATACGAATTGATTTGGTTTGGCTTGGCTCGGATTCATATTTATCCGCTATGCACAATTTCCAGCACAAGACACTCCAAAGTTTAGCCACGAACTGAGCCAGCCAAGGCGAAACTTCACATCAAGAAGCGAAAAACCGAAAAGCGCACACAAGAAAGGAAACCCGAAACGAGAGGACTTCCTTTCCAATGCCTGCGTACAATCCTTTGTACGAGGACGAAGCACAAAGTTTACTCGGTGTGCGGAATGTGTTATTTTGGAAGCATTTGGATGTGTTGTTGCCTGGAAGAAGTCTCGCTCTCACACACACACACACACACACACACGCTCTCACTCTCTCCACCTCTGTCTCTTTGGCAGTTACTTGCTCTCTCTATTTTCAACCATATTGCGCTCTCTCTCTCTCTTTCTGTCTCTCTCTCTCTCTCTCTCTCTCTCTCTCTCTCTGTCGGCTGGTGTGCGTGCTGTGGCACTTGCTGCCTGTTATTATGCGTGTCCTGCGCTTTACTCTTACACACACACACACACACACACACGCACTTTCACTGCCTTCTCAATTAGTGTTGATGCAAACTTTGATTGCCAACGGTCTTTTTTGTTAGTCACTCAATTATAACCACATTTTGTTTTGAGTATTTCTTTCAATTCGAAATTTATTTGTACACTTTTCAAACAAAACAAACACACTTTTTAAGAATTTATTTATTGGCCATGCTTATGCTTTGTGTGTGTGTGTGCGGGCGCACAAAGCGTTAAAAATAGATGCCACAGGCCTCGCCAGCAGCAGCGGCGGCAGCAGCAGCAGCAGCAGCAACGACAACGTCAACATCGACAGCAACTGCGACAGCGACAGCATCAAGTTCAGATAGCGCTGATGGACAGACAGACAAACAGATGAAAAACGCACCACGGACGCTGCACGAGGCAAGTGGAAGCTGAAACTTTTGACCTTAGTCAAGTGAAAACGTGACAATACATGTCTATGTGTGTATGTGTGTGTGTGTGTGTGTGTGTGTGTGTGTGTGTTTGTGTGCGAGTGTGTATTTGGCTGCGTTCGCCTTGCTGTAAACGGCTTATGCGCCTAATTGGCCAGGCCGCCCTTTTGGGCCAATTTAGTCGAGGCGCCCTGACGAATTATTAATGCAACTGCACGTTGCTCGACTAATGGCCAAAACTACTGACGACCCCTGACTACTAGCTAATTACCGTTTGCTGCATTAATAATAAGTTGTGAGCGCTCTGCGGTTAGTTGCCCTTCGTTTCATTTCGTTTGTTTTAAGAGGCGACGATGTCGCCGCGCCCTGTTTGCTTTGACGCATACTCATGAATTTATGCCCATAACCCCCTTTATCTAATCCCTACCCAGCCGCCACTTTGTTGCCTGCTGCTCAACGCTTTTATGATTATTGCGACGCCGCGTCTGCGTCTGCCCTGTGTTTTTTATTTGTGCGTTTTATTCTTTTTTTTTTTTTGGTTTCACAAACTGACGCCAGCGACAACATCTGCCCCTCATTTGTGCCCCGAAAGCACCCACATTCCCTGCTCCACCTCCACATCCACCTCCACCGACTGCTGTCAATCATAGGGCCAACCCTGTGAAGGAGATTTTGTTTTGGTGGCTGCTGCTAAGGCTGCTGTTTGTCAATTTGTTGTGTGTTGTTAGCCCATTTTTCGATTTTTGTGCCATTTATCTGCTGTAAGTGGCCGTCTGGAATCGAAATCTTGGTAGGGGAAACTACGGGGCGGGAGGTGGGGGAGTGAAAGTTATATTGCGGATGCTGTGGGCATTATTAATGTGCGGACATTTGATTGCGGGCCCCCATGTACCACTTAGGATTAGACAACACACGCACTACACGCACACACACACACACACACATAGAAAATAGTTTGTGTGTGTCCTTTTGGCTGATGAAAATCAAGTGGATGCTTGGCACAACTGTAGAAAAAATCAATGGATTGCCATTGGCCGCTGTTTTCTGCACTTTTAAACGCGTCACTACAAATTTGTGATTCAACAATAACAAGAACAACAACCACAATATTTTGCAGCTGTATATATTTGTGTATTTGGTTTTCTTTTTCTTTTTTTTTTGTTTTTGTTTTTTTTGTTTTGCGTGTCCCTCGAGTGCTTTTTGTCGCACTTGATTTATTTGACGCTTTAAGCTTAATTTTACTTTCTATTTATTTATTCTATTTCATGCATTTGTCGAGCATTTTTCAAGAATTTTCTCAGCACATTTCGTTTAATTTTCAATACATTCAATATATTATAATTTTTTTTTTTTGGCAGACTTTTCGTGACACTTTTTACTTGCACTTACACGCATCGGAAACGGCAATGGAAACCGCATCGAATTCGGTTTTCAAGGTAAGAACCAAGCGGGCTGCATTAACATTAAATCGCTGGCACACACACGTTGTTTGTTTTTTTTAAATATATATATATTATTTTTCTTTTTTGTTTTTGATATTTGTTGTACTGTGCGTTTTATAGACGAGAATTTAGTGTGCTCTGCAAAACACGACACGTCCGTTTTCAGCTGTGGCCGTTACTCCACTGAACACCGAACACCGAACACTGAACACAGAACGCTGAACACTGAACTGATGATGGCGCTGGCAATGGCGACCACATCAAGTTCTTTTCACAATACAAAAACTTGTTCTCGCTACTCGCTCTTTTTGCTTTCGTTCTCACACTTTCGTTCACTCTCTCTCTCCGTCTCTCCGTCTCTCTCTCTCTCTCTCTCGCTCTCTCGCTCTTCCATTCCTCTCTGTCGCTGACTCTGTCTCTGTCGCTGCCAGTCTCTCCGTCTCTTTCAGTGTTTGTCGGTGGCATTGCTTTTGTCGCTGCTGTTGCTGCGAGCCAGACCCAGAGAACGCGTTAATTTTCGTCAGCTCCTTCTGCTAGTTAACTTTTTTTTTTGTTTTTGGTTCCCTTTATTTGTTTCAGTCATTGTCAAGTTTTCATATTTTGTTGTTATTTTCCTTCTCTTTGTTTTTTGGTTTTCTTGCTGTTTATCACGCTGCTATCAGTTAGTAGGAGCTGGCACATTTTTTGCCTTTTTCGTGGGTTTTATTATTTATGGTCACTTTGTCGGGGCACGTGACAGTTCATTATAATTTAAAGCATATGGATGTGCTTTCTTTTATATTTGCTTTTTATCGCTTACTTAATATGTGAAGGCATAAGGCATGTGTTTGTGCGTATCTGTGTGTGCTCCTGTCAAAAGAAAAGTTTTTTTCATTTCCGGCGGCAATGAATATAAATTACAAATCGTATGGACGCATATTGAATTGATTGCTAAGACTATGCGTCTATATGAGAAAAACTACTAGCTGCTACTTATCGTATTAAATGGGATACTGGGATAAATTCGGCTATGTTACTTTACTTAGAAATTTGAGTGCTTTATTCATTCTACAAATCGCTTAAAATATAAATCAATCAAATCTATTTATTCAACTTTTATTAAGTTAATCATTTCTGCAATTATGTATTAATTTGACAAACTCTATTAAAACAAACAAAAAAACTTTATTTTAATGTTAGAAATTAACAATAACAAAAACGGTTTATTTTTAAACATTTTTTAAATTATACGCGTTACATACTTATTTCATAGCAATCAGCTTTTGCACTGAGCAAACTGTTCAAAGCAGAGAACACAACCAACAGCTTTAGTATGACAGCTACCTGACTGACTACGACACGCACTCGTTTTTTCTGCGACTTACGTGCGTTTTCCGATGTTTCTCTGAAAAACATAAAAAGTTATTTGATGTCTCATCAATTAGGCAACAGCTGATAGGTTAGTGCGAAATAAATGATAGTGACACTAACTCGGCGCATACACACATATATCGGACACCATCAAAACTGATGCCCAGAGAGACGGCAGTTGATGTTTTCATCAGACAACAACAACGATGACCACGCAATAGGCCAGCCATAGTCAGTTAGCCGGTTGGCCACTTGGTCACTTGGCCAGTTGCCATGTCTCTAATTAACAGTTTCGTAATTGAAACTTTGAAACTAAGCCTTCGCCGGATAATGGGTCGGGATGGGAATGGAAATGGGAATGGGGAGAGCGACAGCATGGCCCTACAATGAGTTACGTGTGTGTGCAAATTGTCCCGATAATTATTGGAGAAGGGTTTTTTGATTAATGAGCGCCTTAAGTGATACCGGGCAGCTTGTGCCGCGGACTGAGCGAAAAAACAAGCCCAGCTGATGAAGTCACTAATTTGACTTAAAAACGCATTAAAAATCATTTTCGATAAAAACAACCACAGAAAGAAAAAAAAACTGCCGAACACGCATAGCATCCAATTGGCCTAAGCAACCGTAGTGACCAATTCGCAGGGTTTTTCCGTATTTGTCGACATGCCCGTAGTCGGAGTCACACTCATAATCATAGTCACAGGCCACTTGTCTATTTCTAGCTCTATGTTATATGAAAGTTTTGCCAAAAACAAAGGTCTCCTAATTTGTAATATAGATCAACTTTGCAACTTGCTCCAAAGAAATTACCAGTAACTTCTATTAAGATTACCCTATGAACATCGTAAGAAACTAAGGTATAACTTATATGAGCTTATATGCATTACTTACTGAGACGACTTGAAATGCACGCAATAGAAATCATTGCTAAAATCTCGAAATTGATTTTGCAAAGAATTGAGCAGAAAATATTTATCAAAAATAAATTCAAACGAAATTTGAAAAAACAAATCGTGAGCATCTTCTTCGTATTTTACTAAATTGTTAACACAGCAAGATATTTTACGAATAAATTGTGAACAATCCAAACTTTGTGTCGAAATTAAAATAAAATAAAAATGAAAAGGGTATTTGAAAAAAAACGTTAATGAATATTGAATCTCATCTGTCTAAATAAATTGATTTAAATGGCCATAAGAAAATGCTGATCCTCTGTTTGCAGCCCACCCACAAATTTGCGTGGTCTTCAAGCAGTATTAAAAAAAAGAAACGAAAACGCCTTTTGCATAAGACAAAGAAGTTGTTCGCTGAGTTGACAGCCAATGTTTGCATTAAAAAAAAGAGCTCCGCCAAAAAAAAAATAAAACATCATAAAAAATAAATAAATAAAAACGCCAGAAAAGAGAGAAACAGTGAGCAGCAGCATCAAAACACGCAGAAAACAGATAAAAGCCTGAAATAACCTTCATTGGCCATAAAAATCAAAACAACAGCTAACAATGAAATGTGTCTATTGGCCACAAACAAAAGCAGCAACAAACAAATGGCAGTGAGCAAAAAATAAATAACAAATCAACAATTTAAATGAAATCACTTTATTACAGTTTCGCATATTCGCGACAATGTAAAGTGAATAAAAATTGACAATAAATTTAAAAAAGCCATGTTGTTTGAATGGCTGTGCGGGCAGCTAATGAACTTCCGGTCTTTACTTATAGCCAAAGCGATGTATACAACCTGATTATGACCAAATAAAGATGGGCAATGCCTTAATATGATGCACAATGAATCACTTTGGCCAAGCGCACCAAAAGTTCATAGGTTGAGCTCAGATCAGAGCTCCAAACTCAGACCTGATATTCCCTCTTTCTCTCTCATTCGCTCTCCCCCTCTTTCTCTCTCTCTCTCTCTCTATCTCTCTCTCGCACTCTCTGTCTCTCTCGCTTGTAGCTGCATATTTTAGCAGTCTAGTAACCGGCATGAAGTCTATCGCACATTGTTGCTGCCGCTGCTGTCGCTGCCGGCGTCATAGACCTCAAGCTCTGCCTCCAATTGAAGCCATGGTTTGGGCCAGCGTGCTCAGTTGGCTACGAGCTGCAGCCGAGATTGGGCTAGCCGCGTGATACGGAGAGACCGCAACCGCAACCGAAACTTAAACTGAAACTAAAATACGAAATACGAAATACAAAACGAAATTTGGGACTTGAAGTCAGTCGCATTGCCTTTCTACGCAAACGTACGTGTTAAGTTTTGTTAATTGGTAGTCGTATTTTCAAGTGATTCGTTTGACGACACATGATCTAACAAAAATCACAACTGGTATCTTGTATCAAAATCAAAAAAAAAATATATATATACAAAATTAATTGAAAAAAGAGAAAACAACAAAAAAAATTATAAGTCTGCGAACTGCGTTATAAAGTTACTTCAAGTGCAGTGCGAATTTTGAAAATTGTGCCAAAAATCTGTACAAAATTAAATCATTTCATTGTTTAACTATAGTTTCTCAGTTGTTGTTGCTGTTGATGATCGCAAGTATTGAATCTATTTTTATTTATAAATAAGCAAGGTGAGTAATAAATTCATTTTTTTTTTAACATATATATTGTATACAGCACATATATATGCATATATATTTAATTTGCCCCGTGGCTGTTGACAAATTGAATCGATTCCCAAAGTTAAATAAAACGGGGCAAAAACAACAAGTTGATTTATTATTTTGAACAATTTCGGAAAGTTTGCAGCACATGTAACCAAAATTATAAAATAAAACAAATTAAAAACTCACAAATTAAAATAAAATGAAGCCAATGAAATACAAAAACAAAACAAACAGCAAGACAACCACAGTAACAATAACAACAAACAAGCAACAATCAAAAAGAAGAAGAAGAAGAAGAAGATGAAGAAGAAAAAAGCAACAGCCTTGAAAAGTCGTGCTTAATTTCTCAGTTATACTCAAGTATAAAATATATGCTTAAAAAATTATAATGAAGCGATCTTTTGGTATTGGTATCTGGTATTTGGTATGTGGACTTTATATCAGTCCATTGTCTTTCGACAGCCAGCGTCCCAACTATGTGCTTGCGTGTCTGTAAGTGTGTATGTATCTGTATCTGTGTGTACGTGTGTTGTCAGTGCTGCCAAATTAGTGCCAAATTAAGTTAAATCATTTTTATTGAAGTCCAAATTAATGGGCGAAAGCTTGGCTAATAGAGCTCAGGCGAGTGGGAGGTCAGCCAGCATGGATGCGTTATGAGGTGTGTCTGGAAAATTTGATCGATTCGCCACGAATCGGTGCCAGAGATTTTGGTTAAACTATTTTAATTACCGCAGTTCATTACAAGATCCTCAGTTATCAAATCTATAAGCTGACACGGACGCAACATAAATCTCATCTTAAGTTTGTTGTTCCCTCGACAAGGACATAAATATATGAGCAATTAATTGTTAAAGAGCGTCAAGTTCTCTTTCGGCGAATTCCAAATGAATCTTACTTAAATGAATTAGCTATTAAAAAACAGATAAAAGAAATACATGAATATTAATTTATAAACTTTAATATTATAAACATTCATTTATGTATTTCTTATTTATGTATATACTTTCCAACATGTATCTTAAACATAACAAATTAATTGATTTTTTAAATTTATATAAAAACATACATGTTTAAATACTTGTAATAATAATGACATAAATAATATGGGGCAGATCTTGGAGAGCACAAAAAGTATTTACACAATCAATTTGAAAGCATATTGCGGTCCAAATTAACAATGTGACAATCGAACCGTTAAAAATGTGCTAATTGCCAAGCAGAAAACATTTGCGACACATTCAGTACATTTTGGCCATATTGCCAAGTGACCAAATGCCATGCAAATGGCTAAGTGTTCAATAAGCCATAAAACATCTTGAACAGCAGTCAAAAGGCCAAAAGAGCAACAGACAACAACAACTTAATTTGTGATTTATGAGCTGTTGAACTGGCCGTGGTCTGAGGCGCCTGCGCAACATGGGAAATACCCAAATACGCCATGTGGGTGTAGCTATACTATATATACAATGTACTAGAGTCGACTCCATTAGCTGAGTTGCCAATAGAGGCGACAATGTCGCTAAATGTCCCAAATGGACCGATTGGCCCGAATGGCGATGCTGTCAAGCTCATTTGCGCTTATGAGTTTTATGGGCTTTTGTTATATTGGCGTTGGCTTTTGTGTGTTCGGCAAGTTGATTGATTTATGAAAACGAAAGTGACAGCCTCCATGCCACGCCAGCCCTGACCATGTGATCCCGGAAATCCTATCAGAGCTACAAGTACACCACATTCCATGTCCAAGGCAGGTGTCTCTCAAAGAACAATTCGCAATGACATGGCTCTTATTCTAATTGTTGTTATTTATCGTTTCGCCGTATCTAATTGTTGTGATTTTTTACAATGATTATTCTACTGCATACATATAATATTCGTATGAAACTATAACACTTGCCTGGCACTGCGATTCCCCTGTCACGAAATCCGGTTTTTGATGGCTTATTGTGTGTGTGCTTTGCTCTTGATTGGAACAGCTTTCAACTTTTATGATTATTATTTCTATTTGCGGTAGCTGTTGAGTTCGTAACGGTGATTTATATCTATAGCGAAATTTTGAGTTAAATTTGGCTAACAACAGCATGTTTAATCAGCTTTTTAGATTTTTAATTAAAATTGTATTGTATATTCTATTTTAGTATAGCATGCAAGCCACTCTAAATTATTAATTAATTAATAATCACGCATATAAATTGAACTGTAAAACACGCCAAGCTAATTAAGGAAATGCCCGAAATCAACAGTAAAAAACATGCTGGCAAATGTAATAAACTGAAAGTCATTTTATTGCAATTTATTATGCTATTAATTAGCCAGAGCAGTCAAAAAAACTTGATCCAGACAACAGATATTGCTTAATTGAATCGTCTACTGGTAAAAATCAATAAAAAAAATACATAAATAAAATTATATAGAAATATATAAAATACTGATTTGTCTACCTTTTGCTGGACCTTCTTAAGTCCATTAATAAAATAAAGGGGCCTTTAAATCACTGATAACATCGAACTTCATCACTTTTAACAACCAGCTCTATCTCTCACAATTGACAGCTACTAAGTAGTATTTAAACCATTAGCAGAAGCAATTGAAATCATTTATAAATATGTGTTAACATCAGCCGACAGTTGGCAACCATTTAAGATTTGCATTCGTGACGCCCACTCGATGACTTGCCAAGTCACTAATCACCAGCAATTGCAATTGGAATTGCAGCTGGGCGGATTGTGGCATTTTGAGGTGACTGGTGGCATTGTGTATCTATTGTCTGAATGGAGTTTATGGCTGCAAGGAGCCTCGCAACTCGTAGCATTGTCGCATGCACTTTCACTTATCGCAAATTTATTTTCGTAATTTACAAAGTGCTTATTGTTGATGCTGTTGATTTTCTTTCTCAACTGAACTCCACATGCCTCTCATAATTAGCGAACTTGTAGGAAGTCTGAAGTCTTAAGATATAGTTTTGTGTGCTTAAGGTATGTGTGTGTGAAAAACCTTTTGGAGCACTCTGCAATTGTTTACAAAGCAAATGTCTCTAAGTTTTCCACATACAGTTTTCAGCGCAGAGCAGCAAAAAGCTATGCAAATTAAAACTGACACCGTTTTATGTACATACGCGCAGTTAAGTTGCATAATTTCTGGTTGACATTTGCTAAGCATCTTCCATACTTTGAGTCAACGCAATGCATTTCATGGATTTTAGACAAATACCATTTGGGAAATGTGAAAAAATAAATAAATAAAAGATAATGGACTGTGGCAACAATGCCTTAAAAAGTCTTCACATATACCATTTTTATTTGCAACAAACAAAATTTTATATAATGTAAATTAATCATGGCTTAGTCTTTAGACATTAGCGCATAAAGAATAATAAGCAATTTAGTTTATATTATATGCAATAGTATTTTAGCTTGACTTATTCAAATGAAACGCTTTTCAAACTAAATTCAAACTGGCCAATTCAGACACACAAAAACACGTCACATCTGAATTAAATGTAGATGTTTGAATTGAAGCTAATTGTATGCTGTGTAGGCAAACAGATTGTTTACTTGGCATAATCGAATCGTGCATATTTAAGTGATTTATTGCAATTTCTCCAACGCACTCACTTTCAGCTCATCAGCCAAAACTGACATCACGCCAAGCCGCCAAGCTAAAACAAAAAAAAAAATAATAAATAAATAAATCAATTACAAATTCAGCTGAACTGAAGTCTTTTGTGTAAATAATCAGAGGCAACAGAAACGCAAATGCAAATGCAAATCGCCAAAGCCCAACACGACGAATGAATTGACAATGACAAAGAGTATTAAACGTCTCCGTTTCCACAACACTTCTAGTAGTTATAATGGTATTCTCTTTAGCTTTGTGGTGAGTACACAAAACACGGAAGCTTTCAGTCCATTCATTCATTCACAGTTTATCCATTTATCTATAGATATTAGCTTGTATCTCAGCTGCATTCAGTACGCCGCCATCATGTGGTTTATATGGCGCACCGCCTTGCCAGTTTTTGCCAGCGCCGCCGGGACAGACGCCCAAGTAAGTCTCGTGTTTATAGTCTGATTATGCTATCCACAATACTACAATATGATAAATTTCTTCAACAGCTGTGCCAGGCCCGGCAAAACCTACTGCGAGCACATCGCCAACTATCCCACGTAAGTTGCCGGCTAATGGCCACAGTGTCAACATAAATAATACACTTAATGTGACCAGCTCCAAGAGGGTTCGAGAAGCAAGAACAACAGCAAAAACAACAGCAAAAACAACAGCACCCACACAGAAAAACACATGCAAATGCATTTCAAACAAATGTTTGGCCATAATACATTGTTGGCTTATTGGCTTCAAATCAAATTCAAGACGTAAACTCGTTTTTGCATACACATGCGTGTCTATTGTTAATACCTCAATGGCTTTATAGATGTATGCACGTCTGTATATAATACCTGTTACTTGATAGTTGCTAGTTGCTGGTTGCTAGTTGCCAGTTGCCAGTTGCCAGTTGCTGGCTGCTGGCTGCTGTTTCCGAGACAACAACGCACGTACTCAAAGAAGTAGCACCAGCTCCACCAGCTGGCCGAGCTCCTTGACCCAATAAACTTGAATTGACAGTTCAAGACACTTTGTCTATGTGACGACGCACCGAGCGCTTCTCGAATATTTATGAATGCCTCTATGAATAATTTAGCATTTCCATGTTTTGTGGCTCTCTGGGCATAACAACTATTAGACAAAGTCCGTAACACTTCTAATTGCTTAAATTGCGCTGAAACTTGTAAGCATATTTTGTTGAATTCAGGAGAGAGTTGAAAATAATTGGTATACGTAATGAGCATACAAATTACTCGTATATGTATAAGGTTAAGGGTCTTTATATTTTAAGTGACGTTTCCTTTAAGTTTTCCCAGTTTTCTTATTAAAAATATGTTTCTTACTAGACAGATATTTATGATTCAACTGAAGTATTTTAAGCAGCGTATTTGAGCAACGTTGCCATGCATATCAATCTTTTCCCAAATGCAAATCAATTTGTGTTAGTTTTGTCGTTTTGTTTTCCTGTCTGGTGGAATGGAAACATTTGTGGTGTTACTATTTTTAGACAATTTCTTCGATTTAAATAAAATGTGCATTAAATGCTAACACTAAGCGCAATAATATTGACGATGATGATAAGGCGGACGGCAACTAAGGCCGCAATTTGGCGCCGTCTCGGCCATTAGGTAGGCATTTTTATGATACCAACGGAATTTTATATTGCATAATTCTAAAAAAAAAAAAAATAACACGCCCAGACACAAACACATCATATGGAAGTTGGGAAAATACATAGTCCGTTTTCACCTTAGGCTGTGTGTGGCACGTGACACGCATGCGATTCAAGCAGATAAGAAGTCAAAGTGTTGAAAACATGAATACGACGACGAGCAATTTATGAATTACTCACAGCTATTGACTCATTCTCTGGCTGCATATAAATTATGATTTAGCGGCTCCAAAAGCGGGGCGTAGGCCAGTTTGTGGCACATGTTTGAGTCTCTCTGTCTGTTCGTTGCTTACATAATTCAATTCCACTTTCCCATGTGGCAACAACTAATCTACTGAATTAAATCTCTTGCATCATCTGCAACAAGACAAGCTCAACTCATTGTCTTTGACTTTCGCAGGTACGTCATCAAGAGTCTCGTACGTAAATGGGGTTACGAGGCTTCAGCTCTGCTGGTTGATGAGACCTGGGAGGAGTTCTCAGCGGTTGCGTGGACGGACACGCCAGTCTTCTACGATCCCAAGTCCATATTCCCACAGCGTGACTTTGCCAATGGGCAGGACTTTAACGGCTACAGCTATCAGACGCCGTTTGGCGGTGTGCCTCAGCGTAATGGGGCAGGCAATTCTCTCTTTGCGCCCAATCCCACAACAGATGCGCCCACGTGAGTAGCTAAACACACATATATATATTTCTACATATCTATCTCAACAATTCTCAATTCATGCTGCAGCTATCTGCTGTACACCTCAACGGGTGGTGGTAGGAATCGTCACGGCCAGCGTACGGTCAACCAGCAACACTACTACAATGGCCATTCGCCATACAATGCAACGCTTTGGCTGAAGCGTCTGGTGCGTGATCTAAGTCTAAAGCAGAAGGCCGCACAGGCGACACCAGCAAAAATTGAGGCTGACAAGGAGTTGGAGCAGCTAACCGAGCAGCAGAAGGAGCAGAGGGAGCAGGAGAAGGAGCAGCAGAAGCGCAGTGTGCGCGATGTGTCGGTCAACATGGATCTCTTAGATATTGTGGGCGTCAGCGATAACAAAGACGAGATTGGCAAAAAGTCGCGCGTAAAGCGACAAAGTCCTTCGCGTTCATCGCTCTGCGAAACCACGTCGCAATTTATAACACCACAAGCGGCACTCAATTCGCGTGGCAATTGGATGTTTGTTGTCAACGAGGAGAGAACCGCTCGTCAAATGGTCAAGGCGGAGCTTTGTGCGTAAGTATATCATTGAAATAATATTCATCCAGTATTTTTATTCAGTTACTCGAAATCGCTTAGCGGCTCCAGCGATTTGCGCGCGGTTTTAGTTTGATTGCGCTCTAGAAAGCAGTTCCGGTTTGCGTCTCAGCTAGATATTAAAGCAGACTGTTGCTGCTGCAAACAATTCACTGCTTGCGCACTGCTTGCTGTCGCTTATCGTTTAATCAGATAAGCAAATATTTAATTTCAGTTCCTGAAACAATATTTTGGAATAGTTACTCAAGAATTTATATTCAATTCTTAATCATTTTTGCGCTAGCAGTTTCTTCAATTGTTTTTGCATCTCAACAAATTTGAGTTATGGCAAATTTTAATTTTTTAAGATAAACCTATTGACGAAGTTATAAAAAATTGTAATAATACAAAATATTTTAAATTCAGTCCAAGTTAGTTATTAGTTAACTACCATCACTTGTACAGCGCAATTTGAAGCTATCAAGCCGTAAGTTATTCAAGATATTAATGGCATAATGACTTGCTCTGATTTTCATTAATTAAATTGAGCGCAACACTTGCAATCAGAGGCAACAAAAAAAAAAAAACAACAATCCCCTCTTCATGCCGCTGTCAACACAGCAGGACAGAGTGAACTCTACAAAGTGTGTTCCCCTTTGCGGCGCTTGGTATTTAGGTATTTAGGGGGCAACCCTAAAACCCAAGCCCAACTGAAAACTCTGGGCACGTGGGCAGAAAAGAAGTGCAAGTACACAAGTATATGGGTATGTTGTGCACGGTTATGTGTGTTGTGTCATAATTGCGGCTAAACGAATTATAACACCCCGAAAACGGCCAAGATTACCCAGCAACATTTTCCCTTCCCTTCTCGTGTCCGATAAAATGCCTCTTTTTATGCGTGCGCTACTCAAACCTTTCAGCGAGCTGAGGTAAAAAGCGCAAACAGAGGTACAAAAATAGGGTGACGAGACCTTATTGAAGTGCATATACATTAAGTGAGGCAGTGCACAGCCAGAGACAGAGAGAGGTGGAATAGAGAGAGAGAGAGAGAGAGGGAGAAAGGGCTGCATTGGGTCTATATCTAACTGCGACTGGGGTCGGTCAATGCGTGCCCTAATTGTGTTTGTCGTTTGTTGCCTGCCTGTCCACCAACCCATAAACAAAGCTCTCTCCTTACCCCAACATTAAACTGTTTCTGCCTGCCCCTTCTAGTGTTGCACGTACTTTGTGTGCAATTTGTTTAACCAAATGAGTAGATGCGGAGCTGCTGCTGTGTAGCATAAGTCTTGGTCAGGCACAGGAAGGGCAGCAGCTGGAGAGTCACAAGTGCCTCCGGAATACCGTTGCTCAACTCCTTATCAATTACGTACGATTCCCGTTTTAACAAGTTCCTTAAACTTTCAACTTTGCAGCCGGCGCAGATCTTGCTTTTTTGCAGCTTTTTTCTTTTTGTTTTTGGTATTGTTTATTTACGAGCGCAGCCCACAACTAAATTTTGCCCGAGTTGTTGATTTTGGTGGTGCTGTTTCCGTTCTTTTTTTTTTGTGTATTTGTTCTTCTTATTGTTGATAATTTTCCTGACCTGTTTTTCAGCTCAAACACATGCTCGAACCTGTGCGATTTGCCCAATGGATATAACTCCAGGTGCGAGCAGAAGTTCGTACAAAAACGCTTAATTGCGCTGCAGGGCAATGGACAAAATCTTTACACGGACACGTTCTGGTTTCCCAGTTGCTGTGTCTGCACGATAGCCGCAAATTAAGGCAGCAGCAGCAGCAGCAAGAGTAGCAAGCGAGGCAGCATCAGGACCGGAACCGGCTTAATCGACGAAAAGAGATGACACATAGTGAAAAGAGTGAATGAGAGAGGTAGCGAGAGGGAAAGAGAGAGAGAGAGAGCGAACTGTTTCACATCGAAGGAGACCAACGACATTTCAACATTATAATTAATGTCGCGCTGAAATGCGATGATTTTTGCAGCACATAATTGATAACTAAACTTAAACAACAACAACAACAAATACACACGCACACGCACACACTTCATGCACACACACACATACACATGTACTGTAGTTTTACATTTAATTTAAAACCAAGTAGCAAAAATATAATGGAAATACAATTCAATAAATGAACGAAATAACTATAACTGAGTTTTAAATCAGCATGCAAAAATACTAAGCCTTAATTCTCATTAAGCAGAAAGTGAATGATTGGAATTACTACTTTGAGTTCAATTTGTCTTTCTGCATTGATAAACTAGTTTAATTTGTGCAATTTGATGTATGTATGTAAATAAGAAGCTTAAAGCACATCTTTCATCTTTCAAATATTTGGTAATTTATTTTTTATTTGCTGCACATTCAAATTCTCACATATAAATATATTCACATATAAGTATTCAATATTCAAAATATCAATTAGTTGATTTTGCCCCGAGCAAAGAGATAGAAATGTTATGCGGTTATATATTTAATGAAGTAGTCGATTGCAGCACTTTAATAATAATCATAAGGCATCAAATTGTAACACAAAACCAACAGAAAGCGTTGCAACGCAGCTGCTGCAATTGGAATTACATTTCATAAATCCAAAAACAATAATCGTAAAATAACATCAGGTGTCACGCGCAAAACGGAACCCAATCGAAGGGGCCCGTCCTGCCAGTCCATCCATATATGGCTGGATGGATGGTCGGATGGATGGATGGCTGGCATAATTGAGGAGGCTAAATGCATTCGATTAATGGCTACGAGGATGTATTATTTTACGCAATAAGCGCACACACAGATCCAACTAAGGGAAACGGATGTAAGGACAGTTTAATATTTCAGACAGATATCATCAGATATCAGATAAAATCCATTTGCGCAGCAAGTCCATCAAAATGTTGTACTAAAACTTCAATCAAAATTTAACAAGTGTTTTTTATCAGGCTCTGTTGGATTTCATTTCAATGTTCAAACTACAAATTGTATTTAAAATCCTGGTTGTAGATGGATTCCACAACTGAAGCCAGTGATACATAATATAGCTCTACTATTTTATCATTACTCATATGTTTTCTTTTATAATATAGAATATATAGAATCATTTAGTCCAACCTATTATATACCCTTTAGTTTCGCAGTCGAGTCGATTGGGCAGTGCTTAATAGGCTATTGTGGACACGGACAAGGTGCAACCGCCTCGTACCTCGTACGATTTATACCTGTTGGGAAAATGGCCAAGTGAGAACTTGAAATCGAGTTCAGAACCGGCACAGTCGGACATACCCACCCACTGTGAGCGAGTCCTGTGAGCACCCTGCCTCTATGAGGGTTCATTTTGTGCGATGTGTGTGTGTGTGTGTGTGTGAGTTTTTGCAATGATTAGCATCATGAAATGGAAAACTATTGTTCCAATACGCAGCAGAGCGTCGTGTCGAGCAGAACAACAATACAGACTCAAAGCCAGGTAAGGACATTGACAAATCAGGTAATGGATGAGACAAGCAAAGGGATGCGAAGTACGAAAGAACAAAAAACCAAGGAATGTGCAACAATTAAATTGCCAGAGGTCTGATATGTTAACAAAACAAAATATATATATTTATATATATACTCGTAAATATATTTGCCAATTGGTGACAAAATGCCACAAAACTGAAATCCAAAAAATCCAATCGAAATGTGTGAAATGTGTTTGTGAGTCGAAGTTCACATGCAATGCCAAGTCAAATATGAATTTGCTGGCAACGCAGAGCAGAGCAGAGCCGAGCTGAGCAGAGCCAACGGTCATCAGCATCAGCTTCTCTGTGTCTCAGTCGCAGTTCAAGTCGAATGAGGAGCAGCTGAAGTTTTGTGCCAAAGCAAAAACAGCTACGACTGCCTGACAACGAGCACACAGAGAGTGAGCAAAGGAAGCAACAAAACAACGCCAACAACAACAACAACAGCAACAGCAGCAGCAACGGGCAATAATAATGCAGCAGCAGCAGCAGCAGCAGCGGACTGCGCAGTTGACGCTGGCAGCGAACGCAGCCGCTGCGTTGTGTATAAAAATTTAACATCTGCTCCTTTCATGATTTCGGAAAACTCAAAACTCGTACGACAGCAACAACAACAGCAGCAGCAGCAGCAGCAGCAGGGCTGTAATGGAACAAATATAAATGTGTGTTGTGTGTGTTTCATGTGTGTATATGTGTGTGTGTGTGTGTGTGTGTGTGAGAGTTGTTGTTGTTGCTGCTGGCTGTTAATGCATTTTGGCTTGTGTTACTCGTATTACGTGCATTTGTGCCGTAGTTTCGTAGCTGAAAGATCTCTTCTTTTTTTTTTCTTTTTTTTTTGCAGCAGCAGCAACAACAACAATATAGCTGAAGCGCTGCTCACAGGACGCACACACACACACCCAGGACCGGATGGGTCCTTGATGGCGGGCCGAATGACTCGCGTGCATTCAACTTCAACTTCAGTTATCAGCTCACAGAACTTTTGCTCCTTTTTCTGCTGCTTGCTGTTTGTGGTAAAGTGTTGCCATTGCCTGCAGTTTATGCACTTGCCCTCAACAGAGTACCATAACTCAGTTAAGGGCTACACAACACAGTAAAACGACAAGCTGAAAAGCAATTAATTGACTAGTTAAATATGATAAAAATATAGATTTTATTAGCAGTGGTAAATGGATTCAAATCGCTTTTTCCTTCGACTACTTTCCAAGTTACAATAACTCTCAATTTGTGTGCTTCTCAATAAGAGTATTCAATATTCGTCAACCATTGCAGCTCTTCGTTCTGTGCTCAATTTTTCTTCTTTTTTTGCATTTTGCGAAGCTTGCGCGCGTTTCTTTCATTTTTCAAATATTTTGCTGCAACTGTCAGATACTTTCACGCTGTTGTTGCTGCAGTTGCCGCATGCGATGTGAATGTCCTTTGTTGCCTGGTAAAGGACACGCATACACTTGCAAAGCAGCAGCCATAGAGAGAGAGGGACACAGAAGCAGAAAGAGCAGGGGTTGAATCAGATTCAGAGGCAGAGGCTGGGAGTTGTAGTGCTTAAGTAACTAAGTTGCACGCACAACTTGCAGCCAAAAGTTTTGCGAATACGTTTGCAGCGCAATCAAACGGCAAAGTGGCAAAGCCAAAGCCAAAGCCAAAGCCAGCAAACAGAGACAGCAATAGAGCCAACAGAGATAGCGTTAGGGAGACCAATACGAAGACAGCAGCGCTTGCAATTGCTGCAGAACGTCTCAGCTCACCTCACCCTTATCCCATTTGCCGGCTGCGTATTGTGTTTGTGCAGATGTAACTTTACGAGCATTTTCTTGGCCTCTGTGTATGCGTGTGTGTGTGCGTGTGTGTGTGTGTGTGTTTGTGTGTGCCTTCTGTATTTACCTTGTGTGTGATTTTGGTGTGTGTAGGACAGGTCAGTGTTGCCTGTGCGTAGCAGGATAAGAATTTTTTGGGATAAGGGTTACCTTTTACCATTTTTCCATTACGCAATGCAAATAAGCGACAGCGGCTTCAGCCCACTCCACCGTATCCTACTCATTCCCTACCCGTTGCCTACTCTATCCCACCCCTGGACTACTACCCCCCGCCGATTCCCACGCCATTCAACAATGCAACTGTCAAGGTTTTTGCCTGCCTTTTTTATTCGCTAACATGCATAGCTGCAAGCTCCAAGCGCCATTCACTCCCACATGCGATGGCATCAACGGCATTCTGCCAGCTTCAAACTGCATGGCCGAAAGAGCAGAGAATTCAGCTATAAAAAAAACCGCACACAAGCTCAACTAATAGTTTGGCGAAATATACACAAAAAAAACGGAGAAAAAAAGTGAAATGAAATCAACTGACATATAGACCCTATCCAGCCAGCCCGCCAGTCAGCTATTGGAATGGGGACTAGTGCCACTGGCAGGACTCCAACTCTGACTCTGACTCTGTGTCGAGGAGCTCTTTACAAAAGCTGGTAGCAAAAAAAAAGTGAAATAAGAAGGCAAATTGTACCGAAAACCCGCAGCAGCAACAACAAGAACAGCAGCCAGTGCAATGCCAGCAAGGATATGGCACACACACACAGACACACACACACACGCAAATGAACAGTTACGCCCACAAGGTCCAGGCATCAAATAGAAATGAGAACAGCAGCAAAGGCAGCAGCGAAATAAAACGTTGCTGTTCTCGTTGTTGCTGCTGTTGCTGTTGCTGTTGCATAGCTCATAGATTGCAAGTTCGCATTGTGCGCGCGAAACTAGGGAAAAAATTTTTTAATTGGAACAACAACTGTACAGGAGACGCGGTGGCAGCAACAACAACAACAACAACAACAACAGCAGCGGCAACAACTACAAAAGCGCACTTCAAACGCCGCATGGCCGTGTTTATGTGTCGATTTATACATGTGTGTGTGTGTGTGTGTGTGTGCGTGTGTGTCAGTGGCAGCATGCAGCTGTTGATGTATACGTATGTGTGTGAGATTGCCTGCCTGTGTGTGTGTGTGCCTTTGTACAGGACTTGTTTGAAGCAGGACACTGGCGCAGCGAACATGCCTGAAAGATGGTATGAGTTGGCGATCGAAGGTTGCACGCAACATGCCGCAAACACAAGTCAAAGCAACAGGGTGACACAAGTTAAATGTATTTAAAAAATCGAATGAAAAAGTCTATTCAGATATATTTTAAATTGTATTTAGCTTGGATTTAGATATTCTCAAAAAGTGTATCAGAAAAGATTACTTGCGTGCAATGTCAGCTTGCATTGCAATGCATATTTTTATATTAAAGTTGATACATATCAGAAGCAAATAAGAATTTAAGTTTTTAAATTACTTTTAAAAATTATTTATAAAATGACATATTTTTATGTTAAAATTTATTTTGTAATTAATTATTATTCAGCAATTCGTAAAGACTAAAAACATAATATTTCCTTAGTCATTTTCAAATAAATATCTACACATTTACGCTCCAGTGCTCTGCTTACTTATTTGTTGCATGCTACCAGCAACACGTTGCGGCTCGACAGCGGGCTGCGACGCGTTCTAACTGTCCGTGTGTTGGTGCTTGTTGTGTTTGCTGCTGCCAGCGTCGTCAAACCGATGCGTTGCTGCTGATTGTGCTGCTGCTGCTGCTGCTGCTGTTCGTGCTGCTGGCGTCGGGGTTGGTTTGCCGTTCGCTTGTGCACGGCACAATCAGTTGTTGTGTATCCTTCGAAGGGTGAAAAGTTTCCTAAATACAAAAACTTTTGCACCGCGTTGCCGTCGCTTCGTACGAGCGCCACAGAAACGAGTGCGAGTGTTGCGAGTGCTGAGAGTGTTGTGCGTTGTGCGTTGTGTGTGCCTCGTGGCTGTTGTGTGAAAGTGTGCAGTGTTGCCGTCGCCAACATCAACCAGCGTCAGCGATTTGTTATTGTTGTTGATTTCACGCCGCAAACAACAATTAAGCAGCCCAAGTTAATATACTTTGATCAAGGATTGCAGTCGCGGATGGGCAAACGAGTTTTCATAATGTGTTACAGCAAAAAACTGGCACCAATGTTGCTAATGTAAATAGTGCCAGCAGCAGCGACAACAGCAGCAGCAACAGCAACAACAAAAACAACAGCAACTGCCAATGTTTGCACATATTAGCAACAATTTTAGTTTCCATGCGACTTCGCATCGTTTCTTTGCGTTAGTTCCCTTTTCGTGTCGCGTTCGCATCTTTCGCGTTTTGTTCGTATTGTAAACAATTTCTCGATTCTCTGACGGCTTTTTCGTTACGTTCGTTCGCGTTTCGCGGTTTTCTTTCTTAACGCTCTTCGCTGAAGCATCTTCATCTCTTCTCTTCTCTTGCGATCCCTTACGATTATCGTCTATATCTATATAGTTATATATAGATTACATAAGCATGCTATATAATTTACCAGTGGCAGCAGCAGCTACAACAACAACAACAACAACAACTGCAAATCAATGTCAATGGATTAACAACGGTTTGTATATACTTCCAGACAAATAAATAAATCTGTTATCAAATAAGAAGTCAAGTTCGATAAATGTGAAAATTGAATCCTGAAGTATCTCTGAGAATCGTTTTATTTTCATAACCAGAGGAATCAACAATCAAATAACGCTTGCTACTCAAAACAATTTTCATGTTTTAAGCTTAGCCCCAAAAATAGCAGTATCGCAATAAGTAAAACTAACTATTACTAATTGAGAAATTGGACAACAATATACAAAATACCTGCTTCATTTCAATTTATATTTGAATAAATTTCGATTTATAATTTGATTAGGAATTTCTTCGTATTCTTATTTAATTTATATTCTCATCTTGAAGCAAAGTCATCTTAAAATCAAAGAGTGATTCTACCGTCGGATTAGGTTTCCCAATATTTTGCTTAGCTGTGTGTTTTTATTTAGTTTGTTAATATTTGAAGAAATATATATAAATACAATTGGTTGCGACAAACTGAATACACTAAGAAACGTAAATAGAGATAACATTTTTTTGGCCATTCAAGATCAAATTACAAAATTCACCAGCCGACGGCTGCACTTGCCACACACTTTCTGTATTTGCGACATAGCGCATTAACAGAGCATTTGAAGCAGATTTATTGACGGATTTGATGACGATGCCCCAAAGTGAAAAGAGTCAACAAAATGCAAGCAAAACAACCATGCGAAACAAGAAATAAAATTAAATGAAGGCATAAAATGACAACAGAAACAACAACTGGCAGCAGTCTTCAAGTCTTTTCTTTCCGTTTTTTTCTTATGTTGGGCATGAAACTGCCGAAAATTGACACAGAACCATTTGAGATGAGTAATGACAATAAACACGCGGCAGCAGACGACTCAAATACACACAAGACTTGACGATACACAAATACAAATAGAAATATTGTACAAGAAGCGAGAATGGCAAAACTGTTGCTGGCAGCAACAACAGCAACAACAGCAACAGCAACAACAACAACAACAACAGCAATAAAATGCCTTTTTGCCAACATCAGAAACGCCGCCAATCCGCTAGATACATTTGTATCTGTGGCGCATATGCGTCGACGTTTGTCAAGCTAAATTAAAAAGCAACTCAAGGCTCTGAAGCAGTGAAGCTGCTGTTGCTGCTGCTGTTGCTGTTGCTGCTGAAGAGTTATGCCCATTCCCAGGAACGTGGCAGGCAACAAAAGAACAGTAAGAAAAAGCTCAACACTCACACATACAGAGAGAAAGACAGAGAGAGAGAGAGAGAGAGAGAGAAAGAGAGGGAATGAGATACAGATATATTCAACACTCGACTTGCTTGCTTGTAACTAACTAACAGTAACGTGCGTACTTCAAGGCAGCTCAGCAGGCAGCAGTCACTGAAACTTCAGCACACACACACAGACACACACATACTCAAAAGCGGGTCTCTTTTGGCGCGCTCAAAACAGAAGCACCAAAAAAAAAAAAAAAGAAAACAAAAAAAAAAAGTAAAAATAAACATCGCACAACAAAAAGCAAAACTGCAAAAGCGAAAGCAAAACACAAGAAAACGGAACAACAAGCAGAAGCACAAAAACTTCAAGTCGAAGTCAGACATCGTAACATGACAGAAGCGGCCCACGCCCCTTATGAAAGAAGGCGAGAAAGAAGAACAGGAGGAGGAGTAAGATGAGGAGGAGGAGGCTGAAGCGGTAGCTGCCTTGACATGGGCAATAAAGAGAATTTAAAGCGCCATAGAAGCTGACGACGCAAGCAAAGCAAAATAAATAATAAAGTAATACAAATTGAAGCAACATCAACAGCAGCAACAACAGCAGCAGCAACAACAGCAGCAGCAACGAAGTTCAAGTTCAAGCAACGCATGTTTCTGTATCTTGCAGTTTGTGTATCTTTGGTGCACATGCTGCAGCAATTTGTCTGACCAGAGTAGCACATGTGCCGCCAACTGGACCCGACTAATGTTGTTGTTGCTGCTGTTGTTGTTGTTGTTGTTATTAATACTGTTGCATCTATTTCTGTTGCAGTTTATGAGTCTTGAATCTTGGAAATGCGGCCACAGCCGTCGCTGCCGACCCCCAATGAATTAACGCGCCACACTAAAAATAAACAGAGGCGGCACGCACATTTGTTGCACATACAAAGCCAGTAACTCGCACCCACACACACTCACACACACACCCACAGACAGAAATTTGTTTCGTTTTCGTTTTCATTCATAAAATAAAAGTAGATGCCAAAAAGCACGCGCAGGTAGCAAAAGGCAGCGTCAAAGGACTCGACAGGCAAATTAAGGCTTTGACCTAGAGAAAAACAAACAACAAACAACACACCCACACACACACACACTCGTAATAAACACACACGCTATGCCACCCACCCATACTCACACACACACCAAACACACAGCCTGTGCTTGTGTAGCTTTAACGGTAACGTGCGTGACTTTGAAAGTATGCGAGCTAAATGACATACTCGTAAATCTGCCAGAGTGTGCGTATGTGTGTGTGTTGTGTGTGTGTTGTGTTGTGTGTGTGTTGTGTGTGTAGTCGTTTGGTTTGGCTCCTTTGCATGGCTTCATTGTGGCACACAGCACGTTTCATTTCATTCGCATACTTGCAAACATACTCTGCATACACGAGTCTGAGCCTCGATGTCTGCCCCCGTTTTGCACTCGCCTTGCCCCGCACTGAATAACTCAATTTACACGTGACACTTTGCCAAGTAAATTAACCCATTAACAGACTCATCATAATTCAGATGTCTTGCATATTGACAGATCTCAATTTTGATACGCAAAATAATGTTATAGATCTGATGGAAATACCATACATATGTGAGTGGAGCCAGCCTCGAAAATAGTATTTAGTCTACAGTATTCATTATTATTTACGAGTATAAATTATACAAAATTATGTGGATAACGAAAAACTTGCATTTTAAAAGGTTCTTGCAATTTAAAATGTACTTCAGCAGTGCAGCTAAGAACTTCTTAATAAATATGTTATTTCACAGTTGAGTGGCTAGCAATGCGTCTGCAACTTGCAACACAAAAACATAACTAGCCTGCAATAATGAAGACCCCATTGCACTGTGTTTTGGCATATTGAAAAGTTTGTTTAATTATGTTGCAACACGCAGTCTGCTCGGATACAAGCACAGCTGAATATGTGAATATTTTAATAAATATTTTAGTGCGGGAGTTTGCCAGAAACAATTTTGAACAAATTTCATATGTATATGAGCAAAAGTTGAAAACAAGCGCACAAAAATGTCAGAGTACATATTAAAATATAACATGTTGGGAACATGGGGCGTATGCGCAATATTTGCAATAGCTCTAGATTGGAGCCCGGAGCTTGAAGCTTGTAGTGGCAGCTACACGGCCACTTTGCTGGCTTCTGGAGCATCAGCTTGACTGACAGACAGGCAGACAGACGGACAGGCGGACAGAAAAATAGGAGAACAGATGAACAGCAGCGCTGGCAGACCAATTGGGCAGCAGGAGCTGGAGCTGGTATCTGGGCGGAATGAAGATAAACCAAATGACTGCCAGGTGGTGTTGCACTTGTTTTCGCCCCGTTGTCTTGCACAGCTCAAAGTCAGTTGATTTACGCACACGTAGCACGTTCAACAGGAACAGAAACAGAAACAGAAACAACAGTCATGTTGTCCTCTGCACAGCTCGGCTCGGCTCAGCCCAGCTCAGTTCTGTTCTGCTCACCCTCGCCTCGTCATGGCTGAGTTCCCCTATAGTATTTGGTCTATGTTGCACATGCAACGCGTACAAGCTTACGTGTATGTATTTATGTGTGTGTGTAGCCTACTTTATACACCAAATGCAGCTCAGAGTCACCTACATTCGCTGCTGTTGCTGTTGCTGTTGCCATTTTCATTTTTATTTCTGTTTTTTATTTGCCCTTCTGCATTTATTTGAAATGACGCATTGTTTGCAAGCACATTATATAGTAATATATACACACATTATTTATATATACATATAGCATGTATATAACATGTACATCTGTGTGCTGCGTGTTTAATTCGCAGCAAAAATTTGCAAAATGTTGCAAACTGTGCGGCAGCAACAGCAACAGCAACACATAATATACAAACACACGCACACAAACAAATTGAGTGAATTGCGCGCATTGTTCATGGTCTCTTTTTTCTTTTTGTAAGCCTTACACACACACACACACACACACACACACGCACACACACACATAAATGGTTATATATTTTTTATTTGTATAGCTGGAACATAAGCGAGCCTCAAAACCAGCGCCAAATTTGCAGACCTTCAAACCGTTCTCTTGGGCTTATCAGCCGTTAGATAAGATATAGAAGTTCGAACAGTTACTCGATTATTACTATTATTATATAAGCATGGCGGAAATTGAGGCTTAAGCTGGAGTGAGGGAGAGAGAGGGAGATAGAGATAGATAGATCTCGCTGAAGCATTTCCGATTTGAATAACAACAAGAATCGAACAAAATGTTGACCGTTGCCAAGAAACATGAAATCGCCTTGATTTATCAGCGCTGGGGCAGCAGCTACAACGGCAGAGCCGGCGGCAAGAGGAAGTGCTAATTGTGCACATGTTGCAGGCAACACACACTTGCACACACTCTCACACACGCTGGGGCAGCAAACACATTCGCATTGGCCTAATTTTGGAAATCGGGATCTTTATCGCCGCGACGCAATACTCGTAACTCGTAACCCGCAACTCGTAACTTACAACGCGCAACGCGCAACTTGCAACTTGCGTTGCAGCTCCTCTCCGTCTTCGTCTCTGTCTCGCTCTCTGCCCCCTGCCGCACCACCTGCCTGACGAACAATGTAAATATATGAGTCGCAATTGCTGCAGGATGGGCTGGCCAAAGTGGAAACGCGAAACGAAGTCGCATAAAACGGAAAGTGCAGCAAATTGTGGCAGCTGCAACATCAATTTTTTTCCTTCTTTTTTCTTTATATTACTCTTTCGGTTACCTTGCACTGTGCATTCGCTGATCTTAACACTGTGGCAGGTTCGGCTGGCCATTGGCCTTTTACCGTTGCCGCTAATGCGTAGAGTCGACTCTGACTCTCAAATTTGCAACACGGAAATTGCCAGCGACAGCATAATCAGTCTTTAATTGTTACTTATCTGACAGCTATAAAATTTCCTTAAAGACCCTCAAGTAAGGTGTCAAACTGTACCTAAAAACAAAAGCAAACATGAAAAGACAATCGAACAGATATTTAGAGATTTGAATATTATTTTTAAAAGTCCAAACGTAGTCGAAAACAATCGTCTACTTTATAAAAACAATATTCACAAGAATTCACTAAGCGCCAAATGCTTTTCAGCTTGTGAATTTTCCCAGCAAATATTGCTTACATCTAGTCAAAGTACACCTTAAAATTTGTATATACTTCAACACCTCAAAAGGCAAAAAAAAAAATAATATAAAAAAAATAACTTGCGCACACACACAGCCCATTGAACTTTGTGAAGCGCAACGAAATGTTGGCAGGTTTGTAAGCAAAAAGAAGATGCAAAAGCAAAAAGTCAAAAGGCAAGAGGCAACGGCAAAGGACGTGCAAAAAAATGTACACCTGTGCCGTTTTTTATGAGAACAAAATATAAAACACAAAAGAGACAAATACAACAACGGGAAAAAAACAAAGCGAGTAACTGCGAAAAAAATGGCGAAAAAAGCAAGAAAATTACAACAGCGACAGCAAACAGCAAAACGCAGCAAGTGTATTTGTGTGTCTGAGTTTGCGACTGTGTGTGTGTGTGTGTGTGTGTGTGTGCAGCTCTTACAAAGCCAAAGCATAACTTACAAGCAGCAGCAGCCGCAACAACAACCAGCAACGGCAATAAAAAGAAGTGAGTGTCCTTTAAATTTGTTGTTGTTGTTTGTTGTTCGTTGTTTGTTGTTGATGCTGCTGCTGTTACTCGCTGCTTCCTGTCAGCGCGGACTTGGACTTGGCCAACGCTGCTCATTATATAGTCAAAGACCATAATTATGTGTTGAAGTTTGTAGATATTTTAAGAGAGTGAGCGCCAAAGCAGCAAAGAAAGGCAGCGGCATAACGATAATGGTAGCAAAACAGGCAAAGAAGCGGGCAAAAGTGGAAACCAAATAAAGTTCCTTCCAAAGTCATTTAACTTGGCCAGCAATCGGTCTGAGCTAGGATAAAACAAAGCATTCCTCTAGGAATCGTTTTTACAATATCTTTTTCGTGCCTTTTGTGCTAAGAAATTGTGTTCCGAGTTTAGCAACTGGCAGCAACATTAACAGTTAGTGTTAAGTGTTTAACACTGTTTGGTTATGTCTATTATATAGTCAGCACCGTCAATACGGGCATTAACATTCACAGTCAGTGTTAGCTGTTGTAGACAGTTTTCTTATTTGTATTTAAATAGTCAATGCCTTCATTGAAACATAATAAATAAATGTATTTATCTTTTGCTTACAGCTTTTTGACCAAAGGATTTGAGGAAACCAACAAAAAACCACATTTTGGCATATGAAATTGAAAATAGAAATTTCATTTTGGAGTATAATCAAAATTTCAACTTGAATTCAAACCAAAAGCAAAACAACAAAAAAAAAACAAAATAAAAAAGAATAAAAAGCAAAAATGAATTAAAATTAAACGAAAAAGAAAATTCAACTAATATATAATAATTAATAATTTTATTTAGCATATAACAAATAACGCGATAATGTTTAATTAATTTGTAAGCCAAAACCAACAAACAAACAAACGGAAGACAAAGATTTTTAAATATTAAGCCTAACAAAATAAGCAACATTATATTCATTTTCAATAAAAACTGCAACTATTTTTTATAAATTTAAACATATTAACAACAATAACAACAGCAAAAAGCAACAACAAGCAAATCAAATTTTAATGCAAAAACCAGAGTACAAAAAATTCATAACGCATCAATTTACAAAATCAAATTCAAAATATCACAAAATATCAACAAGCTAAATATTCAAAAATATATATATACATATATATATACATCTAGTATATATCTATAAGGAAGTAAACAAACAACGCATACAAAATACAAATTTACAAATTACAAATTTACAAATTTTTCTAAAAAAAAAAAACAAGTCGAAGTCTGAGACATAGCACAGCAAAACAAATAAAAAATATTGCGAATTAATGTTAAGCAACAAATAAACAAATATTGCAAATATAATAAAGAAATCAATTTTATCAAAACAAGAATTCATAGCTGCCGTTTACAAACAACAAGAGAAAGCATCTTCAACCACGAATAAAGTACAAAAAATTTTTGAATTTTCAACTTACAAGTAAAAAAACAAAAACAAACAATTTAATAGTAGCACTTTTACAAAAAACAACAAAAGCAAACGATAAATACAAACAATAACAAATAAACAAACAAATATTTATAGAAAACTCAGAAAACAAATATTAAGCCTAAGCGACAACAAGTATCAAATATTGTTACAATACAAATTTACATACAAGTTAATAAGCACAAACACGCAAAACCAGTGAGTTCAAAATACAAATTACAAATTACAAATTGCAAATTGCAAATACTGCAAATACTGCAAAGTTCTGCAACAAAATCAAACGAAGAAAAACTACCTCAAGAGCAGTGAGCGTGTACAAAAAAACAAAAAAGAAAAAACCAAACACTTTGACAAGATTTTTGAAGTAGCAATTTGCTTGTGTTTTTCAAGACAGTGTACAAAATAAAAAAACAATATTGCAACTCTTCAAGCAGCCCAATCAAACACCACACGATCCACCACACCCCCAACACCCCCAACTCCCCCAGGCAGCGCAGTAGCTTTTAAGCTGCGCAGCCATGCTAGTGTCCGGACTTAAATGGCGTCTACAATAATCACAGCACAGAGCAGCACAGGCGGCCCCGTCGATCCAGCATCGACAGCTAGCAGCGCCAGCAGCAATCCATTGCCAGCAATCACAGCAACAGTTGCCTCCGCAACGGCAGAGCTGCACAATACGCATCTCAATCAGTTGAGCAGTCTCAGTCAGCATTATACGACGCCCTATCACCATCATCATCACTATCAGCAACAGCAACAGCAACTGCAACAGCAGCAGCAGCAGCAACTGCAGCAGCAACAGCACCAGCATCAGCATCTGCAGCATCAGCAACACTATCAGCAGCAACAACAACAGCAGCCGTTAACGGAGCCACAACAGTCTCAACACTGGGACTACTATGCGCGTCAGCAACCAGTGGCGCCTGCCAACAACAACAACAACTGCAACAGCAACAACAGCAGCAGCAATACAAACAGCAACAGCAACGTTAACGGCAGCAATAGTAGCGACAACAATAATACAAATGTTGCCACACCTTTGGGCAGCAACAGCAGCAATGCTAATGGCCCTCCTACTGTTGCCAGTGGCCATGCCCACAGTGGCCACGCCCACAGCAATCATCAAGTCCATGATGCAACAAATGCCGTTGCTGCTGCCGCCGCCGCCGCCGCCGCTGCAGTCACAGTAGGCACTAACGGCAACGGTTCCAATCCCAATTCAAATTCAAACTCCAACGGCAGCTATACACGTCCCTGGGAAATGGAGTCCAAGGACAGCGTGCCGCAACAACAACAACAACAACAACAGCACCAACAGCAGCCACAGCAGCCACAGCAGCAACAGCAGCAACAGCAGCAGCAACAGCAAATTCAGCATCAGCCACACCAGCCGAAGAGCGGCTTTGAGCCCTTCTCAAAGCTGCCCTCATTCCAGAGTCAATTTCACGGCTACAACGATCAATTGCTGCCCGATGGAACACCGATGCCAATGCCAATACCAGCAGCAGCCGCAGCAGCAGCAGCAGCCGCCGCCGCCGCAGCCGCTGGCGCCGGAGCTGGGGCACTGCAAACGGTGGCCATGTCTCCGGCCAGCATCTCAGTCAGTTCGCCGGGCATGATGAGCGTCGGTTCACCGTTGACCCAGTTGCCGGGCATGCAGACGAGCATTACACCGCCATCGGGCAGTTTTACACCGCTGGGTGCACCACCGCCGCCACCGAATGCATTTCATCACATGCACTCGCATCATCGTGGTGCCGCAGCAGCAGCAGCAGCTGCTGCTGGCTATCCACTGATGCCGGCCGCGACTGCTGCATTTGGTGATCTGCAATTGTATCCGGGCTTTGGGCCTGCATTGGGCAGCAAAAAGGAGGCAGCAGCGGCGGACTATGACTTGCTGACGGGCAGCATGCTGCTCAAGAAGGATGACTTTGATCTCAGTAGCAACAGCAACAGCAACAGCACACATCTGCAGCAGCATCAACAACAGCAGCAGTTGCAGCAGCAGCAGCAGCAGCAGTTGCATGCTGGCCTGGGCGTGGCAGTTGGCATGCATACGCCCACATCGTACGATGGCAATAACAGCAACAGTTTTCCACATGCTGCCAGCAGCAGTGGCAGCCATACGCCGCACACAACCCAACCGCTGACGCCGACGCCAACGACAACAACAACAGCAACGACGACACCATTGAAGGCGGAGAAGCTGTTGCAGTCGCCGATAGCGCGGCTGGATGCACGCAAGAAGGAGCGACGGAAACAGCGGCCCAATTCGCTAGAGTCCAGTGCCGAGAGTGAGGCCAGCGGCATGGACGTGGATCCCAGTGGCGGCAATCCCGGACAGGTGGATGCCGTTTCCAGCACGGCCAACTTTAAGAGTCCGCTCAGCGCACTCATGGGCGATAGCAACGATGCAACGAATGCCAATGGATGCGATAAGCAGGTAAGTTATAGATTAACGGGCGTTCCCGGCGATAACTGGCAAACGCTGCGAATAATAGGAACACCTACCATCCATACCATACCACCAATACGAACTCGAACACCAACCCAACCACCAACACCACCAACACCACCACCACCAACACCAACACCAACACCACCATCACTCCACCAACAACAAATCCTTCTCTGCTTCCGCCTCTGTTTTGCAGTCGAAAAAGAAGCGCAAACGCTGCGGCGAATGCGTTGGATGCCAGCGCAAGGATAACTGCGGCGAATGTGCCCCATGCCGCAACGACAAGAGCCATCAGATCTGCAAGCAGCGTCGCTGCGAGAAGCTCACCGAGAAAAAGGTAAGTGCAACCATACACAAATTAACATTCATACATACATACATATTCACATGTGTGTATTCAACCAGTCAGCGATATCCAATGGGCCATTCCAGTTGGTCATTTGGCCATTCAGCTTATGAGGCAATTCCCAGGCTCCGATTGTGGCCTACGGACAGGGACTGGCTTACGAGCCGCGTTTCTCATTCATTCAAAAAAGTTACTCAATGAAATCGGCGCACACTTGTGCATCTGCTCAATGGCAACAACAAGCATAAGCAACGGTGATGCTGATGCTGATGCTGTTGCTGCCTGGCCAATGCACAGTGGTTCAAATTTATCGAAATGCCACTGAAAATCACATTTTTAAAATAGTAAAATGATAAATTGTGAGAGCTTTCCATAAGATGCTTAGGCATATATAAGAATTTTATTTTAGAAAAGTTATTATGGTAGCGGAAAATAATACTGATTTGTATCGATGATTAACCCTGCAGAGCAGTTTAAATTACTTCACTTATGTTATCTATTGAAAATATGGGTTAGGATGGATTAGGAAAAATATGGCGATAGCAAAAGCTTGCACACAAATGTATTGTTGTCATATTTATAATTTTTCAAAACAAACCCAAGCTGCTAATGCGAAGAGTGTGTTAGGAATCTGGAGCAATTTACTTAAAACTCAATTCAACTTTAGAAAAACAATTTCAGCAAATTTGTTTGCGAAACGAGCGTATTAAGCAAACTATGATTTTTATATGAAAGGACTTTTCTCTATGGAAACTTGGTTAGTTGCTGTACCACTGTGGATGAGTCCAAGTCGTTTGCGAGTGCAAACTGGTTCTGGTGCTTTTTGCCGCTCGCGGCCACAAGAGTTCGCGCGGTCTTGCGCTCCAGCGGTCAGTCACTCAAGATTTATGTCAGCACAACAGATGTTCCATAGTCGCAGCGAGTGCAAATTAATGCGCCCATCTTCCCTCCCTCTCTCTCTCTCTCTATCTCTCTCTGTCCGGCGCCCAAATGCATATAACCAGCCGCGCTCTGTGCCCGGCCACACTTTAACTAGTAACCTACAAGTTCTCAGTGTGTGTGCGTGTGTGTGTGTGTGATTAAGTACTTGCATGCAGGCACTTGAGTGCATCTGAAGCAATCGGGTATCCTTAAGCTCAGCAGGCTTCCCAGGCTGCAGCAGAAGAAGATGCCTGCGTTTCATTCATTTTCCATTCAGTTTACATTGCGTTTCGAAATCACTTAAGAGCCCAGCCGCAGGCTGCGCATGTCCTTTGAGGAAATCAGGTTACACACGCAAACACACAAGTAAATCTGCGCCGAGACCAGTTCGATTTTTGGATCTTAAGTGGTTGTTGGTTATGCTGCTTGACAAGTTCATTGGCCGTGCAGACAGGGCAAAGGAGTCCAACTAGCTGTTTTTTTAGACTAAATCTAACTCATAAATTAGATGTTAGATCAAATTTTCTGCAGGTATTTTGCTAACAAAAATTAGACATGAATTTATTATGGGAATTCTGCACATTATATTGCAAAAGGCAAGCAAAAAGCAAAGGAAAACAATAGTTCTTAGCCAAAATCCAAATTAAGGTCATGTCCGCAAATGAAACGCTTCCATTTGGACGCGCTTCGTTCGCTTCAAATGCAAACGTAAAAGTGGAAGCAAAAAAACAAAAACCAACAAAAAAGTACAAAAAGACAACAAGTAAGAATAACAACAACAAGAACAAGAACAACAACAACAGCAAGCAACAGCAATGCCAATATGCCGTATGAAATAAAACAACAATAAAAACGATAATAACGAAACGAGGCAGCAGCAGCAACAACAAAAGAAAAGCAAACGTCGTTCGCAGCCGCTGCCGCCTGCAGGAGCAGATGTTCACAGCTTACACACATACACACTCACACACACAGGCAGTCAGACAGAGCGACAGACATAAATAAATAAGCGACTGCGAGCAACGTTTTGTCTCGCTGCCACGATCAACGTCGACAGCGACGCTCGCAGCGGCTGCAAACAGGAAACCGAAAAAAATAACCAAACGAAACGAAACGAGCACATTGAAGCAGAGCGCGCAGGCGTGCGCTAGAGAGGCGAGTGCGAGAGCGAGACAGCTGCTCAGATAGTTAGGTGAGAGGGAGAGAGCGGAGACAGCGCGCACGACTGGTCACACAATTAAGAAGGAGGTTGACAGGAGAAGAACGTTGACGGCGACTGCGACTGCGACTGAGACTCTGAGACTGCGCCAAGCGTCACAAAAGGTTGTCAAACAAGAAAATGGCACGCAAAGAGCGGCAGATCGGTCCGCTGTCCGCTGTTCGCTGTTCGCTTTCCCTGCTGCCCCCCAACGACGACACACATAGATAAAGTTGTAAATTTTGCAGTCGCTGCGACATCAGTTGACATGTCAATACACACAGATACACACACACACTGGCACATGCATTCATAAGTTGTAGAAACGATGCATGTTGGTTGGCAGCTCTTCCTTCCGCGCTTGCGACACACAATTGGCGCTTTATTTTATATCTTCCTCTGCTTTATTATCAGCAACATCATCATCAACATTATTATTATTTCTGCTGCTGTCCAACACACACACACACTGCTACACTACATGCGCCATTTGTTTGGCGGCTACTGCAATAAACAATACACAAGACACTAGACAACAAACATTTCAATAATTGTTTATATTTTTGCATATAAGCCAACACTTTAGCCTGTCAATCAGACATTCTCTGTATTCCCAGATTGTGTTAAGATTTTATAACATTTTCTCATTGATTTATTGTGCCTTAAACTCCAATTATGTTTGAGAGTGTAAACTCTCTGGTCTTCAATTTATTATATCACAGTGTGTTAATACATACAAAATTCTGTGGCTTTCGCGGAAGTTCTGCTCTCAGCGTGTCTGGCCACAGCTGGTTTGGTTGCTTGCCAATATATTCGGCACATTGTTGTGATTACATATCGATTGTTGTTGGTTTGTTGGTTGTCGGTTGCCGCCGCACGAATCGAATGCGGATCAATGCACTTGTGACTTATTTCTGTGGTATTTATGCAGCTCTTGTAATTCAATATTCAATGCGCCTCCGCTTTGCTGCTGTCAGTTTTTCAGTTTTGGGTTTTGGGTTTTGGGTTTTAGTTTCGTTCTCGTTTTCGTTTGCTGGCCGACCGGGCAGCTGGTCACACTCCAATTGGACCCTGCTCCTCGTCTGGGTTTTACTTTCACAAATCAGGCTCGAAAATAAAAAAATAAAAAATAAAAAAAATATATATAAATAAAATGCCTCGAGCACAAGTCATTAACTTGGCTATTTGAATAGCGACGTCGCTCGCGTGTCCCGGCTCAAAGCTGAGGCTGCTGCTTCCTGTCGCAGTTCCCTTTTTGGCCAGCCTCCTTCGCTTTGCCTTAAATATGCAGTTTTCTTAGGAATTTTCTCATTAAAACGTTTCGTTTTTTTTCCCCATTTCGCAATTTTATTTTCCTCCATTTTTTCTTTTTTTTTGTGTTCGTTGTCAAACGACTGGCAAATAAGGCAAATCAACAACAAAAGAGGAAGAGCAAATATTAAAAGGCGTCTGGTCTAAAGTAAAGTCACCAAGAGCCATTCCCTCCCACAGCCAACCAACTCCTCCAACCCAAAGCAATGGCAACCATAGAGAAGAGCTTTGAGTTTGAGTGATTGACTTAATATTTGCAGGGCTGCAGGGATATATTCGTATTCGTATTCGTATTGTCCTTTCCTGTTTGTCACTCGTCGAAGACTCTTTCATTTCACTTTTGTGGCCGCCGGGGCGAACGCTGCCTGCTGGCAACTTCATCAAACTAAATGCACTCGAACTAAACTAACCCTAACTCTAAGCCAGCCATGACAACTTAAAGGTTTCACTTCATGCATACCAAATGTGTGCTGCTTACAAAGTGCATGCGAGCCATGAAAGTATCTCCACAACGTGTGCTGTGAGTGCAATGCTCGCTCCCACTTGAGCACACACACACACACACACACACACACACACACATACACACACCGTTCGTGACACACTCCCATGCTCTAGAGCACTCATACTCGTCCTCGTCTTCGTCTTCGTCTTCGTCCTCGTCGTCGTCCTCAGGCCTCCTGGCACACATCCTTGCACACACTTTCGCATTTTGGCACGTTGGCTTATAGCCAGCTCCTGGAAAACAGGATAACACACACAAAGTAAGAGAGAGAGAGAGGAGAGACTGGCAAACTTGATACTTGAGCAAATGTTGTTGTTGATGATGAGCTTCAGCTTTGGGCTTCATTATCATCGAAGTTTGTGGGTGTGTGTGTGTGTGTTTACCTTTTGTGTTGTGCAATCTGATATCATGTCGTGGTCTTTCCCTGCTCCTTGCATATCCAATTGCAGTAACAGTGCCCCCCCCCCCCCCCCCACTCTCTCCCTCTCTGGTGCAACGTAATTAAATTTTACTTTACCAATTTTTTAACAGTTTTCAGCAATTTTTCCAACAATAATTGACGCTTTTGGCCAGGTGCTAACCGAGGCACGCTTTTCACTGCCACAATATTGTTTCAATCACTCAATTTCTTGCTGCAACACGCACAGCTGCACACACATACATAAGTCCCACTCCTCGGGACAGAGAGTTCATTGCACCAAATGGAAAAGACAAACTCTTGAGTCGCTGCGTCCAGTTGCAGGCTCTCTTTCACTCTGTGTGTGTGTGTGTGTGTGTGTGTCACAAATCCGATTGAATTTTTGTTTTATTTATTCCCTTTGCGCTCTGCTCCAAATGCATATTCATCTGTCGAATACGCACACACACACACACACACACACACTCATAGATCGAGGCAACCATCTGCATTTGTTTCTCGCTTGTCTGCACATCTGCTCGCATTGTTCCTTTTATTTTTCCTGTTTTCCTTTGCTGAGCCTCAGCGCTGAGCTGACGTCCTGCTCTAGGATTTAAACCAAACGTGCCGCATATCTGCTGCACTTACTTAACTCCGTGCTTTCTATGATATATATATATTTGATGCACGCATACTTAAGAGTAAATATTTTCTACATATGTACAAGAATACAACTTTGATATATAGACAAAACCATTTGTTTGCTTTTGGAGCGGACTTGGCAACTTTTAAGCAGCTTATGCAACAACTGCAGCAACACCCGAGTTTATCATTATTATATTTTGCAAATCTGTGGCTCTCTCTGTTTGCTATTAAATTTAAACTTTAAAACATAAATGACCACTTTTGCATATAAATCATGTGATTTAGTCTCAACTGTTTCCACGATTTGATCATTTGAATGGGCGTGTTTTTTGCTGTTGTTGTTAATGCACATTGCCATGACATCCAATTAGTGGATTTTGTCTTTGATGCCCCACTGCTCCCAATTTACATTTTATGTTGTATTCATATTATATGAAAATTAGTGTTAATAAAATATAAATATTGTTCATTTTGTATTTGGTTTGCTATCATAATTAAGCTGCTTATTTAATTCCGATCTATTTTATTTGTATGCATCTTTTTAATTTATACCTTTCTCTGTTTTTTTTTTGCAGGAACCCAAAGCCAAGCCCGTATGTATACACATTTTATTTAATATCAACATATATGTACTGATCAGAATTCTGTCCAATTTGCTTATCGGATTTGTAAATGAATAACTGTTAAAATCAACATTAGATAACACAAATATGATCGAGATAAGAAAGTCGTTTATCAAATTCCAAGAATTTCTTGGAAGTTTTATGTATATTCTATACCAAAGTGGGAACTTTAAGTGTATTATCAATCAATTACGACTTATAAACAGATGTTTCTATATCCGCAGCAGTCCGAAGCTTACAAATATATCATTTATTTCCATATATCACACGCGAATTCAAGAATACCAACTCAAGGCAACTGCTTATGAGCCAAAGGTTTTGTAGCATTAGCGAGTAATTTGACCTTGAAAACCGTGTCTGAGGCGTGCGCTTCGTGTTCAAATGGACCCCTATGGAATATTATGCAAATAACACTTTTAGTTTTCCATTGTTTTCAGCAAATGTGTGTATCTAAATATGTGTTGTATCTATGTATCTGCTGGATATTTTGTGTCTATGTATGAGTGCTTGTCCATTCACATTGTGTGGCAGTTTCTCTTCTTTTTTTTTATCAGGCGCATAAATTAAATAATAAAACGATTATGTGTGTGTTGGTGCAATTCTATGCTTGAGTGTGTGTGTGTTGTCTGTCTGTCTGTGCAATTGAATGCTTTAGGTTCTTGTTCTTGTTGTTCTTGTTGGTGTTGTTGTCATTGTAGTTGTTGTTGTATTCATGAAAATGATTTGGTGCTGTTGCCGCGACGGCTGCTTATGTGCATGATGGTTGTTGATGGGTTGTGCTGCTGTTGCTGTTGCTGCGCTTGCGGCTCTTGCTGCTGCTGGTGGTTGTTGACGACAATAATTCATTGCGCTAGTCGAAACTGTATATACACACACATATATACACACGCACACTGTCGCATTTATATAAATCTGCGCTGATTATAATGCGTTGTTAAATTTTAATAAATAAATTTTCACATCCTTGTTAAGCGCACATTGAGTGCGACAACAACAGCAGCAGTCTACATCAAAGCGAATAAAAGCTTTGCATTGATTAAAAGCCAACAACAGCACACTAAATGCAAATGAATGTTACATAATTACTACGCGCCATAAAGACAACGTTGCGTATACTTAATGACGACTTTGCTCGTGCAAACCTCAACAAGCGCCAAGGCTAAGTCCAATGTCCAAGACTCTGCGCGCGTATCCTTGCAACTAAGTTAAAGGACAAAAGTGCCGCATTGTCTACACACACACACACAAGGTGAAACACGCACACAGAACACACATTAACGAGCAGAAAATGCGCCACTGCATTTTCACGTGGCTTAAAAAACTGCAGTGCAAATGATTTTTGCATTTGCTCATTTTAATGACACAAACTGGAAAGAAACCAAAGGACAGCGAATTAGTGAGAGGGAAAGTGGAAGCGCCGTTAATGAGGAGACAGTGCAGGAGGCGAAGGGAGAAGGGAGTTTCAGGGAGCAATGCTGAAAACGAGGTTAACAAGCAGCAGCTTGTACATACATATGTATATATATATATCTATATATATATATATATATATGTATACAAACATATATAGGTGTATGCAATTAAGCGTGCTTGTTATTATTTATTAATAAACAACAACAAACAACAATGGCCAAAAAATAAACAACGAACGCTAATTGCCACAGCAACCGAGCAAGCGAAAGACAGAGACAGAGACAGAGATAGAGACAGAGACAGCGACAGAGATAGACAGCTAGATAGAGAACTGACACGCAAATGAGCGAAAATATTATTTCAGTTTGCGACCATGCGTTGCATTTCAAGGATACAGGATAAACACACACACACACACACTAATACATACACACGTTCGCACACGTTAGCACTTTTAACCCTTTATTTTCTTGCATTTCTATTTTTGAAGTGCATTTCGCCCTGTAAGCGGCGTTTTTTCACTGCCCGTTGGCTCAATTTAAATACCAGCGATGCATGGCCAAAACGAACAGGGAAAAACTGGTATAAATACCCTGCAGTTGCAAAAGACGCTAAGTAATGCATATCTATTACAAAAGTTGAAAGAGTAGAAACTTAACCATATCAAAACAGCACTTACCATAAAAATATATTGCATTAAGCATTGCATATAAAATCTAGTTTTTCCTTTTGAGATATGGGCTTTGGAATATGGGCATTTATCAGGTCGCACAGTCTCAATTACACCATTTGTACTTGTTGGCTTTCCACACGCGCGCGTGTGTGTGTGTGTGTGTGTGTGTGTTTGTGTGCAGCAAGGTGCAATTGCAGCGTATTTTTCAGCTTGACCGATTCGTGGTTGAGAGTGCGACCCTTCGGTCTCTAGCAATGCGGCAACAGAACTCGCACCCCAGCAGCAAAAGCGGCAGCAGCAGCAGCAGCAGTGAAAATGAAACGAAGCGTTTGTCAGCGTTAAACAGCAGAAAAGGGGTTGAATACTACAGTGCACTGCATGTATAAATGATGGGTGCTTTTCTGTTAGTTTAGAGGGTCAGCAGGTTACAGGTAACACAGGTTACAATTACACCAGGCGCCTAATTGCAGCCAAAAACTAAATACCTATCCCCCCCCAACCACCGCGCACACTCCGCAAACACTTGTACAATTTTTCAACTGCCTCTGTTTGTTGCAAAGCCGCTTAAGCATCAAGTCAGCAATACCAGCCAACGAAGAGACACAATATCAATTTGCAACCAAATGGAGTGATTTAGTCGAGGGTTAGAGAGAGAAAGACAGAGAGAGAGAGAGAAAGAGTGGGCGAAAGTTTGACTAGGAGATTACCATTTCAAAAGGTTATTTTAGGGTCTGGTCAAAGATTTTCAGAGTCACAACTTTGTCAAAAGTGACCCGATGTTCAAGGACCAGTGCTTTCTAATTGTTCCCTAGAATAAGACTGAATTCAAAGTTGAAAACGCGATTCAAGATCCGAAGAAGTGTCTGCAGGGCCCCAAATGTGTCAACAGTGATCAGATTTTTAAAACCCTGGACTACTAAATCATTGTTTGGATGGATTAGGTGACTAGATGGACGCGGCTGTAGCTGATGATCATGAATATATCTATATATATACCGTACGGGACAGGAGTACACTGTCTTCTGTCTTCTTATACGTACACTTTTGGAACTTCATTACACCCAATATAAAAATGAAAGTGAACAAAAAATGACCGAATATAAGAAAGACAAAGTAAAAGTTTGCTCGCAAAGTGCCTATCAAGCGGTAACAACAACAACGTGCTATATCTTTTGATTGCATTTTGACAACAACAAAAACATCAGCAGCAGCAACAATAAAAACAACAAAACTCTGGCATATTGTTACAAAAACAAAGCCGCACTTTGAAATCGATTTTTGATTATATTTTTTTGTGTTATCATTGCGTTCGCTACATTGTTACGTTGTTGCTTAAATACCCTGTAGCTGCTTTCTGAAGTGAAGATTGCCAGACTTAAGAAAAGTGGAAACGTTTTAACCTTGAGCACACCAAAGGCAAACATATGAAAATAGACTGTCTCAAGCCTAATTGCTTTCACTACCCTATAATTCGTTATTAGATTAATATCTAATCAAATTTACAGCACCCATAAATTTTGTTATTCCTCTCAATTTCATATATTGTTGGCCCTCTAATATATACTGCCCCTCTAAGCTAATTATCTGTTCCAAATGCGTTGACTAAGGCTTGTCAGGGGTATCTCAAGTTCGAGCATTTGCTTAGATGTTTTTGCTGTTGCTGTCAGCTCTCGTACCGCAGTAAATTCAATTTAATTTTCTTAAATATTATTTGAGACAATTTCGCATGCATTACGCGTTCAGTTCGGAATACAATTTTTGTATTTCCTGCAAGTATATTTTATCATGTTTACTTTCAATAACTTGAGGGGGACAGGAGAGGAGCGGAGCACATTGGCTGTTACTCACGCCAAATTCGATTCCGCGCATGAACCTGACAACAAACAAACAACGGCGACGACACAAAAAAAAAAAAAGAAAAAGAACATTCTTGTTGCTTTCCCTATTTATTTTATTTATAGCTGAGAGCCTTTTTTTGCATTTTCCGGCTTTTGTTTGTCGGCGTAAATTGAAAACATAATTGAAACAATAAATTCGATGCTCTCGATGGCGCTGCGAGTGGAATAAAAATCTTCGACAGCGAAAGAGTTGCAGGCCATATTTCCGTGGGTTCCAATCAGCGCTCTAAAGTGTTTGGAAAAGTAGGAAATTAGCTCGCCGTACTTTTCCAATACATTTGACGCTACTGCCAACTTTTCGATAAAAGCAACAGCAACAGCACCAGCAACAACAACAAAATCAATTTAATTTTGTCGATTTTTTTCTCTGCTCTCGTGTATTTTTTTTTGTGTTTTGACTTGAGTCCAACTAAAAGTTGTGCCCGGATCCTGCTTGGTCCTTGGCTGCTTGGGTGCCGGGCAACACAGTCAAACAAGTCAAGTCATTTACTAAAGTACGAAAGTCCTGGCGTGCATAAACATCCCTTAACTGGCTCTTGGCTGCTGCTGCTGCTGTTGCTGCTGCTGCTGTCGCCGGTGCTGCTGCGTGAGGGTGGTTTAGAGCAAAGAGCACGGGCATAAAAACGAAGAAAGCAGCACAGCAAAAAAGGAAAATTATAAAGAAATGTTTTAAAAAAAGGCAGCAGGAAACCAACGACAGCAACAGCAACAGCAACAACAACCTGGACATAAAACGCGCTAAAAAATTTCACATCACGTAGCAAACGCTATTTACTTTTTTTTTGTTTATTGTTGTTGTTGTTGTTGTTGCTGCTGTCCCAAATGCGGCGTTACATAAAAATGCTGCAGTAGAGCAACCATGAGCAGCAGCAGCAGAACTTACCACTTAGCACGCACCAAATAACACTCTCCAATACACACCCACACACACCCACACACACCCGCACACCCCACACACGTGCTAACAAACAATTTAGCGCTTGCTGCATCTAGCAGCTCAAAGTTGCAGCTTTACTGCACTGCAAGTTCTCTAATTGCACTCTCAATACCCGAAGGATACAGCTAGCAATGAGGCTGGCGAAGCAGCAACAACAGCAAATTTACCCAAAGGGTCGACTACCACGTACGCATAGAGGAAACTCATTGTTGCTGCTGCTGCTGCTGCTGTTGCTGGCCCATCGTCAGCTATGCAAACAAATACGCATAAATATGCACACGTCCACACACGCACACACGCACACACATGCATACACTTAGAAATTCACTCACGCACTCTTTTAATGCAGTAAAAAGAAATGAAGCAAAGCTCCACACGCACAACAGCAAAAGCAGCAACAACAACACAGCAACAACACAGCATCAACATAGCAACAGCAGCAGCAGCAGCGTAAAAGAATTGCTAGATTCCGAAGGCCACATATTATATACCCTACCTTATTATATCTTATATCTTATACACATCTGTGAAGTTTTCTATAAGCATATTTGGAAAAAGTCAAGGACTGCTGGTCCATTCAAATTACTAGCAGTATTAAGTGTTGAGGCAGCTGATCTTGGCTAACAAAAATATTAGTACTTTCTGTATGCAGCAAACGTATCAATTCCGAGTACCGAGTAACAATTGTGCCAACCTCGGAAAGGGTATTTACATATACGAAGAAGCATGTGCAAATAGGTAACACACTTCACCCACACACACACGCGCACACAGGCACACACGCACACACACTCAAATAAACGCACCTGCCGGCTTGGAGTCGTTGTTTGAAGCTTTCGCTTACGCATATTGCGTATACGCTAGCGTGCACAGGCTTTGTGAGAACGGGTCGCATTACATTCTTCTTCCTCCATACATTCTACTTCTTTTAAGCACTCAAGCAAGTGCATGACGCACTTCTTTGCATACTTGGGGCAATGCGGACTTTTGAGAATTTGCGTCGCCTTCTGCTGCATTTGCCTCGTGCTGCAAATAAGTAGTTGACGCAAATATTTGCATTGCCGGCCGCCGACCCCCTTTTTCAGCTAGTGACACTGGCACCCTAAAATGTGGCTATATATATGTATATCCATTTATATATATATGTATATATATATTTATATATATATATATATATCTGATATGTGCTTGACATTACCCCTGTCTGTTGGTTGCATTCTCAGCGAGCTGCCTGCCTGAGTGCATTTTCTATTTCTTGTGCCTCCCCAAACAAGTCGCCAGCTGCTTTGGCGATTGTCGCCTTTGATAAACTGATGCTCTGACTTTCATGTTGTTCTTGTTGGACTTGTTCTCGAGCTACTTTGTCGTTGTTAATTATAAAAATTTTCCATTTTTCGTTTTGGAGGGGACGACGCAGAAATTTTCTACGCGTCACTCAAAAGTATGCTACACTTTTCAGATGACGCCTTTGCCAACTTTGCCTTATGTATCAGCAGGAAATGCCAAGTATATATACATATACATATATATTTATATATATATATATATATACGATATGTAAGCTTGTTTGTACAAATTGCAAGACAGCATTTTACGCTGGGCGGTGGGGGGCGTGGCGTCGCCTGGTATGGCGTGGCGCACAACAAAAGTTTAAGAAAAAGAAAACTGTGCAAATAAAACTTTTTGCTTTCGTTGCTGCTGTTTCTGTTGCTGTTGCTGTTGCTGCGTTGGCTTCCCTGGCTTGGCAAAAGTCCTTGCCAAGGGTAAATGCAAAACTTACACACACACACACCCATCCAAAATTGAGAGAAGTACGCGTGCTGGCCAAAAGATGTTGCCGGAGCCGCGTCAAAAAAATAAAATAAAAATGCCAAAGAAACGAGTGCAAATAAAATGGCGAACTGCTGCCAAAAGGGGAGCTTAGCTTTGATTTTTGTGAGAGGGGCGTGTGGCAAGGCTGGGTCGCTGCAGCTGACAGAACGCTTCACTGCACTTGACTATTATTGAAGTTACGCCAGAATCCTCACACACACCCAAACACCAGCAACCGTTGCTCTGAATTGAGTTGCTGCCGTTGCCGTTGCCGTTGCCGTTACCACTGCCATTGCTGTTGTGCTGCTGTTGGGAAACTTTCGCCTTTGGGGCTAGCAAACGCCAGCAACGGCAACAGCAACGCCAGCAACATCTTTTGGACTGGCATCCTTTAGCCATCGTGGCATCGTGCCATCCTCATCGTCCTTTGCATATTTAAGCGCGCGACTCGCTGCCTTGCCACTTTTTGCATTTTTTATGTGTTGGTAGGTCATTGTACGTACAAAAGCCACTTTTACTGAGCAACTGCAGCTGCAGCAGCAACAACAATTACAAAAATATATTTGCAGCACCTACACTGTTCCGGCGACTGTCACATACTCTGTGGAGTTTAGGAGTTTCTTGGAAGCGATGTGGATCTGATGAGGGCATGCAATATATCTGCATTAATTTGTTTTTTATTGAGTTACGGATGAAATCGCAATTAGACAGAGTTTCTGGGAAATTAAAGAACTTCATTACGGAATACTTTACAAACTGATTATGAGTAACCCTAACATTGGTCAATTTTAGGAGTGTGAAAAGAGATTAAAAATATAAATTTAAATATATTGAAATTCAACTGCAGTTGAAAGCAATTATATTAAAAACAAATAACTCTTCTTAACAGGATATTCTACTAAGAAATCAGAACTTACGTGTCCTGCGTCTACATATTTAATCACTGGCAAATATGAATTAATTCCAGCTAGCAGACTGTAGTCAAAGCGTTACATGTTCTCTATCAAATTGTGCACATCCTTTTTAGATGGGATATATTTAAGTAGCAGCAACTGCAACTGCAACTTTTCCCACTGCTGCTGCTGTTGCCAAATTAAACACAAATTTGTTGGCTCTAAGCGTTGAGTTCTCTGTTTTTCTTTTTTTGCCATTTCACCATTATTTTTTTTTTGAATTGCTTTTTTTTTTTGGTCAGCGTTTTGCGCATTTTCAATGCACATTAATGGGTGGTGGGTGGTTTTTACCTCTATAAAATGCAATTTGTAGCTCGCTCCGTCAACTCGAGCGCATTATTTGCATTTCTTGTTGCCGAACCGAATGCGAAAAGTTTCGTATACACTTTGCTTTGCCATTGCATAATTTGAATTGTTATTCCAATTGCTGTTGCTGTTGCTGGTGTTGTTGTTGTTGTTGTTTTTGTTGTTGTTGTTTAATATGCAATTGAAATGATTTTTTAATTTGTGCGCAAGCTTGACAAATGCATAAATCATCTGTCGGATATCACGCGACAAATTAAAAATTAATGCAACGTCACAGCGCAGCCTGCTCCAATAAAAACAACCAGGAAAACTCCAGTTGAATCCCTCCCCCACCCTGAGCAACCAATGCAGCAGTGCTGCAGATTAACCATGTAGACGGGTATTATCTACATTATGCCTACTACTATACGAGTATGCCACTCTTGCCACGATGCGGCACATTTTTATCGATTTTCCTCGCAGCTCTGGCAAAATGCAGGCATTGAAATAATTTGCAACCCCAAAAACGCGCTCAAACCGAGTTTTATTTCATTTTACTTCGCTTCTTTCTTTATTTTTATTTTTATTTTCTATTTTTCTTCTTTTTTTTCTCCACATTGATGTTTTTGCTGTGTGGCACGCACTTTTAGAAAGTACCAGAAACAGTGGAAAAACTGAAACGCAAAGAAGACACAGAATGAAAGGATAGTGTGCAAGTGTGTGTGTGTGTGTGTGTGTGTGTGTATGTGGGTTGTGGTTCTGCAAAGTAGAAGCATCAGCAACAGCAACAGAAAAAAAATTCGCAATGAGGGTTGAAAATAAATTGCTTTTAATTTGATTTCAACTCAATTAAATCTACGGAATGGAATTTCAAATTAATTCATTACTCTGCCTTGGCACATCCTTGACGCACACATCCTTGCAGCAGACAGCGCTCCTTTATACTAATGCACTTTCATTACCAGCAATCATTTGGCCCACAAAATGGCCGAATCTAACAAAAATCTCGACTTATCAGGCCCGCACACACAAACACATAGACGATGCCAACTAATTAGTTGACTGCAGTATGAGCCAGAAACTCCGGATGGGAATATGTGCATGCCTCAGGGATCTGCCAGGCTTAAAATGCACAGCTGTCGTTAATTGTCGGCTCGCCTTACTGGCTTAATGATGTGGCAAGTCTTTGTGTTCTATCCATTTAATTCCGAATCGGATTTAGTTGGTTGAGCGTTTTTAAAATGAAATATTTGTGAAACACTTTGCTTAAGTCAAATACTTGTTGAAATTTGAGTCTTCATATTCTGCAGATCACTTTATAAAATCCGTTCTGCTTAAGTTTCTTTCGCATTTTACTTAGCGGTTTCTAGCCTTGCAGCTCTGCAATCAGTCACTGATGTTGGGCAATCAAAACTCATTCATACATCTCCCACCTAGCGCCTCATCTCCTCCTTGTGTTGGCATTCAAATTGTGTCACAATGCAGCCGTAAAATGTTTTGTCGTAACCCCTTTTTCCGTTTTCATTGGCCTTTGCCGCTACCTCAACAAACAATAAAAATTGCCCCGTTTCCACACAACACCATTATCCGTTCGCAAAACCCCACTCAACCCCTCACCAACCCAAACCAGCTTGAACTTGACCTTGATAAATTTTGAAGTGAGCTTTTTAGCACATATCAAAATGGTTACATCTCAAGGGGGCTCTCGAAGCTTACGCGAGAGAGAGAGAGAGAGAGAGAGAGAGAGAGAGAGAGAGAGAAAGAGAGAGCGAGAGAGTCTCACGCAGAGGAGAAGGGCAAGGGTGAGGATGGCCAGAGCGGTTGGGTTGGGGCAGATTGAGTAAGGTAGTTACGCTAAGTGTCGGCATCGCTGTCACCTCTCCAAGCGCTACGCTCCCCAAAAAAGGAAGCGCCTCGCATTGACATTGAAAATTTCGCAACTAAATTGCGTGTAGCAAATCGACGATGACGCATTTACCACCCAGCTAACCCTCACTCACAAAGCGGGTATATATCTGCAGTATGTAACCGCCTGCATGCATACATATATATATAACCATATATATATATATATATATATATATATATATATTTGTAGAGAGCATAGGGCTGCAGGGTTGGCTTCAATTACGCTGCAAAATGAGACAAGCAAAAAAAAAAAATAAAAACCCACCCCCAAAACGCACAAGTCAACCCCCGAAATAAACGAAGCCCAGCCGCAATCAAAATGGGATAAGCGAATATATATACATATATACACAATATAAATGTATATATAAATATATATATAGATATATATTTGTGTGTATATAGCAGCCAAAATAGAAATGCTGGCTGGCGTCGCAAGCAGCCATGTTTAAGCGTGAATCAGCAGGACTTTTTTTGATTTGCAGCAGGCGCATAATTCAACACCTCACAGCCAGGCAACCCAGCCAGCCAGCCCAGCCAGCCAGGCAGGCAGTTAGTCATTTAGTCATTTAGTCAGTCAGTCACGCAATACACAAGAACTTCAAGGACATTACAACGCCGGCTAATCAACAATTGTCCACGTTTCGGGGCGCTGCCTGCTGTCGCCACGAAAGTGATAATCAAAATAAACAAAGATTAGCATTGCATGTGCTGCCTGCTCCCCTTCTAGCCCCACCCCATGCCAGCTCCTTTCTGTCTGTCTATAGGCGAAAAGGTGCGTTTAACCTTGAAAACATTTTGCTGTTGCTCTTAAGGGGCAAGGACATAATGTTTGCCGCTATGAAAATCGATTTTATGCCCAAGTACTGCGACTGCTCCAGCTGCCTGCCTCGACATCTTATTCTATTACTTCGCATTCGGGCCTCCATCAGCAAAAGGGTTGCTGCTCTCATTCCGAAAGCCAGGCAATAATTAATATTTTTGGCACATTTAAAACCCAGCCGCGCAGCAACAGCAGGTCAAGGTCAAAACGGCGAGGCTTGCCTAGGCAGTTGAACGAACTCAAGTTAGAGTGACAGTTAGAAGAAGAGAATGTGGCATAAAAGATGCGGCGCAGGACGGGGGGCAAATAAAGGTTTCGCTGTGCAACGGCACCTAAAGTAGGCAGTCAAAGGCGGCAACAAGTTGGGATTTTTAGCTCAAAGGCGCGCACAGCAAATATATCAAGCGAAGGGTTGCCGAAAGCTACACACAAACACACACACACACACACACACACACAGTCTATATATATATATATATATATATATATATGTATAAACACAGAGAGACACGCACATTGGGCCCTGCCCAAAAAGCACTGGCAACTTTTTTATGGGGCGCCCAATTGCTCATTATGATGATGACGTCTGTTGTTGTTGCTACTGGGCTTAGCGGAGGGACGGCAGCAGCAGCAGTAGCGAAGGGGCACAGTGTGAGCGGGGCGTGGCAAATGTGTCATAAAAGGCGCAACAGTCTACAGTCTGCATGTGCGGCGCTTTCAGCATTTTGATAGGGCTACTCAGCAGCTCCACTTTTTTGTGCTCATTCCGTTTATTTTCTTCATATTTTTTTTTTTTTGTTCGCTCTCCTGATGGCACCTACCCGAAATCCACTTGGCCTAGGTCAGGTTCTTAAATTGTGTATGTGCGTGTGGTCTTTGCGGTTTGGCTTTGCTACCTGTTGTTTTTTGTCGCCCTCGAGGCTTTTTTAAGCCTGACCAACAACAATGTACGAGTCCAAATTGCGTCTCATTATTGTTTTGCAGCTGCTGTCAAGACGCTTTTTTGTGCTCGCCTCACAGTAACAAAAAAAGACTTAAGCAACGCAACTAATAGTGGCAATTAAGTCAAGATGCGTTTTCAGTAGTTAACGCTAATAAAGTCAGCAAAAAACACAGTGGCCAACCGACAAAAAGAAAATGATTTCCAAATTGATTCGGTCTCGTCTGCTGCTCATAAACTGTCAGCGCCTGTAACAGGAGCAGCAACAGGAGCAGAGGCACGGCAGGAGCAGGAGCCGGAAGCAGCTGCCGACTCCTGATTGCCCCCCGTTATATATGTATGCATATATGTATGCCTACATGTGTGTGTATGTGCGTGTGTGTGTGTGTGTGCGTGTGTGTGTGCTTGCCTATTTGTGCCCCAATTTAAGGCGAAATTTGTAGGTCGTCGGCCTCGTTGCTCGTCGGTTCTTTATACCGTCTTCGTTTAACTTGGCTGTGAGTGTGAGTGCGCTGGCTGATGTTGTGTCTGAGCAGAGGTTGACGACATGCCTTCCGACTTCCGGCCGCCATTTTTATTGTCATTAATACAACGTTGTGGGTCCAATAAAAAATACCAATAACAAAAACCAGCAGCTACAACAATGAATTTGTAAACAGAGCTGAGCACCAAAGGCGTTCTGGAATTTTAAAACTCAAATCGAGAACTTTAAGCTCAGGCTAAGTTATGGATTCTTAAATGAGGAATATGTTTTGAAAATAAATAAGAAAATATGGACGATTTATGTAGATTTCAGGCATTCATTTTAATTAAAAGTGAAAAGCTTAATTAGCTCAATGAAATTAACAATAATCAACAGACCAGTTGCATATTAAGAAGATATTTCTCATATCTTATAAAGAATCAACTATAGCATAGCAATATGAGGCATTTAATGTGTATAGGTGCCTAAAGGACACCCTTACAAAAGACTAGCAGCTCGCATTTAATGGGAGTCTTGGTGGTAAATTCTCTCAAGGACTTAGGCGTCAAAATAAATGAAAATATTTAATATTTGCTTGAGTATTCATTGTAAATGTCTCCCCTTGGGATCGGTATCAATGCGCCTCCCTGTCACTCTACACATCTCCCACCGCCCCACCACTTAATCATTGCCATTGAACTCGGTGCTGCTGCTGCTTTTTGTGTTTTTGGGCACAACTGTACCCTGGGAATGCAGCAGCATATCAATTTCGAGAGAAAATCACCTCTGAAACTGTTAGCTTGACTAATTTTAGATCAACCAGCCCCGATTCCCATATTTCTATATGTGTGTGTAATGCGCATGTGACATCGACAAGATGTCGTCGTCGTCGTCGTCGTTGTCGTCATTTTCGAGGGGGCTTCTGCGACTGCGTCTGCGTTTGCGTTTGCGACTGGAGCCTGAGAATGGAAACTGGGAGCATGGCACGCTTGCAGCTTGCATTAAAATAATTGCTTCCGAAATGACAACGGCTGCTAAAAGTGGATGTCGTTGTGCCCCTGTCGAAGACGCAGAAGCAGCAGATCTTCGTGTTGATGATGTGCTGGCAACATGTGCGCTCCTCTTGCCACTGCTGCTAGCTGCGCGCCTGCGCGTGCCAACATTGTAAATGTTGCCACGGTCTTCAACTGCAACTGCAACTGCTACTGCATCACTGCATCTGCATCTGCATCAGCATCGGCATCGGCATCAGCATCTGTCGGTTCGTTGCTTATTTACCGTTAAGGCGCAGCCGTCTGTCACTCACGAGAGCATTCCAGCAGCACTCCTGCGAAGCAGCCACGTCCATTTCCACATAACATCGTATTACCCCGCAACCCCCAACCCCAACCCTAACCCCAGCCCCTACTCCGGTCCCTCGCCCTAATCTACCCTGCCCCGCAGTTGGCGCTCGTCTGGACGCATATGTCGCGTTCGTCTGGCTGCTGGCTATTTTTAGGCTGCCCCGCTGCGCCTGCGCACACAACGCATGTGTATTTATGGGTGCGTATGTATTTTGTTGTGGAGGCGTTTGAAAGATTTTTCACTTACATTTGGATTTTCAATTTTCCGTTTACCGTTGTGCGTTCCCACCACTTTCCTTAATGGTTCCTGTGCGCTTTTCAAAACGCAGCCGCGTCTCAAGACTCTCTGAATTATATTTATGACTCTGCGCCGGAAATAGATGGCGAGTTCGGTTTCACAAGTACCCGAGAGCTCTATAAGTCTCCATATAAAATATGTGCAGCATTTGTCATGCTTATTGGAATTAACAATGGCTCATCTTACGAGCAAACTTGGAAGAGACACAATTTGACTCACAACATGACACACACAGTTCATTGACACGTTTGGTGTCTTTTTAATTACATTTACATAAAGTAATCATTTTCAAAGTGAACATCATACGCAATTTACTTATATCATTTGTATTTCATATATAAATTCATATTTTAGTTTCTTAATTCAATTTCTCAAAAGTCGCTGCTACAAATAAGCAAGCAGTGCATCAAAATCGCTCGCAAAACGCGTGCAAGCATAAAGTGTGACCGTGTCTACTTTTTGCACAACTGCTTGTATTAACTGCTTGTCTTTCACTTATACTTACGCGGCAGCCATAATACTGCCGTGCACTGCTTGCCTGCATATTCCTTCCTTAAAAGTTTGTGTAGCATTTCTGCAGTTGCGACTTGGCTGTAGCGATGTTTACTTTGAACGCGTTTTAAAACGCCTACTGTGAACTGCTTGGTGTATTTGCCATTCCACCAAGCAGTTTCGCAGATGCAGCCACGACTTATGGTGTTAACAGCGCTGGTTCGTGTCTTGGATAAAATATCTTTTATCTGCAATTATCAGGATATTTACTGTGAGAATTAAATATTTTGGAATTTTGCGCAGCGAAAGATAAAAGAAACCAGGTAGAGAATAACTCTTTATGGAGTTAATGGCACGTAGTCAGTAAATACTTTATATCTAAGACTTTAACATATACGTAAAAAGAAGCAATTTAAAGTCACTAAAAATTACATTTAATACATAAATTATAAATAATTTATTTTTATATTTATTTTATTGCATTTGCAGATCGTTTACGGTGCCGACGGTCAACCCGTTCGTCCAGATGCAAAGCGCGGACGCGGCAAGGGCAAGTCAAGTGGCAGTGCGAGTGGCGCCGTTGTGAATGCAACAGCCGTTGCCGCTGGCAATGGAACGCCAACAACTGGGGTAAGTGCATCCAACCAAGTGCGTCTAATGCGCCCTCAGCTACTTGATTTTATTGCGGGTCACACTTGCAATCACAACTCACAACTCACAGGCGATGCTAATTAAGTCACGCGACAAAACGGTTTAACCGTCCACACAGTCCACAGTCCACAGTCCATGGCCGGCAGACTCGGTGCCCCGAATCGAAGGCTGACACTGTTGGGAGACCCATTTGGAATGCCACTCGCGGCGAACATTTTCCACGTCATCACGCTGGGGCATCCGCATTGTTTGCGCAGGCAAATGGGCAGCGCTGCTGCCATCTTGCTGCCATATTCCCCCGCCCCCTTGCAGCAGTCCTGTACAAGTTGAGTGCGCAAAAAGGCAAAAGGCAGCAACAGCAGTAGCCGCATAATCCATCCATTTGCCACCAGCAGCCACCACGCGTTGCACGTATCAGACTCGCCGAGTCAGTGGCAAGCTTGCTTGGGTCAACCATTTTACATTGTCTCTCTCTCTCTCTCTCTCTCTCTCTCTCTCTCTCTCTCTCTCTCTCTCTGTGTCTATCTCGCTCTCTCTGTGCTCTGACAGGCAACTTCATCAGCAAAAAAATTGGCCCTTAAAAATATGCCCAAGTGGAAATACCCTTTCAAACAACGAATTCAATAAAATCTCTGTTATTCTAGCTGTATTCCAAAACTCAAATTATACTTATAGACTCAAAAAATGCATAAGTCCGATTGTTAACCATTTTACATAATATGATGGGAAAAGTATACAAGAATTTATATCATTAAAACTTCTCTAATTCGATCTACGCAAAATGTAAATTTCTATTAATAGAATCAAATTAAGCTTCAATGTTACGATTCCATACAAACAATGTCTGCAAATTTAAATAACCAAATTTCATATTTCCTATTTTACCTAAAGTTTGAGTCTTACTGTTGAATAACAGATCTCAGTTTAATATAGAAAAGTGTACTAAAGATTGCCAGAGATGCTGTTGTTTCATTGTATTACAAACTTTATGACACAAGAATATTACTCGCTGCAAGTGTATAACATAAACAAAAAAGGCAGATAAAGTTGCGCTCCCAAAGGCGGGCATTGAAGTAGCTACATGCCGCACGTACCAAGACCCAAACAGCGAACCCAGACCAAGACCCAGACCCAGACGCGTCGAGTCATGGATTGCTTTTGTCGTACAGTTGTTGAGTGGAGTGGGAGTGGCAGTGGGAGAGGGGAGGGTCTGTCTGCGACTGGGGAATCGGAACGGACCGTTTGGGCAACTGACGTCGCGCTAGACAGAGGCTGACTTTGACCTTAGCCGGTTTGGCTTTGACACGCAACTTCCATAACACTCTGCCTGGCGGGTTGGGTTCGCCCGTCTGTTTTCCCGCTTTCAAGGTCGTGGCGGTGTAAAAACTTTTGCAATTTAATGCTCATTCACACACACTGCTCGCCTACGTCATTAAACCAAGCAGCGCAACAGTTGTTCGCTTCATTTTTAAATCAGTCACATTTCTTTGTTATTAAAATAGCTGTTTGAAAATCATTCCACATACGATTTAATTCCATTCTGATAATTGGCGCACATCAACGAATTCGATGAACTGACCAGTTTCTCAACAGTTGCCGCCAAGAATAATGAACTGCAAATTAAGCTCGCAGCCCTCGTAATTATGACTAATGTTCTAATTGCTCCCTGCTTAGAGATCAACTCTATTAAATCCAAAATATAGCAATGTCTGAGTATTTTGCGAGTATTTTATAACTGAGTTTATCTTGGTGAATATATTGCTATGTGGAAAACAATAACACGCAGACATTTATATTTCATGTCTATGTGCAACTTGAACCTTTTGTAAGGAAGAGCTACGAAGCTTGCCACACACACACACATAGCGACACTTGTCGCTGCCGCGTTCGGAGTGGTCGTAAAAAGTTAACCAAAAGTTGATAGTCATTCCTGCTGCCGGCTTCATCCTGCTATTGCTGCTGCTGCTGCTGCTTCTGCTGTTGTTGTTGTCCTTCTTCCCTGCTGTTGCTTTAATCTGACGATTTGTCTTGTAAAACGGCAGCGGCAACAGCTGTGTTTATGTCCACATTCGCCCCGTCAATGAAGCGTTGATTATGTCGTCATTGCCACAGTAGCACACACACACACCCAGTTTTAACTCCCAGCCAACAACTTGACATTCCTTGGCAAAGCCCATAAAAACGCAACCAGACAACGACAACGTTGGCAGACAGTCAACAGGCAAGCCATGGCAAGGCAGCTTGCCACATCCTTAGCAGCCAGAAGTCGTAGCCAAATCACGTTGCTCCATAAAATGGCAATGTGAGCAACAAGTTGCCAAGTGGCTCTGGACTGGCTGCGGTCTCTCTGGTACTTGCCACTTGCCACTTGGCTCTTGGCTTTGACTCTGACTCTGACTCTGACTCTGCGTGCCTCTAACGTTTGCGACGCTTGACATTGAAACTGAAGCTGAAAGCGCGGCTGCGGCAACTTCTTTAAGTTTCGCTGCTGCGGTTGCCTTTGAATTTGTCTGAGTCTGGGTCTTGGTCTTGGTCTGGGTCTTGGGTATTTCTTTCAGTCTTGGGTGTCTCGTTGGTTACCTCATTCTAGCCCCGTTTGCCGCATTTGCGACTGTTGCAAAAGTTTGCCCATGTTCGCCTTTTGTTGCCTGCCTGCCTGCTGCTTGCCTGCCTGCCTGGATGGCTGGCTGTCTGCCTCTGGGTGACTGGGTGAAAGTGAAGTTTATGTTCGCTTGTCCCAGTGACCAAGAACAACAACTACAGCAGCTGGCAACAGCTGCCATTTTGACTGCCACCACGTTGCCCCAAAAAATGCAGGTCGCATTCACATTCGCATTGGCAGCCCGTGACCTTCATTGCCTGACAGTTGAAAAAATAGCAGACACACACCAACACACACACACACACACACACACAAGGCATGAAATAGTCAGCACAAAAGCAGCACACGTTGCCATTTGGGATTTAGCAAGGACAACGCCAAAAAGCGTTGTTTCTCCAACTCTTTGACACCTACACAGTTAGCCAGCCAATTCAGCCAGCCAGCCCGCGAACAGCGTGCAACGTGCAACGCGCAACGCGCAACGTCAGCTGCCGCATTCATGTTTGCATGTAGTACTAGTTGCTGGCTTTTTTTTGGCAATGACTGCGCTACTCTCTGAGGCCATTGTTCATGTCCGTGTCGGCCTTTGTTGGCCAGAGGCCGACCCAATTCCAATCCCAATCCCGGACTCGGTCCACGGTCAATGTCGCATGTTGCCAGCCTGCTGCAACTTGTTGCCCCCGCGTCATGCAATCTGCATATCGTAGATGCATGTGTATGTGTGTGTGTCTATGTATGTGCAGCTTACTCTTGATGGTCATCGTTTGGTGTTCTCGCTACCCAACACTAGGCAACTTGATATCCCGATTTGAAGTCTGAATTAATTACACAAACTGCACTTGTAAAACAAGATATATCAAAAATATGCTTTGCGATAGTTGAATATTATGGTTAGTTTTGCAGCATTAAAAAAATATCTAAATCAAAATCTGTATCTGCTTTCAACAGTGTTATTAATTCAAACAGATTATAAATTCTGACATTAATGAATAATTAAACAAGTTATGCCCACACACGAAATCTGTTAATCCATTTATCTTTATTTACATATAGTAGCAGTTATTACGTTAAACATTTATTTTGAATAATTTCAACCCACTTATGTAAATCGAAGTTGTTAATTGTCCTGCAAGTTTAGGAAATAAACAAATCCGATTAGGATTAATTTCTGTTCGTGTTAAGGTTTCTCTTAGGCAAGATATGTTTCCCTTTTTTATTTAAGAGAAGATTGGCAAGTAGATTCTTACCATGCGACTAGCTTAAATTAAGGGAACACTTTTAAGGCTTTTGACTAGAAAAATATTGTAGACTTTCCTTAACTTTGCTGCACTGTGTACGCTCTTGGCACATTTGCCGCTGTCGTGCTGCATTTGAGAACCAAATACCCACTCCCACATTCTGCCGCCCGATGAAATGAACAGAGTTTTTTTTGTTGTTATTTTTTGTGCTGCCACATTTGACGACAAAACGAGTCGTGGGGCAACGTGCAGTGGCAAACGCGAAACGCGAAACGCTTGCAAACGTTGCGACGCGTCGTTGGCGGCAATTAGTCAACGCACACATGCCACAGCGATGCAATCAGCTGTCACAATGTTTGGACATGCACTGTGCCCCCCCGGTAACAGTGGCTGTCAGTGCCTGTGTGCGTGTGGTTGTGTGTGACTTTGCCCCACTTGAATGGTAGACGGCGCGGTGCACTTAATGTCTAATTAGGCGCCGCTGAAAAGCCGCTCAACGGGTTGCAGTCCAGCTAACTGGCCACACAATGTCAAAGCATGTCCGCAACTTTACCACACCTTGGCCATCAGTCAAAACAAAAAAAAACACACACACACATAAAAAAATGGAGATACAAATAAAAAGTAAAAAAAAAAAAAAAGAAGAAAAAATAAATGGGCAGGCAGGCAGGCAGGCAGGCCGGCAGCATGGTGAACAAGTTAAGGCGCCACGGCGGCTACCTCAGTAGCCGTTAGCGTCGGCACCACCAACCGTGACAGGGACCACAGACAGTGAGACAACACGACTGTGATTGCGGCTACCAAACAGCAGCAACAGTGGCAGCAGTGGCAGTTGCCTCAACCGACGACAGGCTGACTCCTACGTGAGCTCGGGCGATGCCATGGCTATGATACTATACCCAAAGAGCTTACATGCGGCTCGTAAAAAAGAGACCCACGGCAGAGCCAGTTAACAGGCAGCTATCCAAAGGCAAGGCTGTCGAGCTGGCAACTTGGCAGCATGCAGACAATTTGTCGTCCAACTGTTTGTCCGTCCTCAGCAACAGCAACAGCAACAGCAACAACAGCAGCAGCACTTGGCACCACTTGTGATGTCCCAAACCGAAACGTAATCGAGACGTGGCCAAGGGGAAGCCAAAAGGCAGACTTTTGGCACACGCAGCACGTGAGCTGTTCCCAGTTGCCAGTTGCCAGTTGTTACCAGTTACCAGCTTGTTGCGGTTTATTTATATGAGCGAGCGCTTGAGGGGCGCAGTAACGCTACACTCTGAAAAACATATGCAATGGCAAATAAAAAATAATATTTATATAGCAGTCCTTGGCAGTTGTTGAGTTCCACTTACTAACTTGGGCAACTAAATAACCTGGCTATGGAGTCGCGTCAAAGGCTAGAGAATGGATGTTGTAATTACTTGAGTAATTAATTGAGTCGACAGTAAATTATAATAGTTTAGACAACATTTGTAGCAAATAACATTAATAAATATAACAGAAAATATTATGTAAAATTGAAACGCGAATCAAGTTTAATGAAAGACAACAAATGTTATTTTAAAATGTAGCAAGCTGCCTTTGCCACCAATGGTATGTCGATGACTAACCCATCCTTTTGTCCGAGTGCAGGGACTGCTGCTTGCTAAGTGTGCGATCCATGGCACTTAAGCCGAACAATGAAAGCGGCTGCTAAGGCCACGCAAGCTGGCAACTGGCAACTGGCACTGGCAACTGGCAAACCGGCAACAGCTGTCGACTGTTTGCTGTTGCTGTTTTGGGGCCACGTCAAAGCGGCCCTCAGGCTGCCAATTGGAAATCTGACCGAGCCAAAAAGCCCGCGCAACAGCAACACCAACAGCAACAGCAGCAGCAGCAGCAACAACAATAACAACTTGCCAGCATTTACGAGGCATCCATTTCAATGTCAAGGCTCTTTTGCGGCTTACTTTGCCTTTACAAGTTCAAGGTCTTCAGACCCGCGGTGCTGACTGGGCCAAGGTCATGCAAACATAAAAACCTCCGCTTCATCTAATAATAAGCAACGGCTACAGCAGCACAGCCAGCGGAGGAAAAGTATAAAGGTCATTGCGCTTCATTATGTCCGGAGCGGACTTAACCCTTTGCCTTGGGTTCCTGCTCGGGCGCCAGTTCAAAGGACGCCACGCGCACGCACTTGACCCTTTTGATGACGACGAGAGGGAAAAATAAAAAAAGAGGCAAACGATTTGTTGTTGCTTCAAATATCCTTGGGCTATTGAAAGGCACAAGGCTGACAGGGCTCATAATGTGCCTGGCTGCCTGCCTGCCTGCATGGCTTCACTTCCATTTCCGTTTTGCCCCCAAAAATTGTTTCTATTTTTGATATTTTCTTTTTTTCGGCTTCTCCTCGGTATTCTTTTGGGCTGGCAAAAGTCGTCAACCTTTTGTCAGAGTCAGCGTCCTTTTTTATTTGCGTCTTGTTGTTGTTGCTGTCGCCTTATCAACTGTTGCTACTGCTGCTGAGTCAAGGACCTGTGCCCGCAGCGATATTTTTGCATGTCCTTTCCACAAAAGTTGTTTTTTTTCCTTTTTTTATGTCCGCTAACCGGCTTTGTGTCCGGCTCAGCGCCAACTGGCAGACACGTCTGCCAAATGTCTGAGGCAATCCCAAGGCTTCGACTTCGTCTTTTTGGGGTTCGAAAGCAGTCGGAAAAGGTTTCCCAACAGTTTTTGGGGCATTTTCCTTTTGACTAGGACTTACTGACAAAAGTTGATCGACCTTCGTTACGGTTGAGCAAAGTTCAACAGGCTTTTTGCTTGTGCTGCTGCTTCTTATTCGGCAGCTTGAATGCTTTCTGCTTTCAATGATTAAATCAATTTCAGTGCGTCTGACATTTAAATTCAATTTAAAACAAAACGATTTTCAGGCGCATTTTTTGTTTTGTGTAATTAATTTTCTTTGCAGTAGCAGCAGCAGCAGCAGCAGCAGCAACAAACAATGAAATTTACAACTTTACGCAAGCAATCACACACACACACACACACACACAGCCTTACACAAAAGCCAAGCACTTCCGCTTCCTGTGCCACACACTCATACACACACACACACACACACACACACACACACATATATACACACAAGGCAGACAAAATTGCTGCAATAAATTTGAAATTCAATTTAAAATGAACATAAATTGCTTAAACTTTCGAAGCATGTCATTTTTAAAACATTTTTCAACTAACACACACACACACACATTTACAATTCACACACACACACACACATCTATATACAGCCATAAAGCGCATTAAGCGCTTTAAGGCACAAAATGCTGCCATAAAAATTGTTTGCTCGTTAATTTCTTGTGTACTTGTTTTTTTTTATTTACTGCTCCTGCTCTCTCACCCTCTCTCTCGTTCTCTCTCTCTCTCTCTCTCTCTCTCTCATTCTGTCTCACTCTTCGCTCGACCTCTTTGTCAGGCTCCATCCATCTTGCTTGTCTTACGCGACGCAGCTCCAGCAACCCCCAATGCCGGCCCAACCCCAACCCCAACCACAACCCCAAGCACAAGCACAAGCACACATAGCTCGGCTGCTGTTGTTGTTGCTGTTGTTGCTGTTGTTGCTGTTGTTGCTGTTGTTGTTGTACATAGCAGCAACTTCAGCTTCAACTTTACACATACATCCACATATATACGTATGTATGCACACACACATTTATATACACTTGATAAATGTGCATGGCTGGCACACGCACACACGTGCAAGTATACGCCATGTTGTCTATATAGCACATCATACGAGGGTTGCTTAGTAACTACGCTTATTTATTGCAATTTAAACGACTGTCAATCGCAGCTTAAATCTATGCTCAACTTAAGATTCAAAAGTGTTCTTTTAAAAATAAGAATGATATGAAAAATAACCACAAACTTGATAAGGGTTGTTCATTGCAAAATAAATAAGAATTGGCGGCTTACCTTATTTGCCGCCTTGTTCACTTTTTGAGACGTTTCGTACTTGAAACAAGAATATATTCTTAACTTAGTGTTGATGTTCCGTTTCTTTTATCTGGGTACTTCACAAGCTGCCCGCACTTATCTGTGAGTCTGTTGGACAAAAAAAAAAAAAAGTAAGCAAGAAAATGCGACGACGACGATGGCAGCAGTAAAGCTTTTCAATTGCCACCCCCGACCCCAGCATATGAAATGCGCGTCTATAATGCCGTATATAAACACACACACACACACACATATATATATATTATATACATACATATTTTATATGTATATTTTGTCTGACTGTGTGTGTGTGTGTGTGGGCGGCTTTGGAGTCGCTTTAATTTTGGCAGGCATTAAGTGCGCTCTCGGGGGTTGTTTCCGTTTCGCGTTCAGCTATTTTTATTACTGTTTTTTTTTGTTTTTGTTTTTATTTTGGTTTTGTATTTTGCTACATTTTCAATTGCTTGACTTTAATGTGCGCTCGCTTTAAGCTGAGGCGCAATTTGGCATAGCATACTTTCGAGCGTGGTTCAGTTTGTGTGTGCTTTGCTTGCCGTCTGCTTAAGCTGCTGCTGCTGATGCTGCTGCTGCTGATGCCACGCATTTATTTGGCCAGCCAATTTGCAATTTGACTCATTGTGGACGGGTCCACTGGCTGCTGACTCCTTCTCTGGGGAGGTTGCACTAAGCTATTGTTCGTGTGCGCAGCTACAAACACAACACCAACACACCCACACCCACACACACACACACCTACACACTCGCACTCACACGTACGTTGTCTGTGATTAGTTCAACCCTTAAAACATGAAACGGCGCCATTGCATTGGCATTGCTTATACGAAGCGTTGGTCGCTCACTCGGTGTCTGTTGTCTGTCGTCTGCTGTTTGGTGTCTGTTGTTGTCTTTGGCAGTCAACTTTTTGCACACACACACATACACACACACACACATACACACACACACATACAAGCAAACACACCCATATGCTGTGCCACTAATTTTCTTTGTTTTTCAATATTTTCTGCGCTTTCGCTCGATCTCTCCGTCTCTCTATCAGTCAGCAGCCACTCGCAAAGATGTTCCTCCTCTTGTTTTTTGGCTGCAATGTCGTCTGTACCCAAACCACATACGTCTGCAGCTGCTCTTAGCCACCCACCTACCACCCACCACACTCGAGACGTCAGCCAAAATGCCAAAACGACCATAGACATGAACTTTGTCACATTGGAAATGCACAAGATTTGTTGTTGTTGTACATAAGTCTGGAATGGATATTCGCTGTTGCTGTCATTATCTCTCTCTCTCGCTCTCTCTCTCTCTATCGCTCTCTATCTCTCGCTGTCTCTCCGTCTCTTTCTGTCTGTGCGTCTGGCTAATGCCCATTTGATGGCACTCGCTAATTGCTTGATTGCCAATACGATTTCCCACGCACGCCAGTCTGCCACTTTTAGGAGCGAGAGCCAAGGGCAGCGGGTGGTTGATAACCGCAAATGAACATTTGCCGATTTGAAGCGATGCGATAAGAATGAATGGAATTAAACATAAATTATAATTAATAAAGCGAGCAGACTAAAAGGCCGGCTCACGACAAAAGGGCGTGACAACAAAAAGCGAAAACTACAAAAGCCACAACGAAGAAACCAAAAAGGGCGCAAACAAAACCACATATCTACATGCATATACATACATATATATATATGTGTGTGTTTATATATATATATTTATGTATATGTATATTTGCGCTGCATTAAATTTCATGTTGGCTCTGCTTCCTTCACTTAGAGCAACAGCAAAAGCGAACAAAACAGAAGAAGCAGCAGCAGCAGCAGCAGCAGCAGCGAGCACATAAATTACAGCAAGCAAAAACAAAGCAAAGTAAGAAGAGCCTTCTGAACGCCAAAGTTTGGATACCCTTGCCGACCAGTGTCAAATCGCTAAATTGATTTAAGAACTCGATCGACTGGCAGCCATATGACATAGTCATCTGGCGTTGTTCGTTGGTGAAAGCTTATTAAACAAAAAGTGATTCACATAATGTAAACCACTATTAATTCGAGCATCGAGCATTTTTCTGATGGCATCATTTGCACTATGAAACCAGTTATTAATCAAATTACCATTTCAAAAAGTATCAACTTGTGTAGTCATCCCCGAGACATAAATAAAAAATTATACGAATTAATAGTGGGTTGGGTTTGATTAGAAATATGACTGCTAAATTTAGCTTTGGAGCTGGGCGACTAGTTTGCATAGACTAATCAAGACCACATGTACTTATTGCAGTCAAAGACAATTTCTTCCAAGCGATACTCACTTCACGGCAAAGTTAAAGTACACTCTGCAAGTCCATAACAACGGCAGCAAATGAAACAAGGAACAAAACCAAACGAAACAAAACAAAACAAAACAAAAAAAAAACGACAACATGGAAAAATGAAAATGATAAATTGCAAACTGCACATAATTATGCAATTAAAGTTTGACGTTGTATGTTGTACATTGTTGCTGCTGCTGTTGTTGTTCCTGTTGTTTGTTTTATTGCTGTTATTATTATTGCATGGGTTGGGCCCACAAAACTAACTTTGCCTGCAAATAACAGCTGCAGCAGCAACCGAACAAACTGAATAAGAAACAGCAGAAGCAGCAACAACACAACAAAAAAAAAAAGATACAAGAGTCGCTTGGCTTACTGATTGTTGTTGTCTGCCTGATTGTTTTATGCCCGGCCAATGTAAACAGTAACACCAGCAATAACAGCAGCAACAGCAGCAAGAACAGCAACACCAGCCAGCAATCAAGTAACAAAAACAAGACAACTCTTGGCAAGGAAATCTATTTGCCAAGGCAATCTGAGACGAAGCCAGCCTTATTAGCTCAGAATATGAAACGTGTGAAAGAAACAACTTGGAGAATACCTGGAATATACTTACTCTAAGATCGTTATCGTTACCGTAATCGAATAGGCGATTAAGTAGTTAACTTAACACTTAAAAAACACGTCAACACTAAGTCGATTTGGCCATGATATTTCCGTGTTACCTAAACATATTTCTAATTATTGTGAAGCGAGAAAAATTGCTTGATTTTGTTCAAGATTAACTTGAAAGCTCTTGCAAGTAATTAGGAATACTTTATTAATTTTATAGCGTGGTGCTAATTATGTCTGTCTGTCGATATATTGTATATGACTTTGCGTGCAATTTCTGCCACGCCCATTGCTTGTACAAAATTGGCCAGCCCTACAATTTTCTGCAATTTGCTGGCCAAATTGGAGTCGGACATGAGGGCTTGGACAGCTGTCGCATAATTGTTGGCGCCCGAGCGACAACCGCTGCTCAATTATGGAAAATAATTTTTTTTTAAATTGTTTGTTCTTACTGTATTTTTGTAGCACATGCTACAAAAGGGGATTTTGATATAATGGATTTATATAATTTTGGCTTAAATTGTGTTTGTTGTTGGTGTTGTTTGTTTGGGTTCTTGGTTCTCTTTTGCTGCTGTTCGACTACTGTTGTTTTATTACATAAATTATTAATTTTAATTTTCTGCATGCATACTTCAGTGCACAGTCAGAGCAAACTATGGCAACACCCACACACGCACACACAACGCAATTTAAGGGCACGCCCTGCTGCAACACGCCCCAAATCGTCGTGCTCTTGCCCAACATTATCAACATCAACATCATCATCATCATCATCATCAGCAGCATCATCAGGCTGATCATCATTGCTGTTCTTTTGTGTCTGGCAATTAATTTTAAATTGGGCGTGCATACGAAAAATATTCGTAGTTTTCTTCCTTTTCCATTTTACGCGACGGTAATGTGCACTTTATCCATGTATTGGTTACCGCCTCGCCCACTACCAATGCATGCACACACTCACACACACATATATACAATATATACACACTTATTGTGTGTATATTGTGTGTTGATTTTGTCGTGCACTCTCTCGAGGCACCAGCAAACCGAATGGAAAAGCAAAAAACCTGAACCTTGTATTAAATGAATTTTGAGCGTTTTTAATTTTTAATACGCTTGCTTTATGCTGTTCACCTTGTTGTTATTGTTGTAGTTGTTGTAGCTCTTGTTGTTCTTGTCATTATGTGCTGTGGTTGTTGTTGCTGTTGTTATTTGCTTGCCTGCATTTTCCGCAAATTTGCATTGCACTTTTAGCTGCAGGGGCGTTGACTAAGACTTCCCGTATAAACAGCTCCGGCAGCATCGTAAACCTCGTCTTGCAATTCTTTTGATTAAATTGAGAAAATAAATTGTAATCAAATTAAATTTTCTTTGATTATGTTTTTTCTTTTGCTTTAACTATATTTAAAGTTTTTGCCTTCTTAATACAAAAAAGTTGCGTATACCATTTAGGCTTACGTAAAGCCAGCACAATTTCGAGCACATCTTTCCTGTTTAAGTTAAAAAGTTAAAGCTGATTATGTGCTCAACAAACTTAATATCCATTCTAATGTTATTTCCAAAGTTCTTGGCTGTCATTTACCAAGTTGCCCCCGTAACGAATACTTAATCATCTTGTTAAGCTAAATGGTAGGCCAGGCAGTTAAGTCAGCTCTCGGTTATTACGTGGAATGCTTCGCAATAACTTTCAATAGTTGCCAAGCTCAATTTAATTGGTTCAATTATGCATATAGCACACCTATACACAACTGATGATTGCTTTTCACATGCTTCTTATATGAATATTTGTGTAGAGCATTCCTGCTGATAGTGCAACCCCGCCGCCCTCCCTTCACAGCTACAGACCTTCCCTCGAGACCCGTCCTTCGCACAATAAACAAACTCGTCGCCTGGCAACTAAGCAGCTACCCAAACCAATAATTCCCAAGCCCCCATTAACTTCCGCATCCATTAGTATGTCGCTCCTCCCTCACCCAACTAGCCCCCTCCCCATACAAAAAAGAGATCCGAGCAACCCTTTTTACAGTCAGAAAACTTTTAAAACCGCCCTTCAACAACTCACACTAAACACATTTAATTTGCTTAAAATTCCAATTCACTTGAAAATTTGAATATTTTGCATATTTTGTGTGTGCGAGAGTGTGTGTATGTGTGTGTGTATCTATGTGAGTGTGTGTGCATGTGTATGTGTGTGTGCTTGCGCTTAAAATGCCTGCAACATTTTTTAGATTTCTACAGTTTTTTCTTGCATATTTTTTGCTCTGCAAAAAAACATTAAAGAAAACTGTTTGCAAAAAGACAACAAAAAAATAATAATAATAAGAGCAGAAACTGGAAACTCTTTGCGCCAGAAATTCCAGCAGCTAATAATAAAAAATAATAGTAATAAAAAATGCAGATATTTTGTTTTCAAACGAGCGGCCATAAAAATTGTTGCTTGTGCATTTTGGGGGCCGGCTGCGAAGGCAGATTTATAAATAATTCATACGAACGCGCGTGCACAAGAAATTAGAAAAAACAGACACTGCAAAAAAAATATAAAATAAAAAAACAGGGTATAAGAAAACAAAATAATAAAAATATAAAAAGAAAAAAACTAAAAAAAACGAAAGAAAAAGAAACCGTGGAGGAAGCTTATTGATTTTCTTACGTGCTACAACTGAGGTGCACAACCCACACGGCCGCCCGAACATCGGCCAGCCCCTTCCACCTGCCGCTCCCGCGTGTCGCCCGTGCGCCCCACTGCTGTCAATTTGGATTGCTTCAAAAGCAAACGAAGCGGGCAAAAATGTAAAAATAAAGGCAATTTTTATAGCAATTTGCATGAATAAACTATAAAATAAACATATAAATATAAATAATGTGTTGCCACAGATACGAAAGCAAGAGCAACAACAGCAGTAGCAAAAACAACAACAACGACAACGACAATAATAATGCTAACAACAACAACAACAACAAAATCAACAAAAGCAATGAGTAGAGAAATAACAACAATCGGCAAAGTTTGCAGCAAAGCAAACAAAAGCAAAGCAATAAGAAGAGGAAGCAGCAGGCGAAATAATCGAAGCAGCCATGAGAAAAAACCAACAAAAACAACAGCAACAACAAGCAACGAGCACCAACAAAATGGCAGCCATGGAAAGAGGAAGAAAACAACAATAAATAATGGAAAATTGTTTCTCTTTCCCAATTTCGTTCTCTCTCTTTCGCACACACAAGAAAAATAACAAGAAATTGCTGGAAATACAAAGAGAAAATAAAATAAATTGCATCATAATATGTAACAGAAATGTCGAGTGTGTGTGTGGGAAAGAGATAGAGCAGCTAATGCTATTGCTTCTGCTAACAAGAAGAATGCGAAGAAGAAGAAGAAGGCGAAGAAGAAGGCGAAGAAGAAGAAGCAGATGAATCAGTTAAATTAGAATTTTATGCAAATTTCAAGAAGAAACTGCAGCGTGAGGAGTTGCCAGCTGGTTTCATTTTTCGCCACGGTTGCCAACACAACAGGCAGTCGTTCATTAAACAATGCAGCAGACCGCTAATTATCTGACATTAAGCTAACCAAATTTGTAGCCTAAAATTTGACAACCATTTGCCAGATATTCACTCATAATTGACTTTATGAAATTTATGCGCTAATTAAGTCAAATGTTTTCTGGAATTGGTAATGAACTGCATGACAGCAATAATAAGCACACAACTACCTGCTGGCAAAACATCAAATTAGTCGTCGCCAAAAGTCAAAAGTGGTAACCAACAGACATGACCGGCCACGACCCGGCCCAACAGCTGTGATATGGTTGGTGTCCAGCTTCAAATCCAGCTCAACATATTTTATTTGATTGCCAGCATTAGGAAAATATTGAATATAAAACATAGCCAAATACATAATAATAGAGTTTGTAAAATTAACAAGACCAGGCCAGCTTTTCTACTCTTTTATTCTATTTCTTGTTTTTTCAGCCAATTTAATTTAAGTTTCTGCTCATATGACAACCCTTAAAATATATTTTAGTTTATGGCGATCAGTTTTCCAACTTTTTGAGTTAAACAAACTTCAAAACGCACACAAAGAATATCACACACACACACACACACAGACAATATTCAAAAGGATGCAGAATAGATGATATATGTATATATATACTATATAGGTACATATGTAGTCCAAAGAGACATGGTCGTGGCTATAACTGGCCCCCAGATCTCGCTCGAAGCAGCATTAAAACTTTGATAATTACATAACTTTTTCAGTATATGAATTTAGTAAGTGCTTATATACAAGCATATACATGAAATATATATATATGTATATATTTATATATATGTGAAATCTCACAAATGTTTGCAACACATTTTTGCCGCAGCTTTGTCGAAGGCGCATGGTGGAATTGTAGGGGGCATGGCTGCAGGCACAGCCATAATAAATAAACGTAAATTTTGCATGCGGCGAGTTAATGCAAACAGGCACACACTGTGGCTGTGGGGTGAGAGGGGAAGGGCCGGCGAGGAGGGCATGTATGGCAGCAAAATGTAAAATTAATGCATAAAGTTTACAGCATTCGCAGCAGCAACAGTATCAACAACAAGAACAGGCAAATAGAAATGAAAAGTCCAAATTCTGCGCAGAGAAACGAAAATTTGAGTAAATAATGTTCGTTGATAAAAACTGTTCGTGTTGTTGTTGTTGTAGTTGTAGTTGTTTTTGTTTTGTTTTTTCGGTGGACAAAAGCAAATTTGTGTAATTATTATATGGCCCCTAACAAATTCTAACAGCGGAAGTGATGAAAATGTGATGAGTGTAGCAACACGAACCGGAAACCGGAACTTGCCGAATGAGATTATGCAAATGTCAAGCTCGAAGCCGCCATTGCAAGTCATTCAAAAAGATTATGCTTTCAACTATTTGGTGAAATGTGAATTTGTGCCACACAAAATGCTAAATATTTTCATTATAGAAATTGCTTTAAGCGATTTAAGTTCTAGTTAAGCAAAGCATTGCATTAACAGATGTTTTCGCAGTTGAAAATTCTGCATTTGTAGTCATATTTAAATGCAACTTGCAACATCTGTTTACACCGTTGTCGCTTTTAATTGCAAAGCTCGATGAGCTGTGCAACATCGTGCGGGTTCTGCGGCTGGGCGGTCTGACAGGCAGCAACAAGCCAACTCTTTGCGATCAACAGCAACAACAATAGTAATAAAGAACAGGACCTGCTTTTAATGTGTCATTAAAATGGAGCGCTTCTTGTATGTGTGTGTGTGTGTGTGTGTAGGTGATGCTGTTTGGTCAGTGTCTGCCTTGCGAGCAAACTAAAGCCATAAAAGCAGCAAACCAACAGCAATAACCACAGCAAAATATATTACAAAACAAAATGGCCACTTTCGCAGCAGCAGTAGCAAAGACTGACAACAACAAAAACAAAAACTCGACCCACCATTTTATATTGTTATTTTTGCCAGCTTCCCTTTCACACACACACACACACACGCACACATCAAAGTACAGCTAGAGAATGTTGGCAACATTTTTAATATTGCTGGCCATTTTACTTGTTGTTTTCCCATTTCCCATTTATTTTTTATTTTCTCTTTTCATTTATTATTCCATGAGTTTCAATATGTGCGCCACATAATTTAATGACGTTTATCATTATGAACTTTTTGGCAAATGAAGTTTGCCGCATTCCCACTAATAAATTGGCCCCCGCCGCAATCGCAGCTGCAGCTGCAGCAGTTCAAATGTCGCACGCGAAAATACAAAAGATATAAACAGACTTGATGATAATTGAACAGGCACCGAGGCACGGGTACACAGCCCCCCAGCTCGAGCCCCCCAACTCCAGACCCCAGCTCCATTCAGTACGGTCTCATCAGGCGGCACGTTTTTGCCACACCCACGCCCACACTTATACTGCAGACATATGCATGTATATATATGTACATAGGGGCCCCACACCCAGCTGAAACTCTCTCACACACAGTGCGCTTCCTTTGGCAACGTCATTTCCTGTGCCTTCGATAGAGTCGTCCAACTTTTTCGTATCGTTTGCAATGCTAGCAACAATAATGCACTTCAAAAACAAAAATTGTATATTCATTTTTACAAATTTTTTATTATAGAATGGGAATTTTTTGATTAAGAATTTGAAACTCAAAACAAAAAATATGCTTTTAGAACCATAAGAAATTTAACCTTATCAGTTAACTGGAGGTAAAGTAACTCAGAAATGTTTACTAGCGCACATTTTACAAGATATCAAAACAAATATTATATTCTTATATAGAATATCATTTTAGAGAGAGAGAGAGAGAGAGAGAGAGCACATCGTATTCGACTTAAATAGTTTTATCAATCCAGCCAGTTTTTCACGTTTTTTGTTTTTTCTCTTTCGTTTTAGTGCGCCTTGCAATTTTCATATCATTTAATTAAAATCGCAAATTTCGTACACGTTTTCATTTTCGTTTTCGTTCTTGGCGCATTGCTTGAGTTTTATTTTTATTATTTTTATGGTCGGTAAAAACGCTGCAAAAGTGCAAAAGGCAGAAAATTAAAAATACTTCGACGCCGCCGCCAAACGCAAAATGTGTAAGAATTAAGCAAAAAATAACAAAAAAACAAGAATATAAATAAAAACAGCAAAAGAAAAAGAAAAAGAACAGACCCTAAAGGAGACAAGCAAACGAATTGAATTGAATTGAAATGGAGTCAAGAGTTGAGTTCTGGTATCAAGTCTGGCTGCAGTATGGTAAAGGAAGTGTGTGTGTGTGTGTGTGAAGGGGAGTCGGGGTGTGCTGGGGGGCGTAACGCCATTAAATTGCGGTTCAGACGCGGCCCCCCGCTGTTTAAAAACCTTTTTTATAGGCTCGCTCGCTGGCTGGCTCTTTGATTTATTTGTGGGCTTAGAACTTATGCCTGATATCAATTTAAAATTTCGATTGTATCGAATTAAGCAACTTAGTATGCATAAGAAACTCTGCCAAATTATGTAGATAAAACAAAACAAAAAGCATCACGAAGCAGAAGCAATAAGAAAAAATTGCTTTCATTTATATCACACGTAAATTGTGTTTTTTAATTTCATTTTACTTTTAAATCATGTGCCCGCTGCTGCTGTTGCCGCTTCCTCTTTGTTCTTGCTGCTCCTCCTGCTTCTTCTTATTCTTCTGCTACACATTTGGTGTGTGTGTGTGTGTGTGTGTGTGTGAGCGAGATGCAAAATGCAAACTAATCAAAAAATTCAATTTCCTTGGAAAATTTAATTTTACTCAGGGAAAATTCAATTTGCCAGCTTTTTTCGGTTCGCTCTCTCGCGGCCCCGAACACAGCTCACACACACACACACAGCTCACACACACACAGCTCACACACACACACACACACATACATAGAGTGTTTTTAGTAATACATTTTGTGCTCAACATTTGGCTTTTTGTGTAGATTTTTGCGCCAACGTTGCCAAAGATAAACATTTTTAATTTTATTATCAACAATTTGCTGTCTTTTGTGCTTTTGCTTGGGCGAGCACTCTCGTTCTCTCTCTCTCTCTCTCTCTCTCTTTCTTCCCCTGTTTTTGTCTGTCCCTTTCTTGCTCCTGCTGTTTCACTTAATAACTTATTACCTGACACAAATTGGCCTTTGTGTGCTGTTGGCCATTAGACGCTGCTAGCCATTGTCATTTGCGTCCGCAAAGTATGCAGCACATTTTGCATACAATTTAATTAATATTTATGCGATTTTTAATGGGCAAAGAGTTCAGAGAGCCGCAGCTAGTACAAGGCAATTCATTTGCCATTTTGCCAAAAGGTCACGGCCAAAAGTGCGCAAAAGCAACAACAACAATAACAAGTTAGCCAGCAGACCTGCAGCTGCATTTTATGCTGCCTTTTACAGCCGAGACTCTACACTCGCCTTGACTCTGGCCAGGCAAAACTGGCCACAAACAGCAGCAGCAGCAGCAGCAGCAACAACAACAAACAGCAAACGAAAACAAGTTTTGTGCGACTGGCTTGGGCTCTGGGCGCGATTTAAACATATTTTTAGCCACACACAATTGCATGCATATTAAAAGCAAAAGAAAGAAAAAAAATAACCAAAAATACAAGTCAGAAAAAAAATCACAGGGGGTTGGCTCATGAAATATTCTGACCCCGGAGCAGTGGTTTGACTGCTCCTTGCCATAGTTACAGGCGGCACAGCTTAGGACTGTGGATCTGACTTTGGTTTTAGCTTTGGCTTTGGCTTTGGCTTTGGCTTTGGCATTGGCTTAGGCGATTTAAGCATTTGATTCGCCGTTCCAGACATGCTTCATTAACTTTCAACTTTGCGCATTCCTCATAAAAAGAAAAGGCAATTATATCAAAATGCTTAGGCAAGCGAGTGAAAACGTTTGTATGTGGTTTGGTTGACTTTGAATGGAGGCTGAGAATTTTCTTTAAATACTTTTATTATTGTTTGTTGATTCTTTGTTGACCTCTTTTTATAATTAAATTATGTGTATATTTTGGCTTTTCTGGCTCCAGCTCATATTATTACACAAAGTCAGCGTGTGTGCTTAATTTAATTTGTTTGTTTTGATTTTGGAACTTGCACTTTCAGCTAATCTCATTGAAAGTTCAAAGCTATTCAACTTTTTATGCTGTCCTTGCCTCGTCATCTTTTATTTTTATTCTTATACATTTGAGTGCCACAGTTTAGACAGTTTAGTCTTTTTAATTTGCTGTGTGCTGATCAAGTTCTCATCTGCAAGGCAGATTGGAAATAATTAAATGTTGCCATTATGGCGGGCAATAACAATGACAGCGAAATGTTCATTAAAAAGGACCAAGGCAAATATTAAAAGTGAAAATGCAATTTATGTGTCCATTGTCTTTACACAACGTCGGGCAACAGCAACAACAACAACAACAACCACACAAACAACAATAAGCTTAACGCCTTTTTGTCGTAAATTTCATACAACTTCTTTTTTGCTCATTCCTTTCCTTTGCATTCGTTTTTTCAATTTTTCGCACATTTTTCTGTGCCCCGATTGTTGCTGCATGCCCTTTTTAAGCATTTATGTCCTTTTTGTTGCCGGGTTGTAAAATGCACTTAAGCAAGACGGCGGCGTTCAACGTCCAGCCCGCAACGTGCAACGAAGATGCGGCAGCTTCAACTACAGCCTCCAGCGTGTAGGTTGCCGCATTCACAATATTTTGCCCATAACTTTGATTTGCTGTTACCATACCCTGTACAATTTAAATATGCAGAGCTATTTTGCTAAGCTGGGCTGGGCATCAAGCGGAAGATTTATGCGAACGCAACTTTGTTAAATACTGGTCAAATTATACGCTTCAAAATTGGAATTGTAAAATATTGAAAACATATGCGAGAAGCGTGGTAAATTGTGCTGAAAGTCCCGATGCTTTCACAATTAGTTTTATAGCTGAAAGAAAGTCGAAACCTTAATTATATTTTTATGTAGTAATTTTTAATTTAACCATTATATTCACACTTTCAAAAATTGTGAGATCAGATGACATGAAATACATAGAGCTTGAGATCCAAAACTGTTCTAACGTAGAACCAAACTAGAACCTTTCTAAGTACAAATTGAACTTATATTTTGTGAGAAGAAAGAAGCGCATTAAATGATTCCTAGACAGGAATTCGAAACGAATGAAACTATTTTTAAAATTCCAATTAAGAATGTTAATGGAAAAGAAAAGAATTAAAATCATATCAAAAGACAGAATTTTTACTTTTCGTTCTCATTCGATTAGTCTGCAGTCCTCAAATGCTTGTTATTCCGAATAGAATCTTGTACTTAAATTAGCAGCGTATTTGGCAGTCCATTCGACCCTGTTGTTGCTTTTCTTGATGGCATCCAAACTCAAGCTCAGCGCCCAGGCTCCGCTTGTTCCTTTATTTATTTATTTTGCTTTTGCTGCAGCCGCCGACGCAGCCGCCGACGTTGCTGCTGCGCTGCTCTGCCTTCTCTTCCTCTGCCTCTCCTTTGCTACGTATGCTTTTTCAGTCGCCGCCGTCGTCGTCGCTGCCTTGTATACCTTTTAAATATTCGCTGGCGGCCATAAATCATTGGAGGTTATGTTGAATTTTTAGACAATTTTTTATGCATTTAGTTTCTCAGTGTTTCGTTTTTTTTTCAGTTGTTTTTTTGTTTATTGCTTGCCTTCTTCTCTGCTCCTTTGCCTGTTGTTCATTGGTCTGTTGTTGTCTTTGCTGGCATGATTTGTAGTTTATGGCTGCGTTTCTTCTCCTTTTTCGTTTTTCGATGTTTTTTTTATTTTTGTCTTAATTTTTTGTTGTTTTTGTATGCGCTTCCTTTTGCATTTGGACCAACATGCAGCATATACATAAATAAAATAGTGGCAAAACTTTCGCATTTTGCTCTTCTACCTACTGTCAACAAGCAGAAAAAAGAAATAACTGAAATGGAAAAATTAGTTGGTGTCTTTTACTCGCAGATACAAAAATGAATGCAGAAATGCAAGACAGGCAATTAAAAACGTATAAGAAAAAATAATAAAGAAATAATCTGTGTGTTGTGTGTGCTGCGTTGCCTGGCGTTGAATTAGACGCTTTTAGGAGTCCCCTTTCTTGTCGGCTAATGATTTCTGGCTTTCGCTTTGGCATTGTCTCTGCTTGTGTCTGTTGTGCTGCTGTGGCAACATTTAATCTTCAATTTGTCTCGCTATCGCGTTGTTTGGCTGTTTCGCTTTGGCCATTTCCTGTTGGCCATGGCCAAAAGTGTTCAACGGTCCGTGCTGTGTCTAAACAAGCGACGTCACATGCAAATTCAGTTAGCAATTTCGCGCACACCAATGGCGCTCTTGGCCAAACTGTCTGGCCATATTTGGCACATGGCGGCAGAGCAATTGCAATAACAACAACAACAAGAACAGCCTCCCCCTTGGCCAGACACCAGACTCCAGGGCACCCAGTCTGGGGCTCTAGCCCATCGGCCCCTGCGCTGTGCTTTTGGCCGTGCAAACATTTAAATGCATGAAAGCGAAAGGATTTTGCCAAAGTCCAAAATCAAACAGCAAAAAATTGCGACGCGCGCAAAACACAAAAACGACTGCAACAGCAGTCGAGAGAGTAAGAAGAGAGACAGAGAGAGAGAGAGAGAGAGAGAGAGAGGGAAGGAACCGCAGCAGCCAGACAACTAACGATGGCAGCAACTCGAATTCCAACTGTTACTCCAACTCCAACTCCAACTCTCAATCCAAAAACAATAAAAATAAAAACAGCTCCGAGCGTTCTTTTTTCCAGTTGACCAGACTGCGTTTTTTTCCATACCCTGTAACCTCTAAAAATGGCTAAAAAGGGCATGATGAAATTGTGCAAATGTAAGAAAGAGTTGCCGACACAATATTATATATTATTGAACAGCAGAGTTAGCCATCTTTCTGTATTTGTGGACCATGCGATCTTAGAAGTTGCATCTTAACAGGGTATCTAGCAGTTGAGCTCAGTGCAAGCTAAAGCACTCTTACTTGTTTTCAATGGTCCAAGCCAGAAAGGGATGGACTCGCAGCTAAGGAGGGAGGTGATTGTAATACACTTTTATTTTTATGCCCGCGCGTGTTTTTAATTAAGTTCAAAATAATGAATTTCACATGTGTGTGTGTGTTGCTGTGTGTGGTTGTTGTGTGTGTGTTGCTGTGCGTGGTTGTTGCACTCGTATTTGGCTCGGGCCAGCGAAAGTGAATTTTGGCAGGCCTGCATTTAGCGCACTTTTAGGCGCTGCCCATTACTGGTTTAATGCAACAATTTGCTTCTGTTGTTGCACACTGGCCACATTGCATTATATCCAAATATGGCAGCTGACTTAATGCAATTTTCGCGTGCCCCCAAATGAAATTTCAGTGCTTGCAGCGACATTTTCGTGTCCAGCTTAACTTAACTGGGAGTGACACCAACACGCTCACACACACACAGAGAGCCACTGTGTCGCTTTCGCTGTCTCTGTCTTGGCTGTGGCACATAATTCAATTTCGAACTGAAGTTAAAATTCAATTAAAATGAGTCAACTTGAGCGTAATGCAATTTTTGCCAGCCAATGCCATTAGTGAAATATTAACGCAAAAAGCAACGAAAGACATAAGCAAAAAGCAAGTGTACATAAAATATATACATCGCTATATATATATCGATAGAGAACCCACTTACAGACGAACAGCCAACAGCTGCGACCCAGTTGGATCGTTAATGCATTTTCCTTCATTTCATTTATGTAAAAAGCAATCAATGTGTGTCCAAGCAAAAAGAGAGTTCAAAATAAGAATTTATACAAGTCAAACTTCAGTTCAGTTAGTTTAAGAACTATGCTTAAAAAGCTACTTTGATCCACTTTTCAAATATTTATGCATAGCTAGAAATAGAATACAGCAACATGTATTGCGTGTTTGTGCTAGTTTAAATAGCTGTCGCTTGCGCATGGTGTTCACTGTACCAGAAAGTCATTATGCTTGGAATATAATTTATAATATTTATAATTTGGTATATTTCGTTCATTTAATTTTATCAGCTTTCCAAGCAGCTGCTGCTCCAAAGAGCTCGCACTCTCTTTACTGCTGCTGCTGCTCTCTCGATGTGTGTGTGTGTGTGTGTGTGTTTCCGCTTGTCGCTTCGCTCGTTATGTAACCCATAAAAACTCGGCAAATGCGACGCCACGGCACGCGCCTAAAAGTATGCTATAATTCAACGCGCACACAAATGTAACTCCCTCTGCCAGCAGCCCCTATCAGCATTGGTGTGTGAGTGTGTGCGTGTGTATCGCATATGTGTGCGTCCATAAAAAAATGAAATTATTAAATTTTATGTAGCGTAAATTCTTTATGACGCGTAGAAGAAAGAAGAGAAAAGAAACACAACAGAACACAACACAACACAGCAGAACAGAGCAGAACACAACGCATCGCATCGCATCGCAACACAGACGACATTTTCTTACACATGAGCAAATTTGAAACAGTTTTCAACTGTGTTGTTGCTGGCTGGCAGCCTTTGCTGCCACTGCCATTTTGTTGTGGTTTCTAGTTACACATCAAATATATTGCACTAGCTCGACTCCTACAAAAACGAAATTAAAAATAAAGAACCAAAAAAGCAGCGCATAAAATTTGTGCTGAAACATTTCCGTCTGACATTGAAAAATGCTCGGTCACGTTTTGGGGGCGAATACGAACAAAAAAAACAACAAAAAAAAACATCTTTTCACCACGTTGATAAATATACATATATTTATTTTTTATTCTGGTTTTGATTGGGCAGTGGAAGGGGGTGGTGGCGAGGGCAGCAGCAAGTTGCGAGTTGCGCCAACTTCTTATTTTTGCACTGCTCTTTGCAATTTTCATTTATTTATTTATATGCCTTTTTATCCTTTTTGTGGAGCGTCGTTGTTGGTATCGGCATTGTTGGTTGGTCAGCTCGTGACTTTGTTATTGTTGTTGCTGCTGCTGTTGCTGCTGCTGCTGCTATTGTTGTTGGGGACCATTAAAACGACGCAGCATAATGGCAGCAACAGCAAAGAGCAAATGGTAAAAAGAAAAAACAACAACAGCAACAAGCAAATACAAAAAACACCAACAGCAAGACATAAATTAAACTACCTGTCGCTCCAGTGGCGTGCAGTTCGGTTCCTCTGCCCCCCTGCATCGCTCCCCTCCCCTGCCATCATTTCAATCTAAGCCAAAGATAAGCTAAATTAGTTGCATGTATCATAATGTATTTCCTTACTAATGATTCGATCTCGATTCTCTCTTCTTCTCTCTCCCTCTCTCTCTCTCTTTCTCTCTCTTTGCAGGTAAGTTATTCCGGTCAATTCAAATCACTGTGTTGTGCTGTTGTCGAGTAAGTAACGAATACTATTTTGCTTGTAGAGTTTATATTTTTGGGTGCGTAGACGCCACTGATTGGTGGCTTATTAAGTTTAACATATTTGCCCCACACGAGTTGCATGCATGCATGTTGCATGGAATTCGCAATGCATTTTATTACATACTTTGCCACAGTGGACTGGACGAAAGGACATTGTTATATGTGCGCTGTGGCGCCGCAGGATATACTGCGCATCCTTACACACGACTGTCAGGCAGAGAGTGAGATAGAAAGAGAGAGAGAGAGAGAACGGCATAGAGAAAGAGAGAGAGACAGGGCAAGAGAGGGAGAAAGGCACAATAATGTGCTCGCAAATATGCAAATAACTTTGCAAAATTCGTTATATATCGACAACGACATCGACAGGGTTTTTGTTGCATGTACATATGTATGCAGGTGGAGACAAGAGGCAGCCACGGGCCACATTGCAACTCATAAATTGCATTATTCGTATTATGTATTGTTATGCACACCCATAATGAAACTGATTCGAATAAATCCTATTACAAAATGTATCAAGGATTTTCCTTAAAGCAATACAAAAGCAGTCGAAGCACAGCCAAATATGTTGATAACAAATGATGCTAAAGTATATAATTGAAATGCTTTCTAAATTACATTTCAATAAGTATAACAATGAGCCAAGAGTGAAAGTTGAGTACAGCTATGTAAATTCAACTGAAAGCTGTGCAAACTAATCTGATTGAAGGAGACACTCAAGCAATAAACTTTAAAATACTACAAAAAAATCAAGCTCGCTAAGCGGCAAACTAGTTTTTCCGAGACTGTTAAATGCGAACAGTTAATAATTAACGAGATTGTTATCTCTATTTAGATCTGATCAGGCATTTTTCATAGCTTGAGAGCAATTAGTCATGCACAACTGCAATCACAACTGATTTCCCAAATACAGCTGCGAGAGTCTGGAACCAAGACCTTCACATGCAGACTTCTCAAGACTCATTTGCAATTACCCAGCGAAAACTACCCACTCATCAACATCAACATGAGGTAAACAATTCCTAGCTATAACTGAGTTTGCGACTTCGATTGGGTATCGCTTGCAGAAGCAAAACAAATAAATTCCAAAAAATGAGTTATTAATGGCAATCAATCAAAAAAATGGCTAAAACGCTCTAGCAAAAACCGATTGCAGTAAAAATGGCAAAAACAGCAACGAAACGTACAAAAACAAATACGAAATTGGCGCAAAAAGAACAAAAAAAAAAAAAGCACGCGAAGAATACATAAATTGATTGATTGATTTAATGAATGATTGATTAATGCATTTCTGCTGCAAATTCCGCATACAAAATGCAACAGCAATAGCAACAACAGCAGCAACAACAGCATCAAGAACAGCAGCAACAACAGCAGCAACAACAGCAGCAGCATCAACTTTCAGTGGAAGTTGCAGAGCTCAAACGTGGCCTTCAGTTTTAGACTTGCAGCCTTCAGCGAATGCCAGACAGGCGCGCGGAGTGGAGGGTGGAATAGCGAGGAGTCGTGAGGAGTAGCGAGGAGTCGCGAGGAGCTGTAGCTGATGCTGCTGTCTAGTTATTGGCCCCCATGTGAGCAGAAAGGGGCAGGGTGCTGGGCACTGCTGCAGTTATACGAGCTGCAAACGGCTATAAAATGCATTTTCAATTAGGCATAATTCCAGCAGACAAACACAAAACTCAAACGGGGCAAATTACGAGGGTCGCCCATTAAATATGTAGTTTGTATGCAGCCAGCTTTTGTTGCTTTTGTTGGAAAATCTCAGCGTAAAACTCCTGTCTCAAATGCAAGAATTGAGGTAGAGAAATTATATTTTGTTGTGATTTTCAATATTTATGCAAATTTTGTTTGCGTACATTTTAAGAATTAGTCCTATTAATCTGATTTAGCTGTTAATAGCAGTCTTTTACTTAACATGCCTTAGCTTTTTAACAAAAATCCACTTAGTTTAAGTAATAAGTTTATTATGAAAGCTTCCCAGATCCCTGTTAAACTCCTCAAGCTGTATAGTTTATGACATAATGCACTCTATTGTCCACAATTTAAGCTTCGAAAAATAAATATTTAAAAGTGTACTTTTGCTAACAATTCCCCAATGCTGGCTGAGCTTCAACTTTTTTTCAAATCAACTTGAAGTTCTCGCGCCATAAAAAATGCATCAAAATAAATTGCGTAATTAGGAGAAATTTAAAAGCACAACAATAGAGCCAAATGTGGACAGGGGCTGAGTGAGCTGGAGAGAGGCAGAGAGAGAGCGAGAGGGGCGATGGGGAGGAGCGAGTGAGCGAGCAAAACAAAAAAGCAACAGCAAAAACTTGCACAAGGATTTTTAATAACGTGGAAAACACAAGAAAAAAGCAAATATTGATGCAGCCGCAAATTTCAATTAAGAACAGGAAGAAGCAGACAACAACGACGGCGACTACGACGACGACGACGACGACGACGACGGTGACGACGACGACAGCGGCGGCGACGAAGCCAACGTCAACCGCAACGCAGTCGCTGTCGCCGTAACAGCAGCAGCAGCAGCAGCAGTAGCAGCAGCAGCAGCGCAAGAGCGAATGGAAGACAGAGAGCGAGAAAGGTAGACAGAGAGCGAGAGAGAGAGAGAGAGAGAGAAAGGGAGAGGGCGTATGTGTGCGTGTGTGTGAGAGATAGAGACAGAGAGAGAGAGAGAGAGAGAGAGAGAGAAAGCAAGAGCAGGCAAGTGCCTGTAAAACATTTGATGTAATAAAATAACGTATACGCCAGCGAGCCGCAGAATGAGACGACCAAGACGCAGACGGAGATGGAAACGGAGACGGAGACGAAAGCAAACCCACCCTTGTCATTACCGATGGCAAGCCGAGCGAGGCACACATACCAGCACCACAAAGCACACACACACACACACACACACACACATGCACGAGAAGAGCAATTTAAGCCGCAGGAATGCAAAGACTGTGGGGAAGGTGGTGCGAGGCGGTCGAGGGTGTAGCACCGTAGTCGCAGCCGGAACAGGAAGGAAGGAAGCAAGGCGAAGCGAAGCGAAATAAAAGGCCAAAAGGGGCGCTGTCGCAGCAATTGATAAAAACAAAAAAGGCCAAAGCAAAAACGAAAATTGGGCGCAAAACAAAAATTACAGCATACTTGAAGGCGCCGGAGAGGGTTTTAGGGGATTGGTGCTATTGTAAAAGTAATAATTATTGCGCGCCATGAAAATCAATGGCGTCTGCAAATTGCTGACGGAACGGAAGTGCCACAGGCAGGCAGGCAGGCGGCAGGCAACAGAGGCAAGCGAAACGAGAACGAAACAATTTTCGTGCGCAAATTGCCCAAAAAACTGACAACGAAGATGAGATGACGACAACGAAGCAGGACAACAACAAGCAAGGAACAACAAAAACCGGAGACGAGAACGCGACGCCGTCGAAAAATGGCGCAACAAAAGCGCAAAATCAGGAAAAAGAAAGTCAGGCACAAAGCAAAAGTAGCAAAAATACCGAGCGCAAACTCCGAGCGCGCGAGAAGTCGGCGGCAACTGCAGAAAGCGGAAGTAACGCCATGCCCCAAAGCCAGAAGGCAGCGCCAAAACGAACTGGCCGATGAAAGTAAATGCCAAAGAGAGGCAATGAACGACACAACACACACACTCCGTGTTTGCATGTGTGTGTGTGTGTGTGTGTTGGTGTTTGTCATTGTTGTTGTTGCTGCTGCTCACAATTTGCTACCCTTGGCAGGGCGAAGCACAAAACGCCTGCCACCAGCCCGCCACCCATCCTGACCACGCTTGCTGCTGCCACTGCTGCTGCTGCTGCACGTCTGAGGCATATCGATTTTTTGGCTCGCATATCCTGGCGTTTTGTCCTGGGCGCGTCACAGCCCTAAAGGCCACATGACTTCGCCTGTGTGTGTGTGTGTGTGTGTGTGCCAAAGGGCGACTTTCAGCTTGTGTGTTGTTTTTTAGTTTTTTTTTGCTTTTTGGGGCGCAGCTATTTTTAGATGCCCCTTGCCCAATGTCAATGAACTAAAGCGCAATGCGTGTGAATAATAATGCTCATCTTCATTCAACTTGTCAACAACATCAGCATCTTTGGCTGAAACAGTCAATTGGAGACCTTTGAAACTTTTGTCATAGCCCCAAAACAATTGAATATTGAAAAGGTGTCAAGACTCCATCTGCTCTCTGCTCTTGCTCTCTGGAAGCGGTTGCACTTCGTCCCATAGTCTGTAAGAAGACGCAAGCACAGAGTGTGAACGAGTGTAAAAGAAGCTCGGCAGAAAACAATTGAGCAAAAGAAAGGGCACAAAAGGGAAAGAGAAAGACGACGACAACCTGAAGGCAGTGGCAAAAGAATTGTTGCAACGAATTGCGCCGCGTGTTCGTCAACTGGAACTTTTGCGCGCAACAACAACCTGAAAGAACTGACACTGAAGAAAATTAAATTAACAAAAGGAGCTTTAAACTTGAGAAAATTTCCATTTTAGCTAAATGTATTTTATTGGATTATGTGTTGTGCACTTTAAGCACAAGTTGAATAATATTTGAAGTATGAAAGACATTTCTGAGCAGAAGCCAAATGAGAATTGAACTTGCTGATTTTCTGAGAAAAAGTTAGCTATTCCATTGAATCTACTTTTTGTTTCCAATGAACATGTTTCTTGAGGCTTAGAAATGGTTAGTCGTAACTTTGAAATTATTTTAAATTCCATTAACTTAACTCCTGAAAGCTGTCTGAAGTCCCAAAACGTTTGTTATTGGCTATAATTGAATATTATATTTTTGCCTATTTTCTGTTTCGACACGTGAAATCTTCAAATCTTATTAAGCTCTAAACATTATTATTATCAAGATTACCGGCATAATGTTTAGTCTTAATTAAATGTTAGTTTTTCAAGTAGGAAACTCTTGACTCGCCTGCCTTTCAACAAAGCCATCCAACCATCAACTGCCCCTCCTCTTGGGACTTGCACACCTCTTTCAATATATGAATAACACAAAATGTTGACTTATTTTCATTCGCTCAGTGTGGCAAGTGAGGACAAGCTGCGAGCCGTGTGCTCGCAGAACACTCAGCCAGCGAGCTTCTGTGATGGTGATGATGATGATGATTGTGATGGTGATGAGGATGTCAGAGGAGCGCGTGCGAAAGTAAAACGTTTGGCTAAAAGCCTGGCACAAAGGAATTGCCAGCGCTGACTTCCCACTGCGTCTGCTGTTGGGGCTTCAACTCTTCTGGTGCCTTTGGCTTTGGCTTTGGCTTTGGCGTTGGCTTTGCTACTGGGTCTCGGTCTCAGTCTCGGTCTCGTTCTCGGTCTGGGCCTGGGTCTGTGTCTGAAGCTTGACTGCCAGCTGGGCTTCCTGGTGTGTGCCACGGCGGCAACAGCTCAGCTCCTGACTAGCAAAACTGTTTCACGCTTTCCCTTGTTGCCGTCAGCGGCAAGCAGACAAGGTTGTTACCAGTATCCGCAACTCTACGTGAGTGCGTGTAAGTGTCTCTCTCTGTGTGTGTGTGTGTGTGTCGGAGAATTTGTGTCTGAAGGTTGACATTATGAACTTGAAAGTTGTATTACGCTGTCGGTGGCGTGCAGAGGGAAACAGAGAGAGATAGACACACACATACAGAGAGAGAGAGAGAGAGAGAGAGAGAGAGGGAGAGAGAGAGGGAGAGAGAGGGAGACAGGGGCGCGACCACATTTTTATGAATGAATGCATGGCATACGATGACTGACGCCGGCAACAACAGCAACTGTTTCTGCCCGGCTACTCTAGCAACTGCTGCCGTTGTTGCTGCTGTTGTTGTTGTGGCTGCCACACGTTGGTCTCGTGCTCGCATTACGTTTTTATTTTTTGCCTGGGCTTCCCCCAAAGGGCGGGGGCCAATGCGGCAACATCAACGTCTGGCGCGTTGCCGGGGCAACAGTTCCACAGCAGCAGCAACAACAGCAACAACAGCAACGAAAACAAAATCCAAACGCAATTTTTGCGTGCATGCTGCCAGGAAACACTGTGGGGGCAGTTTCAGTTTCCGTTTCGCTCTTTTTTATATACGCTACATGTTTTCCTTTCTTTTTTTTTGTTGTTGTTGTGCTTTTTGCTTTTCGGCATCAACAAATGTCAGCTGTTCAACGACGGCAACGTCATTACGCATGCAACAACAGCAACAGCAATAGCAGCAGCATCAGCAACAACAGCAGTTAGCTACACAAAAACCCATAAAACGAGGTCAAAACTATCAGTAAACAAAAATTGCTGACCAGTTGCCGCAGTCGCTGCTCGGTTGAATTCACAAAATAAAACACCTGCCTGCCGATTGACTTCGCGTGCAACAGCAGCAGCAGCAGCAGCAGCGGCGTGAATGAATGAATGAACTCTCTCACAACAACGCACGCACGCACACACACACACACACACTAATACACACTCACGCGCACAGACACCAACATGCAGTGCTGCATTTTTTGCACACACACACATTACTCATACGCCGCGTGAGACCCTGCCAAAAGCTAGCGCCTGCTGATGTCACACGACTTGTCACGCAGTCATAAAATCAATGATTTGCATTTTCTACGTGCTCGACAAGTTATTCACAAGTTCTGAGAGCTTACCATCCACAAACTAAGCAGTTAAGACTTTGCTCTATAACGGTATCAAGTTGTCGCAAAAAGTGAAAATGTCCATCACTAAAGAAAGTAGTTTTCAAATTTCAAAATTGTGCTGTATAAATAAGTGAAGGCTTGGAAAGTGTTAGAAGCGCTCGCTCGACTAGTTTGAAAAGTCGTTTGCCTGGCTTAATCAACTAAACTCAGTAAAGAAATATTTGTAGACATAGTCCAAGCTAAGGCACCATGAAATAGTTTGTTAAATAAATACGTCGATCAATAAGAATAAACAAATTTCAAGTTAGTTAAATAAATAGGTCGATCATTAAGAATAAACAAATTTCAAGTTAGTTAAATAAATACGTCGATCAATAAGAATAAACAAATTTCAGGTTGGGTAGCAGTTATTCGACTTTGAGGCAGGCTTTATTGTATAATATAATTTATCTTTTAATATATGATAAATTCAGTTGCAGATTTTATGTAGACGCCAATCTATTGGGATTTTTACAAATAACATGAATCATACAATTTTATTGAGGACTACAAAATATATTATTTATTGGTTATTCATAGAAAGGCATTAATAAAACTATTAGACATGTCCTAATTATAACTAAAGATTATAAACATAAAAACTTTTATGAATGTGTCACGAAGGCCATGAAAAATGTTTAAAACAAGTTATCATTGAATGCAGTGCGCCTTAATTGGAAGTGAGTGCAGCTAGAATGGTAGCCAACCATTATTTGTACACTCAATTAATATGAGAACTTTCGATTACTTCGAAATATTTCCGAGCAGCAACTTTTGAAATTGTCGTGTCTGATAAATCTGTGATTCGTGACTTTGAAATTGCCGACCGCGTTCATCTCTAATTGAGTGTTCCTCGCGACTGCCACAGAGAATGCAACCAATCCAGGCAACCAGACCAGGCCAACAACAGAGCTGGCCAGCACGGTTCCTATGACAGCCCAGTTTGCCGCAGAGTCAGTGGCCATTTCACGACATTTACACTTTTATTTTCAGTTTCAATTCCTCGCTTGCTGTTTGTTTTTGTGTTCTTTTTTCGATTCTTTTTTTTTTTGCACGCGTCGCGTAATTTGAATTTTTATGCAGCAACAGCAACAACAATGAGAGCATGCCACAAAAGTTGGTCGACCTATATAAACGTGGGATTCTGGCAGCTGCCTGCCGCTGTTTCGACCCCTCCCTTCCCCGCCGCTGCGCTCATCACCGGATCCGCCTCTCGGTTGGATACGTGTAATGCAAGTTCAAAGCAACAACTGCAACTATTTTTGACGGCACGTAGTATTTCGACGTACTCGCAATGCAACAACCTGTTGTACATAGAATCCTGCGGCCAGGATCAGACGAAACTTTTTTAATGTTTTTGTTTTCTTTTTTTGCCTGCCTCGTTGTTGTAGTTTCCATTTTATTGCCCTTTTTTTTGTATACATATATATTTTTTTGGGTGCAAAACTTGAGGCAGTGAAATGAGAGTGAAAGTCTTTTCAGGCAGAGTTTGGCAAACGCAACTTTTTAATTGCCAGACAATTGACTGGTGTATTGAAGTGTAGCTACGAACAAAAACCACCCCCAACCCCTCAACAACTAACCAACAAGAAGGGGATGCGGAAGAGTAAGAGGAAGAAGAAGAAGGTGCGGCACGCGCAGGTTAGACAACAACAGCCAACGGGGAAGGTATGTGCGAAAAGGGGTGGGGAGTTGCAAGAGATTATAAGGTGTACCTACACCCCAAATTCTCCAACCCCCTTATATAAGGGTGCTGCCTGGGGTGGGTGGTGGTGGCTTCGTTGCTTGCTTTCCTCGACGCCATCGGGCAGAGAGTTTTCTTTCTTTCACTTTTTTTCTTTTTTCGTTTTTTTTTTGGGTGGCGCCTTTTAACAAACGATAGCAATTTAGAAAGATGCCAGAGGTATGCAAATTTATTGCCGGAAATGTAATTTACAAAATACGCTGCAAGGCAGCCGGGGGGACGCAAGCAGCGACGTCAACGCAGGCAGCGCTGCTTGCTTTTTTGTTTTTGCTGCGTTTGCTCTGCATTTTGTCGAGTTGGATTGGGTTTTGTGGCCATTACAAAATATGCTCAGCTTTTTGGGAGCCAGCTTTGCGTGGAGCCTTGAAACTAAAGCAAATGACCAAAGACAACAATAACAACAACAAAAGAAAAATAAATAAAAAACAATCAAAATCACTTTTGACAGCAACAACAACAACAAAAACAACAACAAACGGGTTGAAGGGTGAGCTTACAACGCTATTTACATCACACAAACAATCAATGCAGCGCATGCGCAATGGCACAGAGCGAGAGAGGGAGAGAGAGAGAGAGACAGAGCGAGAGAGCGCAAAGGAGAGCGTAAAAGAGTACAGAGCGTAAGAGCAGCAGCAGCAGCTAAGAAGAAGAGAGAGACGCTGCAGCGCCGCTTGAAAGTGTGAGGGAGGCACACAAATGCAAGCAGCCCCCAAATAGCAAAACAGCCAAAACAACAACAACAACAGCACAGCGCACAAAATTAGCAACAACAAAGAAATTAAGAAAATTGGCAACGCAGCAGCACAAGAAGACGAAGAAACAGAAGCAGCAGCAAGAAAAAAAAAGAAGACAAGGCAAAAGAAATTAGTTAAAGCAGGCAGCTTATGCAAAATGCGCCAAAGCAGCGGCAGCAGCAACAACAACAACAATAGGCGAGACAACAAAGAAATGAGACGCGTTGCTGCTGCTGCTGCGAAGGAAAAAGAGCCAAAAGGCAAAACGCAAACAGAACGCCAACGCCAAAGTGCAGCGACGGCGACTAAGAAAGTGCTAGTGTATGTGTGTGAGCGAGTGCACATGTATGTGTGTGTGCCTGCGTCGGCGGCCTGAAAATATTTTGTATAGATATGTGGCTCCCCCCCTTCCCCCACCACCACTAGCAATGCATTTGCATTTGCAAATGCCTTTTGCCTTTGCCTGTACTTTCCGCCTCTTGGCAATTTTTTTGCTGTTTTTGCTTTTTGCTTTTGCTTTTTGTGGCGGCTGTTCGCGAAATGCGCGCAACAAAAGACGAAACAAAGTGCAAGACGCACATGAGAATAATTGAATTTTATTACATTGTTTGGAGAGGCAAACACTCACACACACACACACAGATGCATGCATACACATATGCAGCGCTGTCTGCCCAAGTTGTGCAAGTGTTTGTGCGAGCGCAGCAACCACCAAGGCTAGGCTGCAGCAGCAGCAGCAGCGGCAGCAGCAGCAACGACAGCGACGTCAGTGCGCGGCAGCAGCAGCGAGCGCCTCCAAGACCAAGAGAATAATGACCCCAAGGCTTCGCTGCTGCTCTTCGTTGTTGCTTTTTTTGTTGTTGTTGCTGATGTTCCTGCTGCTGCTGCTGCTGCCGCTGCTTTTATTGACTGCTGTTTATGTGCGGAGAGCGCGCGCTCTTCTCTATCTGCATGTGTGTGAGTGTGTGTGTGTGTGTGTGTGACTGTGTATTAGTGTGCTGTTGCAGTTGTGTTGTTGCCGAAGAAGAGCAAGAAGCAGCAGAAGCCGGCATATGCTGCGACTGAGATGCTCTACCAGCTCTACCTATTCGCCGCACCCGCAGCCCTCACTCTTTGTTCCTTGCTACTGCTGCTGCTGCTGCTGCATCTCCAGCTCCAGTTCTGAAAAGAGGTCGATGATGGTGGGTGTTGCTCTAGCTTAAGACTTGTGGCAGGACAAGTTGCATGAAGCGGCGGCGTGCGGGTTACAGCAGGTTAGAAGAAGAGCGCTGCTAAAATGGAAATGGCAAAAATTAAACTTATGATGGCTGCTGCTGCTGCTGTAGCGCAAAACAAAAAAAAGCAACAAAAAAATAAACAAATGCTAAAAGAAATAAAAGCAAAATAAATAATAAGCCAACAGCTGCGCCGCAAGTTGATGATTTTTCCAGCCGTTGCTGCTGCTGCTGCTGCAATTTGCTGAGTTTTATGAAAATTTTAAAAGCATTTTGTTTTTGCTTCTATCCATTTGCTTTTGTTTTCCTTTTTTCGCAATAAAAAAGTAAAACAAAAAAAAAAGAACGAAAGAAAGGAAATGCCAAAATGGCTTCGCAAAATAATAATAATAAAAAATAAAATTGCAAAAAGCGCGCAGACACGCAGACAACCGAAGTAAAAACAATAATAATAATAAAACAAAATTGAAAATAGTAATGAAGCCACTTTTTTTCCAAAACCTCTTCTCACATTGTGTGCGAAACTCTCTGTGGTGTGCCTGTATGTGTGTGTGTGTGTGTGTGTGTGTGTGTGAGGGGGCGAATATTGGTTGACAGCAGGGAGTCCGAATGAGGGGGTGGGTTGGGGCGCACTCTCTTTCGCTTAATGAGTGGCATGAAATATTGCCGGCTGAAGTTTTGCAAATGAGTTGCGTAGCTCAAGAGAAACAGAGTGAAAAACAAAAACAGAGAGACAAACACACACACACACACACATGCATATCAATGTATGTTGAATTTCTTCGTGCAGCGATTGCAGCTGTTGAAGTCAGTCATCAATTTTACATCAATCCATCAAGCGAGCAAATCCCATTCGAGTTTTGGGGGACAACACCTCAAATCTGTCCAATCAATTGAATTGGATTATTGCAATCCATTTGGATTCTCGCTGTTACCAATTCGTTTCCAATTAACAATATGCTCTCCACTGATTGGCCTGATAATGTGGCCAGATTTGGTTTTCTATTGAATCTAGTTCCACTTCACTTAGTTTCTCATATCGATTGTTATTGCAACGCAAATCGTATTAAACCTATTTGATCGAAATGTCAAATTAATAAATTCTAATTCGTCGTTAAATTACTATTATTAATTATTTAAAAAAAAAAAAGCTTTGCTTGCAAAACTACAAAATCAATTTCTTCAAATCTGCAATTTTTCTCTCTTTTATAAATTGGCATTCCTCTTCTTCTTCTTTGCAGGTAAGTCGTTCAACTGTCAGGTCAATTTGCAATGCGACCAGATTTGTAAGTAGCTCAAAAGTTATATCCAAACCCCCACCACCCTCTTCCCCTACCCTTTCCTACACCCATCTTAAATGATCTGTAAATCTAACGTGACAAATGCCATTCACTATCAGAATGCTCTTTTTCGCTATCTCGCTCTCTTTCTCTCCATCGCCTTCTGTCTCTCTCTCTCGCTCGCTCTCTCAAACACACAAAAACAATTCGTATGAAAAGGTTAAAAGGGAAAATGGAAAAAGACGAAGAAAAAAGAATTAAAAAGAACGCCCGCAAAGAACTAAACGCGACGCATTTCACTGCAAAATATTTTAGCAGTTTGTGGAGCGTTAGGGGGAGGGGGGTAAGCAGCCCCCTCTTCCTGGCATCGACGTCTCCGGCTGAGCCTTTGTTGCCGTCGAGTTTTTTGTCTTTACGTTGTTGTGGTCGCTGCTGTCTCTGTCTCTGCCGCTACCGCTGCTGCTGCGTTTTCGTTTTCAGTTTTTTGTGCCTTTTTCGGTTTACCGCAGTTATTTTTTACTACCTTTTTTCGTAGCAACTCAAACACACGCACACACACAGCTGTAACCGTTGTGCTGCGCTGACGTTGACGTCGCAGCCGGTGTTGCTGTTATTGTTGTTATTTTTTTCTTTGGTTATTTCAACAAATGCTCTCACGGTTTTTACTCTCGCGCGCTCTCACACTCTCTCTCCCTCTCACACGCTCTCTCTCTCTCGCTGGCTTCGCAATGGCGGCAAACACGTTTTTTGTTGTTGCCTTTTGCGCTTGCTTCTTCGTCTTTGGCTCTCTGGGCGCTCGCATGCGCTCTCGCAGCGGCAACAGCAACAGCAGCAGCAGCGGCTCCACCACCACACTCACACACACATGCATGCGCACACACACACTCTCACTCACACTCACAGACTCGCTACAAAACAGCACACAAGCAAAAGCAACGCCAATTGCTGTTGCCTGCTTGTCGCTGTCGTCGTCGTCGCCGTCGCCGTCACCGCCGTTGCCGTTGCCGTTGCCGTTGCCGTCGTCGTCGTCGTCGTCGTCGCTGTCGTTGTCGTTGCCGTCGCCGTACGTGTGTCTGTGTATTGGTGTGTATCTGTATCTTTTACGCTGCCTTACACTCCGCACGTTCAGATTCAGATTCATTCTGTAAACGCGATTCCTCGAGGACGTAACGGTGAAACGTCGGCAACGGCAAGCGCGCTTTCCGACTACTCAACGGTTGCCCAACGGTTACGCAGCAGTTGAGCTTTTGAGTTTTGAGTTTCCTTAGCCTCTCTGTCTGTCTCTCTGTCGCCGCCGCCACCGCCTCCGCTTCGCCCCCCTCCCGCAAGCGCATTGTGTGTGCATTGGTAGTGGTGTTCAATATAAATATATATAAATAGTTGTTGGAGAATTCTCAAAACACACGCGTCAAAATCTTTGCATGCAAATATCGCGTGCTTAATTCCCGCTCTCAGTGTGTGTGTGTGTCTGTGTGTGTGTGTGTGTCTATGTGTGTGTGGGCCCATGTCGCTGAGTGCGTGCATAAATTCTTTAACTAAAATTGATTGTTTATTTCCGTTGCTGCAACAACAACAGCAGCAGCAGCAGCCGCAGCAGCAGCAACAGCAGCAGCAACAATGTTGCCTATGTGACTCACACGCATACAACAACGAGAGCAGCAACAGCAACAGCAACAACAACAACAACATCATCAACAACAACAGGCACAGCTAATAGATAACAAAAAAAACAAAAAAACAACAACTAAAGCAACTCGAGCCACTCGAGCAACTAACGAAAAATTTGGGGCAGTTGCCAATTGAAAAATGTGATTTCGTTATCAGCGCATTATATTCCATTTTATATGCACACAACTACAATCGTGTGTGTGTGTGTGTGTGTGTAAAGATTGAAAGAAAGAGAAAGAGCGAAAGCGAGAGAGTGAGCAGAAGAGCAGAAGAGCGACGCAATCAAGCGATCGACCCGTGAAATCAACAACACAACATCAACAACAACAACAACATCAACAAAAAGAAGAAAAATAAGAAGAAGAAATAAATTCGCGCGCGCTCAAAAATCGAAAATAGAAATAGAAATTCACAATTTGAAATGAATTGAAAAGAAGATGTTGTGATGTTGAGTGCAACAAGAGCAGCGCAGCAGCAACAAATGTGTGTGACATGAATCTAACAATCGCACCATAAATAACAACAGCAACAAATTTGTGTCTGACAATAGCAACTAACAACAACAGCAACAGCAACAGCAAAAACTAACAACCATAGCAATAAATGTGTAAATAAATTCAATAACAATATAATTGTTTAATAGTGTTGTGCGAAAACAAAACAAAACAAAACAAAAAAATAAAAAACAACACAAAACAAAGCAAAACAAAAAATCCCAAGTAAATTATAAATAATTATTCTAGTAGTTTAAAAAGGCAACTAAGTAATACTTAAATTCCGTGCAATCTATTTCTAAAATAAAACAACAACAAGAAACAACAGCAAATCACAAGCCGACCAGCGCCATAATAATCGTAAACTATCATTAATTACAGACACTTGTGTATAAAATTAAGCAACTTAAACAGAATCAAAACCGAATCAATTCAAGACTTGACTGAAGAACCCTCCCTCCACCACACCCCCACTTCATCATAAACATCAGCTTTAACCCAGTAAACGTGATAGGAAAAGTAAGTGGATCCGATTACGAAATGAAATCAATTCAATTCAAATGCATCAATCATTTGCCCCGAGTAATTTCGTTTAATGTTTTTTAACAGCAAAATGAGTATTTTTTATATTTCGAAATCCAAATGAGCTTATGGAACGAATTTTTGATTGATGGCTAGTTTTTTTCAATCAGAAATAATGCTACAATAATTATCAAGCAAATCGGCAGCTTACAAAAATTTGTTGATTAAGTTTCTCAATTATTTAAAATTATATTCGAATCATACAAAATGATCATAAAATTATTTAGAATTATTTAAAATCGCTTTCCAGTTGCATATGTGTTTATGAATGTTCATTTCTCTCTTGAAAACTGAATTGAATAAATAGTTTTCAGTTATCTCAAGTGCAATTACTAATTGATTCAGCCCAGAAACCCCATCGAAAACGTTTTACATATATATAAGGAAAATGCAAACAAAACCAAATTCACCGTGAATCGTATAGGAAAAAAACGAACAAGGTTACCATTGAGCAGAATAAAGAATGTTCTATTTTAAAGATTAGATAGAACCAAGAAAAACATAAACAATTTGTGCAATTTGTTAATTAAAAACGCTATCAGCAATAAAAGAAAACAATAAACCGCAAAATACATGCGTAAAAAATTCAACTTCATGGAAACATTTCTGTTTATTTTTTTCGCATGAACTTTTGTTGTCGTGACAATGGATCTTGTTTATCTAACCAGAGAGAGAGAGAGAGAGAGATCGAGAGAGACAAAGAGAATATATATATATATATATATATATAGAGAGAGAGAGAGAGAGAGAGAGAGAAGCTCGCATGCGGGGGAGGAGGTTCGAGATCAAGCGATTGAAATCGATATCCAGTTCGAGTTCGAGTTCGAGTCGAGAAGATATATAGAGAAGAAGAAGAAGATAACGAAGGGGAAGAGGAAGAAGGGGAGAAGCAATAACAAAACTGCGCTGCTGCGCTGATTAACCCACTCAGTATTCACATTCTTGCTGTCATTACAGTCGCATTCAAACTTCAATTACTCATGCCGATACAATCAATAAAAGTCACTGCCAAAATATATATATATATATATATATATATATATATATATATATATATCTGTGTGTGCATATAATAAAATGAAATCCCCGTCATATCATAGCGTAACGAATCGAAAACGAATTGAAATTGAATCGAAATCGAAAAGAAAAAAAGGAAAAAATTAAAAAAAAAATAAAAAATACCCAAAAAAGAACTTCACGCGCCGGCATTGATTACACTTGCAAAAATCGAAACAGAGACAGCTCGACATACGGCCGACATCCGGGAGAACCTTTTTATGAATATATATATATATATATACGTATTTATATGTATATATTGAGCTGCGTTTGACGCGCGCCGCTTTTCTATTAATAATTCATTTTTGCACTGAGCGCAAAGCATGAAATGTTTTTTTACATAATTAATTTTTAATGATTTCATTAAGTTGGTAATACGAAAATTAGCTAACGATATATATATATATATATATATATATATATACATTGTACACATCTCACCTGCAGGCGTTAGTCGAATGTATCGCATGCGGCATATGAGGCATGCAACAAATTGTTCGAATAATATAATGCACAATTGCATTGGAGCGATAAATTGGGTTTCTTTTTTTTATAAGAATCAGAATCAACAAAACAAAGCAGCAAACAGCAGATGGAAACCAAACTGGTTTTAGGTACTCTTATTATTTTTTTCATTTATTCATTTATTGGCATTCCTCGAAGAAAAAGCGGGTTAAAGCCGGTTCATCATCATCGTTGGGGGACTTAACATTTATAATCGAACCTGTCCGGATATCATTGGCCACATCGAAAATTTTATTCACTTGGAATTGTATTCGAATGATTAACGAAACATAAAATGTGTCTTATAAATCATAATCATTACTTACATCGTAAATCAGCCGCTATCGATTTATGCTTAAACAGTGTTGTTTTATTTTTACCGATCATTCGATATCCAACATATATGCAAAACTTTTCCACAAATAAACCTTAATAGCAGAGCTGCGAGATTTATAATTATTGCCTATAAATTAGAAAGGTTGGGTTAATGTCTTTATGTGTTTTATAGTTTCTGATTAGTATAAGTTATGCATTGATTAAATTTGAGTTAATATTCATGATATGATTACGATGTGAGGAGCAGATTTGTATAATATGGATCCGGCTCCGCTTCGATTAAGCTACTTAGCCAATGTCGCTTTACAGTCAGCTGCAACTTAGTTAACAATGTTTGCGGAGATGGACACAAACATAACAACAAATCCAAATTGCAACAAATTGCTGAACAGCAGCAACAACAACAGCTGCAGTCAGCCATTGCAGCCAATGCGCTCTCCACAGAGAGAGAAAGACAGAGAGAATGAGAGAGCAGTTTGTGGATAGGGGGCTTGGAAGGGGAATCAATTTGATGGGCCTTCTAATGTAAAATGGCAAAATGGCGAGTCGCATAAATTTTGTTACTCAAGCGCGACACATTGCAGCAGGCGCAACTAACAGTAAAACTAAAACAGAAACAGAAACATAAAACTAAAATGCTCCTAAGAAAAGTCAAAAGAGAACACAAATTCAAATAAACTAAATGCGGCGTGTTAAAATTTTGCAAATACTTTTTTTTTTTTGCTTTTTGCTTTTCTTTTTGTTTTTACGGCAACGCGTCGCTGACTAAGTTGTTGTTGTTACTGCTGTTGTTGTTGTTGTTGTCGTCGCATAGTTTGGCCGGCCCCAAAGGAAACACAGAATGGCAAACATGTGGAAGCCCCGTCCCGCTCACACATGTTTATGTGTGTGTGTGTGTGCTGCGTGTGTGTGTGTGTGTGCTGTGTGCGAGAGCGAAGCGCAGACAATTAGTTTTATTATGCTTTGTTGCGAGCTTCGCTGAAATGGCACGACATAAAACGCAACAACAACTACAACAGCAAGAACAACTACAATAAAAGCAAGTGATAAAATACAGCGCACAAGAAGCAACAACAAAAACAACACTGATACAATGTATATGTATGTATATATATATATATATACATATACATATATGTATAAGTGCTGTACATGGCATATGGATTTATATTATATGTGCATATATATGTATATGTGTGTCTGTGTGCCTGTGCATCTCGAAGATGCATTAAATTCGTGGCCCAACGCCAACAATAACAACAAAAAGTAACGCAACTGAAAATACTGTTCAAATTATGCACACACAGGCAGCGAAGCAAGGTGTGCAATAGCCAGGGGCGTATGGCGTGTGGGGCGGGGAGGGGTGTATGCATATTAAGGGTACAAGCGCACGCACATAAATATTAATTTATTAGCATTGCGCAAATTTATCTGCGCAATTAAATTTTCGCCACACACACACACACACACTCACACATACACCGAAAATTATGCGTGTAGCCGCGACTCAAGTTACGCCAAAATGCAAAAGGATAACGCAGCCATTTGCCTATGCATGTGTGTGTGTGTGTCTGTGTGTGTGTGCCATAACAAAGATTAATGACCAACAAGGGCTGGCAAGCAACCAGCCAAGCAAGCAACCAACCAGGCAGGCAGCCTGGCAACTCTGGGCCGCATTTTGCTCTACTACAACACACAAACACAAACACACAAAAGGCAATAAAAACATAATAAATTACCATATCAAGTATACGGTATCCATTATTTTTATTTGTATTTTTTTGTTGCCCAGCATTTCCGTGTTAGCCCAGACTCAAGCTGCATACAGCACACGTACCTTGGACATCAAAACTGCAAAAACCGCCCACTGCCGACCACCCTGCGCTGTACCAAGTTTTTACTTGATTTATGCAATTCAATTCATAAAACTTCCTATATTCGTCATGTGCTCTATGTGCCACGCCCAACGCCTTCAATCTCTCTCCTTCTCTCCTTCTCTCTCTCTCTCCCTCTCTCTCGCTGTCTATTTTCTTCAGTTCTTTCTTGCAATTTGTACTTGCATTTCTTGGCTGTTTTTTTTTTACGTGTTTTATTTGTCATATTTTTTTGTAGCCAACTTTTGCCAAACTGTCATAAATTTTTTGATGCTGCATAAAAAGTTTTGCCACCTAACGTCCAGCCAATTGTTGTTGTTGTTGCTATTGTTGGAGTGCTGCATCTTTGGCCCTATGACAAAGTTTTGGCTTATAAATTCATGCAAAACTTGCGCATATAAATATAACTTTTCACATTCTATGAGCGGGCAACAACAACAATTATGATAAAAACCAAACCAACAAACAAGCAATAATTAAGTGCACTTTTCTTATTGATTGTATATCTAAGGAATATCCTTTGACTAAATTAGGGATGTGGCTTAACAGAATATTGGCAGATTAAGTTTAATGTGAACCAATCATTATTTCTCTCATATACCCCTTAGACAATTTTACTGGGTATTTTGCATAATGATCATCTCTCAAGTTCTTATTGAAAAAGCCGCCCTTAACTTTTGGCTTCTTTACCCTCGGCAGCATTTTTATTCAAGGTTCAGGTTCAGGTTCAGGTTCAGGTTCTGGTTCCCTCAATTCAAACACACAATACACACACACACACACACACACACACGCGCGCGCGGTTTTTAATCAAAATTCCTTATCAACCCTTTAGGGTTATAACTCGAACCCTCATTAATCTCTCGTTCGGCTCGTTGTCTATTGTGCAGCTGCTGCCAACAGTTTCTCACAAACATATCTCTACTTCTGTCAGAGATATACCTCAGCCTTGAGCGTTTACAATTTGAATCAGCACGATGTCCTTATGGGAACACAAATGGAGCTGGGTAATAAATTGATATCGGTGCAATATACATATATATGTATTTAAATATGTATATATATATATATATATATATGCAGGATATATAACTGTCTGCTGTGTGTTAATGCTCGCATTTCATTACGATTTGCCGAGTTGGCTCACATATTTGGACTTAATTACTTCATTACATTCACAAACATTGCTGCATAAATTGCTGTCGACTTTGGGGCAGGCGGCTTATGCAACTTATTGCATGCGGCAGGCACGCTAGAGCGAGGCAGATGGAGCCACGTAATTGAATCTCGTGTAAAGCTACAAGCTACAAATTTTCGTGTTAACTGCCAATGCAAATGTAAATATAAAAAAATTACAACATTATTTTTACCAAAAATATGCCATTTGAAATTACGAAACTGCTTTCGCGCCTTTTTCTTTAATAGTTCGTACAATTTATAAGTACATACACATATATTATCTAAACAAAAACCAACAATACACAATGCTGACAGCTACAACAACAACAGCGACAAATAGTCATTTGGTATTTGTAAAGAAAGCTGCAAATAATAAACAAAAGTTTGGACAACAAAAATTGAACGCTTGACATTTGAGCGGAGTGAAGCCGTAAAGATTATTTTTTGTCTTATTTTTTCTTTTTGTTATTACAAAACAGCAAACGAAAATTGCAAAATCGAATGAAAAAGAAAAATAAAACAGCAATAGCAGCAACAACAACAACAACCATGAAATTTGTGCATTTTCCGGCATTAAATTAAATTTATACATAAATTAGAGTTTTACTTCGTGCAGATCATTAAAAAACAAAAATAACATATACCAAAGACATAGGAAGAGATAGAGAAAAGCCAAAGGCAAAAGGAAAAAAGTGCGAAAAGCAAAGCAACAAAGCAACAAACAACAACAATTGTTGGTAAAACCTGAGAGCAAAGTTTTCTATTAAGTTGCTTGCATTGCAGCTGTATTGCATTAAGTTGTTGTTTTGTATTGTTGTTGCTGCTGCAAAAAGTTGCATGCAATCGGGCTTATTAGCCAAGCACTTTTCCAAAACAAACATTGCAATGAACAAATTATACAAATTATACAAATCAATCAGAAATATTTCAGTACATGCAGTACATGTATTAAACGCCCAAAGATCCGTTTAAAAATCCATAATAGTATTCTCTAGAAATTCTACGGCAAATGGCAAATAAAAGTCACCGTCAAGTTTCGCTCAATCTCTTTCAAGCAATTTATGAGTTGTTGTATGTTGTTTGTATGTAATTAATTTTACTTAGTTTTCGCTTGCTTTGGACTATCTACAGACATGTTGTATACACATGTGTATATGCGAGGCCATGGCAAATGCAATTAGCATATAAATACATTCGTAACCCTGTTGAGAAGCTAAAGCCAACCTACTCGTACCCACCAACCTACCGCCGCCCCCTTTGAATGTTATGCATAATAAACTACACACACACAAAAAAAACAATAAGAACAAAAAGCAAACAATGAAAGCGAAACAAGAACTCAACTTGTATATACCCGTACTGAATGTTATTATACATTAAGATGGGGTGTGATATGATTTGGTATCTCGCAAGTGCCCAAAAGCAGAACTCAACTTGTATATACCCGTTGGGTGATATACGATATGAGGGGCTGTTACTTGAAATGGTATCTCTAAAAAACATTTAAAATGCATATTTATCTGATCTGAATGTTCTTTATATATTTTACTTGCTAACCCATTCGCTTAGCTGTATTTGGCACTGTTTCAATGCCGATTAACCTCTTTGCCGGTTCGGGTATTAAGGCAAACAAAACAACAAAACACAACGCCAAGTCTCAAGCACTTAACTTGCAATTTTCATTTAGCTGCGCTCTAAATAAAAAAAAATATATTCAGTTTGAAATATTTACATGGCAAAAACAAGAAGCAAGAAAACAAGCACAGCAGCAAGAAAATAATACGCGTCTTTGACAATGTCTAAAATTGTGCATACACATTAATTTGGCATGTGAATATTTATTTATTACGCTAAAACTTGGCAAACGTGGCAAAATCTGTGTTTTCCCCCTCTTGCTTGGCTACATTTTTAGTTATTCTATTTCGAATTTTTTTTTTCTTGTTATTTGTTTATTTTTTATTTTTATGTTTTTGTATTGGCGAATGCGTCGCCGTTTCGCTGGCTGCTTCTGTTTCAGACATTTTGCTAAAGTTTTTTGATGCATTTTTAGAGCGTGGCTAATTTTACAGCCAAGTGCGTCGATGTGTTGCAAGTGGCAACATAAGTTTCCGCAATGCAACCAAAACTAATTAAAGCATTTCAAAAGTTTTTTTGTTTTAATAAATCAATGTAAGAAGCTTATACAATTATTAAGATACACAACCGCAATCAAATAAAAGCTTAAAGAAAGCTAGGCCAAGTTCTGACAGATAAAACCACACACATTGAGTCAACTGGAAATAGTTGAGACTTGTCATTTGCTAGGCAAAATGCGAGAAGTACGACAACTATTCCCTTTGCAGAGGGTAATGCGATCTTGTCGTGAAGTAATATATGCTCTCAATCAGCCTGAGTTGATTATATAGCTGCCAAAAGTAACTAAGTTGAGCTTTGGTATGAACAACTTTTTTCTTCACCCAGATAACTGAGATATTGAAACATTTTGTTCAACTAAATTTGCTGCTTTATGTTAAGCTGTAAAATGATTCGGCTCTTCGAACTAATTATTAAATTAATGTCTGCGCAGCTGGACTCCAGTCTGGTGGGTATTTCAACAAAGGCAAGCAAAAGTTAGCTGTTCTTGATTGCCTTTAATGGAACCAGGTTGGCATATTTTAGATAACAAATATTTAGGTTTATTTTTGCATTTTTTTGTTGTTATTATTGTTGCTGTTGTTGTTGTTGTTGTTGTTTTACACAATGCAGCAAGCTCAAGGAAGCAGCTCGCAATGTATCTTGGCTATCTAACTATGTATCTCACGGACTAGCTGCATATGTGTGACTGAGTGTGTGTGTGTCTGTGTGTGTGAGGCTATAGAAAGTTGTCACAACCAGTTTGTGGGGCCGATTTTCAAGCGGAGGCCCGCACAAAAACTGTCACGCATAGATTTATGCGCCACGTTTATTATATTTACATTTAATTTAACCTATGAAAAGAAAAGAGATCGTGGCAGTTGCATTTAAATTACCTACGCTAAAAGCACTTACTTACACGCGCGCACACACACACACACACACACAGACACACACACACACACACACACACAAGCAGTGTGCCACTATAATCGAAAGAAAACAATTTTCATGTAATCTAGGACATCATCATAAATTACAACAATTTCGAGCGGCATTTTCATTTTGTGGCGTCTTCGTCTGCTTCTTCTTCGCTTTCATTCGCCCATTAAGTGCAAACGCCTATATACAGAGTACATAACTTCCTATACTATAAATACATATATGTATATGAATACAATACTCTATATATATAGTATACATATATTTCTGTAAACGAGGGTAGTAACAGTAGTTACATAGACTCAACTGAATAACTCCGTTAACAGCGTTGCTTGCGAGAACCAACCGTTGGTACTTTTGGTGACAGCCCTCGCACCCATTGGTTATATGTACTGCCAAAGTGGCAGGGCCATTAACGACTTGCAAGTAAAGCCATAATAGGTAATTATTTAAAATTTATTACAATGCTTGCGATATTTTCGAATACCGGCTACTTAAACTTGTTAGCCATTTATAACAGTTAAAGGGCAGGCCATTTAAATTCGCCAAGATGGCCCGACTACATTACAGATAACTTGGTAATGTGTGAACTGAAACCAAACTTTGAAAGTTGCACAATATTTAATGCTGGCTCACTCATTTTGCCACATATAAACAAAATAATTATTTGACCAACAGTTATCTTGCACGTGCGAGCTTAACTCTGTTCACATTATTGATAATTGAGAAATTTATTTACTTTTATTTTGGGCGATAAAAGAAATTCATGTGTATAATTATAATCTATTTATGGTGCTCATAAATCCATGACACTTATAAATAAATTGTATTTTTTTTTTGTTTTTGTTTATTATCGCCAATCTATCTTTCTATCTAAGGAAACCATTCTAGCGAATTATTTTCGCGTTTTTCGTTGCAGTTGTGAGTTGTTATATATTAAGGTATTTTTCCATAGAAATAATATTTATGAAAGAAGAGTGTCAAAAGTGTATTAGTCGTAGTTATATCGGGAGAATTTCTAGTAAATATTAGTCAAATCGACTCTTAAACTTCCCCCACTTAACACGTTCTTCGAAAGTCATCTTTAAATTAATTAAATATTATCATTGGAAACAAGTTTTAGTCAATCTCTTCTACTAGTTTTTGATCTATAAAACATCAACGTGTTAGTAAAGGTTCAAGGTCTGATAAGATTAGTTCTTTATCATTTGCACAATCGGTAATTTTCATGACACATTATTATTAGACACATTTCGCATTTCACATTTTTCAGAAGGCATTTAAAAGGGGTTTCTTGCTTCTTTTGTGGTAGTTGCACACTCATGCTGTAGTTTTTTGTAGTTGAGTTTTATGCGCCAACTGGGAGTCAGCGTCCTCTGGTTAAACAACTTAATTTCGCTGTCAGTTCTGTGAGCCTTTTAAGCCTTTTTTCTAGGCAATACCTCTTCCAAGGCACACCCAAGCCCCTAGCAACCCCCTCACTCAATGCATCTTGCTCACTCTGGCTGCTTGCAGAGTTTACTTCAGTTTAAGTGCATTTGCTGTCTTTATTTGCACTTTGTATTTATTTTGTTGTTGTTTGCCATTTTTTTTTTCGTCTTTCTTCACAGCACACTTGGCAAATAGTTGTTGTTGGTGTTGTTGGTGTTGTTAGTGTTGTTGTTGGTCTTACCATTATACACCGACACTTTTTCATATCCTGTCTGGTCTGCTTTGGTCTAGTCAACGGCGAAAAGCCGAACTGACAGCTTGTCTCCATCACCCGACACCGTTTGCCCCTCTTACTCTCTCTCTCTCTCTCTCTCTCTCTCTCTCTATCTCTCTCATTCTCTGTCGTTTGCAGCTCTGCTCAATGTGAGAAATGGGCTTCATGACTTTGCTAAAAACCGAAAAAGCGTGCAAAGCGCAAAGCCAACTATGCAAATACAAGAACAACAAAAGCAACAGAAACTGCACAAACAATTGCTAACAAGCAGAACTAAAAACGCTTCTCAGCTCAGCAGAACTTTGGTCTGCAAATACATAGACAATGACTGAGAAAAATTCATCGAGATGCAAAGAATGTATTTTTGTATGCACATTCGTATCGGCTTGTCACAGATAGCGACAATTTGTCATCGCTAAAAGTGGCCCTGAACCAGGTCAGGTGTCAGGTGTTCAATGCAACAACGCACACGTTGTCCCCACCCCAACTCCTTGAGTCGCAAGTATCTGCGACTATCTCAAGCTACTTTAATGCACTTTTAACGCTCAACGTCAATATGTCAAATTGATAACAAAACAAAAAAGAAGAAAAACAAAAAGCAGCTAGAAAAATGCTTAAATTATTTTTTAAGTGTTTCCTTTTGGCATGGCTTGGTGCTGTTGCCACAGAGATTTCAGGTGCATGCCGCAAGCCTTGTTGCTTGTTGTAAAGAGACGATAGCAATGTGAGATTATCCGCTTGTGTTTTGTTCAGATAGAATGTAAATCTACTCTCTGTGTGTGTGTGTGAATGAGTCTGTTTATTAGCTTATGTGTTAGCTGATAGCCAGGTATGTTCATGCTGGAGACGTTATCTAACACTGTCATCTGTCTGGCAGCGCTGGCATCCGAAATATGCTGCGCTTTTGGTCAGCAGATTGTAATTACTATCAAGATTTAGTTGTATATATGTCGCTTGATATCTTGATAGAAACTATTTTTCTGGTTGGCTTTTCTTTGAGCTAACATTTGATTGTTATTCATATTTATCCTGTTTCGTTGAAGCCATTAAAGTTGTGCATTCGATTTGCGTACAATCATTTCAGCTTTGTTATGTATCTGCAATGTTATTGCAGCAGCTGCTGAGGCAATCACAAAAAAAATAAAATTAAAAAAGAAACAAAAGCAAACAGCAGGAGACACCAAATTTGACTTTCGGCACAACTTCGCTTTGTTCTCAACTTTTCGCTCTGATCTGCTCCTGCACAGCCACAAATATGTACATATAAATGTATATAGATATGTACACGTATATCTATACATAAATGTATCTCGTAGTTGCAGCTTCAGCTACGTTGTATTTTCTGCTTTATGTTGTGCAAATATTGACATTCGTTTATTAAAATTCCAACAGTGAGGCAAAGGCGAAGCCCAAGTCGCTTCTCTGTCGGCATGGGGCACAAGATGTTGGGTGGCAACTTTGGAATGGAGGTGGGTGAGGTGAAGGAGGGAAGGAGGGAAGGTAGCTACATTTTATGTCATGTTTGCATATGTAAATGTGCCGCCTCTCTTTGTTTGTCGCTCTCTCTCTCCCTCTCCCTCTCTCTCTCTCTCTCTCCCACTCTCTCTCTCTCTCTCTCTTTCTATGTGCGCGCTAATATTTGCTTTTAATTTTTACTTTGTTTAAACTGCAGTTTAATTTTATTTTGCACAAATATTGCCAGCAAATTAGAGACGAAAAGAAATGCAAATTGCTAGCGCTGCAACTAACCACACACACACACACACACACACTCAGAAAAGATAGCAGCTACAACCTACAAGATACGCAGATACATAGCTACAGAGACAGGTACAGAAAGAGACACATACATTGCTAAGTGCCACATATGGACACATAGTCAATATCAAGCGGCTGTCAAGTTTCAAATTTAATTGACACATTTCTTGTTGTTGCTGCTTTTTTGATTTCTTTCTCCTCGACCCAATTACAGTTTGAAAATAGCAACAACTAAATTTCCTTTTAATTTGCCAACACTGAAAATGAATGAAAATAAATTTAAAAACTACAAATGTTATTCAAAAATGAAAGAAAACTGGCAAAACAAATATGGGATTTAATTTACTGGCAATCAATGAATGAAAATAAAAACGTGACAATTGCATTTTCAACTGCAATCAAAAACCAAATCAACTTTCAACTCGATGTGCACTTGTGAATGCTTAATTGTGGCCAAGAAATGCAAAACCGCACGCTGTGAGTGCTCGACTCAGAGATACCCTGCGCACATGAATCGCATCAGCTGTTGAGGATGCTCAAGAATATTCAAAGTTTTCTTTTCGAACAAGTTGTGTATACCCCGTTTGATCATTCACATACGTGAAGGGTATTGAAGAAACTTTTTGCTAGTTTGATTAGCCGGTTTTGCATAGTTTTAGCATACTTGATTTGAGTTAGTATTTATATTTAGATTTCTAATTCCAAATAGACACCAGCAAAACAAATAAACTCAATTATGATGATCATAATTTTTTTGTGTGTTCATATTTATAAATATTCAAATTCATGTGACACTTCCGCACTACTCTCCTCAACAACGGCAATAACAAAGAGAATAATAATTGAATTCATTTCAAGTTATATTTCATATTTTATTTATATATGAATATTTTTATTGACCAATTCATGTTTGGTTTGGCTGTTCAGTGGCTTTCCTTATGCACTTTTGTGGCAACCAGGAAATGAGAAATAAAAGCGCAACTTTAATTAGACCTTAAAGAGCCGGGCATTTGTATTGTAAATATACTTGAGCACTTGAGAGCGGGGAGAATGGGGAGCAGCACTCTTCCACTCTCTCTCTCTCTCTTTCCCCCTCTCTCTGTCTCTCTCTGTCTGTCTTTTGCATTTGAGTAAATGGAGCGAGTGCATTGGAAAAGTTCAAGTCATTGCTTGATTGGCATTTGCTCAGGCCCAAGCAGGAAATCACATTGGAAATGCTCTAACAACCAGAGCATTTACTTTGCCCAGGCTCTTAAGTTATAAAGAAATTGTCTGCACACTTCAGGAGAAGCTCTCAACAAGCTGCAAGATGTTGGAGAAGTGTTTCTTCCCATTAAAAATGGTTAAATGGGTATAATAAAATAAATAAATTTCAATATTTTATAATGATGAGGATACAATACTTACATGATAACTATAAATTAAGATCACTCAAATTTCAAACTGTTTCAATATTAAATTTCAAGTGAGTCTCGAATTGCTCAATTTCTCTATTTAATCACTGCATTCTACAACCGCGCAATTTCTATTTTAATCCACAAATTCTTTCCACAAAGCAACTCAATCAAATGGCCAAACATTCATTTCTGTAAAAAAAATCAAAAAAAACCCATGGATGGTGGCAAGTAAATTGATTTTCTGCATCGCACGGCATCGCAATCTGTACAAATGTGGCTATAAAAAGTGTCCATGACCAACGCCTCGTCGATCGACTCAAGTGCAGCAAATTCGCTGAGGCAGACACCTTTTGGAGGCTAGCGGCGGAGACGCCTCAACTTTGTTTGGAGGCAGAAAAAATCTTTTACGACTGCCGACAGCATCTTCATCTGCTAAGTCAATGCGATTGCTGCTGTTGTTTTTGTTATTGTTGTTGGCACTTTGCAGTCCGTGCTGGGGTCACGTAAAGTCCATTTATATCAAATTATCTTACCATAATAATGAATTGTCGGCAATTATAGGTATTATCGTTATTTATAGTCGTAAGAGCCCCATGCCAATGCCAATCTTTTCCTGTTGCTGAGGTTGAGGCAGGGAAGTATCCTCCTCCTCTCACTCTCCGTGTTTAGGGGAATGTTTTTAGTAAATGTGTAAATAAGCCCCACTTATGTATGTGAGAAGCTACATTAAAGTGGAATCGCATAAAAATAAATCTAATTAAATGAAATCGTTTAATTTGCCCATAAACAACGGCTTTAAATTTTAATTGCTTGAAAAATGTGTTGCAATAAAACAAATACTATAAGAGCCTGGCACAAGTAGCGAGTGACAACGTTGACTCATTTCGTTGAGACTCCGGGGTAATTGGTAACTTCCGCATGGCAGCAGGAGAATGAAAATTAATTAAATGGACCCCACAAGCAAACAGTGTGTTTCGAGTCAACATTTTTGGCTGTAATTAAAGGAAAACCTTGAAGCCATCTTACTTAAGACTTCTCACCGAATAAGTAAATAAGCACACCAAGATTTTGGCAACAACACCATCGATAACAGTTAACCAACACCAACGTGTTTTTCGGTTATTTTTGGAAATTATGATAAGAAATACGCTCACAATATCTGGTGTGATATGATAGCATTTATATTTAGTTAAACGTACACCTTGACAGACTCGTGTCTCAAGGTCAATGCAATTTCGATGATATCCTGTTTTTTGCTGACTTCGCTTGAATGAAGAACTAGAAAACTGAAGCCAACCAGACTCCAACACCAGAGGGAGAGAGAGAGAGTCTGAAGTAGCTGTGGCTGTGCGAGTTCTTCATTCCAAGTAGCTTAATTGTTGCCCTTCTTGTTATCCTTGTTATCGCCGCTTAGCTCTTTGGCAATTTCATCTTTATGCCGCACGTAGAACGTACCGAGTGCCACACCGGCCGCAAAGAATAGCACTTGATTACATCTCTTACAATTGAGACGGGCAAGAAGTGAAGGTTTCTTGCAATAACTTCGCATGGCGCCAAATATCTACAAATATTGAAATTGTGAATAATTTTGTATAATAGTCAGACCGGGTCTAAATTTACTGTTAATGTCAAGAATATTTCTGTTTCCCTTCTGATATTATTGACGATTACATAAAAAACAAAGAAATGCTGACCCAAGAAAATTAAGCTAAAAACATACTTCAACAGTTTATTTAGTTTTCTAGAGGAAACAAATGAATAAAAACCCTCCATTCAAGATTCGTTTCACAGTTCGCTCTTCCATTTTATCAGTTAATTACAACCCGGTCATAAACATCCTGAGAATTGAGAAGCTGTCTGTAAAGTCGTTGCCATACGACATCTGAATTGGTTTTCAATAGTAGAATTTGTACATTTATGCGATATGTAAAATAACCGCATATGATTTATGGCTGGCCGTTAAAGTCAAAGAACTGTCTTTTAATGGTCAGCATGTGAATTTTATGGCGCCTCATAAATATGTAGGAACGGAAATAGAACTCATTTCAAAAATACTTTGAAACTGAGACCCATAAAAATAAGGAAAACCTTCAAGTTGAAATTTAATTTGAAAAAATGTAAAATATTTAAAACAAAAGGGGAAACATTTAATTAACATTAGCCGTGCAGCGTTTAACAGATAAAACACGCTAGCGAAAGGACTGAGAAGCACTGTGAAAGGGGCGGATTTGGAATGGGGATTCGGAATGGGAATGGGAACGAGAATGGGAATGAGAATGGAAATGGGAACAGGAATTAAAATGAGGAATTGAAATCAGCGCAAAGCGAGAGGCAGACATCAGTTGAAATGCTGCACAATGGGGTTAAAGTTAAGCAAACAAAAAAATGTGAAAATAAATAAATAAATAAACAAGAACAAGAACAAAAACAAGAACAAGCAGCAGGCAAAGGGAAAGGAAATAAAAACATAAAACAGACAGAGCAAAATTCAATTCGAGCAACAAACACACAAAATTTCATTTCACAGGGGCAACTGAAATAAAAGCAAACACAACAGAGGAATGAAAAAAAACGCTGTCGAATTAAAATTAATGTCGAGTTAATCGAGTTTTGTTGTTTTTGTTGTTGTTGGCTGTCGAGGAGCAGTAGGCACATCTTCCAGTTCAGCAGAACAAAGAACACACACACACGCACACGCACACACAAAGTAAAGAACAGAACAGAATGGAAAAGAAAAGAATTGGAATCTGAAAGCAGTTTGTCTTCTTCCCTTTTCGATTTTTTTCTTCTTTATTTTTATTTTTTTTGCCTGCTACTCTGCTTTCAGTGCGAGCCTGTTTTTTCTTCTTCTTTTTCACTTCGCTCTTCATTTTTTTCTTTTCTTTAATTTTCCTTCTACACGATTTTTATCGCGCGTCTTGAGTGTTTACCTTGCGTCGCTAACCAGTGACTGCTTCTTCTTCGGCGCAGTCGCGCAGCCTCCGCCAGGCATTGTACTATTTCAAGGATAACAACTAAAAGGCTGCCTATATGTATGTGTGTGTGTATGAGTGTGTGTGTGTGTGTGTCTGGCCTCGCTGTGTGTGCCTGTTCCCCGGTTTCCCGTCTACCTGCCTCTGCATGCGGCACTATAAATTGCAATCAATTGATATAATTACGACTTGTGGGGGAGAGAGAGAGAGGGAGGGAAAGAGCAGGGATACGCTGATTGTAACCGAGGGAATTGAGTTGCCTCTCTGCCCCTTCTCTACTCTCTCTCTCTCTATCTCCCTCTCTCGCTCTCTCTCTCACTCTCCTTTTCCCTCTCGCAGTGCTCTTATGTTTAATTGGGCTATTTAGCTCTGAACTCGGTGTCTCTACTTTAAACATATATTTATATTGATTTAAATGCTGTTTTCCACTTTACTAATGATTACTCTTCATTCTGTTTCTTTCTTTACTTCTTGTTGCAGGTAAGTCGCTGCTGGCCTGGTTAACCGTGCATATGCAACCCAGTTGGTAACAAACTCGAGACAACTCAATCTTAATTTGGGTTGCCTATAAGATCGCATAACGCATTGCATTTTGGGTTGCATTCAGTTTTTGCTTTTGCTTGTGTCTCTCTTCGTCTCTTGCTCTCTCTCTCTCTGTCTCTCTCTCCCTCCCTCTCTCTCTCTCTATCTTTCTGTCTTGCCAATTAGCAAAACAACGCAAAGCAAATTAAAAATACAGAAAATAAATACATTTCAGCTCACAAAACATTTCCGCAATAAGAGAGAAGACAATAAAAGAGCTTGTAAATAAATAAACCGAAACTCGTCGTGTGATTCATGCGTTTACATTTTTAACACGCTTCAACTCACATGGGCCCAGGGAATCCGGAGAGTCGGGGTAAACAGCCCCCACTCCCCCAACCCCTAACCCTCATCCCCTCCCTCTCCCTCGGCGACTCCTGCAAGTTCGCTTCGTTTCGAGCCAGATAATGAGGCAAAACTGAAACTGTAGGAAATTAAATACAGCGATTAAGTAACTTAATGACGTGGGATATAAGGCAAAGCCAAGCAAAAACATACTCGACTCATCTCTATATTGTAATACATACAATTAATATATACAAAATATATATATATATATATAAATTGTGACGCTCAATTTGATGCGCTCTTAGGCTATATATATATATAGCAGATAAGTCATTAAGATGAGAGTGCCTGTCATTTTGGACACTGAATTGCAGCCTTGGCCATATTGAGATCTTAAATTCCTGATACAACGGAGACTGACCTCAAAATGTATCAGGAATGTGTGTGCTGCCTAATCTGTTGTTGCCAGGGAAACAATCATAAGCCTGCCAGTTGAGTCAGCATTCGACCAGCATTCATAATCAAAAACAATTAAAGTAGCGGAGGATATTCATATATATAAGGCTTATAGTTAATGCTCAGTTGCTTGAATTGCGATCTTAATTTATCTTTGCCATAGAATTGTATGTGCAAGCCAAAAAATTATTGGTTAGGTTTCATAATAATGCAAAACCGCAAAACTTATTTCTCAATTGTATTCTGTACTCAGAAAAACTTGAGGAGCTCTCCAGAGAATATCAATCAAAATATACTTTTCGATTATTACATACATATATAACAAATACTTGTGATATCTGCAATGCGAATATGAGTATCGCACTTGCTCACAAGATTTCATATACTTGACATCAGCTTCGAACATTCGACATATGAATAAAAGTTTCTTTGTTCAAGATCTTTCAACATAAAGTTTGTTGTTAATGTTGTTGTGGTGCAAAGTTCAGTTGTGGATTGTTGCTTGGGCCTTTGGCAAATTCGTACAGCGAACTTTGCGGTTCAGTGAACCTTTTACTTATTATACTTTACTTTACATTACTTCTATGCTGGCTCATTTGCATTTGTGTTTTAATTCTTGTGCAAGAGGAACAGCGAAAACAGCAACAACATTTTAATGGTGTTTAATTAGAGTCGCTTTGCTTAGCAGGAGCCGCCCAACACCACCCATCCCCCATCCATCCCAGACACTCAACTGCCACAAAATTTAATTATTTTTAATTAAAACTAGGCAGATATTTGCACCTGTTGCGCTCAATTAATTTTTGGCGAATCGAGAGATTTCATCTATATTTTGTTTTACCTTTTGTTTTTGCTTTTTTCTGAAGTAGCAAAAACCTTTAAAAAGCAATCAAGTATGCACATCAGGTGGAATAGTTGAGCAGCAATGTGAGTTAGTATTATTTTATGCATACGCATAATGCACAATATATTATTATTTATATAAACTTGACGATCGTGTCATAATTTATAATTTAATTGGCACTTTATCGAGACAAATATGACCGAAAATTAGATACGAGGCCAACGAAAAAGAAAACCAACTAACAAGCACAAGCTAATGAAATATTCAATCTACATTTAAGATCCAAGTTGGCTGCTTAGCAGGGTAAAGTGTTTATTTAACAAATTTGCTTAAGAGAGAAAATGTTTAGCACGTGTTTTAATGAGCGATAAACCGATTTAGAAATGAACAATTTGTTTAAAGTGGGACACGGCTAGAATATTTAAATAGCCGCTGCTCAGTCATTTTTATGATAATCACAGAAAAGAGTACTCATTTTTTTTTTAAATCACAAAAAATATTCAGTATACCCCTTCATAATAATATGCTGGTAACTAAGTACTTTGGGGCGTGGCTGTTAAGCCCACATTACCATCAGTTCAATGAACCAAAAGTAGGCAACATTATTTTCTAATTATGTGTAGAAAATAATTTAAGCTTAAAACAAACAAAATCAACGAACAGCATTAAAGCAAACACAGCAAGAATTTGAAAAATAAAAATGAGAATCGAGCACAAGCAAATAATCAAGAATATATGTTTATGATCAAGGTGTGGCAGGTGGCTTTAGCTTTGGCTTTAATTTTTTTTCCCCCTTTTTTTTTGGGCCATAATGAAGCCATTGGCATAGGCAAGTCATGAATGAATGAATTCCCTAATGGATAAGATGTATGTGTGGCTGAGAATATAGATTTACGAGTGCCTCATAAAACGATTGCTTGACATTTGATTGGCAGGCGCTGTGAGGAGTCGTACTTAACGTATTATTCATATATTTATATCAATGTAGCTGAGAGATCCAACCAGCTGAGCGAAAGAGAGCCAAAAGGCAAATATTAAAACACTTTAAACATGTTTTCATTTCGCTGTTGTTTGCTTTGCTCTTTGCCTCGTTTTACTACAACCAACTACACAACAGCAACAACCCTTTTTCATTTGATATTTGCTGTTGCTGCTGTACAAAAAATTATATTTATTTTTGCATTAAGCACGAGGTCAATTAACCTCATGCCACAGCGCGAGTTCAACAAACGCAAAGCACACACTCACATATATATATATATATTTATATATATATATATGTATATATTTATATAGTTATATATGTATAAAAATTTGAAACTATACAAACACAGACGCGATTTACATTCACATTAAAAATTGTTGTGACGTTGTTGCCGTCGTTGACATTTTGCACTATTACAAAAAAGGCAGCAGCGGCAACAGCGGACAACACGTCTCGCATTTTTTACAATTGTAAATTGAGTCATTTGACTGTTGTTCTTGCTGTCTGTTGTTGTTGTTGTTGCTGTTGTTGCTTGTAGCTGTTGCTGTTGTTATGCACTTGACAACACACGTCAACAGCGACAGCAACAACAACGGCAACATTGAATGATCATTCCTCAACACTCGCAAAGTTTTATTTATTTTATATTTACTTGGCTGGCACAACATTTGACCCCCCCCCCCCCCATCGCCCCCACATCACCCTCTGTTATCCGCTACCCCTGCTGGTTATCGATACTGTTGCTGTTGTTGCCGTCGGACAAACTCACGTGCTGCTCTTTTTTTATACATTTGCCGGCAATCCACTTTTTTTGTTCTCTGTTTTTCGTTGTTGTTATTCTACTCCGATTTAATTTGTTGTTGCCTCAATTTCGTGCGCGCCAAAAAAAAAAATTGTGTTTTATAAACAACTTTGTTGCCTTGTTGATTTTTGTTAGTTCCGTTGTGTTGTTGGCCAAAAACAAAAACGTTTTGCGTTGCCAAGCAAAACCAAAAGTCTGCTGTTGGTTTCATGGCCCACATCGCATGATGGTCAGGGGAGATTAGGGAACGAACGTTATTTTGCCGCACAGGTGTGCAAAATAAATACACAACATTCACAGATACATTCATATACAGACATTTATAAAATTGTTTACAACGAAAAAAATGCAAATCAATAATTGAATGGAACGAATGCCAAAATGAATGAAGACAAATGATTGAAATTAATAAATACAAATTACAAAATAATAAATTGCCAACAGATTTCAACATCACAAGATTATAAGCAATATATAAAATTTACATATTTAACCCTTTCAACGGCCAATCTAATTAAATGCCTAGCATCAATTTAGAAATGCATTTATTTACAAATCAATTAGGGCAAAATGAAAAAAGCAAACAGCTTGAATGTATAATTTTGTGTGGCAGTGTTGGTGCCCGTTAACTGAATGTTATTTGCCGACTTGATCGATGATTTAATTAAGGCCCTCATAAATTTGATGGAACTAGAAAACCTAAATACATGCAGAGACTATTATAATATATGAAGTGTTTTTTGTTTATAGCCCAACAAAACTAACACACATCAAATGACTAAGCGTTCCTATAATCACTTTTCTATGGAAGGCAATAAAAAGATAATGCGAATGGGAATACACACTACACACACACACACACACACACACAGACACCTACAATCTCAAAATGATTCACACCTGTGCCTGGACAATATGTACTTATACATTTTGTTTACTCTAACTTTTCTCTTTTAACTATGAATATCTATTTGCATATTTTGTTGAAATCATTGAGAAAATGTAAACAAAAAACAAAAATTAAATAAACTTTAAACTGTGCTGGCTATTTGGTATTTCCGCTTAAAAAAAACAAGTATTGGATATTTTCCTGCTCTTCGGTGAGTCACAATCCACGAACACAATTACACTGAGTGCAAAATGTTAATGCTGAAATATACAGCAATTAACAATCGGATCTAAAAGCCAAAGCAAAAATAAGTAGACAGATAAGTTGCAAGTAGAAAGTCGAGCAAAAGCTGCAACAGATTTCCACTTGGCCAGTATAAAAACCCAGAAACTAGTTTATGGCAAAAATAAAACAAATACGCAGCACGTAAAGACAAAAAAGAAAAAAACTAAAAAAAAACAAGTCTGTATAATAATGGCTTCAATTTTTAACCGGCAACAAAGAGATTGTAATAACAAAAAAATAAGCAGAAAATTTGCACCTAGATCAAGCCGTAACTTAAATACCCTAACACGCAAAGTAATAAATATCCAAAAATTTTGTTTTGTAATTCTGCACAATTGTGGCAGTAAATAAAAAGCATTAATTATTGTGTACATACGTTGCAAGTTGCATGTTGTAGTCAAGTGAATCTGTGTATATTTACTGGCAAAAATATGCATGGCAATTTGGACGACGTTCTTTGACGTGAATTTATGGCAATTTAAGACAAGTTTTTAATTATTTTCTGTTGTTGCTGCTGCTTTTTGTAGTTGTCATTGTTTTTGTTGTTGTTGTTGTTGTTGCTGCTGCCTGGCATAATAATAATTTAAATATGGTAGCGAGCTGAAATGAAGTGGCACAAGCCATTAAATCATCGCGTGCAACTAAAGGATAACCAACTAGCAGCAGTAACAACAGCAACAGCAACGACAACAACAATAACAAAAATCACATCATACATTGGCATCGAATCATGTGAATTTGACACAGAAATTGCTGTGCTGCAAATATGTGGGCCAATTTACAATTAAAATGTTAATTATGAAATGTAGTTCACGTTGAACAATATAAATAATGCTACATCATAATAAAGGCAAGCAACATTTTTCATTAATGCTACTTGCAACATTCTTTGCTGCTGCTGCCTTTCCTGCTGCTGTAATGTAATTATGCGAGTCTTGTTCTGGTTTGCTGTTGTTGCTGCTGTTGCTGCTTCTTCATCTGCAATGCAATTTGTATGCAAATGCAAATAAAATCGACAATGCGCACTCACACACACACACACACACACACACACACACACACACACACAGATACACAGAGAGCACTATTACACCGAACTTTATCACAGATGGAGATATCCACACGCACACACACACACACACACACACACACTTAGGCAGAGAAACACACGGCTATAGTTATAAAAGCAATGATTAGCATAATGGTCTCCTCTTACGGGCTGTAAATATTGCATTTTAGCATAATTGTTTATACTTTTGCAGCTGCTGCCAAATGAATGCAGGCAACGCCTTTAACAACTAACTCAAAAAACCAAAGCCATGCAATTATGGAGTATTATTTGCATGCCACATGCCCAATTAAACGTTAATACATTTATACTTGAAGCCATCCATATTATTATGTGTCTTAATAGAAATTTGATTTACTGCAGCCAATTTGCATATAATGCGCTTTCACATGCACACAAAATAAAGCTTTCAATTTGATTAACAAGCAGCAGCTTTTGAGAGTATTATTTACGGAGCGAACAAGCCGAAAGGAAAACCCTGAATTTATTATTAAAACAGTTTACAAGTCTTAAGCCAAGAGTACTCGTATGTGCCTAGATCGATGACTTGCAACTTGCAATAAAGGTGACTTTATTTCTACTTCGAATTATAAAGACCACATTCTTGATTTGAGATGGCGCATCTTTAGCTGAAGTTATAATTATTTAATTGAGTTTTTCGCTCGAAATCAGTTGTGCAGTTTTCATTTTAAAAAGTCGTTTGATGGATGTGTTTCAACAAGTATGCTCATTAGAATTCCCAACTGAAAATTCCTGACGTTGTTCTTGATGAGTGCAACAACTTTCTATCACTCCATTCACTTATCGTTGTTGTTGCTGTTGCCTTTGATGCCATTGCTGTTCAAGCAGCTCTCGAATGTTTGTCTGCCAATCGCTTATTGCAACAATGTCTAACTGGCTGTGACGAAGACACCAGCGGCAGCAGCAACAACTGAACTGACTCTTGTATACTTAGTTTTTAGCGTTTGGCTGTCATGTTGTGTATGTGTGTACTCCACGTTTGCCCCTTTGCAAAGTGTCTCCCCCTGCAAACCCGTTAACCTCTCTCGCCATTTGGCTTTGTTCGTGTTCATTTTGCAGTTTCCGCGCTGCAACTTTGTAATTAACTTTTGTCACGAAGCTGGCAATGATGGGGATGATGATGAGGCTGAGGATTCAACTCATGGGGACATTTCATGTGGCTCAATTTCTTGGCTCGGCCATTAAAACACCAGCGGAAACTTTATTTATTTATTATATGCAATGTTCGACTTAATAAATTATTTACTTTTTCAATTTGCAGCGCACAGTTACTTAGCAAGGCCTCAATTAGCAGCGCATTCATTCATTTAGTACAACACACACAGACACAAACACACACACACACACACACACACACATCACATAACCTTGACTCTCTTCTACGTAATTACATTTATGCCTGGTGCGCTTTTCGCAATTGACAAATGACATGACATCAATTTTAAAGCACACAGCCAAAGTGATTAGAAAAGAAATATAAGAATTTAAAGTTTAGCAGGCGAGAGCCGAGTGCCAGGAGAAAATCCAAACAACAGAAGGCAGAAGGCGCACATTAAATCAAAGCGTGGCGTGCAAAAAGAAAACAACAACAAAAGCAACGAAAACAACAGCAACAACAAAATGGCCAAGGAATTCGTTAACGACTCCGACATGCCAAAATTAATGGCAATAATTAAAACAGCAACAGCAACAGCAACAAAGCAACAAAAACAACAACAACCAGCACACGAAACAAGAGAAGAGCTCAGCTAACTCAACGTTTGAGTTCGGTCTCAGGACAAAGGCATCAAAGCCAAAATCAAAGAAATACTTTTAGAAAAAGCAGAAAGTGTGAGTTGCTTGGCTAGCGGCTACCCTAGACTAAATGCACTGTGCCACCAAACAAATCTTATTTAAAGAGAACAATGCAGCCAAGTATGTGTCCGACAGCCATTCTTACATCTCATTTTCAGCCAATTTCGAAGAATACATATTTGTGTTGAGGTTGTAAAGTTTGAATTCTTGGCTTAAGCTCTGGCATTCTTGAAGAATACTATTTAAAAGCTTAGCTTTGGAATACTTTACTTGTTTCACTTATTCTTATTCAATATTTAGGAATTTTTAAAGCAACCTCAATTGAGTACTGCTTGCAGTTTCAACTATATTCTTAACTGGAATTTAGACCTACCTTTTTTAGCACCTCAATTGCTCAGCTAAATATTGCTAAAGACTCCATTTGACTCTTCTCAATTTGCACTAACAATTCTGCTTGCCATCGTAGTTCATTCAGAATGAGTTAATTAAATACATCACTGAATGTTGCACATTATTTCAATTAGCACCTTATTGAAAATATTCCAGTTGCCACAGCCCATTAAACGCATAACATTTTTATGTGTTTGTGAAATCTACATTTTGTTGTTGCCACACACTTTAAATACCGTCATTTAAAGATATGCTGTGCGGTATATGTTTTTCACTCTTTAAACCTGCCCAAAATATACCCAACCAGCACAACCAATTACATGGTATACCAGCCGACCAGGTGATGCAGTTGAAAACTAGTTTTCAAATGCCTCGACACAGCACAAAATAAAAGCAACACTCTGCTAAATTATATAACATACAATCTGATGCCGTAGGTGGAGGTGGATGAGTAAAGAGACTTCTCTCGACCGGACATTAATGCAATGAAATGCATTTGGACGAGTGGTAAAAAGCGCAGCTGATTTTCAAATATTTGCACTATTGATTACCAGCCGCATTATAATTTACTGCCCAATGCTGCTGCAATGCTACTCCCCCCTTCCCTTGCCCATTCCCATTTCCATTCCCTTTTCCCAGTTACGCAGTCAGCAAATATTTTCGTTGCTGCTGCTGCCTTTTTCCAATTTAATTTATCGCAAATATTCAATCAAAATAATGATGTGAGTGAGCCAACGGAAATGGTGCTGACGTTGATGGTTGTATGGTTGGATGGTTGGATGAAATGAAAGGATGAAACAGGCCAAGCTTAAAATGCCAGCAAGAGACCAACTAATTGAAGATCAAACCAAGCATACCCTGCAATCAGATCGTAATCAAATTTTTAGCTGCAATCAACTGATTATTTACAGCAGCTCAACATACCCTATACGCATATACATATATGCATACATACATTAATTTTGTAGGGTATGCTAGAGTGGCAAATTGAATTAGCACTCTGCAGCATTTGCTTGATGGCATTTTCTTGCTTATTTGGTCCATACGGAAAATTTGACTGTGCATTTGAGTGGCTTCAACTCTGTGTAGCCAGGAACAGGAACAGGAACTGTTTAAAAATGCAAGGCAGCGCAGCGAACAAACGAACAATTGCAGCCTAATTGAAAGCTAAATTGAATAAAAATACACACACACACACATACACACACACACAGCCAGGCACACGCTTACATAAATATCGACACATGCTAACAAGCTGGAGTAAAGCAGAGCTGAGGATAAAAAGGAGACTGAATGTGGCTCGATCAACACAGCGCACACTCGGCACGTGCAATTACACACACACACACACACACCCCTTTCTGCAGCCAGTAATTTATGTGTGTGTGTGTGTGTCTGTGTGTGCAAGTAGATAGCCAACCAACAAGCAGCTAGCCAACAATTCAGCCACACAGTGTCCATCCACAAGCAAGAAATTGAAGAGAGCCAGGAGTCTGTTGCGAAAGGCTCGCCAGCCACTGCCTGCAGGATAATAATGCAAGCATTTTGTACAGAACGCTAGTCAAAGCGGAGATGGTGGTGCACGCCTCGCCTTGTGGGTGAGAAAATTGTGGAAAATGTGCAAAATTAGTATGAATACGAAATACAAGTTAAATATTTGAGCTGCCGCCGGAAGACAGACAGACAGAGTTGGGGAGGGAGAGAGAGAGAATTGGCGGGGCGAGGAGCTGCCTGCACAATCATAGAAATTGCATACGCCATTAAAGCAAATCAGAATGTATACTTTTCTGTCTGGTAAATTGTAACATTTTGCTGCACCAGCCATTTTGCAAGGATATGCCAACCAGAGAGGATTTACTTTTAGCTCGAGTTTTAATTGCAGCTCGTTTCTACCCAGTGTTGATTCAGTTATGCCATCATGTGTTTTGTGATTAAATCCAGGGAGCAATTGTATTTGTCTGGGATTGCAAAGGACTTCGACTATTACAACCATTTACTGTTAAGGCGATTGTTGAATTATTTCTTTCGAATATGTGCTCTGTGATTCCTGAATCAATTTCTCTCCATATTTCTTGTTTGCCTTACAACTGACTCATCAGATAAGGAGCACTATAAACACACATAACGCAGCGAAGAAAACATGATAACTAATATTTGATTTATTTATATTTTATTTACATATCGCTGCATGCAGTTTTCGCTGCTTTTCACCTTGTTCTTCCTTTTTTTTTATTATTTATTTATTTGTTATTTGTTGCTCTTGCTTTTGCCTTTTTTTCTCGCTCAACTTATCAGCAGACTTTGACGTTGGGGACATGTAAATAATTTATATGGCATACCCTGTTATGTGTGTAATTTATGACAGGGTACACAACGCACACTCACAAATACATGGGCTCGAGGTGTTATTATTATGGCATTCTGTCCTCGCTCTTATCAATGTCAGAGAAAGACAGCTAGCGAGCGTAAAACAGACAGAGAGAGAGAGAGAGAGAGAGAGAGAGAGAGAGGGGAAGGGGTGTGTGGTAGATAGACCAGTTTGTTGTTGCCAGCATTTACATTGCTCAAGATTATTCCAGTCGAACCAATTATTCAAAAACTGACTTACAATTAATAGAAAAGTACCATAAATATTCAGAAAAACGATGAATGCCCTATAAATAGTCTAAAGATAATATTTTATTTATTTCTCTGCGATAATAGGGAATAAAAGCCTCGAAATAGCTAATCCAAATATGATCTTCATTAATTTTGTTAATAAAGTGTTTATCTTCTCTGCTATCTGGCGCATAATTTTCTACTCTGTCTTATGTGCGAATGTGCCACGTTTCCCTGTGGCACCCATATGTACGTTACATGAGGGCAACTTGGTTATAAGCATGCATATGTTTATATATATATATATATATGTATACTTATATAAGCCATTAGCCTGCTCAGTCGTATGCATTGTGGCGCATCGGCCGCGTCGCTCAAGCCGAACTAAAAATACTTTACTTCACTTTACCTTTTATTTTATTTCGTATTTAATACGAGTATTTTCCTTCTTGCTTATCAGCACAGCGCGCAATTCAATGTAAATAGTAATATATTCACACACACACACACACACACACACACACGCACATAACTAATTGCTATTTACTCAGCGCGCAATTTTCTTTTCAACGCATTTTCAGAAGAAAAAAAAACAACAAAAAAAGCTGATGGCAACTTAGTTGCACAGGGGGTCAGTGGAGGAGTTGGGTTTCTGTTTAGCCCCTCTTCTGTCTCTTGTCTCTCCGTGTTTGAAGCCGAAGGCCACATCGTTTAGTTCGTTGCACGTTGCAGCTGTTTGTTGCTGTTGTTGTACTCTTAAGATAAGAGGCCACTAATCTCCATCTGTTTCTATCTTTTCGCCTCTTTGCTTTATATTTGTTTGTTTTAACAAGAAATAAATAAAATGCATTGACATAGTAAAAAAAAAAAAAAAATGAACACACGACAAAAAATTGTAAGGTCTCGAGGGAAAAAACCCAACTAAAATAAAGTAAAGTCACCATGGTGCAAACAAGCGACGATCATAAACATTTAATTAACTTTTATGAACTGGGTAAATAGTGGAAAAATGCAGCTTGAAATGTGATTTGACTGGTATACCCTTAGATTTGAGATGGTATTAATATCTAGGATAGTCAAACGGATTTTAGTTTTACAGGGTAGCTTTGTGGTGCAACAATCAATTAAAAAACTATTATGGCGTATTTTTATAATAAATAATCGTTCTTTGACATACTTTAATTACGAATTGAATACGTTAACTACCTTGTTAGGGTATTTATCTTTGTGTTTTTATAGTTTTGCAAATGGTTTTTGCCATTTTTATTCAACTATCGCATTTCGTTTCTGTTGTCATGTTTGCCATGGCCAAAGCAAACACAGTGCAACGTGCAAAAATCTTAATTAATGCCATATATGCTACACACATGCCTTGCATCTACGTATACGTATTTATTTTACGTATATTATCATAAGAAAATCTGCACACAAATAATTGCCAATTTTTCGAATTTAAATTGCGTGCAAATTTATTTCAATTTTTTTTATTTATTTTATATATTTTCTTCTTGGTTTTTTTTTTTTTTGCACCTGCGACATTGTTTGCATTGCAAATATTTTCAGAAAGCTTTAGCATCCGTCCACCCCCCTCCCCCTTTTGGAAAATACGAGTATATGCATAAAAGGATCGAACTGTGTTTGCTTAAGTTATTTTGTTGCTTTGTCACCAGCTGGGGTCGAGAGTAGAAGAGGCATTTGAATTCCAATTCCTTGTTGGTCCTGTTTGTTTTTATTGTTGTTGTTGTTACTCTCGTATTTGTATTGTATTACGGGCGCACACACAAACATCCTAAAATCCACACACAGCGCTGGCAAATATATTTTACTCATGTGTTAAATATAAATCATATTTTTGCAGGCAATTTGCACAAACGATTTTGTTGCTGTATGCAAATTGTGAGTGTGTGCAAAAATGTATTTATTGTCTGCCAAAGTTCTAGAAATTCGAGAAATAAGCCTCTTTAATTTGCCAATCTGAAGCTCTATACAGCTTAGCCAATTTGCGGTTTGCCTTTTGCAATATGCAAGATAAGAACAGCAATTGAAGCAAAAATTATAAATCAAATTTGAGCTGTGCAATCAAATAATACAAAAATCAAAATAAAAAAGCAACCATAAAGATTGGCTAAATGATTGAGAAATAATTATAATCACATCACATGCTCTATCATCAAATATATGAATTTTATTTGGCTTATCAATTTAATAGAACAAAATTAAATTTAGCTAGTTGGGGACCAAGGCAAGATATATGATTGCTAATCAGTTTAATATAAATTAAGTATTTGATTTAGATAATATACAGCTAAAAATACACACACTTAAGTGAGATAGTGAAGTGGCAAATTTTATAAATTTGTCAGATTTATTTTCTTAAGAGTTTTTTGGGCTGCTTATCAAAGTCAAGCCACTTTATCTATACAAACGATATTTGGTTATGTTGAATTTGCTGCTAGACAGGTATCTTTTATTTTCAAATCCATACAAAAGAGTAATATTTTACATAAAATACAACTAACTTTGTAGCAGCGCTCTCAGTGCGCAAAACGACAAAAGTCTTTTATAAACATAAATTGTCGCAGCCTTTAATGGCGCGCGCAACATATTTTAGACCAAGCACCAGCAGCAGCAGCAGCAGCAGCAGTAACAGCAACAACGGCAACAACAATAAATGGCAACCGCAGCTGTTGCTGTTGCTGTTGTTCGCTATCGTCGTCGTAGCTGTTGTTGTTACTTGCTGCATTTTTTTTTATTATGTATATAGATATGTATGTGAGTGTGTGTGTGTGTGTTTGGCTGCACAAATAAATTGCACATAAATCGCTGGCCACATAAATTTTACATGTTGCCGGCGTGCAGACTCAAAAACAAGTCGAAATTATGTGTCCGCTGCAAGCATAAATTATATAAGCGTTGGCAAAAAGCAAGCGGAGCGATCCATAGGCAGCAGGGAGGGGGAGCGGGGGTGGACAATGTTACAAAATGTGGCAATTAAAATATTTGCGCGTCTAACAAATTTCCTTAATTAAAAAAATAAAATTATTCAACTAATTGCCGCGGGACTCACACACGCACACACACAGTAACCAAGTGCAACTGCTCCGAGCTGCATTGCGCAATTAGGGTATAACCGAAAGACAAATAACATAAAGCAGCTGTTGTCATGAAGGTCAAGCCGGAGACACCCACAATAAAGCCACAACAATATCAACAAGCAGAGTAGCAGCAACAGCAACAGCAGCAACAGTGACAGCAACAGCAACAGCGACAGCAACAGCGAGTGCGATAAATTAATTGCATATAATTTAAAATGCAAGCAACAACAGCAACATGCACTAAATTGCTCCATAATTTATGCACTCATATATATTTAAGCGCGTTACGGCAATTTTTGTCAATGCCATCCATTAGCTAACTAACAATTTGTGAACAATTTTCTTATATTTGATGTTTCTTGTTTCTTTTTGCAGTCACGAGCCCGTAAAACCTCCACCAAAGCAAATAAACTGAATGCAGCCGCTGGTGCCATTGCAGCCGCATCAGCAACATCGCCACGTCTAAGTCCAGTGCCTGCAGCAACACTGTTGCCACAGCAATCGCCAAATACTACAACAGCAACAGTTGCCGCAACGGGTGGCAGCTTACAGCAGCAGCAGCAGTATCAACAGCAGCAACAGTTACAGCAGCAACTGTTGTCACATCAACAACAGCAACAGCAGCAGCACTATCAACAGCAGCCGCAGCAACAGCAGCACTTTCAGCAACAGCAGCACTTGCAGCAGCAGCAACAGCAAACGCAACACCATCAGCAGCAGCAGCAGCACGCACAGCAACAGCAGCAGCAGCAGCAACATCAGCATTTGCATCAGCAGCAGCATCAAATAACCGCACAAATTCAAACCATGAAGGATCAACCGCAACAACCCATGGTAAATACAACCACAATATTTTCAATTTCATTTTGCAATTTTCCAATTAAAACACCAATAAGAAGAACAAATAACAACAAAACTTGCAGCGAGCATTGACCTTCATAAACGATTGGCTAGTCAATCAGTTCATTTCGTTTTCCATTCATTGCTAACAGCAAAACAAAAATATCGCAAGCTTTGTGTGCGTGTGTATTTTGCCTCTCGACAACGTTGCGTATACGTCATTGGCATATCCACTGCAGCTGTGCACACAAACGAACCGAGAAGAGGGACGGACAGGCAGACAGATAGGCAAACCACACACAACTGGTATCTCTCTCTCTCTCTCTCTCTCACACACACACACACACACACACACCCGCACACATATACAGATACATATGCAATACTTCTGCGCTTCTCGTGCAGACGCGTTCATTCATAAACCATTTTTCGATTTTTATCAATGATTGCTAAATGCTTTCAAAAATAAAACACAGACCACACAGCAGCAGTAACAACAACATCAACAACAACAACAGCAACAACAACAGCATCGGAGCTGTCAGCACCAGGTGCCCATGCATAACTACGTAGATAGACAAAAATAAAGCCGAAATTTGTACAGCAACGCATAAAAGCAAATACAGTCGCACCCAAACCCAACCGGTGAAGTCTATAAAACTCGCAAAATAAACAAGCTATTAAAATTGTTGGAAATACATTTATGTTTTATTTGATTTTATTGTGCGTCTGTCGCTGGCAGTTGCCCATTGTTATTTGTGCTATTTGTTTGCATATGTAGAAAATTTCACTTTCATAATTTTTTGATCTCGTAAAAATGCAAATAACATGAAATCGACACAAAAGCGAATACAATTTTGTATTTTGGGTTGTTCCGTGTTTTGTTTGCCAGAAAACAAAAAAATGTGTAGCATAATTTAAGGCGCGCTAATAAATAACAAACAAACCGCATTAATAGCATTTGGGTCCGTCCCCACAAGCGGAAGTCGCTTATAAATATTTGGCATGTTGTCGGGTCTTTTTTTGTGTTTGTGTGTGCTTATTTGTTTGGGGGCTTGGGCCAATTAGTGGGTCGGTAAATTAGGGCGCGGCTAATTTGATTTACGCTCGCCAGCAACAGGAACAGGAAAACAATGCTAAAAGGCAATAGCTAGTTGAAGAAAATTCTACCCTTAAGGGTGCGAAAAAAGGGGTGGTTAGAAAACTGCCAAATGCCTGAAGTGATCTGTGGAGGGGGTGGTCATTATGTATATATTTAGGCCTTACTCAGCTAGAGTCGAAACAAAAGAAACAATAAAACGAAATGTGAGTTATAACAAAATGTAATCAATACGCCAAACTTATTATTATAGTTTATAACTGTACGCAATTTAAATAAATGTGGAAATAATGTTGATAGATTGCATAAGCTTCCAATTCCCACTGGCTTCGTATATTTATGCTTTATTGCCATATATATATATATATATATATATATCGTAAGACAGTTTCCTGTTTCCGTCGTGCTGATTAAGTTGAACGCACTTAATTGAAATGTCCAATCAAGTACTCAAACATTTCCGGGAAAAGGCATATTTTAAAGGTTATAACATTTGTTTATGGAAATAGTTGTGCTATGTATTGACAACTTGACTTTTGGCATCTTGCAGGCACCCATGGCCTTCTATCCGACGTGGCAGGCGGATCCGTCGCAGGGCTGGCAGAATCAGTTCATACAGCAAATACCACAGAATACTCCAGCCATCACATCGCTCAACTCGTTGGATTTCCAGACACAGTCCTACGCCTATCCATCAAATGGCTACGTGCAGACGGGTCTCGGCTTCGATCCCAACTACGGTCGCTCACCATACGGTGCTCCGGTCCAACGTTACGACTTCCAGAGCCAACAGCTCTCCAGTGCGCCAATCAATCAAGTGGGTCTCCAAAGTGTTGCCGCTGGCTTTGCGCCCGGCGGCGTTAGTTATGCCGGTCAAGTGTCCACAGCGCCGGCGCCACCTGCAGTCGGTCTGCAGCAGCAGCAGCAACAACAGCAGCAACAGCAGCAGCAACAGCAACATCTTGGTGCTGATCTGAACAAGAGCATGTCGGGAAACGACACGCCTGGATATCCGCGGGTGAGCAGCGTGCCGCCGCGCTCACTCAACTGTAACGGGTATCCAGGCGATTACAGCGGTTCTTCACAGCAACAACAACAACAGCAACAACAACAGACGACAACAGCAGCGCCCAGCGCTGCAGCCGCACCCACAGCGGTGCCAGTTGCCGCTGGCACTGTGGTGGCCCAACCAGCCGGCTCACCAATGCAAACACAGTCACAAGCCGTGCCACCATCACCAACGCGCAGTCTCATTCAGCAGCAGCAGGTTCAACAGGTGCAGCAGCAGCAGCAACAACAGCAGCAGCCACGCCTTGTTTCCCAGTCACCAAACCAAGTGCCGCCCTCGCCCAATGGCAATGGACTGCAGCCATACGGCAGCAGCGTCCAACAGCAGACGCATCCACATCTTGGTTCACCGCCCATGCAGGACTGGAACTGGAGCAACCAACAGCAGCAGCAGCAGCAACAGCCGCCGCCTGCTCAGCAGCAACAGCAACAGCATCAGCACACCAGTGATGGCTATGCGGCGCAGGGTGAACGCTTGCATCTGAATACTCGGATCAAGTCCATGATAATGCGCAAGAGTGATTCCAAGGATGCGCCACCCGATATACAGCTGCAGGGTGCTCCGCCAGCGGCAGCCGCACAGCAGCAGCAGCAACAACAGACCGGTCATTTTTTATCGTATAGCCACCATCTCCGGCCCGAGACGGCGCTGAGCGCCAACGGTTCGAGCAGCGTCACACCAACGTCCTTGGGCGTTGCCGAGCCAATCGGAGGTGGTGGCGATCACATCTGGAAGCCGCATCACGCCAACTCATTTAAGAAGCCCAGCGTGGGCGGCAGCAGCAACTATGCCGGCACAGATCATCAGTTGCAGCTGCAACTGCAGCAACACCAACCCGGACAGCACACAACCATCAGTCATGCCGAAGTCGCACCACCGCCCCCACCACAACCCATACAGCAGCAGCAGCAGCAACAGCAGCCGCCGGTGCCTCCCCAGCCGCAGCCGAAGAAGTCGCGCAGTCGCAGCAAGGCGAGTCGTGCTGCAGCCGCTGCTGCAGAGGCAGCTGCTGCCGAAATCGAGAGGGATCGCAATGCCAATGATCCGGGGGGTGGACTAAAAGCGCTGGGCGCACACTATCCGCCACCGCCGGGCAGCAGTCAAGACTACCACGGGCAGTATATCAAAACGGAGCCGGGTCTGATGCCGCCTGGCGGACAGCCCAATAAAATGGAGGGTTACGAGCGGAATTATCAGAACTTTATACAGTATGCGGACTTCTGTCAGAACGATGGACAAGGTCAGCCAGTGCAACAGCATCAACATCAGCAGGACTATGCCGGCTATCATCACAATTCGGCGTATTATGGCGCCGGAGCAGGCAGCTTCCAGCAGAACTTCCAGCAGAGCTTTGTGCCCGGTTATCAGGCAGCGGCTTATGGCAGTCGCGGGAAGCCACCCACGAATGCATCGCATCATGGACCACACGGCCATGGGCATGGTGGCAATAGCATGCTTGAGCTGGAAAGGAAACCGGACACGAATAGCATCATACCACTGCCCACCAACTATGAGAAGGATATACCGGCGCATGCGTATCCCATTCCGGCGCATCGTTATGCACTCGGACATGGTGGACCGCCGCCGCCGCCGCCCCACCTCAGTCACCATGGCATGCTGGAGCCGAAACTGGAGGATATGGGCATGCTGGGACATGGACATGGTCATAGTCATGGCTATCCCTATCTGGGCGAAGGTAAGCCAATCAACAATGGCTTCTCGTGTTGTCGCCAAGGTGGCACCCGACCTCCGACTGCAGAGCATCTAAAGGATGGCACCTGCTTGGGATTGGGCATAACGCCCAAGGAGGAACTACTGGATGAGGATGAGCTCGCTGAAGCGCACAACGGCATCAAGGCCAAGTCGAAGAAGCAGAAACAGGACGAGATACCCGAGATAGTTGTAAAGCATGAGAAAATCAATCCCATGTTCGATACAACGGATCGTCTCGAAAAGGGCAACAAGACGGAAATACCAGAATGCGAATGCTTCCAATCCGACAAGAATCCACCCGAACCGGGCACCTACTACACACATCTGGGTAAGTCTAATCTAATTATAATCGGAGCACATCGAGATCTAACCCAGCTCTCATGTCCACACAGGCACAGCTTCCTCGCTGATGGAGCTAAGACGTGAGTTTGAGGATCGCTGCCAGCTAACGGGTCGTCAGTTGCGCATCGAGAAGATCGTCTACACAGGCAAAGAGGGCAAAACCACGCAGGGCTGCCCAGTGGCTAAGTGGGTGATTCGTCGTGCCGATCCCGAAGAGAAGATACTGGTTGTGGTTAAAAAGCGACCCGGTCACAGGTAAGTCCAAAATAGCAACAGCCACCTGCCAGAAAGTTTATGCATTTTGAATCCTTCACCCATTTAGATGCATTGCCGCTTACATTGTGGTGTGCATGGTGGCCTGGGATGGAGTGCCGCGTCTGGAGGCGGACAATGCCTACAAGAATTTGATACCCAAGCTCAACAAGTATGGTTTACCCACCACGCGCCGTTGCGCCACCAACGAGAATCGCACCTGTGCCTGCCAAGGTAAGTTCCCAGGTGTTTATATTTATTAATCGACTATATTATCATTTGGTATTTGCAGGTCTGGATCCGGAGACGTCTGGGGCGTCGTACAGCTTTGGCTGCAGTTGGTCCATGTACTACAATGGCTGCAAATATGCACGCTCCAAGACTGTGCGCAAGTTTCGGCTGTCTGTGAAGAGTGAAGAGGCAGCGATCGAGGATCACATGAATCTGATAGCGACACTGCTGGCGCCGGTCTTTAAGCAAGTGTGTCCACGCTCCTATGACAATCAGACAAAGTACGAGCATGAGGCATCCGACTGCCGACTGGGCCTGGAGCCGGGTAAACCCTTCTCTGGTGTGACAGCCTGCTTGGACTTTTGTGCGCACTCGCATCGCGATCTGCACAACATGCAGGATGGCTGCACAGTCCATGTGGCACTGTTGAAGCCCGGTAATCGCGATAGCCGCCTGCCCGACGACGAGCAGTTCCATGTCCTGCCGCTCTACACGATGGACGGCACGGACGAGTTCGAGAGCGTCGAGGGGCAGCGCGACAAGCATCGCACCGGTGCCGTGCAAATGCTGGACAAGTGAGTGTAGTGTTGAGTTTTGAGCTACCAGTTGCAGCTCGGCGCCATCAAAGCAAGCATTAATCTTTAATCTTGTTTCGCTCATTCCCACATAGATTCCCCTGCGAAGTACGCGTGCGTTCCACGCCGTTGATACCTTGTCGCCGGCATGGCAAAAAGCGTAAAGAGGATGAGCCGGCAACGCCCGATGGCGAGCAGGATGCCGCCGCCGATGGGAGCAGTCAAAGCTCCAGCAATGGCGCCCAGCAAACGCAATCGCAGCAGAGCAGTCCGCCCGCCCTTGCCATCAAGAAGGAGAACGGTACTAGCAACAGCAACAGTAGCAACAGTAACAGTAACAGCAGCAACAGCAAATCAAAGTCCAAGTCAAAGTCGAATAACTCCAGCGCATCCACACCTGGTTCAGCGCCGCCAACGACGCCATCGCCACGTTGCCAGACGCCCGTCACCAACAATCCCAGTCCGGCAGGCAGCGCATTCAGTACGCCGCCAGTCAATCAACACGGCGCCAATCCCAACAACAACAACAACAGCAATGTGGCAGGTGCTGCCGGTGCAGTGGCGCCACCTGGCGCCCAACCCAATCAACTGATGAGCTCCAATTCGAGCCTAATGAACATGGCCACGATGATCGATACGTTCACGGACGCCCAACTGCAATCGAATCAGATCTCTAGCACCGTGCTGGACTCGCCCTATTCCTACGACTACCAGACGGGCTCCTACATTGATTCGCGCAACTACTATGGCAACTGGCCGCCACATGCGATGCAAATGGCTGCTGGTACTGCTGCATTGACGCCGACGACGCCGGCAGCGCCGCTGGTGCAACATACGCATACTGTGACGCCGCCAATAGCAACAGCAGCAGCAGCCGGAGTAGCATCAGCAATTGCACCAATTGCACCCGTTGCGGCGCCCGCAGCAGCAGTTGCTCCTCCAGCTGGCACCGCTTTGCCGCCCGCCACGCCCATTACAGTGACGCCTACGCCCGCGCAGCATGATGCCAGCAATGGCTATACGCCGAGCTATAACAATCTAACGTCCCCAGCATTAAGCGCACAACAGCAGCAGCAGCAGCAGCAACAACAACAGCAGCAGCAGCAACAACAGCAACAGCAGCAGCAGCAACAGCAGCAGCAGCAGCAGCAAAGTGGTGTCGACATTTCCGCAGTTGTTGGTGGTGAGCTAAAGAGTCGCGTCAGCGAGGAGAATCCCGACTCGACAACGCTTGTGAATCACTCCTTGGTCGAGAGTAAGTTAACCGCTTTGACAGCCATGCAACCCATGACTAATCTAGCACCACCACTTCATCACCACCATCATCACCATCATCCGCATACGCCAGAGGGGTTCGTCAAGCCAAAGCCACCGCCCAGTGATTATCAGTACTCGCAGTATCCGAACAACTATCAGATGTATCCTCCACCGCCGCCGCCGCCGCATTCGGCCTACTCCGCCTACGATGCCTATCAGAATATGAACTACAACTATGGGTATCATCATCAGGCGTACTCACCGTATGGCATGTATCCGCAGCAGACGCCGCCACCGACGCCGCCTCCGCCGTCGCCCAACTGGAATGTCTATGGACATCATCAGAGCTCCGGCGGATATGGACCCACAGCGGGAGCACCAACAGCGACAGGTGGCAGCATGATAGCAACACATGGTAGCATTCCGCCGACAGCAACAGCGGCTCTGGTCAAACCTGTGCTGCCAACAGCATTGCCACTGCATCAACAGCAGCAGCAGCAGCAGCAACAACTACAACAGCAGCAGCAGCAGCAGCAACAGCATCAACAGCAACAACAACAGCTGCAGCAGCAACAGTTGCCCGTAACACCGCCACAGACTATTCTGCCAGATTTGAGTAATGGTCAACTGGCTGGGGAACCAATTGTTACGCCCATCGCAGCACCGATAATTGAAGCACCCCCGTTGGGCATCAGCAGCAACAATAGTAATAGCAGCAACAGCAGCGATGCCAACGGCAACACAGCAGCAGCTGCTGCAGCTGCGGCTGCAGCTGTAGCTGGCAGTAATACAACAACAACTGTGGCGCCCGCCAGCACCAATTCGAGTAAAATTGAACCCATCGGTGAGGTGGCCGAAATCAATGAGAACATCGAAGCATTTCAGGATCCACAAATGGGCGGCGTTGCGATCGCTCTGAATCATGGCAGTGTGCTGATCGAGTGTGCCAAGCATGAGATGCATGCAACGACAGCAGTGCGACGACCAGATCGACATACGCCGACTCGGATGACACTGATCTTCTACCAACATCGCAATTTGAATCGTGCGCGGCACGGCATCGATGAGTGGGAGGAGAAGATGCGCGTGAAGAAGATCAACACGGACCTCGACAATAAAGCCAAAGAGGAGCGCGAGCGTCTGCTAAAGAAGGCCGCCGGCGATGATGATGACGATGAGGACATGCATGATGAACAGCTGGCGACGGCAACAACGGCGACGCCAGCGATGCCCAGCATTAAAAAGGAAAGCAATGGTGGCAATGCCATCAAGAACGGCGCCAGTGGCAGTAAAAAGAAAAAGAGCGATAACAGCAAGAAATCGCAGGCGAACAACAACAATAATAACAATAACAATAACAACAACAACAACAGCAGCAGCAGTGAGCAGCCAAAAAACGAGAAAGTTGCCCTCCACGCACCAACACTAACAACAACGTCGTGGACGACCCTGTTTCCTATGCACCCATGTGTGGTTACGGGGCCCTATCAGGAGGGCAATAGCAGTCCGACATCGTCCACGACTGGCAGCAACGCCAACAGCAACGCCAATGCCAACAACAACAACAACAACAACTGCAACAACAGCAACAGCAATGCCCCACAGACGCCAACAGCAGCCGGGGGCGTGCCGCAGCCACCGCCGTCGCTGCCCACGCAGCAGCAAACCTGAGCGCCTATCGTCACCAAATGTGTGGTAACTACTACTATTGGTAATAGTCAAAGTAGTTGCCATGGTTGTTATTGCTGTTGTTGTTATAGTTGTCGCTTAGCTCCTCAATTGCTGTTTAACTCAAAGCTTAAGCCGCAAACGACTGAAATATTCTCACAACAATTATTTATGTAAAACGCATCCTGATTTCGTGTGCCATACGAGGAGAGGAGGCGGACAGCAGCAGCAGCAGCAACAGCAGCAGCAACAGCAGCAGCAGCAGCGGGTGTCAGTTCCAGTCACCATTCCAGCATGCAGTAATACACTACCAAAACTCCACTACAAAAAAGCAAACACACACACACACTCCCTCTCTCACATATGCCTAGTTTATACACTGGAAGAAAGAAAAACAATCAAATGCAGCTAGATACATATATATGTATTTAAAGAAAAACAAAACGAAACAAAAAAAAAAAAACAAATATACTTTAGTTGGTTAAGCGCAGCTATATTGTTGGCAAATTTCTGTTAAATGAGTTGATAATTTTGCTTAATTTTTGTTCTCTTCTTCTGTTTAAGAAGCAAAACAGCAAACACACTATAAAAAAAAACAAACAAACTACAGAACAAAACACTAGAATTCAAAAACAACAAATTAATAACTAAAACAAAAAATACCTAATAAACAAAATGCTAAAGAAAAGTTTGCTTGAGTTTCTATCGTGAGCAAAAAAGTAAAAGAAAACAAAACAAAATAAAAACAAATTAAGGTTAACAAAGGAAACAAGCAAAAGCTAAAAGAAAAACTGTTAGTGGACGGATACTCGTAAAAGATCATTGCCAAAAGTACAAATAAACCAATTTTTTAAAAAGCAAACTAGAAACATCGTAATACAAAAACAAACAAAAAAACGTAAAGAATTTCGCAAGCAACAAACAAACATAATTAAATAGTTGGTAACAAGTTTTTACAAAGACACACTGAAATAGCACATAAAATATACCTATTTTCAAATACTTTCTGTTCCCCGTTATTTTTACGAATGCAACAATTTGACTATCTTTTGGGGCTGTTGCATACTTTGCAGCGCCAAGCGAATTCGAATTGTCTGCCAGCAAATGTTGCCATTTTTGGGTGCATTCCGAGCGACTTTCCGTCGATGACCGACATTTTGCACGCAAGAAAGCTGCATTTGCCACATTTGATTTACCGTTAACTGCAAGTACACTTACAGAATACACCCACACACACACACACACACACAAACACACAGAGAGCGTATCAAAGGCAACCTACAATAACATAAAAGTAAAAAGAAAAACAAAAAAACAAAAACAGAAGCAAAGAAAAAAGAAAAAAACAAATTAATTTTCCATACTAACATATTTTGCATGTAGTTGTATGTGTGTGTCTGGCGATTTGAACGCATCGAGGGGGGCTGTGGTGGGCAGCCTTTTAAGCTAAGCATACGTAAAAAGCACATAAGTAAGCATAAAACATAACAAATGAAGCAAAGAGTGAATGGAATGATAGAAGAGCAGCGCGTAAAGCATCAAGACATTTTTTAAACATTATTCATAATTTAAGTTTAAGCAAAACAAGAAACAAAAAAAACAAAACAAAATACAAAAATACTACACACATACATATATAAAAATAAAGAGCAAGAGATGAAGTTTTATTTATTTATGCGTGCCCCAACAAAAAAGGCAAAATCCTTTTTTTTTATGAAATGTGCTGTAAATGTTAAAGCAAATTCAAAGGAGAAAAGTAAAAACGAAAATCCCAAAAAAAAAGAAAGACTCGAAACCAAGCAAGTATTAAGTACACAAAAACAAACAACTATAAATGAACTAAAGAATTAACATTTTGCTTAATCATTTCACACATGGATTGTTGTAAAAAGCAAACTCAATTAATTTACATCCATCCAAAAAAAGAAAAACAAAATGGCAGCGCAACTGAATTTCAAATCAAATTAGTTTAAACATAAAAAACAAGAAATGAACATTATTTTGCACAAAATGGTTATTAATTAATATATTGTATACTTATGCTTATAATTTGAAATTATGACGATGAAACTGAAACTGAGAAATGTGCAGGAGAATCATTAATGTAAAACGTATGTATGTAAATGTAAGGCAGCGAAGAAGACTTTTGAGCAACAAGAAAAAACATGTTTTGATAAATATTTAAATGTTTATATATATAAATATAAATTATGATAATTGATAATTGATTAAATGATTAACTGATTACGCAAGCCAACAACTATTATAGTTTGTAAATGCTTTTTATATAATTTTCGAAATAAAAGGAAAACCAACTTTTTGCCATTATTAATTTATACACGAGTTTACAATGTGTTTTGAGTTATTTGCGGGGCGCAAGATGAAGAGCATGAAAATGAAAATATATATATATATACATATATATATATATAACATGATATATATTGAGAATATATACTATAAATATTGGCGTATATTAGTTTTAATGAAAAGTCGACTCACAAAATGAGAGAAACACTAGAAACCACTGCACGCAAAAGATCGACAAAAGAATCATTTGCAGGAAGATGTTGAAAAGCATCCGATGCGATGATGATAATGATGATGATACATATTGTAAAACAAAACTGAAACATAAAAAAAATATAAAAATAAAATAAACGTATATAAAGAATATGAAGTAAAACATAAAAATTATATTTATTTAAAGTACGCGTATTGAAAGCAACCAGATATTAATATTAAATAAAACGACAAACAAAGTTAAACACGTTGTCAAATTTCATTTATAGTCGGATATATTTTCTAAGTACTTAAAAATTGACAATTGGAATGTGCGCGATGGCGTATTTTGGGCCATATTCTGCTTAAAAACTAGGTACTTATTTATGTATATAAACTACATAAAATATAAAATTAGACTTTACAATTGCATTTTAAGTACCATGGCAAGTGTCGAGCGGTTTTTTGGTTTTAATACTAGTCAAGTTTTAGTTCTAAATCTATATTGAAATTGTCAAGCGCTGTTTTATTCACAAACCCAAAGGACCATCTCATATACGAGTTGCTCACATCGCACTTATTGACCACCAGCTCATCGGTTGAGGGCAGCAGCTCCATGCAGCGTTTGCCTTCCTTGCCGTGCTTGATCAGCCTTGTGTGATAGTCATAGTACCAATATTGATTGCCCTGTTGCCCGTGGCAGTCCCACAACCAAACTGGAGCATTCTCTCCCCATATTTGTACGTCCATGCAATCCTTTTTACGGCGCAGCCGCAAGTCACGCTTCCAGCTAAGTGACCAGTACTGCGATCTCTGCGGCCTTACCACATCATCGGCACATTGGTAAATGCCAAGGCGATTGTGACGACTACGTCCAAGCGTATCGACGCACTTTGTTGGATCACCCAAATTCTGTATGGCGCCGCTGGCATAGTCTGGCGGATCAAAGGGCGGATAGCTCTTCATTAAATCAAAGGCCACATTCTCCATGAACCACTTGAACGATTTGCACTTAAGCTTCTTGCGTATCGCTTTCTGTGCCGTTAAATCACCAGCATCCACGCGATCGTAGATACCTTCTCCGTTGGCATACAAGTAACTTTTGTATTCATCCATCCAGACTTCTGCAACGCGCTTGTAATTCTGTAAAATAAACATTGATTAGCTCAAATGGATGGATAAACTTATTTGGGCATTACTTTACCTTGTGCAAGTAGTCACCTTTGCGTGGGCTGGGTATACTCTTGCGTGGTCCGCGATAGATGTGACCAACTCGGGAGCAGGGTGCATCGTACATTTCGCCGCCACACATCCAGATCTTGAAACTCAATTCGTATTGCTCACCGCCCCAAATGTCGAGGCCCTCATCGTAGCCGCCCAGTTCCCAAAAGAACTCGGCGGAAATTGCAAACAGACCTCCAGCCATGACGGGGCTCTTGAAGGGCTCCGTTGGATGCTTCAGATCCTCTGGCAGCAGTGGCAAACGCTTGTAGAAGAACTGCCAATCGAAACCGCCACGCGCACCCTCGTCCTGTGCCCGATAATTGAAATTGCTGTGATCAATGACATCGATGAACGGACATACGGCCGCGCGTTTGTTAATCGCAATCGGTTCCAGCAGCGGCGGCAGCCAATTGTAATTTGCCTCGACGTGCGAGTCCAGGAAGATGAGCACATCGGCTGTGGCATTCCGAGCACCCGCCGACCGGGCACCAATTAATCCCGTACGTTGTGGCAAACGCACCACGCGCACCAGCCCAACAGCAAAGTGGTTGACAATGTAGTCCTCCAGCTCTTTGTTGAGGTAGGCACGATCACTGAAATCATCCACGAGTATAATCTCCCTGAGCAACTCTGGCGGCGATCGGTTTATCAAGCTGTGCACAGAGCGCATTAGCACCGACAAATATTCATTGAAAAAGATGATAACAACCGAGACAGTGGGCAGCTTCCGGAGATACAACTTCTTGCGGCAACTGCAATGCGAAAGACAATAGACAATATTAGCAACATTGTTTAAGGGGTGTCCACATCATCACTCACTCTATGTGTCGGATGTCGGGCAAGGAGCGATTCACCGAGATCGAATCGGAGAGCAACCCATTGAAGCCATTCTCTATCGAGACTTTTTGTTCGTTTTCACGGGCACTCTCATCATCCAGTTTTGCTATTTTACCCTGCTCACCGATGCCCACCCGTTGGGCATCCCGTTCCATGGCCGTGTAGTCGTGCCAGTCCCGTTTTTGGAGATCATCAATGGGCGCAGCCATCTGAAGTTCGGAGTTGGGTTCATCGTCTTTCTGGAGTTTTGCATCAAACTGCTCAGGTTCGACCTGATTTTGCTCGTCGTCTGCAGCTTCTTTCCCTGAGTCTTCCATATCCTGTTCATCAAGGATTTCGTCCTGCTTTCCATGCAGTGGCTCATCAATTTGCGCCTGCGCTTTCATTCTTATAGCATTCTCATATTTGGCACGTCGATCGCCAGATCGAAGTGCCGCTGCCCGTAGGGAGTCCTCAGGCTCGATGCCGTGATGCACAGGCCGGTTCGTATATGGAGTGGACGAAATCCAGCTGGTGATCAGCAGGAAGAACAATACCGAGAAGAGGACCAAAACTGCCGTCTTGATCAGCCATTTGACGTTAGGACGACGCATTCTGTGCGCACAGATTGGCTGTCTCGCCCTATCTTTCTACGATATAATTAAATACGTGTCAAGCTGACTGATTACGATGGCGGCGAAAAACTTCTGCAACTGATACCGACACAGATGCTCATGGGCGAACACGAAAAGGGCAACGTTGCGTATTGTTAGCTCAGCTGCTTGACGTTGGCTCGGTTACTGTTGCGGCGACGTTTTCGACTTGCAATAGTCGTCACAGCCAGCCAAATCGTAACTGAAATATTAGAGAGCAAAAGAACACAGCACATGCAGTAAAATGTCACCATATCTTATTCACTTAACTCTGAAACTGAAACTAAATATTTACATTTCTGTTTTGTTTCTATTTTTAGTTTTAGTTTGTGGCACACTTAAGCAATTCTGCTTACTTGGCAAAAGCTTTGAAACTGTTAAATTAATAGTAAAAGTAACAGAAATTATTTATATAGATATTATATGTAAATCTCTATAGATATTATATGTGAATCTTCTGGTTAGCCATTTTAATTATGTTCTTTGCTGCCAGACCGGAAACAGCGTACTGGCCTCACGTGCAGTTTACAATGTAAGACATTGCCAAAAAGTGTTAACTACCGTTCAAATTATAGTGTCAGTCAGGTGTTTACTGTTTAATTTCCCATTAAGTTAGTCACGAAGTGCTTGCTGCTCAGCGCGGGCGTAACTGAGAACTGCATCGGAACATCACTTTACAAAGGTCTTCAAGAAATGCACACACACACAGACACACACACCCACGTATATTTGCTTGTATCATACAAAGCAATAACAAACAAAACATTTTGCTGATAAGCTGCACCAACGAAAGTTGAACGTGTTGTCTTCAAAAGCAGCTAACTTCCGGCACTAGCAGCGATAGCGAAATAAAAGAACACTGATAAAACACAAACCTTATGCTTAACACAACAAAATTTAACTTATTTTAATTAAGTTTTTTTTTTTGTTGCAATGGTAGTTATTATTAAAGTTATTGTTACCTGTCATGTAGCGCCGTCGAATAAACGTCAGCGGTTATTGTTATACGTTTTGAGAAAGTCAAAAAACAATTAGTAACTACTAAATCACAAAAAAAAATTGCATCCACGTCCACTAAAACCGTTTTCTCCTGTTTGGACTAAGAAATTGGTGCTGCTGCTGCCGCTGCTGCTTCTTAAATGCGAACACTTCTTTTGCCATTCACAGGACTACGCACCGCGGGCAATCAGCTGTTGCGGCAACAAAAAATGACGGTTGGTTTTCTTTGTTTATTTTGATAGTTCAGTTTTTATTTTAATGCAAATGCCAACTAGATTGCTACCTTGAGCAACTTGAGCACCTCTTCCTTATACTTGGCTATGTTGTACTCATTTTCGCCCTCATTTATTAACTGCTCCACACTCTCAGCATATCCAGCAGGAGGCGAAACTTTCTCCTCTCCGCTCGCATTCCAATTTAGAATCGCCTCCGCTGAGCGTTTTGCCCGATTCCGTTCGAACAGATATTGCTCCATGTCCGCCTCAGACTTGCTTGCCTCCCAGGGCTCTGTGACAAAGGATTCGTGATAGCAAGCAGTCAACAAATATAAGGCATAATCGTAGTTCTGCTTGCGCGTCGGACACCGATCGGTGACGAAGGTGAGCAGGCCGGTCTCCCGGTCAAATCGCTCGCCCACAAGTCGCAGGAATTTATCCTTGGCATGCGCATCGAACTGGAGATCGGAGATCTTTAGCGTAATTTTGACGCGACGTGCCTCCGGATGTCGTATGGTAGGCAAACTATGGCAATAGTCGCTGGTGACCACTTCCAGGGGAAAGGTGCGCTTCCATTTTGCCTCTGTCTCGAGGCCCTTTGGCCAAGGCGTGCAAAATTTTTTGATTGCCTCGCACTGCTGCCGGATGGCCGGTGGCGTCAGGTGCAAGAAATTTGGTATTTTCATTAGCTCAGCGTTGGCATACTTTGACGGCGCTGCTGCCCCACGTTCCGTGTAGCCCTGGCGTAGTGGCAGCGGCACACTGGCCGGATGAAAGGATCGTGGTCCCGACCAGACCGCGCTCCAATCCTGATCGACAGCCATATGCTTTGTGCGTGGCGGCTGGACTGCCTCCTTCTTGAACTCCCGCCGGCGCGCCTGCTGCTTGATCGTGCGAAGATTAAGCACTCGAAACTCTGCAAAAATTCAATGGCTTAAGATTGTTTATTAGTATTATTTTTACTTTTTTTACCCTCATCGTCGTCGACTTCAGGTTGCTGCTGCTGCTGGTTGCTAAAAAGCCGCACACTGCTTTGCACTGCTGCTGCATTGGTGATGCGTATGCTAGACTTCAGCAAACGTGTTAGATTTGTCGCCATGCTTATTCACACTTAATTTAAGCTGACAAACCACAATTAATTGCCAATTTTTATACAAAACTCGCCGCTTAAAAGTTTACGTAAACCATGCGCTAGCAAACTGCCATTCACAATGTTACACATGCACATCAGCTGTTTCGGCATCGATGCCAAATAGGTGGCTGCATTGCCTTAATTTCCCACTTAGCAAAGAAAGTGTCATACTACTGGGAGCACATGCAGTAAGAAATAAGGAAATATAAATTAGTACGCTGAGTAGAAACACATCGATAGTCAGTGATGCCACCACCGATAGTATCGATAGGGGCTCCACCTTCACGCACCAGTCGTACATGAAGTGCTTGTATCAGTTTGCGAGAGGGGTGGGGGCTTTATGGGTAGGCATGTATGCAATATGTAAAGATTAATTGCAATCCAAGGCCAAAGGCAATTCAATCGTTTCGTCAATATAACAATATACAGCAAGTGGCAAAGAGTTGCTCAGATTGATACCGTTATTTGCACAATACTCATTGTTTATTGCTTATCCGCTTATCAGCCAATGACTGGCGGGTGATAAGATGGCAGTCGCTTATGTCTAGCAAGAGAATATTTAGAATTTATGGTCTACGCTTAGTTGCTTACAGATCGTCGAACCGTTCGCAACGGCGCACTTGTTGCACAGCTACAACTACAACTACAGCTACAGCATTATAAACAACACTGCAACAACAACAAAATGACGACAAACGCCAATGCGAATGCGAAACGAGTTCTTTCCATCCAAAGTCACGTTGTGCATGGTTATGTGGGCAATAAGGTGGCCACCTATCCCCTCCAGGTAAGTTGTGACTTATATTATTTATTATTTTCATTGTTAATTTAGTCAATAATTACGCTTTAGCTGCTGGGCTTCGATGTGGATCCGTTGAACTCGGTGCAATTCTCCAATCACACCGGCTACAAATGCTTCAAGGGCCCAGTGTCAACTGAAAAGGAATTGGGTATTGAATATATTCACAAAACACAAATTGTGATTGCAGTTTTTATTAACTTTATCGAATCCACTAGCCACCATCTTCGATGGTCTGCAGCAGAATGAGCTGTTGTCTCAGTACTCGCATCTGTTGACTGGTTACATTGGCAATCCGTTGTTCCTCCGCCAGGTGGGCGTCATACTGCAGGAGATGCGCAAGGCGAATCCCAAGTTGATTTTCGTTTGTGATCCCGTCATGGGGGACAACGGCAGCATGTATGTGCCCAAGGAATTGCTACCCGTGTACCGTGACGAGATCATTCCATTGGCGGACATTATAACGCCAAATCAGTACGAGGTGGAACTGCTCACCGGCAAGGAGGTGCGCAGCGAGGCGGCCATTTGGGAGGCTATGGATTGGTTCCATCAGCGCAACATCAAAACGGTTGTCATCTCCAGCAGTGATCTGGGCCAGGCGGGCGTATTGCGCGCCTTCCTCAGTCAGCTGAATGGTCCTCGGCTCGCCATCGATATACCCAAGCAGGGCGACAAGGACCTATTCTTCACCGGCACCGGCGATCTGTTCGCCTCCCTCTTTCTAGCCCATAGCCATGGCAACGGCGATGTGACCGCCGCCTTCGAGAAGACAATTGCCACGCTGCAGGCTGTGATCAGGCAGACGGTTAAGTCGCTGCCCACGAACAGTGGACCGGCGCAGGCCTGGGAGCGTGAACTGAAGCTGGTGCAGAGCAAATCCGAAATCGAGCAACCGCAGGTGCTGCTCAAAGCGCAGCGTCTCAACTAGACCACAACAACTGGCACATTTAATCCGACGGACAATAATATGAACAAAGTGTATCTATCTTATCTAAATATATGTAAACTTCAAATGACAGACATGCCTCTCAATGGGTTTAACCTGATGGATGCGACAGTCTGTGTGCATTGCTGACATCTCAAAAGAATCACTCGGCTGTGGCAAGCCCAGCCGCAATATAAAAGAGGGCAACTCTCGTCAAGTAGCCAAACAGTTGACGTCATGCAGTTGTTGTTTGTTATCGTTGCACTCTGCTGGGTGGTTGGGGCAATTGCGGGTGACACACAAAGTGTAGTGGAAAGCAAAAAGTATGTGCCACGCTACACACTCCTGGCCGAGAGCAAGAAACAGGACCAGGACTCGGATGCTGTATCTGTTCCCAGTGAGCAACTGCAACCCTGGCGTCGTTTAGCCTTCACCGGCTTTGGCGGTCCACAAAGTGGATGGCCTGCCACGGGGCTGTCCGCGTCGCCGACAGCTCTTCTTGGACCAGGCATGCTGCTCTTGGGAGTCAATTTGGGCGCTCTGCTGTACATGCTGCTGGCGCTGCTGGGTCTGGCGCCGCCGCAGCGTCTTGGAGGCGTCTTTAATTCCGGCGACATTTATCGAAACGATAGACAACAGTTGGGTGCTGGCAAGGAGACGGATATGTATTTTTAGAGCTAAGCGTGTTACTTAGACTAAAAGATCTTACAGAATATATATATATATATGTGTTTATATGTTGGTTAAATTATATTTATACTGAAGTTAAACTGTTAAAACTGTTCAAATCGTTTCGGGCGGTACAAAATAAACGAAATAAAATAGAAACGCTTTAAATAAATGAAAATTATTTTATGATTTTTTGACGCGAAACGAAGCGGCTCGATTTATCCTGACTACCGGCGCATCCTTTGCGCCAGATCCAATCGTTCCGGCCAAACGGGAGATCGGCTTTCGCATCGTTGCCGTCGCGCCGGCAAGTGCTATAATGATAGAAGTAGATTTTATTATTATAAATCGAACAAAGAACATTTCACATCTGCAGCTCACTCTTTGCGATTAGGGCTCGCGGACTTTTCCGCACACAGTTTGTGGTATACTTTAAATTCTCCTTTTGTATCGCCGCTGCGCAGGTGCGCTGCAATCCTTGCGTCGTAAACTTGTTGGACTTGAGCATGGCTAAAAAAAAACAATGAAGATTGAAGAGATAAAGATTGGTAAGAGGTATTTGGATATCTCACCTTGCTTCAGCTTCTCCTTGTTCGCAGAACCGGCGACATTCTGATCAGAGAGCATGTCGGACATCATGCGATGATTGATGGGTCGCGACTTTGTGACTGTCGCCGTCAGTGCTTTGTGCTGGGCGCTTTTGTTGCTGGGAACCACTTGGGTTACGTTGAGATTACATGGTTTCTTAAACATCTGCTGCTGGCTGTCGTCAGTTGGGTCCAAGTCAGAGTCGGAGTCGGTGTCCTCGAAGCTATCCACGCCCAGATGCAGCACAAATTCGCTGTTGGACACTGTGTGCGTGTAGCGACGATCGCATTTCCGTTTCCTGCCGCTGCTGCTGGTCAGTGTTGATGGCTCCGGCTCCTGCTGCTCGGCGAGCAGTGCATCCAAATCGGTGTCCTGCGCCAAAGTCGCTGTTTCCGCTTCCGTGAAGCGCATCCTGCGCTCCAGCCGCTCATATACACTCTGTATTTCGGGCGTCAGTTTTTGCGTCTCCTCTAGACGACTGTAGAGCTGGTGTAACCCCTCGCAGGCCATGGACAGGGACTTGCGCAAGAGACTGGCATTCTCCGCCTGCTCGTTGTTGATGCCGGTCAAATGATTGCTGTTTATCTGCTGCTTGGACAACTGCACCTCCAAATCCTTGTTGGTGATATACAAGTGTAGAATATGCTGGTGTTTCGACTCCTTCACCTCCAGCTTCAATTTCTTCAGGCTGATGCAGGCCACCTCCAGCTTGCTGCGCCACCTTGGCAGCTCATCGGCATATTTCTGATTTCTCACGTTCAATGCGCTCAAATAGCTCGTAAACAGCATATAGTCCTAAACATAAAATTAACAACATATTAGGAGATGATTGGCTCATTTCTTAATATTTTACCAATTTCTAATTTAAATTTCAATATTTACAGAAGTAAATATACTAGATTTAGAATCTATGCAAGTTGGCATTTCAGCTTTGCAGGTTGATTTTTATTCAAAGCAGGTTGGCAGCACTGCATTTATTTTACTTGCAAATCGCAATTGTTTTTCTTTTAAAAATGCTCGCCAAGACTGGAGTGCATTTACGTGCCATATGCACCAGGCTGACACCACTGCGTGTGGTGCTTCCAATTAGCCGACAAGTGCTGCAGCAGCAACCACAAGTGAATGCCGCCGCACCTGCTTTGTTTGTGCAACAAGCGCGCGATTATGCAAAAGGCAAGGACCGAAAAAAAGAAAAGGGCGCCAAAGGCAAACCTGTCAAGGTGGAGATCAACGAGCAGCAGCTGCGCGAACTGATCAACCTGGATGGCCTCAATGCCCAAATGGAGAAGTCGGTGCTCCAGATGAAAGATGATTTCATTAAGAATCTATCGTTGCGCTCTACGAGCGGCGCCATCGACACGCTGCGCATCAAGGTGGACGGCGCTGAGCACGAGCTGCAGCAACTGGCCCAGATATCGCGCAAGAATCCCAAGACGATCGTCATCAACATGATCGCCTTTCCCCAAACGATACCCGATGTGCTGCGTGCCATCGAGAAGAGTGGCATGAATCTGAATCCACAGCAGGACGGCACCACACTCTTCATACCCATACCCAAGGTGACCAAGGAGCATCGCGAGCACCTCTCCAAAAATGCTAAGGCACTGTTCATCAAGCATCGCGACGCCATACGTGACATCCAGAATGCCGAAATACGCAAGTTGAAGAAACAGACGGACATTGCCAAAGATGATGTGTTTGCCGCTCAGACACAGCTCACCGCCATTGCGGACAAATACATCGGGGAGGCGGACAAACTGCTCGCCAGCAAGCAGAAAGAGCTGCTCGGCGATGGCTGATATCACGAATGCCCCAAGACTGATGTTAGATATTGATATTGATACATATTTGTTGCTCCGATAAATGTAAGCCACTGCCTATGATTCAATTTACCAAATTTTAAATATAAGCTGAAATTAACGAGGGACTGTCAAAAACACGCAGCTAGAGTCTTTAATAAGATATAGCGAAGGACGGACAGACAGACGGACGCATCTCCGTTAGCTGCTCGCCAGTGCCAATTTTAAATTTAAGCTAAAATTAACGAGGGACTGTCAAGAATAGGAATCTAGAAAGTTATCAATACGGACATGCGGAATATTTACATATACTCGTATGCTATATGTAGTCTAATATATATAATACGAGGTGTGTTCAAAAAGTATCGCGAATTTGGAATTTTCGCGGGTTACGGATAATCGAATTTCGATTTTTTTGTAGCGTTATGTTGGTACTCATGTCTCTCACTTATGCCGACAAGCTCGGCCATTTTGAATGTTCACTTAATTGTTGACAGCTGCTTTGCTTGCACGTGTTTTGGATCGTCTTCGATTTTTATTCAAAAAAATGGATCAAAGAACCTGTATCAAATTTTGTGTGAAAAACGAAATAAAGTGCGCGGATGCATTCCGAATGTTGATTGTGGTATACGGAGAAGCTACCTTGGACCGCGGACAGAGTCCAACATCTCATTAGCAATGTTCATGCGATGCTGTTTTTGGTCGCAATTGAGCAATTTTGGTACGAATTCCAAAATTCGCGATACTTTTTGAACGCATCTCGTATATATATATATATATATATATATATATATATATATATATACTCGTATATATATATTTATATATTTATAATACTCACATCCTGTAGCAGGCGTTGGTCCAGCGTCAACATTTTGCGCAGCTGCTCGAAATCTTTTTTGAGCGTTTGCCGATAACTCAGGCTCTGGACTTTGCTGCGTATCCCGATGACACACTGCTGCAGCTTTATAACGCTGGCGTAGATTGCATCGATCTTGCTGTACCATGGCTTCAGCTCCTGCGGATCGTAGCCGTCGTCACTGCCACCGGATCGCTCCAATTGGGCCAACTTGGCCTCGAGTCCCTTGTTGTGGAGCAGGAGACGGTCCTGTTCAGCCATCAGTTCGTTGACCTTCTTCACGTAGAACTCCTTGGGCATATTGGACTTGAGCACATTCTGCCGCAGCACGGTTCGTATCTTCTTGGCGCGACTGGCATACTTTAGAGTGTTGTAGGTGTCCTCGTAGGTGAGCGAACTCATGGACACATTGGCCACCATCAGGGTGCGACAATTGCCGCCCAGTGAGTCCTTTAGGATGCGTGTCAGATTCGAGTCGCGATACGGTATATGCTTGAGGCCATCGGCCAGCTTATTGATGCAATTGCCCAGCGCCAAAAGGCTCTTGTTGATGCTGGCGCCCTCCTTGAAGCGCATGCCCAGTCCCTTGGTGCTGGAGGCACGTTCGCTGCCCGCCAAATCAATCATAGAGAGCTTCACGCTACGCTTGTTGCCTGTCTTGCGGTCCGTAATCCGTATGTGCACCTGGAAAATGGCATGTGAACGAGAACTCTCCGAGTTGGCGTCTGTCGGATGCTGGGTGCGATGCGAATTGCCCAACGTGAGCATGCGCAGCAGATCCTCGGCACTGTCGATTGGTGTCAGAACCAATCCACTGACCACCACACCATTCGCATCCTCACGCAGCTTCAACGGCCCCGATTTCGTCAACAGATTCATAACTTGTTCGTTGTACACCTCCAAATAGCTGACGCCCACATCGAATTTGTGTGTGTCCTGTTGCTCCTGGATCTTATCGAAGAGATCACGCATCGTCAAGAAAGTGAGGCCCGGACAATTCTCACTGCCCAGCATTGTGAATGTTTTGCCAGCACCTGTCGCTCCGTACACAAACACCGAGCAATTGTACCTGTTGTTGTTTTTGACATTTATACATATATTTATCAGGTGCATACTCAGCAGCTCCGGTTGAACTTACCCATCGAGTACGGCGTCGACCAGCGGCGCTGTGCACTCCATGAACATATTCTCATTGTTGTGATCCGTGTCGTAGACGCGATCGAATTCCATTGTGAGCTTTTTGTTTGTACGCTTTGAGATATCTCTGTACTGCTGCTTCGCTCCCTGGAAGAAGAACTCATCGTCGTCCTCATCGGGATCGAACAGCAAGGAGGATGCGTCCATCACTTTTATTATGCACCTTTGATTGTGCTCCTTTTCCCGCTGATTGTAGGGGCGCACGCGCACCACAACTTTTATATTTGTTTGCTCAGTCATATTTTCTTAAAACTGCTGCTTTGTGACACTTTTTGCTTATTGTTTTTTTTTCGTTTTCCTTTTGTTTTTTGTTATTTTGTAAAACTAGTACAGCCTAAGTTGATCGTTGCTTGGATTGTTTGAATTTTGCTTTGAGGCGTCTTTCTTTCTTCTTCTTCCCCGCTTTCGATTGAAATGAACTGTATTTGGAGGGTTGCTCAGCGTTCGATAAACTCATCGATAGATTAAATGCGCAAGAGAATGGTCACTCTGATGCCAAGCTTAGATTTCATTTTCATTTTCATTGTGGTGACACTGTTTGCGTCGTCTTCTAAATCGCAAATTACAAGTAAAACTAAAAAAATAAAAAATAGCACAAAGGAAAAGAAAAAAAAAGAAACACAAATATTAAAATGAGTTCAAAGTTATTATTCGCATGCTCCAAATGTTTTTCTCGGCACCCATACGAAGAACTTTCCTCGGGCCAGCAGCTTTGCAAGGTTAACAAACAAACATATAAAAATGCGATTTTAAATCTCTTGAAACAAACACAAAATGCAACAAACAAAAAAAAAAAAGAACAAAACAAAATTGTGTGTATGCATAAGAAAATTACGTCTTTGGCTAAACAATAAAAAAAATGAAGCGACGCTTTCTTGCGAACATTTTTGCTGCGCATTTACGGTGAAAATGAACGGCAAGAGGAAGCACCGTGGTAGCAGCTCTCGCTGCTGCAACCTTGTCTCCATCTCCGGTAGCAAATAGCAAATGTGAATAATCAAATGAAATTAGAATCTTGAATCTGCCGTAATTGTGGTGTTCCCGAATTTCTATATCCAATTAAGCCAGACTTCTTTCGACGCCACAAGAAAAGCAGAGAACCTGCCAGTGTTGACCAATCCAATAAATGTTCGCTTAATTCGGTCAAGGCTGAGCTCAAATCTACTCTCAACTAATACTTCGTCTACCATTTCCGATTCTCCACAGGTGTGCCGTGGTTCTACCTCAGTAGTTAAATGTACTTACTGCCGATCGGAATTTCCCTCCGCCTCGTAAGTTAATAACATTTTAACGATTTCTGCATGGCTCCGCACTACTCTTACTTTCATTTGCAGCAAGTCACAGAGTGCCTGTAAAAAATGCGAACACTATCTGAGCAAATATGGCAAACCCAACGCCTGCGAGTGCTGCAAGATCGTTGCTGCCTTCGGTAGCTCCAAATGCATGAGGTATGTTTTCCATTTTCTCAATTAAAAAAAAAACCTTTATTTTCTAAAAAAAAAAAAAAAAAAATTGCACGAGCAACGTGGCAGCCACTGTAATTTGAATGCACAATATATGAAATGCTCGAATAGACAATTTAAAATTAATTACTCGTAAAACAAACTTTGTATAAATATATATATGTATATTTGTATGTATTTATGTACATATCCTGCCTTGTCCACCCAACTAATTGTGCCTTCAAAATACATTGAAATGAAATGCGCGTTTGCCTTGCCCTTCAGTAGATTTGAAATTCTCTCTCTTTGTCTCTTTTCTTGATTTGTTCAAGTTACAAACGAAAACAAAACCAATGAAAAAAAAAAACAAGAATAGAAAACAACGTCTCTTATGAACGCAAAACATTTTTCTCTCTTCTCTTTTCTGCTCCACAACATATGTGTGCCACAAACTTGAAAAATGAACAAAACATTTTAACCAAACCAAAAATCACACACTAACTGAACTGCAAATAGATGCGCCAGCTACGAGGCCAAATACGGACCGCCCACACAATGCGACGAGTGCAAGCTGCGATCGGCCTTTGACAGGCGCGACGAGAACAAAAAGGTCAGCGAAATTGCGATGAGAATCCGTCGTCAAGTAAAGCAAAATCCAGTCAACAAGCGGATTGCGGCCACATTTGATATTACTACTACTACTTCTACATTATTATAAGATTGTTGATTGTTTGTCAAAGACATGTAAAATGACAGTGACGAGTCTCAAGAGATTATGTGTTGCGTTCATAAGAGAGAGTCTAGGATTTGTTTAATTAAGCCATTATTATTTTTAATATTATTATGTACTTTAAATGCTCTTGCAGGTCAATGGAAAAGTCCTGTGCTGGCTCTGTACCTGCGCCTACAAGCGTGCCCTGCTGAAAGCGCAACAGGAGGGCCGAATATCCATGGCCAAGAAGCGACCTCACGAAAAGTCCTCGTCGTCGGCGCACAGAGAGAGTCACGCGGCCGTCAAGAAATCGACGCGTGGCGGTGATCTTTCCAAAGGCGCTGGTGGCAATCCCAATGCTGGCAGTGTGACTGCTGTGAGTGGTGCCGGACTCGATCTGCCCGATAAGATGTCGCGCGGCAATAGCGGGAATGGCACAATTGCGGCACCAGCTGCCATCACAGTGGACACTAACTCATCGGATCACGTGGTGGCCATTACATATCTGAAGGAGCGCATTGCCAGTCTGGAGAAGCGATTGAATCAAAAAGACAAGGAACTCCTGGAGAAGGACAAACAAGTGAGTCGCTTACACTCAAATCCTCGATGAATTTATTTATATAAAGTACTGTAAATTTCAGTTGACGGAGCTGAAAGGCAAAAACTTTGAGAAGGAGAACGAAATGCGCAACAGACTGAAGGAAGTCGAGCGAATCCATGACATGAAGGTGGATACTTTAAATCGCAAGGTTACCGGCCTCCAAAAGGACTTGGCCGTGATGAAAAAGAGCAACAATAAGAAAGCGGCCAGCGTCAGTAAAGCTGAAAAGGAAGCGATCAAACGTGAAAACCTATCGCCCAAAGAAGAGCTCGTCGCTGCTGCGCCCGAGAAGCAAATCAAGCGGGAGTCGGAGCGTGACCTGGACAAGGATGAGAAGAGTCGAGATCGCGACGAGGAGCGCAGCGAACATGACCGTGGCAGCGTCCATTCACGTTCCGGTTCCAGCAGTCCCTCGTCGAACTGAACGCACATCTAACCCAACGATCATCATTCACAGTTGATACACACATAGACACACACACCACACACTGACACAATTCGCTGTGTTGTGCCGTGTGTGTATTTGTTGTAATGATTTTTAGTTTGTCGCTATACACACACACACACACACACACACACATTTAGATATTACATACTTTCTTTAATTGTAACATAATTATTACAATATTGTTTCATTCTACATTTTTATATGTCATAACTCGCTAATTTGCTTTCCTCGAACTCAAGCTGTTCTCATCTGTTTTGTTCTGCTTTCATGCATGGTATTTCATCGATTAGAAAATGTAATTATATAGGCTCAACTTAAAACAATTGTCTTTAGTTTAATTATTTGCCCAGATGAAAACACACAAAACGAGAGCATTGGTTATAAACTTAAGAATTATATAGAAGTTGGGAACACGAAAACGATTAAAACACAATCTTTTATTTAATGGGATTCAACAATAATAATAACGGTTTAGCGCTCCATTAATGTGGCTTTGGCTTGTGCCCATCCACATAGAAGTTGCGGGTCGCCTTAGGCAGCTCTAGTTCCATGCCCTCCATGCTCTTATCGAGCACTATTTGACAGCCGAGGCGGGAATTCTCTCGCAGAAAGGGCGCCATATCCAGCAGGTCGTCCTCCTTTTCATCGGCTTCACTTAACTTTTCGAGATACTTGTGCTGCACATACACATGACACGTGGTGCAAGCTAACGATGCCTCACAGGCACCTTCCATTTCGACGCCGTGCCGGTGTGCCAAATACAGCACATTGTCGCCCACTTTTCCTTGCACCTTGATGCGTTTGCCGTCCTTGTCCACGTACGTTATGTTAACGCTAAAATGTTGTAGTTTGCAAACGTAGTAATGTAGTTATTTACTGTGTTTACGCACGCCAGTTACTCACATTTCATCGGGCGATTTGGGATCTTTCCACTCGTATTCTCCATGCTGCAGTACTGAAAAGAACACACAAATAGCAAAGTGAATTTCATAATCTGTACGCATAATTAGCAAATGACATCTGTGCCCGGTACTTCAGGCGGCGGGCCACTTACATTTTGTGGTGTGCAGTCCTTTGCTGACTGTGTTAACTTGTGGTTTTAAAAACTGCTTTAATATTATTCGACGGGAATTACGCGTATGGCGCAAAAGTAAACAAAACATGTTTAAGGTTACAAAATTACATGCAGCTGTGGGCACCCAAATTATTTAACATTTACTCACATGTTATTAACAGAGTGGCTGCTTGGCCACAGCTTCCGTTACTAATTCTACAGATGTTTTCAAAATAAAATCAATTTATTTGTTAAATTTAAATGCATACAAATAAAATAAATTTATTTGTTAAATTTAAATGCATACAAATAAAGTAATTACATCTGGCGGCGCATTGTGTTATTGATTGACGGATTTTTGTGCCCATCTCATCTCTTATCAAAAATCGAGTAAATTTGGCTGCGGCGAAAACCTATCGAATATATTTCAAATTGTGCGGTATATTTTGCATAGTTAGAAGTTCAACATGTGTGTGTGTGTATACGTATATTTGTATATGTACATGTGTATTAAATTCAGGACACAAAAATGGCGACATATTAGGATATTAAAAAACATTTATTAACACTGACACTGGAAGAGTTTTAAATCTAAATGGATTACATTTAAATAAATGAATAAATGGTTAATATGACTTGTTAAAATGTAGCGTGCATAAATTGATTTATTATCTTTGCGGTGCAATGGAATTGAGAGTCTTTGTAAATCACTTTGCAACTGTTGGCAATGCAATTATCGGGAAAATTCACTTTTTATCGTCGTCAGCTGTTTGTTCCTTGTGTCCATTATTCTTGGGCTGCAGAAACAAGTCGGATGGCCCCACATGCTTAATGGGTATAATGCGCTCCAGGCCCTGCTCCTCGACGATGAGGGGCGGCACTGTCACGGTGAGGACACCATCATCGGTCAGGGTCGAGGCAATGCCATCGGCATTGTACTCCTTGGGCAGTGGGTAGCGACGCACAAAGTGACGCGCAACCTGACCGTGCTCATCCTCACGCTCCTCATGCTTGCCCTCGACAACGACGCAGTTGTTGACGAGCTTCACACTCAGCTCAGCTGGTTCAAAGAGGCCCACATCGAGATTCACCTGAAAGTTGCCCTTTTTATCCTTGCCAGCGGCGCTGCTTGCGCCCAGCTCACCCCGATTCTTGTGGGCCACCAGGTGACGAGCATGTGCCCCCATTTGGGCAATCAAGCCGAGAGTGTGCATATCGAGGGCATCATGGTGGCGAGAGTGCATCCGGCGATACATGCGATTGGGGAACATATCGTGGCCATAGTAAATGGAGTCCGGTGAGTCCAAATTGAGTACAAATGGAATATCTGGCATTTTTTCTACGCACTACAAATTTTCAGAGTCTGTATCTGGTACAGGTTCACTGAACCTAGTTGAAACTGCGACCTGGTTTCGATTGGAGTTTTTAGGGTTGATTTACCAAATCGGAACTGGGCTTGTCAATTACAAATAACAATTTAACTCCAATGCCGCGACACAAATGTGAAGTTTTTGCTATCAGTGTCGATTTTTATAGTTGGGCACCAGGAAAAAGCTCTGACAAGATGAGCTTTCTGGAGCGACTCTTGCGAATTTTCTGGAGGCGCCATTGTGAAAATCTTCTCGAAGTTACAAAGGAAGAGCTTTATGAGCGAGTCAAAAAAAAAAAAAAACAAGAGAAAAGAAACAAAAGCGGCAAAAGGTTTGTTTCTTCGATACACTGCATATATAATGAGCACTTCGTGGCTTTTGGCATAAGAAGACGCTCAAACCGATAACGTTCACATTGAAATCTGTGTTTGTATATATTTTAATATGTGTGCATGATGAATTATTTATATTTGCGTTTGAGTTGAAATCTGATGAGTGGCCGGCGCCGTTGTAGCCAGCGCTCAGCGCTCAGCGGTTAGCTTTCGGTGTTTTGCTATTTTGTTTTTTTACCACAAAGCTACTAAAATGGAAACCGGCTACAGGTTGAATATCGTTTCCCAGTCTGAGTCCAGTTGCGGTCGCTGTGTCTTTATTGTATTTCCAACATGTGGCTGATTAACGTTAAAGTCGGCGTCGCTGCCATCGTCTGTGCTGCGGCTGTCGCTCTGCTGTCGCCTATTATAAGTGCGGCAGCAACGGCAAACAATAATCTTAGTGCTGATCTTACGTCGGCAGACAAGCGAAGTGAAAGTACAGTTTTGAGCAGTGGAGCGATGGCAACATATGAGCAGGTGAAAGATGTGCCAAATCATCCGGAGATCTATTTGATTGATGTGCGCAATCCAGAGGAGCTGACGGCAACTGGCACCATTCCGGCCAGCATCAATATACCCTGTAAGCAATATCTGAATGCTCTTTATATTTGATTATTATTTATTATACAATTGAAATTAAATTTTGTAGTGCCCAGCTTGGAGTCCGCTCTGCAGGTTGATCCGAAGGAGTTTGAACAGACCTATGGACGCGCCAAACCAGCAAAGGATGCGAAAATAATATTCACTTGTCGCTCCGGCAGACGTGCCCAGGAGGCCGAAAAAATCGCCAAGGCTGCTGAATTTACCAAGTGAGTTTTGACAAACCAAATGACAAATATCTAAATGGATTGTGAAATATATTTGTTTTACATTTGACAGCTTGAGTGTCTACCACGGCTCCTGGCTAGAGTGGGCTGAAAAGGAAGGTCTTCCCCAGTGAGATCGATTATACAATTCCCATTTGCACTCGTTGGCCTTTTTATAACTCAATTTCAATCTATTCTTTTATTTTACACGAGAAGTACATTGTAGAAATTATGGTTTCGGAATAAATTAAGTCGTTTAAAGCAAGTATACAAAGTCTATTGGAAAAGTTACTGGGAACAGGATGGGACTGGGATTTATTATCGGAAAACTTTTTGCAGCTTGTCAAGACTTGTGCCGCTCAATCATCAATTCAAAATCAATGGAAGAGTTTGATAGCAACACAGTTAATCTGCCCAAATGGAATCGGTAACTGCTATCGACAGAATACAGGGCGCAGTTGCTAAATATCCATAATTATTCACATAAAGTTACCCAAGCGAATAATAAAAACAATTAACTAAATGAAGACATTTGTATTTGTAAAGTTATCCAAATATAAATTTTAATAAATGACTTGTTCTTTCCTAATTGTTTGAATTCTTATCGCATAAAATATTACTAAATATATTTATATATAATACATCGAAATGAGATATAAATATTGAGACATATAATAAAACCGACTTTGGAACAAAATTAAGGTAAATTGTTTATCCTTTTTTATTTAGCACCAAAAATAATCAGAAATCAACTATGATTAAATCAATAAATACAATTAGACTACATATTTCAGATAAATTTAATTAGCTGTTTTATAAAAAACATCTATAAATAATGTATATTGTTTAAAGAATATACTTAAAAACCAGGAAAGCCTCGCTTTTGTAATCAGACTACTTTTTAAGAAATATAATTAAAACTCAACTATGATTAAATCAATAAATTGAATAGACTATAAAGCATTGTAATAAATTTTAATTGGCAATGTGTCGTAAAATATATAAATAAATACTATATAACATTTAAACACTATACTTAACAGCCAGGAATGCTTTCTTTATCTAGTCAGACTTTAAAAAAAATGTGTATGCAGTCTTTAATACATTTTAGCTTCTATTAACAAATATTTTCGGCTCTTGCCCGGGTCCAGTCGGCCAAAATTTTGCCATCATTTTGGAGAAGCTTCTGTCGAAATCTCAGCTTTGTAGCTGAAATGATAAAAGTGCGACTATTCGTCATCCAAGATATTGAGTGAATAGCATATCGTGTAGAGCACAACAGCGATGAGCACCAGCAGCGTAGGACGAATGCTGAAGATCAGCGAGTACATCATACTATCATAAGATGACAGACAGTCGTTAGATGGTCGCATTTGCCTCCAGCGCTCAGCGCAGAGCTGCAAGATAATAATAATAAGGCATACAACGTATTGCATTTCTAAGCAAATAATGTATATAGTATATGAAGCATTATCTGTGTTTTATTTATCTAAGTACCGGTTTTGGTATAAATGTTCCACTTGCGACAGTTTGTTTACTGATCTGTCTAAATACAAGGGGAAGTTTGAAGTGTGTATATAAATTGCAATTCATCACGCTTTAATGCCGCAAATCTTCTGCGCTTTAGGAAATAAGCGAAATATTCTCTTGGGCATGATTCGACTAGTAGAACATACTACGCTGGATAAATGCCAGAAGATGTTCAAAATAGTTTCGAGCAGTGCACTTGACAGTTTCATCAGCCAGTCAAGTCGAGAGAGAGAGAGAGAGAGAGAGAGGGAGCCAGAAAGTTCGCGAGAGATTTGGCTTGCCGTATAAATAACTGTCTCGCGCGCTCTCTTAGCAGTTTAACAAAGTCAAGCAAGATACACGGAGATTACAATGCGTTCGTTGCCAGTGCTTTTACGTATGGCCGAGGAGCTGACAAGGATGCCGCGTGTGGCGCCGTTCCAGGCCTTCTTCCACGAGCCGCTCATGTGGACGGGCTTAACGATGCCCCGCAACTGGCAGCAGATTGCACGCCGGCAGGAGCAACAGTTTGTGCCGGGGGCAACAGTGGGCAAACAGGGCTACCAGGTCAGCCTGGATGTGAGTGAATACAAGCCCAACGAACTGACCGTCAAAATGGTGAACAACAATGTCATCATTGAGGGCAAATCCGAGCAAAAGGAAGATGACCACGGCGGCTACGTCTACCATCAATTTCTGCGCCGCTTTGCTCTGCCCGAGGGCTACGAGGCGGATAAGACCACGTCCAGCTTAAGCAGCGACGGCGTGCTCACTATCAATGTGCCGAATCCACCAGCAGTCGAGGAGGCGCTCAAGGAGCGGTTGGTGCCCATTCAACAAACCGGCCCAGCGGAGCTCAACGTCAAGCCCAACCCACCCCTGGACGAGCCAGCGGAGGAAACAAAGTAAAGATTAGATGTCTCCTTAAATAAATACCTAGTTGATTAGCCCGTAGCAATTTAATTTAGCGATACAAATTAGAGATACACAAGAGAGACAAAGCACTTGTATTGTGAACTGTCGCAAGAAATGTCCAAAATTGTTCAGCACTGTAAAATAAATACCAAAGAATACGCTAAGCAGCCTGTTTTTGTTAAAAAAGAAAAACAGTTATATCCTAAATTGATATTTTAGCATACAACAAAAAAAGCAAGGAATAAATAAAATATAAAGAACTCTAATATGTGCGTACTTTTCTTTTATTATATAGCTTGTTTCCACCTATCCACATCCCACCTTGGCTCTTTACTTTTCTTGAATAAATTCACTTTTGAATTGTTGAAAGCGCGGGAAAGGTTATAATGTTAATAATACCAAACATCGATGTTTGGAGGCAAATAAAAGATCGATGCTTGAAATATTGCTTTTGAGTTTACATGAGAAACACATGTTTTGGAAAATTCTGATGGCGTTGCCAGACTTTAGCAAACATGTAAAACAGCTGATTCATATGTTTTGGATGCTAAACTCGCACTTTACGATTGTATTACTATTATTAACTGCAGTTAATAATGCTGGACAAAGTTAAGAATGTTATTGTTGTGCTCTCGGGCAAAGGTGGTGTGGGCAAATCAACAGTTAGCACACAGTTAGCGTTGGCATTGCGCGCAACGGGTCACAAGGTAAATAGCACCCCAAACCGGTAGATTATAAATGCAACAAATGTTTGCATATATTTCTTATTTCTAGGTGGGTCTGCTGGACATAGATCTATGTGGTCCCAGCGTACCATATTTGCTGGGCCTCGAGGGACGTGACATATTCCAGTGCGACGATGGCTGGGTGCCCATTTATACGGATGAGAGCAAGACGCTGGCCGTGATGTCTATCGGATTTCTGCTGAAGAATCGCACTGATCCTGTCATTTGGAGAGGCCCCAAGAAAACGATGATGATTAAGCAATTCCTCAGCGACGTCAAGTGGGATGAGCTGGACTATCTAATCATTGACACACCGCCCGGAACATCCGATGAGCACATCACCGTTATGGAGTGCTTGCGCGAGGTGCCCTGCAATGGTGCAATTATTGTGACAACGCCACAAGGCGTCGCCTTGGATGATGTCCGCAAGGAGATCACATTTTGCAAAAAGACGGGAATCAAACTGCTGGGCATTGTGGAGAATATGAGCGGGTGAGTGATCGATGAGGTTGCAAATTTATTTGTTGTCTAAAACCTCATAGTGAAAAGACTATGATTAGAAATGCATATATAACATCCGCTTTGTGCCGGAAATGTTGTTTTCTTTTCGTCACAGCGACAATAGCGAAACTTGCTTATTTTGATTTAATGTCGGTCTATTTTATAGCTTTGTTTGTCCGCATTGCACCGAATGCACTAACATATTCTCCTCGAATGGCGGCGCAGAGCTGGCGAATTTGGCACAGGTGCCACATTTGGGCACACTGCCCATCGATCCGCGCGTAGGCGTTTTGGCTGGCAGCACCGCATCGGCCTTGGATGAGCTGCCCGATTCCAGTACGGCGCAGATCTTGCGCGGCATTGTCCAGCATTTGGACGCGTTGACGGCGGTGCCAGCGATAGCTTAAGCTTAACCTTAATTCGTAGTGATTGAAATAAGACGCATTTTATTCAGTTGGTTTCGTTGATTCTTTATTGCAGTTAACCGAGAAAATTGTGGGCATGAGAGCCCTGATAATAAAAACTTTGGTATATTTGCATTCATTATGTTGTTATTTTTCTTGTGTATCCGTAAATATGTATGTATGAATGTAATTAAAATAGTAAAAACGCTTAGAAGGAATGTGAAATCAGTGCGTTGCGTGTTTTCTTCTTTTGTTTTTTGTTTCTTTACAAAATTATTCAGTTGCCAAGCGCGTTTTGTTTTTTATTTCTTTAGGTGTGCATGTTTTCTTATATCTAAGAATATTTCTAATACGTTCGACTGATTTGTTAGTGTTTTGTTGCCTTAATTGCGTGTTGAATACTATGCTTTTAATGCGACTAAATATAAAATTGTTTTACCTAATTTAGATAATTTTCTTTTACTCAGGTTGAAATCAAAAATTTGCCATATTATCACAATGCATAACTTAATTAAAATATAATAAATATTGTTTTTTTTTTTTTTCGTTAGTTGTTAGTTTTGATGAATTATATGCAAATATGCAGATTCTTCTGGAGCATTGTTTTTAGGCGAGAGTTATTGATAAACTTTTACAAACAAAAATTAGCATAAAGTTTATATTGATACAGTCGAACTTCCCCATAATGAACTTGTTGAACTTGATAATAAGGTACTTGTTTTACTTTTAGTGCATTTCGATCAACTCTTAGTGAATTTCCATACAGTGAATTTTTCTCTTTAATAAACAATATTTTTGCGGATAGAAATCGAGCTCTTATTTTTGAAAAACAGTTTGCACCGCTTTGCATTAATATTTGTGTAGCGAGAAAATAGTAAATAAAGCAAAAATGTCACAGCAAAATAGAATTGCTGTTGAATGAAGCTCGACTGTCGATGTATGTGTAATGAAACATGAAATAGATCACTCCAATATGTGTCTTCTAGATGCTTCTGCATTCTTTTCCCCAAATAGGACTGCTCAAACATGGCCTACGGGCAGATCGGAGTCATTTGTATGCTCGCTGATATTTGAATCCGATCTCGGCACTGAGGAATATATCGGATTGGGCTTCTTCTTAGGGTAATAAATAAAATAAACAATAAGTCCTATCAATAGGACAACCAAAATCACAATCGTAGTGATGACAATCCACAGCCATATTATTTTCTTATTGGACGGATAAACTTCATCGATATGGTTCCCATTGGCGAAGCGATAATCGGCATCATTGACGTCGGAGTCGCGATGCCAGCTAGTTGATTCCGGCATTTGAACGCCGGGTGCAGAAGTGGCGACAGTCTTTCGATGATCTATGGGTGCAGATGTAGGGCTGATGCTGCTGCTGATGATGTTGATACTGTTGGTGCTGCTGCTATCGATTTCCGTGTTATCCACGTCGGGTAGTGGGTTATACTTTGTGCTGCCAGTGGATTCTGTTGGCACTTTGAGTTGATCGGTCAGCAATTCGGATTGTTCCGGTTTTCCATTGCTATCGCCCAGCGTGTTAAACACCGGCGAACTGGAGGTTGTTGAGCCTGTTGTGCTCTTCTCAAACTCAGCATCATCTTCAATGTTTGTGCTGCTGCTGCTGCTACCGATTTCCGTATTATCCACGTTGGGCAGTGTTGTATACTTTGTGCTGCCAGCGGTTTCTTTTGACTGTTTGGGTTGTTCGGTCGGCAATTCGGATTGTTCCAATTTTTCGTTGCTCTCATCCGGCTCGTTCAACAACTGGGAACTGGAAGTTGTTGAGCCTGTTTTGCTCTTCTCAAACTCAGCATCATCTATAATTTTTGTCCTACTGCTGCTGCTGCTGCTGCTCGGGATTGTTGTGCTTGTTGAGCTTATTGGCACAATTAGTGGATCGTCCAGTGGATGCTCAGCAAATGTTTTCTGTTCATTGCTGTTCAAAATTTCATCGCCAACAGGCTCGATTTGTTCCTCCGGAATTGGCTCTACGAAATTGTCATTATTTTCGACTGAGATCTGAGTGCTTGTGGAGCTGCTTTGTAGAATGGTCCCTTCAGTGGTTACACTGGAAGCTGCTGTTGTTGTGGCTGTTGTTGCTGTTGTAGTTGTTGCTGCTGCTGTTGTTGTTGTTGTTGCAGCTGCTGTTGCTGCTGTGGTTTTTATTGCTGTTGTTGATGCTGTTGTTGTAGATGCAGCTGCTGTTGTTGCTGTGGTTGTTGTTGTTGTGGTTGTTGCTGCTGTGGTTGTTGGTGTTGTGCTTGTTGTTGCTGCTGATGTGGTCGTTGTGTTTTCTATTTTTGTGCTTGTTGTTGCTGTTGTTGTTGATGCACTGGTCTTATCGCTGATACTATTTATTGGAATGTTCCAGATAGTTGCTGTCTCTGTGTCTGGGCAAATGGGACAGCATGTGCCAGGCAATTTAATGGCATTCTCGCACTGCGGTTTAATGCAGGCTGTGGTTTGGCATTGATTATGGCCATCCTTGCAGATGCACTCCTCGCAACCATCGCCCTGTGTCCAGCTCTCACCATTCGACTTCGACTGATTGTTGAACGTCAGACAGTTGCTGGGTGGAGCCCAATCGCTCCGATTGCACATATACAAGCAGGGGCGTTGGCAACTGTTGCATTTGGTGCAGCTGTCTAGCCAAAAGATTGTCTCAATACCCTTAGCACAGGTCGGCTCCTTGCCGCACACGTATTTGGGGCAACAACTACCCGGCTTCTTGTCATCGCCTGGGCTCAGTTCGAGCAGCACTTGACCCATCTTGCAATTGGGCTTTTCGGGGCATTCGTTGCAGCTGCAAGTGTCCGAGCCACAGCACAGCTTCTGGGGATCAATCTCGGTGGTTCCCATACCACGTTCATCTCTGTTATTGTTGTACAGCGACGAGGATGGCACCTCTTCAAAATCGTCGGAGAATATACTGCTGTCGTCGGGACACTCAGCTGGCTCCGGACATTTGAACGACTTGCATATGTCCACATATGGATCCCGATCTGTAATTAAAGATATTGTCAAAGATTAATTAGTTGCTTTCAACTGCATATTGTCTGTCATTGTCTTAGGTTAGTTACTGTTCTTCTATTGATAAAAAAAAATATTGACCTTATCAAGTTTTAGACTAATTAAGTATTTAAATATCAATATATCAAATCAATATTTAAATAGAGTTTGAACAAATTTGTAGTTTCATGCATGGCATGTAAATTAATAACTGGTGCGATTTGTTTTTGTTTCTTTCATGGGAATTGGAAATTGTATACTAAGTCCTTACCGAGTAAACTTTGCCCGTACTTTGTATGATATGTATAAGTAAATAAATATATATTTATATATTTTATTTGTGTTATATCTTCTGCTATGCTGATTGTATTGAATATGACGCCGCATTATTCAACAGGGGGCTTAGGTAAATTTATAAAAATTGCAATTTGATTAGCAATAGATTGTGGTGTGGACGTTTGACGAGAGACCGGCAGAGACAGACAGAAGTATCAAGTGCCAGGGACAGCCCCTTAAATGTAAATATATATATACATATTTGTATATATGTACATATGTATAGTATATATAATTTTTGGATACAAAGTACAGAGAGGCACACTCTCGTTTATCGTTTATTTATTGTTATTGATTTTTGACATTTTATCATTGAATTAGTAAATGAGGGAGGTAGGGGGCGTCGCGGGGCCAATGCCAACGAGACCAAGAGAAATGTGAATGTCAGTCAAAAACAGCAAAAGAGAAACAATAAACAAAAAAAAAAAAAAAAATAAGTGACAAATATTTTGTCTTTGATTTTATTTTATTTATTTTTTCTTTTTTCAAGAATTTCGATCGATCGATCGAGCCGATAGCTCGATCTGTTTTCTTATTGAATCAATAATAGCCAATGTGCCATATCACGCTGTTACAATTGCCATTGTTATTATTATTATTATTAATATTATTATTCTATTGTACGCCCTTTACAAAATGCGTCGCAATTGATAAGAAACTTTCCTAAATATTTTAGAGGCTATTGTTTATTATTTGAGTTCGTTTTTTGTTTTTTTTTTTCTTTTTTTTTGATGAAAGCATAACTGAAATTGACGTCATATAACCGCATATAGGTGAAGCGCAACGCATTCAATTGAACATAATTTAAAATAGATATAAGTTACGCTATCAGAGATGTCTGATCTACAGAGGAATACACACCCATATATATACACACAAACTACACACACACACACCATACACACACAGAAACACCATTTATTACATGCGAGCAGTCGTTGAAGGGCGTGCAACACCACAATAGTCACGACACTTTGCGTGATCTATGCGAGATCTAAGTGGAATTCTAGGGCAGATCTCTGATGATATGTGAGTAGGCGAAATCAATCATGCTCCTCAAGATCTGCAGAACGTTCGAATTCATTCTGAAACGAATTGCGCTGGAAAAGCGCTGTACGAGTGCAATTTTTTGTGAACGCCTCAGCATTAAAAACTTTGTATGTGCTTTCTTTTTCTTTATTTTTTATTGTATTGTATTTTTATTTTCATTTATATTCATTTTGCTGTTTGCGACTGGGTTTGTTGACCCGATTGGTCAGCAGAAAAATGGCAAGATACGCAGTTAAGGCAGTTAAAGTTAAATAAACGCAAACACACAGTCGACACGTCCAAAGGTCTGGATACATTCAATGCAAATTAACTAGACACATATCCGTCTTCACAACTGGGTCGACTGCTCTCATTAGCGACTCCGATGCGGGAGGTGGCATCCGCGTTAACGAATCTGCGATATTTCGAATACCACAAGTGCTAATTACGTCATTTTGTATACCCTGTCACAGATAAAAGTGGGGGGTCATAAACTACTGCAAATAATGAAATTGCCAAGCAAATAAAAATATGCAATTTATAGAGCTGAGTAGCATAAATCGACTTAGAGCTATTAAAGTAGTGACAAATGACATGTTATAATTATATAATAAATTATAATATTTAACCTTGAGAATCTCAGATGACATTAGTGATTATATAATAAACCTAAACGCTATTTGACAGGGTATCTGCTTGCGAGGCATACTCTCGTTTCAGAGAGCTTTCTTATTTTGTTGTTAAGCAATACACACTCACATACACATCATACTACACACTACATTAAGCAAACATTTCATATTTCGTTTTTTTTTGTTTTTTTTTTGATTGATCTACAGTCGAAGGTTGCATGCAAAAGTGCAATCCGTTTTCGAGTCTGTTTTCCAGTTTCTAAATGAAATAAGCCAAGAGCGACGTAAACTTCTAGCGTCATCGGCATTTTAAAACAAAATAAATAAATTTTAGTACAATTAGCTGGCAGAATTGTTGACACGCTGCTGCTCTGTCAGCGGCTCATTGCCTGACATGCAAAGTTACTTAAAAGCAGCAAAAGCACAGCAAAAGCAAAAACAAAAACCACACAACTAAAACTCAATACTTAAAACAAGAAGAGGAGGTCGCCGTCGTATCTTAACTACAACATTGTGGTGCGCTGAGGTCGAGAGCAGACACGGGTTGATGTAGCCGTTACAGCCTGTGGTTGACAACAGCAACAAAACACAAACAACCGAAACAACAACGCAAACACAAACAGAAACACAAAAAAAAAAACAGCAACTAACAGCCTGATGGAGTAATTGAAGTTTCAGTCTACAGTTTGCTTTAAACTTTAAAGTTTCACAGCTCAAAAATACACTCACTCACTTCAATGCCTAAACGATTCTTGGGTTGTCAAAATATTTTATTTTCCTCACACACACACACACACACACACACACATACAAACGTCAATCACGTTCCGTAAATTTGCTCATAATTATCGTATATTATAATTTGTTTGGGCTTTGTGTCTATTGTGTTCAAATGGCAATTTGCTTGACATGAAAATCGGTGGTTTGATTTACCACTAATTGAATATAATAGGTACATTTTGTTTTGGTAGCTGCTGTTGCTTGAAACTACATAATTGAAAACTGTTGATGGCCCACATCGATTCCGTGAATTACTGAGCAACACCAGCATTTCCAGTTCATGAGCAATGAAGTAAACAGACAACAGCTATGGAACAAGCCATATCCTTGGATAATTCCCTTCTTTGAGCAGTTTATTTATCCGTTTAAATTGAGATGCGTATTAAATATACGCAAATTGTGTTTATTTGAATTGAAACTGTGTGAATGGAATCGACGAGTGATTGTTGCTAATAATATTCAAGTTCACGGTGTAATTTTGTATTTTTACGTTGTGTGTTGCGTTAACCATTAAATTGAATGTGCTTGAAGCGAGATGTATTTCATAGTCTTTATGCTGTTGCGTAACATGTGTTAGACCAATGTTTCTAATAAGTTTATTTATTAAATTTTTCAATCGAAAAAAATCTACGGTGAAAAGTGATAGAAATTTATTCACTTCTGCTGTGCAGAAAAAGTAGCAATGGCTCTTCATTTGTAATTCTTGGAATTCTCTTGATTATATTTTACATTTAACAAAAAATGATATTGATTGAAAAATGGTTTTGCAAGGTCCTTCTTCATATGTATGTGCATATATCAAGTCAGAAATGTGTGTTCTTTGTTTTTAGCAAAGAAATAAATTTTAATAGCAGTCGTCTTCTAATCGAAAATTCCCGACAAAAACACATTGCTTATATATTATTATTATTATAATTCAATTGTCACTCAGTATTTGATTCGGAATAATTGTGCAAAATTTTAATGTTTATTTTTATAAGCAGAGCTCATTTTACTAGGATTTGTAAAAAACAAACACTGGGAAAGTTTCTTATAGCTGAAGACTCTTCGATCAAGCCGACTTACGAGTATGCCCGCTATTTGTTTACTTATAATGTTAAAACTTTCGCCACACTTATTTACTAATGATATGGCAAGCAAACTGATTACAAAATCCCCCGCAATAAGTAGTCATCGTACGCACACACTCACATTCAGGCATACAGATATATATTTATGGGTATTTTGTATGTGGTGTGTCGGTGTGTGTGTGTGTGATTGATCAATCATAGTTACACACCGCATACGCAGCGTCAAGGTGGCAATGGGAACGATTCTGTTCCGCCTGGCGACCAATTAGTAGTTCGTACCCCCCGATGATATTCCGTATTTATTGTCCTTGACCATTAAAGCATTATGAGTTGAGCTCTTTTTTTTATACTTTTTCTATCTGAACCACTCGATTCATACACATTCGTCAGATAGGTGTGTGGCTGGGTGTGTGAGTGCGTATGTTTAAGGTTTATTGCGTAAATAAAACATATTTTTCAAGCGTTCAGTCGACAGTTGTATTTAAGCTTATCTTAATTATAGATCAATTATAATATACAAAAGTACATACTTATATAATCGTATAATGGTACGACTAGTAGCCAAAAAAGAATAATTATGCGTCAAAACAAACGTTGCTACCATTTCGAGAGGGTACCGCACAAGATTCTGAATAACGGCGAACTGGGGTCGAAAAGTTTTGGTTTGCGTTGCCACAAAGCACAATGGGAACAGAAAAACGCGAATTGGTGATATCGGTGACTATAGAAGCTAGCGACTAGCTGGAGATAAAGTATTTGAATAAGTTTATTTCATTTTTCTGATAACTGTCCCGTTAAAAAAGGCAGAGCCTTTCAATTGTTCTGTAATATACCCATACGTATTAATGATCAACTGATAAGAAGCACAGAATTTGTTAACAAAACTACTATCAGGCAGCTACTATGTTTTTAAGACCTGGTATCGCCAAGTCCAGCTCTCTCGAATGGAGTATTCTTTTTTTTAGAAAAAAATGTCTAATAATCTTAACCAATCTTCGCTTATATTGAAACTTCTTTTAATGTTTAGAAGTCATTAAAATTTCTTGGGTTTGTTTTTTAATTATTTGTACGGAAAGAGGGCAAAGCAATAATTCAGACATATAGAATATCAATGAGCAATAATTTTTGCAACGAAATATGTTTTACAAGGCCCACTGTGCACACCGTCTCCGATTGCTTTTTGCTATTTTGTATGCCGGTGTTGTGCTCTGAACTTTGGACTGGTAATGTTTAGTTATATTTTGCTCAAATTGCACAATTACAATTAAATTATGAGGCGCAAAGCGTCTGATTAATACCCGTAAATGTGATATATGATCATGCGAACAGATGCGCAATTATTATTTAGAGTATGTGCTTAAACTGTACTTTTTTTGTGGGTGTGTGCTGTGTGTGTATATTGCATTCGTATTATTTTGATGGGCCACTGGGATTAAGCGTATTTCGCCTCTTTAGCCAATTTTATGGCAGATGTGACTGTGTCTATACTATATCAAGCTGCAAATATATATATATATATATTTTTATATATGTATAAATATATATTTATATTTATATGTGTGCAAGTATATTTGTAAATACGTATGGAGGCGACCCATTAAAATGCCCGCTCCGTTCTCCGGATACTTTTTCCGAGATTATGGTCTAGATTGTCCAGCGGCCAGTGACCTCAATTCTTGATGGCCAACTTAATGTGCGCGCTGACCGAGTGGTAGGCTAACTTCCCGAACAAGTTATTTGTACAGTTGCACACACACAAACACTCATACATTCATATGCGATGATTCACGAGTGTGGGCGAATTTACGCGCTGCCCTTTCAATGAATTAAAATATATATAGCCGGATGGCTTAAGCAAGGCTATTACAAATGAAAATCAAACAAACTGTGAACTCACTCAAAAATTCTATTCAAATGTGTTACAGAGCATTTGCTGGTCACATCAATCTCTTTCACTATTCACAATTATAAATTATGCGTATTTAGTCGTGTCGAGTTGCTGTCGGTTGCTGCCCCATCACACATTAGTTGTGTTAATAGTTTGTCACTTCAACAATTAATTAAATCACACCGAAAAAGATTAAAGAACATTTTGCTCGACTTAATAGCGGACATAAATGTTTTATGTACATCAGACATGAACATATTGCCATATATGCATATATAGAAGAGTATGTATACATACAGTGTCTCACAGCTTATTTCCGACAGTGTCCAGCAAAAATTTTCATTGCCTGCCATAAACTATTTATCCAATATTTTTCAAAAATTCCAAAGACCAATGGCAGGTACATATATTAACCACCTAAACCACTTCGTCGACGAAAATCGGACAGAGGACAAGGGCAGAAAGCCACCAAACAAGATTTTCACCGAACAGGAGGAGTGGAGGATGATCAGGAAAATAAGGGCAAATCCCAAGCTATCGGCTCCAAACCACGACTTTAATGCCCAAGTACCACGGAAGAAGCCCTTTATAAGCGCAAAAAATAAAGGGACTAGGATGACGTTCGTCAAAACCCACTTGGATAAGGATTTGGAGTTCTGGAACGCATTCATATTTGAAGATAAGTCCAAATTCAAAATTTTTGGCTCGGACGGACGGAATTATGTGTGGCGACAGCCCAATACTGAGATGAATCACAAACACCTAAAGGCAACAGTGAAGCACCAGGACCGCGACCAGGACAACAGCCAGGCATAAGTCCGGATTAGTACAGTCCTGGCTTATCTGGAACTGCCACCACATGATAATTCGACCGGCCCAGTCTCCAGATGATGGATGAGTGAAGCAAAATCTGTCGAGAAACAACCCGGAAGCTGGTATCTTCCATGAAAAATAGGTTAAGGGAAGTTATTAAGGCTAAAGGATATCATACTAAGTATTAACATCCTTATTTAAGTTTTTATACGCCTAATATGTTACCTTTCTAAGACTGTCAAAAATAAGATTTGACATGTATTTTGGATAAGTTTTAAGTTTTTGACTAATTTTAATTAATTAATTAATAATTTAATAAAAACTAAAGTTTATTTTTCAAACGTGATATAGCATGAAACAAATTGACATTTAAACATTTTGCGTTTGTTTCTTTGTTTAAACTTTATAGCACTTTAAAATTTTTGCTAGACACTGTCGGAAATAAGCTGTGAGACACTGTACATACGTATCTGGCATGTGTTGGCTCAGCTTTATAAACGATTCATTTCATTGTGCCAACTGTAAGAGATACATATGTGTGTATGTGCAAATGTAAGTGTAATCAATGCCAATAATCAAGCGTAACCAATTCAAGTTTATAATACCCTGTAAACATGCAAAATGAACATAAATGTGCTCGTTCAATTGTGTAAACGTGTCTAACAGCAGATAAGTGGATAAGTCACGATCGTTTGTAATCAATCTCTGGCGTTTACAGCTCGAAAAGTGTACTTAACTTTCGGCAAATGTTTAATCATCTGCATATGGGTAAATAATCCAACAGTTACAGTCAGAAATCACCACATTTACTTTTAAATGACTTTATTTTACCCTAAAGATATAGCATGTCATTTCATTCAATTTCCGAGAATTCAATTTTTAGTAATTTCATCATATTTGCCATGAAAGAGTTGTTGTTGGTTGTCCACCTTCGCAGATGTTTCAGCGCATAATCGAAATTGTTTAGTGGCCCACATGGAAGTTGGGAACAGGCACAAAAAAAAAACAAAAATGTGCTTTAGACCGATTCAATTAACTGAGACAGACGCCTGTGAATACTTGATCGAAATACGTCTGGCATTGTGGCTAAAAAAAGGTCAAATGACTAATGAAGTTTGGAATGCGCTTCTTCGCTTCGGTGATAAGATATTTTGTGTTGATAAACGCGAAAGCCCCATGCTGCGAGTTAGTTACTTAACTGCATATATTTTCTAGATTAGAAAGCTAAAACTGAATAAGGCGTACACTTGCAGTAAGCACAAATAAACCACTTTAATTAAGAGATGACGTAGTGCTTGGCCGATAATTGTGTGTGAGACCGACCAATGTTCGTAACACTTAAAATTGTGAAGAGTAATGCTAATGGCAATCAAGTGGAACTCAAGCCCCTTGCTTGCTTTTACTAAAAATAGCCACAGTTAGTAATATAAATATATATATATATATATATATATAAGGGCTTAAGTAGTCAAATACACATATTGCACATTGTTTTTACAATCAGTCTTCTTATTTTCAGTAATAAATTTGAAAACAAATCGAAGCATAACTTGCATGTGTATTACATAAACTAAGTGGCTCTTGGCAACTTAATCTCAGTTCAAATGAAATTTTTACGACTCGTGTTTGTTTTATTTGCTTTTAATTTATTAAAATCTGAAGCATAAGCTTCTTTTAAAATCTATGAATGTCAGCTTTGATTGCTTTATTTCTAGACCGGACATGTTGTCTAACATAATACGGCGTTACGAAGAATTGCAGTAATAAAAAAAAATAAATTTTCAACTACAATTCGAAGGTAGCCTTGAAGATTCATTTAAAAAAAATTTACAAAATACTATACAAATAGTTAACACATTTCCTATAACTAAAGGCAAAGGCAAAAGCCACGTGAAGAGAGTTGAGTACTCAAATGCCTCAAATGATTCATTATGCCAAAATTAGAATTGGAAATTCGCGTGAAAAGTGTAGACTCTTTGGTACTCAGTCGGGCTCTATTTATATATGTATGTGCCATAAGTATAACGAAATACAATTTTGTGATACAATGAATGTCATATATAAATAAAGGCAATATAAATCCTGAATCTGGCTCACATAGTCCACACACACACACACACAATGACTCACAAAGTGCGAATAGAGACAACTGCTTCTGACCAAAAATATATATTTTAGTATTTTTTGTACAATTGTTAGAGTCGCAATATTAAAACTGTTGGCCGTATAAGGAGCTCTGGTGCTGCTACTGATATGAAGATGCCGCTTAGCTGTTTATTTACAACGCCAACCCGAAATTTTATTATTGTGGAATGTTGTTTAGAGACATATTATCTTAATTATCTTAAGCGACTAACAAAGTCACGGGTATCAGGTGGGAGGTTGGCTGGCTGATTTACTGCCGGGCTGTTGTTGTTATTGTTTTTGTTGCTTTGTTTGGCGTTACGGCAAATAGTTGGCATTTTTCGCTACAAATATTTAGTTTATAAATTCCAGCACACACACATGCAGATGTACCTGCACACACACTTCGGGTAGGCAACGACAATTCCGCGTACATTGAAATTCATATATACACATATTGTATCCAGCAGTTCTATTAACGACTAACCGAATGTGTTTCACTTTCCAGCTCGATGCTGGAAATTCCATTTGAAAATAAAGAGAGGTATTTTTGATTTTTGTCAGATTGGCGGTTTTGATGGCAAATTTATTGAATGCATTGAAAGAGCCATCTGCATAATCTATTATATTTCTGAAAAGAGTTTGGAACAATGAATGCCCAAAGCTCATTAGTCACTAAGTTATGAGTTAAGGCTTATAAGCCTTATAGAAATATTTGCCAGATAGCGGAATTGAATGGGAAATAGAAAGAAAAATAAAATACAATCGGCCATTAAATTGTGCATCTGTCATATTTATTTTAGCAGAAAGTAGTCTCAAATATGGCTACTCTTTTTGAAGAAAAGTGCCACACATATACATATGCAAAATTAATGTAGTGATAAATGTTTACAAATTTTATAATAATGGGTGAAATTATGTGTGTGGGTTCAACTTGGCTCGACTTTGTTTGATCTGATTTTTTTTCAAGACCTTTCGCTTTTGGTTATGAACATTTGGAATGCGGTCGGCTTGCGTTGTTTGCTGTCCGATTTCTGAGTCTGTTAAAAACTAAATATAAATCTCTCAGTCATCACTTTTACCAGGTTTGGCCCTCTTTTTCGACTCTTCGTCTGTTTGCTAATTGTGGCACATTATGACCTTGTTAGAGTTGACGAAAGAACAAAAAAAAAAAACGAAAACAAATTGATTCGCTTGAGTCAGCCACATTTACTTTGACGTTAACTTGTGCCCTATGTAAAGCGTCAACTCCACAGCTCAGTTGAATTTGGAGCCTAAGCCCGTCATACGTACTAGTTTTACACCACCTAAATGAAGTTTTTTGGTGGTGGGTTATGCAAATGGTTTTCCTTTTTCGTTGGCCTTGGCATATCCCGAGTGCTTGCCTCCTGCGGCCCGCTCCATATTGATTGTTTTAGTTTTTTGTTTTTTTGGTGTCGCATAATATTATATTAGTGGACTGTTGCGGACTCCTTGGTGACTGCTTCATTTGCGGAAGTCATTTGGTGCCTTTATCATTTATTGATTTTAGCATGGGTTGAGGTGAAAGCCACTGTGTACTTAGTTGCCTTCTGTTTGCGTTCGTTATTCACAGTTTCTTGTGAAAGATTTCAATTTGTTTCAGCCTATTTTTAAAGGTTGATTTGGTTATTGGACGTAGGTGAAAAGGCAAGATAGGAAATGTATTATAAAATTATTATCGAATATGCTGTTAAAATAATATTTTTGTTTTTAATTGAACTGTTTCATTTTGGCTTTGCTTTATTGCATTAATTGTTATAAAGTTCCGAATTTCTTTACAATTATATTACCAAAATTGTGATTAAAGCATCTGCTAGAGTAATATCACTAAGCAGATAATAAATTGTGTATTGCCTGCTTAGTGGTAATATTTTAGTTTTTTTAATTGAAATTTGTTTTGTTAGTTATACTTTTTCAATAATCAGAACTTCTTTCCAATAATATTTACAATATCAGTTGATTGAAGTCGCTAAAATAATATTTTTTACTTTCTTAAATAAAGTATTCCCTTTTGGCTTTGCTTAATTAGTTTAATTTTTACAAAATTCATAAACATTAATATGTTTATACTGTTAATATAACATTTTAATTGATGTTGCTGCAAAAATAATATTGAAGATTTACAAATTTCCCAATTTATTTTGCTTATTAATAATGTTTTCTTTTGCTATAGTACTTAAGCGTTTCGCAGTTTACAAAATTGTGCTTAATTGTTTGCTTTTATTGTATAAACAAATATTTTTCAATGCTCATTATTTAAATTGCTCAATTAATGAGCACTCGGCTTTCAATCGGCTATATATCTGTTTGGGATCGCTGCTTGATTAGCTGTAAAAGTATTTGGGTTAATTCAGCGGCAGCAACTCAATGGCAAGTCATACGTAACAGGTACAACCTACCCCACAGCCCAAACCCAAAAAAACCTGCTGTTCAATTGAAATATATCTCAAGGGCAACTCTCGCTTGAAGTACATATAAACAAATTTCATCATGTTTGGGGGGCATGCCCATCGAAATCAAACAAAAACAATCGAAATGCAAATATATAAAATGAAAATAAACCCACGCACGCTATCTAAATTATCAATGAATTCGTTTCAAAAAGCCACAAAAACCACAATAGCAAAAATATACACAAAACAAAAAAAAAAACGAAAAAAAAACGAAAAAAGAATCAATAACAAAAACATGTGTTTGTAGAGGGAAACAAAACCAAAATATAAACAAAAACAAACGCAATGACAGCAACATTGTGTGGCAGTGTATAATATAATGGTTCGATCTCTATGGCTATTTATAGAGAGCCACCTTTTCAATAAACGATTTTTGGTATTTCGTGTAGTTCTTGACGTCATGGCTGCGCAGATTCTGTTTGTGACGTCGTTTTGCATATTTAGGTTCTTGGTTTTTTTTATTTTTGGGAATCTCGAAAGTCTCGAGTGCGTAATAAGGTCGCAAATAAATCTACTGGCAGATTGCTCTGGGCGCTATAAAAGCCATAAACAAAACAAAAAATGAACAGCTAAAAAGAAATATATAAAAAGAGCAGGCAGTATCAGAAAAGATCATTAAGCATTGGATGAGTCAGTTGATGAGTTTATAAATGAGTTCATTTCTGGACAGAAATGCTGATTTTATTGCCAATTTTGTTGACAAACAAAACACTTGTTATATATTATTCATATGCTGCAAACATTTCATCCAATAATTCTCGGACTCACCTGACAATGCGCTCGTCCCATTCGGTGTCGTCGCAAGCAGCAAAAGTGCCACACAAAAAATAGAAAGACCCAAGTGTGCCATTGTTGTATATATATATATGTATATATATATATATTAATATACACGGATATATATATATGGATATATGGATGTATATGCGATGCAGTCTCAGTTGTGTAAATTACAAATTGATGTTGATGAGATCCTGAAAGTGTGTAGCTGCAATAGAAAACAAAAATGAGAAAAATATATAAAACAAAATTAGCAAATGTCAGTTGAATTTCAATTTTCATTCATCAGAGGCGGTTAACTTAACCGAGGGGGCGGGGCAAGAAAGTGGGTTTACCAGACAGTCCAGTTATGTGTAGTTTGTGGGGCAATTTCTTGCACCAAATATAACATAAAGTGTTTGTGTTTTTGTTTCTTATTGCGTCGTAGTAAAGTAAGTGTGTCTGCAAGATTTTGCTTAAATACCCTGCAACTTTCAGCAATATTGTGTAGGAACCGCTCTACAAACTAATATAAATCAAAACTCAGGATATTTATAACTAAAGAACTATTTGCCTTTCTAAAACATTTCTGTAATAATATTGACAAGAAAATAGTTAACTAAATTGCTATAAATACTTTTTAAATATTTTGAATTCATTCCATTTAATGCCTTAGCCTACTCTTGCTTCTCAAATAGATACATTTTTTGCGTATAAAATAATAGTTATGTCTGGGAAAATCTTTAAAAAAAATATACAAATATAATGCAAAAATTAAGATATATATATATATATTAAAAGATGGGAAACCGATTATTAAAATTATTAAGAACAGAAATGATGGTCTTGAAATTGTGCTAATAGAATTACAATACAAATCAAATTGAATTATTCAAATTAGCATCTTACTTAATTGTTTTTTATAGGGTATTTTATGGCATTGCATTACTGTAGTTGTTGTAGTTATTTTTGTAGGTGTTTGGTTTCGGTTTCGGTGTTTTGGTATCCGTGTATTGCTTGGCAACTGTGTTGGTGCTGCAGGCATTGGGTACTGTCGGACTTATCAAGCCAATCAGTTTGGCATATGTTATAGCACGATGATAATGTTATCTTTTTTGTCGAATCGTCATATAATACAAAATTATTAACAGACACACGAAGAACACACACACACACACACAGAAAAGAGGGAAGAGTAATGGATCTTGAGTGCACGGCGAAGTTTCAAATACACTCGAAGAAAGGAATTCCCCTCTTTCGAGGAAACTTCTACCGAATTCATGCGAAAAAAATAGGGACAATAATTTTTTATATATGATTGAAATTATTTATGGAACATATTTTTTGGATAGTCACGCATACGAATGTATTCTATTTATAATTGAGAAGCGCTGATAAATAAACTTAGTTATTTATTGCAATTTGTTTTGAAATTAACTATTTGTTTGCACTAAAACAGCTTTCAGCAGATTATTATTATTAAAAACTTTTAGTTGCGTTCAAAATGCCTAGATATTTTTTCTTAATTTTTTTAAAATGAACTCTGGCCAAGTTGTTTCAGTTGAGCTTTCAGCTAGCACTTATATAAAAAAGACCTGCGCAGCAAAAAAAAATGCGACAACAACAACAATAATAATTTTGCAATCAGAGGCAGAGTTAAAAAAAAATGCCGGTAAACATGCGCTGTCATTGGCAATTTTTGTAAGTTTTCAACCAACCAACGAACAAAAGAAACTGGAGGAGAAAGACATACAACGGCAAAGGGGCCGAAAAGGGGGAAGAGGTGCGAGAGGCTAGAAAAGGCAGGAGATGAAATGACGTCTTGGACGTTTGTATCTTAGTCTTAGTCATAGGCGGTCAACAAATAATAGAAAAACACAAGAAAAAGAAAAAATAATGCAAAAAATTGCTCAAAATACAGCAAGCCGTCAATTGAAAGCTTGGTTAACAATATGCAGATTTAGGTAGCAAATAAAGGCATATAAATATAATTATGATTTTAACTGTGCGTAGCAAATTGCAATGTGAAATTGGGGCAATTCAGTTGATCGGCTGAGTTTTGTTTACCTTTTTTGTTAAATGTGTTTGTTGATTTGCAGTTCGTTTCAAATTATACAAAATTAAATTACATTGTCAATGCATTTATGTTTGTCCATTTTAATGGCAAGAATTTACGGCACTGTATTTCTTTTTAATGCTTTATTTATTTAGCGTTCAATGATAAGCAGAAATAGTTTAATATATTTTTAAATTGTTGCTTTGGTTTTCTTAGTAGCGCGTATTAAAAAAGACCAAGCAAATTTTTTTTTCTGCCGTTTCTTTTTTATTTTTACTCCGCACACACGACTATTCACTTTGCTGGTCAGAGTAAGACTGTTCGGCGCATCAGCAAGCAGTGAGCGCAAGAAAGAGAGTGCGAGCGAAGAGAGAGACTGAATGCGAGAGAGAGAGAGAGAGAGAGAGACTGAGAGTGGTCGCGATCGCTTCGATTTTTTTTTTTGGTTTGTTTACAATTATTTTGGGTGGTAAATAAATGTTAACAAATGCGCAGTTGTGCCTGCAGATGTCCATTTTGCTGCTATTAAATTATATGTTTTGCAAATAACATATTTGCTGCGTATACACGATATTCATGTTTTTTTTCCTGTTTTAATTTTACACGCAGCTGCTTCAGTGGACAGGTTGATGTGTTTTTGCCATAGTGGCAACGCTACGACCGCTGCTCGCGGGCTTTGCTTGTGCTCAGCAGCCCTGGTCAAGTGCTGTTTAACACAGTTGTGTTGCCAGACTGCTGTAGAAAGTACTCCCATGCTTGCACAAGGGTCAGCCAGGTACTTAATTCAGCGATGTGGCAATTGTATGATTTTTGGTTTTAGTTTTTGCTACAATTTGCTGGTCAAAATTTACAGTATCTCTTATTTCAAATATTTCGAACTGATTTTTGTAATAGCTGTTGTGCATTTTTAGGCGCTGTTGCAGCTGTTATCATACACAATTGCCATATTTAGTTTTTTAGTGCTTATCGACAGCAATGCCGATAAGTCGACAAGTAGTCGATAAGCGATTCGCATCGGGTTATTTGTCTCTCTCTCTCTCTCTCTCTCTCTCTCTCTCTCTCTCTCTCTTTCTCTTTTGTGACATTTTGCGCAGCCATTTGCAAGTGTTGAACCGTCTGAATGGCAATTAGCATGTGCTGCCTGCTCATTAACAGTTGCATTGTTACTGTTTTCCTCTGGTGTTTCTTCTTCAGTTTGCAGTTCCCCTCGCGTGGCAAACACAAGCTAAAGTAAGCCGTATGTATTTGTGTGTGTGTGTGTGTCCTCTACTTGCCTCAAAGGCAAAAATGCCGCCGCACACACACACAGTCACAAACACTCACACACACACACAGGCACGCACACATTTTCGGCAGGCTGCAATCCGAAAATGGTCAACACGCTTTTGGCGGCTTAAATCGCTTGGCCGTCCCCATTTTTGGGGGGCAGCGTTAAATTTTAATTGTGCCTTTCGGGGCGTTGTCGTCGCCCTGCTACAAACGCAGCATCCTTCGAACCGAAATAAAGATCTTGGCGGCTAACGCAGCTCATCCTCACTGCAACTGCAACTGCAACTGGGATTCGGATTGGGGACTTGGTACGTGGAACGTGGAGACTGCAGCCTGCCAGCCAAAAGTTGTTTCATGCCAAAAAGGTGTAAGAGGCCAAATAGTATTTGGTTGTTTATGTTGTTACATGCCACGTTGTTGTTGTTGTTGTTGCTGTTGCTGTTGTTGTGTCTTTTGCACCACAAAAATGCTTGCTGGAATTTTACAGTACAGTCAAACAACTTTATTGTAAACTTTGACTTCGGGCAAAACAACAACATAAAGCTGGCTTGGCATAAACTCTTATTTGCTTTTTATTTTTATTATTATTAAGAAGATGTGTGTTAAAAATGTGTATCTTTCAATGGGCTTCTTTAGATTTTGTAATACACTTTTATCTACATATTGAGAGTGAAGACAACTATATAAAACTCTATTTATATATAAAAAGCTAATGTTTTGAGTTGGAGCTTACAGAGTACACATGAGATCATATTTAAGATTAATAGATAATAAGAAAATACTTGGACAGAACATAAATTTCGGAACAGATGCTAAACAATATATACAACTTAAGACAATGCATATTAAAAACTAAGCCAATCCATCAAATAAATATATTTTTTCGAAATGTATTAGAGTATTTTAAATAAAACCATAAACAATATTTTTACAAGCTTTTTAAGTATGTGGCATGTGGCATCATATTCAGGATGCACTGTATTGGCCAGCACCTGATGTCAACTGTTTTTTGCTTAGCTGCTTCAGCTGCTGTTGCAGTATCGACAACATCATTCCCATCTGCCTGCTGCATCATCATCCTCTGCATGTATATTTTTTTGGTTTATTTGATTTTCGTTTTTTTTTTGTTGTAGCTGCTTTGTTGCTGTTAATAGCTGCTGCGGGCCAAATCAATTCCAGGCAGGTTGTAAGCCCGTCGTCTTTGGCTATTTTATTGGTTTGACAATAAAAGTGAGCCAAGTGTTTTGCCTTCAAACTGCGTGCTCTATGGTTGCATACAACAATACACACACACACATATATATATACATATATATATATATATAGATGTGTGTTTTACCAACAGCATACCGCACATTATAATTATAATCCATTTTATTTCTTGGCTTTGCTGTGGCAATTCCATCGATCACACAACAACACACACAGCGCCAAAGCCACATGGGTCACGTGTGTGCGCTGACCTCGGCCAAAGCAGCAGCAACAATAGCAACAACAACAGCAGCAGCAGCATTTAATGTTTAAGTTTGCTGCATTGTACGTCAGTCACTTGTGCAACTGTTGTTGTTGTTGTTGTTGTTATTATTGTTGTCGTCTTGACTGCACGCCAAGATGCCAAATATCTAATACGCTTCTACCAAAATGATCAAATTCATGGAATTCGCATAAAGCAGCGACCAGGTCGCAACCTCTCCTCTACCGTCGACCCTCTGCTCTCTTCTCCACTGCTATTCATCTAGCTTCTCTTTATCCGAGCTGTGCTCCACCCATTTGCATCTGCTGACTCGCTGCGTAAAGCAAACAAAAACCAGCGACAGGTGAATCGGCCGCCCGTCGATTTGCCCCATACGGTCAGGCTGAGGCTGATGCTGAGGCAGTGGCAGAGACTAGGGGCATGGCAGAGTTGCGGGTAATGGGCAGCATTGCGCATCTCTCCCGACTCTGCTGTGTCTTCTTTGGCGCTCACATGCTGCTTTGGCGAGGTGGGTCAGGGCGGTGCGCATCGAATGCACTCAGTTACAGTGGGTTGAAGCGAATTAATCAATATAAATAGATGCGAGGCAGAAAAATTCCACGTTCGTTGCATTTTTTACAAACACATCATTTCACACTTAATTCTTTTATCTTTCAGAAATTAAGTAATCTAAGAACCAAATTGTTGAGTCTAGAAAGTAAGCAAGTTTTATTATTATTATTATTATTATTATTGATTTATACATTCATTTCAAATAGGTAATATTTTTGTTGACTAACTATCAAAATCTATAAATATATCATTATTTTATTTAATACTAGAAACATATTTATTTAATTTTTCCTTCTTTCTGGTTCATTTCCTGTCTTTTTTTTAAAGAGATTTTTGAATCACGTTCAGCTTAACTGAACCAAATTGCCAATAACTAAACCAATTCAATACCGAGTTTTTTATCATTAGTCATCTAGATTATTGTACAACTGTAATGTTTATATTTCTAAAAATGAATACTTAAGCTTAATATTTTTTTGGCCGAGTATCATGAGACCTCAGTCAGTAGGTTAAATGATTATTATAATTACAGAAAATTTCCAACTTAAATGAATGTTCCCGAAAGTATGCTATGATATTTGAAGCGCATAGAGTACTACAAATATATGTATATAATAAAAGCTTGTTTCGAATTTTTAACTTTTGTTTTTTATCTACTTCTCTGAACTTTTGACATTTTTAGCATTGATCGTTTTATTTCTTAATTCATCAATCGCAATTTGCCTTGCATTAAATCTTTTGTTTTTAAGTTATTTAATTTTGTTGTTATTCGTATTCTTGAATCAAGAGCCGCAATTTTATTTTCAAAATCGATTTTATTTACCCTTTTTGTGCAGTTTGCAGTAGCTTTCGTACCACTGTGGCGACTGCTGTGTGCGTATGTGTCTATGTCGCATCACCCACTTTGGTTGTTGCCTTGTCTCTGACGTGGTCCAAGCACTGTCTTTGCTTCTGCCACTGCCACAGTCTCTGCCTCATCTAATGCAGCGACGTCGGCGGTGACTGTTAAGATCGATCGTCGTTGTATTTGACCGTTGCTGCTGCTGCTGCTGCTGCTTTGGAGGTGACTTCGACGTTGTCGTTGTCGTTGTCGTTTCGATCGATCGGCTCGGCTGGCCTGGCCTGGCCTGGTCTGGTCTGGTCTGGTGTGGCCTGGGCCGTATCGGGGCCGCCTGTGCCTCGCTGGGCGACCATTACCAGGCTTTGGCCAATTGATGACCAGTTCGATTAGTTGTTGTTGTTGTTGTTGTTGCGGTTGTTTTTGCGTTGTTGTTGTTTGGTGTTTGGTGTTGTCGGCGTGGTTACAGCCTTAAAGCCTTTACACCTTCCTTTATTATTTTGCTATTTATTTTGCTGGCTTTTTTTTTTGTTTTGTGATTTTTTCAATTTTTTTATTCGGGCTGTGTATTTAAATTGCTTACATAAATTTTTTTGCAATAGTTACTTTAATGAAGTTTTTCGTTTGTTTTGTTGTTGTTGCAGCAATATCATAAAATTGTAAATTGGGGAAAATTGTGAACAATTTGTTGGCTCACACACTGGGATGCCACACACACGTACATCTTGTCAATTGTTTATAGTTTTGATGTTGTTTTTGGTTGCTTTTTCTCTCCATAATTTTGTTGTTTTTTTTGTTTAACTTATGACAGTCGGCCATGTGTTTGGTCTGTCTGTCTGTCTATCAGTCCGTCTGTCTGTCGCATCTGCCCCATTGCATACAACCATTAAATATACCGCAAAGCCTGTGGAGTAGGTCCACTCGTAGCTATGGGCACCACCCATTTCAGGCACTGAAGTTTCATCACGTAACACTAATTAACAGCCAAATAACCTGCGCACTTGTTTGTTGCTTATGCGGATGCCTCCTGAACTCTTCCAGCTATTCATAAATTTATATATAGACTCATACACTAATCTACTCATATACTCATACTCATACCTATTCTCCATTACAAACCGCAGTCATAATTAACTTGCAGTCTCAACCGCTCTCTCTCTCTCTCTCTCTCTCTCTCTGTCTGCTAAGAGTAAAAGGAGTTTAATTTTCATTTAACTCAGCCAGACAATGTTCAATCTGGGTGTTAACTGTGGTGGTGGTTCTCAGGCTCGAACCGTTGCTGGCCTCCTTACTTGCCGCTTTCTTTCACAAATCATCCAGAAACTTTATATATTTGACACGCTGCGGTCGCTGTTTGTTGTTCTAATTACAAGAATATGTTACCATAGACCGTTTGCTTCTTTAAGTAGTTGTTAACCCCACAAATGTTTCTTATGTTACACCCACCGACATTTTATTGCCTTGGGGTATATGCCAACGATTGCCCATTTTACTACGCGAATATTTTCTAATGGTTGACAAACATGAAATTGTTGACTTTTGCATATATTTGTAATTATATTCTATATGTTTTATTATTGATAAATATTCATTTGAGTTGAGCTTTTATTTATCTATGTAAAATAGGATATCTTTTTGCTTTTTAACTTACATTTCTTTTTAAGCAATTTGGTGTTCTTCACAAGATTTTCGATTATTCTTACTATGATATCTTTAAGTGCACAATTTCTAATTTTTGATCAATTTAGGAAAATTTGTTTTTTGTGGTATTTACTTTCATCCACAGGCGTGCTCAAATTTGTGAAATCTTAATAGATTTCTGTTTCTCGTAATTTGTACATCAATGCTGAGTATTGTCATACATAAGACAATGAAATCTGAATCTGTTTTCAAAATAAACTGAGCGGGGAACTCGTTAAGGAGATTGACTAAGGAGCTCTTAGCATAACAACGATATTTGTTATGCAGGCGTAAAGTGTATGTTAGTTTTCGGCTTGGTGTTCTATATTGCGGAGTAACCTGTGTTTTCTGCGGTACTCTCGCTGGCTTGTAAACTTTTATTGGACGATCGTTGGGTATTTTATGCAGCGCATTGCGCAATGTGCGGCTCGCACAGTGGGGCGCCGACGCGTTTTATGGACAACGCAATTAATTGCTACATTTTCCAAAAGAAAATTATGAACTAACATCAATTAGGACGCGAATAGATGGAGGTGGGGATGGAGATGGAGACGGAGGTGGAGGTGGAGGCAATGCCTCTTGTGCCTCTGGCTGGTCAAGAAAAAAACGCTTAATGATTCAGGCTTTTTAATAGGCCATAAAATCGCAAAATCGGTATTGCATCGTTGCATAGCACTGCCCGAACATATTTCACATGTTTTTATTATTTTGGTGAAATTTTATTAACGCATTTTATCGCCGATTTTTGCTATGTTTGTCATTATGCTGTGAAATCTTGTTGCTGCCTGTGCTCTTCATGATTTTTTGTTTCTGTTTGCCCCCATGCGGTTTTATTTGCCAGCCAACATGCAAAAGTTGAGACATTTATAATTGACAGATGTCAACAAGACGGTTTTTGGCTGGGCCGCTTTTCGGTTTGAGTAGAAACAAATGTCGCGACGTGACTTGCTAAAGACTCGGCTCAGAGACCGATGAAACATTGTTGAGCCCAAATATGGGCACAGATGATGCTGAAAGTAACATTAAATCTGCTCAACTCTGTAAAGTCAACTTATTCTCAACAGCAATATTCTTAGCAAAAAGAGTACTAGCTACAAGGGCAATAATGTTTATTCAAATTTCGATTTCGATGTGCAGCTTTAATATTGCTTGATAGATTTTCTATTAGAAAGCTTAATGGCTTTATGTGGTATTAAAAAGAAGACAGATTTTTCCAAAATCTAAGGTATTCAACAGTTAACCACTATTTAAATATAATTTCAAAGCAACCACTAATAATATATTAGTATCTAATAACCAGTAACATTGTTGTTCGACTGATCAAATTAGCTAAACAATCGTATAATCATCTGTGATCTAATAAATAAACGCTCCTCTTAGTTAATCGGCAATCGGAGCCCAATTTGAAATCTCATTCGCAAGCAGCATTAATCACCTGCCTTTGGGTTTGACCCAAAAGGCCGGACAAAAAAAAAATAAGCACATAAAGAAAAAATAAACACGAACAATTATGAGCTCACCTCATAAAAATAACTAACGCCAGAGAAACCCACAAAGCAAATCAAAGGGATTTCCATGTGATATCGAGCAGACCAAATTCCAAATTCCAAAAAAAAATACACACACACAAACAAATACAAAATTTGGTTAAAGACGGTGCTTGGCAAGTACCGCAAATCTCTCGGGCTCATCATTTGCATACTTAATTAATTCAACGTAGAAGCAAAACGATAAATATGCAATCAAAAAAGAAAAAAAAGCGAAGTCAACAAAATACACACACTGTGAGTAGTACTCTAATTTGGTTGTCAAAACGGTTTCAGTTTTAAATGTATTCCAAACTGGAAAAAAAAAAAACGCAAAAAACTCTGAAAACTAAATTTTGTTTGGTTGACTAGCGATACAGGCGCCAAATGTTTTGCCTATTTAAAAGTTAATAAAATCATATTATGAAAAAGATTTATTGGTTCAATGGCTGCTAAACAAGCTGAAAAACACGTCATACACCAAATAACCAAATAACCAAAAAACAACAACAAAATGTTATTCTCGAAACTCGAGCGAAAAGTATGCGTCTGATAGATATAAATTTTAATTAGTGCGCGACGAGTCGAGCGATATTTGGGAGAGCGATATTAGTAGAACAGATCAAGATCAAAATCGAATTCCACATACGAGATCGTGTCGCGTAGTTCCCATTGTTGGTGTTGTTGTTGTTGACATGTTTCACTAATTAAGCCAAAATGAGCGCGTGTTGTGGATGTTTTTCCTGCTTTTTGTTTTTTTTTGTTTTTGTTTTTGTTTTTGGTCTTTGCATGATCTTTAATAATTTTTCGAAAACATTTGTGGCATCTTTTGCTGCCTTGCAACTGATCTGATCTCGGTTTTGACGATATCCCGCAGTGTGAAATATATTTTTGATGAGAATTTATCATTGAGTGTGCGCCAAAGGAGCAGCAACAGCTCCAGCTGCAGCTCCAACTCCGGCTCTCAGCTCCAGCCTGAGCTTAGAGGAGGAGGCTGCCTGCCAACACCCTGGCAACCGTTTATAAGTCCCTCGTTTTTCATCGTTGCTGCTTTTGGCCTTCTGTCGATCATAAATTGGTGCAGCCAACCAGCCAGCCACAGGTCTCCAACTCCAACTCCAATTCCGTCGCCGTCTCTGTCTTTAGCAGCTCCTCCTGTTGTCTCCTGTCTGCTGCTGATAAGCATCTAACCCGAACCTGAGCGTGTTGCCATACCGGGTGCTGATTACTTGCTGACTGTCGCCTTGCTTGGCCTTGATGGGAATCATGATTTGATGGCATTGCCCAAGCGATTCACTTCACTTCAGTTCTGTGCCAGCTCATGTTTAGTTTACTTGCATGGCGCTAGTTGGTTGCCCACTCAAATTTCATTAGCCTCCTGTGCTACTTATACCAAATACTGGGACTTAATTGCAGTTGATTATTTTGTTTTCGATTGCACATTGCGATAACCGAGGATCTGGTATTTGTGAAATGTATTCTCCTCGATAGTTTGCTATAACTATTTTTTTTCTCTATCCTCTCGACGTATCAAAAATGAAGACTTTTGAACTACAAGTGTAAAAGAGCATAAGAAAGTTTCCGATTTGTAAAATCTATGTAAAACTCTCTCTCTTCACTCAGTCTGGCATTTAAGTTGAAAAATCGTAGAAAATTTTGGTTTTAAATTCCAATCGTTTGAACAAAAGAAATATTTTGACAGATAAAGTGCCATAACTTTGACAAAACTGAACTAAAAAATTATCCCGGATTATCATTATCATTTAAATTAAGTTTTTTTATATTGTTTCACGCTGATCGTGTTAAATGTATAACACTTTTAAACAGAAAAAGCCTAAAGTTATCTATTCAACCTAATCGCTTTTTAATAAATGTTCAACGATTCGCTCAAAGCAACGAAAATATTTTTTCCATTTATGCAATCAACGAGCACTTTGCATTTTAATCAACCCTACCATGTCATTTAGTCATAAATTGCACGCTTCACTGCACTAAATCAAGTTTTATACTTTGTTTTATTTCGGATTTCAGTAGACAGGGGAGCGGAGTGGGTTGCGAGAGGGGGGAAATTTATAAACGTAGCTCAACTAAATGCAAATCCAATTAACACTTATTGCGCTTCATTATGCTTAAATGAACATTGGCTAAAATCACGCCCCTAATTGCCAAACCAACAACAACATTTGCGGTGCAACTGTTGGCCATGTTTCATTTTGAGCCCAAATTGCAGTCAGGTCATGGCAGATGAGTTTTGCTGTTGCTGCTTTTGCTTCTGCTGTTGTTGTTGTTGCTGTTGTTGTTGTTTATGCATTTATTTCCATTTTCATATGGAAATGTTGGCTTCTTTATAAATGGTGCGAACTAAGGAAAAGTCGCGTATTTTCCACGCAATATTCTCACACTTTTCCACACACACTCCACGGGCACAACACCTGCTGTTCAGGCAGCGATTTATCAGGTTGCTGCTTAAACGCACATCCATTATCCCGGCACTTGGGATGGGTTTGGGACTTTGCGTTGTGTTTGGGTGTTGGGAGTAGCCAGAGCGCCAAGCTTGGCCCCTAGCTAACTGGCTACTGAAGCTGGCTGGCTGGCGGAGCGCCTTGCCCAAGCCCAAGCCAGACCAGGCAAGTCTTGGTTTTTTAAGCCTGTAATTGAACAATTTGTAACAATCATGTGCACAAAATAACGCAACAATTTGGCTTAAATAGTTTTCAATGCAGACGAAAGCGTGGAATTAATGATATCAGTTAAGCTGGTCAAATCGCAGCGATTTGATCCAACAACAGCAAGTAGAACAACAACAAACACAAAATACATTGACCACATTGTCTCATTGAAAAGATTCATTTCATGTGACTAGCATGGGTCATAAATAATAAAGCGAGTAGTGCGAGTTAAGAATACTTCTTTTTTCGATGGTGTCCATACACATGAGCTCAATTATACTTTTTGTATTTTAAAGAGAAGAATTTGGAATAATGACTTAAGTAAGTTGACGCTTTAGATACAACATGTAAGCATGATGTAAGCATGGCAAAATATGTTTATGATGTTTTTTTCTTCCATTTTTTAAAAGTTGATGAGAATTTCATCTTGTAATATTTTTTATATTTTTGTCTACAAATGTTATTAGCCAATATAAATGAATGCCTTCTGATTTTATCTATATATTTGTTTAAATTGCCGAATCGTCGACAAATTAATAATATACATATTTAAACAAATGAATTAACTTTTCGGTTTTCCTTTTCGATTTTAATGATAAACATAATTGAATTTAGTTTACACTTTAACAATAAAGGACACATTTTCCAGATACGCACATCTTATTGTATTTATCTTGAAAATAAATAAAAATTGTATTACCTAAATTTTCGCAACGGTTGCTGTTATTCAGTTGAGTGCAGACTCTAACTAGGAAATCGCACCACATTTCAATTTGTTAGTGTTTTAGATCGCTTCAGCTCGTTCTCCTCCATCTCTGACGCTCTCCACGAATCAGTCGCGAGTCTCTTATATTGTTATATTTAAGAGGGTAATTTGTAAGCCTGTCTAGCGACTGCCTCTTGAATAATTGACAGCGATAAGCAATCGCATTGCGCTGACATGTTTCACGCATTACAAAATCCAATGAGCCTGGCGTTTTGCTGCGTTGCGTTGCATTGCATTGCTCTGCGCTGGCTGCATTTAGGTTCCCTTCCGAGTCGTGCTTGGTGGGCTCACTAAAGAGTCTGTCTGTCAACAGGCACACACACACACACAACTACCGCTCTCTGTCGCTCTCTGTCTGTAGCTGTCTGCCTCATTGCTGTTGGCACGCGAATTTCACACCATTTCCAATTACCTCTACACACACACACACTCGCACACACATAGAGAGGGAGCGAGGAATCTACTGGAGCGAGGAGGCTGGCAGGCACTTGTTGCTTGGCTGCCTATGTAAACACGCTCCACCTACTCGCCAGCCCCTAAAACCATTTTGTGCATTTGATTAATAAAACCTCGCAACGCGCAACAGATGCAACTGAGCTGATAAGAAACGTATACGCTTACAAAGAGTGAGTTGTGGATGGGCGAGGAGGGGAGGGGAGGAAGGAGAGTGGAGTGGAGTGTGGCAGGCATTGGTGGCAACGAGAACTCGAACTCGAACTCGAGCTCGAACCAGAACCAGACCAACAACTAAGGCTACAACAGACAACTTCAACATCAACTCCAGCTGCATTCGAGGTGCTCTTCATCTCGACGTCAAGCGCGTTGTGTGTGGAAAGCTAATCTTTCAATTATAGACAATTTGTCAAATGACTTACAGGCAACAGCAACAACAACACCATGTTGTGCCCCCACTCCTCCTCCACCCCCCATTTACGCCGCACACTCTTCGGTTACGTATAGGGTGCAGCCGGTCGAGCGACGATGTCGACAACGGCTGACGTAAACGAAGTCGTCTGCGCTCAATCATAGACCCATTTATAGGCGTCGAATTACAAGAACAAACTAATCGAAATCATTTATCACGTCCAGGGCAGTGCCAGGCTCCACTCGTTTCATGTTCGCTTGCTCCAACGCTTGGCAGTGGGAAGCAGCAGCGACGGCAAGGGGTGGGGCAGCAATCAGCACCTATTGTCCCAAAGGCGGTCTCCTAGTCTGCGCAGACAAGCGATGGGCTCAGGTTGAGTAATATGATTAATTGGTAAATTATTGGAACTAAAAGGTGGCCCTTTTGTTGTCGTGGTCACTCGTGGGTTGCCAGGCCAACCAAATGGAGTGCACTCCAGTGGAGTTACATATCCACTTATCGGAGAGGCAATTCCGCGGGTTTACCGCATGAGGGCTGATCGTGGGCGACTTATTTGTCCAGCGGTGACTTTACTTTGAATTCACATTAGTGAAGGAATCAAGCCTGCTAATATAGAATCTTGATATGTACTCTCTTTTAGATTGAAGATCTTATTATTAACTTCTTTTCCCATCGGAAACTTTACTTTGAATTCTAACGTAGACTCTGAATATGTAATCTCTTTCAGATGGAAGATCTTATTTTGGTGCGATCTTCTTATTCATAAATTTGCTCAAGTGGATGTTTTATGTCCATTCATTATTTAATTAATTAGTTAAAATAAGTAATGAGAGTCGTTTTTTTAAACACAATTGATTATATAATTATGTCAAAGCTGTGTAATTTATGAGTGAAATAGTTTGTGAACCACGGAAACATATACATTATATGTATTATTCCTACATTTATTTAAGTGGTATTTGATTTTTTAGTTGATTTTACCATTACTCTTGCTCTTTCTTCGTGGATTAAGTCTTTACTGGTTCTGATTGCGTGCTTCTTAAACGTTTTCCTGCAACTGCCGCATATCAATAAACAATTAATTGCTTACAACTGTTAAGGTTCGATGCCACTTAAGTACGAATATTTGGCACAGAGAATCTGTCTCAATTAGTTTGGACGTTTAATTATGCATGCGTTGCGCTCGAACAGCTTTATTAAGCCAGCTTGATGCAAATGCAGAGTCAAACGCATATGGCAGCTTCAATTTGGCATCGCATATCAATTTACTGGCCCATTGCAGCGACTGAAAGTCGCGACGTCTTCCAACTCATTCGCGCTTGAGATACCCCCCACTAATTGCTGGCAATTTGTTACATGGCCCAGGCAGGAGCGTACCTCCCGATCCCCAAAAGAAACACAGTTCGAAGGGGCGTTGCCGTAATGAAATTTAATTATGTTGTATATCAAACTTATTTGCATATCAGCCAGAAAGCTTGCTTTAGAGGAGATAACGAGCAGGCAGTCGCTCACCAGCGAGTTGAACTTTGAATGAATTTCCTCGTTTGCATACCCTCACAGAGAGTAGGCTATATTATGAATGTGAAGTTAAGTCTGATGAAGTTATCAAATAGTTTTGATTGGAACATCCATCTGTAAGACTCGGCAGTATGTTGGTTAGGACTTGATAACTCAACATCTGCAAGAGTATGTAGTATTCGGCACTCCAAGCGCAAACTGTTATTTCGTACTTTGCTTCATTTCATTTCCCTTTTGCTGCTGCCACTTAACATTTGGATGCGTGTTTAGTACAGAGACTCAGATACTGTATCTCGAACTACAAAATTCATTTTAATTGCCGCAGTGCCAAAAAAATTAGACTTCATGTGCAAAAAAAATCTAATTTTATAGTTTTCTATTTTTTTTTTTTGTGTAATTTTTGCGAACCCATTTCCCAGATTTTTAGCTAGTTGTTACCGGTGTCTCAGGCGGAAATAGTTTGTACGCAGCACAATAACAATAACAAGAACCAGAATCAGAACCAGGCATAACTGTGCGTTGACCTTTTTTTCTTACGCAGTGGGATTTGATAAATGTGCAACATTTAGACGCGATTTGGGGCCAAGATAAGTTTATATGTATATGGAATGGTTTTTTGGGGTTTGCCCAAATGTTGGTACACAACAATTTTCAACTGGCGCTGCTTGTTAAATGTTTGTTTTAAGCATTTTTAATTGCTTTAATTATTTATTGTTTGGTTTCTTGCACCGCTCTGGCTCTGGCTCTGGCTCTGGCGACGGCGCCGTCGTCGTCGTCGTCGTTGTCGACGTCGTTAACGCGGCTGGGCGCCAAATGGCCAAAAGACTTAAGCAACGTACTTGGCCATCCGCTCGCAATTTGTACCAAGTTGTGGCTACTTTGTGGCAAACTTAGCAAAACAGTCGCAACAGCTTCGCTGCTTGCTGCGCGCAGATTTCAATCAATAAATCAATCAATAATTGTGAAAGCTGCACAGTGTCCAGCGCCAGCCAATGTACCAGCTACAGCTACACAGCTACACAGCTCCCCAGTACTCCAACTACAGCTACATCGCTCTCTCAACTGTCCGTCCATCATTCATACGCATATTTCAATTAACATTCATGCGTCGCATTTTCCCGTTTGTTGCGACCAGTCTGGGGTCTGCATCGGTTCGGTTCCCAGCTGACAGCCTTGGTGGAACGGCCTTTATTGATGGCACCACTAAGATCAATTTTTGCGCCTATATAACAATTACATTTTGTCAGCTACGGCTATAGCTGCTAAAACGGTAGCCACAGCCGCTGGGCACTTCAAGCCAACCAGCAGGCCAGCCAGGCAGCCAGCCAGCCAGCAAGCCAACCACCCACCTTCAACTGAAAGCCAAACAATGGAGCCCCAACTGTTTCTGCCATACTCTTTGCATATGCGGCAATCACATGTCTTCTGACAAAAACTGACAAAACCCTTTTATGTGATCATAAGTAAACTTTAACTGCCCTTATAAAAGTGGGCATAAAACGTTTCACATGTTGTTTGCTGGGCATCAGATGAGGTAAATAAATATTATGCAATATATTATGGATTTATTAATATCATATCATATCTTTTGAAGAAAATACAAAAATAGATAATGATTAAAAAACGTTTTGCATGTAAATATTTAGTTTGCTGATTTTGGCAAAAAGGTGACATTCAGTCAAATAAAAGACGTTCCTTTTGTTATTTAAATTATTACAAAAATAAGATGTAAATACTATTAGGTGTAGTATTCCTTTAACAATTCAGTTAGCATGCATAATATATAACACACACATTTCTGACTTTCTCTCTAAAATAAGGTTGAAACTAAATATATACTTTGAATCTATAATGTAAATAATTGTTCAGCATTTATAAAATGTTATATGTTTAATAGTTCCATAAATTATACTCCCTCTCCAATAATTTGCATTTAAAGGGCAAATATTATTCGTCTTTTTGCTTCTGTCAGTGTTTAAATTTTGACATTTTTGTTAAGTCATCAACGCAGACAACGGGATGCTTTTGGGACTTGTTGTTGTGGTTGCTGGTTGCTGGGTTGTTACCTGTGACTGATTAATTTGGCTATTATGGCATTTGGCTTTTTATGCGCACTGCCCCCAAATATTCAAAGATTCAACTGCCCCACCATACCAGCTCCCCTCTGTCCCCCGCTGAGTGGCAAACTCCGCCTTTGATCGTTGGCTGCGGCTGCGATCGATTCGTTTCGATCTTCTTCTGCTTGTAGCACGTCAAATATTTTTGTCGGCTGCGACTCATAATAGCCCCAGTTAATTGCTAATAGCCAACGGTGCAGATTTCTATGTCAGGCACGTCAATGCGGTTTTTTTTAAACATTATATTTTGTTGTTGTTGGTGTTTTTGTATCTGTGTTTTTTTTTTTTTTTTTTTGTTTAGCTGCTTGTGGTGCTTATTAAAGTTGTTGTTTGGTCTTTGGTCTCGTAAATTTCGAATTTGTAATTTGCGTTCCACGCTCTCCGCCATGCAAATGTGCATGACGTTCGCTTCGGTTACAGTTTGATGATAACAAATTCAGTGACCCAAAAGGGTTTTTCATTACGTACGCCTCATATTTTGAATTTTGGCTTTTTGGTTCCCAGTGTTTAGATTTGAGCTCTGATCTCTTAATTGCTACGCGCATCGAGATTTCTACGCGGTGAAATTTGATGATTTTCTGTTCGTTGCCCAAAAAATCATTTTATTTAAATTTGTTAACGGGGCGCGGCATTAAAATTTCGCTTGCCCCACTCAAGATTTGGCAACGTCTTTAATTAAATCAAGCGAAATAAATATAAAAAATAAATAAGTAAGAAAATATATATATATGTATATATAGTTTTATGTATCCGGATTGCAATCGGTAAATGGTAAATTTAAAATCACTTCATTTGTCAGTCGCTCGCCAGGTTGCAATTATCATAAAATTTTATGGCCTGCTCCACTTTATGCACAGCTTCTCCGGCTGCCAAATGTCTGGCAACGCTTAAGCGCTGAAATTATGGCAAGCAAACAATAAAAACGCATAAAGCGCATAATAATCCTGATTTTCCCCTCATTTTTGTTTTTTTTTTGTGCGCCTTTGCCACAGCGCGTAAATCACGACGGGGCACAAATATTTAGTATTAATATCGTAAATTGTCACAAGTTGGCCCCAATTTGCCCGCCGTGTTATAAATTTTGCATGCCAGCCGTATGGCGGAGATAAACTGAATGTGAGTGTGATTCAGGGAGCGCTTGGGTTGGGTTTTAGTTTCGATATTCGGTATTCGGAATCGGCTTGTGGGCGTCTTTGTGAATGCGTACGCCATGCGAGCAAATTGAGTTCTAATGGTTATGGATATACATACATTTGCAGCTCTCTCAATATTTCTTCAAGTTTGCGCATTTTCAATTAGACCTCTGAACTCTCGACTCGCCAGCCTCTGCCTCATATCTCTCTCTCTCTCTCACTGTCAGCTACCATCCTAGAGTCGTCCAGTACCCGGGTTCAAGTTGCAATCGGGGGGATTGGGAACGTCGCGTTTATAGTGCGTCTGACAAGTTTTATTTTTTTGGTTGGATAGCGATGGGTGAAGGGGGTGTGCCGGGGGAACCGCTTAAACTGCTTGTGTTTCCAATATTTTAATGAAGTCCATTGAAGATTGTGCGAACGAAATTGCATTTATAAGCCGAGCTTAGACTTTTCTTAAATTTTTATGTTGCTGTCAGTTTTTTTGTGTTGCTGCTGCGGCTGCTGTTGCTGTGGCTGCTCTCTTCTTCTTTCGTTTTTTGCTGTTGTTGTTTTGTAGGGCTGCAACCAGGCGCGCGTTTATTACAACCTAATGAAGTCGAGCCTGCCACTTAACGGTTGTTAGTGGAGGAGGTGGTGCTGTTTTTCCAGCTTTTGTGATTTTCTGTGTGTTTCTGGCTATTTTTTATTTTTTGCCTTTCGTTACGCAATTTTCAGCTGGAGCAAATGAAGCGTTAAATTCGGTTATAGCTTGAGAAAATTACAGATGCTTAAAATGTATCTATCAATATCTTTTTGGCCACATTAATAGGAATAAACAATAAGGTTTCAAATGGGTTTCTTTTCTTTGGATTGGAACATACTCCACTTTCTGTGTTTATCAAATAACTGTATATGTGCTAACAATGAGTTATCGATGAGTAATCGATAAGCAGTCAATCAGCGACAAGAAATCAATAAGCGATAACTATTTGCTAGCTTCGCATCCACGTAATAATACATATTCCATAGTAATTTTATTTGATGATACATATTATTAAAATATTCGCTATAATTTACATGCGATGCATAGATTTTGGCACACATGTGCTGCTTCCAAGTTACGATGCTGCAGAATAGTTGGACTGCCGTCTAGACCGATTCCCAGGTTTAGCTGCAGCTCGCTCTCCCTCACCAGGAATCCAAGACATAATAAATAACCGCTGTCATTCATAATGTCAACAGTGCTGCCAACATTTTGCTGTTATCTGCGAGCAATTCTAACAACAACATTGTATGCCTGCCAGCCAGCCAGCCAGGCCTAGCTGAACTGGGCTTTGACTTTGGCTTTGACTTCGTCTTTTGGCTTACATGGGAACGAGCAGCAGCACCAGCGACAGACAAAGTGGCTGAGGCTGGGGCTGGGTCTGGGTCTGGGACTGGGTCTGGTCATGTGTGTGAGACCTCCACATTGGCCATTCTTTTGGCCGCTGCTGCGTCTGCGCTTTGACATCTTACAGATCAATTCATGATAATCGTTGGGACCACCATGGCCAGCAAACGGCAGAAAACCCACTTTGGGTGGAACGTTCAACGTTCGCATGCTGCAGACCTTTTTACCGGAATTTAACTGTTTTCATTGGAATTGAATTTCCAAGCTGAGAGCCAGCAAAACGCAAAACGCAAAAAAAATAAACCAAGCAGCAAGCAGGCGACTCACATGTAATCGATATTTTTCGAGCCAACTCTACGACAACATGAACAAACGACAATGGCAATTTTTTCATCTCAGTTGGTGGGGGGGCAACTGCAAAAAGGGTCAGCCGGGCGAACATGCCACTGTGTTGTGCACCCATTGAAAATTGTGGCAAACGAATTGTTAGAAGTTTATTATTAGACTGTGTGTTGAGTGTTTGTGTGTTGTGCTACTGGTCTTGCCGATTATCATCGGCCATATCGATAACAGCGGCAAATTGTACTCTAAAAATATGCGTAAAATTACAGAATTAATTACAGGCAGGCCGCTGTTGCCGCTCATGTTGCTGCTGCAGTTGTTGTTGTTGTTGTTGCTGTTGCTGTTGCTGTTGCAAAGTCGTTACACGGCTGCAATATGAAATTTATGTGAGATGCGAATGTAAATCATTTCGCTATGCCACGCTTACAACTGCAGCACAGCACAGCAAAGCACAGCACTTCAGCACCGACTGCAACTCGACAAAAGTCTACAAAACTCAACTTAACTTAACTCAACGGCTCATCGAGCAATGCGCCCTCTAACCCCACATAAATTCAGCAGCCAGCCGAACTGTAGCCATCCAGTTCAGGCACTCTGTGTTCCAGCCAGGGATCAGTTGAAACCGGCATCAGGCACCAAGTAGGCTGGCTGGCTGCTTGGCAAAGACAGACAAGTGGCATTCAGCATTCCATTGCCAAGGCACTCGAGAGAGCGGCAGCAGCCCAAAAGCAAATAACAAAAGCTTTGAAGAACGTCAGGGCAGGCATCGAGTGTGAATTGATTTTTGTGTTACTCTATAAGCTACCAGGCTAAGTATCTTTGCTAGCAGACTTGGCAGCTTGTTTAAATGCATGATGATAAAAGAGAATTGTGGAATATGGATATTTAACTAGATATTTGTTATCTAAGGTATATTTAATTAAATTTAATTCCTTCAGTCATTCATTGTAGAGGTAGAAATGGGAAAGAAAGACATGTGGTTTAAAGAATTTCGAGAATTTCTCATTGCATTTTACAAGTTTTTCTTGTGTTTGTGAAGATATAATAAAATGTTTGAAAGTTAGCCTCATAAGTTGGTTGAGCTATTTATAAATGTATTCTTTAGAACTATATATATAGCAGCTGTTCTTATTGTGTGATTTTTTCTATTTATGCTTGAAAATAATATTTTATATTTATTAATATCCATTAAATAATAGCTATGCAAATTTATGAAAATGTTTGGATAATTATTGATTTCTGCTCGCATTGAAAATTCTTGATAACAATCCAGAATTAGATTCCTATCATACGTTTAATTAAAATATTTATTTACCTGAAAATGCAATTTAAGGTAACCTTCATAAATTCTATTCTTGAAAAACGCATGCAGCAAGTGTATCTTAGGGTTTGCCATCTTTTCCCGATCGCTTTTGCCCACGAGTGGAAGTGGAAGGCAGGCAGTCAGCGTAGCTTAACAAACACCAAGTGCACCTGAGGGCCACACTGGGAACTCAAACGGACTACAACTACTGGGCTCACTGGCTGACTTGGTTGGTTGGTTGGTTGGTTGGTTGGCTGCTCAGGATGCAAACGTTCACGTTCACCACGCTTCTCATCTGCATATGTTTCGGCAATTCTGCGCGGCCTGAAAATGATTTGCTGATCGCTCGTTGAACACTCCATCAATTCGTGATTTTTACGAGCGCAATGTCGTCGGCGTATTCGCTCTCTTTCACTCTGATGGCAACATTCGCTTGCCACTCGAGCGCATGCGCAACGAAAGCATCATTTAACGCGCATTTAACATTTGGTTGGGACAGAGACTGGGACAGAGACTGGGACTGGGACTGGGTCTGAGCCTCCGGTCTGGGGAGTCATTGTCAGGGCCAGTGTGCGTCTTTTGTTTTTGGCTTTGCTCTCGAAAGTTGCGGCTGGAAACTCTTTTTGCCATCATCCTGTCGGCTTCAGCTACTGAAGTAGCTGCTGTGCTTGGATACTGTGGCAAACAGCCGCAGGCCGCAGGCCGCAATCCAGCAAAAACAACAACAACCAGAACAGCAACAACGACTGTCAGTCATTTGTCCCAGACGCGTCGCGTCGTTCAGTCTGCTGAGTTCCTCATGAGACAGACCGTCTATCTTTATGTAAATTAGTTCAAGTTCGCGAGCATTACGAACGTGACCTTTTCCTGGTTTTCTGACCCCTTTCCCTTAACCCGCTTTAACAGATGGGCCTACGGTAATCATTTCGTGGCATTCTCACTGACATTGGCTTAGTTTTGACTGTGAATTCACGTGTACCCAGCTTCTGAAAGTAAGTGATCCCCATTGCAAGTGATATGCTTTAAAATAAAATAAAACACATACATTTTAGTTTCATTATAATTATCTTAATTGTGATTCATTTAGTTGTGGAATAATTGCATATTTATTTTTGGAATCACGCAAGGGTGTACGCTGCATCTTAGTTTTATTTATACCCAAAGTGGTTTAGGGTATAATTTATGAATAAATTAAAATTCGATCGCCCTTTACGCAATTCAAAAAAAGATTGATTGTTTTTTTATGTGCAACACTTGCTGTATTTTTGTATACTTATGGGCTGACAATTATGCTCGGTTTAAACATATTAAATATCTTTATTGTTATCGTATAAATTATTGCAAATATCGTAAGAGATACATTATAAATGCATTTAAAATTTCGCTATTCAAGCGAATCAACATAAAACCCGTTTAGACATTTTTTGATTGGCAATTCTTAATACCCTAGTAGAACTTTATCTGAATTAGAATGACGAGATGAATTTATCTATATAACATAATAGGTAAATTATAATGAAAAACTTTACTGATTATAAAGTTAACTATGTCAACAATGTGACAAATTTTCTAAGATTCAGAGTGCCGTATGGAACCGAAATACGATTTTGCAAGGGTATTTTATCATTGGCACCGCAAACTACCTTTTTTTTGTATGTTGTTTTGCTTGGCATTATATAAAGCAACCTGCTATAAAATATAAATAGGTGCGCTTAAGATATATTTTAATGTATTTGGATGGCTGTCTGGCATAACGATTATTAGGTCTTTTGCTTTTAATATGAGTCCGTTGTGAGTAGTTGTTGAGTGCGATTTATGGATGCATTAGCGTCCAGCTGTTTGAATATGCAAAGTGTTGTTGTTGTTTTTTTTAAAACTATTTTCCATTTCTTCTCTATTATTATTGCAGCCATTTTATGACTGGCAAATTTTGGAGCGTATAAAGAAATGGCAATTGGGTGAAACGTTTAATTACCACGCGGTTACTGATAGAGAGGAATATGCGTTGGACTCATTGTGTCCGGACGACTCATGCCAGCAGAAACAGCAGCGTTTTGTTGTAATATCTGCTTGCCACACAGCCAGCCAGCCGCAAAGAGTAAACCTCTGGCACAACCTGTGCTACAATCTGTTGCCGGTTGGTTGCCTGGTGGCTGGTGTGACTGCCTCATACACATCCTCATCCTGCTGTGGTTGCCGTTGTTGGCCATGGCTTATTGGTGTTGGCGTTGTTGGCCAACTCGCAATGATTTAAAGTGTTGCTTTGCATTACATTTATTGCCAATTGAAATTTGAAGTGCGTGAGAAAGTTGAAATGGGCTCCAAGTCCCGAATACCGTCTATGGCCAGAGGCCGTACCATGGCCCGCTTCTACCACGGAGCACGGCCCGTTTTTGCTGCCTGTTTGCCAGTTTTGCCTCTTAGCCAGTTTGCTAGTTTGGCCTTTGTGCTGCGGGTTAATATGAGCTAAAATTGGCTTTGCTTAGTTTTGTGGTCGCTCGTTTGTGCGCTGTGATTTGATAACATTTTTCAGTCGGAATGGAAAGTTTCTTCTTCTGCTTCTTGTAAGCTCTCTTCGTTTTTTTTTTTAGATATTTTTTCTTGGCTCTGGGTCACTTTTGGGTGCGGCGCGCTGCCGCAAGTCGCATATCTCTCTGTGCACGGTTTGCAGTTTGTGTGCTTGAGTTTATTTTACTCTAGCATCATCAATTGATTGAAATGTGTTTATTACAGCTATCTTCGTAAGATTATACGTATAGAACATGTTATTAGATCCCGCTTCAAGTATTCTCGCACATAATGCTAACAAGATGCAAGCGAAGAAATATGCATTATTAATATGCAGATAATCTGATTGAAATTACGCATTTTGTGGAGTATGCAAAGTTGACAGTTTTAATTTAAAGTTATAACGAACAAATTAATGGCTTGCGAATTAATGATAGCTTACTAAAGCAATATTCATTTAAATTTGTTGTCTTTATTTTATCCTTAATTAAGTAGTAAATACTTTAAGTTTAATGTCTTAATTTATTTGTCAAATTAATGGGTGGGAAGAGCAGTAGGACTAAACGTACATTTTAACATCTCAGATATTTAATAATATTATATACTGAAATTTATCTATATATCTTCGATAGATATAATGTTATCGTACAACTTCTTACAGTTAAAGAAATTTCCAAGATTCGAACAACTGTTTGCCTTACTTATCGTATAGAAGGGGTGCCTAGAAATCTACATTGTGTATCTATTTGGCCGAAGTAGACTCCACCTTCGAAGCAATTGTCGCCAATTAAATGCTTCGATCGTTGCTATTGCCTTTCAATTGATTTGGTTGTGAGTTTGGCGCATAATCAGCTACATAAATTAAAGCAATCATGCGGCTTTTCGGGCGGGCACTTTGACAGCGATAGCAATTCCAAAACCACAACAACATGAACATCTTGAATGGCGTCTTCAAAAAAAGAACAAAAAAAAAAAAAAACAGACAACTGAAAAGCTTGAAGTCTGTGTCGTAGCTGCTTATAATTTAATCATTAGGCAAATGCAAAAGCTGGTAATGCATGTAAATCGATTGCGAAGTTTGCCAATTGCCAGTTTGCCTGTTGGCATTTAATGGCCATTGTACATTTTTGAATCGAGCTACTCCAATAGGTGACAGTCTCAGCTACAAAAGCTAAAATATTTACATACAGTGAAGTCCATATTAAACGGCCAGCATAAATGGAGCTTAGTCATGGAGTGACATGTAATGATTGAGCTGTCAACTTTCAGAGGTTTTAAATTAGTTGATTACAAAATGAAACTGCAAGCACTTGTTTGCTTGATTGAATTTTTGATGTTGGATCATATTTCATTTGCCTCAAGTTTTCTATAAATCTTATAAATAAAAGCTGTTTAACTTGACTAGTGTCTACTTTATCTGATAACTGCATTTTCTAATATGCACGCCCCGATCTTCAGCGTCTTATACATATGACTAAATATAAGACACACTTTCTGTCTGTCTGTCAATCTGTCTGGCTGCTGGTCTGTCCAACTGAGTGAACTGATCGTGTCCTCTCCTCAACTCGCTCAGTTGTCGCTGTTGGCCGCATTGATTGACCAATAAACTTGCAGCTTGATATCAGGTAACGCTGTTAGTTATAGTTTGTTATTGGCTGGCTGCCGCATGGTTGTTCGTATCTGGGGGCCCCTTAAGAATTCGCCAGCTCGCTAACTGAAACTCCTCGCCCCAAAAACAAAAAAGTGAAACCCGCTTACAGGTTGTCCGTCGACAAGTTGTTGTCGTTGTCGAGTTGCCGTTTGCCGCTTGCCGTTGTTGTTGTCTCTGTTTTGCGGCTGTGCTCTTTACTCAAACGGGGCCGCATCATAATTTCCATTTTGCGGTCAGGTTTCGTCCAATCAGCGCTTTGCACATTAGCAAAAAAAAAGCTAAAAAAATGAGAAAAAAAACACATGTTGATTGCATTTAATTTTTGCTGCTACTTTTGTTGTTGCCGTCGGACAGCTGCAGCAGTTGTTATTATTAGAGTTGTTGTTGTTGTTGTTGGTAGTCGACTGCATTAGTAGATGTAGTTGTTGCTGCTGTTGCCGTTGCCGTTGTTGCTGTTGTCCGCCATTAGCACAGCAGTGTGAAATTCGATATTAGTGCAATTCATTTTCAACAACTAATTTTTAGCCAGAGCCGCTTCGCCATTTCAAGTTAGTTGCTGTTGTTCGTTTGTTTGTTTTTCGGATTCTTTTTTTGTTTTGCTTCTTTTTTTTTTGCATTTATACATTTTTGCTTCATTAGTTTGAAAAGATTTTTACGATAGAAATTGTCTTTCTATTGCAATTAGCACATTTTTCGTGTGATTGAAGGCTGCACGTCAGACGAAACGTCGTCAGTCAGAAAATCACATTTCGCCAACCACATACTACCTACTACGTATGTATTTGTATATGTATTTGTTATTGCATATGTATATGTATATGGAAAATTAATTTTACTCAAACGCGTTACGCCCCGTTCATCATAGAGAGCAGCAGGCCGACCTGTTCTCAACTGATTTCTGTGCATTTTTACGACTTGCGCGTTTTTAATTACAACTACTGCCGTACTAGGGTGGCTGCTTCGGGGGTGTGGATGCCGAGGCAGGGAGGTGGGGTGCTGACGTCTCTGTGAATTGCATACTGCGCACAAGTAGGCGCTGAAATGCTTGTCTGCTAATTTCGAGAGTCTCAGTCAAATGCTCAAGGCGTAACGTCATTTTTGTTGGCCATATTGGCTATTTGACTAAGTTCTACTTAACAGTTGAGCCAACTCTGGCCTTCGTAATGAGTTTTGAGCAATACGGATGTAATTTGGCAAAGACTAGCAGCTTTAATGACAATAACTTAACAATTAGTTTCAGGTCAATTCGATTAGTTCACCATTCAGTCACAACTTGAATTACGAAATGTTCAGAAGTATATGTATTTATATATATATATATATATATATGTGCATATATATTGATTTTTTCCATATGTGTTTTATATAGCATTTGTCTTCTCGAGGCGAATATCGAGGCTATTGCATTAAGCTTAAGAACCAAGGATATTCTCTTCACATTTCCAGCTTTAAGAGTTTTATTACTACATCAAATATTAATGCTATTGATAAGCAAATATTAATAGCCTTGCGTAAAATTCCAGTCAAGATTTCTTGACTTCTTTGTAATTATAGCTCTTTTTAGTATGACGTGTTTTGCATTTAACATTTAATCTATTTTAAATATAGTTTTAAAAGAGTTTATATTCAAATTATAAATAAATTACTTACTAAAGAGCCATTAACTTTTATTACATATGTATCGTGTTACCAACTAAATACAGATAAAAGTCACAGCTACCCACAGTTCCAAATGCTTAAATGGTTGAACACTTTTTTAGTTTGGTTAATTATGCCTCCGTCTCCTCCTGTTCCTACTCTATAAGCTCATTTAAAATGCGTTCAGCCCCAAAGCTCACACATCGTAAACAATTCCAAAAATACGTTGTAGCCGAGTGCCGGAGAGGTAATGTTTAAACATAAATTTCCACAAATCAAATCGAGCGCATTTTCTAACACTAATTAGCAACGCCCACATGGTCTGCTAGGCGATAGATTGGCTGTTTTTTCGAGCCTTCAAAACTAGTTAAAATGGAAAGCGTTCGAGTAAAAAAAAAAAATGATACAAACGACTTGAAACCTCAGTCGACGATTAAAGTCGAAAAGTTGAGAAAATGGGCGTTGCTCTACCATAAACAAAATATGAGCTGGAAAAAAAATGAAAATCCCCCACCCCAAAAACCTTATAAGAAATGTGTTACAAATTTGAGAACCAAGGGAAAAAAAAATACAAAACGAAAAGCAGTGTGTTCAATGTCTAGTTTGAAATCGATTCGTCACGTTTAAAGGGCTTTGGCTCAATGTCGACAGAAGATCCACTTTGGGTTAGGGGTCTTTGGGGTCGGGTCTCAGCGTGTAATTTGCATACATTAAACTACTGTAGACGATCGATGCCAGTTCGTTTCTAAACTTAATCTAAATTTAATTATTGTGACCAACAAATGGATGTCCAAAAAGAAACGAAACGAAAACGGCAGCGACATAGAAATCCGAATTTTTATTATTTTTTTTTTTTTAGATATTTTTTGTTAGTTAATAAATTAATAATCAACAACATAAAAAGCGCTTTTCATATTTCTTTTTTAGTTTTTTGGTTTTGGCTTTGTTATTTTTTTGTAAACGGCGCGCTTTGAACTCATGCTTATATGCATTATGTACATATATTTTCATAATTTATAAACGATTTTACGAGTGGCCCAGCCAAAATTCGGGGTCTTATTTCAAGCTTTTGAATGATTACTGAAGCCCTCGAAGCGATTCGAACAGTGGAGCAAACAGCGTGCAGAGGCGCATTATGCTGTTGATATAGTTTTTATAGGCGTTTGATAAATTTCTTTACATTTTCGACAACAATTAGCTGCAATCAATAGCTATATTGTTTATACTTTGCCCAAAGGCTACTCTTTTTTTTCCTCCGGTTTTTGTAAACGTTTTGTAGAAAATTTCAAAGCATTAAAGTTGATCATCGATCGATGCAATCTGCTGTGTATAATCACTTTCGTTGTTTTTCCAATTATGAAAGATGAGCTTTGATTAATGCTAAAACCGTTTGAAGTAGGGCAACTGTAGAAGGGATTCGTTTAGATATTGAATTGAAATTTGTTTTGTTTGCATGCGTTTTAGTTGTTTTTATTGTAAAGGGGATTTTTTATTGTACAGTTTAATTTTTATAACAATTACTGAATTACTGAATCGCCAACTTTGACATCTCTTTTACTAACCAAAAATACTTGAGAGCTCTATCAAGAAATTCGCATCGTATTTAACCTTATGTCAGAACGTGCACATCATTTGCCTGAACCCAGAACTTGCATTCAATTGCCGGCAATAACTCAATACAACAGAAAAAAAGAAGAAAAATAAGAAAATGATTTACGTATAGTACATTTTGTACATGAACTTCTTGAAGCTTGTAACTTCGACACACATCAAATTATGCATGCAATGCGACGCGACCCGATCCGATCCGATGCGATGCGATCGGATCGGCAACTTCGACCCGACCTGACCAACTCACTTGACTGACTGTATAATCGTCCGAGACGGGACGCAGATCAATCATAGCTAGCCCGCTAGACGTTGGCTAATTTAATATGGCTAAAGATCAAACCGTCACACACAAAATGTTCCCGCGAACTTTTCAACTGCACTTGCTGTCAGCTTGTTTGGAACGAAGTCATCCTCAATGGCATCCTCATTGCCCCGGGGCTAGCATAAACAGCCAATAGCACCCAGTGAATATTTATATACATTTATACTCTTTGCCGAAAGCGGCATACTTAAATTTCGCAGTCAATATGCTTCCCATACTGTTTATAAACAGGATCCAATGTGTATCGTATTGCTGATAGTTGTGTGGCATACAAATCTGTTTGTTTACAATTAAGTCAATTATATTCAATTGTGTTTGAAAATATTTTGATTGGAATAGCTGCAAGGGTATTGCATTGCCGGTAATTTGAAGTTAGTGCTTCCTTCTTATTTTTGTGCGCTATGCTCTGGCAATTGATTTCAAGCCATTGGCATCGTTTGCAATGAGCTAGGCCGTGCGAATAGGTTTCCGATCATCATTATCATCAGGATGATCATCATTGTGGGTCATTGCTACAAATTTTGAACGTTTGGGTCATAGCCTCTTGGGGTAGTCACACGGCCAGTGCCAGATTCTACCTTTCTCATTCACTCTCTGTCGCTGTGTCTCTTTCTCTCTGATCTTGTAATCAGGCGAAACGAATTTGTATATGGGCATGCATGACGTGTGGCCTGATGAGCCGTGGAGCGTGTGCAGAATTCGTGCCCTGGCTTAACCTAACCTAGCGATCAACCCACTCCACCCCACCCCACCCCACACCATCCCACCCCAACCCATTCCAGCGATTGGCAAGTTGCGAATCCAACTGTGACTTCGACTTCAGTTCGATCAACACATCACCGTCATCGAGCTCATCATTATCATCATCATCACATGGGATCACATCGGCACGTCGATGAAATGTTAAAGTTCCAGCAAACAAAATCACGATTGACATGATGCATTTGTTGCTAGTGTTGTTGCTGTTGTTATTGATGCATTCGCATGTGTTGCGATTTTCGTAGGTGCAGAAAATATAATTTCATAATTTTCAATTTCCATGCGCAATCAGCAGGTCAACAAAATTAGCGTGGCCAAAAAAATAAAAAGAAACAAAAATACCAGTAACAACAACAACACTGACCACCTACTGCTGCATTGCAGTATGATCTTCTGCAATGATCATGGCACATAGTGTGTTCACTATTTGCATTTTGCACACATCGTTGAGATTTCGCTTTGATTATCGGATTGCATTGCTGCCAAAGTGAGAGGCAAGAGGGCAAAAGTCACATCGAGCGGAAGCTAGTTGGTCATGTGAAAATGCCCTTGACTAGCATTCGATATACAAACTAGCAATCGGTTTTGCAAACTAGATTTTATGAAATTAATAAATCAATAATTTGCAATAATTGAGATACGAATTTGTGTTTGTTAATATTTATCCCTCACCGATAAGGACAAATCGATAATCATAGAAATATAATAGTTAATTGTATAATTATAGAAACATAAAATTTATTATTATTAATGTAGTTTTAACAATTATACTTATAACTATAAGTATAGGATTTGTTACCAATAAAATACGCCATTAAAGTCAATAGTTATCAATAGACAAACTTAAGGTTTATTTTCTTGTAGCTCACTTCTGGGATTAGTCATTTGGATTTCCACTTGGGTTGCATGTTCATTAGCGACCGACCCCATTTTTCTGAACATATCCTCATCCTCGCATTGCATGCCCATATAATTACACGCACAAGGATTGTTCTATGGTTCGATTGAAAAAACAACTTTAAGAGGTCGCAACCTAGCAACAGCAGCCAAAACTCATGAAATTCAATGCTTTAAGTAACACACAAGCATCGCTTTGAATTCATTTTTAGCTGCGGGCAGCAGCCGACAACTTTAGTTGTTGTTCTTGTCGCATGTAATTGGCTGTACATTTCGACACCCCGGCGACAACACAGAACAGCTCATGGAACACAATAACAACAACCATCCAACACACAACAATTGCCGTAATGAGCTTACATTACAAACATCGCAAATAAACAACTAAAACAAGTGAGAGCGTTGCATTCGGGCTTAAGTGGCTGCGAAATACTCTGATACCATATGTAATACCATCTAATAACAGGTGGGCGTTGCTGAAATAATTTATAGATAAGTTTGCTAGTAATCTTCCTTTCAAGTTTTGCAACTGGAGGATGATCTTAATAATCTTCCTTCCAAGTTTGCTAACTATAGCTCTTAAATTGCGGGAGCTATAGGATTTTTATCGTTTTCGAAGGATGTTACTAGCAATATTTATATTTAAAATTTGGAGATTCTAGCTTTCAAATTGTGTGAGATAAATCGGAGGAGTGGGTGTGGCCAGCTTATTTTTTTCCCAAGTTTTGCGGATCTTTGAAGGACATCGCCAACAACCTACCAACCAAATTTGGTGATTGTTGCTTTAAAATTATGGGAGATGTGGCTTTATCGCTTTGCGATTATCGATCGACGTAGCACTCCAATTTTTACACTTTTTCAGGCAACGACGGGCACAGACCAAGTTTCAAGTCTCTATCTCTCAGTTTGTCGAAAACAGTTGCAGACAGATGGACAGACAGCATGGCGGACATTGCACAAAACCACTATACCATTATAACTTCGGTATCAGTGTATAAAAACAGAAATAGGAAAATACAATTCGCATCGGTCAGAGAAATATGAAGAGGCGCTCCCCAAGAAGTCAATAGAAAGTGCGATGAGACAACGAATTTTCCGAATACAAAAATGTCGCTTTCCACGCACGTTCCATGTGTGGCTGTGTTTAATGCGTCTTATTACCTATAAGACAAATCCTAATTATACAATAAATTCCATTTTGCATGCGCTCGTTGCGTTTTCACCAAATGTTTTGGTTCAGCTGCTTGCCTCAGTTGCTCCTCCTGCTGCTGATAAAAATCTCTCGAATTTCTGCCGCGGCTGCAGCTGGGAACTCTGCAGACTGGACATGGACTGTGAGCTGCTGTGGCGCATCTTGGCGCAATAAAAATAAAACCATAGACTAAACGATAACACAACAGAGGCGCAGCAGCAGGAGAAGAATGAGGAGGAGTCCCTGTTGCTGCTGTTATAGACGAAGGGGGGAGTAGTAGTTGATGTCTAGGCGTGTTTGTCTGCGTTTTCCGTCTTGTAATTGTGTCTTGTTCATTTCGCATATTTAAGCAAACGGCAATTTACAGTTGAATGTCGACTGGTTGTAGCTGAATCTATGGCTAAAGCCTATGTTTCAGAACAACTTCTCCATCTCTTTTTCGTCTCGGTGGCAATTAAAGAGCGTTTGAATTTGTTACTTGTATACTTGGAATGGATTTTGAAGAAATCATAAGCGCACACTTTGAGAAAAATCTTAAAATAACTGCATTAGCACGAAAATCACAAACATTTTATTGAATAAGAGATGTTTCGATAACTGATTAAAAAAATATTCAAAATGCAAATGCGCAGTCAAAAGTATTTTTTCCATTCTCTATATTGTTTTTTCGATGTAAAAGAGAAGCTTGCATAATATTTATTTAAAGAATATTGTTTTCTTGGATCCATTTATTTGCTTAAAAATAAATGAATATTTTTAAATATTAATTTAATAATAGTTTAAAATTGAATTACGCATCTAGAGGTTCGATTTTCTGAGTGTATGCCATTAAAACGAATCAGTGAATATTAGTCTTACACATTTTGATAGGACCTCATAGGTACCCGTGTCTCTGTGGCATCTCATCTGGTTCTGGTAGCGTGCCACAAATTTTTTGTGTCGCTGCCGAGGTATTGCTACAGAACATAAAATCGCATAGCTTATGGTGCATTGCACGTGATCGTGTCAGCTGATGATAATAAAAATGAGACTTGCAGCTCTGTTGTTGGCTATCAGTTGGTCTGCACTCGTGTCTGCTGTTAATTAAATTTAATTAATTGCAATTTATTAAAATGATAATTATGCCAAATATTTACGCGAATCGTTTCCTTCACTTGACTAAAATCTAAGCGGCCTTTACTTGTCACATGTATGCACCGAAATTTTAAGGACACGTTTGTTGCCTTAAGTTGTAAATAAATGAGTTATTTTTTCCTGATTGCTATCGTTTGTCATAATTTGTGCTTAGTTTCTGACATGGTTTTGGGTTACTCTGTACATAAATCACCCATGCAGATTTTAACGTTAACCAATAAAAAATGCAAGTGTTTTTTTTTTTTAAGTTAGTTGGTGTTGAATTAATTTAAAGGTAAAAAGTGTGGGTAAAATATTGTAAAACGCCAAATTTAAAAGTATTTTAAAGCAACCAATTTAGCAATGTTAATGTTGCATAAGGTAAGAGGCTAACACTGTAATATTATAGCTAGTGACTTTATTTTGGAAAACAAAGTAATTCTTGCGTATTATAGAAACCGATTTAGAAGCTCCTGAAGGCTCGTGAATTGTAATGTATATGTAAAATAAAATTATAAGTTAAAAGGTCTGAAGTCATTTTTAAGTCTTGGTATTTTGCTATTATTTTCCAATATTTTTGAACATCTGACAAACAGACCTAAAGGAGTTTTACTCCAAACTAGAATATAAAGTAACAATCTTAGACATTTTTTCACATTGTAACCAACTGTGTTATTATATTCTAATTTTCTTCAAAAGAAAATAAAAGAATATGAGTTAAAATATTGACTTCGATTTTCTGCCCTTTGATTTCCTTAGATCCGTTTGCTTCCCAAGTTCTTGATTGAAACAAGTCTTTGATTCTCTTTATTAGCAACAGCTGAGTTGATTCGCTGACCTTTAGGGCTTGAGTCTATTCTTTACTAATGATCCCCTTCCAATATAGGTTTATAGTATGACTACCAGTGGCTACTTGCAGCAGCAGCAGCAACAGCAGTTAACGATAGAAGAAACGTTCGCTCTATTTCTGGCACAGGCGCATGCATATGATATGCACTTTAATTTATTCAAAGTCACGTTGCTGGGAACGTATAGCAAAAGCGAGTTGTACTTGTTCCTATGCCAATATATAAGTACCTTATGGCCCAAACAGAAGTGCTGAGTGAGTCAGCTAAGTGCATCAATTTCCATTTAACTGTAAGCGATATTTTGCCAAGCAGTCGCAGCGGCAGCTGAAGCAGCGGCAGCGGCAGCAGCAGCAGCAGCAGCTGTCGTTGCTGAAGTCGCATCGAAATATTGCCAATATTTGTGCTGTTGTTGTTGATGCTGCTGCTGTGCCAAATTGCAAAAGTCAAACTCAGATTGGAGGAACTTGTGCTGACTGACGTTGTCTAAACAAAAGACTCAGGCAACGAACTTGACTAAGGCTGCCTGCTGACTGCTGGCTGTTGCCTGAGCCTGAAGTGTGGGTGACATCTTCAGCAAACACTTGAGGCGTTTGAGCTATTTGCGTTGATTGCCAGGCCAAGCCAGGCCATCCCCAGTCCACAGCATGAGCGTGCGTGATAGATAGATAGAGAGTGAGAGAGAGAACAAGCTAGAGGAGTTTGCCAAAGCAAAGTCTTCATCGAAGTCGTGTTATTGTTGTTGTTATTTTAGTGCTACCGTTGGTTGTTGCTTGTCCACCCCCCGCTGGTGCTGCTGCTGCTGATGCTGCTGCTCATAGTGTTGTTGATGATGCTTCAGTTTGTTTTTTTTTTTGTTTTTGTTTTTGTTGTTGTTTTTGTTTTTGCAACTAGCCGAGACTTTTGTTTATTTTTCTAACACTTCAATTGGCATTCCACACAAAAAGCGAAAATTGCAAAACGTGAGTAGTTTCGAGTTCTAATTTAAAATAATTTTTGTGTTGACGCTTTTGCAATTTTTGTTGTTCGCAAAACGCCCGTTTGCCAATGCCTTTACTATTATATTTTTCTTCTCTCTTCTTTTGATTCTTTTTTTTCTGCCATTTCGTAATAGAGTCGTTAAGTGGCCCGTTGCGCTCTTTTTGGTAATTTGATGAACGATTTTTGATAATTTTGCACATTGTTTTGCACGTTTTTGTTGCCGTTTTTTTTTTCTTTGCTCGCTTTGACCCGTGTGACGACTGAAGAATCTTTTAGCCGGGTCTCTGCCTGAGTTTTGTGGTTGCTTTTTTCTTTCGCCTTTTGTCTGATTTTAATATCAAGTGCAGGCAAGTGGGTAATTATTGTTGTTGACGCTGCTGCTGTTGCTGGTGCTGGAGATAGAGCTGAAGCTGGTGGTGCAGCTAAAAACGTTGACCACTCAACTGTCAATGCTTGAGTGCCCAGTTGCTGTTTGCCCCACCCAACCCAGCCAACCCCCTCACCAATGCATCATCATCTGTGTGTGTTTGCCCATTTGGAGTGCTGCACTTTTCTGGCCAGCCTGTCGAACTTCACCTGTGTGTGATTTGCATATGTGGCCAAGTGAAGCTGCTTCTGTTGGCTGCAAATGCGAATGCTGCCGCTGCTGCTGCTGCTGCTGCTTTGAGTGCCCATGAATAGTCACAAAGCATTAAGCACTTCACTGCGAGCGCAGGCGAGGAGAGTGCGCTGCTGTAGGGGGCGCTCACAATTATCTACACAATATGGCAATCACATATGTAGATATTGCACACACACACAAATACACACACACAAATGCACACACGGCCGCAGCGAAGTCAAGTCAAGTCAAGTCAAGTCAGCCCCAGTCAGCATATAGCCAACCAGTTGTTCAATCTAGGAAGTGCATGAGTTGCATTTTCCATATGGCCACTGTCCGTCCTGCGGTCTGTAACTGCGACTTCGACATCGACTGCGACTGCGACTGCGTTTGCCATTTCCTCATTACTAGCCAGCGAACGGGCCGCAGTCATTGCAGTCATCGTCGACGTCGTCGTCGCTGTCGCAGTTCGCTAAAAAGAAATTGAACTTTTTCACACCAGAATCGATTGTAATTGAATGCCTGAGGGCGCTCACCAGAGCCACCAGAGAGGCTCTGCTTAACCATCCGCGCCTATTGCCTTGGCTTTGCCTTTGCCATTTGCCATTGCCTGGCCTAATGCAAATTTTTCTCATTTTGACATTGGAGAATTTTTCAAACGCCAAAAAAAAAAACTTTCCCAAAATACTTACTATGTGAGGCAAATGGGGCCAACACACACACATTCTCACACACAAACCAAAAGTCCACACCACCAATGGCGTACATTAAATTGCTTTATTTTGGAAGCACCACTCGACTCCGCCGGAGCTGTTGATGATCAGCCAAAGCTGATGAGCTGCATCGATTCCAACTTTTGTGTGTTGTGCGAACACCTGCTGTTAACATTTTCCTATAAATTGAAATTTGAAATAGCCACTTTTGTGCGGACTTGCACCGAAACAAGACTGAATCAATAACCAAGATACTGATAGAGAGCTCAATGATCAGAAAGCAGGCGCACAGATGTTCTAACATTAATAATTTTTAGTGTAGACAAATATTTCAATAGGGTTGCAGCCTTAAAAGCGTTTTATTGTATTAAGATATTGGATAGGTAAAGCTGAATTGCGATAGTTATAAAAGAAATATGAATTGATAAATAAAATAATATAATATATAAATAACATATAAAATAATATGGGTTTCTAACTCAATTTGTTTTTTAATTCAAACAAAATATTATTTACAAATACGTAAAAAACCTATTGTATAAATCGTCATATAATTTTTTTTCTGAAATTTTGTGATACTGCTCATCAGTGCAAACAGCACAACAAAGTTAAAGTGCTTCCACTTACAGCTCAAATGTTTTAAGAAACTTCATTAGCTGATTCGTTTTCGCCACAATTCCGCCCTAATAATTTCTCAACAGGCGCCATTTGCTATGCGTAAATTTCTCAAAGTCAGAAAAAATAAATATCTAAGAAACAAAATTCCCATGGCCCCACATAACGCTACATAGCGTAACCAAAATTTATGGCTTACAACGAATCAACATTAAATATTCGAAAACACCACAAAAAAAAAAAAATAAGCAAAGTAAACAAAAATGTAAATGATTCATTTGTTGTGCTCGCACAGCAGACAAGAAATCAAAGCAGAGGTGTTTAATTACCAACAAATAAACAAAATGGAAACGATTAATTCAATTCGCCAATTTTGTAACGAACGGCCCCGTTATGGTTAAAACAAAAAATCCAAAACAAAAACAAACCGAAACTGTTTGAAATTGAAGCTAAATTTGTGGTCGATCTTTGTCTGTGGCCCCGCGGGGCAATCAGCACAGAGAAAAAATAATATCGAAAAAAAGAAATAGAAATCCCACAATAAAAAAATAAAAAAAAATATCGAAAACACAGTGAGACAAAACACAATAATCAACCTCGAAAAGGTTGTGTGCCATTTATCAAATAATGTGTAACTTGGCCGCTTGCCCAGCTCCAGAAATGGAGATGGAGCTGAATCTCTATCTACGCCTGTGCCTGACTCTGGGCCCTATTTGTGGATGCGGCTGGTTGTGCCCATGGTGTGAGTTTCATTTGCCTTATGATACATGGCGGCGCCCCTCTCTCACACTCACACACTCCCTGCCCCTCTTTCTGTCCCTCAGTCTCCCACTCTATTTGTGAGTCTTGGGTATCGTCCCGCTCTGGGTCAGACATGTGAGTTCAAACTCATCCGTCAAGTGGCTGGTGCTATGGGCTTAATGGATCGACATCGTCTCGGCGTCGACCTGCTCCTCCATTGTACAATAGCATAGGCTAGTTGTGTTTTGGTGTTGTCATTTATCATTTGATTTGGTTTTGATTGCTCGTTGCTCGCCTCGGTTTCAGTCTCGGTCTCGGCCTAATAATTGTTAACAAGTAAAGTCTATTTAAGCCTTGTTCGTGGCTTTGTAGCTGTTGTTGTTGTTTTTATTGCTTTCGCTTTGCTTGTGTTTAATTGGTTCACATGATTTGTAAATTAAACAATTGCGGCGCATGTAACAGCCACAAATTCTAATTGAAAATTGAGCATGTCGGAAACGGTGTGAGCTTTGACAGCTCTGCTCTTTACCTCTTCCCTCGCCTTGGCCCACTCCCCTTACCGAGTTTCGAAAAGTGGTCAAAAAAAACAATTCTTGTCTAATTGGTGTGGATGCTGAGCGTTGCATGTAGTAACTTATTATAATCAATATTATATGTGTTGACATTTGTAGTAATAAATATCAAAGCATGCTTAGAAAACTGCACAAAGTCTCTCTAGCAAAAAGCCGGACTTATAACTTAGAAATTTTCAGCTTGAAAATAAATATTCATAATTTACTAATATTTTATTAATGCTCGATTTATATGAGTAATTGATTTTGTAGCATTCTGCAATTATATAGATAAGTACACAACAGAAAAGGTATATGCTAAATTATATACAATTAAAAATATATTAAAAAAAACAGAAAATGTTAAATACAATATTTTATAATAAATTGATATCTGCTGCACACAAATTGTATTTTTCATAACTATTTTTAGCATTCAATTATATATAAGATAAATAATATATGTAATCAACATTTCGTAAGTTATTGTATTATAGTGTACAAGTTTATTTTATACCTTGAATCTAACTAGCTTATTGATCTTGATTTTATTACCATCATTCTTTGCAATAGATCCGCAAAAGACTTGGGTTTTAGCTGAATTATTTTTCTCTGCTGGATAGCGCATTGTTTTCGGCATGCAATCATCTCGTTTAACATTGTAGTTGCGCTAAGCGTCAGTTTGAGTGGATGTTACAGGCAGACTGCCGTCTCTGCTTGTCTCTTATCTGTGCAACGCCTATGGCGCAAATCTCTCTCTGCACGCAGCGGTGCCCCCAAGTGGCGACCTCTTGCGACTGCATAAGTTTTTCGCTCATTACAGCGGAAAAACTCGATCCAAAAGATTATAATTGATTAAGATGAATCAGCGTTGCGGTCAAATGTTTGATGGGAATATAAATTGTTTGTGGTTTTGTGTAACGATGCAGTTGTTGGACAGGCAGAAATTCCAAAAACAAAAAAAAAAAAGAAAAAAACAGTTGGCCCAGCGAAATCAAACGCAACATTTAAAGCTGACTGCGCCGCTGGTGCCGCCTGTTGATGATGCGAATGATGCTTTGGGACTGCACTAGGCTACGCCGAGGGGCAAGCACTGAGAGGAGGCAGTGGGGCAGGTGCTTGGTGTGGCTTTAAAAGTGGAAAAGCATCATCAGCACTATGCCAAAATGCCACTCGGCTGCAAGGCGGTAAATCTAAGCCGTGGTAAATAAATCAATCGCACTGCAAAATTTTCTCTCTCAGCTGCGTTTGATTTTTCTGCTGCTGTTGTACTTGTTGTTATTGTTGCTGCTGCTGCTGCTGTGGCTATTGATGGGCGGCCATCAATATTTGTCTAGTTCGAGTTGGAATGTGGCCCAAGCTTAAGGAGAAAGAGAGAAAAAGACAGAGAGAGAGAGACATGACCGGGAATCAGCGACCTGGGACCCGGCCTAGTGTGAAGTCTTCTTCGTTTTCTGACTTCACTCCGTTTGCTGATTGCGTGTGGCAAACTTCCTGTTTAGACTCTGCCATTCTTTGTGCCCTCTTGGGCCACCCAGTCGAAGACAATATGTTGCACTTTTTTACTGCATATTGGAGATTGAGCTCAAGGTTTGGCCAGCTAATTAAACCCTAGTTGGCACACACACACACACACACACACACACCTACATCTTCAGTAGCTCCACTTCAACTGCCCACGTTTCGCCCACAGTGCTAACTCCAAAAGGTAGAGACACAATCATCATCATTAATATTTTGCAATCTGATTTGCTGGATAAACTTTAACTGCGATAAGCTTTCAAATTATATAATACTTTATTTGTTCAACATTTGCATTGACTTAATTGACAATTGGACTAAATGACTTGCCCATGGCGACTACTGCATCAACGATGACGTGTTGCACATTGCTCTGTTACCACAACAGAAGAAGAGAACAGCTGCTTAAGGCATCAGCAAAAAGTGCCCAGCAAATTTAAGGTAGAAGTGCAAATGATCTACGAATACCTAATCAAAACAGGGCAAATACGAATACAATGAATACCAAAATGTTAATTTAAGTTATAATAATTTAATTATGTTCAACTTATAGGAATTTAATTTGTTCTCTCTTTTAAAATTATGTGGAGTCTTATCCACAATTGAAAAGTAGCACCTATGTTAATTTTAGATTTTACATTTCTAATAATAACAAAGTAATTTATTAATAAATAAAATATAAAATCTGTGATTACAGAAAAAAGCTTCGTTGTATTTAGCTTTTACCAAGAATATTTCTATAACAATTTGTACACGAAAACATATTTATTAACATTAATTAAATGACTTTATTCAAAATGAGACAGACTTTAACAAATGCGCGCTGGAAGCTAATGTGCTTTAAAATTCACATTAGCTGCATTGAGTAGAGTATTATAAAGAGCTTGGAGAAATAATAGAATAAGTAACAAGTCTGGCAACTGGCGACGCATGTGGGATGTTAAAGGTGAGGTTACAAGCAGCCAAAACAACAACAGCAGAAACTGAGACCAATTTATAGCCCAAGCCCAGAGTCAGCAGTTGGAGGCAGCTTCACGTTGCTCGCGTTGTTCCCATTCCCATTCCTATTTCCATTCCCAATCCCGTGGCCCCGTTGAGTGTTTCCTTTTTGATTTGTTTTGCTTTTGTGGCAAGCGTCGTGTGCCTTGCCACACATATGGGCACGGCGATGACAAACGAAGCGCCTTAGCTCAGCTCAGCTCAGCACAGCTCAGCTCCATTCAGACAGACAGTCAGATAGATAGTTAGACAGATGGACAGACATTTAATTGAAATAAAGAAGTTTAATTTAGCGAAAAGTTGAGGTGTTGCTGCAGTCTGTAACTGAAACCGAGAGCTGCTGCTGCTGCTGCTGCTGCTGTTGCCAGTAGTGGTGGGCTGCGTGGGAACATCTGAACAGATGAGATTAACTTGAGATCGGCTTACGAAAGAAAAGCTCAAGCAACTGCCACTCATAGGTGGCGCCAGCATGTGGGCTGAATGTGTCGCCAACATGCAACGGATTCAAGATGTGCTTGAAGATCGCATTATTACGACACAATTACAAGGCATTGAGGCGCCCCAATCCACCTTGACGCGCCATGGTCTACCTTAGTCCGGTAATTGCAATTGAAGCGCAATCAATTACCTACCGGCTGGTGGTTGCCAGTTAGGCAGTCCGTCTTCCAGTCTGCCAGTCTGTCAGCCAGCCAGCCAGCCAGCTTATAAGTAAAAGTCGCCGTCTTCGCCGGTCAGCGAACACCACCACATGCTGTGCTCCGCTCTGCTCGCTTTGACTCCATCCAAGATTTACTCGCTCGGGCGCACATAAATGGAGCTCCAGCTCCAGCCAGTTGATTGCGTGCAATTTATTAAGACGCGCTAACAAGACGTGTGAATGACCAAAGCGGAGCAGGTCCCAGAAGCTCTACAGCTGCCACATCGTTGCTTGAGTTGCCTCTAACAACCCCTCCATCTCCCTCTCACCCACTCTGCTGACTGGTGACGGTGCCCCTGGCATTTAATTGCAATGTGGCTCTGCCGGTGGTGCTCTTATCTATATTTTTTTAAAATATATTTTATTGAATTACATAGATTTTGGAATATTTGAGTGGTTCACATACTATCACAAAGATTTTTGAAAGTGATAAAAATCAAATTAAATTTGCAAAAGTAAAAATACAATTAGGTTAATAGAGTCGGTCTATATGCAGTTGTTAAAGCAGCTGACTATACCAATGAATTAAATTGAATACCTATTTGAAACGTATTTAAACTTAAATAGAATCAAAGTAGAATATCTCAGTAAGTAACTTGTAAAATGAATGATTTGAAAGTCTAGTCTAATGAACGTATCATTGGCTGACCTGTTGTCTCACTTTCTAACACACTTCATCTATTTAAATAGCATATCTATCTCTCAGCATCTTTCTAAGACTTGTGGTTCAGAATCAGTGTCGTCTCCTGTTACCACGATTCACCCACGCAGGCACACAGCTTGTCTCGGTATCTCAACCAAGAAGCCCATTACTGTCTCATTCCCGACTCATTCAACTCGTTTAGCATGCTCACCAAAGGCTAATCTTTAAGTTGAGTGACTGCCACGCTGGCCACTCAACGATCCGGGGCTTCAAGTCTGGAACCGACAACGACGACGACGACGATGACGATGACGACGACATTGGCGACAGGCTATTGTTTTGACTTATTGCTTGACTTTTCTTACTGCTCAAGCCAGCCAACAAGATTGATCTTTGTGCAAATATATATATATATATATATATATATATATATACAAATGTATATATATATATATATTTTTTTTTTATTTATTTTTCATTCGATTTGTGCAACGACTCCGTCGGCAAACTGCACTTGTTCGCCTCCGGTTATGGAGCCTGGGCCTAGCCCATGAGTTGTTAAATGTTTAACACGTGATATGACAAATAAATTACATATGATCAACAGATGCAGCGAGGAAACAAACGAACAACGTCTATGACTTAATAAAAGCTTGTAACGATCAATCAGCTTTATGTTGTTGGAGTTGTTCTACATTCATCATCATCATCATCATCATCATCATCTTGTTCTCAGAGGCAGACAAAAACAACAACAACACCCAGGATCGATGTGGTTTGCTATTTAAGATTGATCGGCTTGAAAATGCAGACCATAAATTAGGTAAGTAATTTGCTTTGTGGATCAGGAATCGATTATGTAGAGAAAACGCACGCTTAATTCAGTACAAACTTATTACTTAACACTTTATCGTCTTATCCAACGAAAATGTTCTTGGGAAACTGGATGCTTTAATTTCTTTTAGTGTATCTTTTGATACTCAATATAATTTCCAAATAATGGGATTACAGTTGTAGCTGCATTTACTCGTATCTTTGGTATTTATTATTTATGCTTAGTTCTCCCACAAATTCTTCTATGCTAGCTAAGTGCATTGGGATTATAGAAATCCGTTTTATTTCTATACATTTACGAATTTTTCTCCATCGTAAGATCTTATATGATTTTAACCCAAGGCTCAATTTAATGTTGTGGTATCTGCTGCTGCCTGCTATCGTGTTTACTCTTCGTGGGCCGCAAACTCTTGATTACTGTGCCAGTTCCCATCCATGCAATTGATGCATATGCTGAATATCGAGCAACAAAATTATAGAGCACTCAGCCGTGGACCACTCTGAATGTAAATGGGGTTTCGGGTTGTATTGTTGTTTATAGTTTTTAGAAGATCACTTGCTGCAATAAAACACTTAAAGCTGACGATGCCATTTGGCCTCAAGAGAGACAGAGAGATACACAGAGAGAGAGAGGGATAGAAGCTGAAAGTGCCGCCAATAAACGATGCTTTGCATGACGAATAGAAAAGCTAACCCAAAAGTCACGCTAATAGTAAATTGAGCTCACCAACCAAAACTCAGCACTCGTATGCTCTTTGCAAACACATGCCAACTGACAGGCAGCACAAGGGAGAGGTGTGCAGAAGAGAAGACCATGCTAAGGTCCAGTCGAAGATTTAATTGTATTTTCATATAATTGCATTAAATAAATAAAGTTTAATAGGAATTGAGCTAATATTTTCAATTAACTGAGTCGTTCACATATTTGGTAGAGTTATCATTATCATTCATTAAGAGATAGATAGATATTACAGAGGGACTGTCATCTTAAGAAAAAATATATGTACAATTTGGAGAGTTGTAAGTTGTCAATGTAAGCATTGTAATAGTCAATTGGAAGGGTATAAAAACGGAGAAGCTGGTATACAGTTCCCAAAAAACGGCGCATTTAAATTGCAATTTTTCATATGCAACAATTGACACCCTCTAGGCACACGTCGACATCGTCGTCATCGTCTTCGTCAGAAAGTTCCCATACATTGGAGGATCGTGTTTGGGCTGTTTGGTGATGTCCAAGTGGACGACGACGCTGACGACTAAGGCGACGTTGCAGTTGATGATGATGATGATGGTAAAGTGGATTAATGTGGCATGAAATGATTTGGTGAAATAATGCAGCAAAGTGAGTGTTGCCCACTGGACACACGGATCGTAGTTATGGTACTCAGATTTTTCGCCTTACAAGTCACACGCAGTGGCCCACTCTAACGAGTTTTTATAGCGGCTACCTGTACACAGTTTTCATCTCAGTTTCTGCAGTTTCTGCACAATTTCCATGGCCCGTATGGGTCTCTAGGCATGCAGGGCAGTTCCCATGGCTTGATAACATAATTTGGTGTCTGGTGATGATGCGGCAAAGACTTCATTTACCGCAAAGTGCATGTGGGTTCAGCGTGGCATCTTGGGCAACAAATAAAAACAAACTATTCTTGGCCAACTGGTAGTGCTGCTGGCGGTGCGTGGTGACGTCGCCACATTCACTGTGTGACTATGTCCAGCGGTTATTACCACTAATAACAAAGCCACACAACACACACATACTGACACACATCATGTAACGGGTCCTTGCTGGCATAGTTCCATCCAATGTTCACTTTTCCACTGCAATTCTTGTTTCTTGATTATCACGGATTTGTCTACGCAGCTTGGACAACACCTCCCAATTGCCAATTCCCTTGCATGGCTCGCTTTCATTTCTCAAGAATTACATATGTGTGTAGATTAGCATAGACTTTAAGTGTTCTTATGTACGTTTTGTCTCAGTGTATAACAATTACCCATTATTTATCGCAAATACTATAATTTAAAGGCGAATATAACGCAGCACTTCAGTGATATTTAAAGAAGGATTTGTATAATATATTTTTCCTGGAATTAAGGAAAATAAGTTTTGTAAAACAATAAAAGTTGAGTCCTTATTAATTATTATAAATATACATATTAAAATTGAAAAGGTTATTTGCACAAAAATATTACTAATATGCTTCGATAAAAAATTCCCACAAATTTGGTTTCATTTGTTTTTAACTTTTTTCAGTATTTTGTTGAACCCTTTTCTTAGATTAAATTAAAAACCATTTTTCATGCAGTTTGAAATTTCCTTTTTACATTTTTCACAACTGTTTGCTTTTCATTAAAATTCCACAACGACTTCGTGAGCTGTGCTGGGCAAATCAGCACAACTCCCACACCATTCATTGCCATTCGGGCACCACCACTCACTACCACCATAATGCACTTCGTATTTCGTGCTCTACATAATTCATCATCAATCCACACTGTTGGCAACTGCCAACCGTTGGCGGAGATGTTGGCGATTTCAACAGCAAAAGCGCTTCCTGCGGGCACAAAATAAGCAGACAGGCGAAACATGACAGAGCTGTGGTGCTTAAAGTGTGTGGTGCGGGCCCTTGCCATACTATTTCCAATCAGCAAAAGGCAGCGTCGACAAAATATTGGAGCAATTTTCTATGTAGTCAATGTGGCCGAAATGCATTTGTTGTATGACTTATTTGCCTTGCCTTCGTCTGCATCGTCTGCTGAGTAGCATAGAGCAGAGTAGAGTAGAGACAATGTCCAGTTTGTCGGCTCTCGTTTTAGCCTTTTGCACCTACAACTTAACGCCGCCAACAATCGAGGCGATGGGTATCGCTATGCCGTCGCACCTCTTGCCTCTTTTGCCAATTTAACTATGCGCCGTGTTTCGTTTTCGTTTTGTCGTATGTTTCGCCAGATCCAGAGTCAACTTTGGCATGACTTTTCATCGCTGTCGATTGTCGTGATCAATTGAGAGCAATTTATTATGAAATGAGGGTGAATTATATGAATGAGCGTCGAGGTATCTCTTTCGCTCTCGCTCTCCCTCTGCTTATCTCTAGCTGTCTCTGTGTCTCTCTCTCTCTCTTTCTCTCCCAAGCGTTTCTTCGGCGCGTTAAGCGCCGCACAATTCTTTTGATCTTTTGCAGTCCAGAGATATCTCTCGTAAAAGACCTCATGAAAGATCTGTACATTTTCCAAGTTCGAAGTCCTGATGACTTGTTGCACTTTGCATTCGGTTTGAGTTGTGAGTGTGATTTTTAAAAGTGTTTTACATGGGAAACGACAACGATATCCAACGCCAATCGACCCCCTACCGCCCACCACCTCCCCTGTAAAATGCAGAACGATGCGAGAGCCGATCGAGGCTTGAGTTTCACCCGTTGTGTTTGGTTGTTGTTGTAAATTGTCTGTCGACAATTATTTTATTATGCTGTCAACACTTAAATGTAATAATGCCAATAATATTGTTTTATGACAGTCGCAATATCTTTTCTGGAGGCGCATTTTTCGTGTTTCGGATCGATCTAGCTTTTGTTGTAGCTGTTGTGGTTTTTGCTGTTGTTATTGTTGCCTTAAGGCCTTCTTCTGTTGGAATCCCCTTCTGCGACTGCTCCTCCACGGCTCTTTAATGTCGGTCTAGTTGAGCCTCTCAGCTGCATTTCGGTTTCGTTTAAGTTGGCTTTAGTTTCGTCCAACCGATAGAGGTCAGCCATGATTCGTCTGTCTGAGTTTCTCAGTTCATTCAGCTAGCTCAGGCAGACATATAGTTTCTTAGTTGGGCCGGTTGGTGACGGTGGGAATTCTAGTGTTCAACCATCGTAGCCACGGCACTTAGAATGCTCGCATTTGTTGTCTGTTTTATGGCCTCAACTAGTAATTGGTTCATTAGCCCTGCAGTTGGAACCGTCTAAAAGCAACTGAGGTAGTGGCTAAGCAATTTGATTCTTTGACTTTAGTTGGTTTAGTGTCTGATTTTAAGTAGTTCACAGTTGATTTGATTGCTTTTGCACACCATTGAGAAAAGTTCAAGTGGTTAAGGCCACGTTAACCCATTGGCTGCCTAAAAAAAAAATCACAAAAGTAAATAAAGACAATTGTTTTTGCAAATCGTATACGTTCGAAACCAGCACTTGAATATGGGAATATTCTTAGCTAGAGTCATAAAAAAATACTATTCCTGTTAAAAAATAACCAATTATGTGAACAGGTAGCCAACGCTGTACCACTAAAAGTTTTACCCACTGTCCTTAATCACAATATTAACTGCAACTGAAATGCCAAAAGTCAAAAAAACGTGAGGCTAACAACCTTTAAACAAACCAATTAGAAAATCAACAGCCAAAATAACCAAAAATGAATTAACGTTCAGCTAATTTAGTTGAAGCGCTGCTTAAGTCAGAGACAAAAGTGTTTTCACTTGGCTATGTTATTCTTCATGTATTCATTTATGTCCTAGACCCTGTACTACACTTTGACCCAGTTGGGAATAATACTTTTCAGCCGGTGTTTTTATTTACGAGCAATAATAGTTGTAATAATTCGAGTAAGCTTTAAGTAAATTTCATAGTGGCGCATTAAGTATACGACCTGGTCGCAGGTGTCAGCCTACTTTTTAAATATTTGTTTTTACATAATACTTTTGTTTTATTATTCTATCCAATTGCTTACAATTCTAAAAACCTAAACTGGATTATAAATGGTTTTTTAAATTCAATCAAATATATCATATTAAATCCTATTAGGTTAAGATCGTTAACAACATACCAGCATTTAATACTCCCCTTATAGTTTGGTGGGATCATCGGTTCATATTTCTACAGGTCTTTCAGTGCTTGGGTCCGAGGGCATAAGCAGTTTGCCTGGGTGTGTGTGCTGCCAGTTGCTGGAGTTTCAGTGGAGTGGTGCAATATAGGTAAGTAGTCAGACCTTGAGCCGTAGCCAGAGTCAGAGCGAGAGAGTTCGGGTGGTTCAAGTTTAAGTAACATGCTGCAGAAAGGTGTAAAGTTGGCTTCTGACGGCATAACGGAATTTCTAATCGAATAATTGAGGATATACTGGTACGGGGGGTAGGGCTGGTAGGGGTGGTGCAGTGTATGCAGCACCAATAACTTATTTTGTAGGCTCATTGTGTCAATGCCGTCTATGAGTGGCTATCAACTCATGGCCATCAGAGCTGTTTGCTGGATGCTGTTGAAGTTGAAGTTGCAGTTGTTTCGCTTCCATTAATATAATAAATAAATGTTCGTCCGGGCTACGTTTCAAAAGCTGTTGCAATGTTGTATTGCCGATGTTGTTGTTGTTGTTGCGGTTGCTTGGCAGTTTGCCGTGCATCATTCAGCCTCATTTCGTGCAGCTTTGAAGTGTCTCTCATGGCATGGAAATGCGCGCGTTCAAACAAAATTGCTTTAAATTAGCTTTTCGGTGCTTTTTGGTGCCGACTGCCGCCTGTTCAGTGCAACAAGTGGCCAGTGGCCAGTGGCCAGTGGCTGAGGCACAGGTCTTCATTTGCACTGGATGATGCCACCAAAGCAACAATCCATCAATCCATCCATCCAAGTGCCAGCCAGCCAGCCAGCCAGGCAGTCAGTCAGTCGGCCAGCCAGGCAGTCAGTCAGTCGGTCAGCCAGCTAGCCAACCAGCCAGTCAGTCAGTCAGTTCAAGTGGCCGGGTCATCATCGGGCACATCTCTGCACGTGTTGCTGTTTGCCGCCACTTTCAAAAGGCAGCCGCTTTTCTTTGCGCTTTAGCAAAGTTTATGGCACTGTGCGAATGCAGTTACGGAATGCAGCAACCAAAACGCGTGTGTCTCATATCTCCCTCTCCTGTAGTCTTTCTCTGTCTCTCCCGCGATCTTTCGCTCTATCTGTGCAGCAGCTCGGCATTGTCTGTGCGGCCCATAAAACTTGGCAAATCTGCGTATTTCACATGTCAAGATTTGCAAGGCGCTGGCCGAACCGAAAGAGTTAAAGAACCGGGGCCAGCCGAACAAGTGCAGACGTTGCCTTGCTTGACAGATTTATGGAATTTACTGCATTTTGCCAGAGCAACAGCAAAATCATCTCCAGCAGCAGCATCAGCATCAGCAGCAGAAACATCAGCAACAACTTGACTGCCTTCTTTCTACTTTTTTGTTATTGTTTTTGGAGTAATTTTGAGAATGATATTTTTGCTTCGGAAATGCTTTGGAGCGGGATCTACCGCAATGGCGAAACCGTTTGCCGGGAGGTGGAGCACTTGTCCGTTGACTTGGTGGCCCACCAAGCAGCTGTGGAGCAATTAAGAAAAATTAACAAGATTTGATGGATTGAAATGTTTGCTCATTCCATTCATTGCAAATGCCTGACATTCCCAAAATATATGCAGTTCACATGTACCAAAAATGTTGACCCACAATCGTTATACCTTTATGAGTTGCACTTTGCATGGGCAACAGAATGGTGACCTGTTGTGTAACAAGTGGAAGAGTGCAGGGTTCATACTAAACTAAATTTGGACACTCGATTTTCGATATAAGTTCATTCTAAAACTATTTCCTATAAAGGTTATGTGGGGATAGCTTTAACATATTTGCTCATGCATTTTTGGCATATTATGTCCTTAAGATTCAGATACCATCTCAATTTGGGAATTGGATTGGTCAAATTATATGTCTAATTTTTAATCATACTAATAATATAATGTAACTTAATTTGATTAACTTTTACTTATTGTTATTTCATTTACTTTCAAAAATAATTACATAATAATAAAATAATAATTATTACTAAATTCAAAATTGATTCAAAACAATGAGCTATTCTATTCGTTTTGTCCCATCCGCATAATTTTTATATTTTTTGTTTTATGGTCTGTTGTTATATTTATAATACTCGGACGCTTTTAGTAGCACTTTATCCACAACTTTGTTAATTGTTTTTCTGTTCTCTTTGTGTTTAGCGCGTGCTTTGTCCCCTCTACTGGCCGCTGTTCGGTGTTCACCCCACGACCCCCTTTGGCCATTTAGCGGCACTTGCTTTCAAGAATAAAGGCAAAGGTATATACACACAAGTACATATATATATTTATATATGAATATATCTGTATATGTAGAAAACAGAGAGGAGGAAAAAATATCAAATGGCCTGAGGGTCAGAACTGGTAGCAACTTGTGCGCCTCTTCGCCAGATCTGTAACAATTAGTGCTGCTGCCAAAGCAGCTTGGCAAGCAGCTTTGTTTGACTTTTTTCTCTTTATAATTTTTTATTATCATTAAAAACTGCTTATAATTATTTGTAGAACGCGCAGTTTAGGAGACTTTGACTCGCCCTGGCCGCCGATTTGAAAACAATTAAAATTTTTTGAAAATGGTCAAGCCAGCAATTTTGGCCATTAATCAAAATTAATGCCACATGCGCTGCCTGAGGTGTCTTCATGTGAGTGTGGATGTGTGTTTGAGTGTGTGCGCAAAAGCAAGCTCCAAAATGTTGGATGAGTTTCCGCATTGATTTGAAGAAGACAACAAAAAGAATGAAGCTGATTGAACCCAGACAAAATCAAAGCAATGCAAATTGTAAAAGAACTTTGCTGCTGTGAAATGTTTTGTATTTTGATTAATGTTTTCCAATTTAAGCACAAATTTTTTGGCACTGAAGCGACTGAATTTTCCGCTGTACCGTTTGTCGAACAAATGTGCTCGCATCAATCATACGCCATGTGTGCCCACGTCCAAAGTGCACTTAATGAACTTTGTGGCGCAGTTAACGCTCATTAAAGTAGCCACCGCCACTAATCATGGAGCCCATGGTCCAAGTTCACCACCAGTTGCTGTAACTACTCGTAGTACAGTTCGGTAGTCGCACTCCCCGAGACTGCCGCTGCTGCTGCTACCAAAAACTTCGACCCGCACCTGCTGGGTGTCTTGATTAATGATCTTTTGCACAAAAGAGGCCCTTTTTTGGATCGGCAATGGCCCGGCGATGTATATGTTTTTGGTCTTCTGGGCCTCTTCAGAAGTGGGGGTTAATAAACTCTTCTATGCTACATATATGGTAATATGTAGACTTAAGTCGTATGTCTAACTATAACAGTTTCATTAACTGTCTACCACACATTAATTAAAACATTTTCGCCAAGAGCATTGCCCAAAGTGATTGTCCCTCTTTCGTATCTGCTTCAAATTAAACACTCTACAGCAAACAATTGTGTTAAAAGTTTAAATTCTTAAATTGATTATTTTAAACTATAAAGAGATCAAATAAATATATTTGTTTTCCAGAGTCTCAAACAGATGCGGTTTTTCCAATTTTATGATATTTAATTTATAGAGTTTAGACATCGATGTAATGTTCATTTTAATAATACAAAATATCTAAAATTAACGTTTTTACTTTTCAATTTTCAGCATTTTTGACTTAATTCTAATTTATTTATATTTCTTCAGTTAAAACGCTGTCGACTCGACTCGACTCATATTGTTAATAGTTCAAATGCAACATCATGCGTAAATTGATTAACATTATTTTGAAAGAACTTTCCTGAGCTGTAGCAGAGTGTAATGTCTTCGAAGTGGAAACCCATACTTACATGTATTTATGGTAGCTGTGCTCAAAAAGTAATAGCAACATTTTATAAACAACTTATTTCCTTAATTGATTGTTAACAATGATTGCGCCAAGGGGGCCGCACACTTCTTTCACACTGATTCAGCTGCAACATTGTTGTTGTTGTTATTGTTGATGCTGCTGCTTGCTGTTGTATCTATTAACCACGCACTCCATTATTATTTAATAACATATTTCTTAAGTATCTGCCAACCCAGTTCAGAGCACAAAAACGAGGCTGCTGCCTGCCTGGATTGCATCGCCTGCTGCCAGCTCTTTGCTATTGCCAACTCTTGACCATAATTTGATGTTGGGGCCAGGCCACGGACTCAAACTTCGAGTTGGACTCGTCGTCGTCCAAGTGATTGCCACCCCATTAAAAAAACGGCTGCGCCTACTTGTAGCTGTTCTTGTTGCTGCTGTTGTTGTTGTTCTTGTTGCTGTTATTGTTGTTATTGTTGTTGTCTTGGCTCCTGCCACGATCACTCAATAAGTCTAGACAAAAATGAAGCTGGTGTTGTAGCTGTGATTGTCGCTCTGTGCTTTGCTGCGCTCCTCCTCCTCCTCCTTTTCCTTCTCCTTTCCCTTCTCCCGTAATGGATCAGCACGTTTTGTTGGGGCTGTTGCTTTTTGAAAGAGCTCTGACTACTTGATGGTCTATCTACAATGCTACGTCATCAGTGGGGCTGCCATCAAAGCATCATATTTGTTGCATGATTATGTGGTAATTGCGGCTGTCAATAAAACTCCCCCGTTTATTCTTTATAACCCAAAGCATTCTACGCCTATATCTTATATATACCCCCATACCCCCATACCCCCATACACACACCGCACTTCTTCAGGCCAACTGCTGCTGCTGCTGTGCTGTGTGCAGCTCTCTATCTTTAACTATAGCTTTGGGAGTATGGGTTTGGGTTTGGGCTGTGAAGTTTTGGGTTTTGCTTCGTTTTGGGTTGACGGGTTGCCTGGTTTGCCTGGTGTGTGACTGGCTATAAAAACCCGTCCAGACGGTACCGCACTATGATTTACTTTGACAAAGGAGTGACATACAAGTACTTAAGTGATTTCTTTACACCTTTTATGGAGTAGTTAATGTGGCCATGGTATGCGCGCGCCTGGCATTGAGCAAAGTCATGCCATCGGCTCCCACCGCCACCACCACCACAAGCACCACGTCAGCGCCCCACTAACCCACCGAATCCCCCAACGTTTTGCTATGCTTGTCATTTTGGCACTTAGCGGCATTTAGGCTGTGACTTTAGCTACAACTTCACATCTTCACGTCTCCATCTCCATCTCCATCTTCATTGCTATCTACATCTGCGTTCTGTGGCTTTTGTTGTTGCCTGCCTTTGAATGCGGCTGGTGTGCTGGGAAACGCCTCAAGAATTATTCAGTTTCACCTCCTCCCACTGTTTTCTTTTTCTTTAATCGGGTTTTCTGTTAATGTGATCAATATGTAAATGCTGAGTGCGGCTACTTGATATTTTTGACACAATACTCACATCGTAGTTCCTTTACATTTTTTTTCGCTATTTTAATCATATCATTTAAGAAATTATCATAATTAAAATTGTGACAGCCAACAAGATCAACTAATGTCAATCTGAAAATTCAATCAATACAGTTTATTTAGGTGTGTGTGTGTTTTTTTTATATAAACCTGCTAAGGGAAAAAATACTATGTTGTCATTAAAGAGAGTTCAAATTGTATCTTTACATAGATGAAATAAATGTGCAATTGGTGCCATTTTAACTTCATTTCCTTAAGCCTAAACGTTTCGATCTTTCATTTATTTCCATTTCCATATGGCATTCTACCACCTGTTTTAACTAAACATTTAACTGCCTTCTCGTTTTCAAAAAATTACAAACTATTTTAGCTCATTTTTCCATTTATTCGCTTATCCCCCCCCAATGACTTCCATTCCATTTGCGTAACTGTTAACCCAGTTAGGAGTCACTTTCGTAATACATATATGATCAGTTTAGCCATCAGTGCAACTGCAAAGGCGTTGGCAAGTGTGGGCGTGTTGATTACAGTGCTCAATATAAGTGCTCGCATATGCTTGTTAAATGCATTAAAAAATAGTCTCGAGGCTTTCAACGCATCATCGTCGTCGTCTGCCTTTTTAAGGTTTGGAGGCCCCAGTTAAGATCAGTTCATTTGCAGTTAGGTGTTAATATTGGCACACAGCACGCTCCCAAACTGGGCCTTGGAGCAGCAGCTTCATGCATCACACGAAGCGTGTAGAGTCGTCTGGTCCAACCTGGGAGTTCCACTAACTGGTGGCGTTGGTGTCATTTCTTGTTGATGTTGTTGTTAATGCTGCTATTGTCGTAGGTGCGGAAAGTGTTCCAAATGCGCGACAAGAGTTCAGGGTGTAGTCTGTGTGTAGCGTCTGTGTGTGTGGGTAGCAAATAAAAGCGCCAAAAACACTTAATGGATTTGGAGCACATAAATGGAGTATTTTGCTATTTATCCGATCCGTTCCAGCGCACTTTCAACTGGTAGCTGGGTGCGTCGCTGTGCTGTTGCTGTCGCTGTTGTCGTCTATGGAAGGCATCTTTTAGCTGGCTTGTTAGCAAAAATGCCGCTGGGTGTTGGCCAATCTTTGCAGATCAAACACTGAAGACTGAAGATTGAAGACTGAAGACTGCTCCCCGCTCCCTTTCTTCCACTCTCTCCCTCTTTCTCTCTCCCTCACTCTTTGTCATTTGCATGTAAATTCGCTGGCTCGGGTGTTGTGTGTGTGCAGTCAAAGTGTCAAACAATGTCAGTGGGAGAATGTGTCTCGCAGTTGAAATTTATTTGCACTACTATTCAGAGCTGACAATGCGCGAAAGGGACGCAAACCCCACCAAAGAAAGAAAGAAAACACAAAATACGAGCCTCAGCCTCAGTTTGTCTGACTAGATCTCTCGGCGCGTCAACTCGTCAAGCCTTGTCTGCGGCAGGCAATGGCCAAGACTGCACCCAATGAGGCCCAGAGGCAGCTTCTGTCTGTCTTATGGTTACCCTTCGCTCTACCACCCGCCGCCTCTTTGGCCGCCAATTGCTTTGAAAAGGCAGCTAGCCAAGATTCGAGCAAGCTCAGCATTTGCAAAATGTCAATCTGTTGCAGCGCATCAATTCAAGTGTGAAATAAATAGAAACGAATTCAGGTCTTATAGTCTCTCCCATCCCCTCACCCTACCTCTCTGGCCTTACAGCCATTCAGTGGAGCATTTGCTATAATTTTCGCGCCATTTACCGTCGACTCCTCGCGTCATCGTCGTCGTTGCGAACTCGTCGCGCCAACTGTCAAGTCAGCAGGCAAAGCGAAATATGTTGAAAGTATTTACAATTACGCAAAGATTGATTGAAATAGATTTCGGATTGATTGGCTCTCTTGGTATGCACATTGACACAGCTGAAACTGAAGTTGAAGCTGATGCTGTGGCTGCCTGCTGAGAAAAAGATCCGCACGGAGCTTTGTGTGGGAATTGTTTTCGCTGAACTGCAGTTTGCACTTGCTGACGAGTGCCTGGGGACTGATTTGTTGATAAAAGCAGCAGGCAATCGCATACTTGTCTATTTCTAATTTATGCAGCTCATCAAATTCATTGCCGAATTAAATTGTATTTTGCGAAAAGAAATTAGAACAGCGTTATTTAACTAGGAGAAGTTAACTTAACGATAAAACTCCAAAAATGTTCAGCAGTAAAATCACGAAAGAATAGTTTTAAAATAATAGTCCATAAAGCAAACAAATTAAGATTTCAATATCTCGTAGTCCGCGGTCATATCAGTCAAAATAAATGTAGTGAAACAAATTTCCACAAATATTTGTGATATAGATTGATGTTTTTTAAAACTCTCATCTCTCTAATGTTTTAAATATTTTAAAATAATATTCGAACATTTCATTATATTTAGTGCACCATTGCAGATTCAAATATAATTCTGCTAGGTCTTAAGATGGTAAACAAAGCTAAAATCTATGTATAGCAGCAAGAAATATTTGAACATTTTAAAAACTTGATATAATCGTTTATTTTTACGATGTTACACACATAGTAGCTTCGACTTTCTCTAAACCAGCTCACAGCTCTAAATGGTGTCCATACAGCATAATTTACAATAAATAACTTTGAATTTGTTGTACGGATGTGACCCGATTTCTCAGCACTCGTAACGCACCCAGAAACCCATGAAAATGTCCATCAAAGTCGTTTATCTAAATGTTTATTTGTGTTTATTTAATATCAATAATATTTTTCAGTTTTATTCTTTTCATGTTATATCGCACAATTTGCATGTTAAATACAAATACGAGACAAAAAATAGTCAATAATAATAATTTATGCTATACATCTTGGTGCTTTGATTTTATTTATTGTCTATATATAAAGGCTAAAGATATGAATTTGCTAATTGTGACTAATAACTCGTTAACTAAAGCAATCAAATACAGTAGTTTTAAGTTGAAATTCGCTATGTATTGTACGGGTATTCGTATACCCTTTTATTTCTATTAATTACCATTCGAATTTGTAAGCTAAGAAATACTTGAAATATTTATGTATATATTATGCCTATTAAGAAACTTTAGGTATGTATAAATGTATAAGTATATTAGACTATACAAATAACTAAACACGGAGCTTATAAATTAACAATTCCACTACTATATTATGCAAACGATACAGATAAGCTCTCTTGCATAATTTGGCGACAATTTGGGTTAGTCTCGTTTCGATTCGTTTTGTCTTAAATCGAATCGATTCGATTTCATTCCATGTCATCGTCATCGTTCTAAAATACTCGTCCATTTAATTTTGCCTAAGCGAAATATTTGTTGTATAATGCGTTGCATCTAATTAAGAACTTGACTCGCGCCGTTTTGTTATACTTTTCAGATCTCATATGCTAATTTTGGATATTTGGCGGCACCTTTTGCATATTATTGTCATTTCGCTAGTTGTTTTAAACGATGTGATAATATCTTAAAACAAACAACAAAACGGCACGAATCACAATCGTTGTTGTATTTGGCATAGCGGGAGGAAGGTGAATGGGATTAGGGCAAGGTAGGTTAAGGGTCAATGGTGAATTTTATTTATACTTCAAATAACACTATGCAACAAAAAAGATCAATTAGTCTGGCACTAACCATTTTTGTTGTTGTTTTTTTTCTAATTTTAAGTAAAATAAATTAGATTTTACATTTAAATGTATTGGTTATTATTATTTTAATGGTACTTTATTAAATGATAATGTATCATTTAAAAACTCTTTATAATTTCACTATTTTTTCTTTTATAATTACAATTTCAATTGGCCTAACTGCAGTTATATTTTAAAGTTTTTCTTCTTCTATTTTAAAAAAAACTTGTTGAATCAAAAATTTTGGTTTTTGGGGCTACTGTATGATAAACAAAACTTAAAGATGGTAATCTAATTTTTTACATTATCCAAAAGAAATAAAAAATACTCCTTGGAAATATTCATGTTCATTTCCAAGTATGTTAACTATTAAAGACATAAAAAAAACATTTTAAAAATAATAATCTTGTTTGTCTAACAAAATGATGTTGCATAGTGTTAAGTCCAGCGACTGATTGCCGCCATTCTGTGCAGCATTTTGTGAGGTTATGGTCAAACCTTGGTTGTCAAATCGAGAGCCGTTGAGGTGGCTACTTTAACGGCCAAGTTGGCTGCTGGTGGTGCTGGTGATGGTGAATCCAAACGCAGACGCTTCGAACCATTCGATTCCTGTATCAGTTCATTCAATTTCCGTTTGATGCTCTCGTTGGCCTCATTATCACTGGTGGTACTACTATTATTGTTGTTGTTGTTGTTATTATTATTATTGTTCTTGCTATTGTTATTATTATTATTGTTATTGTGGATTTTCTCAACGCTGGTCTTCACTGTTTCCGTGCTGCTAGTATCCTTGAACTCGACTTGAGCTGATGACTCTACATCCTCGTCGTCTTCATCATTCATTCCGGCTAACTTAATAAGTTCTGGAGCAGATGATTTATCAGTTGCTGCCTCATTGTCACTGTAGATGTCGGCCTCAGCCTCCAGCTGGCAGCTGCTCTTAATACTGCTGCTACTCCTCGAGCTGGTGCTGCCAGTGGTTTTCATGCTTAAATCAATGGGATTATCCTGTGCTGCCCCACTTTGCACCGTCGGCTGCTCCGAGTCGTGCTGCGACTGCTGTTGCTGCTGCTGGGCTGGCGAGCTTGGCGGTGTCATGGATACGACCAAATCCTCCTCATCATCCTCATCCACATCCTGCGGCTCCAGTTCATCCTCGACAACTTTATCGCTGCCAGTGGTTATAGTCGCCTCTCGCTCGTCTTCCTCGTCATCCGGCTCGCCATTGCTCTGCCTGCTCTTCACACGCTCCCGCCCGCTCTCCGAGTTGGGTGTGACCAGCGCCGATATGGAATAATCCTGTTTGCTGTGTGGCGGCAGCTTTGTTGCCAGCGGCGGCGGACTGTGCTGCTGGGACTTAAGCACCGCATCCAAATAGAATCGTTTCGTCAGCTCATCTGCTGCACTCGTCGCCGCAGTTCTGCTGCCATTGGGCAGTAAATGATTGCTGCTGCTATTGTTGTGATTGGGACTCAAGGCCGACTCCTCTTTGTGACCGGCGAAGGGCGTAGCAGTGTGTAGCTGCGGCGCAAAGCGCTGTCCGCTCGCACTGCTGGAGTTGAACAAATGTTGCACTGCAGCAGCGGCCACCGCCGCCTGTTGCTGCTCTGGCGTCGGCTTCAGCAGACCCTGGTGATGCGAATACAGCGCAGGATGGTAGCCCGGAAAGAGCAAATGCGAGGGCGGCAAAAACGCTGGCGGTGGCATCACTGGCAATGTACCGAGACCCGGAAATGGCAACGGCAAAAACGGTGCCAGATCCTTGCGCAGTTGCGGCGGCCGTCCAGGCGCTGTGCCGCTGCCCGTTTGTCCGGCATCCCCGGCCGCATTTGGCTTGCTGCTGCCACCACCCAGTTGCAGCAGTGAGTTGCCACGCACACTGCTCACCTCCACCGAGCTGTCAGAGTTGTGCGAGTCCGGTGAGCTGACAGAGGGTGAAGCAACTAGCGCGGGATGCTTAATGCCGCCATAATCCACACTGCCATCCAGTCCCAGCATCATCAGCTCCTCCTTGCTGCGCGGCGGTCCTGCCCCGTACAGACTCGCATAGCCGCCCGTCGCATGCCCCAACATGCCCAGAGCAGCAGCAGCAGCCGCCTGTCCCGGTCCACCCGACATGCCCTTCACACAACCATTCGATACGGATCCAGCTGCATTCGTCGCTCCGCCAGCCTGCTGGCTGTTGTGGTGTGCGGCCATCGCAGCAACCGCCTGTTGCTGTTGCTCCTGCAGCAGGCAGTGAATCTTGAACCAGTTGGAGCGTCGACCGTACCGTGAGCCACTCTTCGACATACCAACCATGAGGCACTTCTTCAGGCGGCAAGCCTTGCAGGCTGTGCGATTCTTTTTGTTGATGATGCATTCGCCGTTATTTTTGCAGTCCGATATCGAAGACAAATTGTTATATGAGCGGCCAAAGAAGGACTGCAAAGAGAGTGGAGTTAAAAATGTAGCAATTAGTTTTAGCCTAAGCTCGAAAAATATGTATTTGCTACAGAAGCATTTCTTATAAACTCTAAAATCTAAAGAATTTGGTTTCAATTTTAGATTTAATGAAGATTCAATTATTTTTATCAAAAATATAATTATTAAAAAATAAACTATTATTCGTCTATGCTATCATCTAAAGAATAATTTATAATCAAGACTTCAGACTTGATCTCTACTCAACTTAAAAATGCTCTTATCTCTTCAGCTTGGAATCTGTTTACCTTAACTTGCAGCAATGTTGGCACTCTACTTATTCTTCGTTTTCCATTGATATATTTGTAGTATCATTGATATACTATAAGTTTAAACTAAATTAATATTTACACTCCTTTCTTGCATTCCTCTCACACAGGCTCAATAGACAACTCTTTAATTTCGACACCTACAAAGCGGACACTCAGCTTAAAACTGTTGTTTGCCAAATTCTTGAACTTCAAGTGTTGCTTCCTGCAGGGTATTTGCTAGCTGCGCAGTCACTCTTTGATTTGATTAGAAACAAGTTGCGTTGCTTTCTTTTTTTCTAACAATTTCTTTTTGCCTGGCTGTGTATTGTAAATGCAGTTTTATGATCTTTTAGCCATGATGTCATTCAACAAGAATATCTCATTAAATTTTCTGATGATTCATCAATGGCTGCTGGTGTTGGTGGCGTTGATGCTGTGAGCTCGTAAAAGCACTGCCAAAAAAGAAACACAGCGAATCGAAATGCAACAAAAGCACATCCACAGACACATCAGCATCCAGCTACACCTACACATTAACCGTTGGCTGGGCCACAATCAATTGCCAACAAAGCAAACAAACAATTTAATTCAATGCGGCACGAAAAAGACTACAACATGTTGCTGTTTGGCTGTTTGGCTGGCGAGCACAGCATGTTGCAAAGGTTATAGGCTGTGCAACACTTATGCCAAGTTGCAATGTTGAACGTAAATCACAGCTCAGCAGAGCTTGCAATCAAGTTGGCGTATGGACAATATACCGACAGACAGACAGACGGGGTAACAAACTGTCGAACAGACAGACAGAGAGTCAGACAACGAGACAGTCATGTCTGTCAGTATTCAGTCAGTTGCAGTTTAAGTTGTTGTTGTTGTTGTTGTCGTCATCGTCATCGCCGTCGTCGTAGGTGGAGTTTGAGTTGTTGTTGTTGTTGGAGACGCGCAAATTGAACTGCGCATAGAAACAGAAACAATGCGAAAATCCACTTTTAAGGTTAATTGGGCATCAAGATTACTGGGTCGGAAATGGAAATGGAGGATTTTCGTATACGTATACGTATATGTATATGTATGTGTATGTGTGTGTTTATTTTTGTTTTTCTTTGGGTTTCTTTTGCGTTACGTTTTCGTTTTCAGTTTCGTTTGAAAGAGCAGCAGAACCGGACGAACTTACTGTACCCGGCTATTTACAAGCAATTTTGTGCGCCAAGGCGGATTCACTTTTGTTTGTTTTATCGAAATGTTCCCTTGCCTCTTACACTCTGTCTCCACCACTCTTTGTGTTCGTATCGTTTATGCCTTTTAGCCTTCTGCTGCTGCATCATCATCGTCGTCATCGTCATCATAATCATGATCATCATCATTGAAGCGACGCGCTTCGTTTCGTTTTTGGGCTTTTGTTTTGCTTTTGGTGGGCGTCAAATTAGCCGGCCCACGCCATGGCGCACAAATCAAATAATGTTGACCCACAAATTGTACGTTAGTTGACCTTTTTCTCCTTGCGCGCACAAACGACGACAAATCTGAAATCCTCACCGCCCCCCGTTGTCCTGCTGCCTGATCTTGAGGCATTTTAAATACTCGTGTTTAAATCAATTATGCATTTTGTGGAGCGCTCTTTTTGTTTAACTTTGACCTTAGCCTGAGGCGTTCTTTGTTGTTGTTTATCTTATTGTTGCTGTTATTGTTGCTGCTGTTGCCGTTGCTGTTGTTGCCGTTTGCTCGCCTGATATCGCTCGTAATGAACTCAACATTCCAGTTTTGGTATGGCACCATTTACTCTACGGCGTTGTCACGATGCGGCTGGCTATTTATTATGGAATGCCAATAGCGATCGATAATTGTTATTCATATTGGCAGGGAGGCGCCGAGTGTCGATTATTGTTATTATTTATATAGAAAACTACTAGTTACTTAGGCTTCTATATGCTATGCTCTCAGTAGACGAGCAAATACATAACACATCAATTAATTCTAACTATATTTTGTACGAAGCATCGACTTTCTTAAATTTACTATAAGAATCTCTAGAATAATATTTCATCGAGTTAAAAATGGTCTTAAATGTCCCAAATTAAATGTTTGCGATTTTACAATCAATCTGTATTACACACATAAGGATTTGAAGAATTCTCTACTCACCTTGCAACCTTCGCATGTGAATGCTCCAAAATGAAATCCAGCTGCTGGCTCCCCACAGACCTTGCACGTCTGATTCATCTGCAGAGCATGAAAAGAAAAGGAGCACAAAATTATAAAAGACATTAGTTTGCCGTGTTCTATTTCGCCTGTCTCTCATTCTTGCGTGCACTGCAAAAATGAAATGAAAAAAAGCAACAATAACAGAAACTAAAGGAAAAGCAATAAATTCATAAAATTTCAATTAAAAGCAACAGCAAATCATGACACGAGCATCTACTTCAAGAGAACTGAGAGCAAGTACGCCGCCAGCGAAATTCACACGCATTAAAAATTAAAATGCAAACACAGTTTGTCATATCGCTAAATTGCTATCACAAGAAAGAAAAGCAAAGGAAAAACCAGCCGCACAAACGAATGGAAATGTAAATGAAAATGGACGATGTAGCTGCTCTGCTGCGGTTGCTTGGATGCTGGGCCATAATAAAATATGAAGATGAAATCAAATGAAAAATTGCCCCAGAGCACAGCACAAACAAACATCGTAGCAGGCGAGCAAACAAGCAGCGTGTAGAGCATTTGCATTTATATGGCTTGTTGCCAGTTCGCCAGTTTGCCTGTTGCCTGTTTCTGTTACTAATCTTGCCTCCTGCTTCCTTTGAACTGTCTGGCGCAATAGACCTTAGCAACTTGTTGCCAAGGTACAAGGTATATATTTGTTTATTTATTGCAAGCGAAATGTTTATCAACAAATTGCCATCATTGTTGTTGTTAGGTCGCTGGCTTTACTGCACTTTATTTGTTTTGGTGTTTGGTGCATTGGGGCCTTAGATTTGCCACGGGCAGCATTACGTTTTTGCCTTGTGCACTTGTGGCTTAAACTGGAGCAAAACTTTGTTGACACGCACACACGCCAACCTGTACAATAAGCCGTGGGAGACTTTGCAACAAAGTTTGCTTGGAGTTCATGAGTCAGGTCCTGAGGCATACATGAAAATATATACGTATGAAATAGCATCGTTCATTTTGTTTCCTTGACGATTTATAAATGCGTAAATAAAAGCTATCGTCAAATTTTCAGATTTTTATCTGAAATCTACACGTGCCTCTAACGTTCTTTGGCAATTCAATTCGATTTGAAAAAATTCTCCATTAATTTTCCATAAAATTTACAATTATGAGCAAAGTAACAACTGCAGCTCAAGCATCGTTTGATCTTTTATCTTGAGTAGGTCTCATTATTAAGAAATGCTTTCAGCTGGTTGCAGCAGGTGGCAATACTGCAAGTGGTTGCTGTGCAGCACATGCTTGGCTCGGTTTGGAGGAGGCCATTAAGTGCAGTTCACTTTTTAGTTGGGATTTATGTTTTATAGCTCCAATTGCCCCACTGTCAATTCGCGGCAATAATTTTTCCCATCTGTCCAAACAATTGGCACATTACAAAGTAGAGAAAGCATTCAACACATTCACTTTTGGCCGGTCTCAGTCTCAGCCTTCGGCCCCGCCAACCTACGAACTGTGTGGCAACCTCTCGTTGTTGGGAAGGGGAGCGGAGTAGTGGGAAAAGAAGGTGGCTTAAAGAATGCACCACACCAATTGGCTCAGTTCGCTCAGTTCCTTGGCTGGTTCGGCCTGTAAAACATGCTAATCTGATTTCGTGTTATGTGTTGAGTTTAGCTCCCCAGCCGCTTAAGCCAGCGTCCATTTGTTCCGTCTGGGTAGGAAATAAATTTTGTACGTTTAGGTTTCATAAAGCGTCGTCGGGTCGGTGGTTTGCTGTTGTTGTTGCTTGGATTAATCGACAAATAAAAATCACATAAAATAAATTAAAAATTATGAGTTTCAAGTTTCAACAACCTGCGGATTGGCAACAGATTTAGTTTGATTTTAAATCACACAACAAAAAAAAAAACAACAAAAATAAAAGAAAACCAAAAACAACAAGAAAATCGGATAACAAAATACAGAACGAATAATAACAAAGTTGCAGAGGCTGCGATCTGTCTGTTCGGCATGAAATTTATGCAGACAATGTGCAATATTAAAAAGCAATAAACATTTATTTTACAACAGACAAGTGACACTAGATACAAAGAGATAGAAACAGCATGAGAGAGAACGAGAGGGACAGAGGACAGAACGTTAGTACACTTTCTACTGCGGTTCGTTAGCTTTACACGGGGGATAATCCAGCCTTTGTCTGATTTACACACAACCGATATATGCCGACCATACATTCGATATGTGCATATATCATACACGATGCTATAGATAGATTACCAGATGATACTGGCTACCATATTCGTTCAGCTGCGGCTCTCAACTTACTTTTGTGTCGTGCTTGAATTTATTGAAAGTGCCACCTAATGATTTGCGAGTTCGAGTAAATTCTAATTTCCATTTCACCCTAATGTATCCCATCAGAAGCTCGCGTTGATTTAATTGATCTCTGTAAGCACTCGAGAGGTGAATGTTTTAATAAATAGAGAATTATATATTATTCTTTGGCATTTCAACTTTATCAACAATTCGAAACACAAAAAAAAAAATATAAACAAAATTTAAATTTCTGATTCAAATCAATTAACAATTTCTCACAAGCTTAGTTTTGAAATGATCAATTTTGTCACCTTGGTGAATTCTATATTCATGCATAATAAGACTCTAAAATAAAATGGTAATAAAAAAAAACACATTATAATGTGCCACTGTTTAAGCATATGATATTCCATGTTCATATTTATCGTATGACTTCATTATAAATCGCCCATTTGTTTATCTCTTTTAAGCTAACCACTAATTTGGGTACAGGTTTTCTTGAAATTTATTAACCTCGCTTATTGCATAATTTTACAAATCCAAACTGGGCAAAACTAACAACATTTAATAGCAATTAAGTGAAAGTGTTATGAAATATACACATGAAGCGCCCAAATGCTGAAACAATGCACTTTAAATATTTAAGCATACTAAAATATTTTATTTGTATTTCATGTTAATATTTTTGTTTAATAAATTTGTTGTGACTAAAATAAATTATGCTTGAGCAATTTGTTAAGCACCATGCTCAGCCCGTGTTGCATATATTGACGAGTTCAGCCAATTTATTTGAATTATTTGGTATTTTGTTGTCTAAGTACCCAATACCACAAAAAATAAAATCAATCTAACCAAAAACAAAAAAAAAACGTGTATATATGGAATGCTGTTCTCAGTATTTTAAGTAATAGATACCCTGTAGAAGGGCATACATTCAGCTTATATGGCAAATTGTATCTCTGTGTCTCAAAGTATTAAAGTTATAAATACAACTTTAAAATTTTAAAATATCAAGCCCATTAAATTGAATTTACAGTTATACAATTTTCCATTTCCCTGTCACAAACGCAGATCTGCGAATCTATTGAATACCCTTGTTAGTCGCCTTTTTGACAGGGTACAACAAATTCAGTTGATTTGATCAGCTCAACACCAATTTCCCGCGTCGTCATCAAAACTGACAGTACAAAAATATATTTTTGGATCTTGTTGATTTTATGTGTGATTAATTATAGCTGCTGCTGTTTTCTGTTGTTGTTTGTTATTTGCTGTTAACCTTAAGTTGAACAAAAATAGCAAGCAGAATTTTAAATATTTTATGGATTGTGTGATGATGCAATGTTGGGATATATCCAAATTTCAAGCTCATTATAATATAAAATTATTAAAAATAATTCAGTTATGAAAAAAAATTAAACTAAAGGCACGTTTACTCCAGTTTCATCGCATCGTCTCGTAGTTGAGCTAAGTGCCATTAACGTGGCCGTTGCGTCGTTTTCAGCCAAATAAGCGCAGCACAAAATAAAAAAATAATAATAATACAAAAAAAATGATGATAATTGCCCTACTTGACCTTGGCAACATGTACAACTGCCACAAATACTTCTCGTAATACCAAATGCGCTGCATGGCAAACAAATTTTGCACATCCACTAAACTCACTAAACTAGGCTCGCGGGTGTACGGGGGAAGGCCCCATAAAAGTCAGCCATGTGCTCGTCTCGCATTGTTTGCATGCAATTATAAAAAGCGCAAGAGCGCAAAAAACATAATTTAATTAAAATGAAATCATGCACAAAGCAATTGCCTCGCTTTGTTCATTGTGCGCAAAATGCTCGAAACAAATTGTTCTAGTTTTTGTCTATTTTTTATTCGGTTTTTTAATTTTTTTTTTATTTAATTTTTTATTCATGACTCGTCGACACTGAAGACGGCCGCACAATGTTGTGTTGGTGTTGCCTTGTAGCAGTGATGCGAACAACAACAAAAAAATATGGCAAAATTATAATCCCATGATTTGCGTAGTGCAATCAAAACTCGGCTTAGCGATCACAGTGTGGCGAAGTGTGATTTTTTGTTTGTCTAAATGTTAAGTCGCCCAACTAATTGATGCATAGATTTACATTGCAAATTGTGGAGACTTGTTGATCATAATTTTTAACAAAATATTTGTATGATGTTCTTGAAAATTAGTTGAGTTCAAAACAAAAATATACCTTAAATACATATTATGAATATATTTTTTTTCAGTATTTTCATTGATTGCAATTTTGATAAATCAAATACACAAATAGCAGATCGTTGTGCTATTCGTTCAACATGTTAAAGATTGTAGAAAACAAGTAGAATAGCTTCAGGCGGCCGACAGCTGTGGCTTCTTTTGATGCTGATGAGTCATGTTTGTAATGCGAACTCGTTTATATCAAAGCGATTTATGTAAACTAAATGGCTCCCCTCCCAGAAATTGTCGAAATTGTTGTATAGCGTGTATGGCATTTGCCCGCTTTGGACATTTGCCCGGTTTGCTTTCTTTTTTCGCGTTACAAATACTTGAGGCATTTTGTCAGCTGCACACGCATCGCATCTCATCGCATTGCGCGCTGTTGCCGGATCTGAGACCTCTCCCAGAACGAGCTTAGTCACGGGCCTGGCCAGCGAGTTGCTAGCTGCGAGTCGCAGCAATTTGTCAAATGCGCATCGCGCTGTCTGCAGTAAAGCAACACAGCAAATAATAAAAGAAGAATTTATACACATTTTCATGGCCCTTAACGAAACGACAACTTGGCCCTCGGGGAGTGATCAATCATAGACATAGAGTCTCTGTCTCTGTCTAGAGAATTGCTGTTCTTTTAGCCAGCTTGCGTGCAAATTAGTATTTGTTACACTTTGTGTGCTGAGTTTGGAAAATTTTTAAATTGCGAAAAAAAATGTTTTACAAATGATGAAATGTGTGAGCGAGTGTAGTTTCCTTATTTTATCCTTTTCACCTTGGTTGCATTGACGCATTCATCATTCTGTTTGAGCTTGCTTCTAGTTTGTCGCCTAAGTCATTCGTTTGATTTGTACTTAGCTAATTGCTGCCGCATGCAGTCAAGCGGCTGACTAAACTACATAAACTAAAACACTATAATTATGAGCTGTGATGATGAAAAGTAAAGTTTTTAATATTTATCGCTTTTCTTATTGTTGTTGTTGCTGCTGTTTCTGTTGCTGCTGTGACTTGAAGCATCATCGTTGCTGTCTCAGTCGCTCACTGCCAGCTCTTCAAGCTGTCAAGCAGGAAATGTTTAGATTTATAATGTGCTCACATGTTGCTGTGCGACTGCGTTCCCTGGCTCTAGCCCACACCCCGTCGCGCTTCCCCTCTGGGGGCCACCGCTCATCCTTCATACGTTTACTTACTGTCTCTTTGTCATTATAATTAATTTGTAACTATTTTTATGAGCTCATGTGAAATTTAAATGCACTCACACTGTTTGCCTCCCTGTCCAGAATGCAACGGACAAGTGGCCAAGTGTCAAGTGCTTGTGCAATTTCCGCTTAAAATTTGTGACCATCCGCCAAACGGTTGAAATTATGCTGAAAAATTGACGGAATACGTTGAGGCCTGAAAATCAGTGTCTAATTTTCAATAGAATACGACAGCGCGTATGATTTACCAAGACAAGTCTGCAAAGAAATTTTTTACCGAGAGACTCAACAACGTGCAAATCTTGCAAATGCACAATGAATAGGGTACTTTGAATTTATTAGAAAGCTTGAGAGTGAGTCAATTGATAAAGTCAAAACCGTTGGAAGGGTTTCTTACAGAAAAAATTGCCGTACTTTGAAAATATTTTTTTTTGTTTGAAAGAAAACCTTTCAATTAAATGTTCTCGACATAAATCATTTTGTGAATGACGCCTCAATTTTGTATTAATTCTATTTTTTATTTTATTACTATCTTCATTTATTCAAATTGCAAATCTTAACCAAGTACTATTTTTTATCTATGTTTGAATTCATCTTGTTTATATTTATTTTGATTTTGATTTACCATTTACCCATTTAATAGAGTATTAAACAAGTCGTTCTACAGAGTTTTTTTGCCGTTACTTGTTATGCAAATGCGTGCACAATGTGTGAGGTTTTCTTCTGAGTATTGTGTGGTGCTGGTAGTGGTGCAACCATTTGGTTGCTTGTGCCTGTTTTGGCTTGAAGCCACACGTTTGCCAAGCTCTGTGGCATTTGTTACAATTTTAAATGTTAGCTTAGGCAAACCAGCAGCAGGCGAAACTGGTGCCAATTGTTGCTACAAGTGTTTGGCTTGACATTTGAGCGCGCGTGCTCGTCTGAACATGTGTGAGCCCACTAAATATTTCTGGCCAGCAAATTGGACCAGCAATTGACAGGCCGTGTCGCGAGTCCACCTGGCGCCCCCAGGTGAAAAGCTTCAGCTCCAAGCGCAAATATAAAGGGCAAAAAACTTGGCTAACAAATTAGTCAACGCTTTGGAAATTGCATTTAAAGTTGTTTCTGTTTTTTTGTTGATTTTTTTTACTGCTGTTGATGTAGTTAATGCTGTTGCTGCAGCTGTGACTTTGAATGCCCGTCCATGATTTGGCATAAACTTGTATATCTGACTTTAGCGGCTGTTGGTTGGGGCTGCTGCCTGTTGATTCAATGAGCATTTAACTGCACTAGATGCCAATGACTTGACACATGCGAATCAAAAGGGGCTAAAGACTCAAAGCTGAGCACGTCAAGCTTTTGAGCCAGTCGAACAACACACAGGCAGAGACAGAAAGATAGAGAGAGAGAGAGAGACAGAGTGGGAGAGAGGTGCAGAGAGGAAACAAGATTGCCAGACAAACTGATAGACAGCCAGACAGACAGCAGGCTAAATTTACAGCAGCAGCAGGGGGGCCAAAAAAAAAAAAAAATACTGTGTGTTGGGAGCGTTTCTCATGATTTGTGTGCAATCGCATTTTGTATAATTTTTGTTTCGTGCTTTTTTCTGCTTCTGCTGTTGCTGTTGCTGCAGTTGACGGTCCGACAAACGACAAACGACAGTCAAGTGATGTGAAGTGTCTGCCGCAAATGCGACACGAGCAAACTAATTGTTGACTACTGCATTTTTTTCAATTGAGGAAGCTATAGAAAGTTTAACGCAGTAAAGTAAATCTATTTTACAGTTTGATTTTACAAGTGCTTAGGGCAAATAAGTCTTTGGAAATTTGAACTTAAATAAAGTTTTTCTCATTGTAACTCAACAATTAGTTACTTAACTTCTGAATCTATTTGTTTGGTTGAGTGTTTCGTTTATTATGATGTCTTCTTAATTTCTTATTTTATATTTATATTAAAATAGATTTCTCCCAAACTAGACTTGAATTGGAATCGTTTCTAGCGTTTTGGCAGATATAATGCATAAGCAACATGACCCACAAATTTGCTAGCTTTTTATAAATCACCACAAGCAAAATTTTCCTCAAATGTAGCAATTGTTAAGTTGTTGGTGAAATGGTTCCCATAGCGCCTTCATAGGCACATAGTTGCACAAATTGCTTGTTTTCAAAAAAAAAAAAAAAAAAAAAAGCAGCAACCACAACAAGAAGTACAAGCTTGTGCACTGCTCTTATTTAATTGACTTTTGACTCCCGAAATAAGGCGATGGCTGTGGCAAAAAAGTGCAGAAAAGTAGCAGCCAACAACAGCAGCAACAAGAAGATGGCAAAGAAGAAGCAGAAGAAAATGCCAAAAAAGCTCGCACAGATAACAACGAAACAACAAACAAATAAATCGCATGCAACACACACCGAAAAATACCCCAAGAAGACTCAAAGCAACAAAACAGAAGAAAAAAAAGAAAATAGGCAGCCAAAACAAATAAACTAACAAAAAGACAACGACAACAGCAACAACAGCGACAACAACGACAACACTGGGGTCGCCCAGGCTGGGCAACAGCAACAACATTACCAAATGAACAACAACAATAACAGATGGAAAAAAGTGCACTGTGCAAGTGCAAATAAAAGAGACGCGGACACATTTACTTATCGCGCCTCTTTAAGCCTGCAACAGTACCTGGCAACTAGCAACAACAACAACAACAAGGAACGGTGGCAACACTGCCAGCAAACCGCCAACAAAACACATGCAAAACGTTTGCAGAGTCGGCGACGTCAGCAGCGACAGTGACTGCAACTAGTTGACCAACTTCTGCGGCGCGCTCTCGCTGCTTCTAATGATCCAATTCCCACGAGCCGCGACGCTGCCGTCGACGACACTGACTGCAACTGCAACTGCAACTGCTGGAGTGAGGCTGAGGCTGAGGCTGAGGCTAAGGCTGAGAAGGCCGAGGCAAAGCAGATGACGACGACAACAACGATGCTCGCCCAATGCAAAAAGTAGAAGGTGGAGGTTGCTGCTGCTGCTGGCATCGCCTGCTTAAACAACTTTCAAAGTTAATAGTCTGCGCCACGGCGAGACAACGTTGGCCATATCCAAAGCCAGTAGAAACGTAAAGCAGGCAACACCAAAATACCCAGCAGGAGTCACAGCGTTTGCAGCCTCGCCAGCTAGCCGCATGAATCATTTCTTTCCCCAAAGAAAGCTGCCTCCTGGCCCTGCGCTGCCCTGCCACGTCCTAGAGCTTTTGCTGTTGCCGTTTGCTGGTCCTGGTGTAAATGTGCAGCAACATGCTTGTTATTAAGCATTCCTAATCTGAGTGTAGCCAACGGCCACACAGCGCAACACAAAAATTTACGTATACGTAATGCGACTAATTAAAATTGAATTTGTGACTTATTTTTTATTTGTGTGCCTTCGGATTTTTGGCGTGGGAACATGTAAAAATAATTAGAGCTTTGCTTCGATTGATATAACAAGTAATTAAATGGTAATCAGAAAGAAATGCAAAAGCTGCCTTTTAAATCATGGGAATTTCGTTTGGCCCAGTTTTAACAAATGTTGGTTTTAATTAAGATGATTTTCAGCATTAAATTTGAAATGGAAAAGACCACTTAACAAGCTTGCAACTCTATTAGAATATTGTCAATATTGTTGTATAAGAAGTCAATCCAGCTCATTGAATAAATAATAAACTTGGAGAACTATGTTTAGCACATTTCGATTCTTTCAAGAGCACTTGTAGAAACAGAAATGATCAGCTATACTCGTACACAATTGTTTTCGAATTGGAAACAACATTAAAAAAATATACCAAGAAACATCCCAATCTAGTAATATTTTCATTGTTGGCCTTTTGCTCTTTGCCAAAAGTTTGCTAATTAAAATGGAATTAAGCTAACGAATATTTTGGGGCGTGGGAAGAGCCAAGTAAATAAGTTTCCAAATGATCCAATGATATAACTGGAACTTTGTTTGAATCTCTTTCAAGACTTTTGTCTTTAATGTTGATTTTGCCGAGCTGCTTTCAATGCCAAAGCCGATGCTTCAATGTTCATCCCTACACGCGTGCAACAACAGTAAAAACAATAATAATATTAAACAAATAAAAAATAAAATTAAAAAAATAAATACTAACAAAAGCAAATAGTCGCATTTGTTATTAAAATCGCAATGCGATTTACAAATAACAATGGGTACAATTTGCTCGGCTCATTGCTCAGGTCTATAATGTAAGCGGACATCTGCTGATGCTGTTGTTATATTATATAGTCAGATACTCAGATAGCCAGATAGATAGGTGAATACTTGTCTCTATGCAATTTATATAAATTTAATTCAATTTGCTGCGCTAAATCGCTTGTGAGTCGTGCAGAGGTCGTCGCATTTGGATTCTCAACTTAACTATTTTCTATAAACATGGCCAGCTGGCCAATTAATTGAATGTTTTGTACTGTTGTTGTACTTTGGTTGTTGCTTTTGTTACTATTGTGGTTGAGAGTCTTGACTCCCAGCTAACCACAATTCTAACAATTTGGCAGCTCATTACCAAACACCACAACGCAAAGTTGCCTCCAATAAACGGCGCACAACCTTGACCTTAAGGCTAACATTTGCTGCTGCACCATTATTATCATTAACGTCATTACTGGTATTATTAATATTATTATTATTATTATTATGATTATGGATTACAAACCGAAATAATAATAAATTTTGTTACGCTTCTTTGAGGAAAGCTTCTCCACCCACCCATTTTCTTACCCCGCTGACGAAGAAACGGGGCGCAAACAGTTGGCAGTCAACAATCCACGTAATAAAGTGGCAGGGCAACCAGTCGGAACACATTGGCGGCTGGCAAGTGTTGAACTTGAAATCGAAAGCAGCAAAAGCAAAAGCAAAAGCTACAGCAATGGGCCAAGTTAACAACAACAACAACAAAATTACGATACTTAAATATAAATTGAGCGTGCTGACGAAGCTTGTATGCTCTAGCTAAATGACCTATTATTTTTTTTAATACATTTCAGATAATACAGCTGAAAAGCATTATGTCTTTGTTATAGTTTTTTTTCTTTTTTGTCAAGAGCAAGGCATTTCCTAATTTTTCCTGATCCTTTCTGTAATCTTTATAATTTTCTAAATTTAAATGGAATATTATTTTTTATGATTGTCTCGTTATGATGAGGGTTTTTTTTTTCTTTGTTACTGACATTTTTGAAATGAGCTTAAATTAGTATTAGAAAATGTAAAAAAAAAACCAAAAAAATATAGTATTCCCAAGGTTTGGCTCTGCTGATCTCATATATTTTAATGGCGCTTTTTGCAGACTGATGTGGGAAATCATATAAAAATCTTATGACTACTTTTTGCCAATGTAAATCAAACTGTGATTTATAGATTTTTTATATAGGAATATATGAAACAACTATTTATTTCTTAGTTGTGAATAAAATGGAAATAATGAAGGTCAGTCGAACAAGACAGTTCATTTTTGATTTAAAAATATTGATTGACAGTAAAAAATATTGATTTAATGTAAGTAGAAGCAACGCTTGCTGTTTTTGTATTAGCCAAGGTGTGAATAAAACATTCTACTTATGATTCAGGGATTCTTCCTTAACCATCCAGCTTAATATATATTCGAATACTTCGTCTATGCCCCACTCCTTCTCTCTCCCTTTCTACCTCTTTCAACGAGCCCGCGATTTAAAAGAAACACCTTCGCCAAGGCCACCCGCCTGCTTTTAACTATGCGCTTATAAAAAAGTGTTTGTTATCGAAGCATGGAGTTGAAGTACTTGACAGAGCACTTTAGTGGCCCAGCCCTCACCTCCGCCCCGTTTTGTCTTATCTTGCAGAGAGCCACGCGCTAATTTGAAAATAATGCGCTCAATCATTTTCACATTTCAACTTCTCCGGCCGCTTTTCACAAGCATACGCAAAAAGTGAGAGACCAAGTAATATACTTTGGTGAGTTCGTTGCGTTTTGCTTGGCAGTATTTTCAGCTCGCCCCGACACCGTCGCTCTCCAGCATGAGTTAGCTGCGTTGCTGAATTGTCTGTGTAATTACATAATATTGCATAATTTGCAAAGTACTTTGGCTTTGGGATTTATGCTCTGTTAGCTACAGTCGACAGTACGCGAGATTCGAGATTCGAGCACGACGAGTCTCGTATCGGAGGGGTGTGGGCAGGGGGAGTTGCACAGACTTATAGTCAGCACAATGCTGCCTCATTATCGTTTTGCTGACCCGGTCAGTTTTTTTTTTATTTGTGGTCTTCTTCGCTTTCGTCTCGTTTCGTTTCGTTTCGTTTTCGTTTCGTTTTCAGTATCAGTGCACAATGTGGTACTTAAATAATAGAAGTTTAATAGCGTTTTGTTTTCGGTACTTTGTCGGTACTTTGCTTTTGACTTGCAAGTAGTTAGTTTGCTGTTTTTTTTCGCCTATTTTTCTTGTTGCTTTTTTGAACTACTAATGCATTCAGCTGTGTAGGATTTTTGTCAAGGTTAGCCAGTTGTTTGTAGTACTAGTTACGGCGGGCGGAAATAATGACTTCTGATGCATGTTTTTGTCTTTTTTTAGCCAAAGCATCATCATTGCCGAGAGGAAGTGCGCTGTTTTCCAAAACTAGTGTAATTGTTGTGTTATGTTCTGAAGTTCGTTCAAGTTCGTTGACTAAGTCATTTGTGCAACATTTGTGGTATGTTGTTTCGGGCATTAATCATACAACAAAATAACGAATAACTGATTACACATGCACCACGCGAGCACAACCCACCAAATCAAAGGAGTTACTGGTTTGGCCAAAAGGCACAAACAAAAAAAAATATATATATATATATATGGAAAAAAATCCCAAATGATGTCTGCCACAGGATGAGGCTGTATTTTGGGGGCGCCTGAAATGTATCTGCAAATAAATGAAGTTGTCTGTGCTCTCACTCAATTCCCAAAGCCGACGTTGGCTGGCTAGTCAAGTCATCAAGCCTAAGCTCCGCTAGCTTCAGGATTGATCATTGATCTTTTGGCACTCGACAGACACATGTGCCACAGACAACGACTTGCCGTTGTGGTTGGAGGTGGAGTCGGACGCGGAGTCAGAGTCAGAGTCGAGTCAGAGGCTAGAGCCTTGCTGCCTTCACGAAATTATAAATAGTGCAAATGCGTGCAGTGCATCATCATCATTAGTTTTTGGCCAGGCCAATAGACTTGTCTACTCAAAACGAAACGGAACCAAATGAAACGAAAGGCGAGGCAAAGTCGACTTGGTTGCTGCCCTTTAACTTGTCTGGCCAATTATGCAAGACAAATCATCAGCTTGACCAGCAATTGTCTGTCTGTCTTAGCCCGTTTTCGTCCACTTGTTTAATTATTTCAATTTATTTCCTCGGCCTCATGCGCGCTGTAGCTTAATTACTGTCCAGTTTTTGTTTTTGTTTAGCATATCAAGTTCGTGTCCTAAGTCTTTCGTTTTGTAACAAGCATTTTCTAATTGCAAGTTAATTTCTTGTGGCGAACATAAATTTAACATTCTAATTGAGTTATCAACCGCAACATGTACACCACACGAGTAAAAATTCCAACAAGGAGTCGCACAACAGCAACAACAGCAGTAGCAGCAACAACAACAACAACAACAACATAAGACGGAACAACTTTTACAGCTCCTCAGAAAACTGGCTACGCATGTGAAAAATTGCAACCGGCTATGGCTACAACCACAAACCAACAAAAATCTCAGGCAACAACAACAGCAAGCAACACAAACAACTCAAACAGCATTTACAACAATACTGCCGCTGCTGCCGCTGTTAGTTGCTGTAATTACATTTTGTGTGTTTGGAGCGCGGTAAATGCTTTTTGGGCTTTTGCTAATTTGCTGAGTGTGCTTCTGTTTTTTGCATTTCGGCCATGTTTCGCTAGCCATGGCTTTGGCTTATTTATTTTTAGGCATTTATAATCTTTTTTTTTTGTGCGAGAATTTTCCGAACGTGCACATATGCTGGCCGAGCCAAGCAGCTCGTAATTAATTTACTTTGTGTGTTCGCAGCAGCCAACAAAATATGAAAAAATCCATTACGCAAATGTTTATGACCAAAATGGTCAGTAACAGCAGCAGGAGCAGCAAGAGCAGCAAGAGCAGCAGCAGCAACAGCAGCAAGTTGCACATGCAAATAGAAAAGATACCAAAGTTGGAGCTGCAAATGGAGTTGCAGATGCATGCGACGGAGTCGAAGTGCATTTGACTGTAAGCCACCAAGTCAATTCCCAGTCATCTGTCTGTCTGCCAAGTTTGGACCATGCCTCAGGCAGCTTCACACACTCAAGCACACATAACTCAACATTGTAATGCGTTTCTCTGTGCCGGTCAATATGAATTTTCAGTTGATTTTCACCAGTCGTTCAGTTCGTTGCTCAAGTCTTTTGTTTGTCTATACGGCAAACTGTAGAGGGCGTAACAGTTTACATCTATACATTTGATTAGCAACAAAATTAGAGTCCACATACACAATACTAGATACGATTTAGCCAACAAAGTTGTGTTAGCCATTAAAACGAAGCTTAGATGCTTCAAACGAATTAAAACAGTTGCCACAACAACTTCATTCTAGCTAATTACAGATTATACTAATGATATTTTAGAGTCTGTTGTTTTTTATGGCAAGCTTACTTCAAGTAGCTGCAAGTACATCTGAATAATAGTTAAGCTTTACACTATTGAGGAGAATCAATGAAGGGTTCTGAATGATATATGCAGCTGTTAGAACAATAATTGGAATCAGCTAAAACGAGAATGAAACTGTCAGATGTATGATGCATTCGAATCTTTGAGATCAATTATCTATCGCTTTTATACTGATTTCATTTTTATATAACTTTACATAATGCCGGTTGAGCTTTAGTGTTTCCTCTCAATTTGTCTCATAAATAATAATCTCAGTTTGTTTTGTTGTTAAAATTACTGAAATCAGACTAATCTTTGGGCAAAGAGCAAATCTGAAAGTCAAAAACCACTAATCTGTTTCTCTTCTTGTTATTGCCTTAATTTTGAATCAAGCATTTAGTTTATCGTTTCACATTTCAACTAATTAACACTAGGACGGACCCGCCTCTTTTGGCAACCTCATTTCTAAGAGGCCGTTGCTGTTGCTGTTACTGCCGTCTACGGTTTTCGTAGTATTCGAAAATAAGATAATAAAAAACGCACTTAAATAAAATTTAATATTCAAATATTGACATTTAGTGCCATGTTAGCAACAACTTACGTTGTTTGAACCCATTCGAAATTTCTGTATAGAAATCTATTTAAAATACGCAGTTTTTAGCATTCGAGACGCTTAATAATATTAACTAATTGATCTGCATTAATTTAAGTTGACATGAAGCCAAAAAAAAAAAAAAAAAATTTCGTAGATATAAAACAGGTGAAGCGATCGCAGCTGCCGTTTATGAAGATCGAACAGCATTGAGGAATGTGTTGGTGTGTGTGTGTTTGTGTAGTGTGTATTATGATTATTATATTTATTTAGTATGTTTTTTTTTCTAAAAATTATGACATCATTTAAATATTTTCGCCTCAAGTTGTTGTATAAACTGGTTTAAGCCACTGTTTATTTTTTTCTGTCTTATGATTTGTTTTTTATTCTTATGAATTTTTCTCTCCCTCCATAAATGTTGGGTAATTATGCACGGGCTTCCAAAATCTCATAATTCATAAATTTATGCGCCCAATTGCGAGATGCGGAAGCGCTTTTGATTTCGTTTTTGATTTTTCGATTTCGATTTCCAGTTTTCCATTGCCGTTTCTTATCAGTGATATTAAAAAAAATGTATATTTCTTTTTTTTTTTAGTCGGTATCAAAGGCACACGAAATAATCCAAATTAACTTAGCATTTCATTTGCCATAATATGCATTTTTCGAGCTGTGAGTCCCATAAAAACGTTGTTATCTTATTTTAAATCATTTAGCTCGTAAATAAATCTAAACGTATACCCTGCGACAGGGTATAGACAATCAATACATATGTCGAATCTTAAACGGATTATTTTTTTATACAATGATCGATCAAAACTGTCGTTTCTCCATATAATATAATAAATCAAATAAAAAATAATAAATTAAGCTGTTGTTTACATAACCTTGTTTTCTTATAAAGTTAGCTACTTTTAGCTAGAATCAGGTAGTTGGGTTAAGATTTGCTTGCTAATTTATCCAGATTTAATTTGGTGAACAGGGTATTTAAACTTCGTCACAACACTGATAAGTTGTCTTTTTTTCTGTGTTTTTGGTTTTTTTTTTATTTGTTTTTGTTTTCTTCGTTTTGCTTTTGTTCGCTTGCCGCTCTGCATTTATCATGCGTTTTGCTTTTTGTGTTAAAATATGCGACATTTTACGGTTGAGCTTGCAGCCAGGCAACCAGACTTGTTATAAATTCCGTATAAATTATATGCTTTGCCTGGGCTTTGGAGCTTAACTTACCGCATATGGATTATCCTGATTCATCATTGCAGATGCCTATATGTTGAGCTGTTGTGCTCCCAAAGTGTGTATGCGTGCTGCAATAGAGGAAAATATACAAATAAACATTGGTAAATTGGATTCTTGATAGTTGAGGCAGTAGCTTATAGATACACCATGTAACAAGTATGACTTAAACATTTATTACAATACACAGAAGACAAATAAGTGGAAAAGCTCGATTGCTCGACTGCTGCGCCTAAAAATTAAATGTTTGCTTTAATTGTTAATTGTACAGACTCGGAAAGTTGCTGCTCGAAATTGAACTCGAAGACTGAATTGGTGATGGTCAGCGAAGACTCTGAGTCAGTGAGTCAGTCAGTTGGCGGTCCTGGTTACATCTCTTGACTGGGCCAACAGGTGTTTGCATGTTGTTGCTCTTGCCGCATTTGCATTTAGTATGTGCACAAGTTAACGTATTTGTACTAAATACTTTCACACTTTGTCTACCCCAACTATCGCCTCAAGTGCAAGTCGAGTGTAATAGGATGTGGCAATTGTTGTCTTCCGGCTTGCCCTCATAAGGATGCTCTTGCATCTGTAGCTTGTTGCAGTTACAGTGTCACAATAACAACGACTGCAACATACAGCAATGACCTTGATGTGTTAATTTGTCGTGCAGCATCCAGCCAAACCAAACACCTGGCCAACAATACTTCTCTATTCTTGTGATTTACTAAGAAGCTTGCTAGTAAACGAAAGACTTAGGCAACGAACTTGTTACTACGGTGCGCAGCAAAATCTATCGAATTTGAGGCAAACTACAAGTAGAATTTTACTTTAGTTGTTGTTGTTCGATACTTAAAGATACCCTTTATAAAATAATCTTTGGGAATATTTGGTTACGCAGGTGTGAAATCATTGAAATGTATGCAACTATATTAGACTAATATTTTTTAAATGTGGTTGCTATATATATGCTATCTAAACCTATAGATACATTTGAAAAAATATATGCATTATAAAAACGGCCAGTCAATATTAAACATTCCGGGCGAACATTTGTCTAGGAAAGTAAATTAAATTACTTGAATATCACATCAATTTATTTCTCCTATCAAATTGAAAATTATAATTAGTTGCATGTATGGATCGATATACTTTTTTTATATATTAAGATGATAGTTTCGTTATCTTGTAACTTTTGGGAACTCTCTAAAAAGTATGCTATGTGATTCAACCAAACTCCACATATATTCCAACGTTTCTTATCAGAACACTTTTTCACTTTCTAATGTCTTTAAAGAACTTACTTAGAGTTGAGCTAATATGCCCACTGTACCTTTATTAATGGGCATTTTAAGTGCACGCTTTGTAGAACACACTGTAGAAGATTACAAAGTCATTCGTAATGACTGTGGAGCAATTGTCAATATTTGCGACACATGCAAGCAAGCATCCAAGTCATCGTCTTTGATTACAATTGTGGGCTAGTCGATAGTTCGAAGGTTTTTGTAACAAATTCAAGCAAATAAAGCTTTACACGATATTTACATTATAAAGCAAACATGTACGGGCCTACACAGCTAAAAATAAAGTATAAATAAGTAAAGATGCCAAATTATTAGTTGAATGAGAAGCTAAGAGAAGCAAAATTAATCTTTGAGAGCTTGCCTTTAAATCAGAAAACTTATTTAGTGAAGAAGTCACAAAGAAAGATTAAGTTTTTAGCCAGAGCTTTTTACCAACTTAAGAAGAGACATTTTGTCAAAAATGCAATGATCTCTTCACATTTTTCTGTTTCACTTTGTATTCTGTTTCGTTCAGTGTATGGGCTTTGGCTTACATTGATTCTGTTATATAGTCGTAAAGTTTATTTGTCTGCCCTTGCCGTTGTCAGTTTTTGTTGGTTGCTGATTTTATGGCCACACTAAAAAGTGCACTGGGTAACAAAACTGAAAACTTTCTCACAGAGTTGCGTTTACCAATCGTCAATGGTCAACCGTCACTCCGTCCATCAGTTAATCAGTCATTCAGTCAGGTTGTCAAGTTTTGTTGTGTTTTATCTTCCTTGTGGGTCTCGTATTTTTGTTTACTGATTCTGTGCGTTAATGAAATTCACATGTTTGATTTTAATGCCATGCCATCTTTTGGATGTATGCCTGATGAATGTATCTCAATATTTGGATGAGTACGTTCGAATTGTATCTCTGTGCCCCATCAATCTTCCAATCAAAAGCTGTAGCCTGGCTGCGGCTCTTCAACTCGTCTTCTGTCTACTCGTGAGTTATGGTTATGTTAATAGCTGATAGTAGCTTTTATTTTTTTATTCTCTTTCGTTTTCTTGAGCTATTAATATTCTTTCTCTAGCTGACCGACTCGCCTGGCAAAATATGAATGGTGCCCACATTTCAAGTTCTATTTAGCGTCATCATAAAAATTTCAATAGGCTAAAGAATAAATAACATCATACCTTATCAACAATAAAGAATATATATATATATAATGCGCCTTTGAACTGTCCGCAAAAAGAAGTCGACTTCGGACAGTTTTCTTAATCCCAATTTGAATAAATTCCGTTACGATCCGATCTTTTCCAGTTGAGTTTGTTGTTAATGTTGTTGTTGTTGTCGTTTTTATTTGAGTTTTTTCACGTACTTCAGTTACAAATTTTTAATAGTGCACTAAAAAGCAGTTTGTTGTTGTTATTTTGCTAAAGATTTTTTTTGCGTTGCGGCGAATATCGAACGAAAGATATGATTTAAGTTGTGTACTAGGTGTGCACATTGTGAACTCTCCTCCTCGCTCGTTTATTTCTATTATTATTACTTTTTCACCTTGCGCCAATAAAACGTCACTTGAGCGTAGATCAGTTAAGCAATTGTTGTAGTCGTTGTTGTTTGTCGTTACTAAATTGCACTTGACTTTTAGAACTTTAGACGAGCGTGAAGCTCAGCTTAATAGATATATACGAGCACATATATATGTACAGATATATATATATATGTGTGTGTGTATATATATGCATATATATATGTATGTAAATATCAAGATCTCAACTCTAAAACACGCGCTCGTCGTTACGCTCTCTGGATTTGTGTGCGCATACAGCACACATTGTGTGTGTGTGTGTGTAACTTTTCAATTTGCTGCCGTCTAATTAATATAGAACATCGTTGCGAGATGAGTTATATTTGATTTGTGTTCAGTTGTTGTAGGCCACACCTTTATTTGGTGAAAAGGCACTTGGACACGAGCTGGGCAAATGGCGAACAAGTGCGCGCCTCTGTTTTCTTTTTGGTTTTTGTAGTTGCCTATCATGGGTTGCCCTCTCGCTCTCGCTCTCTCTATCTCTCTCTCTCTTTCTCTCTCCCTCTTTCTTCTCTTGTGTGTATGTGTGTGTTTAAGGTGTGAGAAGTAAATCACTGGACGGCACTTTATAACTGTTATTGGGTCACTCACTGGGCAGATTTGCATGAGTCAACCGTTAAGCGATAACAGATCAACGATAAATAGCAATCGAGAATCGATAAAGAAGAACGCACGTTAACGTTAACGTTAAGCCGACGACGAGCAGCGAGCAGCGAGCGTGCGACATGCGACATGCGATTCGAGCGTGCGAGCAAGAAGCGCGAGCTATCACTAAAGACTGATGTTAAACAGTTCTGCAAAAATGCTCCGACTACAAAAATGCCGAAGCGCACCTGGTAGCGAGAGCTGCTGCTAACGGCTGCTGCTGCTGCTGCTGCTGGTGCTGGTGCTGACTGGGGAGGCCTCTGCAAAATGCTCACGAGATGCTTTGCAATCACCGAAGTAGTCAACGACAGTCAGGCTTCGGCTTCGGCAGCGGCAGCAGCAGCAACACCAACAACAATGTGAAGAAGCTACTGCTATAAACAAAAACTACAAACTGGTTGTCTCATCAAAAGACAAACAATGCAAAGAAGAAGACGCAAGCAAGCTAGCGCTCTCTAACGGTGCTCGCTGGAAGAGCAAACGCTCGAGAGAGCCAAAGAGAGCCAGAGAGCGATCAAGCTGGCTTTGAGTGACTTTAGCACTTAACAGCGCACTGTTAAGCTTTACACTCACTCACAATATTCGGTTGCGTTGCTCATGTGCGCACTCGCTCTCACTCCATTTTGTATTTGACTCTCTCTCTCTCTCTCTCTCTCTCGGCTGCTGCTGCTCTCTGCGCTAGGCAAGCGTTACGACATTTGATTGGCTCGATTAACACAATCGGAGCACCTGGTTATAAACCAGTATAGCATCACACACACGCACACACACACACTCACACAGTGCAGTGCGCTGAGGCAGAAGAGACGGCACGATCGCTTGCTCGCCTTGTCGGTCTATAAATATAAAGAGCAGCTGCGCTGCCTGCTGAGCATTGGCTGAAAAGAGAGCGCCATATAGCGCTGCTGTGCTCGAGTGAACGCGAACTTATTTACTCAATTCATTGACCAATGCAGAGCACAACATACACACAAATGCACACACACATCCACTTCTGCTCATATACAAATGAGAGCGTTCATGTTCGGCTGGTCAGTTAGCCAGTTAGCCAGTTAGCCAGCTGTCGCATGTGGGCGTGGTCTATTTATGCAACACAACTGTTGCTATGTATCGATCGATAGTTTAAGCACCCCACCCCCACCCTTCGTCTTCCTCCTCCCATTGGGCGCCACTACTCCCCCTTGGGGTAAATAGTATTTTTGTTGTTGTTTTTTTTTGCATGCACACGAACTGGATTCAATTGCCGTTGGCTGGGGCAACATTCCCTGGCGCAAGTTTGTTAGCTAGCTGGCTGACTTGGCTGACTGCTTAGTTAGTTAGTTAGTTGGCTTTGGGGCTGACTTCCCCATTGCTAACGGTGTTGAATTGACAACTTTGAGCGCCAGCTCACGCCATTTTTTAGCCATTTGCAGTTGTCAAGCTGTCAGAGTATTGATCGTTAAATGCGTTATCTGTTGCCAGACATAAGGTATTTAACGATATTACTTGCATTGTAAACTGCAACAAAAAGAGAAAAACAGCAAAACAGCGAAACAGCAAAAATAGAAAAAATGAATTACTTTAAACAGTTAAAAGATATGCAAAATGTATCATAAGCCCCTCGTATTTATCGGCGTATTTGCAGCTAATGAGCTGTTCATGAAAACAATCATTTTAAGGTCGAGTTACAAGCGTATTTGAAGAGGTGTTGCTTATATCTTGATTGGAGAAAGGAATATAATACTAAAAATACTATTAAGTCTTCCATATGACTCCAAATGATAATTTGTACCCATGTGTTAAGTCTCACATAGGTAAAACCTATCATTTGGTGCTTGATGACGTTAGCTAAATAATCATTATACAGGATTAAAACATTAAAAAATAGTTGTATAATAAAATGTATTTTATCGCTCAGAGTTATATTGATATTGTGTTGTTCGCTCCTAAAATAATGACAGCACCTTTTAAATGTATTATATGTTTGTAAAACCCGAATACAGATGATTTTTAAGTTTAATTTACTCAAAAATTAAGTACTGATAATTACTTTTGTTACATATTCAATTTGAAAATAACTGACAATAATCTAAACTTATTTTCTTATATTTCAATAAACTAGTTTAGGTTAGGTTTCACTTCCTGAATGAATCAGGGGGTTAACCAATTCTGGCTCAGCTTTTCCTCGCAAGTGCAGGACAGAAGCATAGGAAATGTTTGAAAATGTTAAGGAGATTCCATCTCCTCTTCGTCTCTGCAGCTTCTACATAAATCATTGAAGGGTGCTTTGAGCCTATTGGCATGAATACTCATTAACCAGTGTTCGCTAATTGCACGAATTACTACAGATCAGTTTGTGCGACTTAGACTACACAGCTCCTTACTGCGTTTAGTAATTAAATAATATAACTACACATATCATTTCCATTATTCTCTTTGCACTGCTCTTTGTTATGTTTAGCACGTCAATTCTCCTACCTGGCGAATTTTCTTGTTTTCCCTTTACTAAAAGTCAGTTTTCACAATCTCTTCGTTCATAATGAACATTTTGCAGATGTTCGCCCAATTCTGGTTGCATTAGGGGCGTGACGCCAGCAAAACTAGCGCTGCTCAAATATCATGCTATCTGTGGCAGTACAAATAAGTATTATACATTGTGTATTCCCACTAACCGAAAAACTTTACAGAAGTTAATCCAATTTGTCGAGTTTTATGACGGGCAACCCGCAAAAACCCGCAACTCGTTATCATCTGTTTGTTTTCTATTTCTAACCCTTTTTCCGGCACGGTGAAAGCAAAAGAAAAGAAAAACAACAACAACAAAAAAGTCAAACACTGCGGGCTGTGTTGCAAGTCAACGCCCCGCAAAGCGAGTGGAAAACTGAGAGAATTCCGGATTGTGAATGCGACTCTCTACTAAAAAGGGGGTGTTTAAACCCATTACGCTACGAGGACTCGACTCGACTCTGTGGAAGAAGCCTGCCGAGTTTCTAGTATGATTTTCAGCGTTGCGGTTGCTCTTGCGGTTGTCCTTTGAGCTACCTTTTTTGGGCTGGACAACACCCACACACAAAAGGACCCTTCCGATTTGGTTGCCTTTGACAAATTTTCACGCTTTAATTTCTCAGCATTTGCATATGAACTATGTGTGTGTGTGTGTGTGTGCTGTGCCCTGATGTGCTGGCTAATCCTTGCTGAGCAACAGATTATCCTTTGCAATTGTTTGCTTGATTTGTTTGTTATGGATGCTCAGGATGCGGCAGCTTCTTCTGCAGAATTACTCTCGCATCCGCATCAACAATGTGGAACGTGGAACTGCGTCTGCGTCTGCGTCAGTTGTTGGGACTCGCCCCTTTTTGGTTACACTTTAATGCGTTCTAATGTATGTGACTTTTGGGCCAGATCCTCAAAAACGCGTCTCAAACACAATTTGCCGCCGCCAGTTGAAGTGACTTGCGAAATTGTTGTTTGCCCATTGTCCTGCATCAATCAGCAATCATCAATCATTCGGCCTGCTCAATATAAATATTTTCGGGCGAAATTAGGTTAAAGGCTTGCCAAAAAAAAAGAGAAAGAAGGAGATATATATGATATATATGTGCAAGGAAAACAGGGTGCCCAAGACAACTGGCAACTGAGAGTGCCAAGCCAATCTTTCGGTGTTCCGAGTTCCAGTTCTTGAACTTATGTCATGCCAGAAAATAGCTGGAAATGCCTGCTCTAAGGCACCGTTCCACTCGTGAGCGTGTGTGAGTGTGTGTGTGTGAGTGTGTGCGTGTGTGTATACAATAAATTAATTATAAATGCATTAATCACTGCCAAAAACTTTGACAAATACTGACATGAGCGTTCGTCGTTCATTTCATGTCATTTCATTTCGTCTCGTCTCGTTTTGTTTTGTTGTGTTTTGTTTTGTTTTGTTGTGTTTCGTTGCTTCTCGTCTCGTTTCAATTTGTTTCGTTCTTTGCGCTGCGCGCGCGCCTGAAATGAAAACAAAAATTTAAAACACGTTTTCGCGCTTATTTCTGACTAATTTATGCGTTCGATTTGTCCGTTTGTCTTCCACGCCGAGCTGATCGTTCAGTTATTACACAGTTTCGTCTCGATTATACCCTATAAGCCTTAGTCCACAATTAGTGCTAAGAAGTGTGACAAACACACTTAGATTTCCATTTCTAATGAACATAAACATAAGCAAAGGTGGAATGCAAGCTGGAAAACTTTATTTGTGTCACACAAATCAATTTGAACAACAAGTTCAGTTCAATGCCAGACTTATTCCATATTAATCGACTTATTCTTTCCTGGTTATCTTTTTTTCTTACATTAAAAATGTTTTCGCTTCAAAAATCCAGCTTACGGGGTATGCGCTATTCGTGCACAAATTGCTTAATCGCTTCTCGTTGTGCAAAATGCCGCATTTTTTGGTTTCGTTTTTGTTGGTTGATTATTTTTTCGATTTGATTGAAAGCCTCAGAAATTGATTTCCACCTTGCGGCATTGGATGCTCTTTGGCATGTTTCACATTTGGCAGCTTTGTGCCGTATGCAAATGAGATCGTTGATCTGTTTAGGTATCGATTCGATTTTGAAGACATGCATGCGTGCCACATAAAACTTGAAACCAAATCATATTTGACCCTTAGGGGTCGCGCATGCCAATAATGTTAACCAATATAGTAAAGACAGAAATTTTAATTTTTCTGCCACGAGAGCATATGAAAAATGTGAACCATTTGATGAAAAAACAAAACAAATAAAACAAAAACGTTGTCTATTTATGTTGGGGGATTTCTATTTGATCAAGTTTCGCTTTATGCTAAGACGGGGTTTGTCAGAAAATTTTCCAATTCCTTTGGTGAAGCAAATTTGAATTTGATCATATTAATTATATATTGATGCTCTTGCATTTCAGACATTGACAAATTGATAGATCGGATTTGACTATGGCGCAAACAAATTGCTCCAAAAAAAAAAAAATAGAAGAAAGATTTATACATTTATATATATTTATAAAGAAAGACTTTTGATATTTTGTTGTGACAAGAATTAACATGCCAAACCATTGGTAGAAAGCTCCGATTATTCCATATTTTATGACCACAACCGGTTAACTCTTATTCCCCCTCTCTTGACCGATAGAAACTACTGTAAATATTGTGACGAAGCGTCAAGAACAGCTTCCGTGCGCATCTCATCTAAGATGGGAGCCCATTTCCATTTCCAATTCCAATTCACTCCTCCTCCGGGTGCTACACAAAAGTTACGCATTGTTGAGTCGAAAATTGGGCGGGTTTTGTGTATGTCATAAAATTGACGCGCTTAAATACCAATTTAACAATTGTTCAACACTCTTCTTTTCATTTTTTGGTCAGTTTTGGGCTTGGGATCTGTGGGAACCTGGGTACCGTTGACATCACACATCTGGTCGACTGTTTCGGACCGATTTCAATGCGTAATTGTAACTTCTTTGTGGTTGTTATTAACACCTAAAGCTGCCCAGCCAAATGGACTATGAAGTTGCCCCCAAAAAGGTGTTTCACCTCGTCGAACCCGTGCAAACAAAGCCAAGCATCTGTTGCTCTCCTTACGTACGGGGCAGCGTATGGAATTTCGTGAATTTATGCATAATGGATGTACATTAAATTCATAACGTCGACAAACTGAACAAATGAACACACAACAACAGCAACAAATAATATGAAGACTTCACTCAGTGCCTGCCGCCAGCAAATGATGCTGTGAAATAAGTCAAGTTTCAGCTAAGTTCAGTTTGAGCTTGAGTTTGGTTCAGTTTTCAGTTGTTGTTTTCGGTTTTAGTGGGTCATAAATGGGAAGATTTTTCACAGCTGATTGTGAGAAATGTGAGCGTCTCTGAATGCCACTCCACTGTGGAGCAGTCCCAATTTCAGAGTCTCATTCTCCTAACTCCCCCCGTTCATTGCCAAGCTCCCAGTTTGGCCTGCCGGGCCTAATTGTGATCCGCGGTACGAGGTGCTGTTTATACCCTTAAGCTACGCAATATATGGGGAGTCTTTCTTATCGTGTGGTAAATCTACAAACTTCCTGGAAGGTTATATTCTTAAAACTTCAAATAATTATAAAATTAATTACGTTGCTTCTATATTCCCATCACATTAAATAGGACATCGAATATTTTCTTTTATTTAATTAATAATATTTTGTATATTTCATCAATTACATGCAAAAGCAAGGTATCTGCAAGTCTGTATCTAATTTCTTTCATTGACTCATTTTGAATTCTCTGTTACGTGAGAAAGTAGCATCGAATGTGGTTTGTGGAGCAATAAAAGTTCATCTCTGAGGACTTTGAGTCTCCTCAGCAGTGGCACCTGCAAGCAATGCTGCTGCTTCGTTGTCTGCGCCAACCTCTCACTCAGTCAATGCCTGCCATAATAGATCAGTCCGAAATGAATCATATTCACCTCCAAGTCGAAGACCATGAATGCCAATTCGACTGGTGCTAGAAAAAGGCGTTTGCTTAACCAATAATAAAACACATGAAAACGCATAAATCAAATGAAAATCTGTTGCTGCAATTCAACTAAAATATGAATTGAATTTTCCCCTCTTACGTGCAGATGGGTAAATGCTGAATATTTAGGAAAACCCAACTTGACTAGAAGGATACCCTGTAGTTAGTTTAGTCCTCTATGTCCGCATTCTTGGGAATTGGGTTATTTGAATTTATTTATTAATGTCTTCAAACAGCTATCATATCATTTTCCAGTTCTCTATAGAAAGGCAGATCATCCCCACTTTGGTTAGTTTCATTAGCATTTTATTTGCTTCAGGACTTCAGGATAACTTGATCCTGCAATTCGCTTCAGATTTGTCGGTTCAGAATTGATTTTAAAAAGATGCACGTTCTTTGTCATAATTTCTTCTCTATATAAAAAATGCATTTAAATGTGGCAACATTATTTATATTGATACAGGGTACAAATCGTATATATATTCATATATATTATTTTTTCTAATTTGAAAGGTCTTTTGAGAAAATATTGTTTTAAATGTGCGCAGCGCTGAACTTGACCCAATGATATTTAGTTAGGCATTGCTGCGGCTTGATCTTGGTCTAAGAAAGTGCCACCAGCAGCAGCACCACAAACAGCATCACAACAAGCACCACCAGTTCCCAGCTTGCAGTGGCTGACAAATGACTAAGGTCGTATGCGGCCTTTGTCGAGGGGCGGTTTCAGTTTGGACGGGCGGTAAGAAGGTCGACACTGCCTCTGACTTGACTTGACTTGTCTTGACTTGACTCCGACTTCGACTTCGACTACGACTATGACTACGACTCGAAGCGAGTCGACTCGAATCAACTCGACTTAACTTGGGCTTGAGCTGACTCCAAGTCTGCCTCGGATGCATCACACACAGCTGCAAGCTGTGGCTGGGACGTCATCGCTTGACTTTAGCAGGTGTTCCGCCAGACAAAAGATGCACTAAACAACAACAACAACAACAACAACAAATTGAAGCTGTTGATGCGCACGAATTCCGTTTTTAGCTGCAGCTTTTCGCGCGCTGTTTCCATTTTGCTGCAATAAAATTTTAATAAGATTTTTTTTTTATTTTTTATTTATTTCTTATACATAGAATATAGAAAATATATACGTGTATGTATTTTGTGTATTGTATGTGCCAGTCAATAAAGCAACGCTGCATCATTAAAATCGTGATGCAGCTCGACCATTGCCTCAACACTTGCCCACTTTGCCGATCGATCGACGGATCGAGCTCCATTTTTGTATTGGTTTGCATTCGCAACTCCTCCGCATCCTCCGCTGCTCCGGATGGCTTCATCTCTCTAGCCATTTTGCACTACTACCATTGATATTGCCACAATGCTTGAATGCCTTATTGTTTATAGCAAATGCAAATTTAATTTGGTTTTTTGGTTTGGGTTTAATTTTTTTACGTTCAGCGTTAAATGTTGCTAATGACAGTCGCAGTTGCAGTCGCGTTCGTCTTGAAAGAGATTCACTTTTGGGTGTGTCGTTGTGTCTGTTGCAAAAACTTATAATATATAGTCGCATCTATAAATAATAATTGCAAAATCTTAGCTTGATTGGTTTATGCGTGCCAAGTATTGTGGCAATCAGAATTGACGACATTTACTATAAGAAACAGGTGGAAGATACTTTGAAGTCATCTATTGAGCTAAACATAAGTACATCCGTAAAAAGTAATTGTTTTAATTAAAATTGTATTAAGCTAAGATTTAGTTAGTTACCATGACTCACTCACTATTTCCTTGAAATGTCCTTAACGACCTTAACTTGCCATAACATTCTCATAGCTGAACTTTTTCTTTTTTTTACATTTAATCTACATGCAAGAAGTAGCTCACTGCCAGTTAAATTTACTCATCAATTTTTTTAAATATGTCTAAATTACTTTTGGGCTATCAAGAAGTTTAAGACATTCCCATAACATATTTTGGAACCCTTCTTAACCGCATCTACAGGGTATTCGAGGGAAGTTAAGGTTGCTCCTAACTCATACTAAATGATGATGACAGCCTAATTTCAGACATGCTGGGTAATTAAGCGAGACAAGGTTGTGGGCAGGGGATCACTGGATCGCTTGGATCGCATACGATCGATCGATCGATCTTCGGTTTGGTATTTAGGTATTTCGGTAGCCCGTCGAATACGCTGGTGGCCTAATGACTGTATCAATGTTTGTGGCAGCGAGTAAAAGATACAATTTATGTGCCTGTTTGTTTGGCGGACACGTTGCACACTTTAAGTACCGTGTGAGTGAGCATGAAATTACCGCAGGACTCGCAGGATGCCAACTGTGCGCAACATATGTTCTAACTTGGAAATTTCCCGAAAAAATAAAATTAGAGAAAGGTAACAGAAAAAGTATTGAAGCAGAGAGACGACTAATTTTGTTAGTACTGCAAGTACTTCCTAATCGCTGGCAGGAAGTTTGAATTGCGTTCTGTGTTTGCAGTCTGCTGGAAAATTGTTGACATGTGACACGACTTAGGCAGCAGCAGCAGCAGCAGCAACAGCAGCAGCAGCGGCAAGCTGCCGACAGGACAGCACCTAATGCACATTTAAATAAGCCTTTTGTTGGCTTTTTGTTGCCATCTTTTGTAAGTGTTTCACAAATCCAGCGACTTTTCTCAGTCTCAGTCTCGTCCACAGAGCGTTAAGTACACGCACAGCGGCTTAGCCACAGATTGACAGATTGACCAGTCCATGTTGCTGTTGCTGTTGCTTCTCGGCCAGGTTATGATCCTGGGCAACTCCTAATTACGCGCGTGAGCGCTCTAAATGCAGCAAATAGTCATTTTGGGTGAGGGGGATCGTGTGGAAATATTGTTGCTTGCTTAGGTCCGACCATTGGTAATTCCAATTGTTATTGTTATTCTCTTTTTGATTTTTATTTAAACACACACACATACACACACACACACACACACACACACACGACACACGCACTTCTCGCATCGCTCATCCAGCAATGATCTTTGGCTTAGGCAGGTTTGTTTGCATTTTCTGTAAATCTTTTTTTCGCTCTTCACTTTTTTGGCTTGCATATTCGTTTTTTTTTTTTGTGTTGCTGCTGCTGCTGCCAGTCTGTCGTTTTTAATGATGCCCTTTCTCGACCACGCCCCCATCTGGCCATGGGTTAATCGTGGGCCCAATGCCTATCATAAATTTCATTTTCAAACGCTTGCAACCCAAGTGTTGAAGTCAGCATTTGATGGGCAAACGGCAACAGCTGTTTGGCTGTCAGGATCAAGGGATGGGCGGCGAGAGCAGGGCGAGCGGCAACTGCATTGTGTGTGGCCAACTAATTGAGTGACCAAGCGTGAGGGTCAACATCACCAGCAGCAGCAGCAGTTAAAATACATCTTAATTGGTAATGGTCAGCAAGAAACTAACAAATTTGATGGCTTATCTGGCAGTTGAAATGGTTGAAATACTGAGGCATATAAATTTGGAGGAGTGTGCAGATTGAATGTAGCACATTATATACTATTTGAGACGTTTGAGACAACTTTTAAGTATTTTCTTGTTAGTCAAATTATTATTTTCTAACTTTATTAACTTATTGTAAGCCAATTTATATAAATTTATAAAAAAAAAAGTATTTTTAAGACTTAATTAAAATTGTATTTGACTGATCAATTGATTTTTGTGAAAAGTAAAAAATATTTATTCGATTGAGTAAATGCATTTGTGGGTCCAAATGGAACCTGTTCAATTTAGTCGCTTAGCATCTTTCTAGAACTTCCAATGACTATTTGAGGTCTTTAGTACTTAAGTGTAGCTCATCAGGTTAGTCATAGGCAATTGAAGAGCAAGTTGTGTAGCTTAATATTTATATGTATAATCCGTAATAGTGCGATCATTATAATAGCATCATCGTTTATTTACAATCATGCGGCACATTGATTAATAAACTGATTATTCATAAGCCACAAGAGGCTGCTTCTTGTTAATGAGCCGCGCGATGAGTTAAGCCTGCGCTTCTCTTCGGTCTTTGGGGTGATAAATTTACGTTTCGTGTGAAGTTTGATAGCTGAGGTCATGCCGTGGATTTATTTCTATAGCTCATATATCATCCGGGCCAACGAGTTATTAACGGGGCGGTAGCTAACACCTGCGTATTAGCTGAATTTCCGCATTGCTAACCCCAAAAATCATAAGGCAAACATCCACAAACAGGCACAAACACAAACACAGACAAAGTCCAGTCACTGCCCCAGACATTGACCCAAAACAAATCTGATGGAAACGAACTCAATGTACGATCCAATCAGTTATGAGCACGTTATGATATATTTTCTCTTTTTTCCCCCCCAAATATAATAAATCAAATGTTTTTTGTATATGATGACTTGGCGTGGGAATTGAAAACAGCGAAATAGTTTTAATAATGAAAGGTGAGCAAACAGCATCAGCCAAATCAAAATCAAAAACAAAATACACCAAACAAAAGGTAATCAATTAAATTTCTTATCATTGTGGTGCATCAGTGATTGAAAATGAAATAGGCGCCACACAAAACAGACTAGAATGCAGCTGGATCAACAATTGCTAATTACTGAAATACCCTGTAGCTGAAGATTTAAAATTTACAACAGTGTAGAAATGTTATTTACCGGCTTCTTTTTAAACTTTACATATACCCTCTGCGGCTCTGACCAGATCACTGAGTATTAATATTGAAAGTGATTTTTGGCTTGAATCACGAATTTCTTGTACGCTTTTGGAATTGATTTTTATTTATTTTGTTTTTTATTGGCATTGCTTGGCAGGAAACGTTTAATATTGGGCTAACGAACACTTGAATTGGAAACGAGCTCTTCCAAGTTTGAATGATTGAAAACGCAATTACAAATCATTGACAGTTTGTTGTACTAATTTCAACAGAGAGTTACTGAGCGAGAGAGACAGAGAGAATGAGATCGAGAAAGAGCCACAGCTGAATGGTAACAGAGAGGAAAAGAGAGCGAGAGAGAGCGAGAGGGCGCGAAAGGGAGGGAGAGTGAGAGAAGGGGCTGCTTTGGGCACATCAATCATGTTTACATGCAAGAGAATGCGATCCTGCAGACAATGCAACAAAATTATATCATGTGTTAAAAGTTATGACGGATCATCGAAGGTGTAAAGTGTCTGGAGGGGTAGCAGCGACTGCTTTTATTCTATATAGATTTTTTGTTGTTTATTCTTTTTTTTTGCACAGCTTGACTTTGAAGCTGTGCTCAACGTTGCCCTCCCTAACGTGCATCCACTTTCCAATCATTACTCATCAGAGTTGACGACGCATTGTTGATGGGATTTCCGCTTTTGAAGGTGTAGCAACAAATGCGAGAAATACGAAAAATACAGAATATCCAAGTACAAAAAACGCCCAATCAAAACGAGCCAAACAAAAGGATCGTTCAATATTTTTGATTCCATATTGACAGGCGGGCATACAAATTGCTTGATGATGCGCCCAGACTCTCAGTTAGCCAATCTCTGACTGCTGCTGCTGTTGTTGTTGCTGTTGTTGTTATAAATTAGCTCAAACTGCGGATACACAATGCAACATGGCCATCAATCATTTAAAGCCCAAAAAAAAAAGAACGAAGCAGTTCAAAGGCATTTCGTTGAACAGCCTATAGCGATAAGTATAAGTTCGAATCCAAGTCCGAGTCCGAATCCGAGTTGTTGAATTGGCATCTGGTTTGCTTTAAAATGCCCACTTAGTGTCCAAATATGGCGACGATGAGCAGTTCAAATGTCAGCAAAGAAACTTCAAAACAAGACTTGTTCCAGCTGCATCTTGAAGCCTTCATCTACCAACTCTCCAGCAACATCTTCAGTTGCTAACCTTAATTGACTTTACGCAAGAATCAACCAAAAAAAAAAATATATACTCGAAAATTATCATGCATTGTCTATCGTTTGGCTGTCAAAGCTCAATATCTGTGACTATCAATTGTTTTCACATCTGAGTTATCTTTTTAATTTCGCGCAACGCGCTCCACGCTCCATGCTACATAATTTCAACTTGCAGTTGGCCTGACCCGGGTCAAAGTTGAGAGTGCCATGTGTGTGTGATTCGCTGTTGTTGTTGTTGCTGTTGTTGCTGTTGTTGATGTTGTTGCTGTTGTTGCTATTACTGGACTGTTGCAGGCTCTCAGTCTGAGTGCCCACATTCGCCGGACATGTGTGTAAGTGTATGTCGCGTGTTTCATTAAGGCGACAAACAACAAACCTCAACAGCAAACCCAGACCAGGCCTCAGATTTCCAGCGATGATCATCGTCGTCGTCGTCGGGCATATTGTGACCTCAAAAATTGCGAAAAAATAACGAACGTGCGGTAAAAGCGTCGCCAAAGCGACACTCTAAAAAACATTGAACTGCAATTTGTGTCATTCAAAAAATGCTACTTATTAATATACATTTAACGAAATCCGTACTTATCTATTAGAAAAATCGAAAATCCAAAAAATAATGCACTATAAAGTTGTCCTAAGCACATAAAATCGTACAAATCTAAGTAGGTAAATCGGGACAGTAACAAAAATTGAGAAACAAAACCTTTTAAATACTCATAATCGGACCTAGAAAAAGCAATATTAAGATTAGATTAGTAAGAAAGTCTTGTTGTGCAAAATGTAAGCAGATTCTATATACAAAAATCAGAATAAAGATAAGTTTATTCTTGGTGATCGTCCTTTCGATCATTAAATAAGGGATATAGCACTCTATGTACTATGAACTAATAGTAGTAAAAATTATTCTGCTCTCATATGCTAGTCCCTGTATATTAAAAAGTATATTCAAAATAAGATTCTTGGTATTATATTCAACGACAAGTTTCGCGTTCATTTCTCGCGGTGCACACTTACTGCCTCATGGAGGCACAACTCTGAGATGGCCTGGCCAAAACGGCCGGGGCAGCCTCCCAGTTTTGTTTTTATTTTATTTTTATTTTGGCTTGTGTGTTGCGCTGGTAGTTACGATGCGCATTGTAGACGCGATGTGCCACACCTGTTTCATGTTGCAGGCTCTGTGGCTGAGGTTGAGGCTAAAGCTGAGACTTAGACTCCACGGACTGCGGACAGCGGACAGCGCTGCAGAACCAGCCAGCAGAGCTAGCAGCCTTGTGAGAATCTTTTTTTGCCGTGTGTGTGCACAACAATTTTTTCGGTCGCTAACTGACCTTAGAGCTGTTGATGTTGCTATTGCAGTTGTTCTTGTTGCTGTTGCTGTTGTTGGCAACGCATTTCTTTTACTGCTAGGCGGTGTTGGTGGCTGATAATGATGGACTGTATTAACCGTTAGATGGCTGGCTTTCTGGATGGCTGGCTGGTTGGCTGGTTAGCCTGTGCGACAAGCGTTAGCAATCAGTGGACATTTTGATATTTGGTTAGTTTCTTTCTTTTTTTCTCTGATTTAACTTGGCGTTTGCTTTTTTATTTTTGGGAAAAACACATTTTATTCGTTGACTTAACCCTAACGCTTTCACTCTCTGAGTGGCATATAGCTGTCGTCAGTCCCTACGCCAAACAATTTGAACTTGTCAAGGCTAATCAGTTTTCCTTTCATTTACCCAGACATTTACGACACCGACGTTGATGCATGGCCATGTCAGTGTCTCAACGCAAGCAACGATATCCAATAACAACAACAACAACAACCACAGCAACGAACACAAGCAACAACTCGTTGTCGCAATTATCAAAAAGCGCGCAAAGTTTCACACGCGTCCTATCATGCCACATTGCTGGGGCATCTAAGTTGTCCACACATCAGCACTAATTACGGCTCATTATTGTGACCAAAGTGTAACATGTTGTCAGCTGGAGGATACAACAACACAAGCAGCTCCACTGGCGATCAACGACAATCAGCGACAAAGACAATGACAACACACAGCGACGAGTGGCAACAATTACAAGCTGCAACATGCGCGTTGCACTGAACAATACTACGCCGAAGCGTAGATATCCTTTATGATTCACTTTTAACAAATTTAATCTTTGAATTTGTCTCATTTTCTTATTTGAGAATGGTCCATTCAGAAAGATTGAAAATCAAGCTTCACTGGTATTAATTAAAACAAATTTTGGATGTATGGATGTTTATTCATATATATTTATTTTAGTTTTATTTAATCAGTTTTTAATAATTTTGGCTTTCTGTTTATTAAATAACTAAAATTGTACTAAATTAATGTATATAAATCAATAACAATGTATAGGTATTATAGTATGTTAACATAATACGGAAATTTAATATTTTAAGATTGTAGATCAAAGAATCTCAACTCGTATTGTAAGCTTAGATGCTCAATAAATCAAAGTCCTCAATTGCAATGCAGCTCACTGTTAACAGAGATTTGATCAGTCCATTCTTATCTTTCTTGTTAAACCCCAAACATTTGCTGTGTGTGTTGTTAATCATTTTTGAGGGACTTTCCCTTTTGCTGTATTACAGGGTGCATGCCTAAGTGATGGGACTCGACTCGCCTGTTGGATGAAGGCGACTCGTGGCGCAGGCAGCGAGATCTGAGGCAGGCATCTAAACACCTGACAGTTGTTGGCGAGTTTTGGTGCTATTACTCGAATGTGGCCAACAGACAGTTGGTCAGAGTCGTTGGTTTTCATTGCTGTTATTGTTGTTGCTGCTGCTGCTGCTGCTGCTGTTGTTGGTTCGTATTTTCGGACGTCTTCGAACGTTTTGTCTGACTAACCATTTTTGGCAATGACGACGACGACACCCGGTCTGAGATCTAACTAAATTGAAAGTTGCAAAGAGATCGCGCTATGGTTGCAACACCAAAAAAAAAAAAAAACAAACGAATTAAAAAAAACAAAAATTGTTTTGCCAGAAATTCTGTGGCAAATGCAACACAATGCCATCACAGCCAAAAGTGTCATCTTAACAATTAAATTCTTCAGTTGTAAGGCAACAACTTGAACCTGTTGTTGCTGTTGTTTACGAAATTTATACGACATACACACATTTAACCAAATGTCAATTGAGTTGAGGAGCCCAGAGCCAAGAGCCGGTCTTCAATTAGCTTTAGATACATCCAACGATCGTTGCTTAATGATGATATCGTGGCCTGAGCTAAAAGCCCATTCAAAATCAATCGTGTAAGTGTATGTATCAATTGTGTGATACTCTCACTTGAAGATGTATAAAGTTGTTAATATTTTACATGCGATATACAAAAAATATAAGTAAATAAACACTTGTGAAAATCGTTCAACATTCGAGTGCTGATGAAAATAGTGCCACGGAACCCTTGAAAAATAGATGATGTAGAAGAGGCTTGAGGAGGAGTAAACGGAGGAGGAGTCGGAAGAGATGTAGTAAAAGACGACGATGACGAAGATGTTGTGGCTGATCGTAAAGTCATCGCTTGTTGCGCCTCGTTCAAAGTTCGTGTCAACATCATCAATTTTGATCAATATGTATTGCCCAGCCATGAGTACTCGAACTCTTACTCCTATTCGTACTGCTATTCGTATTCTGTGTTGTGAGTTTTGAGTTTTGAGTTTTGAGCTGCCCTGCCATTTAAACGGTTACGTTTACAGGTTCCACTCGCTCCCAGTTCCACATGCACTCCCACATCCACTTCCACTCCCACTCCCATTCCCATGGTGCACCATGGTGCCTTTGGGGCCCGATCGTGTTTGCTTCGTCTATGATCGCCATATGATCGCCGACCAAAATATGGTAAATTACAATTATTAGGCATTTGGCTTGTTTGTTTATTGATCGGGCCGTATTGAGGTTATACACTAAATGATACATCGATCGATCCATCGATAGTTCGAATAGAGCGATCGAGTACGCTGATCGTTCAATTGATGATTGCTCGGACACCAAGTGAAAATCGCTGTGTAGAAATCGCTGTCCAAGATGTATGAAAATTGCTGCCTAAATGGTTGGCCATAAGACACGATCATCGCTGTCTTGAATACTTTAGCTAAGCTGATCGCTGATCGCTGATCGTTGCCTGTTGATCACTTTCTTTTGGGCAACGCTGCAAAACCTGATCGGATTGGTGACATGTGTACTTCTGGTGTGGCTGCTGTTGCCTCAACTGCTGACCTAGCTGAAAGCAATTATCATCTTCAGTTCATGATCAATGCTCATGATCAGTGTTCGGTTGCTGTCGGTCGATTCAAGAGCCTGTCCAAGTTCAAGACTAGTTAAGTGACGCCCAAAGGCTAGCGCGGGTGGAGGATGTTGGATACGCAAGGGGGGTGAAGAGTAGCGACGACCCTGTTTAAGTTTATAAAAACTCATTATAATGTCTTATAAATGCACTTGTATCAAGTGGGATTTCTTGATTGCCGTCCCGTCCACAGTTTCGCTCTACACTGATCCGTTTTGCTCTGCTCTTTTTTTTCGTTTTTGCTGGCTCTGCTCTGTGTCTTTGAAATTCGTTGTTGTTGTTGTTGCTGCTGTTGCAGCAACTGCTGCAAGAGCTTGGGTTTTGAGTTTGGGCTCCCATGCTCCTCAGCGTCATCGTCGGACTTAGACACATAGTTCGCTCAAGATCATAACATGACCTTTTGACTGGCAGTGATTTCTACGCCCACGCGTATAAACCAGACCCAACAGCAACAAGAGAAACAACAACAGCAACAACAATGAGTCTGGTTAACTTTTGCTGTGGCTTTTGTGGTTTATGTATGTTTATGGAAAATGGGTTATGAGATATTTCTTCCTTTTATCTTTGGCCATTTCTATTTGACCATGGGAAATAAACTTTTGTGAGTCAGACTGCCCAGGTAGATGAGCAACTAGGCATACAAAGGCTGTACCCTCTCTTAATCGAGTTGCATTCCTCGACCACAAAATGAAGGACGTTCCGTATTTCACACCTACGCGACTTTTGATCAACTTGAGAATCGAACCCCAAGTGCCAGACTTGTTGCTCCCCAACTAGCAACTCATTTGCATGACTAACTAAAGCAACTAATCAATAACAAAAATTTAACAAGCTGCTCGCCCAATTCCCAATAAAAAATGCACCCTCTGAATATAAGTTTAATATATGCAATGTCTATTTGAGTTAGCCGTTTGGGCATATTTTTAGTATAGAAACTCCCCAAACAAACAGACAGGTTCGCACGCGAACCGCTCCTGACTGCATTAACCCACTGCGCGTGGAGTGCAAAGACTTTTTGCCCCACACACCTTAGCTCCCACAGTCATTGAGGAAGTTTTTCGTGCCAATTTTTGCTGAGGGTATTTTAATTTTGTGACTAAATATATGATTCAAAATATAATACAACGGATTTGGAAAAAGTTTTAGGACCAACAGAGTTGGTTCAGAAAAACCTGAACTTAGGATTTGATTCATTTCAAAAAAATGGATATGTAACTGAACAGGAAATAATTAAATACTTAGATTATTATACGAAGTCAGGGTTTTTAATTGAGCATAGAGATATTAAAAAATGTTCCAATCTGTTGACGACCGTTGCCAAAATGGAATGGATCTAAACAGAGATATTCCGGTATATTACAATTGATATATATAAAAAAGAGTATTAAACTGTCCGCAGCTCGAATATCGTTCTTCCTTATTTGTTTACACGTGTTGGTTGCCAGGACAACACTGTCAGGACATTCCAATGCAAAACAAATCGAATTTTGCCTCAGTGTCGCGAGTTTGATGGAATTTTGTTGGCTGTCTTTCATTCAGTGTTTGCCTTATCCTTGTCCCGTAGTGGTGTCCAAACTAAAGTGTGGTGCGCCGTGACGTCAGCATCGTGTGTGTGCGTGTGTGTGTTTGTGTCTGTGTCAGTAAGTAGCTGACCCCCAGTTGTGGCAGGTGCAATGAACTAAGTGAACAGACATGATTACGGGGCCGGAAGCAAGGCAAACGCATAGATTGCTCGACTTGAAGAAGCAGCAATGGGCTAAGGAACGAGGTGGGTTAACCAATCCACAGCTCCCAAGTGTTGCCATTGCTGAAATGTATGTTATTTTGTTGTTTTTTTTCCATTAGAGGAAATTGCTCGCAGAGATGAGATGTTTCATCATCAGCAGACATCGTCGACATCGCACCACAAAATCGAACGCACCTCCATACGCACCTACTACTCCAATCTGGATCTCAGCCAGACCGAATCATCATCGAATCAGACCTCCAGTCATGCCCGCCCACCGCCCAATCAGTTGCCCATGCAGTTGATTGCGCGTCCGCCCGTCGCACCCTCGGACTATCGCCAAATGCAGCGACAGCGCAGCGAGGATTATATGAATCAGCTGGAGCGCTATATCGATGATCTGGATGTGCATGTGGATGCCGATGCCGAGTTCGAGGATGATGAACTGCTCTACAGGCGCAATCGACGAGGCAGCTATGCCCCCGGAATGTCAGCGCGACAGTTGCAGCCGCAGGTTCCGCCGGGACGTTATGTGGAGCTGGTGCCCACATCCCTGCAAACGGCCAAGGGACGCATGCAGCATCCACAGCATCCACAGCAGCACCAGCAGCAGCAACGATTGAGAAGTCCTAGTTTGCCCACTATTAAGCAGCGGCAGTATGCGGTAAGGAGACAACAGGAGCAACAGCAGCAGCAGCAGCAGCAAATAGTCAATGGCAACGTGAAAGCAACAAACATTGATCCCGGCAACGGAGGCAACCTGCCACATCGATTAAACAATTCGATTGGCAATCAGGCGGCAGTCGGTTGCCAGGAAGAGGACACTTCCGGTTATCTGAGCGATACGCCCAAGAATACACACACTCCCGATATTTGGTTTAACGACGCCGCCAGCCAAAATGGGAGCAGCGCCAGCCCAGCCGAGGAGAGCGTTGTCAGCGCTGCAGTTGGCAACGTGAGGCGCTTGAGGCGGTCGATACAGGGTACACCCATTAACCTACCAATGCCCTTGCCCCTACCCCCACCACAACCGCTACCCCTACCCATAGCCACGCCCACGTCCACGGCACCAACGTCGAACTGCAAACAGACATACGCCATGAAAGCAGGACGTGCTCCCGGCCAGCACCACAGTCACAACTATGAGCCAATAGCAGCCGATGGCTACATGGCAGATGGGTGAGTAAATGAGAACAGAACTTGAACCAGTTAGTTAAAAACAATTCGAAATTAGTACACTAGAAAACTGTGTAACTTAACTATACATTGTACAAGAATTAAATTAATAATTTCACACTTTGAGAGAATTAATGCATTTTTCTTGTCATTGACAGCTGTTGTTATTTGCCGGTGCCATCGAGTTCCTCGAACATGAGTCTCAGTCGCGATGTGTCCACATCGAATACGTATCAGGTGCACATCAGCAACACCTCCGAGCAGGGCGATTACTATGTTCACGAGCGGGATCGGGAACGTGCCCGCTGGGCCAACTATAATATGCAGCAGCAGCAGCAGCAACAGCAGCAATTGTTGCAACCGGGCTGGCTAAATCGTGGCATGCACGATCTCAAAGATAGCGAGGACGATGTGCAATCGATGCAATCCTCATCCACCTATTTGAGGGGTCAGAATGCGCCGCTCGACGCACATACGCTGGCCGAGCGCATGGACAAGCGACGCAAGGCATCCGAGTATCACAATGCCATCAAGAAGCAGCTCCACGAACGCGAGCTCATACGAAAATGGGAGCTGGAGCGTCAGCGGCAGGAGGAGCAGCTGGAGGACCAACGCATCCGGCGGGAGAATCTAATAGAACAGGAGCGTTTAGATTACGAGCGACGTCAGCTGCTGGAGCGCGAGGAGGCGGCACGAAAGAAGCAACAGGCGCTGCTGGATGCCATTGCCAAGGCGGAGTTGGCTGCTAAAATGGAGAAGCAAAAGAAGCGTCAGAAACATGTGCCGCCTATAGAGCAGAGTCCCAGTCAGGAGCGGCCAGAGTTGCTCAGGGTGCTCTCAGTCGAGGAGGAAGTAGAGGAGCAACAGCAACCGCAACAGCCAAAGCAGCAGCAACTGAAAGTGGAGGCAGAGATTAAAGACAAAACAGCGGAGCCAGAGAGTCATACGCCACGTGGAGCTCCACCCGCCCTGCTTACAGAGGAGAAGGTGCTGATTGGGACGCCCATCAATCTGCGTCGCAACATCACCAAACCCATCAAGCAGCCAGCCACTGAGTCGACGGCCAAGAAGACAACTGGGGAGAATAAGGAGAATATGGCGCTGCTAATGCAGCCGGCTACGTTGATTCCACTGCCCGTTACCAGCGATATATTTGGGCTGCAGAATGCCATTGGAAATCTACAGATAGCCACCTACTTAATGCAGCAGCCGCAGATGAAGCCACCCAATAGCATGGATCAGTGCTATTCCAAGGCAACGATGACCCAACGCACAGATACATCTATCTGCACCGAGGATGGCTATCAAGCGGAGAAGGAGGAGGAGGACGAGCTGCTGATGCAGACGGCCCGCTCTGCCAGTGGCCGCAGCTTCTCACCCGACTCCCTGGAGCCAAACAAACTGGCGCTGATGCCGTTGAAGACACCGCCGCAGCCCAACGATGGAGCGCTGCAAGCAGATGTGGAGACTCAGACGGAGTTGCCGCTTAACTGTGATCTGTGCCTGTTCCATGACAATTTCTACAAGGTGCTGTTGAAGCGTGAGGTGTCCACCACAACCACAACGCAAACATCCAAATCGCAAACGCAGCCCGCGAAGGAGTCGGCAGCCGAGAAGGATCACGAGACGACGACAACGACCACAACAACGACAACAACTACATTCAAGGCGAAGAGCAAGGACAAGGACAAGGCGAAGAAGAATCTGAGCAAGGACAGCAAGGATGCCAACAAAATGGACGATCGACCTAAGTGGGGCGTCAACCGTCCAGTGGTGCAGTATGTCAAGGCCAGCGATCGTGATCCCTTCTGCCTGCGCAAGAAGAAGAATCACGGCACATCCATTGCGAAGCCGCCACGCTCCCAATCGATGGACTCACGCCTCGACACTGTCGTCATCCTGCCCGAGGATCAGTTAAGTCAAGGCGATGGTGATGCGGCCATCATCAGCACTGGCCAGCATGAGGAGGAGGAAGGATTTCTGCTCAAAGCACGCAACGTTTGCACTGAGATTCTGCCCATTAAAACCGATGAAAAGGGTCGCATTTTCCTTAACTTTCGTGAAGCCAGCGCTATTATGAACGAGGATGAGATCAAGGATAAGTTGAGGCAGAAATACTTTAATTTCGGCCGTATTCTACCCAGACGCAGCTGGGCATCGGCCACGCAGCACGGTCTGCCTTTCAGTGTGACCGCAGCAACAGCTACAGCCCCGCCAGCAACAATTACAGTCGGAGACTTGGCAGATGATTGAAATGAATATTTAAACTATTTGTAATACTAATCCAAGACACTCAAATATATTTCTACCATGTGCACCAACCCAAATAGGACCACAGAACACATTTTCTTTTTAGTATTAAAACAAAGAAATTAAATAATATGAAAGGAAGTTCAGTTCCCCTTTAAAGAATAAAGAAATTTAGGAGAAATCAGCTTAAGTATCACGAAATATTGACTATCTATTTAGAAGTAGAAAATGTCTAGAAATTGGAAAGTTAGAAATAAGGCCAATAAAAGCTCTATTGTCCTAATTAAAAGCGCCTTTCGTTTACAACACTGATTTAAGCTTCGTCTTCATTAGTTTCAGTGAAAAGCTTTCTCCAGTTGAAAGTATAACGAAGGAATTTTAGAGCTTTTGTTGCTTAATGTTGCGTCTGCGGCTGCAGATTAGCAACATCTATTAGCAACATTGTTGCCAAGTTAACGCTGAAAGCTACAAATCACTAAGATGCTGGCTTATTGTTCATGGCAAGTTAACTCTCTCGCTCTTCCTCTTTGATGGCAGCAGCCTTGTGCAGGTCCAGGTTCACGTTCCAGTCTCAGTCTCAGTCTCAGTCCCAGTCTCAATCCCAATCGCAATCTTAGTGCTGGCTTTTGGTGTTACACTTTCACAGAACTCAAAATGTCGTATTTCACGCAGTTTTACGAGCGTTCGCGTAAATTTATGCGAAAAATCGTAAATAATAAGCTGAAGGCATAGTCCATAGTCTATATGCATATAGCATGTATGTATAGGGGTATATCCCAACGCCTGCTCCCTGCTACATCTATAGCCAAATTGAATGCGACTGTGGGGCGTTACTGCAGCCAGAGTTGCCAAGTGGGCGCTGCATATTTCTGTTAATTAACGCATTTTGTGCGTTGTGTAATAATGAGATTATTTTCGATCTGAGTGTGTATGCCCTCTAAGCATCAAATGGGTATCATAGCTAACATTGGTATCATGCTAAATAAAACAAATTTTTAAATATTTATTTAGCTATTACTAATTTCGGGTAAGTGAAATATTGAATTGAATGCATACAAATACTTTTTTATAAGTAAAATATTATAAATATATTATAGTTAGTAATTCCTTAAGTTTATTCAAAAACTCAAATAGATCATAACTAAAATTTTATTAATTGATATATATCTATCAAACTTTCTAAATTAAAAACAAAGTGTATATTATAGTCGCACACTTTTGAGTAGAGAGCAATCTTACTTTTTAGTATTATGTATGCCTGATCTCAACATTGAAGCCTGAGGCCCTCAGTTCTGGGGTCTTATTAACAACCGTCGAATTGTCCAACGGACTGTCTTGTGAGTGTCTTTTAACAATGCAAGCGCTGAAGAATTAATAGCATGTGCTAATGCAAGCTCTCTAGCTGCCGAAACGGAGCCAAGGTGCTACCCAACAAGTTCAATGGCTCAATGCCTCGAACCTATTAAGATTGACCTTAGGTTCGTTTTGGGCAGTTCTCCAATGCATTTTGGCCAAACAAAGCGCCCAACATAATGGAGGTGCCTTTGAAAAAGTTCTCATTCGTGTTCTAGTTTCGCAGGCGCAATTTGACGCGATTGCATGTTGCAAGTTGCTGGAAGTTGAATCGAGCCAGAGGCCTCGCAGCATTGCATTTGCAATAGTCCAATGTCATGTGTGTGTGTGAGTGTGTGTGTGGTGTGTGTGTGTGTTTTTGTCAATTGTTTGTTTTGGGCTGCTGGGTTAGGTAGCCTTGAACGTATGCCAAAATAAAAAAACACCTTTTGACTGGTTGATTAATGACGCAAAATTAGAAATTCATAAGCATTAGGCGTCGGCTGTATCTACCTAGGTTTTCAGTTAGCTTAACCCGTTCTCCAATTGCAATCGACATTTTTGTATTCTATATATTTCGGTGTTTTGGGCTGCTGAACCACAAAAGTGACAGCCAGGCCTAAACAAAAGCATAATTAATGACATTGCGGTGACATAATCAATAGAATTGTACAAATATAACGCTGAAGTGGCCATTAGGATCTCAAGTTGGTAAATCGATCAAACTGTAACCCAAGAAGTTGCCCAATTTAAGTCGATTTCATCTGTTCCTCTTGTTCAGCAAAGCGTTAAGTGTTCTTTTCTTCTCATTTTTTTTTTTTGCATGATTAATGATTAATGATCCTAACTGCTTAAGGATGCCCAATTGTCTTTTGGCAACGGTAGTTCAAGTAGTTGCACATTTGGCAACTGTTTTCGAATTGTTTAGCCAGAAGATGATCCGTTTGCCTTTAACCATTTGTTTTGACAATTTTCTGCCTACTGACAGTTCAGTGGAGAGATGCGAGTGATTCTCGTGATCCGCTTCTTCTCATTTGTCATTTTCTAAGCGACTGCCCACTGTGGTTAACTGCCTTACCAGCTGCCACGGCAAACTCTCTGAAAACTGTCTGGAAATCTGTAGTTTGTTGTTTGTTTTTTTGTTCTTTAGTTTTAATATGCAGACTGCATTTCTAGTTTGATTTTCAGTTAGTTTTCCTTCTCTGTTTTTTATTTTTTTATTTTTGATGGGTCTAGCCCACCAAGCGCAGTTCCCGAGCGGAAATCACATACGACACAACATAAAGCATAAAATTTCATGCACTGATCAATGAATGTCCATAAATTTTGTAACTTTGGTTTTTTTTTTTGTATTTTGGTTTCTGCTATGTCTGGTTTATGGTTAATTTATGAATGTCTCGCTTATCATGTGAGTTGAATAATTGAAATTGCATTTTATGCGTTTTCTTCATTTTATAATCTTTATATAGCGTTTAATCAATCAATTTGTAACATGCTCAGCTGGCTATTGACCTCTGAGGGGTTTCTCTCAGATCGAACATGTATCTTTTTTGCTCAAAATGCACTTCATTTGCTGAATATTGAAATGAACGAATTTTCAAGCAAACTATTCAATTCGCTTTATGTAACCTCTGCCTGGCTAAAGCCACCCTCAAACGTGGACTTCATTTTTTCCTAACAATTAGCCAAGTAGGTATTTAACAACTTCAACGCTGTAGAGCATCAGTTGCATCTGCAGGGAGCAGCTGGCCATTTCGGGCATTGGATCTTTCATGGCCACACTTGATTAATTCCATAAAAGGATTAAAAGTGTCAGCCGTTATTAGATAACTTCCGTACATAATCTAGATATCCTACAGATGAAGTCATCAGTCGCCTCACGGCGTGTCGGATGCTGAGCAGGAAATTGACATTTATTTTTTAAACGTGTACATATATATATATATATATAAATATCTCTCTTCGGTCGGGCTCTTTGCTGTTCTCTATTCTCCACTTTGAATTTTTTATGGTCTTTTTTGCTTTGCTCATTTTTTATTCGCGCACACGTCGACTGCATTGTCTGGACCTTGAAGTCATACAATATCCTGTTCCCGTTTCAATTGCCCTTCTTTACAAACCCCGGGCCCTGGTTCCTTTTGAATGCTGAATGCGATTCGAGACAGTCGTCATCATTATCATAATTAATGTGACTTAATCAAGAATAATGTTCGGCAAGTTTCTCTAATCAAGTTGTTAGCGCATAGAGAAAAACTTGACTTGCTGCAACCCTTTTTGTCTGAGATTGCGAGCGGAAACCGTTGAAAATGCGGTCAACCGCATACGTTGTCTACTCTAAGCCAAGGGTTGAAGGTCAGCATAGACGCGGAGACAAAGGAAATTGAGCCAAACAAACCATTTGCATATTGCAATAAAAATTATATGAATTTTCCTCAAGCGCATGTCCTGCTCAGAGATTTATGTAGCATGCCAAGAAAAGGGCATTAAAACTGTTTTTCAAAATGTAAAAAAAAAATCTTAAATGTAGTTTATGGCATTTGCGAGCTGCGCCGAGGGAGTTCTCAAATATTGATAGTCTGTGATATCTGAGCGCTGCAATCCTGCTGGTTCCTACTGGCTACTGGCTACTGACTACTGGCAACTGACTACTGACTACTGGCTCCTAGCTACCGGCTCCTGGCTACTGGCTCCTGTGTGTGCCTGCTGGCCCTCTTCTCATTATGCGCACATTGTTGTGGTCCATTCGACATTCGCACGAATCGAATGCGTGTGTGTGTGTTTGTGTGTGCTGGGGATATGATCTTTATCAGATCTTTTGTACACAATATCTCACTACCAGGAACTAGACATCAGTATTATTTGGTTTTTGGTTGGGCCAAGCAGCGAAAACTACAGTGTGTTCTGTTTGCGATGTGTCGCTTTCTGAATTCAGACTTATCGCACATGTTGACACATTAATGTGTCCTTGCGGTGTGTGCGTGAGGCCAATGCTTGATCCTAATCAGCGTTACTAACAGGAATCGTGTCGAGCCTTACAATGCCTTGCATTAATTTACTATCGCACGATTAATACGATTGTTATGGTTGCAACGCAATGCGGGACACGGGATCAGTTAAGTTGCGCACATCCTTCCCCTGCGATCGAAGCGTGCGATAAGCCGCCGGAGGTGTGAAAAGACTTTGATTGAGTTTTGATAGATATGGTAGCAACTGTACCTACATGGCTACATATCTGTAAATACATATAGAATCCCTCTGTTCGCCTCAATTAATTGGCGGGCGTTTCTCGTTTGCCCTCAGCTGCTCAGCTGGGCATAAACAAATCATAACAATTGTTGCTGGAAACCTTAGCTGGCGTCTGGCCAGTAATTTATCATTCAGCCAACTAGATTTGGGCCTCCTAACTCTGACTCTGTTTCTATGGACAGACAATGAGTGCGCTGTCTGTAAGGACCCAGTATATTGTTCTCTCTTTTGTGTATCTTCGGCCTCTCCTACGAAACAGACTCGTAAATGTGACTCACAGTTATCGCCGTCATATAAACATCAGAATAATTTTTTTTATTTGGATGAAATTTTTGTTTCCCAGCCTCGAATGCTCTTGACTTTTTATTGGTGTCCTGATTTCCAACTGTGCTCCCAGTCAAACCTTGTTATTGATTATAAATATAAATGCACAGACACACACACATACATACAAACATATATATTTTGTTCTTCTTTTCGATGCGTTTGTTGTTGTCGTGTTTTTCCACATTTGCCCCGGGGCGTTAATAAAAAATGAATTAGTGCATCAGGATTTCATTTCGTTCCATTTTTTTGGATACAGATCTCTGCAATGATTTATTATCAATCGTAAATTGCTGTTGAGTAAAGGCAGGCAGAGGCATCAAAAGAATGTAGATTTTATAGCCCGATAAAAAAAGAACTGTATCTCGAAATGCTTCACCTTTTTTTCTTACTCTCTTCAAATGACACGGTTTACGGATAAGCTGTTAGTTTTACTTAAGTTGTGTAAGTTTTTGTTGAACCGCAAACATGGCTCATAAGCTCACTATCGTGTTTCCTCATTCATATTTGCTTTTCTCGATTTCCCTCATATTTCCTTAAAAACGTTGGTGAGCGGAAAGTTGTTAACGGTTACTTCCTCACTTAACATATGGAATCGATACAGCAACAGCAACAGCAGTCGCTAGTCTCTAGTTTAGTCCAAATAACATGAAAATATTATTATTTGTTTTGGTCTTTTGTTTTATGTGTCAAAACCAAATTTTAATAATGTTAATTTGTTGCGTTTCATGGGATTTGAGATTTATGGCCTCGGTCGGTTTCGCTGTAATTATAAGCAAAACTTACCGCACAAGGTGCGGTATCCAATCTCAGCCTGTGGTCCACACTGATCAGTCCAGCCTCCACACTGATCAAGCGTCAAAAGGCGTTAATTGTTTGATATGGGGCCATGAATTGGGTAATATAGTAATACAGTCAACAAGTCTTTGAAGAAAACTGGACAAAGGAAGTGTGATAATTCATTTTGGGAATGAGGAAGCGCAAAAAATGTATTTCATCGAACTATAATAGACAAAAGTTATGGAGAGTTTTGTTCAACATTGAGACATATTCAATGTAATACTATAATAATAAAGAAAAAACTTTTAAAAAAAATAATTTTTCATCTGTTTGCACTTCTTATTTATTTAGTGCAGTCTGAATTCTTGGAACTGTTGAGCCTCTGTTCAAACGTGCCATCAAATTCTTGACTCATTCCATTTGCCCACAAATTGGTTAAGTATGTCAACTTTAAACTCACTTTCTGGCCGCAGAACCGTTGGATGTCTGTTTTTGTTATTGTTAATTTCAATGAAAATGACTTAACACTAACCCAATGACCCAATAGACAAGTTCTTTACAAGACTTTACATAGAATTTGTGTGTGTGTCTGTGTGTGATTTGGTGTTTTTGTTGTGCACAGTCGTCTGGAGGTAATTATAACGCTAAATCAGCCAAGCCACGACCATTGTTTAGACATAAAATCTTAAGATATGCGCACTTAGATAAACTTGTCGTACAATGGCACCACTAACAATAACAACAACAACACAAACAACGCCAACAACAAACAAAACGTGCATTATAATTATTTTCATAATAAACTTGACAGAATTATAGTTTTTAGCAATTAAATATAAACAAGACAACAACAAAAACAGGCAACAATTATGTGAAAACCCCCGCAGAAGAGACTAAGACCCGGTAAGACCTGCTTCTCTAGACCCTGCTGCATCAGCAAACAAACAGAAAAACAAAATTCGTACAGAAAAAAAAACTATATAGAAATTTTTTTCAAAAATAATAATACTAAATGTGCAAACTGTGATGCTGCCATTTCAAGGCTAAAGTTTAAAGAACATGTTCGTGCGGTTCGCTGCCTGTCAATATTGACGATGATGAGTCTGTGCTTGATGCCTCGGTTCCAGCTGAAACTGTTGGTTGGATCCGTTGGATCAGTCGTCGCATAATTAATGACTAACATTCGGCCCAGGCGTAGTCAGAGTCAAAACTCGCGCTTCATCTAACGTTCAAATTTCTATGTGTGATTGATAACTCCACAAATGATGCAAACCTGCTTCAGCTTGTTCGCTTTTCGTGTTTGCTTACCCTCTATATTTAAATTTGGTTTTTGGGTATACTCTAACCAAAGCGTATTACAATTTTCCATCTCTGACCCAGTAAAGTCTATCAGCTCTTTGTTAGTACAGCGAAATGCGAACCAACCTCACAGTAGTATTTCCAGCAGACCATAAAGTACACACAAATATATCTTGAAATGTGTGCAAGGGTATTGAATCTCCGGTTAACTCTCAGAGCTCTCTTCCGTCTTGATTTCTTTTTATGTCCGGGCATTGCAGGAGTGGCCGCTGCCTAGAGAATCAATCAGCCAAACGAGTACAGCTTGCAAAAATATTCAAATATTCGGCCAAGTCGAGTCAAGTTGATTTGAGTTGAGTTGAGACAAGTGCATCCATAAGACAAAAGACTTAAATAGGTGAAAAACTGGCTTGGTGGGAATCAATTTCATTTGTGTGGTCTTCTTTTTTTCTTTCTTCACTTTTGGTACATTTTTTTTTTTTTTCGTTTTAATTAACAGCTTTACAGCACAACGTTTTCAACGGTGAAACTTTGGGGCGTCCATCCGAACCGCCCATTAACATAAGACGTTCGATTTGCTTGCTAACATCCACTTGCTATCCCCACTGCTGCCCCGACGCTCCTACCGTTCAATATATGGCCACAATAAATGCACAGTGAAAATTAACACGCTTTTCAGTTCACGCTAACTGTATGTGTGTGTATGAGTGAGTGAATGTGTCTGCGTCCCTGTGTGTGTGTGTTTGTTCAGTTTGAAGTCTCGCATTGGGCTGCCCCTCATCTATTCATCCAGGCTGAGACCCACCGCCGCGTTTGTCATATGAAATATGCAAATGCATCTCAATCTCAGTTTTGTTTGTCAAATTCATAATATTTTACGGGTGTTAAGTTTATGCGGAAATGTTATAAACGTTTTATGCTTGTGTGAACTAATAATTGCTTATCGATAATTTCCAATGTTCCGTGAAGATTACACATTTTGAAAACACGATACGTATAGAGAACTGGTTGAATAGGCAATCAAATCATTTACTTAGTTCCATTAATTTAGGAATACTGCGCATATTTTTAAGACGCTATAAAAAGTGTGTTAAGGCTATTTGATTTGGAATGTTTTGGTTGAGTTTTTACATATTTATAAGTTTATTGTCAACTGTTATCTTACAAATTATTTACAGTATAAAATTTTTAAATAATTAATAAATTGTTCAATAAATTAAGAAATGCAATAATATTATATATAAGAGCTGAACAATTGTTCTAAATTCACAATCAGGTAACAAGTTTCAGAGGAATACCTTTAATTGAAGTTATCCCTGTCGAATATATATATATAGCTGAGAGCTCTTCAAGATATTCTTATTTTATTTTTATCCCTATAAAATATACTTTTTTTTTCTCGCAACTTTCTCTGACAATTACTTGGTTATATCCCATCCATCCCGTCCACCCATTTAGCCACAACAATAACCAATTCAGCAATTTCTCATGTTTTCAGCATAATAATTTGTGACATAAATTATCCTTGATTTGTCCTCCTATTTAACACACATTTGACATGATCTCATACCAATTGGCACAGTTTGCGAAAACTTCCCTTAAAATGTGAACCTTTTGTAATAGTTTTCGATATATTTATGGGATTTTGCGGTTTGGTGACGCCCCTGTTAAACAGTTAACTGACCTTGCTCCTTGATATGCATAAGGTACTGGATCTGGAATGCTGGAATCGTTGGCATTGTTGGCATTGTTCAGCGCATTTGTCAAGAGTCAAAATATTTATTGAGTTCAACTGTTTTTTTTTTTTTTTTTTGTTATTGGCATGTCCAGGGTTGTACTGGGCCCTGCCCTACCCACAGATGAGACGTGTGCCAAAAAAATTATGCGATACGCTCTGATAAATGGTACGAGCGTAAAATTTTGTCGCTTTTGGCTGATCTAGATAAATGCATTTGAATTTGCATGTTTTATTAAGAAATTTATTAACACACAAACTGGCCCCAGTCCAAGATCAATTCCAACTTCAACCCGAACTCGAACTCCAACTGCTGCTCCGAGTCCAGTTCCAAGGCTCGTTCTGTTTTGGTATTTCAACCTTTTCATTGTCTCGCTGGCTCGTTTCGTTATAAATTATGCACTTAAGTTGAGGGTGTTTTCATTATGTGGATAAAGTTCGACGCTGGGCTCTACAACGCAGCGCAGAAGGCAAACGTTTTGGCATTTTTATACCCTGCCCAAAAGGGTGTGTTATTTTGCACAGACAATGTGTAATGGAAACAAATTTGAACTATGCAACAAATTCATGTTTTTAATAATCCGGCAAATAATATTACAATTCAGTTAAAAACAAAATCAAGTCAGGCAAAAAACTTTAAATTAGACACTTAAGCTCTGAATTATATGATGAATTATGATTTATCAAAGAAGTTTCTTAGGAATATCTTACAACTAGCGCAACTGCATCTTGTATAATTTTTATTTATTTGCAAGGGTATTTATTCTTTGGCCAACCGCGATTGAATGCATTTTTTTGTGCAGTTGCTGGTTTTGTTGTTATTTCGTGAACTGTCTGGAGTGTCTGGTCCGTCTGTTCTTCATTTTTCAACGCCTGGGATGGTCCAGGGTCCTCATCTGCGTTGGTCGTCGCCGCCCGCCCGCTGTGCGAGTGACACTGACACTTGAGTAGATGTTTTGCGGTTGATAAAATCAAGAGCAAACAAGCCACAGACACTGGAAGTGGAACTGGGTACCCAGTTTTGTATGTTGGGGATCTGTGGCCACAGCGAGGTCCTTTCGCCGCCGATTTTTTTACTAATGGTGTGACAAATTTTAAACAAGTAATTTCTGCATGTTGTTTATGAGCATCGCATCGCATCGATCTGTGTGCGCTCAACGGGAGAGTGAATATTCGTATATTCATGGACTCTGCGATTCAGCTTCGAGTTGAAGTTCATAACAAAATTTATGAGCAATGCAACGTTTGAGGAGTACAAAAAATGAAACAAAAAAAAAGAAAATAACAACTCATTGGGCGTTAATTTCATATGAAATTCACTTTGGCTAGCTACGATTATTGAACTCTGTTTAAAAATCTATAACAACTCATCAGGTTTATGATAGTGGCCAGCCGCAACGTCTGAGAGATGCTTATCGCCTGACAATATAACGCTTCATTATAGTAAATCATAATTCTCGTCTAGAGAAGCGGCCACAGCGCCGCATGAGGTGCACAATAACTGGATGCCCAGATCTACGGAGCTGTCTGTGAACCACACTCTAAACTATGAAAAGATATTGTTTGAACGGCGCTGGGCTGACAATGAGTGTGTGGGCCAGTTAACTTTTCTCTTTAGACATAAATGCAGTCGTTTACTACATATTATATTATTATGCACTCTCCGCGGCGCTAGGAAATCCAACTCCAAAAACCAATACAAATTTTCAACTATTATTCTGTGAGCTCGTCTTATGTCTTCTCAGGGGCATGGATACAGATACAAATACACCAGCTAGAAGATGCCAATCAGTTAGTTGCTAGCTGCAGCTTGTTACCTCCAAAGTTGTCTCGTTTTCATTTATAAATACCCTGTAGTCAAACAAAGGTTTTGATAAAAATTGGAATTATTAAGGACATATGTAGAAGGATATATCTCATAAATTCCTGATCAGACTCATTAGCAATTTCTGTGAGTAAATCAGTTATTTTGCAACCAGATTTATCTAATTGTTAAATAAGAATACTTCATTTTGTTACTAATCAGCACAGAGCTGTTAACAGGGTATCTGGCAGTCCTTATACTCTCGTGCAATGCAAACTTATTCAGTTTCAGTTTCGTCTCGACTTCGCCGTCTACATTGACGACTTTGTTGATAATTTTGATTTTATTATGTTAATAAAATGTTATGGTTTAAAATGTTCGACATTCAGTCAGTCAGTCAGCCAGCCATGGGATTCTGCTGCAGCTGTTGTCAGTTGCCAGTTGCTGGTTGCCGCTGTGCTCACTCTTATGTGCGTCTGTGCCTCATAACTCATTAGTGACAATATCTCGCCAAGAGTTCTGTGTGGGTTAACTGATTTCGATAATATTCTCGGGTTGCTGCTGCTCTCCGGTTCTGTTTGGCTCTCCGTTAATTGGATTAAATATCTGGCCAAGCAATTTTGCAGTAGCCTCAAGCCACATGTCTCCAGTCTCTTCGAGTTTCGACCTCTCCGGGACCACATTTAAAATGATTTCGAAATATGCACATTGATTTGAATCGTTACTGTTCTCTGATGCTGATTCTGTTTCTGATTCTGGTCATTAGGTTTTGTCCGCCGTTTTATAGCCTGTTCAATGGCGCTGTGTTCGCTGTCATGTTAATAGCATTTGTAATATGCGTTTTAATTAGTCTGAACGATTTGTGGGGGGTCTGGGAATTAAAACAAAATTCTGATCTGACCAACGTTGTATTTTCATTATGCCTCTCGATGGGACATTTCTTTGTTTAATGATCGTCATTTTTGGTTTAACAGCTTAAGTGCTTTGGGCCTAAATTGCTCTTGTTAAAAGTTGTTTGCACTGAAGAATTCATGAGATGGTTAATCTATCAACTTGCTATGCGCGGACGTCAAAAGCTTAACAGATATCCAAATGGACTGCCTTTTTTTTATTGATTACTATTATGTTTTCTTTAATTGGTACTCGCTAACATTTTTAAATACTTTTTTTATAATTATAGATTATAATTATCCAAAAGGCACTTAAACTTGCTTAGCGTCGCTTAACACTCACTAGGATTACGAAATGTTTTGCGGAATTTTATGTTATTTGCTTAGCCCACTGATCGAAAACCTCCTACTCGATATTCAAGGCAAACTTCGATATCGAACTCTGCTCCACAAAAAAAAAAGGCAAGAAAAACACAAAAAAAAAGATCGCTGAAACTTAAACATAATGCAATTACTTAAAACTGTACCAAGGCCTGGCGCACAGAGCAGCACAGAGCTCAAAAAGAGGACACGCCCACCGAGACACGGCGGTTACAGCAAAAGGTCGGACTGCGGCTTGAAGTGGAGCTGGAGTCGAAGTCGAAGTCGAAGTTGGATGCGAATCGGTAAGCGCCTTGCTGAATGCTGCATGCTGCCATGGATGGAGGCTGAAACAAAAATCTCTCTCTTAATGTAGATCATCTTGCGGCGCTGAGACGCTCAGCCGCCGATCGATTGATGCACATTGCAGTTGGAGTGGGATGGGGATGATGGGAAGTGGATGGGGAACGGGAACGAGAACGGGAAACGCAGCGGGCATGTGAAATGCATGAATTGCGGCAAAAAGGCCAAAATTAAGTGTATTTTGCTGCAATAAAAGCAACAACAACAGCAACAACAAAGAGGAATAACAAAAACAACAAGAAATTGAATGCTTCGCTTTGCACTCGAGCCAAAAAACCACAAAAAAAAAGTGGGTGGAATAATGGGCGGCTATGCGAATTTGCTCAGTGCATGATTATAGCGTAGATTACAAAAAAAAAGTGCGCTGAACAACAACGTACTCCAGTCGGAGGTCTGAGGCCCAAACTTGGTCAGAGCCTGCCCGTCTGGGTTTCCTTAATATTCAAAGAGGTCGTCGTGTCGCGGTTACATGAGAGATGCTGTCCAAGATCTGTGCGGCACTCCCCCTGCCCCCGCGCTGCCCCATCCCACATGCTAAGAGAATTATAACACACTCCACACTCGTAGTATAGAATTCCCCCAGTGTAGTGTTTTATAATTGCTTTGTAACCTTTTGCTGTAAAGCAGGCACGCACCCCAATGAAAGCTCTATATATAGAGATGGACATGGTATTTCAATTGCACTTTGCAGACTTCAAATTATATTCATGAACATCAATCCACAAATTCGAAGACTTCAAAATTGTCATGTAACTCAATCAAATTGTCGAATTAATAAGATTAACCTACTTTAGTCTATAAATAACACTAGTTATTATAATTAAAACCTCATCAGTATTGTATTGTAAAACGTATTTACTTATTTGAAATTAGCCTCCAAATATATGCACGTTCAAGAATTGTCTCTATTGGATTTCTCGGTTTCGATTGTCTATGAAAGCTATGAAAGCTGAAAGACATTTATATTTGTATGTTTTAATTGATTTAGTTCTCGCAGGAGACACGCAATATTCCAACACACGTTGCCATCACTAGTTCCCAAGTTTCATGTGCCGCACTCTCTTTTGTATGTTACGTAGTACAAATTAATTGCTGCTTTACACGCGTTGGCCAGCAAAATCATTCATCTGCAAGAAACACATGCAAGTACAACACCATACACTGAGCTAAATGGTAGATGCACAAATGTGTGTGCCACGTTGCAGGCCATTGCTGTATCTATGAGATACGCCACAATTTCTTGCCGTGTGCTTTACTATTACAATTTGGCCACAGACGGCCCAAACGATCCGAGTGGAGACTGCGACTGCGACTGCTGTCTGATCAAGACATTATCGATATGTTTTACGTAGTCGCAGCCAGAGTCAGATGCGGAGCTGGAGTCAGAGCCAGCCGAAGCTCTCCCAGGAGAGAAATCCAATTAGCTGCGCTTGTGGCGGCGGCGTCGGCAACTCCGCTTAGAGGGAGTCGTCTCTGTTTGCTAGACATGCAAAGGACTAGACCCAAAATGGGGGGCTGGACTGGATGTGCAACATGCTGCGGCTTAAGCTTGAGCTTAAAAAAATTCAATTGTTAAACTACGTACTCTGTAGGCTGGCTCAACTCGCTGCTTGGTGGACCCCTGAACGTGGACCAGCTCAAAGTAAGAGATTTAATCGCTGCGGCAGCGTCTGAAAGAGCCGCAGCCAAAGAAAAAACACCGCCACAGAGTCTCCCGACTCTCAGCGACTCTGAGGCGCAAAATTATAATTGCAAATTTTGTGCTACGACACACACAATAAACACACGTACACACACTGCTGAATAGTGAGAGTGTGGCGGCATGATAAGCAAACCAGAAAACCAGCTGATAGGCATGAAGAAAAGTTCCATTGGAATCAGCCCAGGCAGCAGCAGCAGCAGCGTTAGCAGCAGCCGCAGCAGAAGTGGCACGCAGTCCACCTAATTGCCCAGTGAACGATGTGACATTAAGCCGCCGCTTTGCATTCATTTTGGGAGCATAATGAGCCACAAGCCAGAGGTCAGACTTGGCCTCAATCGACATGATTATGCGTGGTAACTTTAATGAACTGTTAAGGAGTAGTTCGAACAGAAGACAATTGCTTCTCGAAGTATGTTTAATGTCCTTTCAACAACAGTCAACTTTTTTTTTCCATTTGTGAAATATAATGTAAAGTAAAAATCTTATTATGAAATTAGGTGAAGCACCTATTATAGTTTCATTTTAAGATTAATCCGTGTCTAGTCAAGTTCAAATTCTATAAAATTCAGAGTTTAGAAAAGAAAAATACAATTATAAATATTTCACGCATGAATTTGGTTATTCAAACATAGATATCATGATAACTGAGAAAGGCATAAACTCAATTGTGGGTGAACGATCGCAATGAGCATAATAATCGGATCGTTCACATCTCGTTCTCTGGCTGGACAGCAGCCACCGCAAAAGTAACTCGACGACATCTATCAAAGTCAAAATAGAGCGAAGATATCTTTTGCACGCTAACCCACCCCCCATCCCCACCACCACTCGCAGCCCCCATACCTCACCTACATCGTTCTCGTTCCATATGCAAATTGGCTGTAACATAGCAGTCACAGAAGGCTCTGCTTTTAGCCAGGCCACATGCACAGATGCCGTCGCATGTGTTGACTTAAGTGCCACACAATTTACTACACTTTTGGCATGACAAACGCATGGCGAACGCATAGAAGTAGCCAAAACGGCAAACGGGCTAACAAGAGCAGCCACGAGAGACAGCTCGGGGATCAGACTGACGATCCATGGAACCCTGGGAACGACGGCCTGCTGCCGCTCAAACTTGTAAAGAATTGCAGCAATTTTCTTCTTGTTAAGCAAACGTCACAAACAAACCGCCCGCAATTGCGAAAAAACACACACACACACACACACATTGGAACAGCTTTTGTCCCTGTCCCCATCCCTGTCCCTGCATCGTTTGTTGTTATTGTTGTTGTGGCTGCTTTAGTCGCAGCCAAGACACATTTCGATCACTGTCAAGCTGCTTGCAACACGGTGTCAATATTTTGTGAATTTACGCAGGCTAGAAAGGGATAAGCTCAACTTGCAAAAGCCAAAGACAATGAGATACTCTTTACGGTTCAAAGCTCAAGTGTTACTTGGCATCACAGTTATTCCATCGAAAATTACGATCATTAATATTCTAACAAAATAGTATATTTTGCAGTTGTATTGTAATATCAACTTAACCTGATTTATTTTGTGGAAATTTCTTTCTTCTTTTGGATTTTTTGACTCTTAGGTTAATTAGATTATATATGCATTCCATAATTTCTATAAAGCTTTTGATTCCCATGACGCAGGGTATTGGAACAGCAAATATGTGAATGTCTACCGCCTGGCTGACATTTGTTCTTTATGGGCAGCACTCGGCTACGTTCTGTTCCTGGCCAAAGACATTCGTTTCGGATTGTTGTTTTGCCTGGCTCAAATTTGCATATAATAAGCCGCATCAATAGTGAAACACGTTTCCACTGAGATTCTTCTGTCGCATCGCCTTTTACAGCGAGAGTGTGAGAGAGGAGAGAGAGAGACAGAGAGGAGAGTGACAGAGAGAGAGAGAGAGAGAGAGAGAGAGCGACTAGAGCCGTGACTAGCCTAGCTCAACTGTCATCTGTCAATCCTCGCAGACTGCGACTTTAATTTTTTGCGATATGTCTCATTTTCATTTGATTTGGCTGGCAGGTTTTCGTTTTGCTGCAGGCCAATGCCAAGAACCATTTGGGCCCAAACGCACGAAGCGGTGCTTGGCATAATTGAGCAGACGGAGACAGAGAGAGAGCGAGACGGGTATAGAAAGAGAGACTGAAAGAGGCGACCGCACGTTGACCCAATTCATAATCATGCTTAAACGCCGTCTCTGAACTTTCAACTTGCTCATGGGGCCTGGCGCATAATGCAGATAATCATGTTAATAACAATGGTAATGATGATTAGGCCTCGGACCTGGACCTCAATGCGAATTTTGACTCCAATGATGCTGCCTCTGCTGCTGATGATGGTAGCCTTTCACCGCCACATGAACCTGCCGCTTATGTTATTCGTGTTGTTGTTGTTATTGTTGCTGTTGTTGTTGTCCTCGTGTGTCCGCCGCGCTCAGAGCAAACATAATTTTACAATCAGGCTGAATCTCACTCGCTCGCTAGCTAAATCTCTGCCTTCGACTTTTTCGACTTTGCCTTTGACTTTGACTCTGACTCGAAATCTTCTTTTGGCGCTTTCACATGACTCATAACAAGCCAAAAGCATTTTGTAAGCAACGCTTAAAATGCAAAAGCACAGCAGAAGCGGCCAAAAGCTACAACTACAGCTACAGCTACAAATATCATAATCGCGCTCGCCCAAAAAAAAATATATCGCTTGTAATTTAGCGAATCTTAAATGCACTTAGCACTGTATACAAAAAAAAATTATATATATTTTTATTAATATCCGATTTCAATTGACATTTTTTTTTTTTAATTCAGTAACTATAATCAAATTTCAATCTGGCTTTGATTGGGTTCGCTTATTTTTACTGAGTAGGGATGATTTTAATAATACTTTACAAACATGTTCTTAATTTTTTTATATTATTAATCAGGAGAAAGTCAACAAAATAAAATTTAGAAAAGATTTGTCTTGATAAAGTATTTTATAAAACTTTTTTAAAGCATTAGCTTGACATATGGCCTAAGCTTTTTTATAACACTTTTAGAGCTGCAGTCTGATTCATAAAAAGTACATGACAAAATTGGCTCCTTGTAGTTTTTTCCCTTTTTAAAATTGTTACAAGCTTGAGCAAATCTTAAATATACCCGGCACTACGGTGTGTAAAAATCGAAACAGAAATGAAAAAAAAATATTAAAAAATTCTGAATAATTCGTGATCTACAGGCGCAAAAAGAGGGTCACGTTGTTTGGTGATGTTGCTGCCGATGCTGTTACTGCTGTTACTGGTGCTGCTGCTGCTTCTGCCGCCTGGTACATATTGAGATGAAGATGAAGACGAAGGCGATGACGATGACGAGGACTATGCTGTTGGTTGGCCGAGACCAGCGAGTCGCCGCCACGTATGCTTGAGAGTTGGCAAAGTTGGTCTCATCTGTCCAGTTGGTCCGTTGTGTCCGCTCAAAAGCGCACGCTGCACTGCAAACACGATTTCAAAATATTTCGCATAAATAAGTTAGTGTAACACACGAGAGGGAGACAGCGAGCCAAGTCCAAGTCCAAGTCCCAGCCCAACAACCGAAGCGTTGATCACACGTTCACATTATTTGATGATCGCACGATATGAAAAAAAAAACAGAAAAAAAACAGAAAAAACACACAACAACAGCAGCAGCAAAAACAAAACAAACCAACCAAACTTTTAAGGAAAGCAAAATTCGTAGTAGCTGTTCGCCCAATATTTCCATACACCCCATAGCCACATGATCGTGATAATCCATTATTAATGCCAATCAGCATAGGAAAACCAACAGCAACAACAGTGGCAGCTACTTTCTGCAGTAGCTTCCCATAGCGATTATGATCGTGGCGCCCATTTCCTGTACACACAAAACTACGAAGCAACAAAAATAGGCAAGGCGAAGGCGGTGCGGTGCGCACCACCCAAACGGGGCAGGAACCACCCGCTAAACGTAGCGTGCATTGACATGAGCAATTCGTAAGTTTGTCGCCCAGCACCACAACGAAATTTGCATGCAACTAAGTGATCAGCAGCAGCTCACCTGGTGGTCCAATCCACATAGGCATTGCGGTTGTTGTCATTACGGGGTTGCCGTTGCAGTTACAACGTTGCAACTGTTGCAACTGTTCTGCAGGACCTCCCACATGCAACTCGATTGTTTCGTTGCGGTTACTGCTACCGTTTGCCCAGTTGCTTCATCATCTTCAATGAAGTCCCTCTCCTGCTACTGCCTGTCTGTTTTTGGTCTCATAATTGTACGAAATTTAGTTCGCATGCCCTTGCGGTCGCCTTTTGATTTCCTCTCTTGCAGCTCGTCTTTTGTTTTCTTCAACTGCTTGTTCCTCTTTTCTTTTTTTTTTTTTTTTGCCTTATTGGGCAGAACAATAAATGTTTCGGTTCGGTTTGTGTGTGTTGACTGCCACATTTTGGGCATTCAAATGTGGCAGCAACTTTCGCGAAATGAAAACTTCAATTTTTATCGAGTGCATTGCTCATAATTACCAAAAGCCCAAAAGCAGTCGCAACTCTGACTCTTTTCTCTTGGCTCTGAATTTGCCTCCGCCTCTCACTCCGTCGCCGTCGCCGTCTCCGACTTGAGCTCTTTGGCTGGGGCCAAGCAAGCCGTTGTAGTATGTTGCTGTTGCTTTGGGCCTCGCAAACTGCTGCACTCGATATTCAATTTTGCATTTTACAACAAATGCGTGCCTTACCATATTTAGTTGGCGTGCAAAAATAAGCCAAGTCTCTCAGCGGGCTCAGTGAGGGAACGATTGGCGAGTGGTGAGGGGCAAGTGCAGCTCGTGCATTGTGCTTATCATTTACATAGCTTAGCATTTTGATGACCCAGCCATTTGTGCAACACTGTGCCAGAGAGTGGTAGGCTGACTGGCTGGCTGGCTGGCTGGCTGGCTGGCTATCTGGCTGGTAGCTACCCCAGCAGCAGCAGCAGCAGCAGCAAAAAATTAATTTCAAATTAAATTTATGGCGCCGCAACAACGTCAAGCAAGGAAAGCGTCGCCTATGTGGTGGAGAGCTGCTGCTGCTTCTGCTGGCAATGTGAAGATGTGAGGAGGATGTGTGGAACTGTTGGCCACCGCAGCAGCTTCAAGTGATTTATAACCGTTTGGTGGCCCATACTGCCTGAAAAAAGCTTACCCCCTCGTAAAAGTTCACCGCAGCATCAGGAAGCCAGAGAGTTGAGCTGCCATGCCACGCATTTGTGACCACTCATCTTCAAGCGAGCTATAAATGTCCAAATGAGTTGCCAGCAAAACCATCAACCATCAGAAGGCACCAACAGCACCATTCCTGCTGCCCCTCTGCAGCTGCTTCTGATGTGCGACGAGTCCATCACAGAATGCAGCAGCATGTTGCCCTGATGATCTTAATCGTTTTGGAATTGCCTGTATAATAGAACAATTGTCGGAATTAAAGGCCAGGTCGCAGAGCTTGGTGTTTTTTTTTTTTTGTATATATTTTTTGTTTGTCAATTTTGACATAAACGCCCCAAAATGTTCAACAACATTGGGTCAATAACATTAGCCAACTGAAGTGCATCTCAGTTGGGTTAATTGATTGGTATGAAACCTTTGCATCAGTGGCATTAAGTGGAAGCTTATGTAATTGCAACAGAATGAAGTCAAACACAGATGAATTCAGAATTTTGTTTGTCTCCCTAGCAATTATATCCTTACAAGCAATTCAGTAATGTCAAAAGTATAAAGAATCCAAAATTATTGTATCTCACTCAACTTACAACACGCTTAAAAATGCCATACTCTTTGGTTTTTAGACTAACGTATTCCAAATAGTGAACTTCCTAGCAGAGTATCCGAGATGTTGCTCTAGCAGCATCAACTTCTCTGATGGCTTGGTCGAGTGACAGATCGAAGCTTGCGAGCTTGCAACTCAGCATGACACTTGCTGCCTGATGCTTTAAGTGAATAATTACTAAAAAAAAAGTTGTAGAAGGAGAAGAAGCACTGAAACATTGCTAAGCTACATACACGCACACACACGTGTGCAAGAAATGATGGCCAGCAATGATGACCAGCCGTTAAGGCCAGCAAATCCAGGCCAGATCTGCAGCCAGCTCCAGATGTGTGGCAAGTAATTATAATGGCGAATGACGGGCACAAGGATAGGCAGACACTGCTGCTGCTGGTTGGTGCTGAGCTTGCAACATATTTAACACTCCCTTTTGATAAAGCAAACTAGTACTGGGGAAAAATCAGAGTCGACACATGGTGGTGTCGTCGTTGCATGGTGGTCATTTGCCTTGGGGTGACGATGCTGCAACATGCCTGTTGTATGTTGCCTGTTGGCTGCTGCCGCTTAAGTGATTTGTTCAACGCGCTTTCCCAAGGGAGCACGGGAAGCCGCCTTCGTTAATATCCGTCTGCTTGTCTGAGTGTTGCAATGTGGCTCTGGCTCCGACTGCGTTTGCAAAGTGCAAACTGTTTAATTGCGGAATAATTGTTTTGCACACATATCCTCGCACCGTTCCAAATGAACCTGCTCAGGCCGTAAAAAGCATATTAAGTGCGAATTAATGACCACAAAAGCCTTACTCCCTTCTCGGCCAGGCCTGAACTCCACTCAGGACAGCTCAACCCAGCACAAATGGAACTCCACTCGACAAAAAGCGGAGCAAAACCAGAGTGAGAGATAATGTTATAAGTTGTACGCTTAAGGCTAAGTCGCCTGCTCCAAGTCCACTCGCAACTTTAGTACAGTCATTTAATTAGTCCTTAGTTTTAATGTATTTGTAATACAATTTATAATTATTATTAAGCAAGTTCCATTATCTGAAATTTTGGCGCGGCATACTTAGTGGCTTCTACGTTTCTTGTCCAAAAAAAATGTGTCCAGTTATCCGACGACTTAAATGAGGCAATTTACAGCATTATAAACATTTATTGTTCCGTATTCTTATTATCAGTGAAAATCCGTTTATGATTCGCATTGCTGTGCTTTTCTATGAAATTTAGATTTATTACTGTTTGAACCAAATTACATCAAAAGATGCCAGCTACTTAGCTTATCTGGTATTTGCCTGGTTCCATAATTCCACGTTTGATTGTGGTTTGCATCCATTATATTTCTGGCACAAACGAAATTATCGCGATCAAAACGATTGGCAAGTGCTATTAAAATGTTGCTTATCTAACCAGAAAATTAATTTGTAAATACATTTGAAACTTTGTTTTTGTTGCAATTGAGACAAGATGTATGTTGGGGAGATCTTGAGAGCAGGTTTAACCATTTGACGCATGCATATTTATTAAATACTCGTTTCGAAGACCATTTGCTTAAAAAGACAATACGTATGGCATTTCTTTAAACGATATCAATTCAAATCGTTGGCTTATTGACTCGTAACAGCTTTTTCTCGAGCGATTCAAAGACGAGCTTGTTATTTTTTCTATAACAAATTCTTGCATTAATTTCAAATCAATTTTCTTCACAGCTATAGGCCCTTGTCTTTGTATAAAGAGACCCCAATAAGACAACAAACTGAAAACTGCTCCGAAACGAACAAATTTTCGTTCAATCCGTGGCCCAAACAAAAGAACTTCATTGTTTCATCGCGACTGTAAAAGAGATTTATGCGTCCAAGTGAAATCATTTATCATGCTTAATTAAAATTGAAATGTTTAGCTGGCTGACCTCTTCCTCTACTTCTCGTTGTTTCGACGGATCCCAAATGGGGATGGGGGAGCTACCAAGAGCGGCAGGCAGCTGCCATGCCTTCTAATGCCAACATTTTCTAACATTTGGTTTCTACACCTTTTCATATTATTTGTTGACACATTGTTACACAAAATGCATTTAACCGGTTTTATTAGCGTACAGCAGGAAGATTCCCCAATGACAAGTATTATAACTTGTTCCATTGTATCCCCAACACTCTCTCATATTCATGTATTTAGCGGTGCGTTTCCAATGCAAAGTGGCAGTTTATCTTATAATTGTAACAGTTTGTGGCATAAATTAATACACAGCCGATAGCTGTCATAAATCGTTGGACAATAGTCAGAATATATTAATGATATCTGCAGAGATTTGCATTATAAAAGGATTCAGTATGCGTTGAGTCTGTTGCAACCGTAGCTCATATTCAACTTTGTTTGTTCCTACGCTGCTTAAATCAATTATTCATATACATATATAGATACAGACACATATACATATTTCTTATCGCCGGTAGCATCGATTTCTATTGTTCTATTCAATTCAAAGCCAATTTAGAACTAGTTCTCACCTAGTAAGAATTTGAAAACCTACTCTTTAATTATATGGATGTACATGGAGATGTTCACTCTATAGGAAATCCCAGAAAAATTGCATCACTTACCTCACTTGGCACCTTAAGCGATACAATTTTTCAATGAATCCTCTATTAGCACCTGATTCTATAGAATTTAATTGCGAAATCAATCAAATCAATTAGCGAAAAATCCATAATATTTGTGTTATTCATTGCTACTCAATTCACAGAAATTTGTCTTAACATTAAGCTACAGTTAAACTATTATCCGTTGAACCCATTTACATTTTAATAAATATAGCCTGATTGAAAACGATCTATGTGCATATTTGTTGCCGTTGCTGTTGATGCAGTTATTAGCTATTGTTTCTATACCCATTATAAAAATTATGAAAGGGCATAAAGATTACATTTCTATGGTGTGTAACATATCATCTAAGGAATTAGACTTTGCCACATAACTGCAATATATAGTTATAAAGAAAATGTTTTAGTCTTTAGATTGCTAACTTTGTTTATTAAAATTATATTGCCCTATGATTTTATACTACTTATACTTGGATACCAGGTATCTGAAGTCAAGCACTTTGACTACTTATTTCACTCCTGCTTGTTGTTATTATTGACAATTATTTGCTGCTGTTGTTGTTGTGCAAGGTGTGTTACAGCCAAGCTTCAGTTATTAAATAAATTCACATGTGTGTGGAGGGGCGACTCACCAAGTTGGCAAGTTAAAGTTCAATGATGTCATTACGACTAATTCACACCTATGTTTGAGTTCTGAGTACGCGATTGTTTGTTTATTTATGCATAGATACATACATGAATACATATAAAGAATTATATTTTTTGCCAACTGCGATCGCAATCTAAATATGTTTAGCATTTAATAACACCGACATGTATAATATTTCACCTACCCGTTGCGCTTAATAACTTTATTTGTCGAAATGGAATTGTTGTAGCCAAAACGACTAACGAGACTGAGAATGTCGACCACCCGTTGCTTTAAAGAATTTCAGTAAATTGATTGCAGCCCAAAATGTATTTGTTAATGCTTGTTAGTAGCTTGGTAGCTGGATTTAATCAATAACAATCAGTTTCTGTTTGGAGCGCGTCGCTGCTAAATAAAATATGAGTTCCACGCAAGTTTGTTGCCTAAGTCTTTTGTTTTGTGGCATCTCGAAAACGAAATGTCAATGAATTCTTTGTATGCCACTAGCAGTCAGCTTATGCTAAATCAGTCCAAAACCTGGAGTGCAAGAACTACAATTGTTTCACACCGCACCAACCCCTTCGGATATTTTTGGTAAGTCTGGTTTGTGGCTCTCTTTTGTGTTCCTGTTGTCATTGGAAATTAACACCCAGACCCGAAAAAAGTTAATTTAAATCAATGCGCACAGTCTTGTTGGTTGCCGCTCAACTCGTGCGTTGCCGAAACAAATGCCAATATATGTGTTTGCATATGTGACGCCCCCTCCCCACCCCCAACTTGTTTGTTGGGCTCCAAAAAGTGTTAAGTATGCCTTTTATGTTTGGGATCTCTTTGGGTTGTTTGGCTGTTTGCTTAGGCAATCAGTTGTTGATAATTTTTGTTGTTAGTGTCAATTGTTGTTTTGTGTTGCTGTCCGTTGTGTGTTGTGTTGTATTTTTGTTGTGCCTTGTGTCTTGTGTGTGATAATTTGGACACTTCATCGATAAAAGCGCGCAACAAGCGTATCGAATGTGCACAAAGTTAAATGGCTTCTATTTTTATACCTTGCACAGGGTAACACAATTTTGTTCTAAAAAGTATTGCACAGATTCTCATAAGAGAATTTTGTTAAAACTTCCAGCTTTTAAGCTTTAATAATTTAAATTAGCTAAATATATTTTTATTCTTTTTTTTTCAATATTGTTGATAAGATATATCTTTATTAATCCTTTATCAAATATTAGAAAAAATAATATATCTTGTCAAGAGTATTTCGTATTCGGCATTTCAGCGATCCCTTTGCTTTCTTTATTTTTGCTTTACGATTTACTTTTTTCCCCCTTTGACGCTTGTCGGCGATTGCATTTTAATTATGCCGAAATGGCAATAGTCAAGTAACAGGGATTTATTGTTGATAGGTTTAGTTAGCATTTCGGTGAAAAGCTTTTAAGCCCTCAATCGCCTGTTGTGTGTGTGGTCCGCTTAGCTGAGCTTTAGATTTGTGCAGAAATTGTATTCATATGTATATGAATTATTTCCCATGATCCATCATCGATGACATTCGCGACGACCTCAAGCAGCATTCAATGATTATTCAGCTCTTTTACACCACCCACAAAATAACACAAGACATCTACAGCAGCAGCAGCAACAACAAAAGCAATTACGGGCAATGTAAGGCCAATCAAGACAACTTGGTCAATGGATATAATTGCTAGACCAGGTTGTGGTGTTAATGCTTCGACGGAAATTTTCGTTTTCATTTGTGCAACAAACAATAAAAACGTGATTAAAGATGCTATGCAAAGTACTTTAAAAATTGTATATATAGCAAGGGGGTATATTCATTGCTCAATATTTGCTGACAGAAATTAAAAGTAAAGTATTGAAATTAAAGTTAATTGGAATCTGTATTATTTATTATTATGCTATATGTATATATATAAATATAGAGGCATTGCGACCGAATTCAAACAATCGTAGTTGCCCCATTTTTGATTACCCCTCGATTATAGCGTATTTTTTAATCGATCAACTTTCTATATTGTAACTCATGTCATTGCAATGAATCATAAAAGTTGCCTTGCGAATCATTTGGCGCTGCTTTAATGTGGGAAATAAGTGAAGCTATATGGCTTCTCCACGCCCAGCCCGAAAAAAAAACTCAGCTCCGGTTGGGCTCGTAGTATGGAGGCGTACCCATAGTCGAACTCGTATACAGATTTAGATACAGTTGTCTATTAAAATCGATGTAAGCGGAGTGCACGGTGCATATAATTACAATTACAAAATTTTAAATATTTCTACATGTATTTTCATGCTTCATTTCCTGTGCACAAGCAATGGTCAATGAATGGGCAATGGGAATCAATGGAAAGCTCTTTGCTGCATATTAATTTTGGGCGGCAAAGTGCATGGCGGCCATACCAAATGTTCATTTAATTGACAGGCCAAAAGAATCAAAATTAGCATAAGCGGACAGCATATTTTATTTATTTTAATATACAATTTTCATTAACCAAACAGAAAGAATACTCTAATCCAGACTTTCTAAATACCCAGCGAATTTGACTTTATAACGCATTTTCACAAACATGTCCAAGTTTTCAGACAGTTTAAAATATTTATTTATAAAAACAATTCAAATTTAACTTAGTAAATGAATTGAATCGTAGTTACAAATAGTTTTACAGATAATAAACTTTAAAGATATATCTCTCTTCCTAACACATTCCACTGTAGCTCTACCCATTTCTACTTTTTCACCCTTTACAGGGTATCAAGAGTCTTTTGGCAACGGTTTATAGTCGGTGTGTTTTTACAGTTACATCAAACAGAATGATTTTTTTTAGTTTTCTTTAATGCCGCCCAAAAATCGTTTTCTTCTGACACATGTCCCACTGTTTCGACCTGTTCGATCGCCTGTCCCGGTCGGTGAGTTCAATAACTTGGCGTGTGTGTTGTGTTGTGTTATTGTTGTTGTTGTTGCTGTTGTTTCTGTTGCACAAACACACAGTTTGATGAATGCATTTGCCGAACGAACAAGTTTTGCATAATAACCGAAGGCCATAAATGATATGTCTAAAAGTTTCAATAGCACTAAAAATGTGTGTTCTTACGCTGCACATCTCAATTATTGGGCTGTCAGTTTGCTTTCAAATTGGCAGATGCAATCGTTGCAACGAAATTTAACATCGGCATCGATCGCATGTCAATCGGAGAACCGTTGTGCACGGCGCACTGACAGGCGAGCGCATTAATAACGTGACTTTATGAAGTGGTAATGAAGCTATTAGGCCAGCTCGATGTGTGCCTCGGTTTTGGGCTTGGCTTTGGCCCACAATTTTCAATATTTATGACAGGAAATTGCGCCTTGCATTGAAAATATATACTCAAAAGTTTATGCTCATCAAATTTATTCCAAAATAGTTAGAGGGACCATTTTGTTTTTGTTTTATGCATTTTGTCCATCGAACTTAAACGTTTTACGGCTTTTGAATTATGTTACGAGTCATTGGGAAGTGATAGATTTATGCGATTGCGTGCTGAGCAGAAACTAAAAAAAAAACGTTAGAAAGCTGTAAAGTTATAAATTGAATATCACATTTTTAGAGCGGAAAGACAATGTTTCCATATTAATTGTTTTTAATTTTCAATACACCTGCCAAGAAAAATTAATTTGCAGCAACAATGCTTCGACTTAAGAATGTGAATATGCAGAATGTTTAATATACAAATGCCATATAATTTATTTTTAATAAACATGGGAAAAAACTAAATTATACATTTCAAAAAGCATTAGCATGGGAATACTTTGGGAATAACAAGAGTTAAAATTACGTGCTGGCTGCAAGACCCACTTGAGCACTTAGTAACTGCAAAAATTGTTCTTTTGAATATCTGTTACAATATCTCAAGAATTGGGAAATTCATAAATTTATTATTTTCTATTTGGTTTCCAACATTCCAATTGATTATTCCGGCTACCAATAAGCCACCGCACTCATCAATTGACTATTTCATTGTTTTGCATAAATCTTATTAAAATTGTTGTGGTTTTTCACCTGATCCGTGTGAATGTACAACAAGATCAGATAAGAGACCATGTATGATTAGTTCGTTTTTCTATTGAACAGTCAGCGAAGATCTGCCAACTAATTGACGGAAGTATCAAACGTAATAACTTAATCATTGAATGGTAATCAGTAATTGGCAATCAGCTGCAAATGACATCAGGGCGTGTTCCTGACGAAAGTCCACGAACAAAAATGAATGTGCAACTGCACTAAATGGATGTTGGGGGGAGGGAGGCGGTTTAGTTGAACCGTCTTGATACTTTAGAAGTTTAGCACTGCAATAAATTTAAACAGTTATGTCAGCAACTGCAACTGCAACTGAAACACTTGTTTGAATTCGTCTCGGAGAGGAGCTGCGTGGACTTCCTGAGCAAAGAGCTCGGGTGATATGGTGTTTGAACAGCGACCGGTGAAGAGAATGACCGACACTTTTTAATGATCATCGACTGTGTGAGGATTAGGGACTGTCCGTATTTGTTCACCATTAGTATTTGTTATTATTGTTATTACAATGTATTTGAATTGCTCAAGAAGTAAGCTGCGGCCAAAGTGGCTCAAAGTGGCCCAAAGAGGCCCGAAGCGACGAACCAACGCAGCTGCACAGAAATTAGCCAAACTCTAACTGGCAGACAAATGCATTTGGTTCTAGGCAGCGAGTCAGCGAGCATGCGAGCAACTGACGGCATGCCTCTTGGCCAAGTTAAAAGAAAGCCGCTCTAGCTCTGGGTGTTTGCCCACTCGCCTTAGAGACTCAAGCGAAATGTCGAGACGGGGAGAGGACCGGACAAAAGTGGATTGGTCTGTCTGGCATTGGAGAGAGAGGGGCTTAGGAGGAGCGTACGCGTCATTGTTGTTTACACAATTATTAGGACAACAAGCCGCCGATCGTCGGCAATCTTCGGTTGTTGTTGGTTGTTTGATTGTTGGTTGTTGGTTGTCGGTTGTCGGTTTTGCCGCTTGCCGCTGTTTACACTCACCGCTGTAGCTCCTCTGCTTAAGTAACGGATAGTAAAGCCTTTGATTTTATTATGGAGACAGACCACACAACCGCTGTACCAGAACCGAAATCAGAATCAGAAACTGAGCCCAGACCCAGACCCAGACCCAGTTCGAGTCGGAGTCGGAGATAACATTGCGCATGGACAGCCAATTAGGGGCAACGGCTTCTTATTGTTCTGTCACGTAATGAGACAGCAATTTAGCACCTGCAGCACCCCTAAGCGATCCATTATCCTGTTTGCTGATCCTGGTGCTTATGCAATTTTGATGAAAGAATAACAGTAGTTGGTAAATGTGATTTATTTTGTACAAATATTGATCAAATGTGCTCCGTATTCACATTTACTTGAATCACGACAATCTGCTGACTAATTCTGAATGCTAATGCATGCAATTGTGCCATACTAGAGTCCTGTACCTGTGGAGTCACCGATACACAACGGCAGTTTAGGGGCCAATCTGCCAACATACACAAACACAAACACATATGAATCTTGTAGTCGAGGAGGTAGTACGTGAAGTTCAGAGTCAGAGCTCAGAGCGCACAAATAATCAACAAAATTTATAAATTATTTAACATTGGATGTCTGGCGGTGCACCAACCAAGTCAGAGGTGGATGCCCAGTAACGGGCAACTGGAACATGACCGATATTGTGCGGCTAACAGTTATAGGAGTTATTTGTATATATGTGTATGTGTTCACATGCACGTATGTGTGAATGTACTCCTCTGACGACCGTTCAGCATCATCGATTAATGCCAATGCACATTTAATGCACATATTTGCCGATTTTTTTCTTCTTTTTATTTATTTATTTGCTTGGTTTTGTCTTCTTTCTCATATATCGTGACGTACGTGCCGCAGTTTCAGTCCGGAGACAAAGTTGCTAGCCTCGTTCGATGCCTCTGTTGTGATGTCATGTCACAAGGTGATATAACATGACTGCACTTATTAAACAAGAGGATTATGTTCTGTACACATATCCGAAATTTCAACACTCCAACTTGATTGCTCTGCAAATATGTTTGTCATGTTTTAATTCATTTATTAAAACTCCATATTAGAAGCTTTGTGCATATAGCATACGATGGTAGCAGATGAACTTTTTTCAATCATTTATGAACTTGTTTTCTATATATATAATTATAAAATATACCTGCATGGATCCACATTTTATAGCCTCAAGACTTTGAGAAACCTGAAGATGGATACTATGAAAACTTTGGGAATGCCCATACGCAAAAGCCAACCTTAGATTGTTGCATAAGCGTAGTCGATTTTCATTGAAGATCAGCTATTTAATCAAGTTTTGCCTCTAGATAAATACAGCAATTTAATTCAGACTCAAATTCTAAAGAGGAAATTTAAGTGTACCTTTTTTTAATCTCACAAGCGAAACGCTAAATCGGAGTAACTCAATAGCATTCAAGAAGTGTATAAAAGAATGATTAGCTATGAAATGATTTCAATATATTGATATTTTAAAAACTAGGCCTAGAGCCACTTTCAGAGCATTTGTCGGTTAAAAATTCTAAATACAAATTCAGCTAGAAAGAAACCAATCCAAGCTGAAGTTGTAGACGACGCTCATTCATTTATGGCTAAGTCACGTTGGAATAATTTGTTTTATGTTAATGTTGAGCATGGCGCATTGTAAGCAGTTGGCAGTCTTAGCTTTAGCTACAGTGCCGCCTTCCTATGCAATTCTCAAAATACATGCAATGCAATTGCTACTTTTTCTTTTGCCCGACTCGACTGTGTGTGCTTCTCAATGAATTGGAATTTAATTTGAGTATTTTGCGCAAAATTTCCAAAAGCGACAAAGACGAGGACATCGTGGACAATTGATGCCCGAGCTCCCCCGCGCGCTGGATGTCAGGTGCAGTTGTTGTTCCCGCTGTTATTGTTGCTGTTGCTGTTGCTGTTGCTGTTGCTATTGCTGCTGTAGTTGTATCTATAGATAGAAAGATATTGTATCTGTGACTATTGCTGCAACTGTTTGCTACAAATGTGGCCCGCACGCAACAATTTGCTACTGGAATTCCTTAAAAACATTGCCAGCCCATTGAAAATGTGCTTGCATGTAAATGGATCCAGCAACTGCTTAATCGTGATTCGGTAGTCGACCGTCGCTACCTTGTTGCTTGGTTACAGTAGAGCATTATGCTGCTAGATAGTCTTCAGTACTCACTTCTTAAATGTTGTTACTCCCAATTCGAGCTGTGAGGGAAGGGCTAAGTAATAATAATTAACAGCTAAGCGATCCATAATAACTTCATTAGACCCATTACTGCCACTCATTGCAGATACTCTTCTTAAATCAATTAAAAGAGAATAGAGACAGAACCCACATTATACACATAAGACGCTCCTAAGCTGTCTAGGTGGCCCCAGCAGCTACTTCCGTTAACGCCCACGTTCTCTGTTCTCTGTTCTTCCACTACTACCTACAACTTATATAAGAGGATTACTCCGACTTTAATGTGATGTGTGAGGTGACCATTGCGACGCCGGCGGCAAGTGGCAAAATTTTGAAGCCAGCGGCTGTCCGATAACAACAAAAAAATGACTGTAAAAATACATTTAATTCCGGCGGAAGTACAAAACCAACACAATTGAGAAGCTGGACAGACGGACACGCACATACACACACACACACTAACAATTTATTTTTGGCATTTTGTTAAACTTATCCCATAATTAGGGTTCAGAATTCGCACGCTCAATTTCAAATTGAAAATTGTAGCAAAATTTTCGAAAGTAAGACATCAATTACGTAGCGCCTAGAATACAGCTGCAGGTAACACAACAGCCTGCTCTCTCTCTCTCTCTCTCTCTCTCTCCTTCTCACTCTCATTGTTTTTTATTCTTCTGTGTGTGGCCATTTGAGTGACCTTTGACAAATGTGTCCATGATGGATGGATAGAAGTTTAGTTGGTCATCAATCGCTTGCTTTCATGTCGCCAAGCGCCAGTTGTGATTAATTGGCGAACCAAATTCATTTCACTAGATACAATAAGAGTGTGTGGGAGAGCCTGAAAATAAGATGAAAAGGTCAATAATAGATAGAAGGAGAAGCTGTCGTAGATGCTTAAAATTAAAAGAGTTATGAGATCAATCCAAACCAATATTTAAAGGGGAAGCACCAGCCATAAAGATTGTAATCTCTTGCAGAAGAACCAGTTACGTATATATATGAAGATATTTATATTTATGTATAAGCTAAATTAATAGTATTTCAGAATTGGATCAGGAATTGGTCAGCTTGGTTATTTATGATGATTTTTTATTTACGAATTCTTGAATAACCTGCTAAAAATCGCTTTTCACAATTTAGAATTGTCACGTTAGTCGATTGATTGACCTGCATTTGTGACTGCCAAAAATGTCGCAGTATAAATAAGTCAAGTCGAATAGTCAAGCTATCGATTTCATTACCATAACGAGCTGACAATTGAGCTGAGCGATCGGCACGCATTTTAATATATATTTACGCATCTTATAAATACGGTTATGTGCGCTACTTTAGTTGTCATAAGTGTCACAATGTGCTTTGATTTACAACAATAACGGCGTCTATTAAACTTCATAATTGTACCAATAACCAAAAACTTAAGCGACAATTGACAAAAAGGTTTTGCAATCCAATCCCATACCAAAAACCATACCGAATACGAATTGAAGTAGCCACAAGCACAGTTGAAGCCGCATCCACCAGATTCGCCTCATTGGCAAGGCAAAACACGTAGCACAAATAAAATGAAGCACAAATGAGCGGAGCAACCGAGTCGGATATATATAATAGCATATATATGAGGTATATAGTAGTAAGAAATCATATGTCTTACTTTGAGATTTATGCGTATGCCAGCCCCATTTTTGGCGACCTAAGCAAATAGGGGCGCGAATGAGGCCCCAAAGCGACTCACTGATCGTCAGTTGGGTCATTGGCTCTTGGAAACCACTTCATGTTTTGGCTTTGGACAGCACCAACAGCCTAAGCAGTAGTAGCAGCAGCAGCAGCAGCAGCGCCCCAAATCTGGCTCTAAAGTGTTGACCATAAGTATCTCGATTGTTTGTGTATCATAATACGAATACATGCGCCCAAAACGCGCGGGGCACACATACAGTGCGTAAGTACAGTAGAACCAATTATGGATTTTATAAAACAAATGTGGGGTGCATATTGATGAGATCGCTCTATAATGTTACCCCTTATTCGCTCTCTGTCACCCTCTCTCTTGACTCTCTGACTCTATGCGTACATTCGTTCATCATTTCAATGCGACGAGGTAGCTTAACAAATATATATTTGTAGTATATTTAAAGATATTGTAATTAAATTGTAATTAGTTATATGGTAGGTTCAAAAGGCACTGATCGCAAGCTAGCATAAATACACCTAAACTAAAGGTATGGTAGTCCTACATAGATCAAAAGATTCGATAACAAAAACAAAGGCAATGAAACATTTATTTTGAAGATTTCCTAGTGTGCAAGAATATAGGGTAACTCCTAGCTGATCACTAGCTCCTAGATCAACTTTACTTGTTGGTGTTTTTTATTTGGTTATGGCTTGGTGGCCCATAAATTTCCAAATGATTTACTTTAGTTTCGTGTGGAATTATTTGTTGAGGCAACAGCGACGCAGAGCAACAGCGACAACAACAACACGCAGCGGAAATGTGATTAAAAGCATATTTTATATTTAGTTGTGCGCTGATAAACCGCAGTCACTGTTAACGCTTTATAGGCTCCAAAGATGCGTGCAGGGCATGCAAATGGCCAACAGATGATGAAATGAACAAAAGGTTCTGACAAACAGGCAACTGCTGGCAAACAGGCAACTGGCAAACAGGCAGAGCAGGCAACAGTCAACTCGACCCCCTGCGGCCACTGAGTGTTTATGTCAACTGCACGGCTGATGACAGCCATAATTCTGCTGGCAGGCGAGCAAAAGAAATAAATAAATAAAAAAAGATTCCAATCAGAGTCAGAATCCAGCGACGGAGGCCAGTTTGCCAGCCTTGGTATAAATAAGTGCAAAACGTCAACGCCATGGGCGCAAAACTGTTATCGCCATCGCTGTTTGGTTCAAGCTGGTTTGGGTGGGGGAGGCGATATTTAGTAAGCCAAGTGTCGACATCGACATCGACACTAGACTTGCTATTGAAAATTGCATTCACTTGGTGGTCACGCCACCTAAATGTAACGAAACTCAGCGGAATTGTAGCAACGGAAGCGAGCCACAGACGAGAAGACCTAAACTAAGCAGAGCTAACCAAGTAGCTCCCACGGTAGTAAGTAGCTCCTGCTATTGAGCACCTTTTTGTGGCCAAAAAGGCCAGTGAAATTACGTTTGGGCCACAGCTTGTTCGAGCTTGTTTCAATTGCGTTGCTCTTGGCTCTTGGCACTCGGATAGCGTTTCTCAGGCGTTATGGGAAAAGCATCGCACAATGGGGAAAAATGCTTCTAATTTCATTTTGGTCGCTTCCTGCTCCAAATACGTGAATTTAACGCCACACGCAAACATCCAATTAAGTCAATTTGAGTGCGTCTCAAATATCAACACCACAGATGACCGAAATATGTACAAATACACATATCAACAGCAACAACAAACAGTTCATCTACATACACTGAAATAAATTTAAAAATACATTTATTTAATTCATATATACGAAATATAAATAACGTTTGAACCTTAGGTCATCAGATAGATAAATAGATATAAACTTCTTCAAGAGCATATTGATCTTGCACAGTTGCTGACAGTTCACCCACAATGTTTATGAGCAAATTATGCATGGAAATAAATCAATAGTAGTTCATTCAACATTATGCATTACAAATCAGTTGCACACTGCTTTTGTTGTGCAGCGCGCCAACGCAGATCAACAATATTGAAAAATTATTATAGAAAATCGTTAAGCCATATCTGTGGCATATGGGAACACAGATATTGAGATACTGAGTTCAAACGATACACATGTAGCAGCTAGTCAGTGAGTCACTCGCCTGCTGTTGATTTATTTCGCTGTGTGTGTAATGCCAAAGCAGTTGAGGCGTTGAAATTGGGCGCAAATCGAATTGTATCTACGAGATATACATATACATTGAGTATATATTGGCATTTGCATTGACATCGACTGCTGCAAAATGAAGTTATATGGCCAACTCCCTGCCAAGACCCGGTCCCATAAGTCACCCAGTCTCTGGCAGCAGGCAGCAGGCAGCAGGCATCGGGTCTCGGATCTCTGAATTGTTCGCTCGCCTGCTTTAATTAACATATGCTAACAAGTTGGCCCATGCCGTACTTTGTCACTTCAAGAGCTATGCAGCCAGAGTTGAGGTACTTGTGCCACTTGTGCCTTGGGGGTGGGCCTAAGTGGTTTTTAAATGAAATTAATTTAAATGTTGTCCAGCTTTGCATGCAACTCTCGAGCATTAAATTGTAATGAGATCATTGCCATTCAATAAATTTACTCATAAATCTATTTATAACTGTTATGAACCACAACCCAAACTTAGCACAAAAAGGTGTAATTGCTGGTTGCTGTAAGTAATTGAAGGTTGTAAGTTATTAATAAATCTAGTGCACATCAATCAACTTGTTACCAAATTCTAATATAGAGCCTATAGATTCTATATTTATTTATAAATAGCTTTAATTTTATTTGTTTTTGGTTTAATTAAGCTATAATTGAGTGTACTTTGAATAGCCCCAATGGGATTCAAGTTTCAGATTCTAAATTTAAATCTTTTTGTAGTTAAATTTGTGAGCAAATTTAAGTACCTTAATTATTGTATTAACATTCAAAGCTGTGTTTATTTAATAGCAAGACCTTGATCTTGCAGTAAAATCCACCCCCACATATGAATTTTAGCTGGTAGCTGCTGTTTTGGTCGAGCCCATTAAACGATGACGTCGTCGCGCTGTCGTCGCCCGCTTCCAATCCCAAGCAGTCCCTACGTGCTACCGTCTAGTTCCGCTTAGAGCTGCCAGTGGCATTAGAAGCTGTAGCTAAAGCTATAGCTGAGGCTACTCTACACACACATCCAAACACATCGCGCGATAGATAATAACAGATTTTCTCACGCTTGATATTTCAGGCGGTGAATGACGTTAACAATGTTGCACACAGCCGACTTTTGCCTGGGTGCAGTGGCGGGTAACTTGTGACGGGGGCAGGTGGCCTGCTTGAGGCATTGCGGGATAGGGAGCGGTGACAGGGGCAGCACATAGCCAGCGGGCGCGTCAGCCGGAAATCATTGCGGTGCAAAACGACGGCTTTAAGTTTAGAAATTACGTGCGATTGCAGGAAAAATATTAATAAGTGAGCTACAAATACGAGTAGAGCCAAAGAGCCAAGAGCCCAGAGACGTATGTGCATAGCTCGGCTAATATGTTTATTGGAACTATAAAATGCAACAGATAATGATTTGCATGATTTGGCAAAACATTCGCAGCATCTCACACCTCGGCTACACACTGCAGGTCACGTAATTATAGCTCAACGGAGGCTGGGCTCAACATCATCTTCGCTAAATTACGATTACTGGTAGTGCAGCGAAGCAGCGGGGCACCGGGGTGCGGTGTGTCCAGGAATTTTGTATGCATTTAAGGCACTTAGTCATGCCCAAGTGATTGCTAAACTAGTGTAGCCAGCCCAAGCGGTTTCCCATTGGGGAATTCCAGCACTAAAATTCAAACAATGGCAAAAATAATCATCTAATAATATTAAAACTGAACTTTAGCTCGATCGTTCGTCGAGCCGGATCTCTCCGGCAATCGATGCAACTACTTAATTGAATGCACTGCAAATGCTCATTTATTAAGTTATTCAAGCGAAATGCCAGCAATGTGTGAAGAGCAATAGATACTTTAATTGGAACTGGTAAATAAGAGAAATCAAGCTGATGACTGAACAGCTACAAGGGGGATTTAGGCGAGTCCAAAGATCTAATTCAGTCTACCCATTCTAAGAAGTAAAAAGAGATTTGTAGACTTCTAACTTAACCACTGGAAAATATGTTATTATTGATATATTTATTTTATAAGCATGAAAGAAAATATATTGTGATATATAATTATTTGCTTGCAGGCCTTCTATAAATTATAACTAATCAATGCATAAAAAACTGTTTATATTTCCTTCAATTTCCGTTTGTAATTTGTGCCAATTAGCGTGCCTTCTACCATAAATATTTAAATTTCAATCCAACAAAAGCTCCGATTCCCAAGTTTTATTTGGTTACATTTCCCAAAATATTTCCCATAGCATCTGGACAATCCACACGCTAATTTCATATGCATAGCACGCATTTGTTTAGTAATTTCTATATTTTCATTGACACAGTTTGCTGTCTAGTTTCCAAGTCAATATGAGGACCACACACACACTATAGCCTTACTGGCCGCTCCCGCCCGTCTGTAACCTGCTCCCCCCAACCCACTCCAGCCCACCTCTTGTGGACTGTATCCGTCTGTTCACATTTGGCGACTTGATATTCGTTTGTCTTTAGCACATGCATCACAAAAGTGTGATTTAGACGTTTATTAAACCCTAAACAATAAAGAGAAGTAGAAAACAACACAGTACGCTGTGTGGACGCATACGCTTTCATTTGTGGGAATTCAAATTAGAAGAACATTTGACAAGTTTGTTTACATTTTGGATTGTCGAGTAGTTAACACCTTTCCTAACAGTTCTGACTGAATTTTGAAAACATCTTTTGGGTCCCACAATCATTGACCTCGAAGTGCGGGGGAGTTGAACGAAAGAAAGTGCCTGGCAGAATGTTGCAGAAATCGTTAACCGTTAACCGTTTGCCATAAACATTAGACGCCCTTACACATCCACATTCCACTCTCGCCTCTGGGCCCAAAAGCCCATGTACATGAAGTCTACGCACAGACCTGATATAAATTACAATGGCAGCCTACGGAGGAGGCTCGTTGTCGAGATTCGCCCCAAAAGCCAAATTGTTTTTTAAAAGCACCATTTTTATTACGTCTGATAAGTGATCTCGCGACATTTTCAATTTTAATAGGGTCTCCCAGGTGCCCGAAGACTTACAAAGCGACTGCGCCCCCACACAGTTCAGAGCATCAGCAGCAGCAGCAGCAGCAGCCACAGCATCCATATCCACGTCCCAGACTCCTCCATTGAGTGTCCGACTTGGGGATCATTTGTCGCTGCGTTAATAAAATTGCATTGAGTCGCATTTGAAACTGCTTTGGCTGGGATCTCGGGCCCGTTTTGCTTTGGCGGTGGTCACCGTACAGACAAGCCAGCAAACCAGCACCAGACTTTTGCCATTATTAATAATGCCGTGCGATGTGCGCTCTGGTGGCCACTTCCAGCCATCGAAATCAACCTCAATTGATAGACTCACAGATGACCTATAAAAGAGAAATCAAATTTCGTTGTAATAGGCTTATGATTTTCTCCTGTATTTTATGAATATTCTTTTACTGCAGCATCTGCGAGTTCAAAAGTTGCCATTTATTTTACAATTTAGCAATTTTTTATTACTCAACTGTTGTATACTCATTTCTTTTATGCAATTAGAATATAATGTATTCAAGTTAAGTTATTTAAATAAAGACAATTCCTAGCCAAAACAATCTTAAAGTCACAAGATTTTGTTCTATCCCACTAACTAACCAGCATTTCCCTTGGTTGCCTTGGATGCTGGGTACATCGTGAGGGGTCACCTGAAAACATTGCAAATAAAACGGCAACCATTTTTAATATGATTGTATGTCATCTTAAGCCCACCACTTGGCCAGCTTTTGAGCAATGCAATGGTGTCTCTGCCTGCTCTTTGGCACTCGGCTCTAGGCTCAAAGCCTTGGACATTTAGCTGTGGTCATGTGTTGCCATTCGGATACTCAAATTATCAACATGCTTGGGCATCCGACTCGGCACCGTTCAGTTCCATTGTGCTAGGCACGCCAGCCGGCTTTGGGTGTCGATGATAATTTTTCATGCGATGAGAGCGCTTCTCGCTCCTCTCCACCATCGCGCTTCCCCATGGAATATCAGGTGTGCTGGCCGACACTTCGGCTTATGGCTGGTAAATGGGTTCGTCTAAATACTAGCGAGGCTTGTTTGCCTTGGTGAAAATGGGCGATAATCCGTTTTGACAAATTTGCCTACATGGCCCACAGTGCCAGTTTGGACAGCGGTCAGAGTTCAACTGGAGAAACTTCTTCGTTTTTTTCGTTTTTGCAAACTAACAAGCAAACAATGTCATTGTCCCCAATGTGCTTCCGTTCCGAGTACTATAAAAAAAATATGAGCTGAACTGACAGAATTAGCATGCAGCACAAATAACTGAAAAGCAAGCCACATAACGACTAAGAGACAAATCAAAATGCATGCATATGATTACACACAAACACATGCACACGCATGAGAAACACAAGCACACAATCACAATTGAATCGAATCAAGATATCAACATTATGCGTAGGGCTACTGAAATTCTTAATAAAGATAATGTCTGGCCCAAAAGGCAAACGACTGACGAGGGAAAAAACAGGACATCTATCTTTCTTTTTGAATGGGCTCTGGAGTTGTGGGGTTCTGTGGGATACAGTCTCATCACGTACGAAGCGTGAGCAAACTTTAAGTTAGATTAATCGACGTTGACGAGCTGCATGGAAACTGCATTGATTATGTGAGCACACAAATAAAAAGAAAAAATACAGAAACACACTCACAGAAAATTATGAAGTCAGAGAAATGTCAAAACGAAAGGATATGTGCATTTCCTTTAGTGAGTTATGCGCCACATCCGGTTAGCTAAATATGATTGGTGGGCCGGGGCCGAAAAATGATTTTTGCAGTTGAAATTTATAAGCCATAGCGCAACGCTTAGTATTGATTTATGTTTTCGCTCAACTACCACAAAAACGAACAAAAGAAGAAAAAAACGAGAAGAGAAAAAACCTAATTGTTACCTTGGGTGCCCACCTACCGTTTCTGCCTAACAAAAGATGTGCTCACAGCTGTCTGTCTGTCTATGTTTGTGTGTATGTGTGTGTGTTGACTTCTGGCTTGTTCAACATAAAGACATAACATCGTAAATAGATCACTTGCAGATACATATATCACAGCTCGCACCTACCGATTTCGATCAGGTGACGTTTTGTGTGTGGTCCCTCGCCTGGAACGCCTGGCGCCAGTTTGACAGTTTTTTTCCCTTTTTGATTTTGTGGTTTCACTGTAAGTAGTTCTATGAAAAGCAGTCAAATCAACTGCATGGCCAAACGAAAAAAAAACAGCAAGTTCGTTGCCTAAGTCTTTTGTTGTGGTCCCTGTGTGCGCATAATGCGTGTATGTGTTTATTAATTTTCCGCCAAGTATTTTCCGAAAATTATTCCAACCTTGACAGCAAAGCTGCTGAAAATTGTATTGAAGACAACAGAAAAAAAAAAAAATACAAAACATGAAAATTAACCCAGAAAAATATTAAAAATTGTTTTTGTTTTATTTTTTTTGTTTTGTCGAGACATAAACAATAAGACAAAAGAACGGCTCTAAGCTTGATATGTTGTGCGAGTGTGTGTGCTTATCAAGTTTGTCATGCGCATGTGCTTAGGTTCAATGAGTCGAACGGGTAACAAGAAAAACATAAAACACAAAAACAATGCACCCTAGAAGTGTGCCAAGCAAAAAGCGAGCTCTGGCCAAAACTCTAACGATGATTATGATGCAATGACATTTGTCAGCCAAAGCTGAGTTATCAAGGTTGTTTCCTCTGCATTAAATGTATGTATTTTATCAAAAATTGCTGCTGTTGCTGCTGCTGTTGCTCTTAAGGTCACAGCATTCAAGTCAAGCGCCCAATTTCACCTGGTTAAAATGAGGCACACGCCACAGTCAACGATTGACAGACTGTAGCAATTGACGTTGCACTTCATGACTGCCCCCACCCTCCCTCTTAACTTACATTTTCATTACTCTACTCCACTCTACTGCCTACTCCCAGCTGGCAATTATGCCCCCAAGTTAGCTATAGTTGGCTGACTTGTGTGATTTTTGTTTTTTCAGTGACACAGAAACTGAAATTGTGCATTGTTCAACCGTCCGTCTGGCTGTCTCTCTATGTGTATATGTGTTTCTGTGTGTGTGTTTCTGCTTGTCGTTCGATTCGCTCGCTCGCTCACTCACTTGCTGGCTAATGACTTGCTCCCCATATTTGAAGGTCAAGTTAGGGAAGTTATTGTCGACGCTTCAGTAATTTTGCCCAAAGCTCCACATTGAACATTTATTATTATACAATTAATTGCCTTAAGCCGCTCTCATATCGTATCGTTATTATTTTTATACTTTGTCAAATCTCATTATTAATATCATCAAATTGTTGGAGCGTTTGATTTTAATAGCCGTCCAACCCTCAACTCATAGCTGCTAACTGTGTTAAGGTAAAGGCCGCCGTTTTAACTAGAAAACTAATAAAATTAACAGATCATTTGATCTAACCACAAGAAATTCCATGACTAATGAACGATAGGTGTCAACAACTTGTGCCCATACTAAGAACCTAATAATAATGCCCGTAATACTGTGGGATACCTCATATAATATCATGCCTATAAATAAGACTAATATTCATTTGTCAAGCTCTCGATTCGCTGAATTTATATACCCAGCAAGCATTCAAAATGTAAAATGGGGTGTTATAGACAAAAAGAGGCACAACATGCGCTATGAAGTTAATAGTTATTGTCTGCGTTTTAGAAGTGTTGATTTAAAAGCCCAAATAACCAAATCCTTACAGAGTTTAATAATGTTTTGTGAACCTCAAAAAAAAGACAAACAAATATGTTTTAAGCATCGGCATACTAATAATAACACACTAGATTCACTTACAGGGCATGTGATAGTCGTGACCTAACAACTAGAGCAGACATTGTTAGGGATTTTTTTTTATTATTTGCGCTCACAAATATGTAAGTAGCTCGAACTCGAAATTGATTTTTGCTTGTTGTTGTTTGTTTGCTCAAGTATTTTTTTATTTATTTAATTTTTTTTTTTTTTGTGAAGGGGGAGCACTGTTTAAGGAGCTCGAATTGAGCTTTGGCTTTGTACTTGGGCTTGGGTCTGAACACTTGGGTTAAACGCTCTGCGTAAGCGCGGTGGCTCTGGGGCAGCTTAAGTCAGTCGAGTCACTTTGGATGAATACTTATTGCGGTCGCCGTTTTAAGAATAATATTTTTCTTTAGCTTCGCTTTCGGGCATTTTTGCATATCTTTGAGCTAATTTTTGTGGAATTGGTTGGGTTCGGCTCTGATCTTATGTGATTTTGATTGTGTTTGTATTTGTGCGCCGCCATTGAGGCGCTTTCAATTAGGCTCCCCACTGGACTTGAGACCGACTTCAGAGCAGACAATGAACCTCAGAGTGAATTCATGACAATGGCTTTGAATGATGAATCATGTCAATATTTGCTTGTTGCGCTCGTGCTCTGAATTGCTTTTCTCTGTTATTTATACACAGCGAGAAACAATGGTATACTACTTATAAAGAAGTAGCAGATCTGCTGTTCTACTTTAATTTCTTTATATATTCTTGTCTACAACTTCCTCTGTTTCTATTGGCGTGCTTCTCTGTTCAAATGTTTTTGTTCATTCATTAATAACACTCCTCATTAACCTGCCCGTTCTTCTTAAGTCATCCATCTTTTTCTACACAAGTTTCATACGAATACACTTTTTACACATCCCAACTCATCTGTTCTCCATGGTTGGCTATCGATCTTATTGCTCTGCACTCACTTCCAAGCATCGTCACATGTTGCAGCGGAAGTGATACGCGCCCTAGGCCCTATATTCTATACACAGAGCACTATTTGTGACTTCCTTCCAGGTCGATGGCCATCGAATAAAAACTCCATGTTGCATCCTCGAAGACAAACAGCTGTTTGTCAGGGCACCACCACCAGAACATTAGAAATTATTACCCCAGATAGTCTTAACTGATTGTCAATGGTCATAAATTTCCCAGTGCTTTGAATGAACGACAGAAATATTAATGTTAATAAGTATGTATGTACGAATCGGGCATTCAAATCAATGCCTAGCCAACTGTTGTGACCTAAACCGTTTACCCCTTTTACACTCATATAGAGGCAGTTGCAGTTGCAGTTGCAGCTGAAGTCATCAACTTAGAATACTAATTCGGTGCGAGCGCGCGAGGCAGGGCACCGGATGTGATGACATTTGGCCAACAGCGACAGCAGTGAGAGAGAAACCCTTAACAATTATTGGATTGCTAGCAATAAAAAGCTAATAAAGAACGTCGCGTCGCATTGTGTCCGTCGGCAGTCTGTGGCAAGTTGTTGCACTTGCTACACACTGGTGCTGCTGCTGCTTCTGCTATTGCTGTTGCTGCTCGTTTTGCCTTTTAAGCGGCGTTTAACAATTCATAAATGGTTTGCCCACTGACGCCACTCGTCCACAACCCCAGCCATGTCTATGTGTGTTTGCCTCACTCCTCTGCCTCCACTCTGGAGTGTGGTACACTTTAAGGCCACGTCTGGGTCTCGCTCCCGAGGGAAGTAGTGCAGACAGGCGGCGTCGTACTACCGTTTACGTATGCAAAACTAGTTTGGTTTTTAGGGCCATGTCTGGGAATCGAATCAACCCGAAAAAACAAACAAATCCACCAAATCTTAAAACCAATGCAACAATTGCACACAGACAGTTGGCAGTCGTCGACACAGGGGTGGTGAGGGGCTGTGGTAGGGGGGATTGAACAACGCAACGACATTTTGCGTGTTGGACAAATTTGTAGCTGCTGCCTGATCACGTTTTAATTGTACAACCACTTGGAGCTGGAGCTGCAGTTGGAGCTGGTAGACTGGCGCCTAGGCAACTAATTAACATGGGATAAGGTATTTTTTTTGTATTTTTTTTGTTGGTTTGTTTGTTGAAATTTTGTTTATTTTGTGTGCCCATTCACACTAGAGGCAAATAGACGCTTTTACTTTCTTAAATCGTTTTTAATTGTTTGTCAAATGGGGCAATGTGAAACCGATAGAGCGCATTTGATAAGACTCAAAGCTTAATATCTCAAGCCTTTCCCCTACGGTTCCCGCTCCGTCCATTTTTGCGTAGTCGATCTCTCAAGGGTCAAGCACAGCCCAAATGATTGCGATTGTTATGCTTGGCATTTAATTGCCTTGTAAATGGTTGGCTGCTATCGCCGTTGTCCCACCGGTAGCTGGCAGGCAGTCGATTGTTGTCGTTGTTGCTGTCGTCTTACGCAGTCTCAACATGCCACAAGTTGCACGCATTTCTCAGCCGCTCAGTAGCAGCAACAGCGCAAGCAGCAGTTTGGCATCTGTTGTTGTCGCTGATATCGAGTTATATCGACTGGCTACCGATTTTGCACCTGTTTTTATTCGTTTATTCGCCTGAAATGCAATGCTTTGTGGTTGATCCCGTTGATAGTGCGTATACATAAAACTAGCATGCCACAGTCGTTTAACTGCGGAAATGAGTCGACAATTCCAGTGAATAAAACAAAAGACTTAGGCAGCGAACTTGGTCGCACCTCGTCGAACCATCGTCGAATTGGCTTTATTGGCTGACGTCCAAAGCACGCCACGACGCGGCACGAACCTGCAACTCGAACTTGCAACGGTAGCATACAACTCTAAATTATATATAAAGCACATGTCATCAGGCACATCCGCGCATACAAATTACGATGATGGGCCTGAGGGGCAGTGGCAGGGGCACTGACGGGGGCTGGCAATCAATGGACAACTTCTAGACATGCGCAGGGCACAAACCAAACTAAAAACAGGGCGCGGCTCCTGATTGTTTTTTCATGTCTTTTGTTTTTGCATGAGTTATGCAAACGACTTTTTTAAATGAGTGAATGCAATTGCAAAACGACTCAGACTTCAGATGGACATTACTGGAAAATAGAATTTAAAATAAGAAAAATAATATCATGTTATATAAATAGACCTGAACTTAAACGACCCAACTTATAATGGAGAATGAAGAAAAAATATTGGTACGACTTTTCTTAAATGGAATTCTGAACTACAAAAATCAATGATCTGAAATCAAATTATAGACTTTTCTATGCATATTCATATTGAATCGGCTGCTAGAAGATACAGAAAATATAGTAAAATGTATATGCCATGTTTGTTCCTTTGACGCAAGCCCTTTCGTTCTAAAGAACTTCCCAGGCCAACTGCAATGGTAAACGGTCTTTTAGAATCAACCACTAGTCGTGTCCATCTCTACAAACGCAAACAGACGGACCCGGACAGACAGATGTATCATCATTATTAAAGCACTTGCATCTCAGCACAGCGCTAAATGCTAAACACTAAACACGACAACAGCAACAGCAAATGCACCACAACGAGCACTGGTCAATAGCTGCTCGAAGCACCACAATGCCCCACCACCACCACCAAAATCATCATCAGCAGCAACAGCAAGAACAAGAGCTCTTTTGGGTTGGCTTTGATCTGGCACCGCCGCACCGCTGGCGCATTCATTGAAGCCAAAGCGCGCCTCACTGACACCTTTACTCACAAACGGTCTAAAAGGCCGCTCGGGCCATTAGCCAATATAACTGCCACGCAACGTTTTGTATTTTATCATGTCTACAAAAGTCAAAAAGCCATATTACATCATAACGCACCAATACAAATCCGACGAAGGAGACTTCAAGTTGGATGCTGATTCGTTTCGTGCCTAAGTGGCCTTTTTGGTGGTAAAATGAAAAGAAAAACAAAAACAAGAATGGGGTTAAAAGCAGTTCAAAAAGTGTTCTAATAACAAGTCAGAAGAACAAGAAGATGAGAAAAACCCTTTTATGTGGAAAACTCAGAGCGGTAGGCAAGGAAAATTGTTTGTGTTTGTCAAATAGTTTTGTCGGCAACGGGTTCATTTATGTTGTTTTTCATTTAACGTTTTTCTTAACTGACCGCCGCACATCCTTCTTACCGAAATGCTTCGCAAACAATACGTGGGGCAAGTTGGTCTAATAAGCCGCACTCTCGCCCAGATCATGTTGTGCAAACAGACGGACAACTAGACAGACGAATAGGCGGACGTTGTCCAGTAACTGAAAAGGAATCCCGGTTAACAAGACAGGGTACTATAGGCATGAAAGGAGTTTATTGTGCGACGCGTCGTGTCGGTCACTTTGAGTGTCATAAAAAAATGCTAAAATAAAACCAAGTCGAGAATGATCGACATGAAGTTACTGCTTGATCAAACAGCGCCATGCTCGTCTTCAAATATGATAGATAAAATATGCCTTACATTAATGCATAGCCTATTTTGCTCGAACTTACATACCACACCTGCTAATATTAGCTCTTCAAATCTCAGAGCAAAGGTATATACCCCCTACAGGATCGCTCTGTTCATCACATACTTTTACACACATTTATGATACCCTTTTACAAACATTTTATTGGTGCTGGGTAAAAAGAAAATATGTTCAGCAGGAGTTAAAAAGTTAAAAGCCAGCTAAACAAAGCGCTCGTTGCTCGCATTTGTGTTGACCAGCTAGAGCAGTTAATTAGAATGTGCCGAAGAGGTTGCTTGCCCTGCACCATCATCATCATCAGCATCATTTCTGTGCCGGGCCTGATGGCCACAAGTGCTGAGCTAGGTGCTGAGTTGCCGAGCGAAGTGCGCTAGACAAACAACTAACCTGGCTAAAGGCGGCTTGATTGAGTGCCTCTGGCTTTGGCCTGGGTGCGGGTTCGGGTTCGGTTTCAGTTTCATAGCTCTGTATATGAAAATACCAAAGTCAAGTATGAAAATCAAATCAAGTCATTGGCAGCCACCAGGCAACAACAGCCAACAGCAGCTAAGATTCAACTCACTCGCTCTGGAAGCGACTCTCAGACAATGCGACGTTGGCTTTGGGCCAAGCTCATGCTGTGTGCTTGCTGAGCCTTGGCAATATTTACCAAATGTCAATGCAAAAAAAAAAAAAAATTGTTAAAGGTGCTATGCAGAAGAGCTCTGCTCTCAAATATAATATACTTAACACGAATACCAGATACTCTGTGAAGTCAAACTACTGCATAAGAAAATTTGAATAAAAAGGATACATTGACAAAAAGTGCGAAATCTTGTTGTATGTTGAACTCATTTTTATATCCACAGGTATCAGAATTTAACGGAATAATCCGACAATTACGTTGTATTATTTTGCTGTAGAGAAAGCCTCTTCAAGTTTCTGCACATTATTTGTTATTCAAATCAATTTTATTATATACAAATTAATTATAAACTTATATATATTGCAAAGAGCTCAGATCGATAAGTTAGTTGCTTTATTTCATCAATTGCTTCTCGTTCTTTATTCTTCATCTTATTTGTATGCTCATTTGTATGCTCAATACGGCAAGAGACTCCCTCTCGGAGAGGGTATTTTTTACAAATAGCAAAAAAAAAAGAAAGAATATCACTTAACACAGGCGCAAACGATCGCGCACGTTTGGTAATGGATCACACGATCTGCAGGCTGGCAGCCAACGCTGAGAGAATCAAGTTGGCCCGAGCTGTGTTTCGCCATAGCCTTAGCCTGGCCAAGAAGCGCATGTGGCCTGCTTGGGTCTCGGCCTGCCACAGTAAATGACATTGACAGTGACATTGTTGCACAGCTTCCAAGCGGCTGCCTTACTTGCCTGCTTGCTTGCTTGGTTGTTGCACGGTGTCAGCCTCTGGTTGTTGCTGCTGCTGCTGCTGTTGCTGCCTGGTCTTAATACGTGCACTAAGCATATCAGTTAACCATACAATAACCCGTAAGTGTTGCGAGCTGCTGAAGAAGCTTTATGTGTCAGTGCCACTGATTGCTGGGCAATGCTTTTTTTCGCCTTGTTTTTTTTTAGGGTCCAAGGACTTGGGCGGTCGCACTTTAGAGATGTAACACAACGAATGAGGAGCAGACTGATATATATATTTTTGAACATATTGAGCATCCTCAGTTCAACCCTTTGCCACCTGCAAAAACAGCTGCTGGACAAACCCCCATACCGCTACGACATTCCCACATTTAGACTAATTTAATGAGCTACAACATAAATTTTGATGCGAGCGATGACTCCTGCTGTGGCGATCGTTAGTTTCGTTAGCATTGGGTTACGAACGATGAACACGCGGTTTATTTCCCGTAAACTGCCAACAATTTTTGAGTTCTTTACGAGCTATCAAAATCACTTGTGGACCACCACTGGCCCTCAAATCTAATTTCGTTACCAAAACTAAACCAAGGGTAACAAGATAAGCCAAACACTAAAAAACCAGAAAACAAAATACACACAAATACACAGACACACAAGCAAATGGCCAGATCTACAATACGATTGCGATAAGCATCTCGCACAGCTCGAGTCTTGTGTGTGTTTGGACTCGTTAGGAGCCTGAAAAGATGTTCGAAAGGTGCTGGAAGCACAAATTAATATTTGTGGGCAGCCGTGTGCGGTCTGTCGTCCTATTGCCTTCGAGGGGGGCCCCCCTCCACAGCAAGAACAAGACAAGACAAAAGGACATCATCAGCGCAGAACAATGGGCAAATTTGTCGTACGGCGAAGGCTAACCTGAACACGCAGAGAAAGTGCTCGGTAGAGGCAAACTAAAGGATTTACTCCCAGGTCAGGCAATGGGCTACAGATACATTCACAGATACAGATACATTTTTAGGTGCTGCTAATACTGCCAGCTTGGCATGCGTAAACTTGACTGAAGCTTGACCCGCAAGTTCACTGGACACGCACTGGAGTCGAGAGCCAGAAATGATCAAGACACAAGACACAAGAGGAGTAGAGTAGTAAGAGCGGCTTGTTGGCTGATATCTGCTTGGCCCGTTGAGCATCGTACCTTAATCGCTGCATTTTAATCGACACGCAAAGTTCGTTTAAGTTAAATAAACGTTTAAACGAGAACACAGCGAATGGAGCAACAAGCAACAACAAGCGAATGGCATGCGCTCCACGCAGCTTCAACAAAAATCGAACAACAACAAAAAAGGGCTCAGGGACTGGGAAAACCTTGGGAACTGCGAACTGCGAACTGTAAACTTAGCAGTGAGAGGAAATTCGGTACCTGCACCTCTGTTTCGAAGTGCGTGTGCATCGCTGGGTGTGTACGAAATGTTTAAATTAAGCTGGATATCAAGTGCACCAGATCACTAATTACCAGCGCCAGCCAAAGCTACAAAACGCTTAAAAAAAAACAAAAACAACAACAGCAAGAATACCTTTGCCTCTTCCTCCTATTTGGGCATCGTATAAGCGAAGCGCCGCTTCATGGCTTAAAAATGTAAACGTCAAGTTTCGTTTGTGGGCATCCAAAATCAATAAAGATCGAACCCAGATTGTGGTCCAGTGTTTGCTTAACTTTCGGGCGGCCCTTAAATGGGTTAATGTTGTCGTTCTCTCGGCTCAGCTCAGACGCTGTAAAACAATGGAGCTGTCCATTTCTTGATAGCTTTCGATGGCATTCAAATGCAGTAACTCAAATTGATGTGTGTGTGTTGCGAGATCATTTAGCTAGCGATATGTAAACGCTATAGATTGTCTAAATTACAGAGCTTCTCTTACGAATATGCACTAAAATTTAAGTATATTGCTAGGAATAAATAAAAAAAAATGTATACAGTTGTAAATATTTTTAATGTTTTTAATATATTTTTAAGTGATGTTAAATTAGTTATAAGGGCTTAATTCGATATGTATTTCTGGTTTAAGACGAGCTTTCATGCAGTATAACATTCTCTTTTATATAAGATCCATTATATAGCAGTTACTTCCTGCATTGTCTAACTGACATTCGCTTGGAATCAACTTGAAATTTATCTTAATAATGTGATCTTGGCTCTTCAGTTGACTCGTATGCATATAAAAGCAATTCTCTGGCAGCTGTCTAGAAAAAGATATGACATACGACGCTATATACTTAGTTTGTTTTGACTATTTGTCAGTCAGCGTAACACGCCCCAAACATGGCATTCAACAGGCCATAGAAGCCACAGCAACGCTGGGTTTCCATAGGAAGCAATGGACTGCAATTAAGGCCGATACCGGACACAGAAACCAACTAAGTTCAAAAATTGTTGAGTCGCCCATAGCCACGATATATATATATATATATATATATATACATTTAAATATATTTATATAAATATGTAGTTACGTGTTCGTTAGCCATCTTTTGCATAATTTCTCATTAAAACACGTTTCTATTATAATATGTCAATAATGTTTCGTTCGCTGTCAGTTTTTAATGTAAATTATTAGCGGCAATTGATTAGATGATGCATTATAAGAATATCGCGTTAAGCAATTAAGCATATAATTTAATATAAGCATGTTCCTAACTATCGACAATTTCAGTGTGTCTAAGAGTCAAGGTTCTAGTCTTACGCCAGGTGTCTTGCTCTATTTTTAAAGATGTGCTCACAACTCACATACCGTATACATATATCTCTCGATCTTAGCTCTCTTAATAATGCATAATTCATGGCGCATAGTAAAACATTTTAATGCGTTTAAATGCCTCTCAACGCTCCGGAGGGTTAGAGTTGAACCCCATCAATGGTGGAGTCTGGCGCCAATAGGCTATGTAGGATTGTAATATGATCGGACCCGCTTGTTTTCTTCTTCGTCGTTCCCCTTTTGTCAAGCTCAATGCATTTTGGCGCCTGCATTTTGACAGTCAATAAAATTTTGAAATGTTATACTTTTCATTTTGTTTTCTATGTCGCATCGATTTTATTTTGTTGGCCCTCTTGTTGGCTTTTGTTCTCTAAATGGCTTTTTGATTGGAGAGATTGGAGCAAACGATACAAATGAACCACTTTTTCAGTTTGACAGCCAAAAATACAAAAAAAAAAACAGAAAGAAGAAACAAAAGACTTAGGCAACGAACTTGACTTGTACTTCTGCATTGGAACTCTGATATAAATGTTTATTTCTCCGAAAAATTATTATATAGTCATTATAGCTGAATTAATACTAAGAGCGATTTTCTCTACGGTTGTCTACTTAAACCACAGCTAAAAAATGTAGACTATGTTGCAATTCAAATTATTATCCTTATGTGGGCATGCCTAGGGTATTGAGGGTTCATTATACTGCACTGTTAGTTGATAATTTTGGATGGTTTTGTGTTACTATTGACTGTTTAATAAACTATAAAAATAAATTTAGAAACAATGACGACAAAACACACTTCGGAATGTGATAGAGCGGCAGTTAAGAAAACGCACAATGGCGTGCGCTTGCTTTTCAGAGACTCTCCTCTGCTCCGGCACCACCCCTGCAGCCCAACTTCTCAAGCAGCTCATCATGCATATTGATGATATGCGTTGCTCTCTCGTGTTCAGTTCATTGTTGTTTATTGTCGTCCGTTAAGGCGTCAACTTTTCTGACATAGCCACATTTTACAATGCTCGTAAACGATATTTTTGCAGGCAGAGTTCGATCGGTCGTTCGTTCGATCGTGTCCAATCGTCCGATTGTCCGATCCTGCATAGTTTTTATATCATTCATCATTGGCGGTCTGTTGGCTCTGCGTTTGTCGTTGTGCTTGTGGTCTGGGGCAGCCCATAAACCAAGTTCGGGGCGACTGACTGTTTCGATGACTGCCTAATTAAGTGATTAAAATTCTGGCCAACGCCGATGCGTATGACTTTTGTATGTGTTAATATAAAGTTTATTATTTGAAGCAGCACGTGGTCGACTCGCAGTCACTCGGTCTATAGGCCTCTTTTTTGGGCACTATGCAAACATCAAGTAGTCCCATATAAGTACGACAACAGGGCATATACACTTACAGAACACATAAACCAAAAAATCTGTATAAATCATGTGTATACATATATTTTATTTATATTGAGAATATTGATCAACCCATAATCATTGATTGATCAAATAAATATATTTATCTAGAGTGTTTTTTAAAATTTAATATTTTGTTGATCAATTCATACACTTTATGAATTCCATAATTTAAAAATCCGTACTACAACAGGTTTTCTTTGAGTGTACGCAGTCTGGCAGCACCCATGGATACATAATGCTGACTGGCTACAGCATATCAAGCAGTGGACTTTACGACAAATATCTGTGCGTAACATTTGTGGCATTTTTAATTTACAACAATCATTGCATTAGACGGCAGACCGGCACTTAAGCATTACTATATCGGTTTTATTATCGCCCATCATCCATCGACTCGTCGATCGACTTGCAACAAATGTTTCAACTGCTACGTTGATGAATTTATGCCAACCGATTTGGCGTTGGCAACGCCAACCCCTTTTAGCCACGCCCCATTTGTCGCCCGTGTCTCAGATACAAACGCCTCGATTGAGTACAAAGTAAACTAGCCGCGTGGCAATCAATTCTGGAATGGACTTCGTTTTATCATATGTGAGCTGTAGAGCTTCAAATAAATTTGTAGAGACAAACAAGAATTTTAGTATCGCAACAGCTTGAGTACTTTGTGTACTTTTTTGTGCCCATAATAGTAACTCTTGTATTAATTAAATTTAAATTAGAAATAATTATTTCTAATAATAATTAATTTGAAAGTTAAAAGGTTATTTTAAAGATGAAAGACCTGACTGGCCCGCATTATTTCATTTGTAAAGCAAAGTAAATATGATCTATAGATTTTATTTTAGTTAGGACCAAAAATATTTTTTGTTTTCCCAATTTTAAGCACTTCGCCAATTTGATAAAACAAAAGGATTAGACAAAAAATGTTCTAGATATTTTACACCAAAAACGAACATCCTTTGTTTGATTCCCAATTCCAAAATATAATAAAAAGTACTGTTATATCATTTTCATAATTATTTATTTTTCTTGCATAAATTTAGAAGCCAATCTCTAGGACAAACACTAAAAGCTAGAATAGAATACTTATCAATAATAAACTCAGACTAAGACTAAAAGGTTTATGTACAATAAATTGAGGACTGATATTTTTTTCTTTTTTTTTTTTGGTGGGTTGGATTTGCTTGCTTTTTTTGTGGGTACAGGGGGAGGGATGGTTTTGCCACTGTCATGTTATAAAATACAATTCGCATGATAAATTTAGCTTTAAAACATATTTACAATTAGCGACTATTAAACAAAAAACTTTAAAACTTTTTTTTTCATTTCCTTTTTGTATAAATAATTTTTGGATTTGAGCTCAATAGTGTGAGTGGTGTGTTCTTGTGTGAGTGTATGTGCTGGTGTACATATGTATATATATGTGCTGCAGCTAGCTGTCTCTTTCCAACTCTTGAAACGCAGGCGCAGCACTAAAACCTGTCCATAAAAATTTCAATTTCGACGGCGCAAATCGAATTCAAACCGTACACGAAAATACATTTAAAAAAATAAACAACAACACTAACAGAGAAAAAGAAATAACAACAAAAACGACGACTACGACGACGAGGCAAATGAGTTGATTGCCTGTTCGGCTTGGCTCCACCCACCCACAACCACACTAGACACACACAAAGATGCCGCGCATGGCGCTGGCCGCATTGTGGGTCACAGCGAAACCACCAAACGGCGGCGGTGTCTCACCACCAATGGCGTTCAGTTTTTGCCGCTTGACTGCAACCGTTGCCTCCGCTGTGGATGATGTGCTGCTGCTGCTGCAACTGCTGCTGCTGGCCGTTGTGGTGCTGGTGCTGGTGGTGCTCTCCGTGCACTCCGCTTCCAGCTGATAAAATTTGCGACGCGGCGCCATCTCGTGCTCATCCTGCAGACTGCAGACATCGCTGTCATTAAAACTGTGCACCGAACTCCTCGATGTCTTCATGCTCAGATCCATGGGTCCATCCTGGGCAGCAGCGGACCCTGCTGTGGGCGATGCATTTGCAGCGACTGTTTCGCCGCCAATGGAGCAGACAGAGACAGGTGAAAGTGATTGCATTTTCGCCGTAAAACTCAAGGGGCTGCTGCTCTGCGATTTGCTGAGGCTGGGCGAGGCAGAGCCGGACACGGACACGGAGACGGAGTTGGAGGCAGCCAACTGCTGTTGCTGGGGCTGCGGCTGCTGCTGCTGTGTTGATGTGGCACGTATGGCAACTGGTGTGTGTATGGTGTGGTGCGGACTGCGACTGTGTTGACTATCAGTGTGACTGTGAGTGTGACTATGCTGTGACTGCACATCGTCATCATCGTCAGCGGACAGGCAGACATCGATGGGCGAAGCTGCGGGCTGTGGTTGCTGTGGCTGTTGCTGTGGTTGTGGCGTAGCCGTTGGTGGCGTGTAACGATTCTGTGACTCCAAGGAGGTGGCGGAATCGACACTCTGGCGATGCTTGTACATCTCCTGGCGATAGGCAGCATCCGCAGCAGCGGCCGCCGCAGCGCTGGCATGATAGCCTGGGAATAGCAAGTGCGTTGGCAGCTGGAAGGCCGACTGTGGTGTGGCCATCATGCTGAAGAAGGGCAGCGCTGCAGCAGCAGCAGCTGCATCAGCCGGATGACGTGCACCAAATGGCTCCGGCAAATGGTAGCCCGGATAGCCGAGCAGCGGTGGCAAGTGTGAAAGGCGCTGCTGTTGCTGCTGCTGTTGTTGTTGCTGATGCTGATGATGATGCTGCTGCTGCTGCTGTTGATGATGATGCTGTTGCTGTTGCTGCTGCAGATGCGCGGCCAAATCACCAAAACCGGGCGAACTCATCGGCGAACCGGTGCCATGTCCCGGCTGCTTGCCAGCTGCGGCAGCTGCTGCCTGCTCGTGCTCCTGCAGCAGACAGTGGATCTTGAACCAGTTGGAGCGGCGCCCATACCGTGAGCCACCCTTCGACATGCCCACATTGTAGCACTTGCGCAAGCGGCACGCCTTGCAAGTGGTGCGATTCTTCTTATCAATGATGCACTTGCCATCGTTCTTGCACTCGCTGATGGTGCTGATATTATTGTACGAGCGGCCAAAAAACGACTGTAAAACAAAAGACGACAAGGGAAGCGATTTTGGATTAGTTAAGGTGTTGCACAAGGCAAAACATAGCCAAACAATTTGAGTAGCTGTGTTCTGTGTGTAGTTTGCAACTCACCTTGCAGCCCTCGCATGTAAAAGCGCCAAAATGAAAACCCGCTGCGGGCTCACCGCACACTTTGCACGTCTGATTCATCTGTAAGGCAATAGAGACAAGTAATTAGTGGGATCTTTGACTTGGTTATTTGGTTTAATCCATTGATAGAAGAGCTGGCTGCAGAAGCGAATCACAAATCAAGTATGAAATTACTGCAAATTCACCAAATCAATTAAGATTTTTTTTTAATTGTGATTTCACTTTTTTTTGTGCTTTGCTATTTTTCATTCTAAATTTGTGCACACTTTTCACAGTGGGTAATTTTCTCATTGATAGATAATCCGTTTTGTGCGTGTCAAGAAACTAACCAAGTTGAACACCATTTTGGCAGCTAGCCAAGCCAATCAATTAATATATTGAAATGTTGCTTATTTTTTTTCTGCTGACAAATAATTTTCGAGTTCTTCCGTCACTTTTCGAAACGTTTTCCGCGTTCTGTTCGTTTGATGCGCTGCTGTGCGACTGATGCTCGATTTGCTCGGAGTCGATGAATTTATAGGAAATGCATAACTAAATGGGCATAACTAGGAAAGCAGTTTGTTTTCCTTTTTTTTATGATCAGCTGCGTGGGCAGGCAAAAAACTTAAGCTGCCGGGGGATTATGCAACCCTATGCGTTATTCTCTCAAATTTTCGCAGGTAGAAAAATAGAAGTTTGTTTTTTTTTTGTCATATTTTTACATGAAATCATTACGCCTAAAAAATTATATAGAGCCATAGACCTTGACGTTGTGTCATAAAAATATGCTGGCAATTTTTTTGCGCCCAAATAAAAAATATGTTCTGTGTGTGTGTGGGTGTTTTTTCGCATGAAACAGTAAAAAATCAAAGTAGTGCAAACAGGGCTCATAAAAGATGCCGTCGGTTGCGACCCGGTCGAAAAGTGAGAAATGCATAAAACGTGAATTGACTTTAAGTGTGGGTGCGTTTTTCCTCACTGATCTTTGAAAACTTACCTTGGGTTCTTTTGGGTTTTTTGTTGTTGTCTTGTTTACTTTCCTTTTTTGCGTATAGAACTTTGTGTTTTATAGCTGATGACTTTTTAATTGCACGTTTTGGTTTTTTTTTTTGCTTTGCTTAGAAACACAACACTTTTTCAACACTGTGCGATCTTTATGGATCAGTCTCTGTCTGTATTTGTTTCTTTTTCTTTTTAGTTTCTTGCGAGATTTGTATTACACGCTTTACGTACGAATTGATGCTGAGATTTGTTAAAGTGGTTCTGGTTCTGTTGTGGTTTCGGCTTGAAGGCACGCAACGCGCTCTTTACTCACGATGTGTAACTCACACCTGGGCAACTAGCTGACGACTGATTTCTTGCTCAAACTCGTCGTTGGCAAGAAGCATTTGCTGTGTGTCGCTCGGTTGGCTAACTCCCAGTGCCTATATACTGCAACAACAGCAATACTCCAAACAACCACTAATACCACTACACGCACATACACAAACACACCACCACCACCACCACTACCAATTCTAGTAACGAGTTTTGTGGCTCTCTGATAAATCACAGTCTCAGCATCTGACTCGATCGTGCGTATGTATTCACAACTACAACGACAACCACCACCACCACCAGCAACAGCAACAACAACAACAACAGCAGCAGAGCGCAACTCAATCGCACTCAATCATGCAGCGCTCTCACGAGTTTAGCTTACCTGAGTCACACTCCCAGCTCGAGTCGCTGTTAATGCACTGTTAGCTGTTAGCAGTGCTCAATGAATGAGGCACACAACTCAATTGATCTCTCTTTCGCTCTCTCTCTCTCTCTAGCTAGTTCGCTCGCGTTGGGCGCTCTTTTTGGGGCGCGATTGCCGTGCTCAACTTGAATTGCTCTGTTATTATTCGTTATTCGGTTATTTATTAAAACTCGCACGTTAAGGGCAGCTGAGCTTTCTCGTACACTCACACACACACACACGCAGAGCCATTGACTTCATTTTTAACAGTTGCTCATTTTATTGAGCATGGGCGGAGCCTTTCAGCGTACCCGTTAATTTATTGTGCACATATATGAGTGTTTGTACACACATACATATAAATAAGTATGTGTACCGTTAAAAGCCTTCGCTTTATAGTAATTGTAGTGCTTATTGTGCTTTTTGATCAGTTTGTCTAATTTGTGCTTATATCGATTATATTATATGGAGACGTATTGATTTTTAGTCAGAGTTTTTTTATAGACAAAACACAAAACGACAAATCAACTTGTTAAATCGTTAATTTTACTACTTAGCGAATACTTTTATTGTCTTACCGCGTTCAAATTCATTCTCACACACCGTTTTCCCTACTCAACTGAACTACTTATATTAACTCTTCATTATTATCAATTGACTTCGTTTTATTGCAGCTATGGTCACAATCCTTTCAACGTCAACCACTTTTTTCTCTGCTTTTCACAAAGGAAGAGTTAACTCTTTTTATGTGCACCTTCATTATATTTGCGCTGAGCTACTGCCCCTTACCTTGGCTACCTGGCAAGGACACACACATTAACCCTTTTATGCATCCTCATTGTCTACATTGAGCTGCACAATGGAAAGTGTGAAACCAAGCCAAATGTGTGTTTGTAAGGAAGCAGCTACACAGCACAGTTCATATATTGTCAATATTAAAGAGGAGTAAAGATATATAGAAACTAACTATAAATCAAGCTTTACTAACTTTTTGAATTGGCAAATAGATTTCAAATATAAACACACCATCCCTCTCTCCCTCACTCTCTCTCTGTCTATATTCTTGGAACTGTTGTTTGGCAGTTCTTTTCCAAATGATTTCATAAACTAGGGTATGGTGAGCACAGCAGCAACGTAGCCTCAATCCTCGCTTCCTTAAGGCCGCTAACCATAAAAAAAACCAATATTGCATCAAAATTTCCAAGTAAGCGCAACAAAGGCTTGCAAAAAAGTCAAGGAATATAGAACCCAGTCCAGGATGCTGCCTAGACGACCTTCTTGCAGTTCTTTTTATTCTAATCGATTCAATTTAACTGACTTTTCCCGTTCGCGTTTTTCTCATTTTTTTGCAGCACACACACACAATAATAATAAAAAAAAGAGCGCATAAAAAATGTTTCGAAAAATTTCGCGAATTTCCGCAGTTTTTTTAACAAAACAAATGGGTAATTTTGCGCGTAATTAGTTAGCACGAAGGGAAAACGCGACAAAAAAAAGTGGAAAATAAAAAAATAAGGACAAACAGTGCGACATTGTGACTTTTAATCCGGTTTAATCCCCGGCTTAAGTTTTTTGCACCCAGCAAAAGACAGACAAATAGCGGATCAGATTTTCAGTTCCCGATAGATGTCTCAACCACGACGAGTTGAGAGCGAGAGCCGCGCGCCGACGCGTCGGGCAGGCTCATCATAATTATGATCCTAGGATAATCTGCAGCTTAGGTATGCTGATCCCGCGATTAGGTAACAAAATCGCGTGCTTAGGTAGCCACAAGAATTGGCCTAAAAAAAACTAGTGGAAATCTTAGCCAGCAGCTAGAGACGTAGAGTCATAAAGTCAGCGGAACCATAAAAAGTCGAGCAGGCCGTGTAACCCGAGCCGCACAGATCACACTTTCCGCTTAAGTGGAAAAGGGATGAGTGACTGACTCCTTGCTCTTGGCTGGCATATGTTTTGCCATTTTTAATTTTTTACTTACTTACTTTTGCAGGATGCAGCCAGCATCCATAAAAAAAACAATTGCACTTGAGAGAGTTGCGTAAAGAATGCGTGCAGAATTCATTAGAACGCATCCAAGGACACGAAAAAAACGAAACCTTTTCATCTAAAAATAAAAAAATCGTTCTATTTGTGTGCTAAAAAAAACGTGCGCTTTAAAAAAAAAAATGATTTGACTTTTTGACTTTACGGTTAAAAAAGTCAACTTTTTAATTAGCCATAAAAATGTAAAAAAAAAAAAATTAACTGCTGCGAGTCGGAAATGGCAGGCAGCTACTTAATACGACTATTGGAATTGGCCTTAGGCCTCGTTGTTGCTGCTTTTTTCTACAGGTCTGTATTCAATTTAGTTGGTAGTAGATACACATATGTAAATATATCTATATATATATAGATAGATATAGCTGCCCCGTTTCAGCTATACGCAAGTCAAAAAGTCAACTCGTTCGCATTTACATAGTTTGATTGCATCATTTGGCCAAATAGCCATATAACAACACAGCACATATCAATCAACACACACTTTGTATCTGTATCTTTAAAACTGTAGTTGTAGTTGTATCTGTACCTCTATCTGTATCTGTATCTGTATCTCATAGCTCACAGCTCGTGTTGAGCTCGTGTGGCTCTCGCGGCGATTTGCATATTTTTGATTTAACAGCTCGATGGATGATTGCTCAGATCTATCGCTCCTTAGTTACCTTAGTTTTCTAAATAACGCTGTGGGGTATATGCAGATAGAAATATAGCTAGCCATTTAAATACAGATTTTTCCGCTCGTAGCAAACAGTAATTTGTTTTAGTTAGGCTATTGTCAACTAGTTGACATTAGGGTATTAAATCGTCGACACCATTTACACTTCATTTGATATTTCTCGATTTCTTTCTTTAACTTGTCGTTTTGCTTGTCTTGTGTCTTTTTTTCTTTTTGTCAGCTTTGTTTTTGTAATTATGTGTGAATAATTTGCATTTTCAATGCGCCAACATTCATATGATGTACCATTTTGGTCCACAAAGATAAGACTTGACGTCTTATAAGCCATTTTACAATATATTATTTTTCACAAAACACACACAAACCCATTGTGAATGATCATTTGTTGGCTGGCGACAGCTCTAACCTGGCCATTAGTCAATAAATGGCTAAAATGCTTAGATTTGGCTGTAATGCGTCGCTTGAACCCATGTATCATTAGGTTAGTTTTTGTTTGCATTGACAAACAATGGTAATTTATTCATTAATTGCAATGACTTTAAGTTTTCATTTACACTTCGGAAAACGTTGCTTGCAATAGTTGATGAATTTGGGCTGCAAATTTGCTGCTGTTACTTAGGGACAGCTTAAGGTCTTGTAACTAATCAAAACTCTGGCATATTAGAGGTGCTTATAAAAAAGTTACTACCCCTTGACCATAAAATTGATTAACCGGTAATATAAAGTTGTGCATAATCGAAACTATTTGCATAAAAATAGTTTGCATTATTATTCCTTTATGAATTCATTTATTGCATAGATTATTGTTATTTAGGGTTCTAACGAGCTGCAGTTAAAGTCTTTCTTTAATATTTTAATTTTGCACCATAAGTTATTGCCCTGATGTCATCTGTATATAGGAATTGATCTTTTACACTTACAACTTATATATTAGCATACATTATATACATATATATATATATATAAATATATATATATATATATAGCTGATTATCTGGTTTCATCATGGCCAAAAGTTCTAACAAAGTTCTCAAAAATAAAATCGATCGAGTCGCATAAAGAAAAGTCAATAAAACTTGTTTGGTCAATTTCGCAAGATAACTGAATTCGATAAGTTGTTGGTTTGGTTTCAGCTGACAAACGTCTTATGTTTAATTGTGTTGGGTAATATGTTCATTACGTTTAGTATTGTTTTTATGGAATAAACTGGTTCCATGGCTTTGCTTTCGAATTGATATATGGCTTTCGTTTATTAGTGCTCTATAGAATATCATCGAAACAAGCATTCTCTCCATCTCTCCCTCTCCCTCTCTCTCTCTCTCTCTCTCTCTTTCTCTCTTGGTATCCCAAGTCACGTAGCATCTATTGCTATTGTATTAGAATTATGAAATTATGAATTATGCAAATCCGAATTATGATTATTGATCGCAGATAACACCCCACCAATAACACAAATATCTTTTTGCCTGGCCCGAAAGGGGTTGGGAATGGAACACGTAATATTTTCAGCAAACATAGACGCAATTAAAAATTCAAGCATAACAGCATAAATAATAATTACGATATAATTATGACATTTGGAATGCCTGGAAATATATTTTTGTTCATGGAATTTGCATATGTATAGTCTTATCTTTGGCTTGAGCAAGCAAATCCGAAAACTATATGGAGTTTCCACCGATTTAGAACCAGACCGCCAAAAGCAACCAGATCGCAAACTTCCCACGGATCAGATCATGTCGAACTAACGATATGTTAATATACAGCCATATACATACTATGTGATCAGTACCCACATGTTGAAGATTACCTTAGAGTTAACTGCATTTGTGGCTGGGCAAAACCCCTAACGGAAGTTGAAGCTGCGGTTTTTGCGATTTTCCAAATGCTCTCGCGGTTTTCACACACTTTCACTCTGTGCTTGCCGTTTGCACTGATCTCGATTAAATCCGCTGAGACGACTCGGTATTTTGGGACTTGTTTGATCAGATCCTGGCTTTGGAATTTTTGATAATTGCACAAGTTGTGCAGAAAAACACACTCGGCCAAAACACGAACCGATGATCCTCGGCTAATGCTCGTTAATCTGGCTAAGCCACAAGCAAGTTAAGCTAACTGGAAATAACGTAGTCAATGAACAGATCACTGGGAAAGTCCCTCCACTAAGAAAGAGCACTCATCTTGGTGGTTTTTAGAAGAGCAGGCGAATATCGTACGCAAGATCGTAGTACATATGTGATCAGTATCTGTCTAATGGAATTTTATTTTTCGAATATTTAACTAATTTGTAATTATATAATGGAAACGAAAACTATAATTCGTGATCGTAACTTATATTTCTTGCCTAGCTACGTTCACTGATTGTATGAACTCATTTTGTATAAATAGCCTGCCATAGAATTTAAAATCACGACTAAAAATCTATTGCCAGTGCTGAGTTTTGATAAGTACACTTCTGAGCACTTGTAATTACACTGACGTACACATATATAAATTAAATTATCTTGAGATAGGCAAAACTAACCTCTATAGTATAGTGTCACGAACTGGTTGCCTCAATATCCGGCTTTAAAATCGATTATAGAGATACAGATTTGGCATTTCCTTGGAAGACTCATCAATGCAATGGGATGCACACCAATTATAAACTGTTTATTTTGTTTTTTTTTGTTTCTAGCTGGCCCACACACACACACATTCAACGAATCGATTATAAATTATAATGAAAATATGAATTCACTTATCAACGTTTTATGATCTTCTATGCCCGCTTTTGATTTGCAGTACTTGCAACACACAGCGCTATTAAATCTGACCGGATGCGTGCCCGCACCGCCCACCCAACCGATCTAAGCGAGCCCATTGAGGCTCTCTTCTGTGGCAACAAGTGCATAACGCCAGTTGCCACAAAATAACTCAGTTATGCAAAGCGCATTTGTGCAACAATCCAACAAGCGACGATGACGACGACGACGACGACGACGAACCATCAACTCTTGACGATGGATCGTTGGATCGTTGGATCGTTGGCTGGTACGCCTTGGCATTCAGAACGCGCTGCGCTTCCTGCCCCCAACTCGGGTCAAAAAACTCGCCCACACTGTGGAGTTGAAGTTCTTGTTGTTGTTGGGGAAAGATCTGTTTGGGGGTAAGCGTGTAACTGTTTTAATGCTCAATTAATTGGTTGCCCTTTGGACGCATTTCGAATGCAGAAGCCGAACCGAAAAGGGCCCTTCACATTTAAGCACAAGTACAAGCCATAAAGACGTCTGGCTGGCGCCGCTTGTTAGGATTTAGGGGTTTACCAATACCAATACCAATTGGGCACAATTTTGAGATTCGAAATTCGTATTCGTTGCATGCCGAACGCTTTTGTTCTAACTGCAGCGCCATTCAATGGGGTTTACTGTACTGTTCCATTTCCAATTAGTTGCACGTTCGCTATGCAAATGATGACCAAGTTGGCAGATACATATGGGGTGTATGGGGTTTGGTGAGGGGGAGGGGAGAGCATAGAGCATTTTTAAAATATCATGTCCTGGTGCTCTCTTCCGCCAGCTTTTGTTTCGGCATTCGCAGCGGCTCTTTGACAAACTCACATGTCATTTGACTTAATGTTCACACGGGACAATTTATATGCTAATTTGCAGTGGGCATCAAAGACCGCCGGCTGACTGACGTTCCAACTGATGAAGGTGTTAGAAATGTAATTACCTTGCATTTAAATGCTCAATTAGTGCGCAGACAACCGGTCAACCGGTCAACCAACCAACCAAAGCAGACGGACGCACTTCAACACTTCAACATCTCTGCCAAAGAGCCGACGACTCTTAACTGGGCTCCCAATGTTTGTCGGCACTCCATGTGATGATCGTTTGGTTGCCATGATTGGTGGAACCACGCGTATGTCACAAACGAGCGCAACGAACTTCAAACGAACCCACCTGCAATTGCAAAAAAAGAACCTTTAAATGCACCACCCTCAGCAGATCCCACAAATCAGTATTTACTGTCACTTTTACCTGCTCTCAAAAATGCAATACATTTTATAATTTCTTTCTTTCTTTCTTCTTATTCTATATTATACATCTAGCAATATATATATAGCTTTAACTATAGCTTTAGCTGCAAGCCCATTTCCTCATAACCGTTTGTAAGTCGACCACCAATGTTTCCTGGCGAATGAGCTTCAAGTCTTTAGTTTCAGTTGCAGCTTTCGCTAACCATTTCACATCTGCACCGTAATCACATTTTGAGCAGCTTATCTTGACTCAGAGAAGTCAGCACTTTGTGTGCTCAACTTTCCCTAAGCTCCTTTTTAGGTCGCTAATCTCGAAATATACTAAGTGATCTCAAAATTGTCCCGCTGCAACTTCTCTGTTTTCAATATCTAATTATTTTGTATTTATCTTTGTCACACGCTTTGCCAGAGCCGGAGAACGATCCAAAAACAGGTCCACTCTAAAGACGCACAGCCGTTGGCCTAAACTCCTAAATTATAATAAACGTGTAATCGTAATGTGTGCTTATGAACATAATCTTCAGGTCATTTGGCATGAATTAGCGATGCTAAATGTCAAATGAGTCGAATGATATCAGTGCAGTTTAAAACCGCAGTCCTCCCCTCTCACCATCTCTCTCTCTCTCGGATGGTCGCCGGCCGACCGGTCCCCCTAAAAACATAAAAATCGAAGTCCGCAATTCCATATCCAAAACCAAACTGAACGATTGATTATAATGTGCATGCGAACGCATTTCGAAATGCCAAATCACATAAACTCCAAAGTGTATTCCACAACAGTGGACTCGACTGGGAATGGGAATGGGAATGGGAATGGAAATAGAAATAGGAATGGAAATAGGAATGGCAATGGGAATGGATATACGAATGGAAATGGAAATGGGGATCGGTTAAATGGATGCACAGTTATGGCTGACTTTCAGATCTGCATTGGACTGCACTTGTTCTAGCAGCCGCATCTCTCTTAAAATTCGCATTTTGTATATCGCCTGACAAACTGGATGATACTTCCCTTCCCACTCTCTCTCTCTGTCTCTCCCTCTCTCTGTTTCTCTCACTGAGGACATTATATGATCGCGACGACATTTACGACACACTTTGGGGCTATTTATGCGGTGCATGCAGGCCGGCAACGTTTTCAACTTGGGTGGTATATCGAGCAACTTAAGCTCTCAAGATGCCCAAGACTCATTAGCCTCTTCAGGCTTTGGCCTGGGGAGCAATAAATATTTTGATTTGTGGTGCTGCAGTTTTTAACTGGAGTACTCGCAGTGGTTTCCATTTGACGATTTAATGGCCCATCAAAATGCTATGGATAAAAAGGAGGAGATAAAGGAAGAAGACGACTACGAAATTTGTTGCATGCTGCATTTGACTTGTGCAGTTGAACTCCAATTGAACTCTGACAACGGCTCAAGTGTTTAATGGCCAGACTGGTGTACGTAATGCAAATCTTGTGAAAGCGATCACAGCAAATTGAAAATCATATTTGTCTTGCCCTCCCAGCTTTCCCATACCTGTATACACAAAAGCAAAAACAAAAATCCGAAAATATGGCTCAAATCATTCTAACGGCATTACTTGGGCACAATCAAAATGTGGAACAAGTTCAATCGCAACGCCCTAAAGGCGTCCAGAGCCAAGCCAAGGCTGACTATCATCAAAGCAGGCAGCATCGATCTGGCAACTCGCAACTGGCAACTGGCAACCGGCAACTGGCAACTGGCAACTGGCGATCGCAACCACACCCGCACCACAATGCTGCACCACTCGTGCTCATTGTTTGAAGCTTGCACGCTGGCTTCAGTGTGGCAGAGTGGGTGTGCGGGTGTGTGATTGTGGGAGTTTGCAACGCATTCGATATTCGAGATTTCGATTTGGTTTAGGCAAGGGAAAAGACTTGGAAAGCGCATGCACAGATCGCTGAAGAGTCGAAGAGTCACAAGCTAAGTTTGTAAAGGAACAGCTGCCATATGAGTGTTCCCACCAGGTTTTGTGTATGGATGAAATTGAAGAAATAAATCTCAAATTTCTTCAAATATCTGAGCTAGAAATTCTGCGAGCTCTCAAATCTATCTCAGTTTGAAATTGATTAACTATCTATATTTTTGTCTATTTTCTGATGGTTTTTCCAGATTTTTCTACACAGGATTTTTAGATTGAATCTTTCAGTGGATCAACATTTTGTAATATTTATAATATTTCCATTTCCACTACAATCTGCATCAATTAATATATGTATATATGTATATTGAACGCCAGAGTCCTTTTATCCCTACTAATAAGTTCGCTTCCGAATATCCTTTGAAAACACCATAGGTAAATATTTGGCTTTTTTTTTTGTTTAGGGGGGAAACGCTTATCGCAGTTTGGGGCTGCAGATCTGCAATTAATGATCTGGAAACGGCATGTCAAAGCCATTTTATCTGCGGAACTGCTGTCATATGGGACTGCCAATGGTCTAATCCGTGACCATTTTGCACTGCGATCGTGCGGTTGAAATTCCAAGGTTTGTCAGCTAGTTGGCCTCTGGTCACGTGAGCTTAATTTGAGGCACTGTTGGTCGGTCGATTGCCCCTTGTTGGTTGTTTGGTTGGGTTCGTTTGCGGCATTGATAGCAACGATTCGATAAGTTTTTCTCTCACACACGAAGCTGTAAAAGCTGGAAAATGGAAAGTCAGGCGATCGCAAAGATCGCTGCGATCAAATATGTTATAGAAAATTGAGCACATACCACAAACAAAAAAAACACAATGCCACATCGACAGATAGAGGCAACGAGAGAGAGAGAGAGAGAGAGAGAGAGAGAGAGAGAGAGAGAGAGAGAGAGAGAGAAATGGGGCGGGGGGGGGCAGAGACAAAACATTTGCTCACTTTGATTTGTTTATTTGGCTGCCACACGAATCTCAAAGCTCCCTGGCAGAAGCAGACAACACAAGTATTTGCTACAGCTACAGCTACAGCTCCTCCTGGCCGCAAGTTGACCTTTCACTGCACCGCAGCAGCGCCGATTTGCCGGAAGCGCTCACCCAAAATATATCACCAAGCGAATATCTAAAAGAAGAAAAAAAAAATGATGATTGGAGCAGCCGCACAACAATGAGAGGGCACAGCCAAACACAGCCTGAAACGAGCCTGGACCTCAAGCTCAAGCTGTAGCCAAAAACTGAGGCTCTGGCTCTGGCTCTGGCTCCGACTTCAAAAAATAGTAAACAATATCTGTAAAAATAAAAACGCCCAACGCCGCTGCAGTTTGCCAATGCCAAATGCCCATTGTTGTCTTGCAAATGTAATGCGGCCCCCGGCGATGAGCCAACCAAACCGAGTTCAATTTGGTAGGCAGCTAGACAAAATGTGGGCACCCGACTGGCCTCTAACTGGCCAGCCCCGATGGACCACAAAAAAACCATCGTATCCCAAGCGCTGGGTCAGCATTCTGTGAACTAGTTCAAATCATTTGAAAAAATCACTCACTGGCGATGTCTAACAATTTACGGGCTGGGCCCAACCCGTCTAGGGCAGCTGCATACATGGAAGCTTTGAAGAAAAAAAAGCAGCAGCAGTTGAGAGCTTCCATTTGATGAAGCACAGAAAAGTCCGTCTATTAACCCCGAGCTCTCAATTGTTCCAGCTGGCAGGTCAAGGTTAGATTTCTCAATCAAAAGAGTGTATTAAGTATGCCATAAAGTGCTTCAGATGCGATGTTTTAGATGTGATAAATAACTTGACGTAAAAGTTATCAATTTCTCTCAAATAAAATTGAGATCCCACAAATATAGTTTACTTATCAAGCCGCGTTGTTTTAGATGTGTTAATTATTTTCTATTAATAACTAAAAGTACCCTTATAATCCAAAAATAAAATTCAGATATTTTGCTTTGTTGTTGAAGGTGGTCAAGTTTGCTATTGCAAGATAGGTGAGTATGTCTCGGTTGTTATCGCTCAGTCAATACGATCAAAGGCATTCCATGTGAATGCTAGACACAAGTTGTATGTCATCCAATGTGGGCCTAGACCATAAAGTGCTATAAATTACTCTATTCCAGCATAAGCCAAAGCTATCGCCATCGAGCAATCAGGGGAGGAAAACCAACTCGTACCTTGCAGACAAATGCTGGCCATCTCGTGGCACATTCTGGCTACTGGCCACTGGACACTGGACAGTGGACAGTGGCCTGTGCACAAACGTGCAGTCCTTACAAATTATGTTTAATTAAAATTTCTGTATTAAATATGACACAATGCTCCGAATTCCGGCGCGAAATGTCTAACCATCGCTCCCAAGGTCCCGACGTGCCTGCTGTAATTATTATGGCACCCGAAAACACCGCAGCACCCAACGAACCCAGCCTCTTGGTTCCTGCCAGTCTCAGGGCAAAGCAGAGCAGAGCAGAGCAGAGCGCATCATTTATGATTTTATTTTATTTATAAAATGCCCATCATTTTGGCTTGTAGGCCTAACCAACCTCCTCCCCTCCTCTCGCCCCCCATCCCCTACCATCCCCTGAACGTGTTGCGCTGCTGTTGCGATGATGTCGATGATGATATTTACAATTTTTTGCGTAAATTTGTCGCATAGTTTACAGCCCCTGGCCTGTGAAGCCCTCTTGGCCATTCGCACCAAGAGACAAGAGCCAAGAGCCAACAGCCAACAGCCAACAGCCAAGAGCCAACAGCCTGTTGGCCAACAGAGCAAGCGTTGTGTCCATATCTGGTGTTATGACAAATGCTGTATGTAATTATTGTATTGTATATTTTGTAGCATTGATCTCACAGAAGGACTCACAGTTTTAGTCGCTTTATGTCTGCCCGTGCCTTTGGGACAAAAAGATATCAGAAATGTCGCATATTAATAATGCCCCGGATGGGGACATTTCGTGTGCTGCGTTTTGTGCCTTAATTAACCCTTTTTAAATTGGGCATAATTAGGGGAGCCAATACACAAAAACAAAGTTTTGCACAACAACTTGAACAGCGAATGAGAAATGTGCGGAAATTTAGATGTTAACAATAATTTTAATGAATTTTAAAATTAATTTTTGTAAATCACATTTCTAATAAACTATATAAGTTTAAAAATATAATTAATATAAACAACACATTAATAAACTAAACTAAATTAAAAACATAATAAATATAATTTTTTTTATTCATTATTTATATATATTAATATATAAAAAAAAATATGAAAATGGGCTCAGTTTGAGTAGTGGTCCTTTTACATTGACTTCAAATATTTTTTGAGAATTAGTTATAATTTTTTGATTGTGGAAATCGAGAGATTTCTTGACTTGTCAGGCTAAACAAATATTTAATAATTATTTACATCTATTTTTTATACAATTATTTCAAGCCTTATTTTATATAAAAAATACTATTCCTCTAAAATATTTACTAACTATTAACTGTTTTTTCTCAGTGTAATTCACAATCGTCATCTCATCATTATATCAATCGCATTCGTTAATATTTTTGAAATTTTTTCGCGTAATTTGTTGATATCAATTTACACAGAGGCCAGCGTCTCTGGGATGTAATTATATCATTTCGATTGATCATGCGCCGTGAGTCTCATATGCAAGATACTTGACGATTATTAAGGCATATTTCAAATACCAGACAGAATCCATTTTATGGCACTGTTCACAGCGCACTTCTAGCAGTGTATTGTATAATATGGCATCAGATGTAATTGTGGGGCTCCAGTTAGAAGGCAGATCGAGTCGGTTGCAGTAGAACCCAGCGGGTGTGCTATATAATTGAAGGACAGCTCCTCTCAAGTTGAAGACAGGTGCAGAAAGAGCCTCTTTTAGAGAAGTACGAGCATTGCTGGCTGCCACTTGACGATGATAAATGTGTTGTGTGAGCTGCGATTGAGGATCGGACATAAATGGTTTGATTTGTTGGCAGGTCCTCGCACAGCTACCAGCGCAGTACGATATTTAAAGCGACTTTCACACTAGCAACAACAACAACAACAACAACAAACAAGAGCAACACTCAATTTGATGTTGGGCGACAAGCCCTAAAAGGCCAAAACACGCGCACAGAACCAAACCCAACGGAGCTCAACTCAACTCAACAGAACAGGGCTTATATATATATATATATAAATTTGTATACATATGTATCTGTATATGTGTCCAATAGTATTTATTTGCGCTGCACAAATTTGGACACACGCTGCATACCAAAAAATGTGCACGTAAAAGGATACTTTTTTGGTGCAGTCCCTGGCAAACTGAGATCGAAGCAAACGCCAATAATTTATAAAGCGGACAATAAAATGTTATCAACAAAAAAAACAACAACAACAACAACAAAAACACAACAAGAGGCGCACGCGGACAGCCTGAACTAAATGCCGCACGCCTGCGCAATGCTCAACAAGTTGTTCATTGGCCAAGAGCAACGGGAGGGGAGTGCCATAAGGGGAAGGGGTAACAAGCAGAAAGCAGACGGCTAACTCTGCCTGGCAGCCCTAGTAGCCAGAGGAGCTTCCTCGAAGCTCGGAGCTCGGAGCAGGTCTTCTACAGCATAGTATGTTGATGATATATGAAATCATATAACAGCAATCGGCAGCCAAACAATACACACAACAAACACACACATATATTCACACACACATGAGCTTGGTGCTGTGCTGTTTGTGTGTAGTTTATTAAATGACAACCACTTGAAGCACTTTGTGGTGCTTTGGGTTGCTACTCGCTTTATTTATGACACTTCAACAAGTTTGCTTAGCGAATTTGCCACACTTTATTTATGGGTTCTTCTGCAAAGAATTCCATTAAGCGCAATGGAAAATAAGGGCAACTCCATTTATTATACACAAAATAGAGTTGTAAAAGTCGTTTTTCACTGCATATCATTTTTGTGTCCTGGTTGTATAATAGAATAATTGAATTAAACTATTGAAAGTTGGCTGCCAAAACCATTTGCCAATATTAAAGTCTATCTAATTGATATTTAAGTAGAGATTTTTCATATTCTTGACAGAAGACTTTATTTATACCTTACTTTATAAATTCCTTTTTGAATTTATACAAAATATGTTATTTGGGAAATTAGCCGTATTTATAGCTTTAGAATTGAATGTGTTATTTAAAATAACTATTTTTCTAATTTAGGAAATTATATATATATATTTTATATATTATATATATTTTCATAGTGAGCAGCCAACATTTTTTGATTTTTAAAATCAGAGCTAATATAAGCAAAATGTTGTTAAATACAAACAATTCATTTAAAGCATAGGATACTTTTAAAGGTATTCTTTGTATCATTGCTAAAAATATATCAATAAATAAATTTAAAATAAAATCAAAAGACGCATGGCAATCAAAGTAAGTTTGGATACTGGCGGGTATTGAATATTTTTAACGAAATTGATCATAAAATGTGCGCAACACGTTTCGGAATTAAATCATTTTAGTTGAGCATTCATGGGCTGAGTCCAACCCAGAGCTATACGAGAGCAGGGCAATAAAACTCTATGGCGATCGCGATATTTAAATGATTTTTATAACACTTCAACGTTTGAGTTTTGAGCTTTTGCTTTTGTTTGTGGCCCCCGATTTTTTTATGGCGTGGCAAAATTTTAATGACATTCCCTCTAGAATATGCAAAAGATTTTAATGGATTTCGATTATTTTTATATATATATTTTTTGTTTTCATTTAATAATATAATTAAGGTCATAAAATGCAAATTTTAGTTTCAATTGGCCATAGCGTGTTAAATGTGGACTAATGGCCTTTAATTTAATTTAATTTAAACAGAATATCATCGAACTTAATGGCATGTGAAGTATTAATTGCAAACAAGAAATTAAACTAAATAAAAATACAGTTGCAATCCACACCCCCAAAAATATACAAATATTTCCTGGCGTAATTGAATAATTGTGCGGCGGCTGCTCAACTTTCTCCATTAAAAATTAAATCACTTTGTGCACTCGAAACTCCGCCTCGGATGCCAGATAAGATCAAGATCGTTTTGCTAGGTAGGCTGCCCCCTTTTGCGGCGCCTTAAACAAACAGCAATTTGCCGTTTGTCGAGTCTACACCCCGACACATTTGCGTGCCAATGGCGTAATTTACCACTTAACATATCAATTGTGCGGCTATTAATCAAACAAGCCGAGTCCCCATACTTCAGACCAACAGATTCGAGGCGATATTCAATCGAATCCGAATCGAACAGAGCCGAGCCGAGTCGAGTCGAGTCGAGTTGAGTTGAGTTCAGCTGAGCTGCTGTCCAGTTTTCTGGGTGCTTTGATTTGTACGCATCGCTTGTCAAACAACTGAAACAAAAGGCGTGGGGCACAAAATGGGGAATCAAAGAAAACAAATGTATGAAATGAAAAAGAAAACAAAATAGGCATAACAAAACTGATTTTTTTCTCTTTATTTTATTTTTTTTTAACTCATATCGTAAATGTCCATCAAATCATAATAAGAGCATAAAAAGTAGAATTTTTTAACACCTTTTTGTATTGCCATCTCCACTTGAGTTCTTTCATTGTTCAGCGCTCGAGACAGTAGCCCCCCTCAGCTCGACTTGGTGCGTCTTGGTTTTGGCTTGGCTTGGCTTGGCTTGACTCATTGGCAGTTAGACATCCAAATTCACATCCAAATCGACATCGAGCTGTCCGATGTGGCCAGTCGATAAACGCCTGCTTCTTGGCATTCCTCAATCCTCAATCCTTCATCTCAATCTCAATATGAACCTCAAGCTCAACTATTTCATTCAACTTGTCAGACGACGGCGTCTAATTGCTTTTGTCTGCTCCACTAAGGTGCGCAGCATAATTTGTAACGCACTCCAAACACACACATACACACAAACAGCCTAAGTATAACAACTCAATAGACGAAACTCTGTTTCAATTCCTCACAACTGCGTGCCACTTCAAAACACTTAAGCGCCAAAGTATATCTTTGATCTTCACATCAACTGACCCCACTTGACTGCTGACTTTGCCCAGAAGTTTTCGGTACTTCTTCCATAATCTGTTGCCAGAAAAGCAAGTGACTTGGCTATATTAATGAATGTTGTGATTCAGTAGAATATATAAAAATTCTGATTGCGAAAATTAAATTGGCTGATTAATTCAGTATTTTCAAAATGGTTAATTCAAATATTTATCTAAAATTTAAGAACAGCCTGAAAGTATGCAAGTAATGTGTACATAAGTTAAGGTTATTTTGTGCCGAATAGTGTTAGTCAGTCGTAGCAGTCAGCTTTGTAGCGTCAGCAACTCACTTACCGCCAACTGCGGTAACATATGAAATTTTAAAATGTCATAGCTGTCAAATAATCTGCAGTGTAACGATATATTGTCTATCAAAACTCGAATAACTCATATTATATTCATTTACAATATCTTTTTTTTAATAAACAGAATATTTCCATCACTAGATAATAGTTTATTATTTTGCAGTTTCCCTTTTTGAATAGCATTTGCACACACCTAACAGGTTGCTGTATTGGATAAATTTCCCTCACGCAATTAAAAACGAGGTATACGTTTAGGAATACACAAAAATGCATTTAGCTTTTTGTTATACTGAATTCAGGCATTATGGAGATAATCTAAGGATCTAATCATTTAGTTTCGTGGTGTTAGCATAATTTAAGGAGCCAAATTATCAGTAATCGATTTAGTTTTGATATATAACTCATCCTCCCAAAGTTCTTACAAATAATTTTAAATAACGGATTTATTCTCTGTTCACATGTTATGTTATCAATTAATTATGTATTATAATATGATAATTTAGTAGACCATACATTAATATTGATATTAAAAGTACATTATGAGATTTTAATGGATAAGCTATTATTATTATGTAGATAGGTATTTGAGTTGAGCTATGTCGATTCTATAAAACGCGGTGTTGCAAAAAAAATTCAAGCTGTAATATTTTTAAAGCATTTATCAAATGAGTCCATTAAGTCACAAAGCAAAATTTGCATTGAGCGAGACAATGAGATTGGGTTGCGCCGAATTGTTACAGGAATTTCCACAGACCTGCACAATTTGTGCCAAGTTACTGCAAGGTAAACTTCAAACGGTTGCTTCGTCACGTAGCAGTCAGCTTTTCGTTACCAGCCTAAAGGACTTCTTAACAGCCTCAACTTACAGTTTGTTATTATTGCAACTTGAGAGTTACGCTCCCCGATCGATACTATGTATGTATACATAAATATATATATATATATATATATATATATATATATATATATATTTGATAAAAATTCATTCAGTGATTATTTACCTTGATGACCGATCAAGTGTAGATTAAAAATGCATTAAGAGCTAAAGTGTATTTGATTTCATTATAATTCATAATAATTTAAATGAGTTTATTCACAATAAACCTATAAAATATGCTGCGATGAATGGGAATTTGAACAGTCAAACTTTTACCAAAACATGGATTATCACGTTTTGCTATTCATACTGACAATTTCGACGTTACTGGGCTCAAGCCAGGCCAAGGTGGGCTTATTATTATTATTGTACCGAAAATGATTTTTGTATAAATATATGTTGTTTGTGCACTCCCACAGCGGGCTTATATTGTTGAGCTCAAGAACTTCAGCTGCGTAGCTAATGATCCTGTTGTTGAAAATCTCACATGTATTATCCATAAAAAGCGCTCAGATCCATCCTTATCTGCTAATTATTTTCTCAAGGAAACGGTGAAGAAGTTTGTTATTCAGATATATGTGGATATCCTAAAAAAGGATAAAAGAAAAGCAAACATAGGACGCGTCCATCTCGATGCCTGCAAATTGTTAGGCTCATTCTACAAAGATAGATATGGAATGTTCTTTAAGCGCATTCAAATTGCCAGCAACTTCCCCAAAAAATGTCCGATTCAGGGCGTAAGTACTTCACTATACGAGTATATTTTAATATCATCTATAATAACTTACAAGCATCTACAGAATCGGTCTTATGGAATCACGAACTATACAATCTTAGCAGATGAATTTCCCCCGGCAGCTCCCGCAATGACAATTCAAGTGCTGATCAAAATATTAAAACCTAATAACAGCTCAATAGTTGATGTCATGATGGAGGGCGCATTCATCTATTAAAATCGATATGTGTTTAATGTGTTACGTGTAAAATTAAAAAGTGCAGTAACAGTATTTGAGCGAAATGGATATAGTTTGGAGTAAATAAGTGTGGGTTGCGGCAAATTGTTATAGGAATTTGTACTGTGCTGCAGAACACGTTGAACTTTAAACGGTTGCTTCGTCTCGTAGCAGTCAGCTTTGTACTTGCAGCTCACGCACGATTGGATATCAAATTCGAGCTATGAACTTAAGGTGTTTTTGAGAAGAATTTCCTTACATCTTCAGAGTGAATCTCTTCGATGCCCAGCGACTTCTTTTCCGTTGGGTTAATTGATATTATAGGTCACGTCAAGAACAATCTAATTAATAGAAAATGTTATATAAATTTACATACTGTATGCGTATAGTTGATAATATTCATGGATGACCGAGCAATCAGTCAATCAGCACAAGCATTATTAGTCACTATTATAAATTTTAAACATGCATTAAGAGCCCAATCGCACGAATACACATTTAAAATGTTGAATATTTCATTATAATTTCTCTTCATTTTAGCTTACAGTTGAAAAATCGGAATCTACTGGACCCAAGTCAAGCCATGGTAGGAGATTAGTAATAAAATATACGATTAACACATGATTTTCCTTATTAGTTTATACATAAACCTAAATATTATTCTATACTCTATCAATCCAATAAGGTACTGTACGTTTCGAGCGAACGAATTTCCCAAAGATTTTCCAGCATTAATGTATCATGTGCGACTAAAAATAATGAAAGCTGATGAAATTGTTGGTATTTTCTACCGTCAAGGTCCCTTTCCCTTTTATTTGGAATTAATTATTTATTTTTTTTGATATACTCCATTAATTTTCGACTGCGGCGAATTGAGCTATCACGTAGCAACCAGCCTGCAACAGACAACCGGTAACGGTTAATCGTTGCATAGCAAAGCTCGTTTCCGGTTGTGCTTAATTAACAAATTAAAAAAAACACAACTCATATTTTCTGGCCATTTATGTATATATATATATATATATTTCGATGCTTTTTCAAATTCGCATTATTTTTTGAAAGCAACAACAATCATAAAATGTTTTAAGTTTATTGTTTAGGTATTTGTTTGTTTTTGTGTTGTTTTTTTTTTGTCAGTTTAGGAATAAGTATTTGCAATATATAATACATTATGTATGCGCACATTTTGTTAAAAACAATAAAGTAACAAATGTCTTAGGGATTACACACAATAGTTTATTTTACCATACCCTAGTATGTATGCTTGCATGTATGTATGTATATATATATATTGTTGTATGCATATGTATTTGTTGTTTATTATCATATTTATAATAGCCACATTTCACAGAATTAAGCATTACTATCTGTACAAGAATTGCATTTATGAGAAAAAGGGACGTTTATATGGCTTGGGGGGTGCCTACATCTTCCAAGATGATGCTGCAAAACAAATTGCATAATTAACAAATAAATCAGAAGAAGAAAATTATACAAGTTAAAGACGAGAAACTTACAGGCGTTTTCTCAACGATTTTCGCTTTCTGCGCAGCTTTTTGTATGTAAATTTGCTCGGTGAGATTTTGTAGTCTTCATCGAATTCCAATTCGAGCTTAATTAGATTTTGCAAATTCAATTGGCAGTCCTTCAACAATAAATATAATATTTATTTCGAATTTTGGGCAATGGTGTGCAACTTACCTCTAAGTTCTTGAAATGCCAACGAGAATCACTCGGCGAGGCGCCATCGCTGGACAACTGACTAAGACAGGTGCGCATTGTGGGCCAACATTGGCAGCGTTTGTTGGTTATCTCACAGCCCGGCTCCAACACGATGAACTCATCCGCCGTGCAATTGCTGAGCTGGCTAAATGTGAGCGCCGTCAGATGTTGCAAGTCTGCCAAAAACCAATACCAATTATTTATGACTCATATGGTTGATAAAACGAGCAAGCGTGACCAAGAAGTGCAGCCTCGACCAGCAGACACCCTATATCTACATGTGTAGTTTTATCATATTATATTTTTGGCACTTGATCAATATATAGCCAAGCAAAATTATATTTATCATATTAATTATATTTAGAATTGAGCATTTGATTAAGTTTAAGGAAAAGCTATTCAAATTTGAGGCTCCTAAATAGCTTACACAATTGGAGTGCTAAACTGTCGATGCTGATCAAGAAAACACATAAATAAACTATACTTTCCGGCTTAAAAGTTCTCTCTACATAGGCCCTGAGATATATACATATTTATGTATATACACATCATGATGTACACGTATTTGTTCATCAACTTCAATCCACCCTTTTGGGCACTTTTACGTTTTTGAGGGTATAATAATTAATTTTAGTGTTGCTCTAAAAATGTATATTAAAAATTCATTAGCTGTGCCTAAGTAAAATTGAGTACGATCTCATTATAATAATTAATTTTAATGAGTTTATTTATTTCGAACATTTTATCTAGTTTTGTCATTATATAAAATGCTCTGCGGGCGAATTAAATTTGTTGAATTCTCACTACTAAATCATGGATTATCGCGCTTTCCTGTGTCAGTTTGACTTTACTGTACTTTGCTGTACTTAGCTGTACTCTAATTGTGGCCAGGTAAGCGGCTTATTGTGTCCAGCTTTTACACATACTTTTACATATATATATATATATATGTATTTTGATACATATTTTATTTAATGGCTAATCCACCCAAGAGCCTTTAGAGTCAAACTAAACAACTTCGCCTGCATAAACATCATTACTTCGATCGTGGCTGAGTTCAGCTGCATTATACAAAGGATAGCAAATCAAGCAACCAACCCTACACTTTGCCATCCAATTAAAGTGGCCACGTTGTGCAAACGGATAAAAGCAAAACGATTTTAACTCAACACAAACTCAATGACTGGCAGCATTTCAAGTTATTATGCAACAAAACTATTTATGGAAAGCAATTTGCCCGAAAGACACTCAATTCTCACTAAAGAAATATTCTCAAAATCAATAATAATACACCAACAATAAAGAAAATGAAAATTGAGAACCTCAACTAAAGAATCCTTTCGGATTAATACCTGGTCACATATATTAATTGGAATATTTTGAAATTAGTTGCAAATACAAAAGAGTTTTTAAAGTTTCCATCTCTCTTTTTTCAGATTTTAGGAGTCTAAAATATAGCTTAAAGTGAATCGTGCTCATAAGTCAAAAAGTACTTTAGCCACGGGGCTAATATGCAATTTTCAAAATAAATCAATGCAATATGTGAATGCAAAAAATGCTACCGATGTATGGAGTTAATATGCACTCGAGACTTACCCATGCACACACCCAGACCGCTGCTAATGGGCAGTTTGGTGACACACTGCAGGGGTGGTTCGCATTGTCCGGAAAAGCCGCCGGGTCCACCGCAGGATTCGCCCAAGGTTTTGGCGCAAATGCGACAGCATCTGAACATTGAATGGAATTACAGCGAATGTGAATGTGAAGCACACATCAAATTTATGATACAAAATAGTGTGTGTGTGCGTGTGTGTGTGCATCAAGTATATAACTTACTGGCAGGGATCCCAGAGCATGAGGCCCTTGCCGGGGCAGTCTAGAGCGCGTATGACATCGCATTCCTTGGGATTGCAGTAGCATTTGAGTCCGTTAACAACATTGTTGCTGCCAGCTGCTGCTATTATCAGCAGAAGATAGCAGCACAAATAGATGAGATAGATCCGTACGCTTAAACGACCAAAATAACTTCCGTTCCGTCGCATCCTATGCGGAAGTTTCGCTCTGTTGTTCTGTTTGACTGACGTTTCGCCTGCTGCTGCTACAGCTCCACCTCCACCTCCTGCTGCTGCTGCTGCTGCTGCTCCTGCTCCTGCTGTTGTTGTTGTTATGCTACGCTTTGTTGGTGTCCTTGTGCGTAGAACTGTATTCATGCCATTGGCTTTGGATACACCCACTGCGACAGCACCACCTCTATTCCATCCCCATCCGTCCGCTTGTGCTCTTCCGCCCATTTATAGGCAATTTTTATTGTGTTGCTCGCTTGTGTTGTGTTGTTGGGTTGTTGTTGTTGTTGTTGTTGGGTCGGTCGGGTTCGGTTTCTGGGTCTGTTTGGCTGCTCGCCCAGCAATTTGCATGTTGACTGCAAACCAAAGCGTTGTTAAATGATTAAAATGCCATAAACTATGCCACGCCTAGTGGCCAAGGCTTTAATGGGCTTTTACATAACTGCCGAATGAATATTCTGGCAAACGACAGTCAGCCTAATTTTACCGCATTACGCCTAGCAGCATAACTTCTGTTCTCCCCCCTCTCCCATCCCCTTCCCCTTCCACTCCACACCTCCACAACCAGCAGTCATTGTGATTGGCGGTGCATAATAAAATAGCCACATTCTGTATTCATGAGAAGGCCTGCTCTGCCATTTTACGGAATTCATTGTTTACAATAATAGTAAGTAAGTTCGCACATACACACATATATCCATTTCATTTATGAATAATGCACCTCAATAATTGCATGCGTTTCGTTTCTTGTGTGAAACTTGAGTTGTACAAGAAATCGTTATAAATATTCAAGTTGAATGCTTTAGTTTCCATTCTCATTCTCGTGTTTTAATTAATTTGGTAGGCAAATTGAAACTGCGCTTAAGTAGCGTATTTAATAAGTAGCAACAGTTAACTAGCTTAAATGCAGCTCTTTCATTTATGTAATTTGATTGTAGTTACTTTTAATCATGATCAAATATAATTTCATATTTTATCATCATAATTTATAATAACAACATTAATACCTTTCAATCCCAGCATGAAACTGTTTAATTCATACTTCAGTCCCGTTCTTAACTTTTCAATTATTAATTTAATTAATAATGACAACATTAACACCATTCATTCCCAGCCTTTCACATTTGAGTCGCATTTTAATGTTTGCAATGAATTTATTTAAATATATATATAAATATATATATGTATTTATTTAAATTGCTGTCATCTTTTTCAATTGCATTTCGAAATCAATTGTGCAAATTGTCATTTAAAATTGCTCTTCAGCTCCAAAATGGTTAATGCAATTTTTGCGGAATTCAATTAATTCCATTCGAATAAATGACTGAAATTTCATTTGCACATCGCAAACATTGCAGTATTGTTGTGGCAATGGACACACACACACACACACACACACACACGTAGCAGCAACACACCTAACCATTCGCCAAGCTTTGGGCCTGAAACAAAAATTAAAGCGATATTTGTTATGCGGAGTTAACTCACTGTTGATGTTGAGTAACTTTTGTGTAGTTTCAATGTTTTGTTGATTGCCAAACAAGAGTTTAGAAATAATATTTCATTCTATAATAGAGAAACTGAAACTTGTGTTGTTTTTATTGTGGGCGCCTCAAAGTATGCAATTTGAAAAGTTGTCGCAGCAAAGGGTAAACAGTGTTCGAGAATGCCAACCATGCAAAACCAAACTAATTTGTATTTAACGATTCAATGATACTTGAGGCCGTTTCAGGGCCGTTTCCGTTGGCAGTCGACAGTCGATAGTCGACGACAGTCAGCCGATTGGCGAGTGGCAAAATAATCAACATTTGCTCTTTGTCTTCCATGGTTTATGTACTGAGCCATTTATATATATACCCAGACTATATATGTATACAGATATTTATTTGTATTTAGTGTATTTGTGGAGAGCAAAACACTTTTGTATTTAGATTGCCCCTTACAAACCACACACACACCCACACACACTTGAAATATTGTCCCATTTATTGGCTGGTTGCTGTTGTTGTTATTCTTGGTTTTGTTGGTTTATTTTTCTGTTTTTTCCACCAGTCGTTTGTCAAGCACTTTTCGATTTGGTATTCAATTTTGATGTCGACTTTTTGAGTGGATCTTTTCTTTTGTTTTATTTATTTTTTTAGGAAACTACATAAAATATACGTGAAGTATACGGTTAGCCGCACACTCCACCAAAAACACACGCAGCAAAAAACACACCTTGCAGCCGAGCTTTTATTTTTTGTTGGTTGGACTAGGTAACAGGCTCTAGTATGTTTGGGGCTATTTGAAAGCCGCTCAACGTTCGATTCGACGTTGTTGATACTGATGATGATGATGATGATGGTGTTAATAATGACGACGCTTCTCCCTTATGAATTTTTCATGCGCTTTTGTCTGCCGCACGCGGCCATTTGTGGCAGTCGACTGACTAACTTAAATCGAACCAAACCAAACACCTTTTGCCAGTTAGTCCTGCTGACATCGGGGATATTTGCGCAAAAAATACCCAAATCTATACCACAAATTTCCCCGTATTTATTTCGCATTCATTCTCTGAGCGCCGGCGCATTAATTGAGATCTCTATGTTTTGGGCAGGGATATTTTGCGGTTTAGGGAGCCTGGAAGGTAATATTATCAGACGGGCAGCGGATGCAAAGCATTTCCCTCAAAATATAAGTCATTTGGTTATTGTAATTACAATGGCATAAAGCGCAGGAAGACGCAGCCTTAGGCACATCGCACACACACACACACACACGCACACACATACATATGTAGATGCGTATTTATAGTACACATTTATATCTTCATCTCTTTAGTGCCTAGAGCCCTTCTCATCCCTCCGATTGGGCTAATGGGCAATTACGAGTGTAAAATCTCATGCTTTATAAACTTTGACGCCGTGTCAGCTGCTAATAAGCATTCCAAATGCCATAAAAGCCGCATGGACAACATCGACGACCCTGGGACATTGAGGAAACATCAGATGAGCACATTCAATTTTACGGGGGGGAGGGCGGTCTGCGCGGTCGGGGCGGACTTAGTGCTGCCCACTTACCGCACAGCCCGCACAGCAACTTGCAACTTTTCCAATTAGCGGAAAAAAAGAGAAAAAGTGGAAAACAGACGTTCGAGTCATCTCGAGTCCAAGTTGGCATTGGGCTTTGGTTCTTGGTCTTTGGGGGCTTCTTGGCCACAGCAAATGTTGCGTAAAACAACTTGCCGATGCGGGCTACTGGTTTTGACTCTTCACACACACACATACCCCTTCCCGCGGACCACTCGCTTTGGTAACCCATTTCTGACTTTTAGCAATTGAACAAAAGAGCAATCGGGAATTATGAGTGAAGCAAACTTTTTCTTTTTTAACAACAATAGCAACGAACCCCAACGCAAATACCCAATAAAAATATATAGACACACATAAATACATATATATCAAATGTATATATGTAGAGTAGAGTAAAGTTTCAGCGCAAATTGATGGGGTGCAAAATAATGTGCAACAATACTTTGGGGCGTGGTGCGGCAAAATGTCTTTTCGGAATGCGCATTTCAACTTGCATAAACTCCGATTATTTATTAATACTTTATTCGCACATTCGGCTGTCGGCTGTCGGCTGTCGACTGTCGGCGAAACTTTTGCCTCAAGCTCTCAATTGTTGTTTTTACTCACATTTCTTCATTGCTTTACAACTTTTTGATGACAGTTTTATTGGCCATTTTTTCTTGAAAAAAAAATAAAATAAAAAAGAACGCACATTTCTCTGAAGTGAGTTGGTGGTGGTGAAGGGAAAATATTACAAAATTATGGTCTATTTTTCATGGACTTTAAGTGGCTTGATTAAAAAAGAACAAGCTCCTTTTGGTTGCTTGGGGCATGTACAATTTATAATTGCTAATTGGTGGGATAAAAAAAAACATGGCCATTCCTAAATGCAGATTAAATTTTGTGAGCTTCATTTTTTTCCATTTGTCTGCATTTTGATTCTGAACACGGAACACAACATGTTCAACATACAATTTCTAGTTAAGCTTTAGGGGAACGATAAAAGAAAAGGCAAATATTGGGTTTTTATTGAAGAAAAGCAGCTTTTCTCCTGTTGCCACAATGAAAATTATTTTGTTTATTTCTCGTTAACTTCAAATTTAAAAGTGTTTTGTGATAGACTTTGCTTTGGGTATCATAAATGTATTAGTGCAATTTGGTATTTTGTGTTTGATATTTGTTGTTTATTATGCTACAAGTCTTTACTTACTATTTAAGACTAACGAATTGTAAGCTCAGATTTAATCAAAGGCAACAAATGCACACGACTTGAATTTAAGGATTAGTTTCAACAATTTTGCTTAAATGTTAAATGTGTAATAAATATTGACGATTACTTTCATATGTAAAAGGAGAAAGATGAAATTATAAATAGATGGACATGTTATCGATTAGAATATCAATATCAAATTTCAATCCTTTTTCAATATTATACATAAAATTAGATATGGTTAAGTGAGATATTCACTGAGCTTGATTTGCTTCAATTTAATTTCTCAATTTTTAACATTTATAAAATAGGGATTTTTGTTTAATTTCAAATGAATACTTATCGACTTCATTACCTATACCGATTTATATCTATTCAATCCATATTCCACTCATTAATTACAAATTCTTTAAAATTGATTGAGACATGTCATTTTATGTTTTCTGCTTGTGCTTGACATTTATTTATTGACCTTATTAGCCACAATTTAAACTGTGTCCTCATTAGTTGAACCACCAAGCATACAACATTTAATGAGGCTCCCTAGAAGCTGTGCAGAACTCAGGGGTGAGTAGCGATCCTTCGCGTAGCCAGATCGACGTTGTTCGCATTTAGCGCACATTCGCGAAAAGAACATTTGAATTACAAATTAAGCCGAGCATAAAGCCAAACCAATTTGCGACTACACAAATAATTTATTTTAACAATTTTTGTTTTCAAGGGATTTGCGCTGGGCAATTTGCGCAAAGGCATTTGGGTTGCTGGGTGTGTCAGGAATGGCGGATGGGGCAGGAGACGGTGGGTGAGTTGTGGGTTGTGGGAATACGCGGACCAGCGCGTTTTTAAGGGCAAGTAATTTGCCACTCGTCCATTTTAAATTACATTAGTTAAGCGAAAGGACGACGCTGGTCAAATGCATATTTTTTCTTTCAATTACTTACGTCAAGCGCTTGTTAACCAAGGGAAAGGGGCACAGCCTGCGGACGATGAGCAGAGAGGGAAATGGTGTGGCATGGGCTACTTAAGGATCAAGTAAAGCCAAGTGGAAAAAAAAATCAACTGCCTTGCAGTGTTTTCTTAATCAAATTTGCATATAAATTGCAGGCATCCTAACTTGAAGTTGATTTCGATTATTTGATGAAAGTTTATGGAGTTTTCCATAAAGCAGCCACCAGTCAGCCAGCTAACCAGCTAACCAGCCAGCCAGCCAGCCAACCAGCCAACCAGCCAGCCAGTCAGTCAGATGGCAGATCCGCAGCGAAAGCCATATCCACTGCTACATTAGCCGCATCCCGTTGGCAGTTCGCATTTAGGTTGTCAAAATGTCGACTTGTTTATCTTTAAGACAAGCTAAAAACCACGACTTTAAAGTGCTCGACTTGCGAAATACCCTGTGGCTAAGACTAAATTCTATCATTTACTAAATTCTTAGGTGGGTACATCTTTCCAAATGAGGTTTTTATGAGATTGGAAGAACAGTTATAAGAAATAGAAAAGATTATACGAAGGAGTCAAGGAATAAAATACACAAATCTGCATTAAATAAAATTACCTGTAATTCAACTTTTCATACAAAGACATTGAGAGAACTTAACTTTTGGCAAGCTATAACAGTTTGTTGATGAGTTTTTGAATTAATTATAATTATTATAGTACAAATATCTCATAATCAATTAAATTAGTCTAGGAATAAGAATACTTCCCAACACGGGAAACTCAGAGCAAAATAAAAAATGGAAGTGAAACCAAATTAATTCCATTGAATAATCTCAAATTAATAGATATTTAGCATTTATTTCTATTTCATAAAGTTGCAATTGTATTAAATAAAGTCTTGTACATGCATCGAATATTTACTTAAAGCATGCTTTTTATGTTTATAAGTATACATTTTGCATGTGGAGACTTCTTTAGTTAAGTTTTAAGTGCTCCGTCTGACGGACTACTTGATTTAAGTTTTCTGCATAGCCAAACAAGCAAACTAAACCAGAAAACAGATAAAATAAGTGCATAGATAAAGAGGAAGAATGACTTTACAATTTACAAGACACATTTGATCCTATCGAACAAGCTGTTAGCGATTTAACGACCACAGGGTAAAATAATGACGACGTTGACGCAACGTCGACGCAATCTGGAAAATATGCATTGCTGCGCTGCGTCTGCATTTAGCTTCGTATCCTGCCACGAATTAACGAGCAAACGAACGAAACCACGAGCGAAATCCTGCTTGCTTCGCTTGGGTCCGCATCGTCAGCGCCCGTCATGCACACATCGTCCGGGAATTGAGTGAAGCCATAGCGAACTGGATGCCGGAATGGCATTTAATGCGCAGCCAGATGGACGACAGTGTCGAATAGTTTGTACAACCGAAGGACAGCTAACGTGGGCCGATCGGGGTGTGCCAGTGTGCGAGACCAACACGCCAGCACCGTCTGTGTGTGATAACCAGCGTTTGTGCGCAACATGAGGCAAAATATTGTCGAATGGGTGTTTTGCTGGTCAGCTACGAGAGCTGCTGTGGCTGCTGTTTGCTGCTGTTGCTGTTGTTGCTGTTCCAGCACGTTTTCATTTTCGTGCCTCATGTGCAGGCAATAGATGGCGTGCCGCCTGCGTCCTTTTGTCAGCCAAGTCATATTTCATTTCATGCCCAAGACCTAATACCTCAAATGTGACCGCTCAGCACACACACACACACACACACACACATACAACCTAAAGCCCATCCCAATGCGTCCTACTTTCAATGCGGGAGCAACATGCATGCAAATTCCACAACGTCTTCATGCCTGGCCACACATGTCGGCCAACCGTTTGCTTGTCTCGACTCAATGAGCAAATGAAATTTATTTCATTATAAAATGGGCGAGCGACAGCAGGTTGAAAGAAACCCGCTCGACTCTCGACACGATTCGCCCCTCGACTCGACCAGGCCAAACATTTGTTTTAGCAGAAAGCCGCTAGAAAATTTCATTTTGAAATATGCTTTCTGAAATAATTTCGCTCTTATGACATGGGAGAAGCCCGGATCCATTACAGGAGACCACCAAGCGAACGTTGTCGACAGCGCAAAAATTGTAATATTAATTTTGTGTATGCGACACAAGGCGGGCAGCGGCAGCGTGAGGGGGAAAAGTGGATGGGGTCGGAGAGCGGAACGGAACGGAACGGAACGGTATGCCCTTGATAAACCCACAAACCGACATTGCACAAAACAATGAGCAAGGATTCATAATGGAATTCTGTTGGCAAACAAAAGTCAAGACGAAACGGAAGCAAAGAACCCAACATAAGCAAGGACCAGAAGGGGGCATGGAGGGCAGGGAGGGCAGGCCAGGAGCGTTCAGCTCTAGCAACTTTATTATTGCCCATTGGCCATTGTGTGTTTGTGTGTGTGTGTGTGTGTATGTGTGTGAGTGGGTGTGTAAGTGTGAGTGGGTGTGTAAGTGTGAGTGTGTAAAATTTGCTACACTAAATTTGTACGAGAGTAAAAAGTGTCACCGGGGAATAAAGCTCATCAACGCTGATGGCCATGATTCAGCTCTTAACTAAAATTCAAGTTAAGCACGCAAGAAACCGAGCAAACCCAAGCCGAAAAAAGGGATGAGGGATGGGAAATGACCACAGATTCGGAGAAAGGGGAAGCCCTAGATAAACTATAAATGGACAGGGTATATTAAAAGTGCGCTGTGAATGAAGTGAAATGAAATGAAATGAAATGAAGAAATGAAAAGCGCATAGCACAAGTAAAATCTGTTGGCATTTTCCGTTTTCCGTTCGCATTCTGCAAAAGGTAATCAAAATAAATGAGCGACATTTTGCTAGCTGATGAACAGGATAGGGAAATGCGATGATGATGGGGATGGAAATGGGGAGAGTGGACGGAGGTGGGCTGGTGGTGCGACAACGAAGGAGTGAAGCATAGTGAAATAACTCGTTTGGATTTTTGAACAATGAACGTTTAGGGGTTTTCCTAACGGCCAAATGACGGAAAAGGGACCACGCACAGGAAACAGGAAGCGAAATGATGACAGCGATTTCCTCGTCAAATTATGACTTGTTTGTTCAGCTGTCAGATGAGTTTCTCTCGCTCTGTGTGTGCGTGTGTGTGTATGTGTGTGTGTGTGTGTGTGTAAAGAAGACCAGTAATCACAAGAAAATCTGTTGGGTGCCTTAAGCAAACAGCAGCCGTTTCAAGGGTCTGATGAAGTTCTCTTCTGCCGCATTAAGTTATAAACACAAAAGCCATCGATTAAATTTCAATACATAATATATAAAATGCTCTTTAAAAAGTGTGCAAGTTATTTTCTCAGTATTTATTGTATACGTTCTACTTTTGAGTACTGCAAAACGTGGACTGGCTCCTTTTGCGCTTTAGCCTGAAAAGAAATTCCGCTAAATAAGCCGAGCCACTTTAAAACTATTCTCGGTTTATTCCGAGGAATTTCTTGTTTATGAAACAACAAAGCAGTCGTTTTAACATCCAGCCAACCTTACCAACTACATCAAAGAAATAGGGAAATATTCGTTTCCTTTTATTAATAATAATCGACGTATAAACGTATAAACACCCCGATAAACTTATTTTGTTTCTCATTTTATTTTTGTTAAGTAAGCTGAAAATCATAAAGTAGCCCTTAAATAGTCACTTAAAATAAGATCAATTTTAAAATTACACTCCCCAAAAGCAGGGTCAAAAGCCGCACTCTTTAAGCAAAGATTCATAGACAGTTGCAGTTTAACCTTTAAAACGACCGTCTCGATGATGGCTGTCAAGCGGGGACACATGCTGTAACCCGGGAGCCGACAGAACATTTTTTTTATCAATTTGCTATTTTGTATGCAGCATGGCATAGCTTGGTAGTCTTTGGCTACTAACTACGATTTAGCAACAGTTTTAAAGCCGCCTACCAGTTTTCCAGCGTACCGCCCATAAATTACCATTTGGCAGCTACAAGCAACGCCTATCCGGCTCCGGCTCCGGCTCCGGCTTCTGCGGCGGCTACGGCTTCGGCTATGGCACCGCCCTTTCTGTCCATATGGCCAGCAGTGCCTTCACTTTTTGTTTTGGGGACTGTGGTGTGGGTGAGTGGGCGGTATACGACTGGCATTAGACGCGCACTTTGCCACAAGTCGTTTGCTTATCAGTTGCTCTGGTGAGCGTTGTCCCTTTTTTGGACAGCCAACCAACCAATTCAACGCGAAACGGCAAACGGCTAAGTGAACTGGCATAATGACTGCCAGCCACGATGAGGATCTATATGTGGATGTGGACGTGGATGTGGATGTGGACGAACTGTGCGCTGGATGCGGGTTCAGCAGTGAGAAGTCGACACGTTCTTTGGCCCCTTATCATCGTTTATTGTTTGGCTACATATTTTATTTGGAAGTTGCAGGCGCAGCAACAACTTTCGCTTGCCTTGGCTCGTTATTATCCTATTAGGATGTGACAGCAGCTCACAAACTTTTCATTCGCACACATACGTTGAGCAAACACACACACACACACACACACATGTCGTATACATAACGCTTTTTATATACTTTCGTCTTCAGGACATTACAAGCTCGTTAAAGTGAAATCAATGTTGTTTTTGTTGCTGCTATTCATTTTGGCTTTGCCTAAGCTACTTTGTCATCATATCTCCGTCTCTTACTCACTCTCTCTCTCTCTCTCTCTGTCTGTCTCTATGTCTCTCTTTCACACTCAGTGTCTGTCGTCGCTTTATTTGGCTATGTGTTTTTATTTCATTATGAGGATTTGGCTGCCTTTTTGCTGTTATCTGCGGCAGTTTATGTCGCACCGGAGGCAACTGACCATGAAAATTGTTAAGCCGAATGCACAATGAAATAAACTATGGAAATAATGGTCATTTGAAGCTCTTAGGAACTGCGATTGTAACGCAGCTAAGAGCTAAACTCAAATGACAACAAATGTCCGACGAAACTAAGTTATAGCAAAGCACCATTATCAGATCATAACAACTTAACACAATAGCCATAACAAAACTTGACAAAATGGTAACGAAAATTGAAAGACATTACCCACGATTAATGTATCTGATGTGTCATAATCGTTATCATCATTATTATTATTATTATTATTGCTAAACGAATAGCTTAATAACACAACAATTATGGCCAGCGAAATTAAATCAAATTTAATCAATCAATAATAATATTCATAGCGCGATCGTTAGCCATAACGATTAACAATGTGAATTAAATACTTGTAGACGTTTGCACAGCTTTTATGGGATAGTTGTTGATAGTGCGATAGAACGATAACAAATAAAACTTAATTTGTTTGTTTACATTGTAACTGTTTTGTTTGCCTAAACAGTTTCCCGAAGATTTAGTAGCATTATTATTAAGATTTGTGGCGCAATTCCAGAATCACAAAGCGGCCGAGATCTCTGTGTAAACATCATTAAAAAGAAAACGTAACGGCACTATTTAGAAACAATTAAATTTCATCGCTTTCATTCTTAAAGCCGCCCAACCAAAAAAGATCATCGCTATTTATAGCTAAATTGTGCAATGCGACAGCAACTGACTGATTAGTCACTCTGTGTTGACCTTGGCAATTAGTCACCTGAGCGAGCACTTTTCTGCATGCCACTTGGCAAATGCCAAAAGGAACATTAAATTAAAGTATGCATATGTTCTTCATATGACTTCTGATGTATTTCTGTATTTTAACATTTAAGCATTTTAACATTTTAGCATTTTAACATTTTAGCATTTGAACATTTTAGCATTTTAACATTTGAACATTAATCTGGCAGGGCGCGGGTGCTGTCAAGTATTTGCATTTGCATTTCACACACGCCTTGGCCTGGAAATCGTAATGGTGGCAACGATCTTTTAATAATACTTACACACATTTACATAAATATATGTATATATACATTAATTTTATATGCACACTGTTAATTGATCGATCGATCATGGAATTTGTATGGAAATGGAATTGCACACGTGACGAGTGCGTGTGATGCACTCACCATTCACCCACCATTCACCACTCACCAAAATTCCTTAGCGGCACCATTTTTGAGTGTTGTGTGTGAAAATTTATGGCGTGCTTGTCTCAAGAATTACTTGCGACGCACGTTAAGAGTTTGCCAAAAAGATCTGCATATATACATAAATACATACATACATACACACTTACGTACAGACGTGTACATTGTTAATTATGCATGCATGTAGTAATGTTTTGTTTAACCAAAGCTCATTAAAAGCTTTCGACCCAAAGAGAGCATACAAAATGTGCAAAAGAGTAGGAAAGCGTGTGTTGAGAGCACAGGTTGCCGGCTAGCCGGTTCGCCGGCTGACCAATTCAAATAAGAGCGAAAGGGTGGGAGTGTGTGTGTGTGTCTCTCTGTGTGTGTGAGAGAGTACGACAATTTAAAGTGCTGCTAGCAAACCGGCTAACAGTGGTAGATCAGCTGACGTTTAAATGTAAATCTAAACTTAAATAACTGTTCTAACTCAACTCTTTCTTATTCAAATGCATAACTCTTTATTATCTCTTGTGGAGGAGACAAACTCTTAAAATAGACAAACAGATTTTGTTGTCGAGAGAGTAGAGGATTTGTGAGAGCTAAAAGCTCGATGCGCAACCACTGTGCGCTGCTCAAAAAATTGACGATCGTCGGTCGCATCGTACGGCGTCGGCCAACGAGCTTAAAATTGTATGTCGCAAACTTCAACGGTTTAGTTAGCGAGTGATAGCCAAAAGGGGCACAGCACGAGACTTGCAGTACGCGTTGTGATGTGATGTGAAGTGAGAGACGGCAATGTTGGTAAACGATCAGCGACACAATAAACTAAACTAAATAAATGTAACAATTCAAATCGAAAAACGTACGCACACAAAAAAAAAGAAAACGAAACAAGAAAAAAGTCAAAATTAAAAAAGAAATAATAAAAGTTGTAATAATAAAGTGCAAAGCGGTCCAAAGTGAATAAACCAAACCGAATAAAAAAACTGCACAGAGCCGAGCCGCAAAGCCAAAGCCAAGAAGCATGTGAATTGGAGTCGTGGGGCGCAGCCAACGAACGACGAACGAACAACTGAACTGAACTCAACTACAGAAGAAACGATATTTATGCTCTTCATATTATTGGAGAGCTTACAAAATTTACGTGGCAGGTGTGTTATTTTCTTGAGACTGTTTTGTTGCGCATTCCACAGATTATATGATTTGTGCACACACACACAATCTACATAAGTGCATGGAGAGAGAGCGTATTTTACCTACGATAACTAAATCATGCCACAGTCAGTGGAAGGAACTCTCTGTAAATGCACATTTTAGTGGCGATTATATAAGGCAGAAAATTGTGGGTTTTTATTTTACCTTTTTTTCCTTCAAATTTTTTTTTTATTGATTCTAGTGGGGCCTTGGATAGTTAGAGAGAGAGACAACTTCGTATGCTATATAGATAAGATAGCGCATATCTAATAATATCACACGAAATGAACTCAACATTGCGTCACATTATGTGTGCGTGTGTGTGTGTGGGTGTGTGTGTGTAGTATTAAAGAAATGTTTATATTGTAGAGCTTGGGCTTCCAATTCCCAATTTGCAATTGGTCCGTGCTGTCCTACTATATTTAAACATTATTCACTGCCATTTGCTTAATAATAAACAAATTATAAATAGGTAACTTAATAAATGTACAGTAAACTAGAAACTAAACAAACGCACACACACACACATACACATATTCACCTATAGGCAGAGAGACAAATGATGAACGCACACAACGCCGAAAGCTTTTTTTTTCTCGGCACACAAACGAGAATATGCTGCATGCCAGCGTCTGTGTGTGTGTGCGTGTCTTTTTGTAGTTTTTGTTGTTGCTTGTGTGTGTATGTGTGTGTGTGTGTGTATTTTGTTTACACAAAAATCAAGGTTAAAAGCGCAAAGCGACATGCGTAAAAGGTGGAAGCAAATAAATATATCGCTCAATAAACGAGCAATGATCGAATAATTGTGTATGTGTGTGTGTCTCTCTGCCAGTTGAGGCTGTATCTGAATGTATGTGTGTGTGTGTGTGTGTCTGTCTGTCTGTCTGTCTGTCTGTCTGTCTGTCTGTGGTGTATAGCATTAAACGAAAGTACCAAAATGAGCCATGGAAGTCTATTAAAGCGTAAAGCGCAAATCGCGTACTAGCATTGGAGTTGAGAGCGTTCATGGCTGCGAGCGAAGTAAGTCGAGCCGTGTCTGAAACCAGAGCACAAATACAAAACAAATAAAAACCAACACACAAATAGCAACAACAACAACAACAACCGCAGCAACAAGAAAGTTAAGCGCACGCTCAGCGCAACAGACAAGGCTTTCATACTCTTTGCGAGCCCAAACAAAAAACAGACTCTTTTTCAAAGAGTTGCAAACTTTTTCTCCCAAAAAATTGTTAAGAAAGAAAAGTAAAAAAGTAAAAAAAAGATCTATGTGCATTAAAGGTCGTCCAGTCAACTTTAACTGAGACATAAGTTGACATCAATTGGCTGTGTCAGAATTAAGTTTAAGCGCATATTTAAATGACGATCCCCCGAGTAATCCGCTTATATTAATATGATTAGTTATATAAATTCAAGATTTGCATTGCGATACCAACTGTAGCTGCCCGGAATCGATGACGGCAACCCTTTTCATAAGTCATAAATCTCATTGACTTCCTCTCGATTATCTTCATTTTTATGTTTTACTTAAAATGCAAAGAATGTCAAAATGATCCCCTTAAAACGATTGCAGTCGCATGTATTTGTTGCAGATAACCCGCGACCCTTAAAAGCTATGGGATCGTTGAAAGACAAATTGAAAGACAAAATATTGAGTTGATCATTGTTATTGAATTTCAACATTTTGGTTCTTTTAATTAGAAGAGCTTGTCAAAAGGCACTTTTATTTCAACCAGCTGCTAAAAGCTGTATTATAATCTGGAAACATTTGTATTTGAATAATATGAGAATAATACAACTTTTTAAATGTGATAAATGCTTTTAGATCTTCAAGCATTTGTATTAGCAGAATATTATAATAGTAAAAATGTTTCAAGGTCCTTAACCACCAATTACTACAATAACTAAGTTTTACCTGCTTGTTTTAAGTTCACATTTTCTGCTGCTGCAAGCTGCCAGCAGCAGCAATTATGCCTTTAGCAAGTGTATTTAAAGACGATCGATCGGCTTGGTTGGAATAACGGACAGTGCCGCAGACCAAAGCCAAAGGCCCACAGCATAACACAGATGAGCCAACCCAACCCAGGCCAACCTAGTACACGCCAGCCCCGGCCAGAGACCGACTCCAAGTCCGTGTCCGAGTTCGAGTCAAAGCCGGGCTATGAGTTGGCCCGGTTGCAATGCGTGAAAAAGAGATGACGAGCTTCATTTGTTGCGGTAGCCATGGCAACAAACTGAGAGCCACAACAATCTCATCCCATCCCCCCACCAACACCCTTGCCTTACTCCCGCCTAAGCCGTTCGTTCATTCGCCACTTGCCACCCGCTCGTCCCTTTCAAGTGCGGCTGCTGTTGCTGTTGCTGCTGCTGTTACTGCTTGTGCTGCTGCTGCCATTGCTGGCTCATCAAAAAAGCCAAAAGTTGTTGAACGTGAAATTATTGTACGCGAACACGAGTAAATACGCCAGCGTACACTCACACACACACACACACACACACACACACCAACACACACACACACACACAGATAAGCATTTCAGCACACATACAGTTAAAAACACACACACGAAGAGCGTCAACTTCAACGCTGCTGCTGTTTTGCATGTGTAGCATCTCAAGATAAATAACAAAACAGCAAAAAAAATAATGATTGCGGCTGCAAACCAGCAGCAGCAATAACAGCAACAGCAACAGAAAAAAAAGAGCACACAGCCAAGGCATGAAATAGATGCATCAGATTTCGCATTCAAGTGAAATTTATGGCAATCATAAAGCTCATCTTGCTTTCGAGGTAAAACTTACAAAAAAAAAATATATAAGCCAAAACACAAAATGAAGAAAGGAAACAAAAAATTGCCAAACTCTCGACTATGAGGCGGCGGAGGAGGAGTATGACGAGGGGCGGGCAGGGGGCCGAGCGAAAAACGAAACGAAGTCGCGAGTACTTATCGCTGTCGGCTGCAAAGCCCCATTATGCTAGCGGATGGCTCATGTTGTTGTTGTTGTTGTTGTTAGTGGTGGTATTGTAATTGTTGTTGTTGTAGTTGCTGTTGTTGTTGTTGTTGGTGTTGATTTTAAGCAGACAAACATAGCGCTGAAAACACAAGAGCAGCGAGGCGAGTGTAGTGGAACAAAGCTCAATTGCTATCAAAGTTTAGTCATCTACAAAAATATGTTGCGAGACAGAGAGAGAGAGAGAGAGAGAGAGAGAGAGAGAGATTGTGAGCGAGAGAAAGAGAGAGCGAGAGAGAGATAGGTAGAGGTAGGTGAGGGCAAAAGACAGATTACAGAAGAAAGAATACCTCGAGGTTACACGTATGTACACACACACACATGCATAGGAGTACTAGTTCATTGGTACACCTGGGCACAAAGAGCAATATTAGTTGGAAAGACGATGAGTAAATATGTACAATAGATAGCTGCAGATAGATATATGAACATAACTAAACGGGTATTGTGCTGCCAAGCAATTAGATAAGAAAGTTGGTAACCGAACAAACGGGAAGACAACGATTAAAGTTGGAGTGAGAGAGAGCGTAAGAGAGCGAGAGAGAGAGAGAGACAGAGAGAGCGAGAGGCGGTTATTAAAGAGAAAGCCAAAATCTTGCATTTAATTTAACATAACTAGACTTGAATGAAATTCAAATTAAGCTGCAAGTTTTGCCAATTTACCCAAAGTTTTCCCATTCCAAGTTAAAAATTCATATATCACATAAATAACAACACATCTTACAAAAGATACGAATACATTTTTAATGATAATAAAAAACTTTGTTTTCTCATGAATTTCCATTATTTCTAGCAAATTGGGTTCAGTTTTTTTTTGTGGGTTTTTTTGTTCTTGCTTAAATTCTTCATGTGTTCCTCAAGTTGTTGAATTATGAATCCATGAGTTGTTTACAGTTTGGCATTCTTTGCAAATAGAGCTGGCTGTCATCAAATGAATCAATCATGAATCACCCCGCACAACAGCACTATCAAAACGAGGTCGAATTTAAGAATCAAAAATCAAGTCATCAATATTGTAAATATTTAGCCACGCTGCAAGCGATGCATTGAATTCAAAAAAATAATAAAGAGCCTGAACACAATACACCCAACTTAGACAACCCAAACAAAACCGAAAACCTTAACAAAAACATACAAAAATAAAAATGAGCAAAAAATGAAAGAAAAAAAAAAAGCAAAAAAAGAGAAACAAACAATTTATTTATGGTGTTCTATTGAAAACGTTCTCATTCCATTCATCGGCAGTCGGAAGTGTGCAATCGTCGCTTGTTGTTGATTAATTAAAGATTCGATTAACTGCTTGATTAATAGTTGTGTTTTTTCCTTTTTTTTATATTTTCAATGTTCGCAGCTCGCTCAAAAACTTTTAAAAGGTGGCTGCGGGCACTCAAAAATATGCTCCCGATTCTCCTCTATAAATTTGTGTGAATTGCAAACATAAATCTCGCAGTTCCAGTCACAGTCTCAGTCACAGGGTCTCAGCCTCAGTCTCAGTCTGTCAGTTGTAGCATTTTGATTGAATGAATGTGAACGTAAGTAGAAGAAGCTGGCTTGCGGCTTAGGTTTTTGTCCTCGGGTGTTTTGTTTTTGGGGGGAAAAGGTGAACGCGTTCATTAAATATGGCAAGTATAGCAAACGTAATTTGAGATGCCTTGCATCCCAAAAACTGAAGGCTGAAATGCCCGACTACGGTAATAACTACCTGTATGTGAGCCGCATGTGTCGCATGTGGCACGTTCGTCAGAGCTTTAGTTGTTCGCCACATTTCGACGAGGCCCAAAAACACTTTTCAGTTTTTCGGTTTTGGCTTTTGTGGCGTGTGCTCGAGATACGATTTTGAGTATCATGATGAGAGTGAAATGTGTGTCGGGTTTGCCGGGTTGCCGGGCACTGCTGCTGTTAGTTGGTTTTGTTGTTGTTGTTGTTGTTGTCGTTGTCGTTGGTGGTGCTGTGTTGTGTTGTGTTGTTTTTAGTTCAGGTTGCCTCTGGTCATTAAAAACTATTCGCACAAATCCAAAAAAGGTTGCTATTTTTAGCAGTGATACAACAGGCCTGTTCGACTGTTCGACTGTCCATCCGTCCGCCTGCCCGCCTCTGACTTAGTAACGCTTCTCTCTCTATGTGTGTGTGTGTGTATGTGTGTGTTTACTGCCTTATTTTTCCACTGCAATCAAATTAAAATATATAAAAGAAGAACGAACACTTATCAGCCGCCGCCGTGCCGCACATTAAATACTCTAGCTGACTCATTAACATCTCTAGAAATAAAATAATCAAGCTTAGTTATTCAAATGTTTTTATTATTTAATTAAGTTGTATTAGCTTTTAATTTTGTCAATATACATGTTTAAATGACAGATTTATGCGCAGTACAACATTCATTGGTTGATTGTTACATAGTTGATAAGAAACTTACACAAAAAAAGTCTTAGCCAGACAGAGTATAGCTATAACATATATAATATATATACTATATACAAATATATGTATATACAAATGTGTGCAAATGTGGCTTGCGGCTTGTGGCCATTAAAAGAGAATAAATCTTACGGCTGAAAATGTGTTTGACAATTTATTTCTATGTGTGGTTTTTTTATGTGTTGCAGATGAAACACAACGAAATTCAATTGGTTTTGATTTTGCAATAAAAAGGCGACAGCAGCGACGTTATATATATATATAAAGTTAAATCTAGCACGATTCGAGAGGCGGCTTCAAGGTCATATCGATTGCTGGACTGAAGGCCCTTGGAGTAGCAACAGCAACAGCAGTAGCAGTACCAGTAGCAGCCACAAAATGTTGAACCCGCACAAGTCTACGTGCTTGCACCATATGTTAATAATGTGTCTGCTAATATTTGCCGGGAATGTGGTGAATGTCGCCAGTGCAACGGACGGTAAGTCTGCCAAATATTTGTATTTACATAATTATAAAAGTAACTGTATGTCGGGATCTGCACAAACAAAAACAAGAGCAGCATTTTTAATTGCCTCACCTATTTGTTGATGATCTTATCAAATTGTATCAGTATTATCGTATAGATTATAATTGTTTGCACTATGCCAAACAACAGGTCATTGTTCAGCTCAAACAGTCCACAGACAGTCAGTCTGAAGAGCCGTTCGCTCAACTGCTGATGCAATCCATACAAATCCAGCTGCAATTAAAATTCAACATCTTCTGAGCTTTAAATAGATGAAAAGGAAATCAGTCGAATTTTCTGTAACGCGCAGCAAATTGCAATCTTGTCTACCCATTTTAAGCCTAAAAAAATATTATCTGCATTTTAATCGAAAAATTTCTCTTGACTCTGCATATCGTTTCGAATGGAATTCATTTCACTTTGTTGAGTTTACTGCACACTTACTGAGAAAACAATTAGCTCTTTCAGACAATAATTCAATTTTCGACCAATAACAATAAAAATCGGAATATAGCCACATTTTATAACCAAAAATAAACAACTTATGCAGAAGTATACAACTGACAGGAAAAAGCATATCTGCACCAATAAGGTATATATATTCTTCAGATTTTGTTGCACAAAACATGTTCTCGTATTAAAATAACTAAACTCAGCTGTGCACAGGGTATCTGCTAGTCGAGCTCCCTCAACAAAAGCCTTCTAACTTGTTTATTGCTATGCCTCAAGCTAATATAAAGATTTCCATGTCTTCATTAATCATTGATGCCCTCAGCCAATCAGTTTCATTGAGTCTATGCCAACAAGAGAGCTAATTCAAGTTTATCGCTGATTTGAGGCATTCGAATCCTTTTGTTGTGGCACGCCTCTTCAGACACAGTCGTCTGAGTGAAGAAAAGCATATTTAGTTAAATAAATCGTATTCGCAAATGGAACAAACTAGTAACTTAAACTTTGTCGAGTCTCATTTTGTTTTCTGTTGCAAATGGTTTATCGAGTTGAAGAAGATTCCTATTGCCCCACCACTTACCATTTGCCGCAGTGACTTGCTGCAATCGGCTGGCAAGGCCTGGACTCCCACTGTCAGGATGCGACGAGTGGCCCTGAAAATTTGACGCTGTCGCTGCGACTGACCGATGACCAATAAGAGCTGGCCAAAGAGAGCCACAATGAAAATGGTTGCAAAATAATTCCATGATTTGGATTCGCCATATTTGCACAGCCACCATTTGCTGAAGTTCACAAAATAGGTGAAAAATCCATGAGCGACACAATCCATGGGAACTAGTAGGAGGAATGAGAGCATTTGAACGTCATGCAGCGAGCAAAAGCAGCGACTCAACTGCATCAGTTGACTCTGCAGCTGCCCCAGGCGACACAGCTCCAATGCCAGCCAATGATGCTGGGCATGATGCAGGCGGCGTCGTCGCACCAAACCGTTGTTGTCGCTGTGTTGTGCATCGCGGAGCAACTGGGACAGATGAAGATTACAGTGATGCGACAAGTGGCTAATCAGCAGCTGGGCAACCAGATACAATGCCAGGCACAATTGCACACACAGCTGACAGCCATACATGAAAAGTACGCTGCCAAAGTACATGGCACTCCTCCTCGCATTCGGATCCCCCGCCAGTAAGTAAAACGAGTAAGAGCTGGAGAAAATGATGGACACCACCATCGCATAGATGGTTAAATGGTCACGCGTGTGTATCTGCCGCGCTGACTTTTGCAGCCGTGTCGTGTGAAGGAGCCGAAGTAGCTGGCGGCGACAACTGAGCAGCTTATTCACGCTGGCAATGAAGCAACGCTGACGTCTCGTGTGCCTGTAGAGCGTGACAAGTGCCGAGCAGAACAACAAGATACTGCGCAGCGTGCCCACAATAAACAGCAGGCGATTCTGCACCAGAAACTCCATCTGGGTGTTCGTAATGTAGAACGCATATGGCGCGAAGCAGATGCAAGAGATGCACAGCAGATAGCCATACAGGCGCCAATACCAGCTGCACTCCATCCTCCATATTAGCCCTATTCCCATTCCCTTTCGCTTCCCCTTGCCCATCGGGACAGCGGCGGACAGACCAAAGAGATGGCCCAGCAGGTGAAGCGTTCGCAGTATGCCACACGTTAGCAGTTGTTGCACCATTGTACACACTAAGAGCTTAAGTCCAAGACTAACTTTACAACGCTGGTGGAGCTTCAGTTGTGCTGTGTCATAATTGAATCACGATTAACTCTGACTGGTGGACTCCACCTGGCTATTAGTCTGATTGAATTCTACTCTATTTATAAGACAAGGCGTTCCATTCACCCAGACGAATGTGTCTGATAAGACGACCGACCCACAACAAAAGGATTCCAATGCCTCAAATCAGCGATAAACTTGTGAGCAAGAATGAGAATCAAGGATTAATTAAGTCATAGAAATCTTGAAATTAGCCTAAGTCATAGGAAACAGGAGGAAAGGGCGTAACCGACAGCGGAATACTCTGGTACCATAAGTAACACCGTCTGATAACAGGTGCCACAGAGCATGGTGGGTGTAGACAAGAAATGTCGATATTTGAAGGAGATTTTTGGTAATCCACGGTCCAAGTTTGCCTTTAATATTGCGATTGATATAGAATTTCGTGAATTTTGGGAGCGTGAGTGAGCGTGGCTGACAAAAAAAAGTTCGAAGGGTTTCGAAGTAACCTTCGTTCCAAATTTGGTAACTGTAGCTCTAAAATTACCTGAGATATGGGCTTTTGTGAATTTGGGGGGTTGTAAAGGCAGTGGCTGAAAAAAATTATTTGATAAGGTTCCTAGTAAGCTATCTTCCAAGGTACTGTAGCTCTTAAATTGCGGAAGATAGAAGCATTTATCGCTTTTATGGACGGGAGTGGCCGAGGTCACAAAATTTCCGGAATTTTTGTGTTACTAGCAACATGCCTTTCAAATTTGGTAACTTTATCTTTCGAATTGTGTGATATATATCATATATTGTACTATATTATATGTATCTCAATTTGGGGAGGTGGCTTGGGCGTAGCCATTTTATTTTTTATCGGTGTCTTAGGAGAGGTACCAGTAACATACATTCTTTAAATTTGGTGATTCTAGCTTACAAATATGATAGCTTCGGTACCACAGTCGAGAGAGATCGACTAGCAGATACTCTGAAACAAGCTGAGAATAGATTCTTCAATATGAAATTACATTTTTATTAACAATTAAATTTGTACTGTTGAACTTGGTCGAGTCTCATTCTTTTTTGTGTTGCAAATGGTTTGTCGAGTTGGAGAAGTTTAATAATTTCCACCAGCACTTACCATTTGCCGCAGTGACTTGCTGCAATCGGCTGGCAAGGCCTGGACTCCCACTTTCAGTATTTGACGGGTGGCCCTGAAAATTTGTCTTTGTCGATGCGACTGGCCGATGACCAATATGAGCTGACCAAAGAAAGCCACATAGAAAATCATGGCACAATAATTGATTGACTGGGAGCTGCCATATTTGCACAGCCACCATTTGCTGAAGTTCACAAAATAGGTGAAAAATCCATGAGCGACACAATTCGTGGGAACTAGTAGGAGGAATGAGAGCATTTGAACGTCATGCAGCGAGCAAAAGCAGCGACTCAACTGCATCAGTTGACTCTGCAGCTGCCACAGGCGACACACCTCCAATGCCAGCCAATGATGCTGGGCATGATGCAGGCGGCGTCGTCGCACCAAACCGTTGTTGTCGCTGTGTTGTGCATCGCGGAGCAACTGGGACAGATGAAGATTACAGTGATGCGACAAGTGGCTAATCAGCAGCTGGGCAACCAGATACAATGCCAGGCACAATTGCACACACAGCTGACAGCCATACATGAAAAGTACGCTGCCAAAGTACATGGCACTCCTCCTCGCATTCGGATCCTTCATCAGGATGCAACATGTGTGGGAGCTGGAGAAAATGATGGACATCACCATCACATAGATGGTTAAATGGTCACGCGTGTGTATCTGCCGCGCTGACTTTTGCAGCCGTGTCGTGTGAAGGAGCCGAAGTAGCTGGCGGCGACAACTGAGCAGCTTATTCACGCTGGCAATGAAGCAACGCTGACGTCTCATGTGCCTGTAGAGCGTGACAAGTGCCGAGCAGAACAACAAGATACTGCGCAGCGTGCCCACAATAAACAGCAGGCGATTCTGCACCAGAAACTCCATCTGGGTGTTCGTAATGTAGAACGCATATGGCGCGAAGCAGATGCAAGAGATGCACAGCAGATAGCCATACAGGCGCCAATACCAGCTGCACTCCATCCTCCACATTAGCCCTATTCCCATTCCCTTTCGCTTCCCCTTGCCCATCGGGACAGCGGCGGACAGACCAAAGAGATGGCCCAGCAGGTGAAGCGTTCGCAGTATGCCACACGTTAGCAGTTGTTGCACCATTGTACACACTAAGAGCTTAAGTCCAAGACTAACTTTACAACGCTGGTGGAGCTTCAGTTGTGCTGTGTCATAATTGAATCACGATTAACTCTGACTGGTGGACTCCACCTGGCTATTAGTCTGATTGAATTCTACTCTATTTATAAGACAAGGCGTTCTGTAAACCCAGACGACCCACAACAAAAGGATTCCAATGCCTCAAATCAGCGATAAACTTGAATTAGCTCTCTTGTTGGCATAGACTCAATGAAGCTGATGGCAAAACACTTGTGAGGAAGGAATGAGAATCAAGGATTAATGAAGCCATAGAAATCTTGAAATTAGCGTAAGGCAGAGAATTTAGAAAGAATAGTTTCTTCAACCTGAAATTATGTTTTTGTTAACAAAATCTGTGTTTCTTATTCGACCTTAATGAAATTTTTACTTTTGCTCAAAAAGATTTGCATATTTATTATATATCAATTAGGAGGCTATATTTTAAATATTGTGCCTCTGATTGCTACCTATTAATATCGTCAAACCGATGAAGTTATCGATAAAGTGCAAACAGCTTGATTTATCTATGATACTGGAAAGCTTATGTTAAAAAACTTTAAGTCTCAAGCTTAAGCTCAGAGATGTTTACAGTCAATCAATTAAAAGTCTGGGTATCAATTGGCTAGATATATTGTTAGGAGTGTGTATCTGAAACTGGATCTGTGTGGGGTGTACAGTCTCTAGCTCTTATGGTCTCTGAGTTCGACCTGTTCATACAGATGGACAGATGGACAGTTAGACATGGGTGAATGGACTCGGCTGCTGATGCTGATCAGTAATGCTTTCTTCTGCCTGTTGCATACTTTTGCACAATTTTATTATGCGACTTTCCCATTTTAATAAATAAATAAAAACCCCATTGTAATATGCCTTTGGAATGCTTAAAATCCCAAAAATCTTAAGCATAATAAATTAGATAAAGTAATTAGCACTTGAGTTAATTGCGGCTTAAGTTGAAAACTTTTTCGAAAGTTGCAAGGTGAATGCCTACTTGAAACAGTATAATAAGTTGAAATGCCTGTTACAAAATAGTTTTCCTCATGTCAACTTGTCAGCAAAAACTTGTTCAATACTCTTCACTTAATTAGATTTGATTGAGCCAATTTTTATAATCAACTGTTATCCTCTGGTACTTAAGTTAAGTTGCTCATAATGATTCAAATTTGTAAGCTCGATAAATCCTTTGCTGATTAGATGTCAATGGTGAAATTCTGACATTAAGCTGGCTTTGTTTTGAGCTGTGTCTGCAATGAGACGTGTTTCTCAAATCGTGTTTCCAATCAGTGCCAAGAGATAACTAACAATTTGAATTGCACGCCGAGTAGGAATAATCTGACTTTTGTGGGTGCATACACACACACACACACACATCTATACACACACTCAGCTAAACATTGTCGTCCCCTCAGAGCTGAGACCTCAGACCTCGGTTGCGTTGTCGTTGTATTATTAAAAAAGTTTGGACGCTTTAAAGAGTTTTCTTTCCCCCCGCCCTCTTTATTTCCATGCAACATAAAATGCAAAACACTCGAGTTCTATATGTACTTTGGCCTTTATGGCAAACTTTCGACGCTGTTTATAAGTTCCACTGAGTAAAAAAAATAAAATAATAATAAAACACAAAAGAACGAAAAAAAATGAATTTGTTCATGTAGCTGCAACTTTTTGTATGCTTTGTCCTGTTATTGCCCCTCTTTTTCTTCGCTCTCTCTTCCTGTCCCCCTCTACCGCTCGCTCTCTCTCTCTCTCTCTCTCTCTCTCTCTCTCTCTCTCTCTGCCCACTTGTATATTGACTGTAGGCAGTCGAGTGTGCGGTTTTTTTTCTAGGTTATATGACTCTGGCCTCCACTCCTGTCTCGATATGGTCCTTCCTGGTCCTTTTTTGTAGCATGACTTGCTCCTGCCCAGTTTTCCGCCTGACTGACTATCTGACTATCTGACTGTCTGACTGTCTGATTGGCTGAACTGGCTACTCTGACAGTTGCTTGGCTTTGCAGTCTCCCATTCGGATAGTTAATTCAAATTTTACGCTTTTTCGCTTAGCAGCGGCATTCAAATCGTTTGCGTGATTTTGCTTTATATACGCTGTTACCATCACAATTCTTAAGAAAGGGTTTTTTAAATCAACTCAAGCATGCAAACATAGTATCTATATAGTATTTATGAATTGGCTTCAAAGACAGCTTTGATTAAGCCATGTCCATTCTATAGAAAAGCAGAATTGCTTCGAGCAATTGATGGACAATTTGAATGTGCGATAGTCAATTTTAAATGCCAAGTTCTCTATAAATATATTAATTGATTTTTTTGTGGCCTACCCCAATCGTTGCAATGCATCTTCGATTATTTTATATTCTAATTCACCTAAAATCATTATTATTATACGAGTATATCTAATTTTAAAATGTTTATTTCTTACTCATTGGGTACTGTCTTAAGGCCACTTTAACTACGAAAAAAAGTAAATAAAGAAACGACGCTTTACTGTCGAAGATTTATAGCCTGTTAAAATTGACATAGGTAAAAAAAAGGTCGTTATAAAAATAAGCATAAAATCACGAAGCGATAAATTGGCCAGACTTTAAGAGCTATGCTATTTAGGCACTTGAATGCCTAACAATCTCTTCTCGTCTCAAAAATTGATGAATGCCATTTTTAAGGTTCATTTTTCAAAAAATAAATCATATATATGTATATATATATTTTTGCCATGTAATTTATGTATGCCACAAATTGTATACTCAACCTAGCCACAACAACAAAAACTACATCCAGAAAAGCAGAGAGAGCAGAGCATTTCGCACTCCGTCAACCATTCAGCTCTAGCGCCTGTATTTGACTTTTAAAACCAAAAAATAAGATCTACCCGCTGCCCACTTGCCACCCTGCTGTGCGAATCGACGCTGGGGCGCCACACTTCAAAGTCAAAACTGTGCACTCCATACAAAACACGAGCGTCAAACAAGTGTCCCAACTGTCTAAGCTGCCCCACCCATCCTGATAAAAAACGACAGGAAACCGGACGAAAATAAAAATCATATAAAAAATAAATTAAGAGAGAAAAAAAACACAAACTTTAATTAAATAAAGTGTAAGAAGTTTGTTGAGGAGCCCTCAATGCTGGCAGCGTGACCGGACAGACACAGGACGAGGCGGGGTGTTGCAAGTTGAGAGTACTGCTGTGTACATCAAACGAGTAAAAGCAGGATTTTGAGGTTGGAGGTTAGAGTAAAGTTCTTAATTTGTGCTGGCTGCGAGATGCTCGCATTCCTGCCGAGAGTAAATCAAGTCGATTTTTATATGAGATATTTACTTTTGTCCTGGCTAAAAAGTCAAAGGACAAAGTCCATTGTTATTAAACCTCCGCCAACCCCGCATGCTGTGCAAAACTTGCAAAAACAAAATCTAAATGGAATACGAAAAACAAGGAGAAAAAAGCAAAAAATAAAAAAAAAGAAATTCCCATTATTTGGGCGAGTGAAAATGACAAATTAACTTGAGCTCAAAGGAAGCCGCAAAGTTTCGCAGCTGCCAAACCCAATTGGCAAACAAAAGTGCGGCTGAGTGTAAAGGTAAATGCGAGACTTTAGTGAAAGGTTGCCAACACGAACGAGCACAGACACACACACAAACACACACACACACACTTACTTGCGCACAACAAGTTGTCGATTCAATTAAAGATAATGCGGCTTAAAGAAAGCTGCGAATTTCTTGTGAATTTTTAATTAAATATACTCTTTTGAAATTCACAGACTAGTGTGAAATAGAGTGCGTAATTAGTGGTTTCAGTCACACGATCCAACTGCCAACTACTTATAAATATATGAGCAAATATTAGCTAAACTAGTTCGCATCACAATCATTTCAATTTTAAACTCAACTCGACTTATGAAAAAACTTGTGTGAAAATATGCATCTACTATAGAGCTTTAAAAATGTTGCTAAAGTAAATAAACATAAAGCTTGATATTCTTTTTCTTTCTTTTAATACTTGAAACAACTTGCCAAGTTATCCATCAAGTATAACAAAGTGTCTCTTAATGAGTGCTAAGCAACATTTTGTTACACTTGACAACTTTGTAAGTTCGCCATTAGGTAGAGCTAAATTAAGCTTTATATGTTTTTAAGCTTGCAATTATTTGCAAGAGTATTTTTTATACTCTGTTACCGTAGGTTGTATCATGGTATATTGGTTTTATGCAACGTCCGTCATGCTGTCTGCTCGTCTGTTCGTCTGTCCATCTGTATGAATGCAACTAAAAAAAATCAAATAGATCGATAACCACAAATCGATAAAGCCACATATCTCTCACAATTGTAATACTACAGTCCCCAAATTTGGTGAAAAGGTTTTTGGCGATGTCTTTCAAAGATCGGCATATGCTATGCCAACCTCCGCAGCCCCAGGCTCCCGCCTCTATAAATTTTGAATTGCTATATTCTCCGCAGTTTATTAGTTAGAGCCATTAAATTAAGATATGATCAAAAATTGCCGATATATCGGATAGTGTAAATCGATAAAACCGCATATCTCAAAAAATGTAGAAGATAGAGCCACCAAATGGGGATTTAACTTGCTAATGATTCTATCTACCGCAATTTTAGAGGCAAATTTGGACGGTGGATTACTAAAAATCTCCCTTTTTCGACTACATCCACTCTGTTCTTTGCTACCTCTCCTCAGCTGGTATTACTTATGGTATCAAAGTATTTCGCAGTCGGTCACGCCCGACAGCAACGTTCTCTCTTGTTTTTTAAATTAAAATTACAAGAAAAGTTGAAGCAGGCAAGTTTTTTAGAGTGCTGTTTGGACTTTAATGATTTTCATCAGGCTCATATTTCTTATTGATTTATTGAATGCCAACTAAAATCAGACGACAAAAAAGTACAAAATAAAAACGAATAATTAATTAAATTAAATAAGAAATATGGTTTAACATTTAACTTAAAATTTAAAAATAATATTAACAACTTATAAAGATTCTAGGGGTATTAAAATGTTAAATGTTGGTTAACATTTGTTGCATGGATTGTGGAAAATGCGGAAAATACCAAAAGACCAGAAATAAAATATAATTAAATTAGATTAAAAATGTCCTCAAGCTGACTCTGCGAAATGAACACAAAACTTTGCTAAAATTTATATATAGCAAGTAAAATGCAAAATAAATTTTAAGTTGAGGACAGCATTTCAATTGTTGTTATTTAATATATAATTTATTCATTACTTTTAAAGTTATTTCATGCCAACTGTCAAAGTCCATCTTACTTACACATTTTTCCACACATTTCTTACCTTTTGTATTTCTCTTTTCTCATTTGTATTGCAGAGTTGGACTTGCCACCCATTCCACTGCCGTGCGATCTCACCGCGTGTCCGGCCGATGCGGACATGCAATGTCCGGAGGACAGCGCCATCCGGGAGATACGTGAGATAAATGCCGTGGATCTGTTGAGTACGAATGCGATGGGCAGCGGCAGTGGCAGTGGCAGTGCCACAACCGAGAAGGTGGCCTACAACAGCAGCGCAATGACAGACGAACTGTTTGCCCAGTGCTGTCTGTCCAGGAAATGTCTGTGCAAGACATGCTACATTCCCGACTGCACCAGCGACGAGGGCGAAGTTGTGGTCGAACTGCAGCCGGAGGCGATGGAAACGCCCGGCCATTGCTGCGGCAAATACGAGTGCAAACGTGAGCCCAACTGCACCGAGGTGTGGGACACCGATTATTATTGGCTGCAGAGCTGCCAGCGCTGTATGTGCACATCGGGCCAGCGTATTTGTCATCAGACCTGCGATGAGGGCACCAATGCCATGTGCGAATCAAAGACGCTGAACACGTTCTTCAAGGACGGCCAGAGCTGGGAGGATGGCTGCTATCAGTGCGAATGTGTCAAAGGCGAGGAGAAGTGCGTGATACCGTTCTGTGGCCACGTCAACTGCCCCAGCGAACGGCAGGTGCAACTCAAAAACAGCTGTTGCCCCGTCTGCTGGCCCAAGGGTGAGCTCATGCCACACGAGAAGACACGCAATGATGACGATGGCTATGACTATGAGCAGGAGATCGAAACTGAAGCTGCGCCACTGGCGACGATAGCCGCAGAAACCACAAGCACCACTACGACCACCAGCACTACCAGTGCCACCACAACCAGCAGCACCACCCCACATCCAGTCGAATTACTCAATTATGAGAGCAGCAGCAGCAGCGTTGTAACTGCGCGCCCAGCACCACCTTGCGAACTGCATGATTTTCCCAAGGTTGTCGAAGTTGTGCATCAGAACAATTTCATTGCTCATCTGTATCCCGTCATCATCGGTATTCTGGCCATTATCATTGGCGCCATGGGCGGCTACATAAGACGCTTGCATGCCAAACAACGTTCCTACCGACCCGTCTCCAACTTTGACGACAAAGTCTAGATAACAGCAAACAATTAAATTAAAGGAAACACGGAAAAGATGCAAAAGTTTTCAAACAGAACAGCAGAGTAGAGAGAGAGAGAGAGAGAGAGAGAGAGAGAGAGAGAGAGAGAGAGCGAGCGAGAGAGAGCGAGAGCAAGAAAAATCAAAACTTTAACTAGTAAATTTTGAATTTTTTTATTTTGATGATTTTTACATCTTTTTTTTTTTGTATTTTGTTTTGGTATCTAAAAGATCTCATTTTAATTTCACCTTTACTTCCAAGCAGACATCCGCAGACGCAAAAGCAAAAGTATTCTTATGAAAGTACGAGCAAAGAAAAGTTTGTATAACTAGCAAAAAAAAAAAAATGATAAACACAAAAAATACAACAAAACATTAAAAAAAAATTGTTTTAAGAAGAAGGCGAGCAACATGTTGTATATACATCAAATGCATGGATAGTATTAAGTACACCAATGTTTTATTATTATTATGCACGAACTAAAATGCCAAAATATATTTCAAGAAGTTAAATATATAAATATATATATATATACACATATGTATATATATATAGATATAAATTTGTATGTATGTAATATATGACGAACGCAACTGAGAGCGAAATAAAATTGTTGGATTATCCTCAAAGTAAGGTGATGCCAATAAGCACAAAGAAAAGAAGCAAACGCTGAAGAAAAAAAAACCCCTGAAAAACGTTCGTCATTGTTTTTGCTTGTAAGTTAGCAGCTAAGCTAGAATATCTATGTGATATTTGTTAATAAGTGTATGTTATAAACAAATGCTATACAAAACAAAAACAAGAAACAAAAGCGAAAGCGAAAGCAAATGCAAAAGCAAATGGAAAAACAAACAACTGGCGCGCTATCAAAAGTATTGCAAATGGATCAATTTATATGTTAATCAGCTGCTGATCGTTGCCGTTAATCTAGTATATATATTTATATATATATATATATATATGTATACCATACCATTTAATTATTATCCTAAAGTCGAAATAAACAAAACCGATAAGCAACGCGAATAATGCCAATTTAATGAGTTTTACTTGTTCACATTCACTTTATATTGTAGGCAGCACTTTCCGGGGTTCATTGAAACGTGAAAATTACTCGCAATTGACTTGTGCCTTCTGCTTTATGCGTTCTGCGTTCTGCTTGAGCATGGAGAGTAAACACCCAGAAATTACATTAATCAATCAATACAAACAATAATTAGCATTCACTGCAAATAAGCTTGCAAAATATTATAAATGCGCGTGTGTGTGTGTGTGTGTGTGTGTGTGCTCTTTACAATACACATGATATGTATATGATGAATGTGGGCGAATTATATACAAATTGCCTTATCCCTTATGCATTTATGTCAAAAATTGTTTAATGCCACCCTAAAAATGCCATTATTTATTTTTAATTAATATTTATTCATTATTTCTTGGGATATTTTGTTTAAATTGATAGCATAATATTTACAGCCTAGTATGGCACTTAATGATTATACTAGATTTAGCCGTTATAATGTGAAGGACTTTGCTGAACATTAAACAAAAGCCTCGCTAAGATATTCTGAATACAAAATAAATAATGACAAAATTTTGTCTTTGATCGGATAACAGTTTCGTACACCAGCCAAAAAAACAAGTGAGAACGTTGCAATAGGGCGTCACCGACTCCAAAATACTCTGATACAAATGTTGCTGATAACAATATTCAGAGCAGGTTCGTGTGGATTTGCGGTTATCGATTCAATTGATTTCCTAACACCCCAATTTGAATCCTCTTCCTGACGCGGGCACAGACAAGGCTACTCGTATACTTCAGTAACAGAGTATAAGAACCGATACCAAAAATATATGTTTTTTCTTATTTATTGGAGTAGTAGGTGGCATCTCCCTCCCAGTCTGAATATGCTGAGACGAGTGAAGTGGGTTCAAGGTCGAACTGAAAATCTTGCAAAAGATTCTTGAGGCGCAACGGGAAATTGTTTAGCTGGGGCATAATGTGATGCCATCATATGATTTATAATATGTAATAATTTCTATGCATTGGCATTGGGGCCCTCAAAATGTTGAAGTGGCCAAGTTGGTGGAACGGAGACGGTGCCGGGGGCGATGGCGGTGGCTTCACCAAATGCGAAATATCAAATACAAAATACATAAAGGTGTCAGGGGAATTGAGGGCTGCCACCTCCACACACACACACACACACACACACACTGCACACACACACCCTCATACACTAAGCACATCAGGGGCTCTTCAAGATGGAGACCCCAACAATGCCGTACATTTTGCTAAGATTGTTATCAAACACTAAAATGTCATGAATAAAACACATACATGTTAGTATATGTATATTTCTATATATAAGCTATGCATGTGTGACTGCGTGTGTGTGTGTGCTGGTGTGTAGTTGAGTGGCTTCCTCCCTGCCCCCCTCCCTCCCACACTCCCACAGTTGAATGGCATAGTGATTTACAAATGTCGAGACTAGGTGCCGTGTCGCAAAACTCGACAAGCAAAAGCACACCTAATAAAAATGGTGCTTTGCTGCTGCTTTCGGCGTGGGCTGTGGTGGTAGGCTGTAGTGATTCGGACTGGCGGTGGCATGGTTGGGTGGCATGGTCTGTAGTAGGTGTTCAGATAGGCGTAAGGACCAATCGCTTCAATTTTGCTGAAAGCAAGGCAAATATTCGCATTGTTACAAAGGTTACACGTGTTACTTGTAACGATTGCAGAGCCTCAAAGCGCTAACGTTTTGTATGGGATAAGCAATGGCAAACAGCTCTGGGGAAATAGCTGGGGGCAACAAGGATGGGAGGGGTTGGGGCTTGTTTAGGTGAATAAAGGCAACCAGGACTGCCAGTCAGCCAGTCAGCCAGTCACCCAGTCACCCAAGCAGTGAGCCCAGCCAGTATACCAAACAAGTAACAAAAGCATAACACTAACAAAGGCATAACACAATAGACTTCAAGAGCTTGGATGACACTTTGAGTTATTTTGTTGATGCTGTAAAAACACGAGCCAGCCAGAAAGATATGCGATGGTAGATTTATTGAGGCACTGCAGATAGAAAGTCACACAACTGTAAGATACAAAAAAAGCAAAAGGGACGGACAAGCACAAAAACAGCACAACAACAACACAAAAACAACAACAAAAGGTGGAAAAGCAGGCAGCCTAAAGCACCGTTTGATTAGGGCAAACAGCACCCTACCAAGACATTGTCCAGTGCCGAGCTTTGCTATAGGGATATATGTATAAATACATATATACAATGTGCAAGTTAGTAAGCTCAAAATGAGATTGACTCAACTAGGGGATACCCAATGAAAAATCGTCGTCATCAAATAGATTCAAATCGATGTACAAAATTTCGATAGGTTGTCTTTGAAGAATCGCTGATCTCAAGATGAAATTATTAAGTTTAAATATATAATATTAGCACAGCATAACTACACTCTTCTTAAACTACAGGGTATAAGCAGGCATACTATTCAGAAGCGAAAGGATTCTTAATGAATGCTAAAAGGCCAATGAAAAACTGTAAGCGACTCACAAATACCGAAACTAAAATCTTAAAAGGCTATAAAATATTTTGGCTACTTAAGTCTAGCTTGTGGGCGAAATATTAATTTGTTGCTTTGAGAACTTTCCAGCTCAGTTAAATGTTCATATATTTTAAACTTGCATTATGAATTATTGATTGTATTCTTTTTTTTATTAATATTACATGTGAACACGAAGCAGATGAGACTCATCCAGAAATATAATTTAAAGCAAATGAGTCATAAATAAAAACTTATTCAACAATTTTCCATTGTATAATACAAAATCTGTAACTAAATCTCAAATTAAAAATCTAATTAAGATCTACAATTTAAATAAGAATGTGTTTTTTTTTTTTAGATAAAACGACAAGAAAAAATATTATATAAAAGATATATTTAATTTATGAATATGCATTCTTGCCTAACAATTTCCTTGACTCTTTTCACTTTTAATAAATTTTGGATGTGGGAAAACGAAACAACTGAAAATTATCTAGAGATATGATTCATGTGTATGATATATGTATGTATATAAATAAGAAGTAAAGGAACTCCAAAAGGTGCCCATATATACCCCAGTTAAAAATGAAAAAGGGAAAGAGTATGCCAGTCATTGATGCTATGAGATGTATATCTAAAGGACTATCAGAATCTACAATAACATCAAACTGTTGAAAGCGATTCAATGAAAGGAGAAATGAGAGATTGAAATAAAAAAGAAAACAGAAAACAGACAACAGAAAAGGAAGCAGAAACTTTAAGGAGCAGGAAGCGAAAAACAGCTGCAGAAGCCATTCAAATTCTCGAATCAATGAAATCCATGTCGCAAGATGTGCGCTTAAGCAAACATACATTGCAAAACTGAAAATGAAAAACCCAATCGAATTCTTAAAGCAATGTGCAAATTGTTGAATAGCATTAAATGGTGTCAATTGTATTGGATACAAAACGGTGATAATAATGTGCAGGGCAGCGATTAAGTCTGTTGTCAAAACGAAAATTGGATGGCAAGGCAATAAATCATCAAAGACAGCAATATATATTTATTGATAGCCACAAATGACTACTGGCTATTCACATATGTCGGAATAGAAAATATTTATATATATATATGCATATAAATATTTATATCTATACATATAAATGAGTGCAAATGAAAAGCCTCGTCCATATATCAAAGCCACATTAGCCTAAATTTGAATTGGCTCACACTTATAGACACACATACACTCACACTCTCTGCTGTTTTTGCATATGTATATGTAAAGCAAACCTCAAGCACATGTCAGAATTAAATAATGTAACGCACGATTGCTGTAGCTCCCCCTCGACCCGCACTCCCCTCTTAGACCACATATACACCATTTTTACATACTAGTAGCAATCTTGTACAGCTGCCAGCTCGCTCCTCGCCATTATGGCCATCCTGCCATCCTGCCATCCTGTCATGCTGCTATCCTGCCCATCAGGCCAACCAACATGGCCCGGCATTGGCATTGGCTTTTATTTGAATTTGGTGCGTGCGGCTGTCACTTGTCTGCTACATTCGCCATGTAAACACAACCGCAGGCAATTTTGGCAATTTGCGTCAACAGGCACAAGACACAACATGGCAACCAAAACCCTCCAATAAAAAACATGTAACAATGCTCTAGACAATGGTACCCAACATGAAGATATCCTTTAGCAGACAAATTAAAGCATTCTTTTTATAGATCCACAAATTGAAACAATTAAAGAAGTTTTCATGTACCAAAAGAGAAAAACAATTGCGAACCGTTTTCATTCTCAAAACCAGCATCTTGAGCAGCATTTCGACGTAGTCGGTAATACTTTTTTATAAACGCATAATAATATTCTTTCTTTTATGCTTACTTTAGTTTCGTTTTCAATTGTTATATAATTAAAAAAAAAAAATAATAAATGCATGTAAATAAATGTACTTTCTTCAAGGCTTTATGACTCGTCTGTCTGTTCTATACATATCGCCTTTTGTTTCGTTTTATTGATATAGGGTATTACGAATATGATATTTAGAGTATCAGCCGCTTACGAGTGAAGCGGAAAAGCAAATATAAATCGAGAGCGTTTATGGCCAAGAAGTCCGTGAGCGAGTGACGAGCAGCGATGTTAACTCTCTCGCAACCAGGAAAATAAAATATTTGCTTGGCAATGAGGTGTGCAAGAAGATCACACCAAAATAGAAAGTAACAATGCCGAAGATACTATGCCCTTTAAATCCACAAGATTAAAAAGCCATATGGTCATTTATATAAATAAAATGAACGAATAAAGCTCAACAGAAATGTGGCATATTTCTTATGATATTCTTGATTATTTATTACATGAAGAAATCGGTTGGAATGCAACGAGAGCATAAGGTTGAGTATTTTTAGCAAAGAATGTGCAATTAAAATGATTTCTTCATTTCACACGATCTAAAATAATGTTATGCTTTTTCTGGCATCTGACCCAAACAAACCGGCTCTGACCCATGAAAATGTTAAAATAAGTGCAGCTTTATTTATACCGAAAATGACGTGTGTAATTAGACTAAATGAAATTCCGTCACTGTGTCATTTTAACTAAAGATCTAAAAATAAGTGATTAAAAAATTATAAACAGAGCACAGAGCACAGAGCGTCACACAAAATTTCAATACTCGCTGCAGATGAACCAAAAGTATTACAAAATTCTCGACAAATACGTACGGCAAATACAAACAAAAGAACAAAATAAATGAAAAATGCTAAAGCAACGAAAATTTGCCAAACTCAACAATGTCACACACACACACAGGCAATCAGGCAATCAAGCACCCTCATACACACACACACACACACACAGAGACCCACACCCACCAAAGCGATACACACGTGTAATTTTTGTATGATGTGGCAGCAAAATATACACATATAGAAATATTTGTGCAAGGTAAGCAGAATTTTTATATTTGACGGCGGACGCAGCGTCTCGTTTGTCGGCTGTGTACAGCAGCTATACATCTACCCATATCTATACCGATTCCTATTACCTTATTTGTAAGGTATGAAAAAACAAAAAGAAAGGCCTTAAAAATTGGTGGTGTAAGCATCTGCATGCACCACTAAAATAAATCAAGAAATAACATTTACACGTTCGCTTTATGTTGTATTTGCCACGTAACAATAAAAGCAGACGGCTCACGAACCCATGCCACATACCTTCGCCGATGTCGACTAGATTTGTGCAGCAGTCGAAGAGAGCAACGGTAAATAGGAACAAGAGGACAACATATTCGTACAAAAGCTGAAAGCCAAAGCTGAAAGCCAATGCCGAAAGCCGTAAGCCAACCAAGACAACGCCACAAAGGAATTATTTACTACGTGATACAACACTAAAGTCATTCCACGGTATAAATGTGCTCGGTGTGATCACCCCAACCCCACCCAAGTCCCTCACCCCAAACCAAATCCCTCACCCACACCCCCACACTGGGGTCCCGCATTGGCGCTCGAGTGCAGAAGGGAGTACTATTAATACATAAAGAAAGCATTTCTCACCCATAAGCACAAAAAGGCCATCGCCACAGCAGCTCCACCAACAACAACAACAACAACAACCACAAAAACAGCAACAGCAGTGGCAGTGGCAGTGGCAGCAACAGAGGCACGCCGCGCATTATCCAAACGACCGCGGCAGCAAACGAATCAACGTTTGCATACCCTGTAATGCATGAGTGTGCCAATGGCTATGCCAAAAATAATTAATTAAAACTTGTCGTAATATTAAGCATTGCTTTGAGTCTGAAATTGCAATTACACATTTATTTAATGCTCATCTATTTGCGCGCTTTCTTTATAATACAGCTGGTGATTTCCTAAAAATGTATGATAAACGGATATATCAAGGAAATATCATCGACTTCTGCATGGTCTGCATCATAATTTTCTCAACATTTTCATTTTGAATTAAAGCTTCCTTTCAAAAAGCTAGCAAAAGTCTACATTTTAATTGCCCACACTTTTGAGCATATCCCATTTTTTGAGCACTGTATTTTTGGTTATCTTCTGATCTCTAGATAAGTGCTGCACTTAGAAATACAATGTTCAGTTCAAATTCACCTAAAGCCGTTTCCATTTCATATAGTAGAAGCAAATGCCTGAGTCAGAAAGATAACTTACTAAAAATAAACCAATCATTATTATATTACATATTTCACATTATATTCTGCATGCCACAATTCCTTTCACCCACTTACTCACCGTCTGCATAGGGTATTCCAGAGTCTGTTCGAAATGATCGGCGCTACAAAATGTTGTTCAGCTATTGTGGCCTGGCTGTCCGACTGGAAAAAGCGTAATAATAAAATTGGGGAAATTGGCTTTAAGATATAAGTGGGTGGAGGCTGGGTTGGATTTGGTTGGATTGGGTTAGGTTTAGATGCGCCACAGACTGGAAACTCTTGCCGCATCTAGTGGCAATCTAATCAGTTGCGCGCCAGCTAAGTAACTTTATTAGACTATTATTTTAAATTGCCCTTCCCTGGCCATTGTGTGAGAGCGTCTCAGTTCGTGTGTTTTTCTGAACACTTTTCGTAATCTGAGCTTTAACACAACAGCTATTGTGAATTGCCATTGGCAATTGTGAATCAGTGTGTGTGTGTCTGTGTGTGTGTAATGAGAAAGCTGCATTGCAATGTAATCGCAAGGTTGCTAACGATTCTACAGGTCATCGATGAGCACTAAAAACGACAGCACGAAAACGATTTAACCATTTAGATTGGAATTTCATTGTGTGTAGCTGCTGGCTGTATGCTGGCAAAAGGCAATAAATAAGTAAATAATCGAATATATAAAGCGATGTTGTTGTATTTGTGTTTTGCATGGAGGTGGCATTAATCTTAAAGTGCTGGCCATTTCTATGCGGGCTGACAGTCAAGTATTAATAGCACAACTAACTTAAACCCATGACTTCTTTAAAACACATTTGTTTTTGTGTCTTACTTGACTTAAATCAATAGATTCATCTAACCACAGATTCTTTAAATGGCTCTTACTGAGCTGTCACTAATACTAAATGGAATCAATAGATTGATGTACCTTCATCTACTTTAAATTCATCTCACACTTGTGTATCCACCTAAAGAAAAGCACAAAAGACAAATATAAAACTGAGACTTGTTAAAAATAGAGAATCTTTATTGTTATTTGACTTGGATAGTCAACTTACTGAGTTGTCAATAATAGGAACTTCAATCGGTAGACCGAGGTTCGTTCCGTGTTCTTTCACAAGCCACAAATAGAAATGGGGAATAGAATTGAATGACAAAGAGTGTTAATACCTACAACGTTCAGAGTGGGCTGCACTATATGCCAAGCTTGTTGACATCCACTCAATGGCTGCACACACGCACAAACACACACAAAGGGAGAGAGGCAGATTAACGGTATTCTCTGTCAACCTGATGCAGGAAGGAGGCCTGTTTCGGCCATTTGACAAAAGCAGAACGCTGTTCCAATCCAAATCAAAAGACAGACACTTGTCAGTTCTAATTGCCTCTAAAACCAGCAAATTGTAAAGCGTTAAGCTGTACTACCGAGCCGACATTCCCCATTTCCCATTCCCAGCCAGCTGTTCAAACTCAATCAAATCGTTCACGTTGCGAAAAGTTCAAACAATGAACTAACTTCCTTCACAGTTAGAGCTGCTCCTACTTCTACTTCTGCTGTTGCTGTTGCTGCTGCTGCTGCTGCTCCTGCTGTTGTTGCCATTGAGCTAAATAGACAATTTTGCACACAAATCCATTTAATCTAGAGATAAATAACATTGAGGGCTTACAACATCTCGTTGCTGTTACCCCGAAAAACGCTTTGGGGGGCACTTAACGCACCCAAAAATTCTTACGCAGCACTAACGTAAAAATCCTAATGATTCTTTAGACTTTCGAGCTCTTTTCAGCTATCCCATCCTGTGGCGCTCCACAATTGCCCAAACTGAGTTTGTTAGAGGGGTGAGAGGGGAGTGCGGGGCCAACATCTTTTTGGGGTTTTGGGGCGCATCTTCAGCACACTTGGTATCGATTCGGCAGCGGGGCAATAAAATCCACTGTGATTAGGTTAAAACTGTTGACTTTCAAACAGGGCTTCCTGTTTGCCCGACTGATGTTTTGCCTTTTGTGCGAGACTGCGGCAAACAAAATCAGTACGACTGTCCCGGGCCCTAAGACTACACTCTACCCTTACACTACACTACACACCAGACACACAAACGCACAGAACGGAATGAAGCCAACCCAACCATACTGAGTTGGCCGGGTTATTGAATGACTGTGCAAATCGAGGGAGATAAAAATGCCAAATAGCAGCATCCACCGTCAATGCGATTCTGTGGTGACTCCTGTGTGACGCTCATTTATTTAATGGTTTTAACTTCCAATTTCCCAATTGTCAGACGTGCTGCCTGCCGCCTGCCGCCTGCCTGCCAGTGGGCCATTAACCAGAATCGAGAATAGAACGCAAAGCGAAAATCTTTGTAGACGCCAACAATGCAACGAACCATTTATACACTGGCTCACTTAATTAACAGTTCAAGTTTGCTGACTGTAACACTCGCTTAAATGCTGAAGCCAAATGATAAATGAGTTCAAAACTAAAATTGCCAAAGTACTGTGGTACATTCATTATTTACAAGCTGCATAGAGTATTTGTAGTGCTGCTGCTGCTGCTGCTGCTGCTGCTGTTGCTGTTGGTGGCAAGTGTATTATGTGCTGATGCAGCATTTCACTGCTGATAAAATGCTCTAGCAACTAATGAGTTTCAAATAAAAATAAAACTCGAAATGAAATGAAAATGAAAATGCGCACGTGTGTGCGCCCATAACCTCAAAGGTAAACCCAACATCCACTAGACGCTTACAATGTGTATGCTTTACGTGTTAAATATATGTATATCTGTGTGTGTGTGTGTGTGTGTGTGTGTGTATATAATTTCGACTGATACGTAAATCTGCAAAAATGCTAACTGAACAAATGGACACATGACATAGTAAAGTTTACAAATGCAAATCAGATGCTAAACAAACTCGACGCCACCAACAAATATGTCATAACGGGACACAAATATGCACTCATCAAAAGAGAGAGAGAGAGAGAGAAAGAGAGTTGGCATCGTGTGAATGCTTGCGAAAGAGATCGCTATAGATTTATGAGCTCTGGCCTGTTTGTTCCTTGACTTTTTCAAAAGAATTGTATATTTTTGAACTAAATGTGTGTCTGTGTGTGTGTCTGCATGCAAAATAAGCACACAACGTAACGCAACATAACAGGACATAGACACACACACACACACAGGCAAACATACTGACACATGTATCTACAAGCTGTAGCTCAAACACAGGAAATGTAATTTGCATAAGAATAACACACACACACACGCACACAGACAAAACATTTACATACACATGCACACAGGCTTGCAGATACAAAGTGATAGGAAGAGGGAAAGAGAGAGGGGGAGAGGAAGAGATACCAAGACCAACAACAGACTCGGGCATATGGCACACATATTGAAGTATGGCAAAAAGGACCCAGCCAACAACAAAAGCAGCATCCGTGTAGGAACACACAGCAACTGGGTGACTGGGGGCTGGTCTGAAGTGTCCTTTAACGAGATTTGCATCTCATCATAATAATGTAAATGACATAGTATAGAGAGAGAGATATTGTGAGTAGGGGAAACATTTTTGGCGAGTGGTCGTTACATGGATTTAATATAACTAGCAAAAGGGTTTATTAAAGTGCCGGGGCGTTGTCGTTACATATACATATTCTGGATTACATGCAGTAAATGTGATGTGCTTGGTAATCATTTAGTCTTTCAAATTAGCCTAAGGGCACAAATGTTTTATGGCTTATGCAAAAGCTTAAACATCAAGTGGGATGTGTTTAGGTTGAAGCAGCTGATTAAGCAGTTAACAGCTGTAGCCAACGATCATTAATTAAGTTGGCTGCGATTGCTGTTACGATAAATCTATGGGTAACACTTGCATGTCACTTATTTAAATGCAATTATGAATGCTGGGTGTTTTTTTGTTTATTATTTTTACTTTAATGGATTTTTAAGTCTATGAATTTGTACTAATAAATAACACACAAATGTAAATGTTCAATAAATACGGTGCTGCAATAAATGCCTAATCCTCCATTTTATTGGTCATGACAAGAAAATGGCAGCACTGGAAACATAAGAAGCAATCTGTGCTGGGCAGCACTATTATTCTAAATTGGCTGCGGCTGCAACAATGATTAATGATTTCATTTGAATTGAATTGTTATTCTATTCAGATCCTTGGAGTACTGCAATAAATAACTAAGCTGCAGCTGCTGCTCAATGGTAATTTAAGGCTTATTCCCCTGTTTATATTTATTTTGTTTTATTTTTGTTTTGAAGTTAAACTTAAGTATCGATGGTTATTTGTTACAAATTTCGTCAGTCAGACATGCAACAATAACCCCCTCACACACGACAGCACTTAACTTCTTTGGCATCACCTTCAGGGGGCAATTTATTTGCCAACACTTTCACTAAGGGAAAACTTTGTGCGGCAGAAGCTTACGGCGATATAGCACATCGAAATCTAGCTCTTCACTTGGTATGGTGAAGGGTAGAAAGTATCCACGTCCAATATCCTCAACCATGCAAGCAAAAGTTTTCAAAAACTTCTCATCGCAGCGAGTCTAACAAATTCAATTTGTCAGGCTTTCGACGTGTTCTCTATCCCGCTCCCTCTCTCTCCTTCACTCTCTCGCGCTCTCTCTCTCTCTCTCTCTATTTCTCTATCTCTCTCTCACTCTGAGCGTGCGGCTAATCCATTTACAATTTGAAAGTAAGCAAACAAACAAAATGTAACTACTATATGCAGAGAAGGAGGATGACGAGGACGAGCTCTCCAGCTTGACGCTTCAATGAAAATGGGACATAAACTTTTGCTGTAGCGCTATGCCTGAACACCGCTCCAGCTGCTCCTGATAGTTTATGCGGTTTGGCGTGGCAAACAATTGTAGGCTAAATCTAATAAAGTGCTAAAAAAAAAGCATAGAATATAATATAATAATAATGCATAAGACAGCAAAATGAGCGAGTTTCCTTTCTATTTTATTATTTTTATATTCGCTTTCGCTTTGCTCTGTCCATCTCTCAGACAGAGGCGGACAGACAGTCAGTCTCTCTAGACCAGGAGCGCTTTTTGAGTTGTGTACTAGACAAGGACAGGGAGGAGGAGGAGGAGGAGGAGGAGGAGAAGAAGGAGGACGAAATGGAGCTGGAGGTGGTATCGTCAACAGACGGAGCATAATACGTTTTATTCGCGAAGCTGGGCATGTTTAGCCGCTGCTGCCACATCTAGTTTTACTTCTGGTGCTGCTGCTGTTGCTGGTGTTGCAAGTGCCTTAGGATGTTTGCCAGGAAATGTCCAAAAGGTAAACAAGCCGAAAATTTCAAGTGTCAACATTTGGGCCACGTCTACGAGCGGAACTTAACTTTTATATCTCGCCTCGTGAGCAGAGCAGAAAAACAAGTCAGACATGTCACCTGCTCTAATTATATGTCAAGTCCTAGTAAATGGGCGTGGCTAGACAGCTAACTAAAATTGCTGATAAGCGAGGGCAATTCAAAAAGTAATTAAATCTTACTCAAAATCAATTAAGCCATAACTTTAATAAACTTAAATTTAGTTTCCAAAGCAACGCCTTTCAATTATTGCTGCTGTTAAGAATTTATATTGAGAAAAACATACTCAAAACAAAAAAAAGAAATCATACAAAATTAGAAATTCCCTTCGAAATTGCAGTATTTATTACTATTTATCCTTCATTAGCTTCCTCTTGGGTGTTTAGCAAATGCATCAAAATTAGTGCACTTAATTAACAAATATAAATTCCAAATGTTAAATAAACAGTGAAAAATATTTATAACTATAAGCAAACGAAATGAAATGTTCGATAAATCGCGCACTGCGAAACAACTGCTCTATTTATAGGCAATACAAAATGGGTATGTATTACCAACAAAACAGAAACTGGCCAAGTGCAAATTCCGACAATTAATTAAAAAGTGCTAAAGTTTTGACAGTTTTATGGGCGCTAATAATTTTTACTGCCAGCGATGTGCATTACTTAATGGGCAGCCCTCGCTGTCCGAAAATGAAATGAAATGGGCAATGAAAAAAACGCGTATACGCCACGTGTAAAAGCCAAGAGAGAACTTTGGCAACGCGAGCAGTTAACCTGAAAATTAAATTCGAAAATGCGCTGCAAAAGCAAAAATAATTCCTTTTGCATTCTGTGCGCCATTGTTGCTGTGTGTGTGCGTGTGTGTGTGCGTGTGTGCGCTTATAAGGTGTGTGTGTGTGTGTTTTTTCTCTGTGTAACGCCAACGGCGTCATTTCTTGTACAACAATTTGTGAGTTTGTTGCGCGCAGCACTCACGTAATGAGCATAAACTACAGGCAGAAAAATGAAGGCAACACACACACTTACGCGCACACACACACACACACACACACACACATAAATATATATATGTATATATATACAGCGCACACCTAGATGAAGAAAATCGGCTGTGCCGTGCACATAATTGGTGCAAAAGTTTGAAATTATCACGGAAGCACGCCGAAACACGTACGTATACATCAGCGTCAACGGACGCGAGATGGCATAATGCGACCTGGAGGCGTTGTATATAGTCCTTCTGCTGCTCCTCTCCTATTCTGTGCCCGATGCGGCAATGACCCCACTTTCGATCCGATGCTCTGTCTGCGTTGCGGCCAATGCCCCGGACGACGGTGTACGTTTAGCCGGGACTCGGGTTAGCCTTTAGGCGGAAGATTTATTAGAGCGTAGGCAGGTACCTAAGCCAGACCCTAATTACTCATGGGCTTGTAGTTTGGATGCCCCACCCTCCCGTGCCCCACCCGTGTAACAATTAGCCACACACCAGGCTTAGTCAAAAGTTGTATTTTGCTGCGGATGCACACTTAATCCAAACGGGACTGTTTTGGGTGGAGGGCAATGGTCAATGGCAACGGTCCGGCGGTGTTATCTTGAGACGCAAAATGTTTCACTTTGTACCCGAAATAAAAGACTTGCGCACGAGCTGCCTGAAACAATTAGCTAATGCAGTGTGGGAATCAACTTTGCCTGCAGAACAGTTTAAAAAGCGGATACTCGACTCGGCAGCCAATGCAAATCAATCAGCAGAAAGTTCATGTACTGGTAGGGAAGGGATGCGGTGCGGTGGGTGTTGGCAATCGATGTTACAACGCTTTATAATTGCTTGTCTTGACAGCGATGTCAATTAGCAGCAATTTTGAAATGTTGCAGCAGCCAAAGCAGCGTAAGCAGCCACAGCAGCTTCAGCATCAGTCAAAGCCACCAAATGAAGCGCATCAAGTTTCAATTTATATAAGATGTATAATATACATATGTGTATATAGTATATATGCTGCATAATATAGCCCTGAGCTGCACACACACACACACAGCTATTAAAATGTGTGGCTATTAAAAAGTTGTTTTTCTATGGGCACCGAACTCTTGAAAAGGGAATTTTCTGCTTTTTTGGCACCTGGCAAGTGCAACTGCAAAATACGTTTGCATATGAATTTTTTAAAATGTTTTTCCTTCTTTTTTTGCGCGCTGACCTCGTTTACGGGTCAGAGCACCTATGAAAAGTTTGCCGTGCAAACTAAATTGCCGTTGCACCAACACACACACACAAAAAGAGAACAGATGTTGAAGGCGAAGCGAGGCGAAGCGAGGCGAGGCTAGGCGGGACGAGGCGAGGCGAGGCGAGGCGAGTTGGTGGTGCTAGTGTTTGGGCAAGGAGATGAGCTCGCAACGGGATAAGGCTTGGGTTACACAGCATATCGAAATGCGATTACAGCAGCCCTGGCGCGAGCGCCGTGTTCATAAAACATGCATAAGCACAGACAAACATGCACACTCAATCATATATATATTATACACATCTACACACACACACACACACACTCATCCGCACACACAGCACCAGCTGTGTCCCCAGGCTCATGTAAACAATTTAAATTTGTAAGCGATGTGCTAATTTTAAATCAATTACACGACGTGACGGCACTTTAATGTTAAGCCCAATCCCCAATCCCAAATCCAAGACCCGCCCACAGCCGACGCCCAGCAGGCGACATTGACAGCTGCCAGTGCTGCCCATGTACAATGATGCCAACTAATATTGAAATCTGTGTACAAAATAGCAGCCATGTTGGCAACATTTGGTGTGAAAACTTTCCTCTTTCTGGCGGTATTACTTTAAAACTTTGAAACCCCAGCGTCCTTCTATTTATTTCAACACAAAACGCAAGAAGTTAAAAAAAAATATACAAAAAGACTTGGCAAAAACTTTTTTCTGTCAGTAGGTGCGCTTTGTTAGTGGTACATTTTTGGTGACAAACATACCCACACACACACACACACACACATATACATACATACACATTCACACAAATTGCAGGCTGAGCTGTGAACTATGTGTGTGTGTGTGGAGGGTGAACGGAATCAGCGGTTTCTCAACTCAATTTGAGTTTGAAGCCTGCCTCTGCCTCTGCCTCACCTTATCCTTCCCTGTTCCACCCCAGCCCCTAAGCCGGCGCCTAAACGAAGGAGATAGCAACAGTTTCTCGTGTTTTTTTTTTTACATATTTGTCTTAAATAAATACGAATGTGTGTGTGTGTTTGTGCTTCTTTACGGATGAAAGTTACGCCGCCAAGTAGAATAAATATAAGGACACACACATACATGTATTTACATATGAGCTTATATGTATGTGTATGTGTGTACATAATTTAGTGAACTTGAAACTTGCAAAGGCTTCCTGTACACATATACATACGAGGTGTGTTCAAAAAGTATCGCGAATTTTGAATTTTCGCGGGTTACGTATAATCGAATTTCGATTTTTTTGTAGCGTTATGTTGGTACTCATGTCTCTCACTTATGCCGACAAGCTCGGCCATTTTGAATGTTCACTTAATTGTTGACAGCTGCTTTGCTTGCACGTGTTTTGGATCGCCTTCGATTTTTACCTGTATCAAATTTTGTGTGAAAAACGAAATTAAGTGCGCGGATGCATTCCGAATGTTGATTGTGGCATACGGAGAAGCTACCTTGGACCGAAGCAACGTTTATCGGTGGTACAAAATGTTCTCAGAAGGCCGAGAAGATGTGAACGACGAAGAGCGTGCCGGACGCCCGAGCACTTCAACAACAGACGAAAAAATTAATGGAGTGGAGAAAATGGTATTGGCCAATCGTCGAATCACCGTTAGAGAAGTTGCTGAGGAGCTAGACATATCGATTGGCTCATGCCATTCGATTTTTATCAATGATTTGGGCATGAGACGGGTCGCCGCATTGCACCACGATAACGCCCCTGCTCACACATCGTTGCTTGTGCGCGACTTTTTGGCCAAAAACAACACACTAATGATGCCGCAGCCACCGTATTCCCCAGATCTGGCCCCCTGTGACTTTTTCTTGTTCCCTAAACTGAAGAGGCCCATGAAAGGACGACGTTACGCTACGCTTGACGAGATAAAGACGGGATCGAAGGAGGAGCTGAACAAGATAAAAAAAAATGATTTTTTGAAGTGCTTCGAAGATTGGAAAAACCGTTGGCACAAGTGTATAATATCTCATGGGGATTACTTTGAAGGGGACAAAATAAATATTCATGAATAAATAAATAATATCTGAAAAAACACAAAATTCGCGATACTTTTTGAACATGCCTCGTATATGCAGTAAGTATATCGAATGTTAAAGAGCTGGACTAAACAGACGCCTAACACCCAGAGTCACCCCAGAAAAATACGAGAACACAGCATTATAAATATGTATGTGAAGTAATTTATATTTACAGGTACGTTTAAGTGTGTGGGTGTGTAAGTCCGTGTTGCTTACCGGCACAGACATAAAAAGCTGTGCTTATGCGAGTGGGCGTGTGAGAGAAGAGACATGCAATCCTTAAATACATTCTTACAACCACACGTCACACACATCTTTATTAAAAATTTAAAGTTATTTTCTTTTTGCAACAAGGAAAGCAGGAAATTGATATGCACTTACCGGTGGCAGCAGCAATAGCAGAGGTAAATACAAGCTGTGTACGAATCATAAAGAGGGTGCTATCTTCAAACTCTAAAATATATATAGTACACACACACACACGCACACACACACAGGAATTCATCGAATATTATATCGGTAGAATGCCTCAGGTGAAGTTTGTTTTGGCAGCTGCTGTAAATTGAAAGATAATAATCAACTTGAAAAGAAAAGATGGCGGCAAAGCAAAGTGAAGAATTGCTGTTGTATATGTAAATGTCTGCCGCCGCTTATATTGCCAGAAAGCAATATACTGCATTAAAAACAAACCTGTAAAATCATGTAAAAATCCAAAATAAATTGAAAATCCTCATCAAATACACACATCATTTTCAAATTTTCCACGTTCCGTTTCAATTTGTTTTTGCTGTAATTTTTTGTCATTTTTTAATTCATTTTTGGTATTGTTTTTCTTACTGGGTGGCAGCGCTTTGCTTGAGCGCCAATTTTTCAAGCAATCTGATAAAAATGTTCACACGTCAATTATTACAATAAAAAATAAAGCCTTTTTTTCATTTTTATTACCAACTGATAATTTATTAATAAATTTAGCTCGAGTTTACTTTGCCAAACGGAAATTAAAAGTATTGAGAAAAACATTTTTTGTATTTATATTGTGTACAAAAGTTTGAGGAAAAGCGCTAACATTCTTGGCAAGTATACTTATCATTTCTATAAGATATACTCAATTTGCATCCAGCTGCACAAAAATTCGAGTCAATATTGGACAATATTAGAATACATATAAATCATTTTGTTTCACCCCGGTGAATATGCTCAATGCTTTTCAGCGTCCAGCTGTAGTTATTTTATTGGGCAATGGACCTGTAGCTCGTTTCAGAACTATTTTAAAATTCTCATTGACGCTGTGATCCTCCTTGAACAACACCACCAAATTGAGTTCAAACTCTGGAAGCAGAATCAATTGATAGAAAAACCATGACTTAAAATGAGAAATTGCAGCCTACCAATTTTAAAGTTTTTAGTTAGAAGAGTTGGGCATGTAAATAGACGCGGCAGCACCATATAAATGGGTATTTCCAGCTTGGGCATCACATTTCCATCGGCAATTTGAATAGTTTGCACTTCAGTGGCGTCCTTGGAGTAGCCCTCGTCGCAGCCACAAGTTTCCACGCGCACCAGCTGCATCTCAATGGACCTGATGGGCGCCTCGGTGTGCTGCACCGTCAGACTGCCCGTGATGGGCATCGTGACACAGGACTCGATGCGATCCAAGCAGCCGGTAATGAGGAAACGTGGCATTGTCACCCGATCCTTGGCATTGCTCATGCTCAGGCTGAAGGGCACCGCACGGGTTGCCTCCTCGCTGAGAGCAGCTGGTTTGTATTGCACACAAAACTGTTGCACTTTCTGCAGCGATTTGCCGAGAAAGTTACGCTTGACATTCACATCGCATTTGAGCTGATAGTTGATACTGATGAAGACACCGTGATAGGTCTCATAGAGTTTACGCGGCTCTTTCTTGCACACCAGCGGCAGTTCAAAATGGAACTCGGAATTGCCAGTACTCAGTTTGCCGGGGGACGACAGCTCCAGACTATTCTGTAGCAAATTGATTGGCTTCACCGAGTTGTAGAATGCATCAAACAATCCAACGGTTTTGCTACTCAGCTGTAAGTTGACAACGCCTTCGAGGGTCAACAGTATTCCATCGTGCTTGGTTTCCGACGGACAATGGAACTGCACGCAGCCCACAAGCATATCCTTAATATACACTTTTAATTAGTTAAATAAATATTTTTGTTGTTCTGCGTACTTACATTCTCATAATACACTTTGTTTTCGCGTTTTAGTTTTATTTCAAAACTGAACGCGTTTGCACTCATCTTGCAAATTATCTCAGATTTACGATAAGAATATGTGATATTGTTTGTTTACTTGCATTGTTGTCAAAAGAAGGCAAGTAAAATAGAACAATAATAATAAGTAATATATCGATAGCATCAAAGGCAATCGATAGTTAGCCTTGCAGCGTTGCCACACTGTTCACTTAGCCCTAATTAATTATTGTTACGCGAGCGCAAAGTGCCTGGAAAAGTTAAGAGATTTTGTAAAATTGTCAAAGAAGTTACCTAAAATGTTGGCATTGCGCAACCCACAAAGGCTTAACATACGGCAAGCTAACCATCAAATAAAATACCCTGTTGCCATGTTGTTATTCCTTGTGTTATTTACAGTGCATTGTTGCCGGCTGCCTGCAAAAACGTGGGTCTTTTTAGTTACTCCAGCTCTTCGCAGTCGAATGACGACGATGGCGCCTCTTCCTCTGATGATGAGAAGTCAGCCAAGAAACAGCGCAAGTCAGCTGAGCAAAAAACCGAAACAGCATCGCAACGCTTGAATCGTTTGCTGGGCAGCATGCAAATGCAAATTACGGATCAGTTGGCGGCCACAGATTTTCCACGGCCCGGCGATGCGAATCGACGGCGCAGAGAGGCGCTCAAGCAGGATGCGGCCACAAAAAATGTCATCACAGCGGCCAAGAATATTGCTAGCATGCTCGGCACCAACGACAACGAGCGAAAGCAGACCGAATCCGAATTGCTGGCCAAACTGCTGGGACACAGCGCTGAAGGTGCTCCGGATGCGACACAAAGCGATGTCCAGAGCACAACAGCCGCTCCTGCCAGCGCAGACAAGGAGCTGAATTTGAGGCAGGCGCCTGCATATACTACTCCCAACCGCTGCTTACAAAGTAACTTTGTTTTCTCTTGCGCCTTTCAGTGAACTGATTGTGGGCATGAAGATCGATCGGAGACAGCAGCCGGAGCAACCTGAGCAGACTCGCGGCGAGTATGTACGTCGCACATTAGCATCGCGTCCCAAATCGAGGACCGGTGATCGCACATCGCTACGTCCGCAGCGGCACATTAAGCGCGAGGCAGAATCATTCTCGGGCAGCGTCAATTTGTATGGCGGCGAACCGTTGGGCATCTTCACGAAAGACTCATCAAAGTTGCTGGATTCACCGGATATGCTCGCCACCTGGTCTGTGTTAAGTGCACGCGAATTGAAGCTACAGGCAGCCCATCCGCCGGCCAACTATTTTGAGCAAATGGTGCAGTGGACAGCGCAGGGGAAAGTCTGGCGTTTCCCCATTGACAACGAGCAGGATATGCACGAGGAGGCGAACGTTGACTTTTCGGAGCACATCTTTCTCGAACAGCACTTGGAGGACTGGTGTCCCAACAAGGGACCCATACGCCACTTCATGGAGTTGGTGTGCGTGGGCCTATCCAAAAATCCCTATGTCACGGCACAGGATAAGAAGGAACATATTTTCTGGTTCCGCGATTACTTCGAGGCCAAAAAGGACATACTCAAGGATCTAGTGAGCAAGGAGAGCAAGGCAAATGTTAAAAGCATAACAGCTTAGTTTTGGATATCGTGAAATATTTGTTTAAAAAAAAGTATATATATATTTTATTTTTTGCTTTATAAGACGAAATATGCGCGTTTCTATATGTGTAGCTATATATGCGTACATGTGTGTCTGAGTTGTATACATAGCTATTTGTATGTATTTAATATTCGCTCTAAATAATACTTAATTTAAGGCCAATTCGCATGCAAATGTGCTTGGAGACTGTGCGCGGAATGTATGCCAATTCATGGATATATGGATATATATCTTATGTATGCTTATTGTGCCTTAGAAGAGTAGAATGCGCTTCTCCACCGTCTTGCGGCAAATGGGACAGCCCTCGATCTGGTCGCCGCACATCTGGCAGGTGCCATGTCCGCACAGGAATACCATATTCTTGATGCGATCAAAGCAAACGGGACACATGGTCTGCAAGAGAAATAGATGAAGACGTTAAGTACTTATTACTTTATATATATTTGTCCTGTTGACCACACACCTGCTCCTTGATGTCCTGCAGCTGTTGCTTCAGCTTCTGCACATCGTCCATTTGAAAATTGTTGACATTCGAAGGTGCAAGCATGCCCGTTGCTGGCAAAATTGTGGCATTTGCAGCTGCCGCAGCGGCTAATAGATTATTCTGGCTGTTCAACTGATTGCTGCTACCAGCCACAGGAGTGACGACCGTGTTGTTCATCGCCACACTATGGCCTGAAGTGTTGACACAGGACGGCTCCATGAACTTCTCGTCGGGTGCCGTCAGACAGACTGTGCCAGCGACGCTGACCTTTTCGGCAGTGCCCATGCCACCGCAGCAGAGGCTAAAGGATAACATCTCATCGATTTGGGTGCGGCAGAGAACGCACTTTTTCATCAGCGCACTGCAATGCTCGCAGGCCACCATGTGGCCGCAGGGGCGGAAGAAGACGGCGGCTCGCGTATCCGAGCAGACGAGACACTCGTCGATTTTCTCACGCGACGAGACTGTCTCGCGGCAAATGAGGCACTTCTTGACGCGCGGCGCACACGTCTCACAGCAGCAGACATGGCCGCACGGCTTGAACACCGTGTCGCGCTTGGCATCCGAGCAGACGAGACACTCCTCCAAGCTGGCTGGTTTGTTGTTGTTCCCGCCACCGCCGCCAGCGTTGCTGCTGCTGCTATTTTTAGCGCAACTGCTGCTCTCCACGTGCAGTGACTGCGCCATGTCCGCATTGATTCCATTCAGCCCGAAGGCAGTGCTCGAGGCAACAGTATTCAGCGGTATATTTGCCGTCGCCGACTGATGCATACCAGCTGCAGTTCCAGCTGCCGCTGCGCTCTGGGCACGGGCGCGTGCATTGAGACTGGTGCCGGCCACATTGCCCGGCAGTTCGGGATCATCTGTTTTGCGTTCGTTGTAGCACTTGAGCAGTGTCTTGCAGAGATTCGGATCGGGGCACAGATCCAACGGTGTTTGCAACTTGCGATTCTTCAGCGTTAAATCGGCGCCATTTGCTGCCAGAAAGCAGGCAATCGATGCGGATGCCTTCTTGTTGTTGGCATTGCGCAGACCCATCAGCAGTTTGCCAAAACCCTCGACATCCTGCAGTTGCTTGAGCTGCGACAGCGTATGATGACGCAGTGCCTCATGCAGCGGCGTATCGCCATCCTTATCGGCTATATTCAAATCGGCACCATCCTGCACAAGCAGATTAACAATCTGCACATGCTGACGCTCCACAGCCAAATGCAGCGCCGTCTGCAGATTCACATTCTGTCTGTCCATATTGGCCTTGCCCATGTGGACGAGCAATTCGGCAATTTCCACATGATTGTTGAGTGCCGCCAAATGCAAAGCGGTATAACCATCGTCCTTTTTCTCCTCGACAATCCAGGGTCGATTTGTTTTCGTTAGCAGTATCTTCATGGCGCTCGGATTGCCCTTCAGTGCGGCATGATGCAGTGCATTGAAGCCATTGTTGTTGTTCAGTGTGATGTCGGCTCCAAAGTCCAGCAGCAGCGACAACATCTCATCGTGTTCCTGCAATTGTAAATTATATTTTACACTTAATCGATTTATATATACAAGCATTAATTATACTTTAGATATGGCATCGTGTAACGGCGTATCGCCCTCGGAGTCCTGCAGACTGGGATGGCAGCCCAAGGTGAGCAGCGTTTTGACCACATTCAGATGGCCCTTGTTGACGGCAATGTGCAGCGATGTCTGGCGACGTTTGTTGCGCGCATTCAAATCCGCACCAGCCTTGGCCAGTATCTCAATGACAGCGGCCTCATCGCCAAAGGCTGCATGATGCACAGCACGATCGCCGTCCTTGTCCTCGATCTCCACATCGACGGAATGACGCAAGAGCACTTGAATGACCTCAATATGACCATTCTGGCTGGCCGCCTGCAGTGCCGTATGACCAGCAAAGACACCGTTCACATTCACCTCCGGCACAGGAACACCGCTGAGACTGACTGCAGCTGCAGCAGCCGCCGCACTTGATGTCGAGGGCTGTGCGGCGCCAGCCAAATACTCCTCGCAACGGGCCTGCAAGCCAAAGAGGGATTAGTAAGTGAAGTAGGTTCTCAAGATTTATTAGAGGGTTCTAATCCAACCAAATCCATATTTATGAGGCAATCGATTAACTCACCGCAAATCCATTGGCAGCGGCCTTAACAAACTCCTCGGTTGCATCACCCGACACATTGGGTTCGAACAGTTTCTTGAGGATGGCCGAGAGACGCTCGCCGCTGGGTATGACGGGCGCACAGTTGCCATCGGCTGCTACGGCAACACCAGCGGGTGCACCGCTATTGGAGACCACCTTGCACACGGCAAGTGGATTGTAGGTCCACGAGGTATTGCCCACCTCGACCTTCAGATCGTTGTCGTGATACACCTGCTGAACGCGTCCAATTTTGCCCAGTGTCAGCTGCATGGCATCTGCCCATTCGCCGTGGCCACGCTGCAACATTTTGATGCTCTCCACATCCGAACAGATCTTGACAATGTCGCCCACTTGGAAATCGGGTGGTGCTGTCGTCGGCGAGGACACCTTGGTGAGTACGGCCGGATTAAAGGTCCAGCGATTGCCCGAATTGTAGGCAACAACAATATCATGATCCTCATCGATGCCAACGACCATGCCAGCATTACTGAGGCACTCGAACATGCCGTCTGTCCAGCCACCATGGCCATGCTGCAGCGATTGCACAATCTCTAGATCCAGATCGACGGTCACCTTGTCGCCAATTTGAAAGCCATGTGGCCCCTTTCCCGGCCCATTCTCGCCCAGCAACGGCAAATGGTCGCGATACACATTGCTGCCCTTGGCATCGTTCACCACCTTCAGATCGGCCATGCCCTCGAAGCCGACGCGATACAAGTTCTTCGAGCCATTGTCCCAGATAACGTAGGCCGCTGAGCGCGGCGATGCCGATGACCAGTCCTGAATCTCATTGACCTTGCCGCGACGTCCGACGCCGCCATCCTGATCCTCCCACTGCCAGTCGACGCCGCGCACAACGCGTGCACCCGGAAATATGCCGCGGGCAAGTACCTTCTTGGACTTGCGACGCGGCTCGACCATGGCACGTTCACCGCCGGGCGTGCTAATCCTGTAGAAGCGATGACGCAAGTGATGCTTGTCCCCATGATAGCAAATGGAGCACAGGTCGTAATTGATGCACTCGGCACACTTCCAACGTATGCCAAAGATCGGCTGCTGGCGGCATGTGTCGCACATGGTGCCCTCATGCTTGACGCCAGTGGGTGCACTGTCCAGAATGCGCAGATCATAGGCGCCGGCACAGCGATAATTGGCAGCGGTGCCATTGTCCCAGACAACGACCACCTCCTCGGCGGATTCAAAGTTGCGCACGGTGCCCACGTGTCCCTCGCCGCCATCCTGCAAAGTGAATTGAAATGATTAACTAACAATTCGTGATTGTTTGGATTAGTTCACGCCACACACAGATCTCAACGCACACTAATCACAACGCGAAAATTATAATTGAAGCGCATTTGCAGTTGAATCTGCCTCCAAATGGGGCTCCTTTGCATTCCGTTGTGCGCAGTCGACTAACTGTAAACAGTTAAGGGTGCAATCGGCACGTTATCTATCTATCAATCTACACGGCGATCTCCAGATCGACCCCGCAGCCACATCGTTCAGGTCAGTGTTAATAAAAAATAAAACATCAGCAACAACAACGCCTAACAAAGCCCACATACATTCTATGCTTGGCACCGCACTGTGAATACCCTAACTTAGACCTTATCAACTTTTCAACTTGTGCCAAATTAATAATTTAAAAAACAGTTGACTTCAACTTTAATATGCTTAAAGTGATATACCAAAATTAATATTGTATGTAAAATTAATAAAATTGAAAGGAAAAATCTATTTATTGATTTCTTTTACTTAATTTAAGGCCTGCTGCTTGGTCGCCGAAAGAAAATCGTTAAAATAAGATGAGTTTTCCAAAAACCTTTTCGTTAATTTATTTTATTGTATGAAACATGTAATATATTAAAATATTATTTTAATAAATGTATATATATATTAATAGGTTTCACTTGTAGGCAATCAATAGCTTTTTAGCTGCAGAAAAAAACTCAAACTTCTCAGTGGTTTGCTATGATTCATCTGAGTTAAGCGCGTTTACACTTTATATATTTATTTTTAACAACAAATTAGAACAGTTATCTCAAAAGACTCATAGATTTGACCGGCATTTACAAATATACGAGTATATTTGTACAAAAGTTAAATACATATTTTTTCTATGCTCTACAAAAATGTCCATTCACATATGAAACTATTATACAGATTCTCAAATTCTCTGTAAAATGAGCAATGAATTGCAACCTGAAGAAAAAGTCTTTATAGACTTCCCTATGCTTGTTATTGAAAGTCAAGGCCGCATTTGAATAAATTGAATTTGCCAATTGATGGGCAATATCTTTAGAGTGGAGTACGCATATGGGGCATAGTTACCAACCTGCTTGTTCCACTTCCAGTCCGGACCACGAATTACACGCGCACCAACTCCTTCCATGGAGAAGCGTCGTGCGACTGCCGCAGCCGAGTTAGCAGCAGCGTTTGCCCCACCCCCGCTGTTGCCGTTGCCCCCGTTTCCTCCACCAGCAGTCACAGTGTTACCTCCGCTAACTACCACACCCACTGAGGTGGCCGACGATGAGCCACTCGCACTGGCGGCATTTGTCGAATCTTTTGCCGTTGCTAAGTTGGTCGCACACGACATTATCGTGTGACTACTTTTGGGCACAACTTTACTCTTTAAATATGCTGTTTTTAACACTTTTTCCGTGGAACACCAAAAAAAATGTCTTGCAGGCGATTTCAGTGAGTGCAGGTAGAGTTGCCAGCTGGGCCAACTAGGCGCACACAAACAGCTGCATTCCAATGCAGTGAATGCACAAAACAGTACCAAAAATAAGTCACTTAACTCAAGTAACAATTTATTTTAGCACTGGATTTAATAAGAACACAGTAAGTTTTAAGCAAACTATGCAGATTGCATTAAAAATTAACTAGGTTCATGTAAGCACTATAACTAAAATAATGAACTGCTGCCCGACAGTTGCCACCTGTAATAGTAGAGTGCTGCCACCTGACTGAAGTATGAATTACACCATCTCACTGCATTACAATCGATATATCGATTTTATAAATGTTTGATAATATACATATGTATATAAAACAATGCAATTAAATTTCAAAAATTGGAAACTACTTCAGATTCATAGATAAATTAAGGTAAATTGATAACTTAAAAAAAAATCATAGTTCAATAAAGATTTTGTACGATTTCTTCGAGAGCAGAAAATCTTACGCCGCAAATAGCGCACAGACTCAATAAACAAATATGCACCCGACCCATGGGTTGTCGCACCATCTGTCGGACGGCCTGAAGTAAGCAGATGTTATCATACGCAGCGTCGTAAATAAGAAAATATTAAGAAATGGTAAATAGAATAACTTGCCCTAAGCAAAGATTATCGTGTAAGAATTTAAACCATGCATTTTTATGAAATAAACTAGTACGAAAAGAACTCTTTGCGTATTCACATCATTCAGCCCAATTTGTTTCAATTTGTTTCAACCGATTCCGGCGACACTTTGTTACTGGTACATGAACCGGTAACATTCCAAAAACATTCCAGCATACGCAAAGAATTGACATTTACTTACCGATTGATTACTGACTGATTAGAGACTATATCGATAGTCCTAGCATAAACATATCGTCAATCAATTCGATATATTCAGATTTGCGTTTTTGTAATCAGTCATTCCTACCCCATAGTCCCCATGCTGCGCTTGCACTTGGGTTTTCTGCTCAAATAACAAAATTGAAGTAAGCGTTAACATTAAAATGTCCGACAGCAACACGGACACCGGTGACACAACCATACTGGCCACAACGAGCACAACGCTGCAGGATTATAATCCTAGCACGAACGATGGCGAGCCACTTGAGCCGCGCGAGTCACTGGTAAATTAATTGAGAGAGTCGAATGCTTTCTACTTTGTCTAATCTATAATCTTAATGCGATAGATAACCACCGCTGTAACTTTTCTACAAAATACCAAAGTTCGACACACAACACTCATTCAGAAGCAGCAGTTTCTCCGGTCCAAAGGTCTAACAGCTCATGAAATACAGTTGGCATGCGAGCGGGCCGGTGTCTTTAGCCAAGATCCAAACAATCCGAATACCGTTATCAACATTGGCTCAAAGCTAGCGGTGCAGCCACAACAAACGGTCTTTGGCAGGCTGCGGGAACTGCTACACACATCTGCATTGATCAGCGGTGTCGTCTATGCCATCTATCTATTCTGGCGGGTTCGTCCTTAATAATGAATCATATTATATTCCTTTTGTGCTCACTTTAGCTTTCTCCCATGCACACAGAGGTATATTGCTCCATTTTTGTTTGGCAAGCCGAAGAGGAGACCAGTTGAGCAGGTTTTGGAGGACATTGAAAAGAAAGTGGAGGCACGCACAGATGAGCTTAATAAGGAGATAACATTGGTTAAGGACTTGATTACTGTGCAACAGAAGGAGCAGAGCCAACAAATGAACCGCGAATTTAATAACTTTCGTTCTGATTTGGATGCCATTAAGGGTTTAGTACTAAATCGCAAGCAATTTGCCGGGCCTGTCCAGCCGATTGCGGTGCCCTCGATACCTGCATGGCAGCTGGCCGGGTCACCGCATCATCATCGCCATAGCAACAATAGTCAGTCGGATGATAATGAGAAGGCCGACGATGCCGGCTCCGGATCGGGCTCCTCAGAAACCGAAGTTGTGACCAAGAATAGCGATTCCAGTTTAGAGATCATGTAATACCTGGCAAAGGCTTCTTTACGTTACGAATATAAATAAATATCTATATATATATATATATATATCTAAACATATATAAAATAAAACAGTTTTGATGAATTGAAAGAAACTTTAATTATGCGATTTGTTAATCTATGCGACAAAAGCGCCGGTTTTCGTTTTTGTGGTTTTATGTGGATGGGCTTTTTAAAAAAAAGTAACGAATCGTATCGGAAATGGGTGATTGGGTGGCCGAGTGTTGTAATAGTTCAGCTTAGATGATATTGTTTTGAACTTATAAATAGAATTTATTTTTTATCTAAAGTTGCCAGTAATTTGTTTGCTACGTTTCTATTAAATTGGCTAAATTCCCATTAAAATTGATTAGGTCTCTTCATGATGGATTCCATTGGCAGCCCAACCGAACACAATCCACAACTGAATTGTGATTTGAGTTTAAGCTTTCCAATAGAAACGATTGTGACAAATCCCATATAAGGTATATTAGGTTCATTGTGCGGTGCGTAGTGGTTGCTTATGTTTTTCTTTTTGTTTTTTTTTTTCTTTTATTACAAATTTGGTTCTCTGCGCGATCCGTTAATAATTTTTTTTCGACTACTTAAGTTAAATGTTTTTATCGATTTGTACATACGATAAATTAGTTTCGCTTTAAATTATAACCCTATATTATAAGTTTATAGTCTCACAAAAGATTGTTTTGGGGCTTATTCATATATATTGTATATAAAGTTAAGGTGCAGCACGGAATGACAAATCAAAAACATTGTTTGATTCTCAGTGCATTTTGTATTTCGTATATATATATATATATATATATATATATATATATATATATATATATATATATATATATATATTTAATATATATGGGTTTGCTATATAATGTTTAAAGAATTTGAAAACAATTTGTTAGTTTTTATATGTTACCCTAATCAAGGATAAGTGGAACCCATTCTACCCATACTTTGTATGCATATCTAAACCTTAATCTGTTTTTTCTTTATTTTTCTTGTGGGTAACTTGGCCTTCATATATAGGGTAAATCGCAAAGATAAACAACAGCCAGGCCGTAGTTAAGTATCAGCTATTTATAATTGATTAAAAACATATGTACAATTATTCAACTTTAAACTTGTAAAAATTAGCTCAAATTGTCGAGGGTATTCACAGAGCGGACAGAGCGACTTGACTCAAGTATCGAAAAGAAACTGAGTTGAAGACCGACTGAAAACTGAGCGAATACGTGTTCTAAAAACTAATTTAGAAACTTGGCAGTTTAGCACAATAAGAAACTAAACAACTATTTTAAAAACTACTTTAGAATTACAGCTGTACTCTTAGCAATCAGCGAATACCCTCGAGATATCTCAAAACTATGCCTAACACATAAACGCTAAATGAAGGAAACAAAATAATGGTACTTAGCCCCATGGTGCACTGCTGTTAGCTTAAAGAAATAAGACAAGTGGTATACAAAACTCCCGCCCCAAATTCATTCTAAACAGCCGAATTGATGACGGCTGTGCTGTTAATGCTAGTTGTTGGTCCAAACGCCGATGCAGCAGATGTGCTCGCTGCTGTGGCCGTTATGCTAACAGCAGCTGCTGTTGCCGTCGTTCCACCATCCGGATAGCCGCCGGAGGCTGGTGCTGGCGACAGGGACATCGTGGATGAAGAGGGCGAAGAGCAATCGCTCTGAACGCTCATCGTTGGTGAGGCGGCGACCAAATTGCTGCTGCTGCTCGTATTGCTGATGGTCAGCGGGAATTGCGATGGTGTCCCAGTGGGTGTGTGCGGCGACAGAGGTGTCAGCACGGAAGACGTTGATGACGCCGGACTGCCGATGCTGTTCGATGTAATGGCTACGGTTACGGCGGCTGATGTGCTGCTACTACTGCCGCTGCAGATGTTGCTGCTATTGTTGATACTATTTGCTATGGAAGGCGTGGCGGTTGTGGCTGATGTGACAACAGCTGACGAGGCCGTCGATGCCACTGTTGACGATGGCGGCGATTGCTGCTGATTGGAGTTGCTGCCGCCAGCGGCAGATGCAGCAGCAACAGTGGCACGTTCACGCTCACGATCACGTTGCGGCCGGAACGCCTCACGCAGTGCCTCCACACGAATCTCGTTGGGTCCCCAGCGTGCAAAGCCGGCGCTATTCTGCAGCCAAACGACCTGAGTGCCTTGCATGCACTTGATAAGCACCTCGGATCTGTTAAAGAACATATAAATTGATCAGTTTAAATTGCTTTGGAGTTGATTATTTGATTGAATTACTCACTTCTGTAGCATATGCTGATAGCCATGCCTGTATTCGTGCGCCATGCCCAGCACCACCATGGAACGACGCTTGTACATGCTCTCATCGAGCTTGGATATGCTCTTCCACTCCGGCAGAAATACAATGAAGCTGTGCAATGTACAACAATAAATTAGCACATATTACGATTAATTTCATTTCTGACAGTGATTTACCTGAGCGGCTCCATGGAATCCGTGAGCAGTTTATCAATGTGTATTAAACAGGCATCCATTAGCTCCTCGCATTGCGGTGGATTCACTTGAAAGGAACCGGAAACCGGCTTAAAGTCCAGAAATGGCCTGCATAGCAGAAAATAACTGTTAGCATACGTTTAAGTAGAAGTCAGAAATTACAAGTACACATTTGTTATGGATCACATTTGCTAGTTAATGACAAAATCGATATGTAGACAACTTCAGTGTTAACTTCATATAATCTTAACTTACCCTCTGGAACCAAAGTAGGCATCCGTGTCCGCAAAGGCTGAGCAATATTGCCGAAAATAGGAATTGAATGGCGATGCAAAGCATTCAAAGCTGACACCAAAATGCCGATGAAGGCACTCGAAAGCAGGCACTGGCAGCGATGCCTGGGTAAGCTCCGCCTCCTGCGACGAGTTGAGAGCATTGCCCAAAAATGTCTGATATCGCTTGAGCAGACACCAGACGCGCCCGATGAACAGATCAAATTTCTTGTCATCGAAACAATTGTGGCGATATAGCTGCTCCAGTTTCTGCAGATAGGTGAGGTTGATGTACTGAGCATCTGGCTGATTGATCGACGCGGGCGTGTATTTGATGATCATGTGATCGCGATCCTGCAGATATTCGATGGCCGGCATTCGGGGTGAGGGCACCGCAAACTGGATTGGATAGCACCAGACTTTCTTCAGATGCGGCGGCGGCGGTGGCGGCGTTGGCTCCGGTATCCCATGGTCCTTGAGCAGCTGCAGATGGCGATCACGTATCTTTCGCGCATGCTCCGCCGACAGATGATAGATCTTCACGCATAACGTTTCCACCGAACTCTTCACCGTCTCCACCAAATGCGGTTCGCATTGGCGCTTCAGATGCGCCAAACGATCCTGGAAGTCCTCGTAGCTGGCGCCCACCGTTCGGCGCAACCATTGAAATGTATCTTCCACATTCCATTTGACCACCTTCTTGGACTCAGCCGGCGCCGAACGCGACTCAATGATCTGTTTGGCCGCCTCCGCGTAACGGGAGAGTTGTTTGCGTGCATCGCCCGTGAATTTGGGTTTGATGATCTTAATGGGTATATCGTTCATGATCTCTCGATACATGGAACTGGAGATTTCGGGCAGGCAGCTGCTGGGCAGCAATGGATCGCAGCCGGTGTCGATGACCTTGCGCTCCATCAGCCAGCGATTGAAGGAGTCACGCGGCGCTTTAATGTTCTCCCGGCGCATGCACAAATCCTCATAGGTCTTGATCAGCTTCATGCAGGAGGCGGCGCGCAATGCTTCGATCTCCGGATGCGGCTGTGGCAGTAACGTTGGTGGCCGCTCAACAATCACCGCATTAGTGCACACCTCCAGATCCCATGGGCCGGCCAGCACAAATTTCTTCATTGGTGGACCACCGCCATGCTGTTGACCCATGTGGGGCTGTTGCAGCTGTTGATGATGCGGGTGCGGATGTATATGCATGTCATCCGAGGGCCGTCGCTTTAAATGATGATGCTGTTGTTGCTGGTGCGGCGTCATGGGCGTTGGCCCACCAACGCCACCGCCACCAGCATGGCATATGCCCAGAGGATCCGTGAGCGGATCGAAGGGACGCGCCCCAGGCATTTCCCACAGCGATTCACCGGTTACTTTGTTCCAGTAGTACGGCCGATTCTCACGCTTTGACCAGAACTTGCGCCACCCCTGATTCACTAGCTCGGCGGTGAGCTCCTCCCCATAGCCGCCAGGTCCTAACGTTGGTGGACCTTGCGGTGTATGCGCCATGGCCTCCAGCGTTGGCGCGGCATGATTGGATTTTGTCGGCGTCGATGGCGATGAACAGGTGGACACCGGTGAGCTACCTGCACTCATCATGTGTCCAGATCCAGTATCTGGTCCCATCGTGCTACCAGCTGCTGTTCCTGTACCCGTTGTTGTTGTTGCTGTTGTCATTGCTGTTGCTGTTGTTGCTGCAGCTGCCGCTGCTGCTGTTGCCGTTGTTGGCGATGGCGTCATATTGTTGGATGCACTCGCCGTTAGCTGATCCCAGGCACTTTGGGCGCTAGTGGTCGCCTGCATCATGGGATTCACTACGGTGCCGGTGGAGGAGATCACCGAACTCGGCACCTGCAGCGCTCCCAAATTGTGCATATTACTATTATTATTGTTGGCCGCCATTTGAGGAGCTCTCTGCAAAACACGAACACAAAAACACACACACACTTTGTCATTAATAACAGTTCTTGTTGTTTACGTTTGTCAAGAGAGAAAGGGAGCGCGCGAGCGAAAAAGAAAGAGAGCGCGTATGAGAGAGCGGCGGCAGCAGCAAGCATTGAAATACTTCGGTTCCAGCTTAACGGCAAGTAGTCGGCAAGAAACACTCAGCGAGCTAGCAACGCAAGCGGAGAGTACGCGCAAGTGGCCGACATGGAAGGATCGTCATTAATGTGACGCATAACTGTTTACGTTCTTATACGCATATATATAAATATAAGTATGCGATTATTATTACAGAGCAATGCACCCGCACCCCTTCCTCACCCATTCCCTTTATAACTCCCACAAGTCTGGAGCTTTTGCTGCATGTGCGCGCATGTGTTTTATAAGCAAAAAGAGAGTGCGCGAGCGGGAGAGAGAGAGAGCGGGCGAGAGAGCCGCAACGAGCAGCACCCGAACGAATGAGAAATCAAAACAAATTGCAAAAGAATAGAGATTTTCTGCCTGCCTGCTTGTGTATATGTTTTGACGAGCGTGTACCTAGCGTATGCGCACCGTACAAATAAAAATATACAAAAATTATTTGCAGTCAACTTTATTGCTGCAATGCACACACACACATATACACTAGCACATGACGGTTGCAATACTTGCCATAAACAAATGCAATGACTTCAAAAGAAAAGAAAAAAAAACACTAACATTGACGAGCTTCTCTCTGGTTGCGTGTCTACGTCATGTCAGTCACAGAAATAATGGCGCGCTTTTTCCATCCAAAACACATAGACACTAATTGCAGCTAAAATAATAATTATCATACAAATTATCAATTATTTGACGTTTTGGTTGGTGCAGCGTTAGATTGTTGGCGCGCGGTGCATTGCAATTGTGGCATTTGCCGTTAATATGCTTTTTTATTAACAACATTGTGAACTGCACCGAAAATTTCTCTACACTTTCTTTTCGACCACATCAATATAAACTACGCCTTGCTGCTGCTGCTGTTTCGTATGGTCATATTTGGAATGCGTTTAAATGCCACTAAACTCACCTATTTTCAACTATCCTATTAAACCAAACACGCACAACGTGTTTTCAAACATTTATAACGTATGTACGTAATTATTGATACGATTTATTTATGTTTTACAAATAAATTCCTGAAAAACTTCTTCCAGAAGTACTTCACCAGCTAAGTGTGACCAGATCCGGCATTTGCTGTCATAAATGGTGTAAAAACAGTATCGATAATTCTTTTGTAATCGAATATCAAATAATAGATTAGCAAACAATAAAAATATCTATCAAAAATAGTTATGTATGATCATTTAATTTTACATTAATTAAAATTAACAAATGTTAAAAGTTACAAATTTTCTAAATACATAATTGATCGATATGCGCCCATAGCATCAATCGATAACTTCCCAGCACGCAAGCCACTTGTGGTACAAAAGTACCAAAAACTGGTACACATTAATAGAAACTTTTGGTTTTGAATTTTATTCAAATCTCAATGGATGGAGGTTATGGAATGTTTACCAACAATAATTACACATACATCACTAATTTGTTGCCTGCAACTTAAGGCAAATTTCTACACTTATATTGAGATCCGGCTTAAATCTGTTTATCAAACGCAACAAATCCAACTTTTTCGCCTTGGAATTATTCGATTCCAACTCATACAAAGTTGATAAATTTACTAACAAACTTTCGTTCAATGATTTTTGCGGATTCATATTAATGGCGCGCTCATACAAATTGATGGCATCCTTCAGTTTGCCGGCATATAGCAGACAAACGCCCATATTATTCAGTATCATCGTATTGCCCGAGTCCAAATGCAACGCCTTCTGGAATATCAGATAAGCCTCTGGAAAATCATTTTTGGCCACCGCAATCAGGCCCTTGTCCACCAGATCCCGCAAATCAGCCGACGTATTTCTGTAAAAATAGCCTATTTAATAATGAACAATCAATCAGCAAAAACTACTCACATTTCACGCAATCGACGCGAGACTGCAATTTTTTGTTCGGCTCCAAAAATATCGCCAATTTGCAGATAAATGCGACCCCAAGCGGAATACAAAGATCGTCGCTCTTCCTTGCTGAGGGAAGTACGCGTTAGTAGCATTCCACCCATTATATCATCAATCATGCTGAATTTCTTCATCTGTAAGATCAGTTATGAATTGTACAATATGTCCTTTATCCTTTATTTCCTTTCTGATTAGACTTACCATCAGAGCACAGTTGATGATCGATTGTAAAACACGCTCAGCTCGTCGCTGCCAAAATTCAGCTGCTATTTCATTCTTTAGCCTTTCGTAATGCGCTTTGATATCGTTGCTGATCACATGGAGTTCCGAGAGGCGATCCAGCGCCAGATGCGGTTTGCCCAGATATATGGGCAGCTCGGCCAACAGCAGACGAAACGAGAAGCACGCAATGGAGCCCTGTTTCCCTTTGTACATCTCCGGGTAAAATTCGTAGAATACATCGGGTCCATTCAGCTGGCCGAAGGGTTCAGCTTCCGCCTGCAGTAGCTCATATTCGCCCAGCTTGGCCAGCAGGGCGAGCCGTGTAAACCACAATTGCAGGGAATGTGGAGAATGCTTGGCCGGCTGACCACCTCGCCCATACCCCTGGCCATAGATGGTCAGCAGTCTGCCCGTGAGATTGACAGCGGCCCGAAAGCAGCCGGCATTGATTAGCGTCCGTATGCCACGCTCATCCTGCGTCACATCCTCGACGCCAAGGATTTTCCGCTGCTGCAATTCCGCTTCCTCCAGGTGTTGGCGCACAGCAATCGCTATCGGATCAGGCTAAGATATCAGATTACTAGCTATCACCATGATATATTAATATATATATATTTACCAAATCGTTGGCTATGTGCAGGCCTGGCATAATAAAGTGTGTTGACTGCTTGCCCGGCTCGTTTTGAGTGGGCAGCTGCCACAAATTTCTCACATCATCGGTGACTTTTATTGGCTCTTCTGCTTCAGCAGTTTCTATGTATTCGGGAGCTTGAAAACTGCCCGTAAATGTGCTGGCCAACATATTGCTGCTGGGCTTTTCAGCTGCGCTTGTTGGCTGCGTGTCCTTGGGCTTTGATTTATTAGTTGTCAGCTCATCAAAAAAACTGGGCGGGTCGTTGGCGAAGTATTCGCTGAGTCGACCGTTTGAGTTGTTTGTCATTCCGTGTTTAATGCGCTTTTTGTTTTTTTCTTTCCGCTTTTGCACTTGCTGAACAATCGATAGGAGTGCCTATCAATTATAACACGACTATCGATTGTGCGATCACACTGATATCGAATAGATTGTATTTGCTGCGAGGGAATTTAACAATGCCCTTTAGTTGATATTACTCATTTATTTAGTCATTTTAAGTTATTAGATCGGTTTATTTATTAAAATTTTAATTAAACTATCATCGCACATAAAATTTCGCTATTCGATTTCGTTGTGTTACTATTCTGCCGAAGGAAGAAGAAGCAATTGAGTTTTTCTTTTATCAAAAACGTGAATTTCTATCAAAACGTATTTACTAATTATTTAGGCTATTTCTGTTTAAAGAATGTTCGTAGAAGGGAAAACCACAATCTGTAAACCCACTCCATGTGCTTTATTAAATGTTAGGCGCCTTCTAACAAAATCTGTTAATCCTGGTGATAACGATTTAAACGATCAAAATGAAGCTTACGGACCTAAACATTGACTGCCTTTTGCGAATTTTTAAATATTTGTCGGAATCTGAGCTTGTCATCCTGTGCCAGGCTAACCACTATCTTGGCACTGTTATCGATCAAAACATCTTCTATGCCATGACAAAGGATCTGCTTCTATGTGGACATAGGAATAGACCATGTGTCGAGAATAGGTAAGTAAACAATTGTATGTATTTGTATAAATATAGCAATTGGGTTTGTTTTTAGGAATCCAACACAGCTGACCTACTTTAGGCGCTTGCAAGTGGCACGTAATTGGCTTAAGGGTGCATATGTGGAGGGGCATTATTACCACCATGCCCAGATGTTCGCCTCCAAGCTGTGCCTGGACTCTGACGCGTTGTACATAACGCATGCGAACTATTTGCGTAAATACCTTCGGGCTGGTGCCGAGGCACTGCAGCGTCGCTACGACGAGGAGATCAGCACACCCACCATATCCGATATCTCCGATTTCGTCAAGAAGCAAGACACCATTTTCGCAGGTCGAGTCTGTGGCACATGCTTTGTGAGCGATGCGGATGGCATCACGGAGCAGCCCATGCATCGTGCCCGGGAATATCTGTATTGCGTTGACTTTGTGGACGACGTATTTGTGACCAGCACAGAGGCTTGCTGCAAGCTGTGGAAACGCTCCAAGGAGTTTGGACTGACACACTTTGATCTGTTCATGCAGCTACAGCATTCGTTCAAATCAATGAAACTCAGCGCCGATTCCCAGTGGCTCTACGGCGGTCTATATACGGACAAAGGACGCAGAGCATTGCGTGCCATTCATGTGGAGAGGTAAGGCAACTGTGCAAGATTGCTTAAGTTTGTTATTCTATTCTGGGTTCTGTTTGGCACAGTGGGGAGGAGTTGGTTTTCAACTCGAACAGCATTTCCATATACGACCTCAAAATAAAAGATGATCATGTTCTATTCACTGCCAACTTCGATACAACATTCCGCATGTTCGATCGACGCACGGATCGTGATGTCTCAATTTGGGAGGATCCCTTCGACTCGTCTATCTACTGCCTGGAGTACGATGGCCTCTACGGAGTGCTGTGTGGCACAAAGCATCACAATCGAGTTAATCTGTACGACATTCGCGTGCCCAGGAAGTACATACAATTGTATTTTCCGGGACGCACACGTCAATCCTACAGGGGCTCGCCCGTTTATAGCCTTGCCTGCGACAGTCAATATATGTTTATCGCAACTGATCACAACTTACGTGTGTTCGACTTCACAACCAGCTACAGCGTCCAAAGGGATTACAGCAATTTCTATGAACTCCAAAGATAAACCAAATTTGTAATGAATAATTTGGGCGCATACAACAAAGATTAAGAATTTGTATAATTAGATTGCCAATATTGATCATTAAATGAGTTTTTAATTCAATATGTTAGCATTTGATTTTACATATGCATTAAACTTATTTCATTCAAATATTGAGCTTTATTTATAAATTACCAAATTACTTTATGACCAGCAATTAACTACCTGTTCTTATACCCAGCTGATTAAGATAATAGATTCATTTGCATTTGACATGCGACTGTTTTAAATCCAATCGAAATGGTTTCGATGTACAAATTGCATTGACCATCTTATTGAAATAGTCGACAAGCTAAAATCTTACAATAATAGACCACAAAACTTATGCTAAACAAACGAATAAGCCTTAGGAGTGCCACCGAAACATACATTCGTCCCACAAGGTAAAAACTTATAGATGTAAAAGTGCATATATTATAATGCGCAAATGTATTTAAACTATTTGTATTTTATGCAGTTAATTATGTGTATTGTGTGTGTGCAATATTTGAATTCTAACCGAATAGCTACGGAAAGTAGGATATATATTCTCTGAACATGTGAACAATTTCATATGTAATTTATATAGTTTAAGAGAGGACAAATTGCAATCGCACAGTCGAACGCCCAATTAAAGTATTAGTAATACTTTTTATATCTATACATGTGCTTACATTATTGGAAAACAACAAAATTGAATAGGAATCCAATAATAACAACTGTAACGTGCTGACATTTGGCATCAAGTTGTGTGTTGCAATTAAGTAACAATTATTTAGCATACATTGAAGCCTTAATTTTGTTGCGTTTTAACAGGCACTTAATCAATTTTTCTTCGTTTTTTTAGGTTTTTTTTTTGTTTAATTCCATACATTTACAATTTGTGCATCCTCTACATGTGTAAACTTAATCCAAGTAAAAAAGTAATGCAAATTATCGCGGAAATGCACCCGAATACATCTATTATCATTCCATATTTTGGCTTCGTTCGGTTCCCGATGCATTACGTATATGATACAGTTGATTTACTGAAGCGTATGATGTAAACGACTATCTGGTTGTAGGATTTGTGTTATCATTTGGCTTGTCCGCTTCGGATGGACATTCATCTGTGGACGGCTCCGCTGCAGAGTGTATTTGGGAGTGAGTGAGTGTATCTGTGTCTGGCTGTTGTGGATGATCGATGCCCTCGTTGAGAGCGGCAGCCAGTTCGCCATTGAACTGAAGCAGGCAGCCCAAGGCGCCAAAGTAACCTTCATGCTCCAGGAACAGACCCTTCATAGTGCCATTTGACCAGAACTCCATGGCGTATGCAAGCAGTTTCATCGAAATGGGGTTCACTCGCAGAAAGTTGCCCACAAAGACGACCTAAACGTGAAATTTAAACGATTATGTTCGATTACAAATACAACAAATGAACTTCATAACTTCTTACCCTATCGATCTTTTCATTCAATGCGCACATTCGCGCTATTGAGCCAATATTGTTGGTGATTGTGACAAGCGTGGCATTGGCCAGATCCTCTCTGGACACCGAATGGCGTTTGTCGTTTATATGCATCTGACCGAAGCTTAAAACAAAATCCAAAGAACATATAACTAATGTATGAAATATAAGAGAGAGTTGTTTCTACCTGGACGCCACTAAGTCACCGGGCAAGCTGAACCGATTGTAGTCACCACCATAGATGTCCTTGACCAGTTTGTCCACTTTGCGATTGTCACCCTTGGTGGCCAATTGAATGGCCTCCTCGAACGTTGTGCAGCCGGTGAGAAGACAACACAAACCCAGGAATGTCCCACCACCCAAGCTATAAGCAAACATGAGCTCAACGTGGTCACATAAAACAATTGTGTACAGATCGATATTACCTGGTGCCCGAAATGCGTTTATAGTTGTCCGGTCCGTATACAGCCAGAATGGATACACCTGAACCAACATTCACCAGTATAAAGGGAAACGGCTGCGAAAAGTTAAAGGCGCGCTTCTCGCTCTTCCTGCAAGTTGCAAAAAAGGGGAAAGTTAATTCAGCGCAGTTCAGAGAGCAATATCCTCACTGACTTACATAATCTCTCGCGCATTCTCGTAGTAGTAGCATTCCGTAAAATTGTGCATATCGGCAAAGAGTATGCCCTTGATGAGCGTGTCCAGCTCATCGAACTTGGCCAGCTTCATATTCACCTGATCACGGAAATCCTTCTCGAATTTGAACGCACCACCGCCAGTGGCACACACAGTGGTCACCAGCTCCGCCATTCCCTTCTGCTTGGCCAGCGATAGAAAGTTGCCCATGTCTGTTGTCTGGAAGCGTATAAAATGTAGAGATCCTCTTCGCTTTCTGATCTCAACATTATCCATCTGCAAACCAAAAAAAGACGCTTTCATTTTTATTTAACAGCTAAATATACGAGGTGTGTTCAAAAAGTATCGCGAATTTTGAATTTTCGCGGGTTACGTATAATCGAATTTCGATTTTTTTGTAGCGTTATGTTGGTACTCATGTCTCTCACTTATGCCGACAAGCTCGGCCATTTTGAATGTTCACTTAATTGTTGACAGCTGCTTTGCTTGCACGTGTTTTGGATCGTCTTCGATTTTTACCTATTCAAAAAAATGGATCAAAGAACCTGTATCAAATTTTGTGTGAAAAACGAAACTAAGTGCGTGGATACATTCCGAATGTTGATTGTGGCATACGGAGAAGCTACCTTGGACCGAAGCAACGTTTATCGGTGGTAAAAAAGCGCGCCAAGTTCGGTCGAATGTGAAAGTTTTGCTGACAGTTTTCTTCGATTGCAGGGGCGTGGTGCATTATGAGTTCTTGCCACAGGGTAGAACGGTCAATAAGGAATATTACCTGCAAGTTATGCGCAATTTGCGCGAAGCAATCCGCCAGAAACGCCCGGATTTGTGGAAGAACAAAAATTGGCTTTTGCACCACGATAACGCCCCTGCTCACACATCGTTGCTTGTGCGCGACTTTTTGCCCAAAAACAACACACTAATGATGCCGCAGCCACCGTATCCCCAGATCTGGCCCCCTGTGACTTTTTCTTGTTCCCTAAACTGAAGAGGCCCATGAAAGGACGACGTTACGCTACGCTTGACGAGCTAAAGACGGGATCGAAGGAGGAGCTGAACAAGATAAAAAAAATGATTTTTTGAAGTGCTTCGAAGATTGGAAAAACCGTTGGCACAAGTGTATAATATCTCATGGGGATTACTTTGAAGGGGACAAAATAGATATTCATGAATAAATAAATAATATCTGAAAAAACACAAAATTCGCGATACTTTTTGAACACACCTCGTAGTTGTGATTATTTACAACAAATTTAGCACAGCTGTTGGCTGTGAGCAGAGTCGGACTTCACAGACTTGGCAACAATGCGAACATCATTAACATGTAAACAGAACTTTGCCCGAGCTTTTCCTAGACAATGGTTTGTCTAAAAATGCACTTGCCAAATAGATTTACATTATTTTATTACACAACAATTAATTGCATACTCAAAGTTTCGAGACAAGTTCTAGTTCCCAAAGTGCAAAAGTAATTCGCGAGGCAAATATGTCATTAACCATTTAAAATAAAAAGTCTGTTCGCGAAGAGACAACACCCGGAAGTCAAAAGTCAATGAATGCTCTACGTAAACTTATCGTCAACGTCTCGCATACGATTTGAGTACCGCATAGTGATGTGCATTTGGCCTTTATACAGCCAACTCAAACTAAGAAGTGGCTAATGTGTGCTTTTGAATATTGTAATTTCTCTAATAATAGAATATTAATAATATTTCAACTCGCGTTCATTCCAAATAGCAACTATCTTAGTATCTATATTTATACAACTGGTTTCATTTATTTATTAATTATTGGGCACGGCATGCATATTTATGAACTGATCAATGCGCCATTGTTGCTATTATATTTATATATTTATGCAATGTGTTTTTGCGCTTTTGGGCAGTCTGCTTGTGATAAACTATTTGCATGTGGTAAATCTCTTGAGTTGCCGCAGTCGATAGACATCGTTTGGGGGTGGCGCCGTTGGCTGCAGTTCATCATCGCTGTCATCGCCGGTGGGCAGCAGACGGCGCTGTCGCACTGCCGTATTTGTGCAGGTGTCCACAATCCAGTGCACTGATTGGGCAAAGTCGAAAATCTTTGTCGTCAGATCGTTGTCGCCATTCGGCTGGGGTGCCGACTCCGGCAGATTGAGATGCATGAAGATGTCGAAGAACAGCTCCACGCTGACAAATGGTCCGCGATAGCAGTTTGGCGGCGGCAGGGCGGCACAGAGTGCGGCCAAACCGGGTGGCTGAGGAAAGATGCCGTTCACCAGCGGGTGCACGCCGGACATGGCAAGGGTGCACGGCTTGAATGGTATCATCTGTGTGAAATCCGGTCGAGCCAACGACTGTGTGGCATCGCCGTCGACAGGGCTCGCATAGCCAATGGACTTGAGCACGATGCAGTTGCAGGGATACATGTCGAGGAACTTGTAGCGTTCCACCAGCAGTGGACGTCCTTTAGACGTCCAAAAACTGCATTCCGTCGGCGCTGCACTTTCAGTATGCTGGATAGATCGCCGATGCTGGACTCGAAGTCAAGGAAGCGATTGCATATCTCCACGCTCCTTGGCGGTGTTAGGCATCCGGAGCTGAGGACGCGCTCGAAGAGCATGCGTGTGTTGTTGTCCTCATTTAAATGTGATAGGTAATCAATATAGCACAAGACGTAATCGGGATTGTCGCCGTAACGCTCGAGGCCCAGCTCAAAGATGCGGAACGCAATCTCTTTGTCCTTGGAACAGTAGTACTCCATTAGAGCGGCCGCCACAAAGATGTGGTAGCTGGAGCGTACATCCTCGCGTGCCTTCTTGAAAATGGCACGCGCCGACTTGATGCCCTCGGTGCGACGGGTGAACTTCATGCACTGGACGTAGACCATGGTGGGATCAATGTCCGGCAGTGCGAGCAACTTGTTGTAGATGCTGTGCACCTTGTCGTACTTGAGACGACCCTCCTCGAAGTCCGCATAGACGAAATGCAGCAACGCATTCCGATACGGTACACCATTGATGGAACGCTCCAATATGTTGGCGCACTCATTGGCAAAGATTTTCGCCGTCGGCAGATCGCCCCTCTCGGCGAGAGCGCCGGCACTTGTTTCCAGAAATTTGGATGCCTGATGCCACACGGCCGGATGATGGGTGAGCACCAGCAGGCATTGCTCGATGACGAACATGACGCGATGCGTGACCAGTGCCGTATCCTCGGTGCGCAATGGATTCGATTTCTCGTAGGCAATGAAACGCTTCCATAGCGCCATTTGTTTGGTCTCCGCTTTGGCCAGCGTTGGTGGCACAGCGGGCAGATTGCAATTGAGGCTTTTTGTGTGATCCGTCAATTCCTTGGCGACGCGACGTGCATTCATATGATCCTTGGAACGCTCCAGACTGACCTTTTCCGCATCGAGGGGATTGATGTTCTGCTCGAAGGCAATATAATCCTTCCACAGAAGCTCAACGCCGACAATAGGTGTGACAATAACCTTTTGGTAGACACGCCGAATGGCGTTAATCTTTTGATTCACAGCATAGTTGCCAATGGCCTCAACGCCGCGCAAGAAGTGGATGTACTGCTGCCAAATGTTCAACGAGTGCAAATCCATGCCAATCCTTTTAAGGGCGAAATCATACACCTGAGACATCTTCTCCTTGTGCATGCTGAGGCCGGCTTTGGTCTCTCGCACATAGGTCAGATACAGCTTCCACAGATCAATGTTGAGTATTTTGACCAGGCAACGCTGGAAGAGTTTCTCGACCCGCTCATAGAAACCGCTTCGCATTTCCATCTCAATGTAGAGCATCCAGTAGCGTGCCGTCGTGGGAAACACAAGGACCAAGGACTCGTACAGAGTGCGCACCTCGTTAACGGGACGCGTTTGTTCCTCGCGCAACATCAGTGACCACGACTCCATGCACCAATCGCTTGGTGCCCCATTCAACGTCAATCTTAATTAGATAGCTTGCCGATGTCATTGCGATCTTTGTCGGATTAGATTATGGCTGAATACTTTTCTCAGGTGAACATGCACAACAACAACAACAGATAACAAGTCAATTCTTAATATCTTTGTCAAATGTCGTTCAAATAAATATAAGCTGTCAAAGTTTTATACTGCTATCGATTGCAATACGATCTTTATATTTGGTTCGACGTAAGTGATGTGAATTCTTTAAAAAATCATTGATTTGAATCAAATCGAATCTAGCAGATTTCAAGTGTAATAAACGGAAATAAAATAGACGATCACGAGAATGTCTGCTACGTTCGCTCAGATCTACAGATCGCGGCATTATTGCAAGATCCAGCTATCGAATCATATTCGACCTGAATATGATCTTTCACTGAATGTGCTGGATGCGCACAACGTAATCACGTCCGGCGTCATTACTTAGAAGATAATAATAGAAGATAATGATTGCAAAAACAAAAATATGTATATATACTCGTATATATATGTATATATATATGTATATATATGTATATATAAATAATTTAAAATGAAGCAAACGACGCCAGGCGAAACAAATCAAATCGTTTACAGATTTCTGTTTGAGCTTATATAGTAAATCATCAATATGTATATCATTTAATAGATGTACATTATTAAATCGAGGCTCACCTGCAAGTGCGTGTCGCGATGTCCGGTTTTGCCATATGCCGAATTTTTGGTTAGATATCGCCGGATATTGCGTAATATCCCCGCCTCGCAATCCTGCTCATCGGGCGTTATATCCTTTGGCTCGAAGTATACCAATTTCGTAAGTGTTCCGCCGATATCCATGCCAAACCATGGCATCGCTGCAATAATTGAAAGTGCGCATCACATAATTGGTCAACTGAATAATATACGTTTTACAGTATGGAAAGGCTATAGAGCATACTGTGTACCCACATCTACAAATCGAACGGTCATGCCATAATCCCAGTGGCGAGAAGCACCTTCTATTCACTAACACATATATGGGGGCAGCATTACGTGGCTGCATTCTAATTTACATTCTGATTTCTCTATTGTTCTTGAATTTTGAAAGTCGAAATTATTGTGTCAAAATTTAAGTAAACATACCATTTTGGTAAGTACGAAGACTATTGAAAACTGAAATTGACAAGCAAAAGTAATTAAATTCAGAGTACAGATAATATACTAGCAAATACTGATGTGAGGGCCATCCCTACAAGTAATGTTATATTATATTATCAGACTTCCAGGTGGTAAAGATTAAAGACCCTTCTACATCTAACAATGAAATTGCGTCTTTGAGCACATTCACACTTTTGTGTGTTAATCTAATCTACGAAATCTGTTAAGAACTAAACAAGAATGAATAGTGAATAGTCCTAAGTGTCGCAGATTACACTCGCTTCCAGGAATACTACTTCGCAACTAAGATTAAATTGTTTCGATTATCGTATTATCCTCAACCGATCATTTCCTTGGAATCTACTGAATTTACCGTCAGTTCCATTAAAATAAAGAATAAGTGTTATTGCTGCTGAGTGTTTTTTTTTTTCAATACAGATTCTTAGTTAAATAACATATGCTGACATGCTTTTCTTCGCCCGATATATTGAGTGTATATAGTATCTGTGACTATATATATGGCACGAGCACGTACCACTTTTAATAATCAGATCAAAGATCGATAAGAAGTCCAGTGTTTCAGTCATTGTATTAGCTAATATTCACCAATATTCGCGATTGTAATGGATGGTTGGTTGTTTAGTGCATAGAAATGAGAATCGGAAGCATTTTGTTTAATTTCGACTGGTAGGCGCACAACACGTTATTTGTTATAGGTAATAGCTTCGACGGCGAACTGTAAGATTATATATATTTTGTATAAATGCATGCGGGCCAAAATCGAACTGCTAACAAAACGTGCAAGAGAGCGAAAGAGAGCGAAACAGAGAGAGAGAGGGAGCAAGAGAAAAAGCAGAGCGTTAGCGATAACAACGTCGGCTGCTTATCTAGCCTTAGACTCCGCTTTATCGCCAGCGAACAAATTTCTTAAATGACCGCTGGCCTCCCAATTGGTTACACTAAAACATTGGCTGGCAAGTCATAAAACTAAGCACACCAATATCTAATCAGAATAAACGAAAACTTACAAATACGCTCTAAAAACCAGTTACAAACGACTCAATTCATTCATTCATCTCTCAACATGTAGCAAAATAAACAGTTTACCGTTTATTATTGCTTGAGGAGATCAAAGATTACCTTTGCCCATGTTTTGATGCACAAAATTGTTCCGAACTTTAGACCAGGCAAATAGCGGATATGAGGCCAATCGGAATTGGATTTTGATTAATATTATTTATTAAGAGGATGTGGATTGGAGTGGGAATGTTATAACTTATACAAATTAAAACTTGGTACACTTATCGAAAAACATAGTTATCGTCGTCGTTTGATGGTACACAACATATTTTCGTTAAGTAACATTTGCTTTTAATCAAGTAGACGTAGAGAGAGAGAGAGAGAGAGAGAGAGACTCTGCTTTAATTTCTCCATTATTATCTAGACGAATGCAAGGTTGCCACATTGCGAAAATTTGTGGCACATAAATTGAATACCAATTGAGTTGTTTCGATGAATTCTTTCCAGTCAATTCTGTTACTTTATTTACAGTTGAATATGGACTTTAATTATGATTTAGATTTTGTTATCTTTGGTAGACAAATAAAACATTCTGCATTTCACTCCTGATTTGAACGTTATTTTCGTTGATTTAGTTATCTGCTGTTGTTCTTATCACTTTTTGGTACAAGCACAATTGTACTTTGTTATGGATCAGATCAGATTCAGCTTAATGGTTCGTGTTCTATGTAAAATTTTTCCACTTTGAATGGATAGCCTACTTACACATCAAATCATCACTATTCGGTATGTGTTTGGCGGGATCGATCAGTTGGGATTGATTATTACACGATTCATTTGGGCAATTTTCACCGTTCGTGGTTGATCGTATCAGATTGCTGTCATTGATATTGTTGCTGATGCTGTTGTGGCTGTTGCTGATGTTGTTACTGGAGGTATTGTTGACGGATTTGCTTCTTTTACCGACCCCAATTGCGGCACGCCACGAAGCGCGCCACGAATTTCGTTTAGCGGAGATCATTTGGGTATTCGCTGAATTAGTGTGTTGTTGTGCTGTTGGTGTTGCTGCTATTTTTTTGTCGTTATGTAATTTGAATATTTTCAAGTTAAACGAATATTTAGAGTCGCGCGCGCGCACTTTCATTTTAAAGCTTTTTGAATACCTTAACAAATTATCGTGCACTGAGCAGCCTTTGTTAGCAGTTATTCTCGCACCTGTCGCTGTAATAACTACTACATATGTATTTGTGTATTTACATTGCAACTTGTTATGCTTATAAGTGATCTGAAAACGATCAAACTTATTGTTGTTGTTTCGAGTAGAAGAAAACACGAAACGCGTCGGGAATGGAATGGATCGCAATCCGTTTGAACGACCGATCGAAGGCGTGAAACGTGTTTGAATGAAATTTCATTGTCACTTCGTTAAAAAAAACGATGCGGCAACGCCGACAGCAGCAGCAGCAGCCGCAGCAACAGCAGCTACAACAGCCGAGCTGGCGTCGACGTCACAATCGTCGCGCTTGCACTAATGTATGAGCACACATACATACACGCACACATTAATATATACAGACACAAGTCCGTGTTAAATTTGTACACACATGCATAAGTATATTAATGAGGAGACATCGAAAAGCAAAAGCCGAACTTGAGCATTGCGAAAGCAAATGTCTCAAATAAAAACAACAACAACAACAAAACAAACGACCAAAGGTGAACTTTAATGCGACTTTAAAACAAACGAGCAGCACCCTTGACACAAGCTTGAGTTAACCAAACTCGACAACGTATAACTAGGCAAAATTGGTTTAGTTGGTAAATAAGACAGCATCCAAGCGCTTGCTTGCTTGCTTGCGGCTCTGATGCCCTTCAAGCTATTATTATTATTTCCAAGCCAAGCGCATATTGTTGCTTTCCCTGCTCACACACATACATACAACCAAACACACAAATATAGTGCATACATTTGTCCGTTCGTCTACGTGTAAAATCGAGTTCCAATTGTACTTTGTATACAATGTGGAGGAGGGCGAGCGAACGAGTGAATGGGCGAAATGAGACAAAAGAAAGAGCACAAGTCAAAAACACAAAAATTGGCGCTTGAAATAGAAACAGAAAAGTCAAAATAAGCTTTCAAGATTGTAGTGTACCTAATAAATATAGGACACATCGAAATAGAAAACTATCACGTCGAGGCTTTGATACTCTTCTCAATTGTATACAAACAACATTATTTGGATTTTAGCTATTTCAAACATGAAATGAAGATTGCAAACTTACCTCTGCCCAGCTGATGGCAAAATACAATTTCATCATCTTGCATGTTGAAGTTTAGGCACTAAAAACCACAGCTGCTTGCGATTCACTAACAGTTAAATACCGGCAAACGGCGCTTTCGTTGTATATCTTCCTGATAACAAGTTAAGCCACTGAAAACGTGAGACAGCCACAGAAAGCAGCAGTTGTCGATTGATTGTTGTTGTGATAGAGTGGAATCGAAGTGGAATTTGGAAGAAGTTTAATGGAATTGGGGACCTCTTCTCTCTCTCTGCACCTTAGTTCCTTACACTTGTGTGTAATATGACTCCCTATTTTTGGTAGAATGTCGGGAGAGAACGTTCCGCTTTTTCGGTTGGCATTGGCATTGGGAACACAGAATCACAGAAATGTGTTTTTGTTTTGTTTACAATCTGTTTTGCCGCCAGAAATTTGATAACTTGATGGTGTTAATGGCAAATCGACATCTGAATTCGATAACTGTTGTATTCTGATTGGTAAACTTCGCACTTTGCAATTGAAACTTTACAACAATTACGAAAAATATCTAAATCTAGTGGCCTTGCTCGTCGTCTTCTTCTTTACATTAAATCAAAACAGCTGTTTGCTTTGTTTTCTGGACCAGACTAGAGATGAGACCATTAAGCATATCGATTAGTATTCTATTCCGTGATATAAATCCCAAATGTACTATCGGTGAATGCGCATAGGTCGCTTTATATCGATATCTGTTTGCCTATTAAAGCAAAATAACAACGCATAACATAAACAAAAACAAAATGAAAGAAAGAATTAAAGTATAAAAAGTACAGGTGCATATTTATTTGGTATTTGCTATTTGTAATACGATCAATTTTGAAATAATGAGTGCAACAAATAATACAATGAATGCAAATAATGAAATCGGGAAATTTAAGTTTCCACCAAATTGGAAGGATAACACCAAGATAAAATTGCTATTCGCAAACTTTCATCCGCGGCATTTGAATGAAGAAACATACGACTCAAAGATGTATTTCTGGATGGATCTGATAAAACAGTATTGCACATTTATGGGCAAAGCGAACATCAGTTTGCGAGAACTACAATTGCAGTTCAAGCGTGGCGACCAAATTCCCGCATGCCTGGACACGGTACTGACGCAAATGGAGCAACAAAAAATGATCCGTCTGCGCACCGAATACGAAAAAGATCCAATGAACAGCTGGAGCGGTTGGTTGGTCAACAGTTTTGTGAAGCGCCCTTTGTCGCGCACCTGGCTCAAACTCAAACATAGCATTTTTACACCAGATGCCGGAGCTGATTCTCTTGTTGAATGGATTCACCTGGAGGTCTTAAAGGTAAGCTATATATATAAGTTCAGTCGTTTCACTTGGATATTAATAATCACATTCTGTCTATTTCAAACAGAGCATATGCAACGAAATGGAAGAGAAGGTATTGCTGAAAAATCGTGGAAAATTGCTGCAGTTTGAAGCATTTATGTCGCTGTGCGAAGCATGTGAATTGCACATCCACGTTGACTTCTTGGATTTGTGCCTTCTATTTCATGCAGCACGTAAGCAAGTTGCCTTAGAGCATACGATTGAAAGGCAAATGCGGCGCATTCACCTCATCAAAATCCCAGGCATGTATCTTATTTATCTCAATTCACACAACTTTAATAGTAATCGATTTGTTCCATTTTCAGCTAATGAGAATGACAGTCTAATTATTACGGAGGCAGATCATGCGTTGCATGACCTGGAGGTGACACAGGCTAGTCTGCTGAAACAGCTGGAGGGCATTGAGGAGGAGATCAAGAGCAACGAGAATAAGGCGCTCCAATATGTTAAAGAAAACAAGCGGCAATTGGCCAAAACATACCTGCGAAAAAAGCGTTTGCTGGACAAAAATCATGGTACAAGACAGCACACAGACTATTTCCTCATTATATTTTAAAAATTAATTAAACAGAGAGACGTAGTATTGCGCTGCACAACATTGAAACATTGTTGTCAAATTTGGATGAAGCACAGCACAGTGGTGTCGTCCTAGACGCTTACAAAACTGGCACAAAGATGTTGCAGAAGGTTCTTAACGATTCGGGTCTCAAGTACGACAATGTCGATGAAGTACTGGCGGACGTGCGCGAGACCATGGATCAGCATCGGGAAATTCAAGATGTTATGTCGAGTAGCACTGCCGACGTAGCCACCAACGATGCGGAAGAGCTAGAAATAGAGCTACACAATCTGATGGGCGGCAAAGAAACGGCAAAACCAATGAATGTTGTTACAAACAATAATAATAACAACAACAATAAGCCCGAGCTTGTTATAGAGGATAAAGATTTGATTGCCATGCTTAATGATCTGGATGTTGAAGATGGCACAATCTCTCTGTCTAGCCAAAAAACATTAGAGTCGGTGTAAAAGCAATTGGATTACATATATATTTCTGAGTGTGTTTTTGTTTTTAATAAATGGTACATGTTCTAGTTTTCTATGATTAATATATTTTTTTTTAATTTTTAATTGCTTTACTCTATATTTAATTTTGTACAAAATGCGTCCTTAGGTCATATTTGTTTGCTTAGTATCTATGGCTAGACAAATGTTTCCCTAAATTGGAATTTAAAATTTAAATACATAAGTATAAGTATACACATGATTTTGCTTATCATACAGTTCATTAATTATTTCTGCATTTAAAGTGCGCACAAATAGTACATAAATGTTACATACATACAGCTCATACAAACTATGTACATACTAAGTATGTAAAAAATAGATGTATGTATGTATATATTGCACTAAGGTTAGGCATATTTGAAGCAAATCAGAAAAGCAATTTAATGAATGCTAATGTGTCCCTGGTCAGACCTCGTCCGCTATGTGAGATGTGAGAAACAGCAGACGCCACCAAACCAAACGTTGGCCACACGGGCATCGTTATGTGTGGATTTGGAAAAGTATCAGAATACTTAAAATTGTACAGATGAAGCAAATCAGGACGGGCAGAATCACAATAAACCGTAGTGATCTGAGAAGCAGTTAATTATATTATTTCATAAGAACATTGATATGATTGCTTGATGGATTACCCACCTGCCATGCCCTAGGGCTGGGTGTCAGAGATTTAGATCGATTTCAGCCTCCAGATCGATGTGGTTCATTGAGTTGGCCGTGCTATTAAATATTTGATTCTCGGCCGTTGTTCCGCTGCTCCCGCCATTAGGATTGGTGGCGTTGACGACATCGTTCCGCTTTGATTTACCTAGCAGCCAGCAAGAGAACACTTTGTCGAAATATTGCATGTTAATAACTGTGATGATGGTTTCGATCGTGTGGTGCATGAGACCGATATATATACAACAAATATAATCGGATATATAAAAAATACAAACCGCCAGCCAAGCACCCAAAACACTAAATATATTGAGCGCTTTCCTTTACTTTTCTCTGGAACATATTCCAAATAGCAATAATTGAAAGAATGCTAACAATTAGTAGGACTCTGGAACATATGTCGGGTCATCAAGTGGCAGGGCACGCCGATGTCGAGTAATGATTGCTCGTCTGGTGTATACATGTGGCATGTGTGAATGATGCGATGATGATGACACTTACCTCCCGTGAAGCATAGGCAACCCTCGTCATCGCTGGGGAAATCGCGACGTGCACTCTTCAGCTTCAGCTCCTTGTTTAGCTCATTCATGCAGCGCTGATAGTAGTCGTAGTCCTTTAAATACCAAACCGGTGGCCAGCGATGCTCGCGCAAATACTCTTGATTATCCTGATGCAGTGCTTTCAAACCCTTGAGTGAAAACTTACAGATAACATTGTAATTGACGCACAGATACGACATACACCACTCGGCCAGCTGATGGGCATTGTGCAACTATTGAAAATGTCTTGTTAGCACTTATTACATATGTTGCATATACGAACAAACGGACCTTGACGGTTTCCAACAACGTTAGGCAATGATCCACCGTTTCATTGGTTTCGTTTTGTGAAATTATTGTGAGATCTTCAATAACGCGACACTCAATCAGATTGATTAGACGCGGCAGGCACAAACGGTTGGCCAATTCCAGCAAATTGAGGCATTTAACCGCTGAGATGGGCGGAATTTGATCAGTGTACAAATAGCACAGCAGCTTATGGAATGTATAAATGGTAACGCCGGGGAAAACAATCTGTAAAATACTCATTCAATCTTATTTTTCATTAATGAGATTATAATTTTGAACTGTCTTACCACATTGGAGTGTGCCTCACGAAAATCGCCCAAAAGCATGGCGCGCATCACATCACAGCGACCAACCAGAACAGCCCGATGTGCCTTTAATATTTCAATAATAATATGTATAATTTTAAAGAATTTGAGTGCAAATCGTTACCTTCATCAGACCATCGTCCAGCTCAAAGGTTACATCGCTGAAGCAACCGTCTCCAATGCAATGCCTTTCCATGCTCTCTTTTATGCGCTGTAAAAAGTTTAATTATCCATTTGAGCTGCATAAGCTGATTGTCAATTAGCAACTTACAAGACAAATGTGGGGATTCGGCTCATCACTGGGACTGTCCATGACACTTTGTGGCCTAGAAAGCAACGTGGTTAATTGCGGCAGTTCTAAAAAGTCGGCAGCTTCTCGTATTTCCTGAGTGCAGAATATACAACATAAATTAGCTCACGACAATTAAAACTGATTGTAAGCAAAAGTTACCTGCAGATTACTGCATTCCTTGTCAATGGTGCCAGTGTAAATGAATCTGAGGCATTGATGAAGTGCCTGGGGTGAGATAAGTTTGCTTAGCGTAACGATTGTTTGAATAGCGCTGACCCCGCGTTGATTTTCCATCTGGACCAAACGCAAACTCTGCAGTACCGGATGATGTAGCTCTTTGTGTAAATCATTGGAGCGCTTTGAGTCCACCAGTGGCAATGCTTGATAGCTGGATCGTCGCTTTAGATGTTCCCACATGCTGTTATCAATTATAAAATAGTTCAAATAGGTAGGTAATGATCGGGGGGTTATTTTAATAGAAATGTTACCGTTGTGTGCGTGATTCGTAGCGTATGAGATATTCTGTGTCGTCATTGAAATCGGCTATGGTCGCCTCGCCAAACGTTGAGCTGACCATGCTCGACTCGCTGCTGCTGCGGCCACCCATGTCGCTGAGTTCAGTGTTCAGGATGCGCTGAAAAATGTTGGATGCGGCGGCAAGCATAAATCTGTGTACCGCAAACTTGGTTCCGCCCACGACCAAAATCAGATCGGCGTAGGCTTGTGAGAGGAACATATTGTAAATATCCTGACGATAATGCCCAACAACAACGGTAACCTCGGGTGGTGGCGGCTTCGGTGGCCGGAATGGTGCCTGTAGCAACGGCTTCTGCACCTTTTTCAGGTTCGTCATCCAGAAGCGCTGCTGTCGGCGAGCAATGAGCGACGATCGAATGGCATTCTCAAACACCTCATTGACGCCAAAGTATGTGAAGACACTGGTCTCGTAGTAGCTAACGCCCAGCTCCTTGGCAACGGCACGCGCCTCATCCGGCATGACCAGGTCGCTCTTCAGCGCAGCTCTGCAAATTAAAATTACTCTTGGTCAGTTTAAGCAAATGCATGCGGCTTAAGTTAACCATACCGTACAAATGTGCCCTTTTCACCAAAGTAGGATAAATAGTTCTCATCGCGATACATGTATCGCAAGTCATTTTTGCAGCCAACGAGCACGACGGGCACATCGGGACAGAAGCGACGGATCTCCGGATACCACATTGCCTTGCAATTGCGCAGCGAGATCGGGCTCGCAATGGAAAAGCACAACAGAACGACATCAGATCTACGAAAAGAAAAAGAATCATTAAGTTAAATCCCGAGTAACAAACAAAATAGATTATTGAATAATTTACCTGCCGTAGGCAAAGCGCCGATCCTTGTCGTGATCCCCGAATGTGTCCCACAAACGCAACGAGACATTGACCCCATCGACCACTTCCCAAGAGCGCTCCAGGACCTGCAATGCAAAATCAAGGCACAATCTATGTGTAAAAATCGAGGAATTGTATTTGCTGTCGACTGTTTTTGTCACTTGCGTCTTTGTAAATGCGATACTGATCGATCGCCCACACGGTAGGCACGTGTGTGGACAGCAGTTGCGACAGTGACACATGCTTGTTGCAAGCCCTAGCGCAAATCAGTCGCGTCTTTCCCACGGCAGTGTCACCAACAAGGACGCACTTGACCAACTCCTGATGCGGCTGCTCGTTATCCATTTTCGGCATGCAACTCCAGCACTGTGCAAGGGGAAATCTTCGAAATTTATAAGTAAATGATTAATAATTACTCAGGTATGATTTAAATATACAATTTATATATGACAATTAAATTACTTAGCCTTCACCAATCTGTAACTAAAAGACTATTTTATTGCTTATAAATATATTTTATTAGTTGCACTTGAATGTTTGTATGCACAAGTTACAATATTGCGTTGGCTACTGCCTCAAGACGGCACTGAGCAATGAAAGTAAAAGGAAAACAAGTCAATGAGCCACCAGCAACAATGCAACAAAGAGAAAAACAACCCCGTTGCGTTGTTAAAAAAATAACACGAGAGCGAAGCATTTTTAGAGTCTAATTGAGCTCAATTGAAACAGAAATAATAATATCTTCAATCAAATCGCGAGCGAAATTCGCACTTAAAATACCCTGTTGTGTTTAAGGGTAGAAATAGGGTGATTTTAGTTGGTACGCAGAATACCATTTCTTTACCATTTCGCTTTTTTTGAAGCAATTATTTAATAAGCTTGATTACAAAATAGATTTGCTAATGATCTAAATTAAAAAAATGCTATTTGTTTTAGTTATACATCATATCTCAAGACCAAACAACAATTTTCATATAGTTGGCCCAACCAATAAATAAATAAATCAATTTCATTGAATGAACAAAAAATATAGCGAGGGTATTTAAAAATCAGTTTTTCTCTTAGTTTGTTTGTAAGTTGAACGTTCAGTTTTTTGCATGCATTTAAGACGCACTACTGATTTATTAATTTACATATATAGTTTCATCCATATATAGTATAAGCTAACTGTAAACATAAATGTCTGCTTATTGTGATTTCATCTACGCTTTTCACTTTCCCTTTCTCCTGCTAATACAAGTGTGTGTGTGTGTGTTTGCATTTACATCTTTACATCTGTTAATACTCTTTTTTCTCTTTCTCAATGCACCCATAACTGCATAGCTGTATATGCATGTGTGTGTGTGTGTCTGCTCATGTAAGTGTAATAAATTAAACAGGCAATAATATTAATACACGCTCCTGGGAAGGAACGACCGGCACCTCAGATGTGGATGTCCCATTAGTAAGCTTATTGATTTTCTCATTCCATGAGAAATGCGGTGCGGCCGCCGCCTACAGGCCACCATGCCTCAGACTTAGGTTGAACCAATAACAGCGTCAGCGACATTTTCGAATAAAAGAATCGAGCTCTTATGCAGAGACAGAGGCAGAGGCAAAAACTATATTTTGCGACACGAAATCGTTTTAAATTCATATAATAAATTCTCGTAATTTTTATATTAAAACCTTTACCTTAAAGCACATTCAATTTATAAACTCTACTGCCAAAATTGTTTTTCATATTTATTTCGTTCACATATTTATGTTTACTTAATTTTCAATTAGCATTAATTATGATTGCTGCCTTTGTATGTTTTTCTTATTTGTATAAGAATAAGGAATTAAATTATGTACCTTTACAGCTGCTTCTTTATTTGTGTTTTGCGTGCTATGCTCTCTCTATCCCACTCTCTGTATGTTCTTTATTTGCGTGTTGCACTTATCACACACGCACACTCACACTCACTCACTGGCGAAATTTACAACAATTTGCAATTTATATTTGCACCATTACAAATTCGATTCAATACACGAGCTGCGGCACTTCACATTTCTCAACGATGCGACTGAAATATATCCGATTTTATTATGTTCATACTTTGAGCACCACATTGAATAGTGCCTAGGATTATTATTATTTGTTAAATAATAAAATGCAGTTACAATTGTTACAATAATCGTGCACTACAGTCGATATGTTTTTGTCGATAAGTGAATCTAACAGTGTTGAAAACATAAACCAAGTGGCGTTGCCACACCTATTAAAATTGGAAGGCCAAGACTGAAATTAATATTTTTTGAACCTGTCATAGATGTGTTGATTTTATTGTTAATTTCTGTATTCAAATTTACAATATATATTTTAATTTATTTTTTACGACATTAAGTGTGTCAGTGCTACATTTAGTTTTAATTTAAATCAAGAACAGCCAGAATAATCGCAAAAGTATCGCATAAACTATCATAAAAAGGTGACAGCCCTGCAACATCTGTTTTGATACTGTATTGTTGCGAAACGAAGAACACTTAAACGTATTTCTGGTAAATGAAATAGACAAAAAAAAAATGAAGCAGACAAGCTTACTAATTGAGGTTTTATTTGTATTTTTAATTTATTTTTTACAATTCATGTCCATTCATATTTTTGGCTTTTCAATTTCTGCAGAAGCAGCCACATCGTTCCTATGTTTGTCGGCCGAACGTGTCTAACTTTTTCCAGCCGCAAATCGATTTTTGCCGTAGCAGTAACAGCTGTTCTCAATCGACAGTACGACTAAACAAATAATTAATAATTAACATAATAAAACTTGTTTCTATTACTTTAACAGTAGTAGCGGAAAGTATTGCCCTAACATTTTAACTGGATACAGATTGCTCTCGACTTCAGCAAAACCGAAAATGACATTAAGCAGCAGCCAAAAAGTGCAGCCGAAGGCCGAACAAATGGAGCCAATAATACGGTATCATCATTTATTTATTTTTGCCAAATTATAAATTTAATACATTATTTTTATTGGATTTCCTGCAGCATAAAAAATATTGAAAAATCACAACAGGACACGCGCGATTATCGTGGCTTGCAACTGGAAAATGGTCTTAAGGTATTACTGATTTCAGATCCAAGCACGGATGTGTCAGCAGCTGCACTTTCTGTGCAGGTTGGGTAAGATTTTGATAACATTACATTGGAACGATCTTGTTATATGACTTGATTTATTTTTTATTTGCAGGCACATGTCCGACCCAGAAAACCTGCCAGGATTGGCTCACTTTTGCGAGCACATGCTGTTTCTGGGCACCGAGAAGTATCCGCATGAGAATGGCTATACCACATACCTCTCGCAGAGTGGCGGCAGCAGCAATGCGGCCACATATCCGCTTATGACGAAATACCATTTTCAAGTTGCCCCCGACAAGCTGGAAGGTGCACTTGATCGTTTCGCGCAGTTCTTTATTGCGCCGCTATTTACGCCCAGTGCAACCGAGCGAGAAATCAACGCTGTGAGTGGAAAAAGATGGTGACGTCATTTATTGAACTTATGATTACTTATGATTTCAGGTGAATTCGGAGCATGAGAAGAATTTATCGAGCGATCAGTGGCGTATCAAGCAAGTACATCGCCACTTGTCCAAATCCGATCATGCCTACAGCAAGTTTGGCAGTGGTAATAAGGCCACCCTCTCCGAGATACCCAAGTCTAAGGGCATTGATGTCCGTGACGACCTGTTGCAGTTTCACAAACATTGGTATTCAGCCAACATTATGTGCCTGGCCGTTATAGGAAAAGGTTTGCGGTTTCAGCAAATCACTTTACAGTGGATAAATTACTTAAATATATTCATTGCTCAGAATCCTTGGATGAACTGGAGGAAATGATCATCGAAAAGTTCTCAGAGATCGAAAATAAGAATGTGAAGGTGCCAGACTGGCCGCGGCATCCATATGCAGATGATCAGTATGGTCAGAAACTTAAGATCGTACCCATCAAGGACATACGCTCTCTAACGATCAGCTTTACTACCGACGATCTGACACAGTACTACAAATCCGGCGTAAGTTATGCAGATTATAAATTGATCAGATTTAGATTAAGATTAATATTTATTGCAGCCGGACAATTATTTAACTCATCTCATTGGCCATGAAGGCAAAGGAAGCATCTTGTCCGAGCTGCGCAGACTTGGCTGGTGCAACGAGTAAGTCAATTTAAATCTCTCTTTATCTTTTAATGATATATGTTTGTCTTGTAGTCTTATGGCTGGACACCAGAATATCCAGAATGGATTTGGTTTCTTTGATATAGCTGTGGATCTGACACAAGATGGCTTGGCGCATGTCGACGATATTGTTAAAATAATATTCCAATATTTATGCTTGTTGCGCACAGAAGGACCTAAGAAGTGGATCTTTGATGAGTGCGTTAAGCTAAACGAAATGCGTTTCCGTTTCAAGGAGAAGGAGCAACCAGAGAACTTGGTCACCCATGCAGTGTCATCGATGCAGATTTTCCCACTGGAAGAAGTGCTAATTGCACCATACATGAGCAACGAGTGGCGTCCAGAATTGGTCTCAAAGCTATTGGACGAACTAGTGCCTTCCAAAAGTCGTATTTGCCTGGTCAGTCAGAGCTTTGAACAGTTAACCGATCAGTCCGAGCCATATTATAAAACTAAATATGGTCTGGAGCGTATACCGAAGGAGACGATTCAGGTATGTTGAACCAGAGACAATATGTACTTATATATTAATTTCCAATGAATTACAGAGCTGGGAAAACTGCAAAATGAATGAGAATCTGAAACTGTCACTGCGAAACAGTTTTATACCAAGCAACTTTGATATTGCCGATGTTCCCGCTGATGCTCCGATTCATCCCACAATTATATTAGACACGTCCATTCTGCGGGTCTGGCACAAGCAGGACAATCAATTTAACAAGCCCAAAGCCTGCATGACCTTCGACATGTCCAATCCCATTGCTTATTTAGATCCCCTCAATTGTAATTTGAACCACATGATGGTCATGCTGCTGAAGGATCAGCTCAACGAATATTTATATGACGCAGAGCTGGCTAGTCTCAAGCTTAATGTCAACACCAAGCCATGCGGCATCGATGTAGGTTGACGCTTAAGAAACCCATTGGCAATTGAAATAAATAATTTTGTTTTCAGTTTACCATACGCGGTTTTAGTGACAAGCAGGTTGTTCTGCTAGAGAAGCTATTGGATCACTTGTTTGACTTCAGCATAGACGAGAAGCGTTTCGATATACTCAAGGAGGAGTACATAAGATCACTGAAGAATTTTAAAGCGGAACAGCCCTATCAACATTCCATCTATTATCTGGCTCTGCTGCTAACGGAGAATGCCTGGGCTAACGTGGAGCTTTTAGATGCTATGGAACGTGAGTAGTAGTCTCTTATCACATATCACCTGCTACAACCATAGTATTAATTCAAATACATTTTTAGTTGTTTCCTACGATCGTGTGCTGAACTTTGCCAAGGAATTCTTCCAACGCCTGCATACTGAGTGCTTCATTTTTGGCAATGTCACCAAGCAGCAGGCAACTGATATCGCTGGTCGCGTCAACAAGCGATTGGAGGCAACGAATGCCACAAAACTACCAATTCTTGCCCGTCAGATGCTCAAAAAGCGCGAATACAAGTTGTTAGCTGGTTTGTGTAAATTAATAATATCAAATCTAACACATTGATTTTGCTTTTGCTTGTCGGCAACAGGTGATAGTTATCTGTTTGAGAAGGAGAATGAGTATCACAAGAGCTCCTGCACACAGCTCTATATGCAATGTGGCGCCCAAACGGATTACACAAATATTATGGTTAACTTGGTGTCGCAAGTGTTGTCGGAGCCCTGCTACGATTGTCTACGCACAAAGGAGCAACTCGGTTACATCGTCTTCAGTGGAGTGCGCAAAATGAATGGTGCTAATGGTTTTCGCATCATCGTCCAATCTGCGAAGCATCCATCATTTATCGAAGATCGCATTGAGAACTTTTTGCAGACCTATTTGGTAAGCTGTTGAGATTCACAAAGAAATGAAAATCATTTTTTTTAATATTTCACTTCTTCTTTTTAGCAAATAATTGAAGACATGCCGTTGGATGAGTTTGCGCGCCACAAGGAAGCGTTAATTGTGAAAAAGTTGGAGAAACCGAAGAACATTTTCCAACAGTTTAGCACATTCTATGGTGAAATTGCTATGCAAACCTATCATTTTGAACGTGAAGAGGCCGAAGTTGCAATACTACGCAAAATTAACAAATCTGATTTTGTAGACTACTTCAAGGTGTGTAACTTCTTTCAGTAACTTGAATCCCATGCCTCAACTGCTCAATTTTAATTACAGAAATTCATAGCAAACGATGGCGATGAGCGAAGAGTTTTATCCGTGCACATTGTATCCACATTAAAAGATCCGAATGCGCCGACCAGTGAGGAGGACGACAGCACAGTCACCAGCATGGAACGTCATAAGCCAATTAGCGATATTCTTGCTTTCAAATCCTGCAAAGAATTGTACCCCATTGCAATGCCCTTCCTGGACATCAAGGCAAAGGGTGCACGCAGCAAGCTGTAAGCAGGTGCAGCAAGCTGTAAATTTAGTTCTCTTTTCATGGTTGCAGATACGGTTGGCTAATGGGTTTGGTTACTTTCTTTAATTTCAAATCAAATATACATAATATTAAAACCTTTCACAAATATAAAATAATTTGTATTAGTAGCGAATTGTGTCTCACATAATTGCTGCCTACAATCGCACTATTTGGTATGGAAAATCCCATATTGAGTTTCGTTAGCTCCTGTGAGCTGAGGTCTTGCGTTCGCCGATGGCTCGGATTCTGATTCAATAGCGATATCTTGTGTTTAAACGCCACGTGCTCGGTCCATTTCAATTGCTTCCACGGTCCGCCCATGTCTAGCATAATATTGTTCTCCTTGCCACTGGCATGATCATAAGATGGATACGCCAATGCCAGCTGCAAATTGATCATCTCGCGGTGCATATGCTGAAATGTGCACTTCAACTGCAGTGTCTTGCCTGAAATGGTGATTATATTTCGAGGATTACTCCTTTTTACATATGTGCGTTTTAAAGGACTCGCCTCTTATGCTGAATTTGGGACTGTTGATGGTTTTGGTTGCGGCATCGGAAATGTGATCTGTAAAGTTCTCCAACTTCCAATAATAGGTAAATAATTGAAAGTCCTGATCCGCCAGCATTGTGTTATTAAATCTGCCAATCTCTTCCTCCCGCTCTGCTGCAATTTCCAATTGTTTTAGCTTGGGTTGCTTCTTCGCATTGTTTTCCTGGCTTGGTGGTTGCATCGTAATCTGCTCAAACTTGATTTTTTTTAGCGAGAGAGGCACCTTTACAATTGGTGTCTCATCCAGCGTTGGAGTCAATGGAATAGAGTTACTATCTGGCTGTTCCTCCATCTCGATCAACTTCAGCAGCAGCTCTTTGATCTCACGCAATTCCCCATAAAGTTTCTCCTCCAGATTGCGAAAGGCTCGATTCATTTCATCTATGGCGGCAATTTGTTTGATTCTCAAACATTATTGAATTGGTGTGCAAGGCTTACCCGACCCACAGACACCCTTTAAAGTTTTGGTTGTCACCGCTTCGGCGGATGCTTTGACCTCGCCCGCATTTACGGTGCAAACGGCCTTTTGAACTTCGCTGGGCAAATGTAGATCCGCATCCGGATCTTGCTCATTGTCGTTGAGGCTATTATTAACTGACTCGTCAAGTGCAAGTGCCGTGGCGAAAAGAACACATGCCCCATACACTAACCACCTTGGCATCTCCAGCTATGAGTGATGTAAGTCCGTCTAACTAGCACTAGAGAAGAGACCACCAAGCGCTCCGCTGTCTGGGAGGCCTCATTGACAACTGACTGACGAATGAGGCGAAGAGGCGATGAGTTGGCCACAAAGTGAGGAACATGTTTTGCAGAATGAAAATCGTTGACATTGTATACAGATGATATACATAGGTGTTCACATACATATGCATAGATGTACTTATTTATGGTTATAAATATGCGACTGGGGCGCGTGTCGCGCGATCATCTAAATATAGTGCCAATGTTTTTTAATCGCGATCAAGATCTGAATGAAGGCAGACATTATTTTTTGGAAGGGGCATTATAATAATAAAAATCTCACTTAGAAAATGGGTTCTTTATTTAATTCATTTAACTAGTGGTAGTACTCGAACAATTGCTAGCCCATCGAGAAGAAGGACAATCTGAATGCCATTTCGACCATATTCTGGGGTACCTCGGGAGCGTGGCACACATATACCTCCTTCGCTGGCGATTGGAACAATCGGCCGACGACAACGAATCGCATGACAGCCTGCTCCCTGGTGCTATTTGTGATTTCAATGGTTATGCCATGTTCCTTCACCATGGTTATATCATTGCTGCCATGTCCAATGAAGGATCTGCTGTTGCCAGCAGCAGTCGGCTCCGCCAGTATTCGTCGATGATTCTTGGAGCGGTCGAGCACCCCATGAATCATATGACACGCTCGACGCATCTCGCACAGATAGGGAAAACTCTCCGAGCTGGCTGTGAATGGACAGAGGAGCACGCCATTTGTCAGGTCAACATAGACGTAGTGAAGCACAGAGTTCTTCCAACCGGCGGAGACTTTCACTGGCAGCACATTGTTGATTTCCTTCCAAAGGGATGTGGTTATCTGACTCTGGCTCTCGACATTCTGATTAAGGCCGTAGTGCAGCGGATGCTGTTCTGCAAAGTTCTCCCAATCGGAGCCACTATCCGAGTCATCGGCAGGCGTCAGACGGCGCCGTGACATCTCATCCTCACTGGGCGTCAGGCTGTGTATCGATGAGCCACCCAGAGATGAGCACAATTGCGCCTCATCGTCGTTGGCGGAGTTACTGGAATGTGGAATGTTGGTTTTCGGTTTGAGCAATGATTCAAGCTTGCTGCTGGCCTCGTGCTCTTCGCCGGACTGCTCGATCTTGTGCTGGTCGAGCACCTCGGGCCGCTTATTCGAGACAGACCAAAATCTGGCCAGTGACTCGATGCCGCACTGTATGAGATGATCCAGCGTCTCTTGGATCTCTTCGATGTAGAACAACGATGGCGGCACTGCAGTAAACGCCTCCATTTCTGGCGCATCCACATACATCTTAAGGATGACGGTGAGGATGAGGTGACTCCTCGAGCAGACAGTCAGAAAATAACGACCCGTTGCATTCGCCAGCACAATCTCCTCCCACACGTAGAGCTCACGGACCCGCACACTGGGCGCCGAGCCAATAAAATCAAAGATTCCCCGACAGCGCAGAAACAGCTCCACATTGAAGCGCACCTCAGCGGGCAGCAGGCTGGCGAGCAGGAAACTATCATAGTACAAGGCGCAGCCATAGATAAAGAACTCGCGATGAGTGGTCAAAGGTTCATCGTTCCAATTGCGATAATCCATGGCCTCCATTTCGCTGAGTGCATCAAAGATGCGCAACTGTGCCTCCTTCGGCAGTGGCAAGCTGCGCGATTGCTTCAGCAGTTGCTCGAATTGCAGCTCCCCACGGGGATTGGCCAGCAAGCGAGATCGCTGAATGCTGCAGAAATGGCGCAGAAACTGGCGCAGACCATTCGAGCTATCCGTGCTGGTCACAAAGTTCTCTAGATTCAGGCCCGGCAGCGAGAAGTGTATGTAACCAATTAGCTCATCCGATCTCAGGCTGCTCTCGGCGGCGCCAAAAAAACGCGCCGCATACGCGAACAACACCAGGAATCCATTCAATCGGCGATAGTTCACATAGTAGGGCACCTGCTCGACGAGGAGGCGCGAGGTCAGCGGCTCTGTCTGCAGCTCATTGAGCACGGAGCTGAGCGTGAGGAAGCTGCCCCGTGCCTTGTACAGGAAATTGGTTAAAGCACACTCGGGGTAATAGTACAGCGAATCCTTGTGCTCATCCTGCTGATAGCATTCGGGTGGCAGGAGTAGCATGCCAAATGGCGTGACGCTGTCCGGCACAACGAGAGCGGGGGGCAGCAGCTGCTCGAATTGTTCCGCAAACATGGCAAAGTTTAGTAATTTGCGCACCTGCTGCAACTGTGGGATGCATTGTCCAGTTGCAGCCTCATCTGCTGCTGCAGCTGGTACGCTTTGAGTGGCAACACCTTGAAAGCCCAGACACACCTGGGTGGGTTCGACGAACTGCTGCAGCAGCTCATCTAAATTGCTGGCATAGAGCTCAATGCCATTCAAGGATTTGAACCAATCACCCTGCTTAATATTGTGCTGCATGGCGCTGATGTCATGCACAAAACTGTCCACCATGAGGCACTCGGGCTGATCGGGGAACGGCAGCACACGGAAGCCCAGTATAGACTCCACGGCTGTGGAGCGACGACCGAAACGGAAGCGATCCGTTGCCGTTATAACCAGCTCCAATTGTTTCTGATTGGCGACGGCCTCGGTCTGCGAATGCTTAATGTCTGCGAAACGGAACCCGTTGCTGGCACTGCTCTCTGCCTCTGCTGCGGGAGTTGTCTGCTGTGGCTGCTGCTGCTGCTGCTGCATGCCTTGGCTGCCATTGTGTTTGCCCTGTTGGCCTCTATTCGAGAGCTGCTGCTGCTGTTGCTGTTGTCGCCGTGTTGTCTTTTTTCCCAGGCGCAGCGAACGACGCAAGAGTTCACCACGTCGCTGCTCCAACGCATTCGACTTGATGCTGGGCACATATTCAGCATAGAAGAGGCTGCCATCTTCCGCCACGTACTCCTCCCAGTTGACCAGGTCGCTGCCGTCGCTAAACGAGCTGTTTAACGAGGAACTCGATGTGGAGAACGTCTCAGAGGCATCCAAGCCCAGTCGCCTGTCCGAGACCAATGATATTCCCTGCGATTTTCGCATTACGCTGATCGCAATCAACAATTAACAATAAAAGAGTCACTCTATAAAACTGAATTTGCTAAGAGCCGCTTGTTCCGTCAACGTTCTCTAACAAATGGCAACTAAATGTGCAGCTCAGATCTCAGTGGCTTAGCCATGTTGCTCACACAGAAACCAAACCGGTTTATGCGTCGAGAGTCCAGAGTCTAGACTCATAAATACAAGTTGTTATGAGAACTGTTCGCTTTGTTCTCATGCTGCTGTAAATTCCAATGCTCTCCGCACTCTGCTCTTCGCCGCTCTCTTGAGCATCTCGTTTTGCAGCTAGTAAGAAGGCTAAGATCTCATGCCAAATGAATGAAATTCTATTGCTGATTCGCACGAAGAAACTTCGAATTGTTTCGTATCCGTTGTGGAATTTAGGTCTCTTCCCAATATTCAAACCTGCTCGATTGAATTGCTAGTTTTCAATTTATGGAATTTTATGTTTGATAAATTAGATTAAAATGATTTATTTGCAATAACGATCAGCTTTCATTTTACTACGCCTGTCCAGAAGCGTCTCATGCAGCAGTCCTTGTGCCTTGGCTTCCTCGAGCTCCTTCACATCGTTCTGGCTAATGCGCATCTTCTTATCCTGGAACTTTTGAAACTTTTTGCTGGAATCACAAGAAAAGTGATATTTAATATGCAGCAGTTAATTATACTCGTATTAAGATCTATGCAGACTTACACATAGTTTTTCTCCACTTCGCCCAGATCGCCTTTCTCTTCCTTTGGCTGCTCGTCAACAACCACATCTCGGGCTGCATTGGTGCGCACGCGACATATTTCCTGTTGTCCCACTTTCTTATGCAGAGCAACGCAGGCATCGTCCTCCGGGTCAATGGACATAAAGTGTCCCGTTTCCGCCAGCAGTGCCATTTGTTTGCCCTACAAATGAAATATGAAATGACTGATAACAAACATTTGTGTGAAACAACATTTAATGGGGTCTCTCACCTCGAAGACTGGTTCCCATTGCTCCATGCTACCAACAGCCTCTGAACGACCCGTAACCATGCCGTCCTTTTCAATCTTTAGATACTTTCCATAGCCAGATTTGAAGGACACCTTGCGATCGTTGATTGGAAACGCTGTGAAAATCTCTTCGGGATCCGGAACATCCCCGGTATTGTGTGGGGCGCCCAAAGTAAACAATCTATAAAATCATTGACTTTACCGCTTTTAATTAAATAATTTTATGCGACGCACCCGTTGTCCAGAGCTTTTAAATAGCAGCGTTCGCCAAATTCGATGGCCACGGCGCCAACGATGTTTGTTGCGCTCGTCGCCGTCCACCAACCGCCGTGCTGAATGGCATCCTCATCGATGATCGATTTGCTTCGCTTGGCGGTGTCGTCGTCCTTGTGCTCCTTTTCCTTCTTGCGTTTCTTACTTTTCCTATAAGCAAAGTTGCGTTCAATACTTCATTATATGCATATTTGTCATACATTACTTGTGTTTCTCTCCTTTCAAGACCAATTTTTTTATGCGTACATTATCGTAGTCCGCCATTATTTACTTTAACGTTTTGTTTATGAATTTTTCTTTGCACTAAATCACCCACTCAAATAAGAGCTGTGCAGCTCCGTTCAATTGAACAAAATGAACTTCTTCTATTGCTCATGACTTGAGCGAACGTGTGCAATCGATTAATCGATATTTTGATTACCCGCGCAATTCTACCGGTTGACGTATGCCCGAATAGTGAATTTTGTTTGTTTTGTTTATATTTAAAGCACAATTTAAGGTATTTGTACGTAATATGCATTTAATATATTTATATATAAATAATTACTTAACTAAATATTAAACAGATCATAAGCGGCAGACAAAGACTTACCAGTCTTCAAACTAAATACATTATAATTAATCAAATTATACAAGCAAATAGGAATCGAAATTACGTTCAATACAACAAAGCTATCTTTAAGCTGTTTTTGTCTTTATAAAAAAGGAAGAAATTTGCAGTCAAGTGATTAATATACCCTGCACTTAGCTTGAAACTAACACAAATGATTAATAAAGTCGATTTTATAATTCGGTTTTTGACTGCTCCACCTGCTGGCGTTCTTCAATTTCATGTCTGTAAATTTCGCGGAATATTAACGTTTAAGTTGCTTTAACAATTAGATACTCTTGCAGAGTATTACTATGCAGGGTATACATATGAATACTGAAAACACGGAATGCATTGTGATTACATGTAACCCTCCACGGATAGATGCTTCCATTGACCCTGCAACAAGTATATAAATTACAAAAAGTTGTAAGTTATTTTAATATTTGTACGCATACCGAAATCCCCAAGTTCCAACCGGCTCCGGCTGGATTCTCATTGGTTATGCCACACCGTCGGCAAACGACGCCATTTAGGGAAATGGCCCAGACTTCTTTGCCCACGGATACGGCACGAAAACCGCAGTGGGTTTCTGTGTGCGGTGGCACGTTGGCAGCATTTGGTAGAAATTGCCAATGTGATCCCTCGGGGAATGTGTGCGTTACCTCCTTGCGCACCGCTAGCCTCAGCTGATTGTCCAGCGCCCAGATGCCGGCGCGACCCACATTAACGGCCTTAAAGGTAACGCCAGTCGGCGCCTCCACTTGTTGCCAGGCGTCGCCGCAGGGATTCAGCTTGCTGATGCCATACCGATAGAAGATCATACCATTGCGAGCAACTGCCCAGACCTGACCCATCGGACCCACACTGATGCCAATCAGTGGCTGATCGCTGACAATGTGCTCCCAGGTGTCACCGCGCGGATTAAGTGTAGAAACTCCATGTCTGATCAGCACATCGCCATTTGAGGCAATGGCCCAGGCAGCCACAGGCATATCCTCGACATTGAGAACACTGTCTACATCCGAGTCGAGCACGTGCAATGACGCATCGAGTATCTTCGAATGACTGAGCTCCTGCCAGGGACCACTGCTGGTTAGGCGACACTTCTTCATCCAACGACGCCGGCGCACACAATCAGTCAGCTTTTTGTGGGCATGATAGGTGGCCGGAAAATCAATGGCATATTGCCAGCCCTCCTTGTCCGCGCCGCCGGGAAGATTATAGTCGATGGCCCAGTCCGATATCCACTCGCAGTGAGTGGACAGCAGTTTGGTGTGCTCCTTGCTCCGCTTCTGTCGCCCACTGGCATCGCTCCACATATGGCGATCGGTGGGCAAGCTCTTGGCAGTAAAGCCACTGATGGGATTCCACCGCTGATTCTCGTACACATAGTAGATGTGCGTGTCAATCATGGCGTTTATCTTGCCAGAACCCTCCAACCCCTTCAGAAACATGCCGCCCCACCCGCCGTTATATGACCAAGCGGTATTATCGCACGAAATTCCCCAGACGACATCGACGCCGCTGCTACAGACACGCTTCACATGGCCGCCCATCTGGCGCCAGTGCATTTGCTGCATAGATACCATCAGCGAGGGCGAACGATAGATAACACTAAAGAGTTTAACACGCCCGCTTACATAGAGACAGGTGACGGCAGCCGGATCCACGCGATACTTGTAGTCCGCATAGAGCGCATGGTTGACCACAATCTGATAGTGGTGCTCAAGAGCCCTGTAAAAGTAAGTCAGCGATTGCACTTAACTATAGCTGATAATAATATGTCGCATGTAAACTTACTTAATTTTTACCGTGAAGGTGGCACCGGGCGCAAATACCATGCGATCATTGCGTATTTCATCCAGCCACTCCGAATCCATCATGGAGTTGAGTACAGTTGTGCGCTCATTGAAACGAGGATTTATATGCATGGCAATCACTCGATATTTCTCGACACGATGCGGCAGCGCTTTAATTTTCGAATGGCACTGCAAATCGAAGCGAATCTGATCCGCATCATCGTAGACACAACCAGATATTTCCAGCTCACTGCCGCAGGGCATGCTAGAAGTGATTAATATTGATTAAATAGTCTACCATCGACAGGGACACTCTGAACTTACCCATTGTACAGGGTATTGTAGTACGGTGTCTCGCACGTCGACACATCCATACGTTCGACATAATGCGCCGGACCATCGTCGGTCTTCTCCAGTTGTTGGGCCTTCATGTTGGCTGAATCGAAGACAAACACATCGCCCTGTTCACTGGTCAGCCAAATAGCATTGCTGGCCGGTTTGCCCATCAGCATATTGATTTGACTGCATACGGAGGACAGGTGCGATAACCAGTCTTCCATTTCCGAATCGCTGGTGAATTGCAGTTTGACCGGACTGCAATTGACGGGCAGATGAACCGCATGGATGGCCAGACGTGATGCGCCCGGTTCACTGCAGCACTGCACACACGTTATGTCGGAGAGAGCGAATTGTATTTTGGTTGCGGCACCATCCGAACTGAGCACCGAGAAGGTGCCGGAATCATTGTCTGTATCGCTACCGTTGCCGCTTACCCACTCCAGCTCAATGGAGCAGTCGTCATAGTCCCCAGCTGGATGCTGATAGCGTGCGTCCGCCGATTTAATCCATGATGTCAATTCGACAGCCTTTTCGTAGTGTGTTTCCTGCTGCAACTTTACCAATTTCTGCTGGCGCTGCTTTAGCTTGTCCAATAGATCATTACGCCATTTGGGATTAGCATCGGCTTTGCCATCACTGGAGAGATGCTCGTTAAACCAGTTGGGTGTGTTGTTCACATCCACGGTGACAGCACCCGTAGCTATGCAACTCCACATGACCGCACACTCTGTCCAAAATTGTGAGCCATTGTGATCATCGTCTTCGCCCAGAAATGCATCCGAGCCATGTGCCGACTCCGATTCGAACACAGCCGAATCACTCTCCGGATGCGCCTCAGTGCCCACAACAGATCCAACACTGCGCACCGGAGACCAGGCACGCGGATTTTTCAGTTGCGTTTCAAATTTCCCAGTTATTTCAGCAATGTCGGCGGCTGGAGCGCTCGAGGCATGCGAGGATGTCTCGCGCAATGCTGTCGCCCGATTCTTCTGACGTTCGTTCAGATTGAGGCTGCCAATGGTAGGTGGCGAGTCGGCGTTCAGTTTCCAACGATCGGTTTTCAAACGGCTGTTCAGACCATTATTTGAGGATGCGTTGCTGTGCGTGGTGAACGTTTCAATGACAGCGCATGTTTCCACAACGCCCTTCTCCTTCTCCTTGGAGTACAGATTGGAGAAGCTTTGATGTTTTGAGCCTGGCGTTGAGCTGCTACCGCCACTTTTGCGCGAAACTATTGATAAGGAACTGGAGGAGCGACTGATTTGCATTGGGCATTGGATTTTCAGCCACTTCTTACCGGTGGGATCGGCTGCACTGACGCCAGATCTATAGTATATAGCACGATCAGCAGCGCCAATTGCAAATACCTGTTGATGACGAAGCAGTTAATATACATCAAACAATAGCCTCTTAAATAGCCCTACCTGGTCGTTGGGAGCCACAGAGATCATTGATAAATTGCCAACCATTTCCACCCAGCCTCTGCCAATAGCGGCATCCTCGCTTATTCCGGCTGCACCACCTTTGATGCCCCGTCGAAACCAGGCATGATGATCATTTGTAATACACCAGACCGCATCGGTGCCCACCGATATCTGCAAAATGCGCAGACCACGCGGCGTATCCGATTGAGAGCTCGTCGCCACGGGTGACTTTACATCCAGCCACGACTCACCCGACAGGTTATCGCGTGTGATGCCCGTACGCACGATAACCCGGCCATTGTACTGCACAGCCCAAACCAGACCAGTTGGACCCACGCTTATCTGGGAGAGTTCACTGCCCGTAGGAGTGCTGATGGCCGTCCAACGCAAGCCCTCTGGTGCGTTGGCTGTGACACCGGTGCGAAACATGGCCCGGCCATGTGCAGTAATGGCCCAGACACAAAGGGTGCCTGCGCGTGCATTGGGTACCTGTGTGCCACCGATGGCCACATCGATGAATGGCTCCTGCGTGGGATCCTTGTGCAGGGGCGCAACGGCACACCAGCTATTGAGAGCGGCATAGCGACGAAAGCGTACCCATTTCCGCCGACGCACATACGAGTTCCATGACTTTTTCGCCGAGTAGGAGGCTGGGAAATCCAAAGCATACATCCAGCCATCTTCGGGTAGCTGCTGACCATCGAGTTCGAGGTCCAAGTGCCAATCCCCATCCCATTGCCAGGCCATGGAGGGCAATCGTATCTTGTCCACGCTTCTCTCGACGCTGCCATCAACGTTAGAGTATTTGTAACGGTCGGTGGGCAGCAGCGTTTTCGAGAATCCCTCGATGGGTAGCCAGCGTTCGTTCTCATACGACTCCTCCTTCACCCGTATGGGCACATCGAGTCCGTGCACATGAACATATACTTGCCGATCTCCACCAATGGCCCACATGTAATTTGGGACTGCGCTGATTTTCTTAAACTCCAGACCGAGATAGGGAAATTCGCGCCATCCACTTGAGCTGGTGGACAGCGTGTGCACGCGTCCTTCGCTGCTAGTGGCAAACAGTAGACTGCTTGGCATGGTTTGGCGTGTTTTTTTTTATTTTAACTATCGTTCTTTACTATCTGACGCAACCCTTTGTGGTTCCATTGTGGCACGCATTTGCGAAAAAAATTGATTTTCCGTTCAAGTTGATTAAAAGTTGCCACCTTAATCAAGTTCGGGATCAGCTGGGTGCAGCATTGAGTGGTAGCACTGCCCGTTTTCAATATATTTTAGAAGTGGTATGTTGCGGTGGTCGGTGTGTAATCGATAGTTGGCGCCGCCAACAGGCAAACAATTGGCAACCCACAGAGTGATTTTAAGGGAGTTCGCGCGCTCAAGAGAGGGAGAGGGATTTAATTTTTGGGTAGGAAAGAGAGAGGTAATTCGCGCGCTCAAGAAAGGGAGATGGAAGAATATTATCCGAGCGGCGAGCAAAAGATAGAATAAAAAGGCCAATGATCTGGATTTTTTGAGGACAGTTGAAAGTCAGCGAGAAGAAAGGAGTGCAAAGTTCGGAAGTGGACAAAAATGTTTTTTTGTGGTGAAAAAAAATAATATATATATGGGAAAGTGAACTAAAGTGACGGGAAATGTGACAAAAAAATTAAATTAAACACCGAAAACCCAACGTAAAATGTTTAAATAAAACCAACGAGCGCCAAAGATTTAAACATCGAATCAAATAATAACGCACACCCGCCAAGTTTAAAGAAAGCCACCCCGAACAAAAAAAACCACAAACAAAAACCGCCGACTAAGAACCAAAAGGACAAAAAAAAAAGAACGTGAAAATTTGAACATTCGTGTAAACAGGAAATTCTTTTTTTTGTGAAAAAACAAATTTAAATGGCCCAAAAAAATATCTACAAACATATCGAGACCAAATCAAGATTAAAGCCCGAAAATACAAACATGCAATAATTAATAAAATCCGCCGCGAACACAAGCGACAGTCAAAAAAACCACAAAAAAAAAAAACCGCCGAGAAAGACACGGATCTTTAAATAAAAGAAAACAGCCGCTAACGCTACGAATAGTTTAGGATTATTTAAAATTTACTCTAACGTGCTGAGAGAGGGTTTTTTTTCTTTTTTTTATTTGTTTGGCAATGTCAGTAAAAAAAAATATATATATATAAATCAACAACAAAAAACTGCTAAAAGTGCGTATCTTGTGCGGCCTTAAATATAAACAACATTCGTGATACCAAAGAAAAAAACAAAACCCACTAGTAAACTCAAGGCGTAAATGCCGCTACAATCGCACAGCAGCAAAAAGCCCCTTCAACAACAACACCAAGGAACATATTGGAGGAGGCCAATTTCAAGGGGAACCCGGAAGACTACCAGGAGCTGACCGCCAGTCGAAGCCAACAGAGACCAGGAAAAGGGATCGGAACCATCTAACAAAACCGTGAGTCCGTTCCAACAAAAAATCTCGGCGGAAGGGAAGTTGTATATGTACACAGGGCGCAAGCCTAGCGCACCTATCGCGCAGCTGACCCGTGTTACATCAGTGATGCGCAATTGGCGACAGGGATGCACAGCCGGCGACAGTGATGCAAAACTTTTTTTTTTGGCTATATTTGCAGATCGTGGTTTATGTATTTATATTTGTTTGTTGTTGTTAGCTATTTAATAAGTTTAATTTAATAAGTAGTTCGGTAAAGAAAAAAGTATTATATTGAAGCACCTAATCGAATAAGTTACCTTAGTTGTTGATTGTCATAAACAATAATTTGCGCTGGACAAGTAATGCATCCCGGCTTTAAGCTTAAATCGTCACCGAGACATCTCTAGGTTGGTTTTCTACGTGGTAAATGCTAGCGGATCCTGGGGTGCAAGTATTTCTTCTTTCCTCTGACATAAAATTTCTGGTGGCAAGGGCCCTCATATTTATCCCGTGGAGCTCCGTAGGGTACTTAGGGATCTTACCCCAATGACCAGGAAAGTCAACCCCGTCTAAAAGAAAAAAGGGCGGGGGATATATATATATATATATATATGTGTATGTATATATAAAATAACCTAAATTTTGGTAAGGAGGTCATATAGAAGGACTTTAAGCCCCAGAACAAGACCACGCCAAAGTACGGCGATTGTGAAGGCGTAGAAGGTCAAATAAAGATTTGCCAGGTCTCGTTCGGTTAAATTAAATTTAGAATAATAACTATATATACTGATACGTCTGCACCAAAAAAAAAAATGTTAGTCGTAAGTTATATATATATTAAATAGTCGGTTAAAATGACGGCTTAAGTTTTGTAAATGGAGGGGAGGGGATCAAAATGTTCGGGGGATGAGATGTGATCTTCGATATTAAAAGGGTGGGGCATTAAAGGTATGATTTTTCCCCACAGGAAGGGCGGGAGCGCTACGGCAATAATAGCGAGGCCACCGGTGGACGTCGAAGTAACGTAGTTTTTTTTGATTTCAAATATTTGCCGCCACTGTCCGTTAAATCAGCTGTTTTATAGTGACGTGTAGATTTGTTTAGTGTTGTGTTATTGTACGGTCGGCGGGCATGGGTAGACCCACCCCTAATGGAGTACTGGCTGGCCGGAGCTGCCCCTCTAGGACAAACCGACTCGTAACAGGTATTCCTGTGATAGATATATAACTATATACATATAATTTTATTTTTTAAATTTAAGCGTCGCAAACTCATAAGTCACAATTAGAACAATAATTTAAATAAATAATTTTACAATAATTACGATCAATAATAAAATAAAATAATTATACACCAGCGATGTATTTAATAGTGCTGCCAGACCGTTACAATTGTTTATGGTAATTTTTAGATAGCATATTTTTGCTATTGATCATATTGTGTAAGTGTGTCGTGCTTATTGTTAATAAGTGTTGTTACATTTTCAACATGTTTTCGGCTATCTGGAACTGGTAAGTTTAGTTACTGTCCTTTCTGACCTGTCTGGCAACCATATGCACTTGACAGGTCATCATCAATGGGATTTGGCAGTAATGACTAATGCGAATTCACCCTTAACATTAAATTCACAACAGTTTGCGTATCAACCATTCTATACCAATCATAAAATTTGCGTCTCAAGAACTATCAACATCAAGAAAATTTCCCTTTCCCTTTTTGGATTTCAACAGGCTATATGAAAAACCAAAAGTAGACATGGACAGCACTCAGGCTCAGTTTGTTCGCGATACAATTTCTAATAACAAGGTCACAATATTCAGTAAAAGTTATTGTCCTTACTGCACAATGGCCAAAGAGGTAAGTGATAGGAATCACTGGCGGCGCCAGTGAAATATTGTATATTGACTGACATATAAAAATTTTCAGCCATTCCGCAAACTGAAAATTGACGCAATGATAATCGAATTGAATGACCGTAAAGATGGCGATGCAATTCAATCAGTGCTGGGCGAGATGACTGGCGCTCGAACGGTAAGTCCAAAAAACATTATCTTATGAAATTCAAAATTTTGACTCATTTCTCCTACACTCTCGCAGGTCCCACGTGTGTTCATAAATGGCAAATTTGTCGGGGGCGGCACGGATATTAAGCGTATGTTCGAAACGGGAACGCTGCAAAAATACTTTGAATAATCTTTTAAATTTATAAGGTTGTAAGACAATTTATAATGTAAATTTATCAACTTGTAATTTATTACTAAATCCTCGAATCGAAATACACAAATTGCTTCAGAAAATTGGTTTTAATTGTTACAGCACTTCTTGGAAGGGCATCGATACTGCATATCTTTCATCGACTTTTCAATCGTTTAATCGACATATCGATACTTATCAATTCAGTATCAACAGGTTATTTTGTTTGTTTATTGTGTCGATGTAAATAAATAAGTAAAACTATGGCTGAGCTGGTGCGTGGTGAAGCTTCCGAATCGGACGAGGAGCAGGACAGACACAAGGTATATATACACATGATAAATAGTATGTGCAATCTTTCTAAGTTAGTTATTGTAGATATTCGCAGCCGAAGTTTCTGGCGAGGCAACGGAAGAAGAAGACGAGGATATTTATGAGCAGCCGAGCACTCCCAGTGTAACCGCCTCAATATACCGCAACAATCTGCTGCAGTGCAAATTGAGTAATTTTGCTATTCATTTGACTTATGCGCATTTTCAATAATTTGATCCATTCAAACGCAGTTGAGAGCAACATTGGCATTTGTAAGGCATTAACTGCGCTCACACGCAACTTTGTCGTGGACGCCTCCAGGCAGCTGCTAGCCACCGATCAAATGCTTATAAAATCCCAGGTGTCTTTGCATTCGGCGCATACAGCGCTGCAGCAGGCGCAAAGGAATACCTCACAGTTGCAGGCACGCACTGCCTCGGCGTTGACAAGCAGCTTTCTGCCCGCTATACAGCTAAAGGAGACGGCAAGCAATTGACAGTTTCTGGACACGCAAATGTTTAAATTGTGTTTATAAATAAACGAACAAACTAGTCTAATCCTCTGTATCCGAATTCGCGGCATACACTTGACTATTGGGCGACGGCTCACGCGGCACATAAGTGTTTTGAAAGCACCGCGAAAATATGGTACGCACCATCCGATTTCGCTCTCGTTCTGGGGACTGTGGTATGCTCTCCTCCTCATCGTCCTCTTCCGCGACGTCTTCGTGCATCTCTGGAGGCATTAGCGTGGGCGGCGCGTCCTCCGTATTTATAAAACACACCTCAGTGCTGCCGGGAGGCATCGCTTGGCTTGCCTCTATGGCATCGGATACGGCCAGCAGCAACGCTTCCTCGTCAGCCTCATCCTCAACCACATCCATAGTGTCACCATCGGCCAGCAAGCGTGCAGGCTGTATTGAAGGTTCCACAGATGGCCGATGATCTGGTCGATGATCGCGAAACTGAAAGAGCGACGTGGCCACATCCGAGAGAGTTGTGTCTTCAGCCAGGCGACGTTTCTGTTGGACTTCTGGTCCAGGTGTGCTACTCTTACGTTTCTGAGCGCCATTGCTTTGATTACACATGGTAATCTCGCGCGGACAGTATTCCGCAGAGAAACTAACATCATCGGGTGATAGCGTTGATAGAATCAGCAAACATTCAATTTCGCGATGTTTCTTAATCTTCACAATGAATGGACTGCCTGCATCGTCAAACTCCAGTGTCATTTGTGCATTCAGTGCTTCGGCAAAGAGCAGAAATGCACGGAATTCCTTGATGCAAAACGTAATGACCGATCCCTCTGGCACCTGATAATGCTCAAATTCACTTGGCTTCAATTTCAGCTGGGAGCGCATGAACTTATCATTGACACGAGTGCCTTCAATGTAGTTCTTGGCCGACAGGCTGTCGGGCGTGGCCTCCAGCGTCAGTTCCTCCTCCGATGCAATAAAGCTATTCGATATCTCCATGAACAGCTTGTGGTCGCCCCGCAATCTAAGAATATACATATTATACCAACTATATAAAATATGAGATGTTAGGCCTACATATTTGCACACTGATCAGTTGGTACAGCCGAGGTAATGTTCTGTTCATCCACAATTGCAATCAGCGCCTGCTTTGTGGTCTCCAGCTTGCAGCGTAAATTGACTTGGAATTTGGTGCGATTACCCACGATGCTCAGCTCGCAGTGCTCCACCTTGCAAGAAGGAATATAAATGTTAATTTGTATTTCAAAAGGAAAGACAATCTACACTTACCTGTTTCATATTGCGAAATACCCCGAGGCATGGCTTCATGGCAATTTTACAACAGCAATCGCCGCTGGCTGGCAGCTGAAACATATCAAACATTGATCGGCTGAAGCTGATGCTGCCCACAGCCGATTGTGTTGCATTAATGGTGCGCATCCGGAGTCCATTTAAGTCTGCTTCAATGAACAGCTCTTTGCCCACTTTGGACAGTGATTGTATTGCCTTGGCAATGACTGACATAACGTCGTAAGTTAAAAGAAAATGTCTAACGAGAGAATAACGTTTACTTACCGCGTGCATTGTTTCCCTCTAATGTGCACTTCATCAAATTTCTAATTAATGAATATATTTCTTTGTGAATTTGCAATTTCGGCGCGCTTTCATTGATAAACAAAGCAGCGGGTGATCAGCTGGTAACGATTGTGTGGATTGGGGTACAAGAAGCATCGATAAATGCAAATTATCGATGTTTGGTATCGATGATGATGTTACATCCACCACAATTTTTTAGCAAGGTGGCAACGCAGACGGGCCGGTTAAACGCCACATCAGTTTTTCGCCTTAAATTTAATTATCAAATAGAGTGCGTGCGAAAGATAAAGTTCTTTAATATTGCTTTAACTCGCCATAAATTGTACATTAAATTGCAATCTGTGCGTCATGTACGCGTAACAAACAGCGGTACACGATACGCACAATAACAAAAATGTTACGTCTTGTGTGTGTTTTTCTGGCGACGACGGCGACGTTGACGTTGTTAAGACCTGCTTGTGTCTCGGCTGCGTCTGCCGAGTCCAGTCAAAGTTATCCAATTACGACGCTCATTAATGCAAAATGGACGCAAACGCCATTATATTTAGAGATTGCCGAGTATTTGGCGGACGAGCAAACGGGTCTGTTCTGGGACTACGTAAAGGCTGTGACGGCATTGGATACAGCGCTCAACGATTACGGTACGTAAACAAAGCGTAAGGTGACCAGACTTTGTTATGATCATTTTGAATACGAGGAGGTTACGTATAATCGAATTTCGATTTTTTTGTAGCGTTATGTTGGTACTCATGTCGCTCACTTATGCCGACAAGCTCGGCCATTTTGAATGTTCACTTAATTGTTGACAGCTGCTTTGCTTGCACGTGTTTTGGATCGTCTTCGATTTTTACCTATTCAAAAAAACGTCGTCCATTCATGGGCCTCTTCAGTTTAGGGAACAAGAAAAAGTCACAGGGGGCCAGATCTGGGGAATACGGTAGCTGCGGCATCATTAGTGTGTTGTTTTTGGCCAAAAAGTCGCGCACAAGCAACGATGTGTGAGCAGGGGCGTTATCGTGGTGCAAAAGCCAATTTTTGTTCTTCCACAAATCCGGGCGTTTCTGGCGGATTGCTTCGCGCAAATTGCGCATAACTTGCAGGTAATATTCCTTATTGACCGTTCTACCCTGTGGCAAGAACTCATGATGCACCACGCCCCTGCAATCGAAGAAAACTGTCAGCAAAACTTTCACATTCGACCGAACTTGGCGCGCTTTTTTCGGTCCATTGAGATGATTGAGCTTTGGTTTCCACGTCGTAACCATAAACCCACGATTCGTCACCATTTATGACCCTCTGGAGCAAATTTGGGTCGTCGCGGACAGAGTCCAACATCTCATTAGCAATGTTCATGCGATGCTGTTTTTGGTCGCAATTGAGCAATTTTGGTACGAATTTCGCGGCGACCCGTCTCATGCCCAAATCATTGATAAAAATCGAATGGCATGAGCCAATCGATATGTCTAGCTCCTCAGCAACTTCTCTAACGGTGATTCGACGATTGGCCAATACCATTTTCTCCACTCCATTAATTTTTTCGTCTGTTGTTGAAGTGCTCGGGCGTCCGGCACGCTCTTCGTCGTTCACATCTTCTCGGCCTTCTGAGAACATTTTGTACCACCGATAAACGTTGCTTCGGTCCAAGGTAGCTTCTCCGTATGCCACAATAAACATTCGGAATGCATCCGCGCACTTAATTTCGTTTTTCACACAAAATTTGATACAGGTTCTTTGATCCATTTTTTTGAATAGGTAAAAATCGAAGACGATCCAAAACACGTGCAAGCAAAGCAGCTGTCAACAATTAAGTGAACATTCAAAATGCCCGAGCTTGTCGGCATAAGTGAGAGACATGAGTACCAACATAACGCTACAAAAAAATCGAAATTCGATTATACGTAACCCGCGAAAATTCAAAATTCGCGATACTTTTTGAACACACCTCGTATTTCAAATATGGTTTTTGAAATGGTAATGAATACCTACGCATTGCAGATACGGAGTCGCAGCAGTATAATGCCGCCTTGCAGCTGGTGCGCACACACGTGAGCGCGCCTCAGTTGCCGCTGCTGAAACTGGTCGTCTCCATGCACAGTTTAACGCCTCGCATTCAAACGCACTTTCAGCTGGCCGACGAACTGCGTGCGGCGGGCGCCTGTCAGGGTACCATCTACGCCCAGGTGGGCACCGAGCTCACCTGCAACTTTGCGGAACTCGAACAGAAGCTGAAGCTGCCACGTGCTGAGAGCAGTTTGGATGCGGACGTTTTAAGCTATAGCTTTGATCACATTTATCCTGGCAGCGAGAACAATACACGCACCGTGGTTCTCTATGGTGATTTGGGCAGTGCCGCATTTCGGTCATATCACAAACTGCTAGAGAATGCTGCCAATGCTGGAAAAGTGCGTTATCTACTGCGGCATCAGCTAGCCGAGCGAAGTGGGCGACCCGTCCGCTTGTCAGGTTACGGTGTTGAGCTACATTTGAAATCGACGGAGTACAAGAGTCAGGATGATGCACCCAAGCCGGAAGCGGGCAATGGCAGCTCTGCTGCTAACGAGGAATCCACAAATGAAACGGATGTTCAAGGCTTCGACTTTAAACTGCTCAAGGCCAAGCATCCAGCGCTAAAGAATGCTCTGGACCAACTGCGTCAGCGCCTGTTGCAGGGCAACGATGAGATCGCCCAGCTCAAAGCATGGGAATTCCAAGATTTGGGCCTACAGGCTGCGGCAGCTATAGCGGAAATTCAAAGCGACGAAGCGCTGCAAATTCTGCAATATACTGCCCACAATTTCCCCATGCTGGCGCGCACTCTGCTCGCCCACAAAGTGTCAGATGAATTGCGTGCAGAGGTTAAGCACAATACGGAAGCGTTGGGTCGCAGTCTGAATGTGGCGCCGCCAGATGGTGCTCTGTTCATCAACGGCTTGTTCTTCGATGCGGACACTATGGACCTATACACGCTGGTGGAAACACTGCGCTCTGAGATACGCGTCTTGGAGAGTCTACACGGCAACAATGTGCATGGCAGCCTGGCCAGCGCATTGCTGGCCCTTGACTTGAATAGTGCGAGCAAGCGTGAATTTGCCATCGATATCCGGGATACGGCGGTCCAGTGGATCAATGATATTGAACAGGATGCACAGTACAGACGCTGGCCGGCTTCGGTCATGGATCTGTTGCGTCCCACATTTCCCGGCATGTTGCGCAACATACGCAAAAATGTTTTCAACTTGGTGTTGGTGGTGGATCCGTTGCAGCAGGAAGCACGCAGTGTAATCAAATTGTCGGAATCCTTTGTTATCCATCAGGCGCCCATTCGCCTGGGTCTGGTTTTCGATGCGCGAGCTGTGGAACCGGACACAGCGGCCGATTATGTGGCCATTGCTTGTGCCTTTAATTATGTGAGCCAACAGAAGGATGCCCGTGCCGCACTCAGTTTTCTCACCGACATCTATGCAGCGGTGGGCGAAACAGCTGCAGTCACCAGGAAGCACATCGTTAAGCAACTGACCAAGGAGTTCAGCTCGCTGAACAGCAAAAAAGCCGACGAATTGCTCGGCGAGGAATCCGATTTCGATTACGGCCGTCAGCTGGCTGCGGAATTTGTGCAACGTTTGGGCTTTGGTGCAGTGGGTCAACCCCAGGCGCTGCTCAATGGTGCACCCATGCCGAGCAATATCATCAGTGCGGACAGCGATTTCGAGGAGGCCATCTTCACGGAGATCATGAGCCAGACTACGGCTCTGCAAAAGGCCGTGTATCGTGGCGAGCTTACCGACAGCGATGAGTTGATCAATTACCTGATGAATCAGCCGCATGTCATGCCGCGTCTCAATCAGCGCATTCTCAGCCAAGAGGATGCCAAGTACCTGGACGTAAATGGTGTTGCTGCCAAGCAGCTGGGAAATGCGGCTGCTCTGAATAAGCTCTCCAATCGTGACATGACCGCCACGCTGATGGCGAATCTGAAATACTTTGGCGGCAAGCAGAGCACTGAACGCATTGGCAGCGCCTCGTTGCAGTTCCTCACACTGTGGGTCTTTGCCGATCTGGAAACAGATGATGGACGCGAGTTGCTCACCCATGCCCTGGATTATGTGCGCGGCAGCGAAAGTGTCCGTTTGGCATTCGTACCCAATACGGAGGGTGCGAGTGATAAGCGGAGTCTGAATCGTCTGGCCTGGGCGGCAATGCATTCGCTGGAGCCGACTAAAGCGACCGAACAGGTGCTCAAATGGTTGCGCCAAAAGAAGAATCAACGCGTTGAGGATATACCCAAACCAATGGAGGATGTGCTGGGCAGCACGGAGTTGCATATAAAAATGTTGCGCGTATATGCGCAACGTGTCTTAGGTTTGGCCAAGTCGCAGCGTCTGGTGATTGGCAATGGGCGTCTCTATGGGCCGCTTGGCGCCGTGGAGAGCTTCGATAGTGCCGACTTTGCGCTGCTCGCACGCTACAGTGATCTCCAGTATGGTGATAAGGTACGCGAGGTGCTCAAGGAGTCGGCCATGGAAGTCCATGACGATTTCAACAGCGATACGCTGCTCAAGCTCTACGCCAGTTTGCTGCCACGTCAAACCAAGACTCGCTTCAAGCTGCCCATCGATTTGAAAACGGATCACTCTGTTGTCCAGTTGCCGGCAAAGCAACAAAACTTGCCACACTTTGACATTGCCGCCGTATTGGATCCCGCGTCGCGGGCGGCACAGAAACTAACACCGATCATCATTTTGCTGCGACAAACGCTGAACTGCCAGCTGCAGTTGTATCTGACGCCCGTAGCACAGCACAGCGATATGCCTGTCAAGAATTTCTATCGCTATGTCGTCGAGTCCGAGGTGCAATTCGAGACGAGTGGCGTTCGTGCTGATGGACCTCTGGCCAAATTCAGCGGATTGCCGGCAAATCCGTTGCTGACCCAGCAGCTGCAGGTGCCCGAAAACTGGCTGGTTGAAGCGGTCCGTGCTGTCTACGATCTGGATAACATTAAGCTGCGCGACATTGGCGGTCCGGTGCACAGTGAATTTGGCTTGGAGTATCTGTTGCTGGAGGGTCATTGCTTTGATGCCGCAAGCGGTGCACCGCCGCGTGGCTTGCAACTTGTGCTGGGCACTAAGACGCAACCGTCGTTGGTGGACACCATTGTGATGGCCAATTTGGGCTATTTCCAGCTGAAGGCAAATCCCGGCGCTTGGACTTTGCGCCTGCGCGAGGGCAAATCCACGGATATCTATGCCATTAGCCACGCGGAGGGACCCAACACACTGCATCAGTCGCAAACGGGTGTGGTCCAGGTGCTGATCACCTCACTGCGCTCGCATGTTACCAAGCTGCGCGTGTCCAAGCGACCGGGCATGCAGCAGGCGGAGTTGCTGTCCGATGACACGGCGCCATCGCAATCGGGTATCTGGAATAGCATTGCGAATAGTTTTGGCGGCAACAGTGGCACTGGTGCAGCTGATGAGGATCTGGAAACCATTAACATTTTTTCGGTGGCCTCGGGGCATTTGTATGAACGTCTGTTGCGCATTATGATGGTATCGCTGCTGAAGCACACCAAGTCCCCGGTCAAGTTCTGGTTCCTCAAGAACTATTTGTCGCCACAGTTTACGGACTTCTTGCCGCATATGGCCAAGGATTACAATTTCCAATATGAGCTGGTGCAATACAAATGGCCGCGTTGGCTCCACCAGCAGACGGAGAAACAGCGCACGATTTGGGGCTACAAGATACTTTTCCTGGATGTGCTCTTCCCGCTCAATGTGCGCAAGATTATCTTTGTGGATGCGGATGCGATTGTGCGCACAGATATCAAGGAGCTGTACGATTTGGATTTGGGCGGTGCTCCCTATGCGTATACACCGTTCTGTGATTCGCGCAAGGAGATGGAGGGTTTCCGGTTCTGGAAGCACGGCTATTGGCGCAGCCATCTGATGGGCAGACGTTATCACATCTCTGCTTTGTATGTGGTGGATCTGAAGCGATTCCGCAAGATTGCGGCCGGTGATCGATTGCGTGGCCAGTATCAGGCACTCAGTCAGGATCCGAATAGTTTGGCCAATCTGGATCAAGATTTGCCCAACAATATGATACATCAGGTGGCAATTAAATCGCTGCCGGATGACTGGCTGTGGTGTCAGACATGGTGCAGTGATAGCTCCTTCAAGAGCGCCAAGGTCATTGATCTGTGCAACAATCCACAGACCAAGGAGGCCAAATTGACGGCCGCTCAGCGCATTGTGCCCGAGTGGAAGGATTACGATGCGGAGCTTAAGGCGCTGCTGGCACGCGTTGAGGACCATGAGAATCACAATAGCGCTGGCAACAGGGATAATCCGACAGAAGACGAGGATGATGATCATGTGGTCATTTTCACAGAGCCAACGCCACATGATCGCGTCCATGGAGAGCTGTGATCGCTGTCATCTAATTGTTTAGTAAATTTAAGCCTAATGTCCTCTAAACTTGGTAAATATTCAATTAGCTAAGCTCAATAACACTCTAGCAAGCAAGCCAACAATATTTAAGACATTTTAATTAGTAATTAAAACTAAAGAAAAACAGTAAAAAAATGCTGCTGCAAGTCTGAAATAATTTTTGCATTCCAAGAGCCTCTCGTCACGATTTGAACTCAGCTGAAATTAACTTAATAAACGAATTAATCGAATGAATGCAAATGTGATTTGTTTTATTTATTGAAAATATGTACAAATTGCTGCGAAGCGAACTGCAAAAGAACGTTTAATTTAATGTAAACCCAACATTAGTTTTATCATCTGGCAACGCTTTAAATAAAAGTTATTCATTTATTTTTTTTGTGTATTTCACTTTATTTTTGTTTTTAAATTATAATTTGAATCCATTGCATAAATTCACGTACTTTTGTTTCCTACGTAAAGAAGTTATTAATATTATCATAAGGTTTTGGTTTACGTTTAGAGCATATTTGTAGAGTTTTTCATTTCTGTTGTATTAATTGTAAGGCAGACAAGTGCAGTCCAAATAGTACTCAATTATTTGATGATTTTATATTGTTCAGAAATTGCGCTGAATTTTGTATATTCTGGAAATTCATATTATTATATTTTGTTTTCGTATTCTTAAAGCGTGTATTTTTATTTAACTAATGTAATTTTATTCACTTTTTTTTAAATAATTTAGCATTTGTTTTTCATTATTTAAACTAAAGTTGAGTGTAGTATAAGAGTGTTAGGTTATTAAAGCTTTGGTTTTAAAAAATGTTTCTCAATATGTTAATTATGTATATGTTTCCGTTCAGACTACGCAATCATTGCTAAATTTGAAACATTCTCTTGGCTTACAAAAACCATAGGGTTTTAACACATAGTTAACGTATTATTGTTAGGTAATTAGTTTTGTTTGATACGAGCTGCTAGTTCTGGTTTAAACTATATAGTAAAATGCTGCTGCCAAAATTGGTTTGTCAGTTAAGAATCTGTAGTAGTTTCAAGTTTTTCATTTTTTTGTTTTGTTTTCAATATTGCATCCAGCGCCGCTTACGTGCTAAGAATTGACGGAAAATTAGACTGAGGTTCGCTTCGAGTCTATCACAATATTCTAACAAATATTGTTTTCGGTTCTTTTCTATTCTTGTTTTTCTGTTTTTTTTATTTTTTATTTTTTTATTATTTATTTCTATGTATGGGTATTCAAAATATTGTATTGTATGGTCGTCTGTGTATTGATCAGTTGAGACATAAAGTTAAATCTGTTGATTATTTTGAATGCTGATTAATTGATTCGTTGTTCTTGATTTCCTATGGTTTATTGCTTTAATCCAAATGTTTATACATATCCTCCAGCTGTGGCTTGAAATAGCTCTTCAATTGCGGCCTCCTAGCCTTGAATGTGGGCGTGAGAAGTCCATTTTGTACCGAAAAGGGATCGGGATGCAAATACACATCCTTGACCTGTAAACAGATGAAATATATGGTTTCATTAGAGATTGCATCACAGTGGTTGGATACCATTTATGATGATGCTACAGACCTGCTCGAATGACTTCAGTCCACTCTGTTTGCCCCAATTGTGCATATCGTTCATAATCAGTTCCTTCACATTCTTATTATTGCACAGGACGGACAGGGTGCCCCGGACATTATTCTCCGTGGCCCACTGCTTCAGCACATCGACATCAGGTACAACAACAGCAATAATACAGCTCTGTAAATGGAAATTTGATTGGGAAGATATTATAAATAAATAACATAATTCAACTATTCTTGAATTTAAGCAACTCTCCTCTTGGCAAGCATATTCAGAGCTGGCATTAATATATTTAAATCGGACTACTATAATGGTTGACCTTGGTTTGACCTACCTTTAAACTCTCGCCGTAGACATAAACTTGATTGACATATTGACTCAGTGTGTAGATATTCTCAATCTTCTCGGGCACTATGTACTCGCCCTGGCTCAGCTTGAAGATGTGCTTGCGACGATCGATGATGCGCAGTGTTCCATTGGGCAGCCACATTCCCACATCGCCTGTATGATGCCAGCCCTCGGCATCGATGGCTTCCGTCGTTTTCTCTGGATCCTTATAGTAGCTGTAGTATAGTAGGAAAACCATTACAGTTAGAGCAGTTAGTCCAAGAATTTAAATTGATATTTCCATTGTGCTTACCCATGGAAAACATTAGAGCCGCGCACACAAACCTCGCCGGTATTCTGATTGGCAAAGTATTCCATTTCGGGCACATCGACCAGCTTGACGGCATTGCAGGAGACGGGCGGTCCAACATGATTGGGCACATGGTCCCCCTGAACGGTTAGCGTTATGGCGCCCGTGCATTCCGTCTGGCCATAGCCCTCCAGCACCAGGCAGCCGAGGGCGCAACGCATAAAGGTCAGCACATTGCCGGCCAGAGGCGCTGAGCCGACGACCATGAGTCGCAGATTTCCGCCAAAGGCCTGATGGACCTTCTTGAACACCAGCTTGTCCCAGCAGCCATTGCGCCGGAGCACACCACGGGCTATCTCTTTCTCCTTGGCCTTCATTGCCATGTTGAAGAGAGCACGCTTCAGGCCGGAGATGGCAATGTCGTTCTGTATCTTGTCATAGACACGATTCAGAAGACGAGGCACGGCCGGCATCACTGTCGGCTTCAGCATCTTCAGATCATTGGTCAGCTCCTTGATGTCGCCGGAGTAGAAACCGACACAGCCGCCCACATAGTACATGCCATTCTCGCAGCACCGCTCGAACATGTGCGCCAGCGGCAGAAATGAGATCATCACATCGCCCGCCCGGATGCGATGATCGCCCATTTGCAGTATAACCGAACAGACGCCGGCGACCACATTGCCATGTGTGAGCATAACGCCCTTGGGATTCCCAGTGGTGCCGGACGTATAGCAAACGGTGCACAGATCCTCGGCGCTGGGCGGCACCTCCGGATGATTGCCCTTCGCGCCCAATTTCTCCACATCGATGAACGAGAAGATCTGAACGCCACGACTACGCGCACGCTCCAATGTCGTCTGGCGTATCGGCTTGATTGAGACAATGATCTTCAAGCTGCGCGGCGACTTCTCCAACAGCATCGATGCCTTGCCATCATCCTCCACAACGATGATGGCCATCTCTGTCTGGCGTATGATAAAAGCACAGGCATCTGGACCGAGGGTATCGTACAGTGGGACCACAACCAGCGAGAACGAATAGCACGCCTGCTCGTACAGTATCCATTCGGGACGATTCTGCGAGTAGATGCCAATCAGCTGTTTGGGTCGTGCTCCCAGCGCCAGCATGCCGGCGCCAAAGTTCTTGGCACGCAGCAGCGCCTCATCATAGTTGATCCACTGGCAAAGCATAGAGAGAAAGATAAAAGTTGCATTAGCTTGGTGCTGCTGTTGAACATTAAGTTCATCGGAGGACTCACCTGGTAGGGGGACGTTAGGGTCTCTCGCCAGCCGAGACAGGGACCATTGTTGGAGGCGTAGGCGCCCTCACGGAACGTTTGATACAATGTTCGCACATTCTCTGTGATGTAGGATACAAATTTACCATTCTTCGACTCCTTGTAGAATTTGGAGACGTGTATTTGTTCTGGACCCTGCAATCAGTTTCAAACACAAAAAACATATCGAGTACATGCAAAATGAGTGGAGGAGTTGAAGACTAAATCGATGAGTGCGACAGAATAAGAATAGGAGAATAAGAGATATCCCTATTATGATAAGGAAATGAATGCTTCAATCAATGCGCCATGAGTTTTATTCCAAAATGATTGATCCTGCATTGCACGAGCTGTATTTGTGTTTGATCTGACGTCAACTGAGTCTGAGAAACTCTGTTGCCAGTGTAAAAACGGCCTAAGACAAACACAGGACTATATTCCAAGTATAGACTGTAAAACGGTTACTTTATGACAATTACTCTGAAATTTTATGCGGAGCTGAAGTAGATTGAAAGGAGATCGATAATCCAATTCAAATTTTATAACACTGGTTTGAAAACCGTCAGATATCGATAAAGATAGGAATACATATACATTTTCAAAGCGAGCAATCCGAACTTAAAAACATACAAAAATATGTATATATTATATATATCTTTGTATATATATTATATATATCTTTGCAGTTTCTGAACACAGCACAAAATCGTAATTAATTTCATTTGGTTTATAATGTCGCAACATAAATAAACTGCAAGAAAATTTAAAAACATAGATTATGGTTTATTCAGCTCCATAAATCTGTTGGCAATGATGGAAGGCATAAATCAATAATCGTTTGGATTGATGTACAAAATGTGTTTGGCTTGATAAATGGTTTATTTTGGGCCAAGAAACATAAACCAATCACTCAACCAATTGTATAGTGCGGGCGATCTGTGGATATATAGTAGGTGCAAAATGCGATCGATTGAAAATGGCAATAGCAATAGCGCACTTCCTTTATGGCAAACAGCTGCGAAGAAAATTCGACTATGGCAAATGTGTTGATGCATGGAAACCAATATCAAAATAGACCAAAGTGCCAGTGATGGGTTTTGAGTGGTCTTTGTTTTTTTTTTTCTTTCCTTCTTTTTTTTGTGCACACTGTTTTTTAAATGTGTGATTTCACAATCTGGTGGGCTATAAAAATAAAAATCTAATGATTCTTGCATTTCGATATCGATTTGTTTAGATTTGTAATGATAATCATGACGCACGGTTCGGATGAAAGAGAAAAAAAGAATAAGGCTGCCTACCCCTAGGGGCACACCACGCCTACCCTGTGCTGTGTGTCTAGTACTGGATCGTATATAAGCTGGCAGATTATAAAATAAATAAAATAAATGTATGACGAAATAACGAAAAATAAAAAAAAAAGCAAATAAAAGTTCAGATTAGTCAAGGCGCCTTTCTTAAGTAAAGCATGGGTTAGGTTTCGGTTTCATTTGATTTTATCTTTTTCGTGGGATTGGGAAGTGGTTGTCGGGAATTTTCAATTCCTTCCTTTTTGTGCTTACCTTGAGCACATCGGTCTGATTGTTTAGCTCGATGGGTACGCGCACAGTGGTGATTTGGCCGCAACAGGACATTTTCTGTTTCTTAACTTGGTTGTCAATGTAATTCACTATTTAGCTTATGCTTTTCACTTGAATGCACTTATTTCGGTAAATATTTTGCTCTGTCTTATTGGTCGTTCAGTTTATCAGACGCTGCAGCTCTTAATATGCACATTTTCCAAAAAAAATCATCTGCAAGGCGAATTAATTTGTTCACAAAACTGTTTCGGATGAGCTATTCTGCTATGCTCATCAAATATGAATATTTTAAGTTGTTGTTACTATCTTATATTTACACATATATATATATACGAGAATATATATATATATATAGGTGTTTCTTGCACACCTACGCATAATGTTGTTTTTGGTTTTAATTTAAAAAACAAAGAGTTCTTTTTTCACCGTTTTGGAAATCGATCAAAGGCAAATCATAATTATGGCGCTTGGCTAGTGTAGCCCATTCAATTTTGTTTATAATTATTTAAAACTGTCGAGCAGGCCCAGTCCGAGCTATAGCCCCATCCCCACCTCAAGCAACCCCCAGACTTTGGCGATATATCGACAAGGCGGTCGCATCGGTTGGCCTGCCCCAAATGTTTAAAAATAGTCGCGCTCATCTGTTGTTATCTACAGCCGAGTGGACGCGAAACATAGCAGAAAACCAACAAAAATCATTTAATAGGCAGTCAAATATTTAGCAAAACGAGAAAAACAACAAACACAATATCTAAAACAACAGCAGTCGAAAATTTGTTGTGGGCCTGAGTCATGGGAAGTAGTTGAGTAGCCTTTGAGGTAATGGCATATTGAATAATATCAATGAGTAGTTTACTTTTGAATTATGGTCATTTTTAACAACCTAAAATCGCTATAAAAATAACCAAGACATAAATTTAAATTTGGTATGTGCATGAGTGAAAATGGTTTTTTGGGTTTTGTTTATTAGAAGTATTGAAGAACTTTCTCGCCGGCAGATAAACTGGGAGTAGAAAAGATTTGAACTCAGTCTAGCATATATATATTATATATTTAGGAATCTATCTCTGCAGATGGTATTATAATTTTATTGTGAAATTTCGAACGCATGGATGGATATATTGCAGAACCATGTTCGACTGTCAGAATATATCCATTTCTTTGCCACAGGCAACACATACACATTGAAACCAGCCGGATCATATCACTATATCATATAGCTGCCAAAGTAACAATTGCTCGAAAGATGAGTTCTTGTACAAAAAAACTGGTTTGTTTACCAATTTATTTAAATTTAAGCATTTCGAAAATTAGATGTATGCCGGCTTTCAATGGTTCTTTATAATAATTGGCAGTTTTTTGCTTGAGGATCTGAATTTTCTAGACCTCAATATTAAATATTTTCAACTAAACACCAACTGTTCAGTTCTACACTAGATGTAATTAAGAATTCTAAATGCATTTTATATTAATAGACACAAATTGTATTGAATCACTTGAGTATTCCAAACAAATAGCAGCTGCAGGCTTCATATATAAATGATGAGACATTTATAATGGATTTTGTCCATTTGCCCCAAATGTATTTACCCCAAATGTATTTACCAGGCCTCCAACTGAAAATCCATTACACGCACATGCCAATATTCCGGTATTTTTGGAGACTACGTCGAGCCCCTTAAGAGCAAAAATATATTCATTTTATAAATAAAATAAAGCGCTAAAAAAGTTGGGAAACCATTTGACAGGATTATCATCTAATAAAATTATGCTCCTGACTATTTAATTTTATTAAATCATAAATCAAAAAGAATTAGAATCGAACGAATTTGAATGCCCAATGGTGATTTTTTATGTATGTTTCCTTTTATTTGGGATAGTTTTTATTATTTTTATTTTTCTTTGGTTTGAGAAGTATTGTTTTTTATAGACCAACTGGGCGGCGGCCTTTTGCTATACGTAAGCTCTGAACTTGAACTTGTTGGTTCGATGGGGTTTACGTGCCCCGGGAATGGCGACGACACTTCGACACTGTGACACATTGACAAATGGGTAGTCAACGATTAGATGTGTTAGATTTTTCTTAATTTAGTTTATTTTATTTTTATTTTATGTTTTTTTTGCCCGAGTTTTACGTAATGATAAAACGACCGAATTTTTTTTTAAATTTGTTGCAAATTGTCAAGCGACTTGTGTGTTTTTCTTGTATGATTCTATTTTTCTTTATTTTTTATGTTTAGTATATGCGAACTTTTATTTATATAAAAAAAAATAAATAAATAATGTGAGACATATACATATACGATCTGTTGAAGATATTGCTTTTGTTGTTAGCAAACGAGATTTTTTTTTGTTGGTGCTGCTTTACTTTGTGTTGGACGCGGAAAACGCCGATCTCGACGACACAATGCTTAATTTCGAACTGAACAGCAAATATCGTGGCTAAAAATGATTTTGGCAGCAGAAGCCTGTCGAGAGAACGGTTGAGCGTATAAGCCAAATGGTGACTGGGGAGATGCTCTTGACGGTTGATAGAGAGGGGCGTGGGGAGGTTGAGAAAATCGAGCGCCCAGGAATTTTATTCGTCTATAATTTTCATAATAAACGGTCTTTCTTTGTTTGCATATTTGTGTGTAGTTATTGAACTGAATAACGTACATATATATGTATATATATATATATATACCCATTGGGTATAAGGGGTATCATAAGGTTGTGCAAAAGTATGCAACAGGCAGAAGGCATCACATCCGACTCCACTCTTGATCGACATTAACTATCGAATTGATTTAATCCTGGCTTTTAGTCTGAGAGACTTCAAGTTTGGAATGTTGGTTCTCGCAGAGTTGGCTTATTTCAGCTTATCGATAACTCTACGTCGATACAAATCGATTTCTCATAGTCATTTTGAAGATTTTCTGATCGAAAATGTATATATCTGGACATAATATTGGTCATCCGCAAATAATGCATTATGTTCGGTTCGTATTCTCACTTAACAAATTTATACAGCAGCAAACGCAAGAATTCTATATATAAAAAATATAATATTTTTTATATATATTGAGTGTACGAGTTGGTTTGAATGTATTAGATGTGTTAAGAATTCGGTTCAGGGTATCTACTAGTCGCGCTTTGTCCACGAGAACATTTTTTTGTTAGTGCCTTGTTATTATATTAGACTAGTGTTTGGCTTGATCAAGTTGTCTTTCTGCCTCTTCCTGCCTGTGTGTGGGTTTTTCATTGTTATGTGCACGAGATTAGCGATCACAGAGGCGGACATGTGACGTCGTCGTTGGATCGGATCGGCCAAAGGGGTTAATACTATAGCATATTGATGTTCTCTGTATCAATGAATTGAATTTTGTGTGCGGCGGCATAATGCCCTTTGATCATTTGAAAATATGATTTAAGATTAATGAGAGGCACAATGTGGTCTGGTCATCTTCACACATGAAAGTTAAATAAACATAAAACTGTTTGTTTACATTTCAGACATAAAGTATACGTGCAAATTGAAAGTTCATTGATTAGATATGATGTTCTTTTTTCTGCCAATATCGAAAAATACTAAATAGCTTCGTTAAATGGTTCAAACCTCACAGTTTGAATTCTAACCTTAATGTGTAATATAATTGCAAATTGATTGAAATATTTTCTTTTAAGTTAAGCTCATTAAATGCATAAAATTAAAGAAAATTATCTATATAAACTGACATTTGTTGCTTTTGCATTCAATTTAACAAGCCACCCAATTTGCATTTTGGCATTCATAATTTGTTACACCACATTTTAAATGCCATGTTGCCGTGTGCCAAATGCAATTTTGTAAAATACCGTTGCATCGGCAGACAGGTTGTCCCTGTCCTGTCATTCAAATGCAACTATGTGTGTGTGCCTGTGTATGCGTGAGAAGATTTCATTCGTATGTGTTTGTATTTCCTCATTGTTGCTGTTATCATTTCGTGCTTGATTGTGCAGCGTTGCCACCTTTTCGCTAGAAAGTAGCGAGACTTATTTTCTCGAAATTTTGGGTGCATTGTTGATTCCTCATTTCGCATGTCAATATATCTGTGTGGAATTTTGTTTATTTATCGGAATATAAACAATGCCCAAATGTACTGTATGCGGTCAAAAGTTAGCAATTGTCGGCAGATATTTTTCGCTCATGCCATAAAAAAAAATGTTTTCAACAATTTGCATATATCGAACGATTATCGAATTAGCAGCAATTGAGCTACAGCTGACTAATTAAGGCAAAATACGTGAGACAATTGAGCCATGACATGATTTATGTATCTCTCAGCGTTTGATAAATGATTAGTAAGCAAAAGCGAACCATTTAAATGGGATTGTTGCACATTTTGGCAGCTAAAACGTAAGTGAGGGCCATCAATTGGAGCGTGGGATTTGCATGTTTGCACCACGGTAGCTGGCGCGTCATTGCAAAAATAGAAAAATAGATATCAGGAGCCAAAAACGATTTTCAGTATGAGAGATCCAAAGTGAAGAATCATGTGACGACAACACACAGAAACAGAATCACAATTTCGTGAGACATGAGCACATCAAAGGCCGCCCAACGTATTCTGCTCTACCTAAAAAAAAAAAACCAAAAGCAAATTTAACAGAATCAAAGGTGCACATACATTAGCTGAGAGTACTCGACTAAAGCATACTCTGTAATCAGTTTTAAATACTGAATGCATTAAAGTGTCGCCTTCATTCGCATTGATATACCTCTATAATTTGTGAAAACTAAGTCTAGATTTTTGCTGCATTTAAGTTTGGATGAACAATTTATGATCGGTATGATTTTGTACAGGACACAAAAGTATTCCAACAACCGTCTTTGCCTTTGTCTATTATACAGACTTGTACAAGGTTTTTAATACTTTTTGTGAGCAAAACAAAGTGCAACAAATATAAAATGAAGAAAAACAAGTTTATGATGTCATGGATGCAGCGAAAATTAAATGTCGAGCAGAAATAATTGCCAGTGTGTCATAAATTGGGTGCTTTGGGTGGCTTTGGTGGGTCATGCTTACCTCCAGCAATGGGGATTGATTTTCCAGAGGCACTAATGGTTTTTCCGGTGTTGGTCGCGTTACAAAGTAGTAGGCAATACTGGCCGCTAAGCTGGTCAAGGTTAGAGTGCCCAAAGTTCCGCCAAAATAATTTAGATACCCATCGATTTCGTCCCCTGCAAAATGACGTTTTTATGGGTCGTAAAATACAAATATTTATTTTTGTTTGATTTTGTTTATCAATTGAGGGCTCATTACGAAAAGTGTTAAGAGCTTTGACTTAAGCATTTGGCAATCGAAAACTAAACACAAATGATATTCTTTTATTATCTTTATACTTTAATTGTTTATTTAAACAAACTAGTGATTATCTATGAAGCTATTTGTATATACTTTCAGGTATATATATTTTGATTACTTTAAAATTTGTATATCGAGAGCAGATGCTAAGTGAAAATGCTATAAAAATAAATGTAGTATTCCTTTAAAGGTTTTTATACTCTATTCTGATATATACAATATCTTAACTAATGTATGAGACTTACAAATTAAGGATTAAAGATAATTCATATTGAGATTGTTATACTTACAGAAGTATGAAAAATTGCTGACTATCAGGTGATTGATATAGGCTAAAACCGATTTCTCTGGCGTCATTATTGTTATTGCTGTTCGTTGTTGTTTGTTTTGCTGTTGCCTGTTTTGTTGTTTTGGCTTTGGTTGTTCGTAATTGTAGTAGTTCTTAGATACCTGAGTGAACGTTACGTGTACAGCTTAATGATTGCCCACAAAACGTTGCCTGGAATGAAAATTAAAATTTAAATCAATATTAAATGCAAATGTCGGTCATAGCTAGATATAATTGTATGTATTTTAAATTTGAAAACAGAAAAAAAAAGCACTCTCAGCGCCATTGACCATAACAAAACAAATTGCCAATATAAATAGGCGGTAGTTTTTCCGCCTAAATAGATAGGTATCGATACATAATAGCTCTTTTTAGTTCCAAACAAATAACAATTAAAACGCGCTTTCGAATAAATGAATTATACATTTACATGCCATATATTATTGAATCATTATTTAAATGTATTCAACCTTTGGTCTAATGTTAAATAAGGGCCTGGGCAATAACGATTAAATACGATCGATAAGGCAAAGGTTTGAAAAAATAAACAACCGTTTGATCTGTTTTCTATAATTAGAATGCCGCGAAATGTTTAATTGTAATTCGCTTGTGTGTTTTTCTGTTTGTGTTATCGCCAACTGTAACTTCATCTCTCTCTCTCTCTCTCCATCTCTCTCTCCGTCTCTCTTTCTCTCTCTCTCTCCCTCTCTCTCTTTCTCTCTCTCTCTCTATCTTTCTTTGGAGGAAAGTGAGCGAATTTGGAAGGGAGCTGCATTATATCAAATACTTTATGGCCTTTGTCTGCATTGTTTTTACATTTTCAGCCAGTCAGTCGAAGTGTAGATACCCTATCAATTTCCTAGGTTTCATTCAAAACAAAAATGTAAATACAATTTTCTCTGTTCGATTAATAGAAACCTAAAATTCCTTATTTCAGCAGCTACATTTCAATTTTTATTCTAATATGTTTCTGAAACTTCTTTATAAAAATATTCTGTAGCAAGATGAATAATCGGATAACGAACCAGATGTAGTCTGACATACGATTACTATGTATATAAGACAACAATTCTCAGAGGTTAAGAAGGGGTTTCCAGCAAAAGCAAGTCTATCTGTATTTAATAAATAATTAAATAAACCATTTGAGTTGCCCAATTGAAGTACATTTGTTTTCCCCAAACTTCTACTAACAGCTAATTAAATATGCCACATGTTACCGATTTCATACGTTTGTCGCAACTGTCAGCCTATTAGTTACACATAGTCAGATTCTGAATTGATATTCAAGTTAATTATTACTCAGTTGTTAGCCACTTTTTTGTGTGATTGAAGGCGGCTTTTCAGCTAATGCGATTAGCTAGATTCTTGAAGCGAAATGTGTTAAACCAAACCAGACACAAAACAAACCAAACAATAACAAAGCTGATAAGTGCCTAAATACATATAAACATATATATCTATATGCTTATGTACAAGTGTACTGGGCAGACTTTATCAGTAGTACCACGACCGGATCTGGAGCTGAAACTTTGCACTCATCATAATGAGATTATGCAGTCGTTGAACGGACTTATTATTTTGCACTTAGTCTAGACACTTGCAGCGTTATGCAATGGTCTGACAAACCAAAGAAAGCGCCTATATTGATTACTTATGTGAAGTTCTTTTTCTTTTTTTTTTGCCGGGTCGGCCAAACTGATCCAATTGTACCAACGTACGCAAATAATAGGAGAACCAGACAGAGACAGGTAGAGGGACAGCGACAGAGAGTGAGAGAGAGGGAGAGGAAGGGAGAGAGAGAGGGAGATAGTTCATAAATTTCGAGTTGCAATGCTCGTTCATTGGGAGGTCAAGCCGATAAATAATGCCTCCTGTAGTCTCTTGTTCCATAGACATTTTCCTTCTATTTTTTTTTTGTTTTGTTTTTTTTTTGGCAAATGCATTTCGGTTTGGGCGCATTGATTTTTCACTTAGTCGCTGGCAGCAAGTGAGACACGTGCGCTGTGTTAAATTGGTGACTTTTGACTTACGACACGTGAAACTCTCAGGATTGTTTATCAGGGTTGGTTATTGTAGTGCATGTTTTGTTTAACTATTTTATTTCTAGTTTTAGCAGCCTTTAACCAATATCCATAAATAAATTGTTTTGTGAAAATCAATGAAATTAACGTTCTACACACGGATAAGACGGCCGCTTTTTTTTTTGTATTTTTTTTTATATTTTGTATGTTCGACAAGACGGTACGGGGAGGAGCGGTACGAGAACCAGAAACCAGAGAGTACAAAACGAAAATGCTGCTAAACGTTTCGAGCGACTAAACTGAACTGAAAGGCAGAGCCGCAAGCCAAAGACGACAAACCCAAACGACTCTCCGAGTCGGGCTCTCAAACCAAAAAAAAAAAAAAAATTAAAAAACCGTCCAGACACAAAGTTAGTTCAGCTAAAGCGGCCAAGCGCCGCTGTTGCTGCCGCTGCAGGGCATGCGTGCAGCGACGTCGACCGAGAAGAGAGCGACGGCGACAGCATGAATGAAACCGCGTGAGCAGCATTGAGCGGGAGAGCGTAATTTTCATGGAGAGAGAGAGAGAGCAACAGAGCGAGAGCGCAACTTACAGTCAAAACAAATGTTTTCAAATAAACTACCCAACACAAGCGGCTAAAAGGCAAACACGCGACACGTGCAGGGCTAGCTTGGAATTGAGAGAGCAGACCACAGAGAGAGATTGACCGCGAGAGAGAGGGAGCGAGAGAGAGGGAGAGTCTTAGGTGCTTGGGAGCATTGCCTGGCTGCTTGTGTTGTGTAGCCAGTGCATGGGAAAACTAACACAATTGGTGGTGGCCACCGACTGGTGGATTGGGGGATGTTGCCACTTCTCGTGACGCAATTGCTCCTGTAGGGCGAGGGTCAATCAATACAAATACAAGATGGCAACAATTTCACCGTTACAAATATGTATTTTTAAACAATATAACTTGCAGTTTATTTAAAAACCAGTTTAGTTATACTTAATATTTGCATAACTTGATGCGCTATCAGCTACAAATATGTACTAGTAAATACTAAAAAATAAAGATGTTTTAAAATTACCTATCAACTATATATAATTAAAATATACTTAACCATTTCTTCATTTCTATGTATGTAGACTTGCCAGTTTGTTTACAAACAACCCTCGATATTGACCGGCCAAAAGGTAATATGTGTTTTTAGCTGTGTTTTGCGTGTCCTTTTTGTCAGCTGCTGTCGGCTCTTTGACGATATTTCACGGAATCATTGGCATGATTCAATACTTTATTCAGCGAATGCAACATGCCTCAAACTGTAATTATGGCCGACTATATGACCATAAAATACAATTAGATAGTTTGATGATGCCTTAGCGGTTAATATAAGCCAAGCCAGCAAATTCATTTTTTTCCCCTGTCAGCTAAGCAAAAGTGTTTAACTGATAGGCACTAAAACCTCTGCTTTTTCATGTTGACATAGGCCAAGTTGTGCCACATTTCATACCGAGACCCGGAGAACCGGATAAGAATGTGTGGCATATGTTTAGGCTGTTTGTTCACCTCCTGGACATGAACCGAACATTTCCGACTTTCAGCGTTTGTGGAACGTTTGCACAGTGGGGTCAATGTCATATTTGGTTCCGTTTATCAGCAAAAAGACCACATATGGCAAAAAACCGCAAGTTATTTTTTTGAAAGGTTCAGAATTGTGTAAATAGTCCAGTTGTTAAACGCAATTAGCTCATTGTTAATTAATGTGTCCAGTTGACCAAACGATATATTCATTTTTTGTTGCACAATGAGCCGCACCAGCGACGTGGTTATCGATGTCGAGGATGCGCTCAGCTCCGAGAGCAGTTTTGCCAGCACCGTCGGAGGGCATTGCTGTGCTGCTGCCGGTGCCGGTGACCAACTGGCGGAGGATGATGAACAGGTAGCTAAGGCAAAGGAAGTTCCTGCCACAGAACGAAAGATACTCAAGAAAAGTCACAGTGAATTATCAGCGGGAAACAACTATGCGACCAGTAAAAATGTGGCTGAGGGTAAGTGAATTAGTTGAGCTGAAATATTCGAATGCCTAACTGGAGTTGTTGGCATAGTCTAAGATATGTATGTAGTTGAATTTAAATAGTTGTTTATTTATTATTGTGGATTATAATATATATATATATATTATATATATTATAGTTATAGTTAATTATAAATAAATGCGCTATTTTTAAAGACAGCTCTTGCTGTTCTTGCAACCAACTCAATAAGAAACAAAACTAACATCATCTTTCACATTTCTGCCGGCTTAAGGACTCATGGACATTGCCCTGCTCTCGGCAAATGCCAATCAGCTGCGTTTTCTGATCACCTACAATCATGAGGCATCCACGTTCTACTGCAGTCTGGTTCTGGTCATACTCTCGCTGGTCCTCCAGGTACTCGTGGGCATTGTGCTGACCTTCAAGGTATGTCAATGGATAATTTTTATTTAAACAGCATAACTAAACACACTAATTGCTAATTGCGCATTCATTCACAGCGACGCTTGAAACACAGGCAGCGTCGTTGGTATATAAGAACTAATGAGATACTTGTTATGGGTGTATTCCTTATCACTGTGATCAACGTGCTGCTGGCTGCATTTACCACGACCGACGGACATTCGAATTAGACGTACAGCAATTCTTTTGATATCTTTTTGATTTTAATTGTTTTTTATACAAAATAAAAAAAATGAAAGAAAGCGAGCGAGCTGCCTCCATCTCTGTGGCAATTGTGGCAACCTGATGCTGAATGATGCTGATGCGAAATATCATTGCAGCCTGCTATTGGCTTCGAACAGTTGGACTTCAGACTGCACAAGAATGTCATTTGAATGTCAAATGATATAGATTATTCTTAATTAAAATGTTAGTAAAATATACATAGAAAATCATTTATATAAATATATATACTACTCTAATTTTGTTGTCCCTTTTTGGGCTGGTTGTTTTGCGAAAATTGTAATATTGTTTTGCGTAATATGTCCCTCGCAAGTCACTGGTCATTGGTAGTCATTGGTTATAATTACTTCTAAATAAATAAATCGGTTATTATTTAAACAGCGAACTGATTTATCTCGCTATATTATCCGATTGACATTCCAATTCAAGTAAAAAGCGCTTCAGCTCAGTTTAAAAATTTAATTGTATTTGATACAATATGTAATAAAAGAATTGTAAATGCGTTGGCAACAATCGACGATGATTGTTTAATCAGCTATGTTAAATGCACTTGACGTATCTGACGTACGATATCTCAGCTTTATATATATAGAAATGGTTGACTTAGGGATTAGAAGTGTGTTGCTTAACCGGAAACCTCCTTCTTGATGCACTTGGCAATGGTGCTCAACTGCATGTTGGTAGTGCCCTCATAGATTGCACCGATCTTGGCATCACGGTAGTATTTCTCCTGGGGGAAGTCGCGCGTGAAACCAACGCCTCCCATCCAGTCAACGCACTTGGTCGCCGCACGCTGAGCCACCTCTGAGGCATAGAACTTAGCCATGGCCGCCTCCTTGAGGAAGGGCACACCCGCCTCCTGGAGGCGAGCCGCATTGTAGGTGAGCAGACGAGCCGCCTCAATCTCTGTGGCAATAGTGGCGATCTGATGCTGCATGGACTGGAAGTTATAGATGGCGTCGCCGAACTGCTTGCGCTCCAACAGATATGGAATTGTCGCATCAAAGGTGCCCTGGGCCAGGCCCACCATCTGGGCACCAATGCCAATGCGGCCCTCGTTAAGGAACCCAGCCGCATACTTGTAGCCATGCCCGAAGGTGCCTAGGATATTCTCCTCGGGCACACGGACATTGTCAAAGGTCAGCATGCAAGTGCCAGAGGCTCGGATGCCCAGCTTATCCTCTGGCTTGTTCACAATCAGACCAGGAGTGTCGCGATCCACAATGAAGGTCGTTATGCCACGATAACCCTTAAGAAAAGAATAAAATCAATTGGAATTTGGATTAGGTTGTGTAAAGGATTTTGAAATTTGCAAGAGGCTTTGGCAAGGAGAACAAATTAGCAAATTTTAATTATTTCAAAACAACCTTCTGAAATATTTTACTTTTTGTTTTTGCATGTAAATATGTAATTTATATTGCGAAATTATTGAAAATTAAATTGTGGTAAATTATTAATATAGATGGCTGATGTAATAACTTTTAGTGGTGTTGGGTAAAATCAAAATCCGACTGATCATTTTGTATTAGATATAAGCCTACTTAAGATTATTTTTTGTGTAACTAATTCATTAATATGATCATAACTGGAAAATCTCTAAATATTTCCATGTTGAGCTAGTAGATTAATTTTTTGTAATTCTACTCACATCTTCGGGCTTGGCATTGGCAAAGACCAGGAAAACACCGGCGATATCTGAGTTGGAGATCCACATCTTGGTGCCATTGATCACATAGTGAGAGCCATCCTTCTTGGCCACAGTCTTTAGGGAGAAGGCATCGGAGCCAGCGCCAGGCTCTGTTAGGGCAAAACTGCCGGCATATTCTTGTGCCAATTTGGGCAAATATTTGGCCTTTTGTTCCGTGTTGCCAAACTTGATCATCAGCGAGTTGACCAGTGTGTTGTGGATGTCCACAAGAGCGGCGACCGCTGGATCAATCTTGGACAGCTCCTCGACGACAATAATGTTGGTCATGAAATTGCAACCGCTGCCGCCCAGTTCCGTATCGATTTCGATGCCCATCAGGCCATTCTCAAAAACAGCCTTCACCACAGATGGATCGAACTTGTGTTCAAAGTCCATTTTCTTGACCAATGGCAGGATTTGATCCTGCGCCAATTTAGCCACTAAAAACAGATAAATAAAAACATTAAGAATTTAGTTTTGCACACAAAGCTTCCGTGAGCTTTTATCATAGTCACAGGTCATTATGCTAGTTTACATAAGCTTTATTGTGAAAAGCTTTCTTGCAAGCTTTCCAAACTCGTTAATCAAACTGGTCCCCGGCTGGCCGTGTGTGCGTGAGTGTGTGTGTGTTTATATCGTTTTGTGATTGTATGCGTGTCTCCCCGTGTATCCACTTTATCAATTCTGCCGCTTATTTTATGCTCGTGCCGCTCTCACACGCTCTTTCTCTCTCTCTCTTTCGCAAGCATAGGCGATATACCATAATATGAATATATAGGTGCAAAGACATATGTATATGTATTTTTTATAGTTATCTTTTGCAGCATTTTAGTGGAATTGTTTAGCTTCTAAATGACGTGCGACGTGCACACGCCTATTTTTTTTTTTTGTTTTGACGAGTGTTACGTTCTAAAGATTAACATGTCAAAAATATTTACTTGCAAGATGCAAGTAATGCAGCAATGTCCTAGTGTCCGTTTGGATTTCCTAATTTAGTTTTAAGTAGCATACACATTTTGAACACAACTGTACCAATTAATTTACTATTATTTTTAAAGTGTTTTAGTTTTGAATATTTGTTCTACTTGATATAAAATTTCCAGTCTTTACAATTTAGTTTTAAATTGATGGAGCAGCTTAGGCAGCTTTCATGCAAACTGCACAGCAATTGTTACGCAACAATGATTAATATGATCGACAGCAACCTCAACAACAAGCGGCACTTGAAATACCCTTCTTCTATCTCATTCGATTTTCGTTTTTAAAAAAATGTCAACTCTCCAACTAAGAGACAGCGGGGGATGTGGTGGTCCGAGGAATATACTCCTCTTTTCACGTTCCACTGGCTCAACTCTCTAGGCGAGTAAACGACCCAAAGTGACTAAAGCACATTCCGTTGCCCGGTCGCATCCACTAGAACAGTGAACACAGTTGAGCGGCCGGCTTTTGTCACAAGCCGCATTTTAATTGCTCTATCACAAGTGTAACGCTGTAGAGTTAAATTCAGGTAACAACTAAACAGCTGACTGACTTATGAAAAGACCAAGCGAAAAAGAGATATCTCCTCTTTTTATAATGAAAACCAACTCATCATTTTTCCCCACACCCACAAACTCACATTCGAACACGCGGCTTTTTTGTATTCCAAGCTTCTGTCCTTTAACACACAGCGCCAACGACAGCCGTCAGCCGACGTCGTCGTGAGCAGACTCTGTTAAAGCACCAAAGCTATTTTTAGCACACACACACGCGCACACGCCTCGCATATATGTTATGTTTATTGTTTTTAGCCGCGTCGTAATTGTTAAAAAATAGTGAAAAACAAAAAGTGAAAATAATTATTTGTTGTCTTTTTGCTGTTTGAATTGTATTTCAATATTTTAAGTTATTTAAGAGTATACAAAATTGCCACGTTGTCAGTGAAAATGTGATTCTATATATAAAATCTTTATCGGCATATTAAGTATATATACATTTAATACGCCGATAAAGTTATATATATATATATATATGTATATATATATAATATAATATATGTATGTATTTCGATAAAAAAAAAATTGCACCCATAAAATAATGCTTATACTAGGAAGGATGCAATTATCCTGGAAGTTTTTTGTTGGTTGCCTTCTTGAAAGTGCAACTATTAAAACAATATTATATAATTGATTTGCTTGCTTTATTAAGCAAATTGAATAATTTAAAGAATGAGCAGCGCAAAATCTGCCAATAAAGTGCAATAAAATTAAATAGTAATCAAATACACTTAAAACCAATTGTTTTCATTATTACAGCAGGAAGCGAGTGTGGGAATTTCGAGTTTTCCATTAACAAATCAAAAAAAAACGCTTATCTTTTTGCCCCCTCCCACTTGCTGCCTCTTTCCACTCCCCACTCCTCTCCTTAACCAGAAACCGTTCATTATCAGCACGAGCATATGAATCAAGTAAATATGCATTCATTATTCTGACCTATGCTGGTATGCATACATTGTATTAAATAATAAATTCATAAAATAACAATGTCGATAACAAAAACCACAAAATTTAAGACAACATGGGTCGATCAAATTACGTAACAAAAAACTGATGTTGAGCACAAAAAAAAAAAAAAAAAAATTAAATAAACACACACGCAAAAGTAATCTTAAAATTGTTAAAGGCCCCGAAAACTCCAAACGCACTGTTGTTAAAATGTACTGAAATGTTAAAGGACTCACCCGTCTCCTTCATCATTTTCTCATCGTCGGTGAGTTGAGTTATTGGCGGGGGCAGTCCCGTTGCCGAGGACATAGCGGCACTTTGCTGACGTGCTGCATTCGCCAGCTGCAGAAGACCAAGAAGAAGAAGCATAATTTCAAGTTCAAAGTTAGTTGTGTAGTTTGCAGGGGGCGTGGCAGTAAACTTACCATACGCATGGGCAACTTTTTAATGCTGTTCATCATCTTAATTGAATGTGAGTATGTGGACAAGGAGAGTAAATTGAATTGACCTGAAACTGGACACTATTTCGAGCTCCGACCACCTGAACAACTGCAACAGTTGACTTCACATGCGCGACTGATTTCCAAATAGGCTCCAGTGAAAGATTTTGGTCACCGATCACCAAGAAGAAAATCAAGAATTTAAAAGCTCTCAATTGACAAACTCAACACAGATGGTGTGTTTATAAAGTGTGGCCGTTATGCAGCATACGGTGCTTTTCCATTAGTTTGATTATAAGCAAAAATAAAATATTTCTCATAATTTATTTGCAATATTTATTTTGATAACAGTATTAAATTAAGTTTTCAAGCTAACAATGTAATTAAAAAATTAATTCACAATTCCAATTAGTTATTTTGGCCTTTAAGAGCACAACGGTTGAGTATATCCTACTCAAAAGTGGCAACGCCGTTTGACAGTGCTGTAAGGCGTTGTGATACCATTTTGAGTACGTGTTTTTAACACTTCCGCCGGTCGCAGCTGTCAAAATTCTTTCTTTTCGTTGTTATTACGACGGTAGTTTGGTGTAAGTTTTTGAGTTCGATATAATTTCGCATTTGTTCAGCCATCATTGTTGATTTTGACGCATTAATAATGCAAATGCGTAGCACAAACCACAACGCACATAATTTAAGTGAAATTGTATACGCTTTCAATTTTGTTGTGTGAAAACTGAAACGGCAAAAGCAAAAAAACAAATGCGAATAAAAAATAAATCGAGAAAGAAACATTGCTAATCACTGGAAATTTTTAACTGTTTCCCTCACAGCCCACACAGCCAATCAGAATGAAATTGAACAAGTTCGTGTCGTCTTCGCGCAGGAAGAACCGCAAGCGTCACTTCCAGGCGCCTTCCCATATCCGCCGTCGCCTCATGTCCGCCCCCCTGTCCAAGGAACTGCGCCAAAAATACAACGTGCGCTCGATGCCCATTCGTCGGGACGACGAGGTGCAAGTGATCCGTGGCCATTACAAGGGCAACCAGGTGGGCAAAGTGGTGCAATCGTATCGCAAGAAATTCGTCGTTTACGTCGAGAAGATTCAGCGCGAGAATGCCAACGGCACCAACGTCTACGTCGGTATCCATCCCAGCAAGGTGCTCATTGTCAAACTCAAGCTCGACAAGGATCGCAAGGCCATTTTGGAGCGTCGCAGCAAGGGACGATTGGCGGCATTGGGCAAGGACAAGGGCAAATATACCGAAGAAACCGCTGCTGCTCAACCAATGGAAACCGCGTAAAACCCAACAACAACAGCAGTAACAAAAACAATGACAGAGCATTACATTCGCCAACTGTTGTTACTGTTTACAGTTTTAGTGTCAAATGAGAAACCAACAGAAAATTGTGTGAAGTGTGAGAAAATGCGGCAATTGTTTTACAATAAAGAACAGTTACATTTTCCCCAAAAGTTTTTAAATTACAAATCTGTTTCTTTTTTAAGTGTTTATGTACTTATGACTGTCAATTAAGGTGTATTCTTCAGAAAAGGCAGTTATTTGCATGAAAGAATATTGAAATGTGAAAATGCGCAAATGTGTTTAAAAAACTTATATGGATGTTTTCAATATTTAAAGGGGGTTTAGAATTAGACGTAAATAAGAGTTGCCAGATGCCAGTTGAACTTTAAATTCCATACAATAATTGCAAAATACCTACACCTAGTAGAGTTAGAATTAATTGAATTAATTTTGGTAATTTTTGTGACATCATTTTGAAGCAACAACAAAATTACTTGCAAATAAAAACTTGTATTCCTTAAAATATAGCTCGAGGCCCACAATATGAAATTTTCAAAAATTTATCGAAGCAAGTGAGTATAAGTATCGAGTTTCGATGTTTTTGAATCCGACGCGCATCAATATCGAAGGCAGTTTTCACTCATCGATTGCCACCATTTTTGAGATCTTGTAATTTGAGCGGCCATTGAGAGTTTTGTTTTGTGGGTGTACACACGTCGAATTTTCTATTTTGAAGTATGGCGTCGTCTGATTCGTTTAATGATTTTGTAACATGTCCCTACAATAAGGCACATAAACTTCTTCGTGGACGTTTGACAAAGCATTTGGAACGCTGCAGCCGCACTTCCGGCAATTCGAAACAGTTTCTGGTATGTCCTTATAATGAGAATCATCGCTACAAAGCCAAAGAGTTGAGTGTGAGTATCAAAATTGTTACCTGCTGTAACTTGTTGATTCATACGAAATCTTCATCTGCAGCTGCACATGAAAGAATGCTCGGAACGTATTCGCTGGGACAGCGTTTTGCAAAGGGAAGATCCTCCGCAACAGGCCACAGAAACTACATGTAGTATATCAGGTGAATGTGAGGAGGATTGGGACAAGGAACCCGATGTGGCCACATATAATCCCAATATATATTGTGAGGAAAATTTTGTGACACGCACAACTGCCATAAACGGAAAATCGAAAGCAGCACGACGTGATTTTCGTGCTAATGAACGACATCGTCTTGCCGGCAAACAGTAAAATCTGAATTTTATAATTTAATTTTTTAAACTTTTGTGCTTCTTTTACAAAATTATTTACGTGTATTTTAAAACAATATTTTCAATAATCATTTATACATAGACAAAGCAAAATATACAAACGAAATATACAACGACAAGCAAAAATTATTTTTAGTTTTCACATTTTATTTGTCTTAAGATTAGCGATTGCGATTTGGTAATTTATATGGTGACGACCGTTGCGCTGATGATGTGGAGGACGATGTGATCTTTGTTGGAGGTGATCTTTGTTGTCTGGGCGACTGCTCCTCATCGCTGTCGTGCCCCAATTGACGTCGACGCTCCTGTTTAATGAACGCTTTGCGCTGTGAGGGAAACATGCCATTTGGTTCTCGCACAATATTCGCACTTGCCACGTACAACTGGGGATTGTAGTCGGGCACATCTTCGTCGTCCCAGTTCTCGTCGGATTCGATCTTTTCGTGTTTCGTCTCATCGGTGGGCGCGGCGGGCGCACTTTGCTGATAATGGACAATGATCTTGCGATCTATGCAAGATCTTGTGTGTTGCTGTCGTTGTGTGTGTGAGAGAGTGTGTATATGTGTGAGAGAATTGGAGCAAAGTTCTGAACGTGACTTACGACATAATCTTTTTCGGGTATTAGATGCGACTTGTTGAAGGGACACACGAGCAATTCCACTTCGTCTTTGTAAATCTCGCGACATTTCAGTATATGTTGCTGCAGTTTTTTGCGCAGCATTTTGTGCGCCTTGTTGTATGGACAGGAAACCATATCGTTTGCATCCATTTCATTAATATATGCAGGCATTATGCTGTCAATGAAATTTCAAAATATTGTTTCGCGTTATTGTGTTTCTCAATTAAGTGTTGGCCAACGTTGCAGCATGTCTTAAAGCAGAGTTGCTTTGTTAGGCCTCTCTCTTCTGGTGAACTAATTTGTACAATCAGAAATCAATTAGCAATAAAAACAAACAATAATTAATTACTATAAAAACTACAGATTTGGTGCAAATAATGCAAGTTTGAAAGCATAAGAACCCTAGTTTATTTGAATAATCGATAAGCCAGCAAGGCAGCAATGTAAACATATCGATATGTATCGCTCAATTTCGAGTTGACTTTTCGGAACGCAGCAAATAATTGTAAAATTTACGCTTCATATATTGAAAATATTGGAACTATATTAAGTTAACAAGATGGGCAAAGGTTTTAACAATTACATGTGCAAGAAATTCTTCCATCCCGCCTCCAGGGATAATCTCAAACGGGTAAATAACCACAAAACGTTTATGTTTGAAACAAAACAATTCAAATTATACATAAAATCTATCTAATCTTATCTAGGTTTGGATGGCAGAGCAGCAGGCTGAGGCATACAAAAAGAAACAGGAGGAGCTTCGCACACAGTACGAGAAGGAGCAGAATCTGCACGAGAACAAGGCGATGCTCAGCAAGGACAGCAAGGACAAGCTGAGTGTCAATTTTATGTACGAGCCGCCGCCAGGTGTACGCAAGGAGCGTGAAAGGGATGACGATGAACCCGAATACAAATTCGAATGGCAGCGCAAATATAATGCACCACGTGAATCCTACTGCAAAGGCGACACCGAAATCCGAGATCAACCATTTGGCATTCAGGTGCGTAACGTTCGCTGCCTCAAGTGCCACAAATGGGGGCACATCAATACTGACAAGGAGTGCAGCATGTATAGCATCTCGATGAGTGAGGCACGCAAACTGCACTCCGAATCGGAAGCCAACGATATCATGTCCAAGAACGTGCTCGAAGAGCAAATGAAGGAGGATGGCCTAATGATGAAGCGTTCGGCGTTGGAGCTGCAGAGCATCAAGGATGTGCAGCAGCGCCATCAACTGGTGCCCAGTGACGATGAGGAGGAGGCCACACGTGCCGCCCATCAACAGAATCCGGAGCTGCTCTTCCTTAAATCGCTCAGCAAGAAACAGAAACTGAAGCTGCTCAAGAAACTCGAGAAGATTGAGCGCATGAAGAAAAAATCATCCAAGCTGAGCAAAAAGAAAAAATCCAAAAAGGACGGCAAAGTCAAGTCGAAAGACTCTTCAGACAGCTCCTCCGGCTCCTCATCAGACTCAGACAGCGAGTTGGGTGACCAAAAGAAACGCCAGAAAAGCAAACCCAAACTCAATGGACATCAACATCATCATCATCAGGAGAGATCTCGTTCGGAACGAGATCAGCGCCCGAGGGAAACCACAAGTCGACGACATCAAATTGACACACCAACTGCCGAGGGGCGGCACAAAGCCGGCCGAGATAATAATAATCACCGAAACAATGGTTATCGAGACAGATCCAGGAGCGCTCAGCGCGACGAGCGTTCCAGGCGTCGCAGTCCAGACAATCATCGCCAGCGGGAAAACAAAAAGCGCGAAAGACGCTAAAATTTCTTTTGATGCATTTTACATTTTTATAATCGCTGCTGTTGTAAAATCAATATAAACTTTTTATAAATGAACATTCTTTGTTGTTAATTCTTTGTAAAACTATAAGCGTAAGTTCGAAAAGAAAGAGTAATTACGTATTAATTAATTAGCTTTGCTATTAGACTTTATTTAGCAGCACACAGAAAGAGAAAATGAAAGATGAACTTGCAGCTTGGTTATCGTCGAATTTATTAATGGTCTCTCTCAATATATATGTACTTTTTGATGCCTGCTGTTTCTCCTCTAAATGCGAGCAAGTTGTGCGGCAGTTGTGCTGGAGCCGGCAGAGACACAGAGCTCGGCGCCGTGATTGCTGCTGCCACCGTCGCGTGAGATGCTCTTCACATGGATGTGACTTTTGAGCATGGCGGCGCGCAGGATGAGCATGCGTGTGTGCCGCTGATATTGTTTGCCCATGAGCAGGGCACGCTCGAAGGTGCTGTTCCGCTGATCCGCCTCCTTGGCGTACAGTATCCGATTGTGCGAATCGATGCGCGCCTGTATCTGACCATCCAATATCAACTGCATCACCTCGTTCTCCAGATCCCCAATCGTTGAATTGAAGGCGGTGGCCATTTTGTGCATATCGGCGGACATATACGGGCTAAAGTATTGGATCAGCGCACGATTGCGTATCTTCGTGTAGAGTGTGCTGACATGTGGCGCTATATACATGTCCACCAGCAGATTGTCACGGATCTCGTCGAGCAGCGTCAAACAGCTGGCATAATTGCTCTCATAGAACTTGAAGATAATGTCGCGCAGTTGCGGCTCCAATTCCAGGAACAATTTGAACGATGTGGATGCGATGACCAGACGCTTCAGCTCCGGACGATCGAATGTGGCCAGGGCACAGAGGCCGCCGTAGACGGCCACATTGCTTGGGGAGATCATTTCGGGAAAATCACAATGATCAAAATTGGCAGCCAAAAAATGCTTTGCGGCCACTTTATATTTCTTTTGTTGCAGCTCGGCCAAGCCGGCGGCGCACTCGAGCCGTGTATGCACCTGGGCATTGGCTTCCTTGGTGCCCTCCGAGAAATCCGGTGTGCTCTCCGCCTTCGATATGTAGCTCATGACATGCGCCCAGTTCTTCAAGTAAATCGAGACTTTGATGACATTGAGACACATATTGACTACATGCTTGCCACTAGTGCAATAATCTCGTGCACGTGAATAACATTTTAAGGCATTGGTCAGATCGCCACAGCTGAGATAATGATCAGCCAGATCGTCGTGGCCACGTCGAATGCTCTCCTTGATCGAATTCGATTTGTAGTTCTTCAGATCTGAGTCCAGTTTTTCCAACTTTAAAGCCGCCTTCTTCATTTTCGCATCCACCCAGACAGCATCATAGGCAAATGCATCTTTTTCAGCACCTGATCCTGCTCCAGCTGCAGCTGCTCCAGCATTGGCCTGAGCCTGAGCTGCTGCTGCTGGTTGTGCAGCGATATCGGGCAGCGCAGCAACTGCAGCGGCAGCTGCAGCAGCATTGGCAACAGCCTGTTCAGCTCCAGCAGCAGCTGCAGCTGCGCCAGCACCATTGACCGCTTGGAGATCACTGAGGCGCTTGTGCAGCATCTGATAGACCTTCACGTTATACGTGGACTGCACATAGGTGATGGCCATTTTGAGGGACTCTAGTGCCAGCAGCGGACAAACGTCCGCCACATAAATCAGTCGATCAAGTCGTGCAATGCCCGTGTATTGATTGGCATACACCTCCAAGTCGATTGTGGGATTCTCCACAACAATTTGCTGCTCTTCGTTGTTCTCGTTGTCCTCGTTGGGCGGCGCATCCACTTGCATTGGCTCGACAGCATTCTTGATAAGGCATATTATTAAAATATATTCGTATTAATAATAAATGATTAGTTACCTGCATTAGCGGCGGCATCGGCAGCACAGGCATCTTGCAGCGGTTAATTTGCAAGCGTAATTTGCGGAATTGATTAAAATGCTTTTTTCTCTTTGCCGACTTTTTGTTCTATTAGCAAATATCGAATACCAAATCGATTTCTTAACTCAACATATCGATATTTTGAACAGTCGGCCAGTGATGCTATTGTGCTGTCAATTTAGCTCCATTTTCTGCTACATTGAAGTGTCTGCATTTTGACAGCCCAGCCATCTGGCAGCGGTCGCCTAATTTGCGAAATTTACTGCTTTTTTCTTTTCCGCTTTCATGTCCAATTACAAATATTTCACTAAATAACAAATCAATCTCTTATGTACTTGCCCAGTGATGCTGTGCTGTTCAGTCAATTTAGTCAATGAACTATTAGCAAATACTCGTATCGCATGCCAAACCAATTTCCTTACCATATAACATATCGATATTTTGAGCAATTTATTAGTGATGCTGTTGTGTTGTCAATGTAGCTTTTTTTCGGCTGTTTCATCTCTAGTGTCTGTATTCCGGGCGAATAGCGCAATTGCAAGAAGCAGCCAAGCGCAGTGCAAACGTTTTGTTTATTTCGTTGAATTTATATAAATAATAAATAGTAAAGCTAGCGTGAGCATTAAGAAAGATGTCAAACATAACCGCTGCGGTAATTGCTAACCGTAACAAGAAGCACTTTCTTGGAGTGCCGGCGCCGCTTGGCTACGTTGCCGGCGTGGGACGCGGGTAAATCTCAAATTTAGTTTTAGCTAACAGAACAAAATATTTATATTATATTTAAATGGCAGCGCCACTGGTTTCACCACACGCTCGGATATTGGTCCGGCGCGCGATGCCAATGATGTGTCCGACGATCGACATGCGCCGCCAGCCACCAAGCGCAAGAAGAAGGATGAAGAGGAGGAGGAGGATGAGGATTTAAATGATTCCAATTATGATGAGTTTAGTGGCTACAGTGGCTCTCTCTTCTCCAAGGACCCGTACGATAAGGATGACGAAGAGGCGGACGCCATTTACGATTCAATTGAGAAGCGCATGGATGAGAAACGCAAAGAATATCGAGATCGACGTCTGCGTGAAGATTTAGAGCGATATCGCCAGGAGCGTCCTAAAATTCAGCAACAATTCAGCGATCTCAAGCGTTCGCTGGCCACGGTCACCACGGAGGAATGGTCCACGATACCCGAGGTGGGCGACAGTCGCAATCGGAAGCAGCGGAATCCACGTGCCGAGAAATTTACACCACTGCCGGATAGCGTTCTTTCCCGCAATCTGGGCGGCGAGACAGCTGCCAGCTTGGATGCCAGCTCCGGGCTGGCTTCGATGGTGCCCGGCGTGGCCACGCCCGGCATGTTGACGCCCACCGGCGATTTGGATTTGCGTAAAATTGGCCAGGCGCGAAATACGCTAATGAATGTGAAGCTATCTCAGGTCTCTGACTCGGTGACGGGCCAAACAGTCGTCGATCCCAAGGGTTATCTGACCGATCTGCAGAGTATGATACCCACCTATGGAGGCGACATCAACGATATCAAAAAGGCCCGCCTGCTGCTGAAGAGCGTTCGCGAAACGAATCCCAATCATCCGCCTGCCTGGATAGCGTCAGCCCGCCTGGAGGAGGTCACCGGCAAGGTGCAAATGGCTCGCAATCTTATTATGCGTGGCTGTGAGATGAATCCCCAGTCAGAGGATCTCTGGCTGGAGGCTGCACGTCTGCAGCCGCCGGACACAGCCAAAGCGGTAATCGCCCAGGCGGCGCGACACATTCCCACCTCCGTGCGCATCTGGATCAAGGCCGCCGATCTGGAAACGGAGACGAAAGCGAAGCGAAGAGTTTTTCGCAAAGCACTCGAGCACATACCGAACTCGGTGCGTCTGTGGAAGGCAGCGGTTGAGCTGGAGAATCCGGATGATGCACGCATTCTGCTTTCCCGTGCCGTCGAGTGCTGCAACACCAGTGTGGAATTGTGGTTAGCCTTGGCTCGGCTGGAGACGTATGAGAATGCGCGCAAGGTGCTGAACAAGGCGCGAGAGAATATACCCACAGATCGACAGATTTGGACGACGGCCGCCAAGCTGGAGGAGGCCAATGGCAACATACACATGGTCGAGAAAATTGTCGATCGTTCGCTGACATCGCTGACGGCAAACGGGGTGGAGATCAATCGGGATCACTGGTTCCAGGAGGCCATCGAGGCAGAGAAATCGGGCGCAGTAAATTGTTGCCAGGCAATTGTTAAAGCTGTCATCGGCATTGGTGTCGAGGAGGAGGATCGCAAACAGACCTGGATCGATGATGCCGATTTTGTGAGTATTTCGTTGACAATTTTAACCTTAAGCGGAGCGAATTCTCATCTAATCCGTTTTCCATTTAGTGCGCCAAGGAGAATGCTTTCGAGTGTGCACGCGCCGTATATGCACATGCGCTGCAGATGTTTCCCTCGAAGAAGAGCATTTGGCTGCGTGCCGCATACTTTGAGAAGAATCATGGCACACGCGAATCCTTGGAGGCTTTGCTGCAGCGCGCCGTTGCCCATTGTCCCAAATCGGAGATACTCTGGCTGATGGGTGCCAAGTCGAAATGGATGGCTGGCGATGTGCCCGCTGCTCGTGGCATATTGTCGTTGGCCTTCCAAGCGAATCCTAATTCGGAGGATATTTGGCTGGCTGCCGTCAAGCTGGAATCGGAGAACTCTGAATATGAGCGAGCCCGCCGCCTGCTGGCCAAGGCACGTGGATCGGCGCCGACGCCGCGTGTTATGATGAAATCGGCCCGTTTGGAATGGGCACTGGAGCGTTTTGATGAGGCGCTGCGTCTGCTCGCCGAGGCCGTTGAGGTCTTTCCCGAGTTCCCCAAACTGTGGATGATGAAGGGCCAGATTGAGGAGCAGCAGCGACGCACTGACGATGCGGCCGCAACCTATACGCTGGCACTGAAAAAGTGCCCCACCTCGATATCCCTGTGGATACTATCCGCCAATTTGGAGGAGCGCAAAGGTGTCCTCACCAAAGCACGCTCGATCTTGGAGCGTGGAAGGCTGCGCAATCCGAAGATCGCTGTACTCTGGCTGGAGGCGATACGTGTGGAGTTGCGAGCCGGTCTCAAAGAGATTGCCAGCACAATGATGGCGCGTGCGCTGCAAGAGTGTCCCAACGCTGGCGAGCTGTGGGCCGAGGCCATCTTCATGGAGACGAAGCCGCAGCGGAAAACCAAATCGGTGGATGCACTCAAGAAATGCGAACACGATCCGCACGTACTGTTGGCCGTGTCCAAGCTGTTCTGGTCGGAGCACAAGTTCTCCAAGTGCCGCGATTGGTTCAATCGAACAGTGAGTGCCAAAATTTTATTTGCTTTCTATTTATATTTATAAAGATTTTTGCAGGTGAAAATTGATCCGGATCTGGGCGATGCCTGGGCATATTTCTACAAATTTGAGCTGCTTCATGGCACCGAGCAGCAGCAGCAGGAGGTGCTCGAGCGTTGCATTGCCGCCGAGCCGACTCACGGCGAGTCCTGGTGCAGTGTGAGCAAGTGCATCGGCAACTGGCAGTTCAAAGCGCCTGATGTTCTACGTACGGTCGTCCAACAGCTAAACATACCCATTTAAAGTGCACATCCAATAAAGATCTAATCAGTTAACGCAGAATATATTCCTTAATGGTTGCGTGAATTCTCCTTCTGTGCTTGCAGAGCAGCTCCAAGAGAAACAGGATAACACTGATCGCAGCACCACAGACAAAAAAAACAAATGCGTAGCGACAATCGGTGAGGCCAATGGAAATGAAGCCACCAACGGCACTCTCACACTTCGGCTTCTGCGGTATCCATTTGCGTTCCTCGCGATTCACCAGGCTAACCTCGCGCTGCAAGCGTAATCTGCAACAGGAAACGAGACTCTCAACTTGGTTGCAAAGGCAATTATTATGTTTCATGCTCGACTCACTGTCTGCGGAATAGCTCCTTGTAGGGAAAGTTCTTGCGCGTTGGCACCGCCAGCATGGGCAGTTGAAATGGCTCCAGTTCCATCAGGCCGCACTTCTCCGGCTCACTGAACGTATCGCTAACGATTTGATAGCCTGCCTGCAGCTCCACCTGATAGGCGAAGCTTCCTGTGCGCATTTTCTCCATGCCCAGCACGGGTCGCAAATAAATGTATTCGCCATGCGGAGCGATCTTCTTGTTGTATAGATTCTTCGTTGCCTGATCTGTGGATTCTGTGAAATATATCTTATTATATTGTGTATCTTGTACAAAGATTTCTAGCTTTGATTGGCTCAAGTCACCCAACGAACGAATCGAATTCGAGGGACTCTGCAGCAGCGCCACAATATTCGCCGAGAAGGAGGTGAAGAGAAAAACACCCGACACAAATGTGGTAAATACGATAATCCTAGTTGAAGAATTGCGCACATCCACATAGAATCCTTGCTGGCACATCGCACCCCACACAAAATTCCACGAATCCATATAGTTCATGTTGTGTGGATACGGAGAGAGAATGATTTCCAAGAGCAGCACAACCACAGTCAGGATTAACAATGCCAATATCGATATCCAAACATCCTCCTCAAATGGCATCGCAAAGATGTTGGCCACCACCGAAAGTGGAGGCTGTCGAAACATAATCCCAGCTCTCACATGATATGTGTCGGCCACAAAGCTAACCAGGGCAATTCGATCCAGCCGCATAAATATCGCCAGCTGGGCGAAGTCCAGCTCGTAGCGCTGAAAGCGACCCATTAAACCATCGAAGGACCCATTCGGCTGTCGCCATCCATAATTGACGGTCTGGTATGTGTTATATCTGTTTTCAGTGCGAGAGAGAGAGAGAGAAAGTAATTGCAATTTTCACTACGAGCGGAAAATTAATGGCACTCATTGGAAAAGTCTGCAAACATTGATTAGGATTTGTAGTTTTTATTACAGGCTGAATTTTGCTAAAATGTAGCAAAAATAGGATTTTTTTTCTGAGTGTAGCAATGATATAGCATTAATAAGTGTAGTATTTCGTTACAAATTAGAAACCAGTTTAATTTGAATGCTTTATTTCTAGTGCGTGTTTTGGTTAGTGGAGCTTACCTTATATTAAATTGATTAGCCAGCTCCAGCATGAGGCGATGATTGACTTTGGAAATGGTGTCGATATGCCTCTGGGTCATATCCTCAATGTTGGTGAACACGTCGGGAAATGCAACAACTATGGCTGTATTAAAAACCAGACCCTCCAGATTCTTTCTATATGTTATCGCCGAACCGAAGTGCTGCAGGGCATGCACAATGTGCCGTGGATTGCGCAGATGTTTGCCCACCAAGCGACGCTTGAGCGACTTCCAGGCAGCCACCTTGTACACATCTATCAGCGTGACATTAAACGATGATTGCTCCCCCAAACTGTGCCAGAGCACACGCATTTCGCTGTCGGGCGGTATAAAGATCTCCTCATCCTCGAGCAATTCCAAATCCTGCATATCTTGTGTGAGCAACAACCAAAAGCGATTGGTGGTAAAATAATTATGCTCCGTTGCCGCCGACCAACGTAGCAAATTTAATGCACAGGGGCTATTGAAACGTAGCAACAAAATGCCCAATTTGTAGCTCAGCGGTGGTAACTCAAAGGACACCGGCCAGTGGGTCTCATAATCCACCACAAAGCTGCGCGGTGGCGGCGCCTCCGGTGTGAGTGTCTCATTCCTCCAATGAGTCAAATCATTCAAACAGCTCTCCGTGATGACCTGCACATAGAGGTTGTGTGCCCCAAAATGTTGCAGCAGCAAATGCAAAAGTTTCGCATCTGGAAATACACAGCGAGAAAAACAAAACCAAAATGTGCTTAATATTTTAATTTGGCCTAGGAAAATGCTCAGAATGAAGTCGAGTTGAATTTTAGAAAATCATCAAATATATTTGTCACAATAAATGTTGTATCTATCCAAAAGTCAGGATTTTTCTTTTCTTAATTGCATGTTACATTTTTCTATGTTTGGGAAAAATAGAAAAGATTCTTTCTACGTTCAAAATTGAGACATTTACTACTTTTTTGCCGTCGGGTGTTTTGTGGGTTACTGCCTGGTTCAAGGCGGCGCTCACATTTGGAGCTTCCTCTGCGATGGTTAATTGTTTTTTTCTGAGTGTAGTTACGCGCTTTGGGGCAAATCAGAAACTCACCGATGTCCGCATGACAAACAACCAGCAGCAGGTTGTGCACGCCACACTGGCGAAAGTAAGCGACTAGCATATCCGGCAATTGACTGCCCCACGAAACGCCTTTGAGCTGTGCCTGCTTCCGTTTCCGCGAGTGCTGCTGATGTTGCTGCTGCTCCGGCGTTTGTCCGCGGGGGATTCCATCATCAACTGGCGGTGACACGTGGTCTGGCATTGATGTCGCAGTTGTTACTGCAGCTATCACCGTCCAAAACAACAGCAACACCAACAGTGTTGCGAATATTAACGAATTCATGTTCTGACCGCGTGCTTTGTGAGTCCTTTGCATGGCTTTGTCGTTAACCAGCGGCTTTTATACCATGGTCAGTCCTGGTAAGCGTTGAGGCATTAACTATAATTGGGTTTTTTCTCTTTTTTTTTTAAGTGACAATCAAATTATGCATTGATTACGCTCCACCAATTTATCCACTTTCGCCCCCTTTCAGTTTTTCTGCCATTAAGTATACGATGAGTTGTCTGCTTCGCAATTTGCAGCAATTTCTGACGACGGCTGCAATTGGTCATCGATTGCGTTTAATTGGTGCACCAAGTGGCGTTGAAATTGTCGCGCAAAAGTCAATTACACAAGCCATTGCAAAAAAAAAGAGAAAAGCAAAAGAAAAAACAAAGTTAAAGCTCAAAGTTAAGCTTGTTTGCTGAACGCAATAAGTTCTTAGTGGACTTTTGATTGGCGGACTGAATGAAAGGAAATTTCAGTGAAGACGTTTTGTATGACCCTCGAGATTGGCTTGAAAATGAATCAGAAAATGCTCAAGTGAAGTATTTTATTGGCGTTGCATTTCCTCGGAGTACTCCAAGAGTAACTTTATTATTTCTTGTGCAGCTAGCCAGATAATTACATTGTATTTTCTTTGGCCAAGTAATTAAAGCGTTATTGTGTGAAATTCTTCGTTGAAAAGATTAATTGGTATCAATTTGAGTTGAATTCATTGCGAATGAGGCACAAATTAAAGCCATCTGTGATCTTAAAATATATGCACATGTACTAAATACTTTTTAGATTTATCTAAGGAATATCAAGAGATTCTAAACTCGATTGTGATTTGTTTCCGCCTTTAACGTCCACCACAGACAGATTTCAAGCTGAAGTGAAGAAGCTTTTATAGATTACGAGAAACCGCCTTACTTACAACTTTGTAGCCCGCATTTATTTCTTGTCTTTAACAAAGTGTAACCTTTCGACACCTTTTTCTATCAATAACTAGCAAGCTTATTGCCAGCGACTTTAATTTATCTTCTATGGCTGGTCAACGTGTGCGTTTCAGCCAAAAGAAATCCTCTAATTGATTTGAAAAATGGCGTAATAAAGCTTTGCGGCCCGCATCGCTGTCTCGAATTTGTCCTGTCGCCAGACGCAACAAACGTGTGATAATCTGGATCTGTGTCGTTTGTGTGTTGTGTTGCTTTGCCGCGTCGTGTTGCAAAACACACTAATGGCACCCACTTTGTACGGCTCTTTTCGACCGCTTTTCGCTTGTTGCCCATTTGTTTTTCTAGCGCCTTCTGTCTGCCGCTTCTTTTATTTCTGTTTCTGTTTTGCTAGCAGATTGCGAGCATTCCGTGAGCAAATGTGGCAAAAGGCTATGCTATATGTGGCAAAAGGCAACGCTTCAATAACTTTTATCACTTTTAATTGGGTTTTTCTTTATAGTCAACGCATGTCTTATGCGACTTATAAGACTAACACATGTGCAGATTGTAATTGTGTTAATTCTCTGTATGTGTGGCTGTCTGTGTGTGTGTGCGTGTGTGAGTGTGTGAGTGGTTCTGAGTGTGTTTATCGGGGTATGTCGAGTTGTGTTGTTTGGGCTTGATTTTGTGACAGCAGGCTAATGCCAGTTTTGCTCGTTGTCTTCGCTCGTCCGAGATTTGCTTGCTTTCAATTTTCCTAATTGCTTCTTAATGCGCGTCATACGCTGCCAAGCAGAACTTGCCACACAAATTTGCATTTTAACTCGTTGTCGCAATTTAATGGAACTTATTTGAAATAATTTGCAACGATTATATAGGAAAAAGTTTATACATTTTTATTTTAACGCCTGAAAGCCACTGCTGATCTAAAATAGACAATCTTAAATATTTAAGAAACTTATTAAGGAAAAAAGCAATTGTAGAACTTTGCACCTAGAATAGTTGGCCAGTTGATTATTCATAATTACTTTAGTTGGTTCTTAGTACTGTTGCTTGACAACTTAGTTTTATGCAGAGCGATACATCAACTCCACCAACTTATCCAATTCATTTTTGCTGCGAGTGAGCGACATGCGAAGTTCGCAAGTTCGCACGCTAGATGGCGCTGTCGTTTCATTAATCATGCCCACCGTTTTTTGACATTTGCCCGTCATGTTCAACTACTTTGATAATATTCACGCTGCTGTAACTTTCTTAATATTTCACTGCTGGCAGTTTTGAATACTCTACTAGATGGTTAGATCGATTTTTTCATCAACTGTTAAGCAACTTTTTTGCATTTATGTCTTTAAATTATGGCAAACGAGTTTCGACGGGCAGCCGCCGATATCTATAAATATAAATTGCTCTCAAATAAAACACTTATAAACTTATAAATTTAATAACATGATTATTCATATAAGAAATTGATTATTTAAGCATTGTTAATTTATACTGTCAGTTTATCTACAAATATGCATATCAAATTTGTGACTACAAATACGAGCAATAAATTTAAAAACAGTAAACAGTAATCAGGCCTTGGTTATACCCATTTCAAAGTGGCATCATCCTAGTCGAACTAGATTGTTCTTGACCGATTTTATCGTCATTTAGAGCTGAAGCTCACTCTCATCATTTAGCATACGCTTCATTTACTTGCAGTTTTTTGCTGTCGTTTCGTTTAAAGTTTACACAAGGCAAACATATTCTCTTATGCAGCATTTTAAGGATGTTGTTATTGTTGTTGTTGTTGTTATTGTTGTTGTTGTTATCGCAATCAATGCAAATCGAAGGTTGAACTGATTGCCAATGCCTCAAACTTTGGTGTGGCTTTAAGGAGCCACTCGTCACAATTATCAGAGATCTTTCACCTGATTGCACAGCTGTTGCCCTGATTTGCATAAGCCGGGCAGGGCAGCAAACTGTAAGCTGAAAGCCTTTGACAATTAGTCAATATATATGCATATATATTTTATTGGGTCGCATCGAATCGGCCAAGCGTTGAATTCTTGTATGTCCTGTGTGTGTGCTAGTGAGTGTCTATTGCTGCCCTAAGCTAAATTGAAGTGTGCTTGATGTTTATTATGTAACCACAATGCGCTACTTTGTGCTACCTTTTAGCTTTCACGCCTTTGAAATACATTTAATCCATCATTGCGCTTAGACAGCACACACACACACACGCACACACACACACTTAGACTAACAGATACACATACAGATACAGTTAGAGGCAGACAGAGTGTCGTTAGCCCCAGGACCTGATGTCATGTTCAAAGCTTTATTGACTCCCGCTTTCAATTTGGCTGACGCCTATTCAGAAACCTGTTGAAAAGGTGCAAATTGTTGGTGGCTTCCTTTGCCCGCTTTTCCCTTAGCTGAACAAACACGCTTAGGCAGCCTTATCAATCAAAGGCATCTGCCAGCTTCTACCCACACACTGACATCCATATGTTATTAATGTGACCCATTTAAAAGAGACACCATTCAACTGCTACGCATACAAGCACTTGAGCATTTCAAATATACTGTTTTTCCCCCAGTATGTTGGAATTGTTGGAATTGTGCATGTCTATTTGTTCGCTTAAGCGGAAACTTTAAAATTGAACGAACTTTTGGGTACAATTTATCATTTCTTACCGAGAAACCAATACTCATTTCGTAGCACTTATTAATCACTCATTAATTTTAATCAAATTAAGATCTGTGTCTCTCTTAATTTTGCTAAAAGTCTCGTCTCGTTCATTTTGTTGCCAGCGGCAGCAAATAACTTTTAATTGTTTACGAACTGTTTACATGCTTGAATTTGGATCCCTGCCTGACTTGATATAAATATCTTATTGTTAGTCGTAATTATATCCAAACTATTTTAAGTGCAGTTCGAGTTGTAGCCTTCAGCGTTAGCAGTGCTCTTATTGTACAACGCTCTCCTTGTGCAGCACTTTCTCTCTCTCTCTCTCTCTCTCTCTCTCCATCTCTCTTACAACACTCTTGTCTCCCAGGAGCTTATCGATCGTTGTAGTTACTCTTGTTGTGAGAAGGTTTAGCAATTGGCTTCAAACCTTGATGAATATGTACATATATCACAATATATATTGGAAATAAACTTTATAAAGTTCCGCAATTAACAGGGATTTCAATTCAAATAAAGCTATCAAAAATCTGATAGCGCATATTATATTTATATATATTCATTTGTAATAAAAACAATATTAATTAATATTCATTTTTAATATGAATATGAATCAAATTAAAATCCGTTTATCTTTTGATAGCTGTTTTTGATATTCAGTTTATTTCTTATTCACATTCGATGCCATACAAGCATTCGACTAAAGCAACGCAAATAAGTGTAATCTATTTTCTTCAATTTTAAAGCTGTAGTTGTTGGCAATAGAATTTCAACAGAATTTCATTCAAACACTTAAATGCGAATACAAATTGAGTGTGTGTGCTTCTGCATCGTTGAACAAATCGTTTTGTCAAGATGTAAATTGTTTGTAGTTTATTTTCTGTTGTAACTAGCTTCTACATTAACGATGTAACTAGCTTGTTGAACTCGCTTTTTACGAAAGGCAGTTGATAAATTAGAGAAGCAAAATATACGCAAATACCAATCACAAAGTCAATAACATCGAAAGACAAATGACAATCAGTTAAATGGTTTTTAACGGTAACGAATTTGCATTTTGGGCTTTGGGTAAACCTGGCAGAATTTAGCATTGGCTACCTTAGGAGTTGGTAGATCATTTTCAATTTGGCAAATAATTTTAAATGTTCACTAACATTTTAATTAACTTTGACCAACTCCACATTGCTTAACCTATATTTGAATTCAACAAGTAAATAATATTTATGAACACTTAAAGTTGAATCTTTGGGCATGTGATAAATTTTAAATACATAAAATACACAAAAACGTATTAACGTAAGTGGCCCAACGCTTGCGTTAAGACTTTTAGTTGTATTCCCGGGGCCCTCATTAATCATTATCTGGCGCCATCTAGTGGTGCGCGGCGTCAAGCATTTGGATGAATTCAGCTTGGCTCATTTATCTGCATCAAATCAATTAGCAAAGCACCTTGGGATGCCGGACCTTGGCCAGCACATTCCATTTCCTTCGTGATTCGGGCACCTTTTCCTTTTCCTTTGCCATTTTTTCGCCCACTTTTCTTTTCTTTTGTGTTTTGCTCCGCCATTTTGCTGTCGTTGCCGTTTGTTGTCCTTGCTACGTGCCAATTTGGCTCGTTTTGCTCGCTCATTCGTAAATCTAAACAAATCATCAATTTTCACAAATTATACTCACCCACGCCCCCACGCACATACACTCTCCCTCTCCCTATGGCTGACGCCTTGTTATCCTTGTCGCGCATTCCGCCCTGTCCTTGAGTCTAATTGCTTTCGTTTCATTCACTGCGTTTCCAGTTGTCATCTACACCGCCGTTCATTTTACATTTCATTAATTAATGCCAATAGCCGTCGACCTTTGACATATTGAGTTTAATCTACCACCCCCTCCACCAACTCCACTGCTCAAGTGTTCCCTCCTCTCCGCTGCTGCTGCTGCTGCTGCTGATGCAATTGTGGTAACTCTCAATGGTTATCTGTCGCGGGCACTCGAATCAGTTGAATGAAGTACTTAAATAGCTCACAATGATTATGGTATTTAATCAGTATTTGTATGTGTTTCGCTGATTTGGGAAATATTTTTAATTAATTTGCCAAATGTAATAGATAATGTTTAGTTGAGATATTAGCTTGACTGCTTCTATTTAAGGGCGGCACGATCCTAACGATCGTACTATAAGCAAAATGAAGTGCCTAAGTATCATACTGCTATTTGTGGCTCATGCAGCCTGGGCTCGTGTCCCATTGCCCGAAGTAGAATTGCCACCGCTTGTTGATGAAAATGACATCCTCCCCGAACCATTGCCAGAGAACCGTGCTGCTGGTGAGTAATGGGCGAGAAAGTGGAGAAACTAAAAGGGATCTTATTCTAATGATTGCTCCTTCCCATGTGAACAGCCTGTAGTGTCACCATTCGTGGTGGTCTGCCCAAACCGGAGCCTGTGTACTTGGTAACCAATACGGAAAATTTCTATCCATTCAATGATGACGGCAAAATGGATGTGGAAAATGGCAAAACTTTGGAGCTCTGGTGTCAAAATGGTTTCAATACACACTCTGAGAACCTTTTGACAGCGACTTGCGTGAGCGGCACCACCTTCAAGATCAATGGCGATAATTTTGAATTTAAGGATCTGTACTGCAAGTCCTGGCCGAGCTTTAAGGCGCTCAAAACGGGTGCTAATTGCAATGGTGGTATTGTCATTCGGGTGGGTTTCGAGATTACCTCTTCGCGTTTTGCCGAGCAAATGCAAATTTGCTTCAACGAGGAGGAGGAGGTTACTCGCTATACGCGCCATCAGCTCTTCCCGGGCAGCAATTACTATGAGACGGGCGTGGATCGTATTACCTTCCAGACCGCTGGCTACTTCGGTGGCAAGAATGTGGACAAGCTCTACACACAGGCCACACAGCTGGAGACCATTAATAAGGATTTGGACGGCAATGCCGATCAGTATTTCGATTCGGGTGCAAATATTTATTTGGCACGCGGTCATCTGGGTGCCAAGGCTGATTTCGATTATGCGCCCGAGCAGCGTGCCACATTCCTGTTCATAAACGCGGCACCACAGTGGCAGGTGTTCAACGCTGGCAACTGGGCACGCGTTGAGGATGGTCTACGCTCCTGGGTGTCCAAGAACCGCATGGATGTCAACTGCTATACGGGTGTTTATGGTGTGACCACACTGCCCAACAAAAATGGCGTGGAGACCCCTCTATATTTGGCTCGCGATGGCAACAACAATGGCCTGATTCCCGTACCCAAATTATATTTCCGTGTCGTCATTGAGCCCTCAACACATCGTGGCATCGTCTTTGTCGGCGTCAACAATCCACATTTGACCGAGGCCCAGATCAAGAAGGACTATGTGATTTGCAACGATGTTAGCGATCAGGTCACCTACATCAACTGGAAGAAAACGGACATCAAGGCTGGCTGGTCGTACGCCTGTGAGGTCGCCGACTTCCTCAATACGGTCAAAACTTTGCCCGCTCTGACCGCCAAGGGTGGTCTGCTTGTCTAGATCTTTCCAATAAAAAAACCGATTATCCCATCAAAAATTACTTGCACGGAAAATGCTTACTAGTTAGAAATAGGAATTTAAGACCTTAACTTTGAAGAGGTCAACTGAAATTATGTGTAATTCACAGGCATGATTTAATGGATAGTGAAGAAAATGTATATGGAATACTGCGGATGAACATCTGTAATATGAGCAGAGGAGAAGAGTAATTATACGGTTCATCACTAAGGAGCAATCTAGTGCTTTGTACGTTGTTAGATACATACAAAATGCAACCGATCATTTTAAAAATTGAGGATAAATAGAAAATCATTTTGTCCTTTTGCTGGGTTAAGCAAGGAAGGAAATTTAGCTATAAGTTGACGTAAATATCTTCAGCTATAGCTTTGAATATAATATATATTTCAGCAGAAGACAAGAACATATAAATTCTATATTTATTGGATAATGCATACTCACTTCCCAATCAAGTAGACCCAAAAGCCCATCGAAGAAGTACATTTTCAGAGTCTTTCTATACTCGTAGTATTCTTTTATTCAATCTTACACAAAACTAAACGAGTAAACCACTCACAGAGAACTCTGGCAAGTGAGTAACCTTTTTACGGAACTCGGGCACTTCGCAGGCGTAGGAGTAGCCAGCTAGGATATCTGTGCGCTTCCAGCTGATCCAGTCGATCTTATCGCTGACATCGTTGCACAGAATGTAATCGCGTTTGATCTCATCCAGACTCAAGTGCGGATTGTTGACACCGACAAAGACAATGCCCTTCTTGGTGCTTGGTTCGATGACGACACGGAAATAGATTTTGGGAACGGGTATCAGACCATTGCCATTGCTATCGAAAGCCAAATACAAACTGGTCTGCCTTCCATCCTTGTTGGGCAGGGTGGTGACACCCCAAACGCCCGTCCAGCATTCTACATACTTATTGTTCTTCGATACCCACGCGCGGACGCCATCCTCGACACGTGCCCAGTTGCCGGCATTGAAGGTCTGCCACTGTGGTGCCGCATTGATAAACAGGAATGTGGCACGCTGCTCGGGTGGATAAACAAAGTCCGCCTTAGCGCCCATGTGACCGCGTGCGAGGAACACATTCTTCGGTGAGTCAAAGTATTTCGATGAATCCATGCCCAAGGTCTTGTCAATTGTCTCCTTCTGCACCGCCTGTGTGTACAGCTTGTCCACATTCTTGCCAGCAAAGAAGCCGCCGGTTCCAAAGGTAATGCGATCCACACCGGTGGCATAATAATTGCTGCCCGCACTGAGAGTATGGTAAACGTAGCGAGTTACCTCTTCATCCTCATTGAAGCACACCTCGTATTCTTTGGCAAAACGGGAGCCGCTCAGCTCGAAGCCAACATTGATAAGGGTGGTGCCACCGTTGCACTTAGCTCCGGACTTCTTGGCCACAAATGCCGGCCAGGAAGTGCACTTAATCGCGGAGATATCATGCTCCTTGTTGTCAACCTTAAAGGTTGAGCCACCCACACACTTAGCCGTTACGAATTTGCCAGAAAGCGGTGAGTCCAGACTGCTGGTGCAGTGGAACTCAATGGTCTTGTCATACTCCACATCCACAAAGCCAGTTGCCGAGAAAGGGAAAAATTCCGAGGTGCCAGGCTTGATAAGCAACGGCTGTGGATTTTTCATTTCAGTGCTTCTGATCTTAATGGAGCAGCCAGCTATAAAATATACCACTTCAAGCTACATATCCAATTCAGGGCAAACTTTCCTTACCCGCTCTTCCTGCTAGCTCCTCTTGCTGCACCTCCAGCGGCGCTTCGACCATATCCGCTGACCACAGCACCTCATTTTGGATGGGCAGGAGGCGTGCCTGGCTGCTGGCCACCAGCAAAAGCAGGACACTCAGACCGATCATTGCCGGACTCTGCATGCCTCTCAACTGTGTGGGATTCTGAAAAAACCCAAGCGCTTTTAAATCTAATGCACAGCATTGATTAGATCATTTTTCGTATCTACTTTGCAGATATCACTGGCAACTTACTGCATACGGCGTGTGGAGTACGAGTTGAGTACTTTGATTATATTATGTGTGGCACGTGTCACGTGAATGACTGTTGGGCTTTTGTTCTTATCAGTTAATTAGTTGGCCCAACGCACTAGCGTCAAGAAAACTTTCGATTTTGTAACTATGTTATACCCAGTTGAAAGGCATCAATTGGGTATAAACCTATGCTTGATGATAAAGCAGTAAGATCTGAGTTTATTTTTCCTTTTGTATATTTGTTAAAGAAATTTGAATCTAGAGAGTTTATACCATCCCAAACATTTTCATTGGTTACGTGGTATCTTCGTGTCGAACCACTAAAATGCATAGATTCAAGAAGCTGTTAGCTGGAAATTCCACACTCGGTTTTTTTTTTAATTTTTGCCCTTGTACCACAACTATCCCTAGGCTAAAACACATCGTGTAAATGCTATCAGAAATCAACAGAAAATGTAAAGTAACCGCAAAACATGCTCTAAAATTGGACCGGGTGTGTTAAGTGCTCACGTGTATTTGTCGAGTGCTCGGCCAATGATTAGTGAAAAGTAATAAAGTGATTGCTTCCTTCACGTGCCCCGCACGTTTAGCCATCAAGAAATTCATACAATTTTTGCACAAATATCAATTGTTTATTCCGTTGTTTTTTTCTTTTTCGGTTTTTTTTTTTGTTGTTTCTGGGTATACATCAACTTCACATTTAATGATAAGCTTTGTGTTTGGCGCAACTGTACTTTTAGCAAATACATTTAAATATATACATGTACACGTTAGTCTGCTTAGCTTTGTATATTTAGACAATTTTGTACAATTAGCGATATGATTAATGTTGTAATTTGATATTAATATGAACGGGTTGATTAGGATTTATTTATTTACAATAACTATCTATAGCCCACTTCAACTCTTAGCTTACATTTCGCTTATGGCTGCATAAGTTTTGTTTTATTTTGTTTTTTTTTGGCTCTTAATCATTATCCATATTAGTATTTAAAGCTTCTGTTTGTTGCTTGCCCCAAAGAACAAAACAATTTGCTATACGTAAGTTTAGTTTGTATTTTGTACGCGTCTTTACGAACAGAGCAAAATGGGTGTTAATACTATTAAATAGGGAACACTATAAAGCTAAATAGTTGTTCATTCGGTTAATATCTTCTTTATCTAGCTGTTGGAATTACAAGTTTCACCAGGTATTAATAAATATATACTTGGGAGAAAAAATATTTTCAATTAAGTTTTTATTCAAAGAAAAAAAATTGGTTCCCCACTCTCAAATTTTCAGCTCATTAAATTTATAGCTAATAATATTTTTGGCTTTATTTGTGGTTTAATAGTTTCTTAGATACTGTTCATTCTTTAAGTTAATAGATTTTGAGAATGAGCTAAGAGGTTATATTTTTTTCTTTCTGAAGCTCCGAGCTCGCCTGTTTAGGTCTGATGAATAACATTACATGATGTTCACATAACTATAGGTTAAACAATCTTATTATTTATATTAAATATCTTATATTATTTTCCTATTGAAATTGGCCACACCTTAATCGACCGTCTCGCCGATGTCATATATATACTTATTTCTATGCTTATGTACATTTGTGTATTTTTACAATTTCAACTTTTTATCTGGTTTCTTTTGCTGTTCATTTCAACTTTAATGTTCAACTTATAGTCATTTAATGTGTTATAGCTTTTGTGTGATTTTATTGTTTTAATTAGAATAGTTTTATTTGTCATGTGTGCAGCAATCTTAGAACTACTTCTTGGACTGTTGCCCTATCTATAGAAATATGGCTAATTGGGCGTATATCTCAACGGCCACTAATAGGCCCATTATGGACACGTTTACAGCGCAGTAGACGCGTCGCAATGAACGTCGGCGTTTACGCTGACGCTGACCACAACATTTACCTGCGAACCGGATTCCAGGCTGCAAATGCTGTTGACGCGTCTCGTCATTCTCGCTGCTGATGGTGCTCCTGCTGGTGTTGCTGCTGCTCGTGCTGCTGGTGCTGCTGTTGCTGCTGGCATCGCTGTCATCGCTTGAGGTGCTCCCGCTGCTGTCGTCGGCTGCTCGAGGCGTAGCCTTGCTCCCGCGCCCAATTGCTGCAATTCCATTGTGGCATGGCGGCCAATGTCAAACCGACGCCAGCGACGAGCTGCTGTCATAGGCCACCAACAGTGAGTCGTTCTCATCGCTGCCGCTGCCCGCACTGCGCTCAGATTCATTGATGACCTCCAGCTGGGTTTGCGGTCGACTGATTTTGTATTTATTGTGCCGCTTATTGATCAGCACGCTGCGTATGTTATTGTTCCTGCGGCGACCCCTTATCTTCATAGTTGCCGTTCGTGCGCGCTTCGTTTTGGGCGCTCCCTTGCCCAGCATGCTGCAATCAGCGTCATCCTGCTGTTCCAGCTCCAGCTGTTGCTCATCCTCATCCTCATAGTAGTCGTAGTAGTCATCATAATCATAGCCCACTCCATCATCTGTCGCCTCGTCCTCATCCTCGTCATCGTCGTCGTAGTCAAAGTCAAAGTCAAAGATGGCACAACAGCCGCTCTCCACCTCGACGCTGTAGCGTCGCTGTCTTTGCCTGGAGCGTTTGCCCTCCAGTTGGACTGACGAGGATTTGCTGTGTGTGCTCACGCTCTTGTACATGGGTGCAAATATGGCGGTTTTGGCCTAGTTTTGATTGCAATAATAAAAAAATTAGTAGAGTGCTTCTAAATAATTTATAACCTTAATATTTGGCTATAAAAATCTACAGAATGATACATTATTATTCCTAATATTATTATTATTATTATTATTATTATTATTATTATTATTATTATTATTATTAATAACAAAATATTGAAGTTCAGGTTTGTATAAAATTTTGTATAAATGATAAACTATTATTTTTTTTCCTTTCTTGTAAATATTTAAGTTAATTACATTTAAGAATAGTTGTAATTAATAATACCATTCAAATTTCAAATTTGGTGCAAATGATATATATTTTATTCAAGCAATTTAAGGTTGGAATATTTTCAAAACTTATTAGTTGATTGATAAATTTGGAGAAAAAGTGTGAAGCACTTAAAATTTACACTTAAATAAGTAAAACTATATAAAATTAAAGATTTTCATTAATAATAAAATTGAGTTTTCCTTTAGATTTCTGATTGTGGTAAATATTCAGAATTTAACTTTTTGCTAAACTGTATTCTGTTCTAAAAGTCATTTCAATATGTCGAATCCTCTTTGTGATCTGATCTGGATGAACTAAATTAAACTTACCTCCGGTCCACGCCAGGTAATGCCTGAACGCACAAGATTGTAGAAACGAAGCACTCCCCACATGGCCAGCACCTGTTTTGTTTCGATTGGATTAAAGTTTAAATTGGGTAACATAAGTTCAATTTAGGTGAACACACACTTTCACACACAAGCACACACACACTCACAGAGAAAACGACGCTCTTGTGGCTGAAGGACTCTAAATAACCGGAAAAACATTTGTATTCTCTTAAACGATTTAATGGGCTATAGTTATATTTATGTTATTCATTGCAATTGTTGTGTTTTACTTCAGACAAAAAGCTGAAATCGATAAATTATTCATACCGATTCTAATGAACTAATTAAAAATAAATTGTTTAGGTTAGTTCAATTGACACGATTATTAATAATTGAATTTCAGTTGATTTGTTGCTTGGCTATAAAGTGAATATTTCAAATGGCAATGAACATTTTCTAAATTCTTAAATTTTAATACATTTTTGAAAATATTTATTTTTGAATCTTTCTGAACTTAGTTTTATTTAAAACAATGGCAATTTAAGCTGTAATTAATAGCAATTTTTCGTATATGCTTAGATTGGATTTATTCGTTTATTATTGTTATTATTATACTTGAATACCACTGAAAAGCAGTGGAATATAAAGATGTAAATTGAGTAAAAATCGAAAACCGCAAATCGAAGCTGTGAACTTTTCGTGTAATCAAATAAAAATTATTCGATAAGAGAGTTTCTGAACGATTAAGCCCTGGAACGGTGAACTTAAAACTTAAAACATTTTTAAATCAAATGGGCCATTAACGCAATCGCTTAAATAAATACACACACACATAACTTTTGGCAAAGTTTGCTTGTTTACTTACATTAATTAAAGCACGCGCTATGAAAAATGCGACTTCCGCCTTGCACATGGCATCAAATTGCTGTAGAATAGAGGAAAAGGTATCAAAATTAATTTAATTTATGGAAAACTTTAAAGGATTTTACAATTATTCTATTAAACGTGATCAAGTGGTTGCTGCTGTTTTAATGCATTTAAATGCAAGCTATTTGAATTTAAATGAACTGGTCAAAACATGCCACAAAAGAACAAAAATCAGAAACAAAACCGCTACAGCAGTCCACTTAAATGATGTACTAGATTATACCCTGTACCAAATATAATACTGCTGCTAAAAATAATTTGTTTCAAATATATTTAGTTGGATATAATAATATAATGCTAATATATATAGATTATTTGTGATATTCGCTAATTTATTATGCCATTTTACAAGCATTTTCAGATACATACTATTATGCAAAAAGACAGCACAAAACTCTACCTCATTGAAGGTTTTTCGTGTCCTGGCGATGAGAGCGCAAGAACCATGAATTTTTTACCTCAACGATTGCAATAAATTATGCATGAGGTAGAAATTTTTGTAACGTTTTCGCAGCAAAAAATAAAAAGAAAACAACAAGAAAGCAAGAACAACAATTGCAGCAGAAACGCGAACAACAAAAGAGGTTTCGGTCGGAATGGAAAACGCCGCAAAACAAATGCTGGAGACAGATAAAAATAGCGGACGGGGTAAAGTGAGAAGAGACTAAATGGCATGGAAAAATGTCAAAGTCTCAGTGGCTAAGTGTCTATTTGAGTGTGTGTGTGTGTGTGTGTGTGTGAGTGTATGTGTGTAATAAGCCTACGTTAGGTCTGGCTAAGTTCAGGAGAAGCGTAAAAAGTGAGGAAGTGTTGGTGACGAGGTAACTGAATGAACCCGGTTGTCAGCTTTGTGCTTTGTCGCGTCGCGTTGCTACTAGTTTCAAGTGGACGAACTTTTCGGGACTCTTTTTTTTTTTTTTTTAAGTTGACCATTCGGGTCACTCTGTTACTCTGTGATTTAAGTGTGAAAACTTTTGTAAATTAAATAACTAAATTGATCTAATTATTTAAATCTGGCTTGAAACATTCGTAAAATATGTTTGAGGTCCTCTTAATTTCGGTTTGCAACTCTTTTTGAAATTTGATTATACTTTTCTGATAATAAAGCGAAATTTTAGTTTCGCACAATCTGCGTTTGCAGATCTTGGAAAGTTAATAAGTATGAGATGCTCGTTATTTATTCGTAACAATTTAATAATGTTGAATAAAGTTTCCCAATCCTGTCAGATTTGACGTGGAAAAAATTGAAATTGGTTCTGACATCTGAATGTAAGATTATTTCCATTGTAGTGCATTCAACTGTCGTCGGCACTCGACCATAACCTAAATCCTTTGTTCGATTCTAGCACAAAACAGCAGCTTTTACATATGTTACGGATTTCTCCTCTTATTGTTTCTTTTGTTGTTGTTCCCTCGATATTGTTTTTTTTTTTTTTTTTTCTATCAGTGAGCGTTTGCAATTTATTTGTTTGTTTTGCTAGGCCTTTGTGCTTTGGCTCGAATTGATTTATGCCAAAGCGGAATTCAAGAACTCTCATTGATATAATTCACAGGCAGCTCCCGCAGCGTCAAAGCTTTGATGGGTTATCCTCAAAGCTGGGGGTGCTTAGGTTAGCTGGAGGTTTGTGGGTTGGATAGTGGGGATTTTCATTAAACAAATGGTTCACCAGCCAGCCAGTCAAAGGATTTTAAGTATGCATTAAAAGCGTTTGGTTGGCGCGTTAACTTTCCATACTTGTCGGTATGTAGTAGGTTTGTCCCAAAGGATTCAGCTTACCTTATTCACATGATCACGCAGCACATTCGAATAAACCATGGCGACAGCTTCCAAGGCCATAAACGTAATATACCCAATTATCCAGGGTACAATTAGACCGGGGTTTTCCTGTGGGCAACAGAACAGAGTAGAACATAACGGAGGCATAAATATTTTATTGCCCCTTTCGAATATATTGTGGGCGATTGTCGATTCGGTGAGCTATTTACACTCCTTTAGCCTGCTATCAAATTGAAGGCATTGATTTCCTGCCTACCTTCACTATATCAAACATTTTGTGTCCCATGTGTATTTGGATGTGTGTGTGTGTGTGCGTATTGTGTAATTTATCTCGTTTGGGAGTAAAAACTCTGATTGCATTTTTGGCACTTTTTCGCGTGTCGCATTTTTTGCTTTATTTATGAAAAATGTTGCCTAGCAGCGTGCATTGCTGTTGGTGACAGTTTTTACCGCACAGTGAAGCAGAGAAATTCTGATGGATGTTTCAAAAATTATTCATATTGTTAGAGAAGAATTTTAGACTTAATTTTAAGCCAGTTAAATCATTTCAGAAATTTAATATTTCTCGCTTTCACGCGTTTGCATGTTTTTAATTAAGTTTGTTTCGAGTTTTTGCCAAAGCATATGCGATGTATTCTGTCCTCTACAATTAAAAAAAACCCGGCACTTTTGTTAAATTGTTTGCTACACAATTTGTTGTTAAAATAGGCAGGCAGCTCTAATTAATACCAATGTTGAATGCATTATTCAAGCGCATCAGCTGCTGGCTCTCACGCAGGTCACAGACGCCTAAGGGCAAGCTGCAATTAATTTCCTCCAACATTAAAGAGCATATAAAGCAAGCTTCTCTATTCTCACACAAATGTACACAAACACTGACACACACACACACACACACACACACATATATGCACACATCCATAGGCATGGAGCTGTACAAATAAATTTAGCATACATTTTAGGGCCCTCGTTGTCGTTTTCGCTGTGTTTCCTTGTTGTGTATTCTTGTTTTTGTTGTGAGGTCGAAATTAAAAAATTCCACACAATACGCCACGCAATATTCGCTCCAACAACTGCCCGTAATCTTTGTCATGTGTCGGCGTCACTCGTTCGCCATCCGACAGATGGATCTGTATACCCAATTGTGTGACAAATTGTCTATTTTTTATTTTATTTTTTTTGGCAACCCTTTCACATTTGCCAGACGGTTCATTTGGTCTTATTTACAAGTTTTTGGCCAAGGGTATGATGACATTATCATAAAGTAGATCTTTAAACTAACCGTGCTTATTACTCTTTTGTAAAATTTAGTGTGTTTTCGGGCAACTATTCAAATTCGTATACAAGTAAAATGAAAATTATATTTTGTTTGTCCGATTCATACATTTTGGCTGCATACAAATATTTGAAGTAAATTTTGTGAAAGCACACCACTAACATCTGTAATAAGGGCATTTGAAGTGGGGGCTATGCTTACGGTCTAACTGCCGAATAATATTCATTTGAATGCGCTTTGTTTGTATGTCCCTGCCAACAGCTCAGGCACAGTCACCAATGCCACACATGTATAATTTGCACACATGCGGCGTTAAGATATTCCAAATACCAGTTACTGTTTTTTTTTTCTTCTGATTGTGTTGTGTGTTTGTGCGGGGGGATGTTTACTTGTGTGGCAACCCTTTGTTGAATTTTGCAAAATGCTGAAAAGCCCTTGATCAAACATACGAAACTTACCCGACAGATGCCACATATCAAAACAATGCTCAGCAATATCATCGCCATTTGTGTGCCAATTATGGCAAAATATGCAATTTGTACACCTGCAAAATAAGAAAAGGGAAAATTGACTAAGCAAATAGAATGCCACAGTTAACAAGCATACATTGGGGAATATATTAAATCCCTACACAGATAAAAAGATTTTAAGGCAATTTTACACACAAACTTTGAAGCTGAAAATTAAATATTCAAGGAAATCAAATTTCCGTCAGCGTCATAACTTTCAAGATAAAATTATATTTCAAAAAAATATTGTAGCGTCGGGTGACAACATTCCGAAGGCAATAGCTATGTCAAAAGTGACAAAATGTGAGAAAATATGGTAATTTTGACCATGGCTTAACCTCTAAGAGCAAACACATGGTTTGACTTCCATTCAAAGTTAGAAAAAATTCATTCTAAAATTATATTTTAACCACTTTTTAAAGCCATTACATAGTCTAAGCCTAATCTGATTGAACTAGGAAAAGAAAACACCAATAAATTAATAAAACGAGAGTTATATGCCTTTAGAGTTGTTGGACTGGTTAATTATGTCCTAAAGCTTCTCATTAAATATTAAATATGCGTACACTTTATTTAAAGTCATCAGCGTATTTTGCTTAAATATTTATGTAGGTTGTTCTTACCGTAGTAGACATCCTGCAAGTCGGCAGACTTGTGCATGTTGACACTGATGCGCCAGGAGTAGATCAGGACAATTAAGAGTGATATATTCTTAAATGACAGAGAAGTGAAAGGAAAAAGCATTAGCAAACATATCACGCATACGCAGTGGGTACCCCCATTCGTTTAAGCTGTATGCCCCTTTTGTATATCTTAATAAAATACGCGTTTGCTTTTTAACTAGATGCTGCTCAAAGTGCTAATTAGTTCATGGACTGCCTCTGTATGGATGCCTGATATACAGCCGAATAAGCAATTAAAAATTTGCGTAATTTATGCTAACAAAATATTGCGCATTAAATGACAAAGTGAATAATTTCGTACTCTGCGGGCACATTCATTATGCTTCGTGAATAACGTTTCATTTTTCGCAATCGAGTACATGCAGTACACCCTGTCATCTCAGTCAAGTGCCTCAATTCAAGAATAAAATGTGGCACTAATTGCAGACAACAGACACCCAAGAACATGGTAATTCAAAAGCTAAATAACAATTTTACGCGACCGTTTCACGCACATCACTTTTGGTATATTCACGCTGCACAGCAATTCACAAATTGCACTGGCGTGGTTGCTATTGTTATTGTATTGTTTTTGTGCTCTTGCTGCATACACTATTCATTGTTAGGCGGAGTACATATTAAAATCCCATGCACGAATCGGCCATTAACATAAATTAAAAGCCATCGTGAGCGTCATGTAATTGCAATTTATATGGCAGAAGATGAAGAAGCGACTGTATGACGATAAAGTAATTGTTGCTGCCCTTTTTGGTATGACCCTCCTAATAGGAGTGCTAAGTACATATCTTAACTACACTTCTGTCTCTGAACAATTATTTCAAATTTGTTTTCATGCCATTAGCTAATTAGAGGCTTTTAAAATCTTCAAAGTGCGCTAAAAAATACATTTTGATGATATTTTAGATGTTGAATCGCTTAAAGCAGAAGTTACATCAAGTAAGCAACTTGAGCAACTTTAAGTTTTCTATTGTGTCAATTTCTCATTATTAATGGTAGCCTTGTTATAATATGTCAAAATAACGAGGTTTATCCGTTTACTCATTAAAATTGAAAGGAAATTCTATGAAAATTTTTGTCCATGAGAATACAAGCGAATTAATTACAGGTATAAAAGTAGAATTTTCTCCCTGTGACAGTGCAAACAGTTTATAATGACATTGCGCATACGCCCCGTGGAGACGTTGTAAACAGCGTGCGACATAATAACAGGGGCAGTCCGTGTTGCAACTTACAATTGTGTAAATTGCACTTGTTATGGCCAAATTCTTGGCGTGCAACATGCGACAACAGCGAGCGCCACCAGTTAGCGGTCCATATGGATAAAGGATGACGGACTTCATTTTTTCACGACTTGCAGAGGCAACGGAAATGCAATTTTTGTGCTTTGTTTTCATATCGTTGACATCATGTCGAGTACATTGCCTCTCACTGCGTAGGTATTTCGTTGCTGTGGCTGCTGCTCTTGTTTGGCACTGGTTATCGTTGAGATAGCGATGCACCGCCGATATTCCAGCAGTTGATGTATGCCCTGCAAAAATTCGATAAAAAATTGCATTTTTATTTATATTGATTTAAACTTATGCTTTCAACTAGATTTTATTTGCATTTCAAATAGCTTTGGTATTTTGGGATTTGCCTGATTGGCAATAAATTGGTTATTTGTATATGCAATACATTCTTTTCATATTTGTTTTTATTGGCTAGCCTAACGAGCAACTCAAATAAAATGTTTCGCATTTGCAAATCGGCTGGTTATTGCATTTCATTGAAATGTCTAACATATAAGTAAAGAATTGGGTAAATTCAGCATAAGTTATCAAATAGCTTAAGGCCTCACTTTATTTCATTTATCGTTTTATTTTACTTTATTTACTCGATTCAAAGATGCAATGCATTTAAAGAACTTCAGAAACACAGAAACTGCTCAGATCTGAAGTATAGCTAGAATTTCTTGACAGCAAAACATTTTGCACTTGCAGAGAGAATTGCACGGAGATAAAATCAGAAAAATCTATTTCAACATTGTATCAGTTAGCAAAAGACCTAAAAGAACTTTCAACAATAGTTTGCTTTTTCATTTGGTTTGCTGAGATTTGCAGTCGTTAAAATGTGTATTAATATGTATCTGTGTCCCGACAATAGTATTACTCTAATAAGCGATTGATATTAGACTTTTAAAGTAATAATAAGGACCAATTGTATGCCTAACTTTTTCATAAAAAATGCATCATTCAATTTGCTTACATCTTCTTTCTACCAAAAAAAAAAAAACATCCATTCAACCCAATCTTTTGCAAATGTAATACGATTAGAAACAAGCCAACACAACTGAAAAAGTCATCACGTTGAGAATTTCCGTGAACAAATAGGCTCGCAATCTGATCAGCTTATGTGGCGCCCACACTTTTGCATGGGAAGCACAGTTGGGAAATGTGACTAACTGGTGGGAAAGGACGAGGACATGGGACGCGCTTATTGAATCGAATTGAATCGCATTTGTGACTAGCAATTCGTGAAGCGCTTTGATGGCAACTGCCTGCCGTTGCTATATATGTCAACGCTGCGATTGCAATTTGTATATTTTTGTGTAGACTGGTAGCGCCTTTAGTTATGCAACGTTTTTGTGCACATTCAGTTGGAACAACTTGCGTGTGCCGTAAAATCAATCATACGCCAGCGTGGCCGCCAAAATCGGAATTGACACAAAAATGAAAGCAAAAACAGAATAATAATAATAATAATAATAATAATATGAAACTGAGAACAAAGCGCGTGTGTAATGCGATATTTCTTCTTTTTTTTATTATTTTTTTTATTGATTTTCATGTTTTTTTCCTGAGAGTTCGTGTGTGAGTGTGCTGAGTAGAGTGTGATGTGTGTTGATATTGAATAGCACATTGTGTTCAAGCCAGATGTGTTGGCTGATATGAAAGCGCTTGATGTATGCAATATGCATATGCCACTTGACTCTGACGCAACCTTGTTAAACTGCTTTGCTTCAAATGTAGTGTGCTATAATTCTTCTGTTAAACAGAATTCTGGGAAGAATATGCACAAAACATCATGTACTGAAGTGGGTTCGAGTAGAGTAGCAATAATGGTTATAGTTGAGTGGTAGATTTAAAATGTGGTTATTTGTAACATATATGTTTCGATTTCGAAGCCAATTCAGCAGTTCAGCAGTTTAAGGGCAACATTTATGTCAACTACACGCAACATTCTTGCTTGCATTCGATTATTTTCCAGTGGCAAATCAACGCATCTTTCATCGTTTTCTTATTTGTTTTACAGTCAGTGCGCTGAGCTTTTGTTTGTTTTGGTTACACATGTGTTGCGTTTGATATTTTATGACACTGTTAGCATTTTATATTGTGAATGGGTTTGAAAGTGGCAGGACTCTGTCCACTGTTGGCTTGTTGGCCACAGAGATTCATTCATTATGACCAATGGAGCGTGCGAGGTATAGGAACAAATCCTTGCAATGCTCATGATGCTGTCAGTATTCCATTGTGTGTTTGCATGTTTGTTTGTTTTTTTGTGTGTCTGATGTGCGAATTAAACGCAAATGCGGGTCGACTCATTCTGTTGAAATGGGCTTTGTGTATATGCCCACCCTCCCCCTCTTTTCCACCAGCCGCGCTATAGGTTCTTAGCACGCCTTAGCTATCAATCATACGTCACAAGTTTTTGCATTAGAAATAATTACTTAAGCGCCAACTAATTGAAAGCATCTTAGAGATTTGTCTGGCGTTGATTAAGTGCTACAGACTTAGACAGCCCATCAGGCAATATTTGTCAAAAACTGACAATTTCGTGAGCATCACAAATTCGTGAGCATCATTAATTACGTATACGCCAAAGTGGCAAGCACGCATTTGTTGCTTGGCCAACGTTCCACGAGTTACATGAAAAGTGTTTGTTCGTCGATTGCAATTTCTTAGAATCAGCAACCTAAGTGCCATTGTGGGGCAACATGAAAAATATCATCAAAATTCGTTGGCAGATTGTTGTATAGCATAGAGCTTTGAATTTAAACACTTTAAAGCGAAGCGATGGAATTGTATGGCAAATAACTTCCAAACAGTTTAAAACGAAGCGAACAAATTCTTCATATAAAAGTAAGCTGGTATTTTAGGTTTCAATTCAGTGAGAACTTTTTGTCTTTGGTAAATCTAATGAGATTTCCTCATTTGAGATATTTTAAGATTTTCCCAATCTATGTACTGGCTTACGCTATGAAGAGTCAATGAGTCAATTTTAAAATTATTGCTGCTTTTAATATTTCGATTTCAAAACTGTCAAAACTGATATTTCTAGCATAATTCAGTATTTCAAAAATCTTTGAACACTCATTTAATTCAATTTTTTGAGGTATCAACATACTACTTTAAATTACATTAGTTCGTCATTAATTTATATTATAGACAATCACCTCGATTAATGCTGTCACTCAAATCTCTAGAGATTTTGCCTAACGGCAAATGATTTAACTTATCAGACTCCTGTTTCCAATTAACTAACCGAGCTATCTCATTAGTAACTTGCATTAGGGCAATGCGAAAAAAATGTGTATAATAATGCTGTGAAAATCGATATATGTCGCATTTCTAGGCCATATCTGAGTAACGGTATTAACGCTTTTCTCAAAAAGACTTCACAAAAACAACAACACAATGAATTTTTAAAGCTAAAGCTTTCAATTTATGCGGATGTTTGTAAGTATATGTTTGTTTAATGAGCGTTATCTTCATTCAGACCGAGCACTCACGGCTAAAGCATCCCGACTTGAGTTATGCTTTTGTTATTGAACTTAAATATATGTATGTAAGCTCATAATTTTAATAACATCTCTTTTTCTGGTGCACATTTCAATTTGTTATTTTCATGGAAAAAATTTTTCTTTAATTTAATTAAAATTTTTCTTGTGCTTACGCTGATATTGTAGTGAATGGTAGCTAGTTGATTATTAGATAGTTCGTTTGAGCGGGGAGTTGCAATAGTTGAATCTGTGAGGCAAATTACTCTTTGCAAGCCAAAGGCCAAAATGTGAATAAGAAAAATGAGCACAAAACGAATGTGCAAAATCTCATTTACAGTTGAGCTTAAAAATGGCAAACAAACCCAAAGGCAAAGCCCGAACAGCCGCAGATAGTTGGATAAACATTGGCCAGCTGCCAGGACACATCATCTACATTCACCGATGTCGATTGCTTCGCTTTTTTGTGTTGGGCTCCATGTGTCGACCATTTCCGGCTTGTGAGAGCTTGACTTGATGTTATTAACTTTTCTGCTTTTTTTCTTCCTCATCAAGCGTACAATTTGATAAGCTTTGATATGAAATGATTTTCAAAATTAAAATGGAAAAGCCCTCAGATGGTAAGAAGAATTCTTGGAATGTGCGTGTTCGTGTGGGTCTTAAGTCCGTAGACAAATTGAATTAAAGATAGATATGATAAGGAAATAAACTCATGCTATGAAACTTTGTTGGCTTTTGACTATAAATAAATAAAGCCATATTGTGGCAGAGGCTTAAGAAATATTGACAGCTGGGGAGAAATTTAAGTTCCACATCATGAGTCAAGCTTTATGAGATTATCAGTAAATACGTATAAGCTGTAACTAGAAGCTATATCTGACTTAAGCGCAAAACCTGAATTCAAAAATTGCAATTGGCAACCATTTTTGTCATGTTTTCTGCTTCTCTCAAATCTCTCGCACACATTTACAGCACAATTTAGAGTTCATATAAGCGTGTTATGGACACGGGTTGACAAGCGCAAAACCGCAAGCCAGTTAATTACACATTGGGCCCTGTTATGTTCAGATAATCGCCACATAAAGACATTTCATTATAGCGCTTTGTTTTGGTTATGGTTTATGCTCATGCTGTGTATGTACGCGTGTGTATCATTTTTATAATAATGTAACAATAACAACCAGAACACCAACAGTAACAGTAGCAGCAACACCAAAAGAAACAAAAACAATAATAATAACAATAAGAAGCGTGTTACGCAAGTTGTGCTAACAAACTGAGCCCCAAAAATTCCGGTTTGTCCTACCCGCAGGGCTGACTTTTGTATTTGCCTAGCAAACATTAAAGTTTTGTGTTTTGCTTTGTTGCGTTTTGTTTGTTGGCTGCCTGCTTATTTGGCTAATTTATGCTACGCTTTATTGCTTGCTTTGTCGACACGCCATAAAATTAAGATTTGGCCACAACATGGCATCGACTTGGCTTCCAACTTGCCTTCAGGTTGCATGTGCCACGGGGCGTATGAGTGTTTCGGTATGTACTCCTCTTTTGTCTTTGACTCAAAGGTGTTTGCCATGCTGTGCACATTATGATTCATTGTCGGCTTTGGACTACAGTCAAAAGGTAGCCAATTCAAAAGATTTATTAGCCCCACATAATGAAGTTCTTTAGTCAAGTTAATGGTTCTGTAGTTAAACAAGGCAGCAGCTGCTGCTACTGTTGCCAGCATTTATTAATGAATTCAGGTTAGAATGGGGTAACTTGGCATTATGAACAGACAAGAATAAATACATCATAAACAAACCAACCAGAAAACAGCAAATAAATAATATTATTAATTATCGAAGGGAGAAGGAATCATAGAGAAACCAGAATGCTAAAAACAAATAAATGTCGCAATTAATTTATTGTTTTATGAAAGCTTGATTAAATTTAAGAGTTTTGAGAATTAAATGGATGTGCGTAAAGCTTGTTATCAATTTCAATGAACTGATAAGAATCTGCTTCGAATAGTTTTCAACTTCGTTTTATTAACGTATACTTTTATAAAACTAAGCAATAATCAGTATATTCAGTTACTAAGTACCTGTTGCTATAATAGGCTGTACATTGTGAACAATCGTGTTATCCTAATCAAGCAGCTCTATTCATTTCCTAGACCCCTTGCTTGTTTGCGCAATTCAAGCTCAATTTGTCAGCAAATGCGCGTCTGACACTGCAACAGACACTTAACAACGCCCCAGTCAAATAAGCTCAGTCAGGCCCTAACAATGCTTGTATACCCTGTACTCACTATATCGAGCTAACGATGGGCATAATAAACATGACCAAATCTGCAGCCAATTGCCTCTCAAGCTAAATATATCTTTAATCTATATTACAAAGTCCAGTTTATCTATCGGCAGTTAATGATTTATTTTATGATTTTATTGATTTTATTTTATTATATTTATGCAAGTATTTAAGTATTTAATCCTAAGAAGCTTTAGATCTGGATACAGGGTATTTTTCAAGTTAACTACGCTTGTCTTTAGATTTCTTGCTACCTTTAGCTTACACTTAAACCCTAAATGTGACTGCGCCGTACGAGGCGTATGTGCAATTTAGTAACTCAGACAGCTGGGTTGGCTAAATAATGGCATTGTGTCCTTCACAACCGGTATGTGAGTGTGTGTGAGTGTGAGTGTGTGTGTGTGTGCCTTAGTGTTTGCGTGATTGGGCTGGCTGGCAGACAAATTATGCAAATATGCGTGGCATATGAGCAGGGAATATTACACATACGACGAGTGTGCCATTAGCCGCCCGTGTAGGCGTCATGGGTAGTGTTTGTTGTGCCTAATCAAAAGTGCTCTAAGAAAATCGCGCAAACTTTGATTATAAGTCGTTACTGCTGCTATTTTATATATATATAAGAAATCGCAACACTTCTCGGAGGCATGAACCCGAAGTGGTTGCCGCGACAGTCTCAAAATTATAAAATCGTTTTATATGAAAGTTTTAAAGTATTTTTCTGTGTAAAAATTAATTGCAAATCGATTTGTATATGATTGATATTTGACATATGATCGATATTAAGCGGAAAAACTCACAAGTTGTACTTATAATTGAAAACCTTAATTGGGTATTTGTTACAATTTTTTAATTCGAACAACTTTAACAACAACTAAAAACATCTGTCAGAAAAATTACTCCATATATAAAAAAGTAGATCAACATTTAAAGGGAAGATAATATGTATAGAAAATTCGACGAAATGGAGTTGAAATTGTTCCCAGGAATGTTGGTTGGAAACTAACCAAAATTGAAGTGTGCAGAGTGGCGCATATGAGTATTTTGTCATGTTGTTTATTTTATTTGGCTCATGTAAGAAATTCAAAAATTGTCGGATTTCCTGTTACGAACACATAACACACAAGCTGCCACTATGTGTGTGTGTGTGTGTGTGTGTGTGTGTGTGTGTGTGTGTATGTAAGCGTACAACGGTGTGTCGGCTGTCGACTAGTCAAGTGGCTGCGCTCTCAGTTGGCTGTTTTTGGGGTCTTGGCTGTTGCTGCGACGCTCGTTTGCCGCGTGTTTACAAATTTAAAAATTTGTTTGTGTTTGCTTTCCCTGGTTGGGCGAAATGGTTGTTGGGTGCGGCTGGCAGCGAAGCGGTCCTGTGGCATTTAACGTGAATTGTCATAACTCTGCGTGTGGTGCTCGTGACTTTTAAAGAAATTGTTTTATACACCGCCCCATCACTTGGCGCATTCACTTAACCGGTAAAGAGGTGTCATGACATTGTCTTTACCTACATAATAAATGGTTTCATTTAATCAAAGACTTTTATAGGGCACAGCTCTAGGTTAAATGTATGTCTGTTTGTGTGTGAAGCGTGAGCGTGGCACATCGGCCATGGTTAAGTAAACTTTATCCTGCGGTTGACATAAATCAACATTAGCATAGGCTCAAGCTGATGAAAGGGACTTTTATGCGCGCCGAAAAAAAAACAGCCTTAATAAATTTGAATTTAAAATCTTCATGACTCATAAAAATTGGTTTAATTTTTTTGTAAATTATAATTTGTGAGAATGAGCACTAAAAATATAGCTGAGTCATGCTAATTGAAATACGCCGGAAATTACGCTTTGCCAAGTAGTAACGGAAATTATTGCAACGGCGTTGATTGCAAAAATTTTAATGGCTTCAAATGTGCCAAGTCATATTAAGGTACTTGGACACATTCTGGCCAATTCTAACAGTACTTGTACATTTAAATTTAATGTATTCTGAAGGAAGACTAGCACATCAAGTTCATCTTAACTCAAGAAATTTAAAACGAAAAGGAGGAATATGAAAGAACATATATTTATACTCTGATACTGATATTGAGGGCATACAAGTATATCAGTATTGAGCAAAGTGCGTTATAGGCGCATTTATTTTCGAAAGAGGCTAAATTCTAATAATTTGAATATATATTTATCAAGGTCACAGCGTTGGCACCAAAATGTAGTTCTTTTGTGCAATCTTATGCCTAATGCGAATTTTTAGTTAGGCTTATCGAAATGTTTTATATTCCACACATATATATTTATATATATATATATATATATATATATAGTGAGATTACTTGCCGTATTGCAGTATCGTTCTGGTAGGCTACAAGAACAGAAGTGAATAAATTTATCGCATACTACAATGGCAATTCAGGACCGCGGTTGGATTGTTCTGGTCAGTTTATTGTCAATAGCTCTCATTGTGGCTGTTTCAACGATTTACAGTCAGCATCGATTTTCAGGTGGGTCGTGTGTCTCAAATGAATCGTTTTCGAATATTTTTTGAGTTTTTATGAACAGAGTATAAGCGATGCCAGCAGGGGGAAGAAATTGCAACTTCAACACAACCATCACCAGATCCGTGAGTAGCCGAGTGAACATTGTGTCAGCCTTTCGAATAATATATTTTTATGCAGGGAACTAAGCCCAATGTACAAGCATCTGGCCTCCTTCGTATACATAACCCCCAATCACCACGACTTTTTGTTCCGCTGCACTGCAATTGTCCTGACGCCGACAAGACTTCTGTCCACGACCAAATGCGTGGGCACCGATATACATGAAAGCCCCAATAGTGCTTTGTTCGCGCACGGCAATATCGGAAACTTTAATATATTCCAGCATTCTGCTTTGACCATTGAAATAATGGTACTGTCAAAGAGTCGACAAAAACATGGCTAAAGATATTTCAATTTGAAATAACATGTTCATTATAAATTGTAGTTTATTTTGAATTGGTATCTGCGTTTGAAGAAAACTTGGAATATTTTTGGCATTTCCGTTGAGTTAGATAAGGTGTCGCTTGGAATGTCTGATGGTTTTTTTTTTTTTTACAGCAAAATAACATTAAATTGTTTAATAACGATCTTGTCATGCTTGAGTTGGCCAAACCCATTGCTTTTGATCAACCGGCATGGGAAAATGTGAGTGTGGCTTCGCTTTGCACTGAATATGAGATTGCGGCAAATCCAAAGTTTAGTGCTGTAGGCTTTGCTCAGAACGATAATGGTCAGTCATGAATATTATTATTATTTTATTGTACAAGCTCTAAGATCACCCATTCTACGTTTCCGATGCTCACAGGTACCAACTGCAAAATGTTCAGATCGCGCCTTGTCGAATCCAATCAGTGCGTGAAGGTGCCGATCAAGCATGAAGTGAAAAACATGTATATACCCAGGACGCATCTGTGCTTGGCACCCATTCCGGATGACTCGCACCCCAGCCAGAACGGTGGCTGCACCAAATGCTTGATGGCCAGCACCAGTGTGCTTCATGTGGTGCGGTTCGATGGCAGCATATGTGTGGCGGGCATTGCCACGCCCACCGAGAGCAAGTGCGTTGTGAATAACAATCCAATTTATTACACGAGCATCGCGAGTAGCAGTGCCAGGAATTTTATTGGCATGTAATAATGGTTCTTCTTATTCCCAAAAATGTGTCAGCTCTCTAACTGTCGACTAATTATACAAAAGTTCCACATATCCGATAGGGTAAAATCGATGTAGCTTGCATATACGAGTATATTCATAAAATTCCATATTTGTATGTATAGCACAAAAATAATCAACAAATGTTATCTGCAAAAGTATGGGTAGCATTGGCATTTTAATGATTATTTAAGAGACGAATAATACGGAGAGCTGAAGAGATAACGATAAACATATGTGTTTTGAGGATTTTCTGAAATTATATAAGAGAGCTTTAGTGAATATAACTTATACATATGAATATCATTGTTTGCACCAGATTGGACCACATTGATGGCACGCTCTGCCCTCACAAATTTTAATTAATTTTCCTTTAAAATGCAAGTGAACCGAACCACGCCCCACTAACTAAATAAAAATCTATATTCCACATATTTAAATGATTATTCGTACGCCAGTCTAATAGTATTCCAAAGTCGGCTAATAAAATCACATTTGATGTCTGTAAAAACTTAAAAGTTTATCAAACAACAACTGAATTTTCGACAATTGTTTTCTTTTTCGTTTAATAAAAAACAACACACTCAGCTCAGCATATTGTGCTGATTAAGAATATACATTTGCACATACATATATATACATTTTAGAAACAACTTTGGGAAACAAAAACCTTTGTCAGTCAGTGCGTAAGTCTAAGCTTGAGTCACAAAATAATTTGCCACAAACTAAATTGTGGTAAGGCTGAGATAGAGAAGCAGCTCAAGGAAAATAGGGCATGTCAGGCCCTAACTGACTGAAACTGTCAACTGACGTCTGTCTTTCCAGCTGTCTCTATCATTTTCGCCATCAGTCTCTGTCTCTGTCTCCTCTGTTAATGGGCAAATGCAAAGTTTAGTTGGAGGCAACTTTTTGGTAAACGCTAAAATGACTTGCATCGTCTTTTTTGGTGGATGGTTTGGTTTGCTGGGTGATGTTTTTATATGTAACAACACTAAGTATTTGCCACATTAAAGACCACTTAGTCTAATTGCAGTCGCAAAGCTACAACTTTTAACTGTCAGCTTTAATCCATGCAACGCGAATTTAATAACACATTATTATGTGGTCGTCGTCTGAAAACTAAAAGCAATTAAAGCCACTTGTCAACAGCTGCTTCGAGCGTGTTTTTATCCCTTGTTCTGTTCACTAATTCTTTTCTGGGCTACTGACTGACTTGGTTTTTGCTGCTCCATTTGCGCGATGCATAAAATTTGACTGATTAAGCACCGGGGAGGAAGTCAAGTGGGTTTGCGGGCACTTAGACTTGGACTGGGGCATGGAATGGGACAGCAACGACTTACTGATGGAAGTGATTCTAACTGCAGCTGCAGGCAATTGTCGTCTAGCAGTAAAAGTTTACTTTGGCATCTGCTGTTTTCTTACTCTTTGGATCATTGTTAGAGGGTATATTCATGGAAATTGTGAAAATGTGTGTTTCTGAGTATCTGATGACACATTACAAGTTCCATCCACAAGCATTATAGTCTGGAATTTCTGTAACTTTATCATGTTATCATTTACTATACTATTTTTCGTCATCTATGAGTAACTCATAGTCAATCACTTAAAGGCATTGTAGTTTTTGTGTGGTTTGCTTGGTTTAATGTAAGCCACATTATGTTTGGGTTTGTTTTAGCCTCATCTCATTTTATTGTTGATGCCTTTGTGAGCATCCTCCGGGCAGCTGTTGAAGTCATTTGACGACGCCTTTTGATGTTACCGCCAACAATTGCGGGTTCAATGTGTTTGCTACCGTAATTTGATGACCTTGTCCAAATCGAGCTTCTTTTACGACTATGCAGGGATGGCGCTAAGGGCTAAGATGCGTACTGGATGATAATGAAATCAAGTCAATGCAAAGTTAACATATATTTTTCTTTAAATCCGCAAAGAAATGTCAATGCTTTTGGCTCCGTAATAAAAGACATTCTTTAAGAATGTTCGACTACATTTTTGATCGTTTTTCTAGATATTACTGCATATAGCTATCACACATAACATGAAATGTTTACACATATATGCATATATATTCAAAGAGATCCATATTAAAAGACCCGATAAACATGACCTTATCTTAAAATTCTCTCTGAAATTGTATTTTCTCTTGAATTATAATAAAGCAAAAATTTCATTTTACTTGGAACAGCTGTATGATTATTCACCAAGAGAGGAAAGTGGATAATGAAATATTTCAAATAAAGACTTTTAAATTAGAAATAGACAAATAAGGCCACTAGTTTTCTTATAAGCCAAAGAATACGATTTTAGCTATGTTTACTCAAGGGTTGAACTATTGAATCGGAATGATTGATCGAATGCCAAACTGATATTAATTTATTAACATAAATACATATCGAAGTAAGGGGAATCTCAATTGCTTATTTGATTTAAGGACATCACCGTTGTTAACGCTAGTTAGCGCTATTTAAGCATTGAATGCCGACTGTCGAATATAAAAAATTTGCATATTTTATTAAATTCCCGCACAAATATCCAATCAATAATGTAGTGCACCAACCAACACCGGAACAGGCAGACGGCTCAAGCTGAGCCGTGCCAAATTAAGTATGCATACGTATTCAAATGGCTCAAGCGAGGCACAGGAAGAGAAACAGGCAAATCCAAAGGCAAAGCTGGCTGCACAAATATGTACACACACACATACACACACACATATCCAGTATGTATTGGGGATTTGGAATGTATGCCCAGGAGAGAGATTTTTGGTTTGTCCAGACCAGCACCCCGACCGCTTTATATTGGTTCAGGCACATCATTAAAGCTCCAAAGAATCTTTCCTTATTGCTTAGTGCGTCTGGCTGTTCTCATTTTGTTTTTGTTTTGGTTTTTTGGTCCCAGCAGTTCCAATTTCTCGGCATTATGCCAAACAAACTGAAAATAAATAACCCAGTCCCAAGTACAAAGGAAAAAAAAGTAGTATGAAAGAAATTATGGTAGGCATAAAAGGAAATTAATGGCTATGCGTGAGCTGAGCAAGGACAAAGCGACGCCTAATAGACCCAATGTTCCGTGCGGGTTTTAATTAGTCGCAGCCCCGCTTACCAATCGCCACATTCCGTTGCCACATTTATTTGGCTTTTACAATTTAGTATGCGTAATTTCCACCCCTCGCCATTTATACGTGAATATTTAATTTCGTTTCGCATAGAACTCTAGTCTTTATCCCGCTTGTTGCTGTTGGTCTTGTTTCTCTTTTCGCACATGACATTGTTATTGTTCACATTTGCTATTATTATTTATTGTCTGGCTTATGACTTGAGTTGAGTGGAGCTGGTTACGAAATGCTGTCAATGCTGTGAAGTAGACGATAGACTTTTGCAATTGACGGCATTTAGTTGCGTGCTCGATGAGTACAACACTCGCCAAACTATTTTATGTAAATTAGCAAGCTTCTTCGCTTAATGTCCTTTGTGATGCCAGATTGTAAATGTCCTTTCGTATTTCGTACTTGATTTATATTCCAATTGTTCACAAATATTTAAAGTGCCTCAGTAATATTTCTCTAAGAATATAAATATGTTAAATTACAATTGAAAGCAATTTTTAATCGAATAAAAGACGACACATTTTGGCATTATTTGATGCATTTGAAATATTTTCGAATGAAAGGAATTAGGCTATAGTTGAGTAAATCCAAAAACAAATTTAAAATAAATATTTAAATAAATAAGTTAGAAACTCTAAGTGAGTTCTTAATTAAGATTTAAAAGTCTTTTCTTATTCATTGCAGATGTTTTATGGTTCAAGATGTCTCCCTGAGTTGAGCAAAACTTTTTGTTGAGTGAAATTGTTATGGCCGAAAAGAGCTGCGTGCAAAGAGCTCCGATTTCCATTCAAAAGTTGAACGCATTGACAACTATTGGAGGCCAATGCCAAAAGTAGTTTATGCCACAAGAAAAAACTTAAACAAAGTGCCATTGCTTGTTGAGTGCTGCGAATTGCGAGTTCCGACTCTCGTTTGGTGTAGATCGCACTTAGTCGGGGCAGTCAATCCTTAAGCCATTTGCATATTCATTTTGCAATACTTTGTCGCAACTTTCGAGTGGATTACTTCAACTTGGACCATCGCCCGTTCAAGTTGCCAGTTGCGACAATTCGAGTGGAGAACTTAAGCCCAAAGTGCAGCAGATATTGCTTTTCAGTTTTATGATTTTGCCCAAAATTGAACTTGAAATAACTGCCAGCGCGGCTAATGCTCGCTGTAAATAATTAAAATGAATGTCTTTATTTAGAGTGGAGCCTAAGGCCAGTTTCTGGCACTTACAACTTAATTGCCAGCAAAGTTTGCCAAAACAAAAATATTATTTTATGTGTGCCCCATCGAAATTAAGAAAACTTTGTTTGGCATTTGACGCTGCCAGCTTAGACTTAATGGCAACAAAAACAACTGCTAAAATGAGGCGGCTCCCAACAACTAATGAGCGTATTGTTTGTCAGATAAATGCGGAGCAAACGAAAAAGGACGGAAGGGTTGGGGGAATCGCAAAGGGTTGAATTGCCTTAAAAACTTTGGCTAGCGCATTTTGCTTTTGTCCTTTTTGTGTCTGAGTTCTTCTTGGCACTTGTATTGGGATTTTGAGATACTGCTTTCCCTATATGTTTATATAAAATACAAATAACATGGATGCACACACACACACACACAATAGGCAAATCTATTATACAAAATTGATTTTACTTTATAAAATATTCTTTAAGTTTAACAAATATTTTTGTGTATTTTGAAGTCTCTTGAGACAAATATTCACATATGCACTTGATTGTTTTCACTCGAATTGAGAAATTGGTTGCACAGAAACTTTTACCAGACAATTAATTAAATCTTTTTGGACTTTGGTTTAAAGAGCAATATCATGGAAAGTAATTAAATTTTTGGCAATTCGTTTAATTGAGTTTTAAGCCGCAACTTGCGCCCCAAATTGAAAGTTGCCAACGCCTTTGTTGCCCTCCTATCGTCTCCATCTCAATCTTTGTCTATTTCCGTAACAGGCAGTCCTCCTCTATTTCTCTCGCTCTCTCTCACACAATTTTACTTGGTATCAATTCATTTACTTTTTTAAGATTTTCTTTTGCGGTTTTGGCGTTTGCATCGCACATTTTACGACCACTCCCAGCGACTGTTTGCGCTGTAATTAAGTGCGTCTAATTTGTGTTAAGCGCCGCGCCACTTGGGCATTGCCTTTTTTTGTTGTTGTTGCTGTCCTGTGCTCGTCCTGAGCGCGTCTGGGACTCATACTAGGCCTATGCAAAGCCCAGGCATTTCAGGTTTCCACGTGTAGGCTTAAAAGGATGCGACTGTCGTTGCCCAAGGCAAACTGCCGTAAAATTGCCGTCTACGCGATACTCCGTTGGGAATTTGTTGTCAACATTTTTGTGAGTGATTTCAGCGTGTGTGAGTGTTTTCGTGTTCAATTTTCCGTTGACTTCTTAAGGTGCAGCGGGGCGCATAAGCAGTGAGTCTTACACGCTTCAAGTCATGTTTATTTTGAATGAGCATGGGACTCCACTCAAGTATATTCCCCGCTTATGCAGAACGAATAAAGGTGATAAAGATTCGAAAAATTGCAGGTATTCGTGTCGCAAACCAATCTTACTTAAGTGTTGAATTTTCCATAGTAGTCCACAAATATAATTAATTTTTGTTAATTATTCATAACAAATCATTTACCAACTTCAATTAATTGAAACTTGTGCCTTGCACCGGAGATTGGCTTACAATTTTATGCAATCGACTAATTAGTATAAGCCAGATACAATCCTGCAAGACAAAATATGTACGTCTGTATGCTTATAAAAGTTACGAGTCGCATTAATATAGATTAAAAAAAAAATCAGTATGCACATTCAGCACAAGCATACGTTGTTTGAGGCGTACAAATTAATTTTTTTCAGCTTTGAAGTACAAATTAAACCGTATTATCCTATTCCTAATGCTCTGAATTTCACCGTTCTCTTTAAATACCTGAAACGCTTGTGAAACATAAGCTCTAATTAACGCTTAAGCTTGAGCAACTTACCCAAGTGTTTGGTAGCTGCGCTTAAAATTTGATTTTTCTCTTGTTGCTTTCACTTTTCTTTTGCACCTTTTGCTTGTGATTAACTTTTTTTTTTGTTCTGAAAGAATCAACTTTCTTCACGCTTTTGAAAAAATGCCTTAAAATTAGTTTTTCGACACAATTCGCATGCACTTTGGCCTGCAGATTTATGGCCGTGCCGTTAGATCGACTCTTTTTACTTGGCGCTCAAAAGCAGGCAACGTTTTTACTATGCCTTTTCATTCTATTTGTGTCACTTATACTGTCGCACACACACGGTTGCCTATTACTGCTTATGCTGTTGCTGCTGTTGCTGTTGCTGTTGCTGCTGCTGCTGTTGCTGCTGCGTAGGCAACGCGTACGAAACGGCAACTGTTTTGTGTTTTATCAGCACGGCCGTATTTAAGGCAGATGGCGAAAGCTTTTCGCGTGGAGCTTTTACGAGAGAGCACTCGACAGTTTTCGACCAATTCTGGTATCCGTTTCGACCAATTTGCTATTGGCCGTTTGGCCACTTGATTGCTGTTAGCCGCCAATTGTTTTGAAAGCAACATATAGCTGCCAGAGCCAAACCAACACATGCCTTATGCTTCTCAGTGCTGGCCGGCATGGCTATGCACTTTTTATTCGCATCGATGTACGGAGATGCAAATCGCAAAAGGAAGGTACAAGAAAAAAGGAATACTGCATGCAAATCATTCGATCCTCATAAATTATTGGCCACCGCCAGCCAAGAAAATAAACTGCAATTTATCTTCGAGGCTCTCCATGTGGCAGTGTACAGGCCCTTGGCTACACGGTACCAGTTTGGATTGGCTGATTTATTTTTTTTTATTTTGAGGTATGGTAGTTTATTGCTCAGTTTGTAGTAGTCTCAAGAGTGTTGGCTCATAAATATTATTCTTTTCCTTTTTTTACAGCATACCAAAATATTGAGATCGATGTGCTAGTGTAGAATATGTTTTAATTAAAATTTACGGACTGTTATCATAACCTTTATCCAATCACAGAGATTGTTCAGCCAGTGAATTTTAATGTTAACGCAAAAGTCTAAATTTGACTTTAAGAAATTTCTTCTTCCTTTGTGCGTTGACAAGCGGAAACGGAAATGCCAGCAGTAGCACCAGCAAATCAAAGAAAAGTAGGAAGGTCGACATAGCTGTTGGGCACTTGTTGGAGGCTCTCGAACATTGGCTCAAGCAGGGACCATGTTTTTTAGTGTTTGACTTTTCTATACCCTTGTTTTTGGACCCGGTGTGTTTGCTGTATGTAAATTGGAAACCTTTCACAAAGAGCAAATATCGATTAGACAGTATCAAACTATCTGACAGGTTTGACAAGGACTTAAATGCGACGGCATTGAACTTGTCTGCTACCCGCCCCCTCCCTCCATCCCATTGCTAACCGACAAGTTGCATGTCGTGTCCAAAAAGTTGCTCTAACATTTGCATGATTTAATTATTTGTAGCATACTTTTGTGTGCCGACCAAACTTCACACCTGAATGCACAACAGCCTCAAGCACTTGCTGAGTGCTGTAAAACTTTTGCCACTTTTGCATTCACAGTTTTCCCAGTATCTGTGTACATGTATCCACGCCTATGTGTGTGACTGTGTGTGTGTTTGTGTGTTTGGCAAGGACCGCAGTTTTTGTATTAGTTGTTGTAAAAGTTTGTAAGGGTTCTCAGCTTGCGGTTCTTTTTGTTTTACTTATATTTTCTTCTTTTTTTTGGGTCCGAAACGAATGTCTCAATTCATTTTACGCTACACTGCGTCCCAAGTGGAGCGAGCCATGCAAAAAGGACTGCGGGCTTGGGTTCACATTCGGCATCAGCTTCAGCTTCAGATTCAGATTCAAAATCTGGATGGGTGGGGAGTGTCATTTTGTGGGAGCGAAAAATGCAAGCGTCGCAGAACCGACTTGCGTTGCTCGGCATCATTACAATTTGTCGATTTGCTTCGTTAAACAGCAAACAACAGACGCAGCAGGCCACAAAAAAAAAAAAAAATAATAAAGAAAAAAAAGCACGCGAAAGGATAAAGTTGAAGTGAAGACGAGGACAGCAGCGTTGACGACTTGGCAGAAGAAGCACAAATGAAAGAAGGGCGATAAGAAAAGGAACAGCAGCCGTCGGCAAATGCCGGCTACGGCCAGCCACTTCTCTTTGTAGTTATTTCTTTCTCTCTCTCTCTCTCTCTCTCTTTCTCAGAGTCTCTCGTCAGGCCGTTTGGTTTGTTTATTTTTTATTTTCACATTTAAAAAGCACTGCATTGCCCCTTATTCGCCAAACGTCAAAGTCGCAAAAGGCGAATAAGCAGCAAATTATCGTGACATGCACGTAGCGACGCTGGCAAGGCGGTGGTGTCAAAGACACTGACGACGGCAGCTTCAAAGGCAGCCCCGCAAGCGTATCGAAATCCGCGAAGCGCCACAAAACGATGAGCGTTGCTGTAGCCTCTGGCTATATGCATATCTATATATGTGCTTGTGTTTAGTAAGAAGCAGAAGCAGCAGCAGATTGTCGGCAATCATTTCTGCCAGACAAAAAGAGGGAGAAATATGTAAGTAAGAAAACTCTCTTAGTTTATAAGGGTATGCAGTTTTTAAGATTTTGGTTACAATTAATGGCATATTTTTAATATGCGAATTTTCAAAACTGCTCTTGGAAATATGAGTGAAACTGGTAGAGAAGTTTAAATTGCATCCAGTAAATTATTGCAGCATGTAAACTGAGATAATTAATATAGTTAGTTTGTGTGTTGATATATGAAGCTAAACTAAGTCATATATATATGTATATTTACAAATACGTACTTGTGAGCAGAGTTATATTTTAATATATATTATAAGATTTGGTTAATAAGCTTTATTGTTCAGCTGTTTAAATATTCGGCCACTTAAATAACTCAAGTTCGGCTCAACACGATTCATGCCCAATTTAACATAATTTAATTTAAATCAGTATTATTTTCACTTCTTCTTGTTCGTTAAATATTATTTTATTCCTCTTTTCATTCTTTAAAGGCAGAGTTACCTACTCCCTCTGTCATTTTACATTTTATTCAGATCGTCCCTTTTTTATCTGCAGTTCCTTTGCCGATGACCCTCTTCCACACACAATTAGATTTATTTGCAAATTATAACTTAAATTGCCACATGGCCGTCGCAGCCAAACAGATTTTTTTTATTGCCGCCTCTCTCGATGTGAGTCGGTGGCGCCACAATTTATGCCATAAAACCGTTTAAAGTTGGCAGTTGCCATTTAACCATAATTCATAGCGTGCTTTTGGGTGATGCTTTAAAAAACACTGTATAATTAGCATTTAATTTCATCTGCCTTCATTTTGTTGTTAATCAAGAAAGAAAAGGTTAATTTGCAGACTCATTAAATTAGTTAACGGATGTGCGGCCGATTATAATTATATGATTTGGTTTATTTTATTTATTTATTTTTTTTTTTTTAGCAATTTAGGGTCAGTGCTTTTGGGTTCTGCTATAATCACTGATCATTATAAAAATAAATTACATCATGAATGTGAATGTAAATGAATATAACATGTGAACTTATCCGTAGTCCCAATATTATTAACTTCTGTATCAGTTTGGGTTCGCATGCAACTTGATTGATGTACAATTAGAAATTACACTCTTGAGTTTTAAATGTGATATGTTGATTATACGCTTAATTCGGAATATATCCGTTGACTCATTTGGATCACTCAGTTCTAACATACGGGTGTCAAATAGCCAAATAGGGATAGACATGTTAATTAGTTTGTCATGGATTAGAGGCTATTAGATATCTTAGCAGCTGAGTTGGATCGAATTTGAAATTTCAATAGACGGAAGCATTGTTACTCAAGTTTTGCAACTAATCGAGAGTACATCGCTCAAAGATGCTCAGCATGAATTAACGTTGTTATTGATTGAGTAATAAAGATTGCATTGCAGGCATCAATTTCAATGAATGTAAGTTCTTGTTATATATAGCTTCTCATAAAAATGCAATTCTGTTCTAATTTATTAACATACACCATAATACTTTTACATGCTGTAATTGATTTCAGTTTCGATAAACTTGTGCATTCACAAAACGTTTACCTTTGCGAAACTAATATATTTAAATTATTTTGCAATCTAAGTGAACAGTTTGCGGCTACTAAGAGGTAATGATTGAGTAATTTTCGGCTTCGAAATATGTACATATGTTTTTGAAGCGCTTTCTTTAGTTAAGTTTAATCGCTTAACATATTTTTCCAACATTATGAAGTTTGATTATAAATATTTTTATGAGCAATTAAAGAGAAGAGCTAAAGATTACATACCCTAGCAAACAAAAAATTTGTTCCAACACGAATTTTAATTTAATTTAATTTTAATTTTAATTTTAATGTGATATAGCGGATAGAGTTAACCGATTCTGACTGCAGTAAAGAGCTAGTTTTATCAAGATACACCTAACATCTGTTCGCATAAAATGAGACTGACATGGGTCTCTCGGCTCGGCTACTGATGCCCATCAACAATATATAATATATGTTCAAGAATGAACACTATTTTAAGAAAAATAACACATGTTATCTATTTAAGCAAAGGGTCCCTGCCTAACAGGTAGCCGCGACCGCTTGAATGCAAAATAGGCAGATAGATGAGTACAAAACGAGACAAATTGTGAAACAACCTTTTCATGGGCTAGAATGGTCTACCAGCAGGTAGAAAATAAATGAACACTTGTGGCTATATAAGGGTGGAATTTTAAGAAATAAAGACAGTTCGAACTTATGCTTCAACTCAACTCAATATTAGAAGTCATTAAAAGCCTTATGAGTTTTGCAAAGATTTAAGCACATGTTCTGTTACTAAACAAACATAACTAGAAATTATCAGCCTTATCGCCGAATTGAACTTGAAGCCAACCAATTTATGGGCCATTCTTTGTTAATATATTTTGTATTAATCAAACATGTTAAACAGAGCGTATAGATTACGTTGGAGAATACTCAAAACATTTCTTAATGCGAAAAAGCGCTCTCAAGTACGATTATCGAAACTGCATGTTTTTGAAACCGCCAAGTAAACAACAAGCTATGCGTGAATGCATCTGTGGGATTTCACAACAAAATATAATTGAGAGTTGAGCAGCCAATGCTTCCCACCTGCCACCTTCCACTTTCCACTTGCCGCAAAGCTGTAAATGAAACGTGCTCGGCGAAGACAAGTTCACTCCCACTTTTTGGCTTCCGCCTTTTCGCTCAATGCTCAATGCCAACAACTTTTCCCAGAGACCCGAAACGAATTCGATGAATGTTCATTAGCACATCTTTCTCGATTTCTGCAACATTTCGTCAATTTGTAAGTTTGAGTGTACGTCAATTTGACGGTTTACCATTTTGGCGCTGTCACAACGTCAGCGGCGAGTGCTATTGTTATTAATATTGTTGTTGTTGTTGTCTTTTGTCTGCTGTTGCTGTTGCTGCTGTTTTGGCTGAGCGCATAGTATGTATTTTGTTCGTGATCGTCATTAGGCTGAGAAATGCTTGTGTTCAGTTTGTGGCCAGAGCGCGAGCGATTAACAACACACGGCGCGGATCAGCGATCAGCGATGACTTAGAGTGAAACAGTGACAACTAGTGAGAGTGAGAGCAAAAATTGCCGCATTTCGAAAAACTGAATTTCAATTTCAATTCCATTTCGAGTATGGTATAGCATGCCGGCAATGTTTCCGGGCGTGATTGGGTACACAGTTTGCTTAATAACAACAAACCACGTGTATTTTCGCATTATTCAATAAAATTGAACTAATCGTTGCTACTCAGAAACGTTGAGCAAACATTCACAAGCCAAATTTTCAGCTATTGATCACATAATTAATAATCAAAATTAAATTAGAATTGGCCATGCATTTGTGTGTAATTAATTGCCTATTACATATTATGCACACTCTTTTCACACATCGACTATTAACATATGTACAGGTGGCCATGTTTTGGGATCCGCTGAGTTTGCTGCTTTTTTGACGGTCAAGGTCGCATCAGCAATGAAAATTTTATCGAAATTGTGCAACAAGTGTTCAGTCTACGGAGAGTTGTGAGTTTCAACACAAAACGAGTACTATAAAAAATGCTGCGAAACTTAATTGAACCGTTTAAAATTAGTATAAGCTATGTACTTATCAATTTGACGCAATTTGTATTATTAGCACTATTATAGCTCAGTGCATGGACTTTATGGGATGCACGATAGATTGTAAATTTAGAAATGTTGCTACCTCAGAATGTGTTAAAAATAGCTTTTTAGGAAATTGATTAATTTCAATTGCTTGTGAATTAAAGATTCGTTTTCTTAAAGTATGCAAATACAAGTATACATTCTTTTCAAAATGAAATGCTATTTGTTTTTGGAATTATTTCTAGTGAAAAAATCTCTTTGTCTGTTAAAAAACAAAAGAAAATCAATTTAATGCTGTTGCGTTTAGCATTTCTGAGCTCAATATACTCACTTTTGCATTTATGACAACAATCGCCTTATTTTTATGGAAATTCCCAAATTTAGTGGCATATTGTAGTGAGTGGGTCGTTGTGCCTTGGCCACTATAATCGAAAATCAATTTTGGGGGCCACTTGTAATTTCGATTACCGCAGCGAATTATTTTCTCCCAAGTTCGAATTGCTAAACATTCTGGTTGAGTTCGATTGCTTGTATTTATAATTTCATTGTATTTCGTATTTACACAATTTTGTTGAGTGTTTGGCAATGAGTGAGGTCGTCTGTCGTCTGTCGTCTCGTTTCGCTTTTTTGCTCTGCTTTTCATTCGCTCTTATGGTTTTGTATCTTTTTGGTTTTGTATCTCGTTGCTCTTAAATGATATCTAAAAAATGTGTAAGTGCAAAAAGTTCGTACATGTCGAGAGTATCATGCGTAGCCAGGGACAATGTTGCCACTGTTGAAGACGACAATGACAAAGATTTCTGAAATGTGGGTTTTTCTCTGTCAACTATCTCGTCGAAATAGGTGTGTTTTTGTGTATGATTGTCTATGTCGTATTCCGAGAAATATGAGTGTATTCAACTAATATGCTTGCAAAAGACCTTACAAATGGATACTTAACAGTTGTAATAAGTTGTTTGCTTATTTCGTTTACCTGTTAAATGGGTCAAAAGCGCATTGCAAAACTTTTGCCGTGTGTGCTAACAATTATATTTAATTTTTAGCAAGCTTATAGTTATTTTTGTTGCCTTAACAAGTTACAGCAAGTTTTATTATTGCTTTTGAAAAGTGGTCTAAGGAAACGTGAAGAGATATATAATGGCTTAATTAAAATTTCACACTGGTGGTTAAATATTTATGAAGTGGGAAAATCCCATTGTAGACCAAACTGGTAACACAGCTGGGACTTCATTTGTAGTATTTGTGACTCTTTTTGAACCGATGTGCTTAGCTGAAGGTATATCATCAATCTCAAGCTGAGTTGCAGCGAGTCTGTAAGATGAGACCTAAGGTTAAATCTGATCTAGAAAACTAATCTAGAGAAAGCTTCTTTTGTAACAAAAGAAATGGAATTAACACATTCTTGCAAATGTAAACCTCATCTATTCAGATTTTCATATTTGAAATGTTTACTTTAACAATCGCAATCTGTATGTTGTATTGGTGTTGATTGTGGCGTGCGTTGGTCATTTGCAAGTTGTTCAAAAATGTGAATCCATAAATGAATTTATGACATGTATTTGAGGCGCTTCGCTTACGCACTAAAAAATGTGCTAAGTGCCAAGATTGAGTTATATGCTAATTGTGCAACAAAAGAATATGGTGAGATTTTATGGAACATTTGTAAATTAATTGAAGAAAAATTAATTAGCAATTTCAACAACTGGTTAAATAAATACTCTTCATATAGACCATTATGCATATAGATAAGCATGACATGAGCAAAATTACTTTTGCACTGTGACAAAAATAACTTTAAGCGGCGTTGGCACGTTTTGTGCCAGCAGCTGTGAAGGTCGCCAACTGGGTGAAAATAACAGATTTTCTTATGGAATGGTATGGGGTTGCCTCAACAGTTGGCTCGTTTAATTACACTGACTGACTTGATAGCCGGTTTGTAAACGGACGACAAAAGCACAATAACAAAAAACAATTGCTTACATAACCATCGGCATGGCGAAGACGTAAAAATATATACACACACCAGAAAATGTAATTTAGTATGCCCGGTCGTTTACTGATTATGTCTGGAAACCGGTTTATGGGGTGCCACCAAATTGGGAGACAAGCAGACGGAGTCAGGGGGAGAGGGACAATCAAATTGGGGGACTCGTCAGCTCTTTTCTTTTCTCTCCTCTCTCTCTCTCTCTCTCTCCCTCTCTCTCTCAATTATGTTCACTCTTTAGTGGGTCGCCCTAGGACAGGTCAGTTGCCTTCTCATGAAAGCGTGTTACCAATTTCAGGTTCGCAAATGATTTGCATTTCTTTCACAATAAAGTATATATATATATATATATATGAAATGTGAATATTGTTGAAAGCTTCGTACCGCATGCTTGGACTTAAACTGGTGAATTCAGAGTATGCTATTTTAATCTATTGGGTAATAGCACTGCCTTTTAAAAAAAACTACTTGTAGCGTGAAGCATTTACTGTGTACAAGCTTAAAAAATAAATTAATAAATGTTTTAACTAGTTGAATTGATCATAAAGAGTCCACTGGGTCAAGGATTGTATTTTGCAGGCGCATGATAAATTGGTCACTGGTAAAGATTAGAAATTGGATACCTCTAACATAACTCGATAGCAAAACGCCATTTAAGTGAAGCCACTCTCTCATTCTCTAATGAAATTGTGATATAACACATTTTGTTTGGTATCAAAATACTTGATTTGATTCTCAACTTTGTGTCAATTATTAATTTTCTTAATTTCGGCTTAAGTGTCGTTGCATCAGAAAAATACTAAATACATAGAGCATTTGTCTGCCTGACAGGTTCCATTTAAAAGGGGGGAATTTTCCATAGATTGTCTTACAATTGTCTGAGGTGTTTCTCTGTGCCAGCAACCAGCCACAGATAAAAAGCCAGAAATTTGTTGTTATTAATTATGTATGATCCCCTCTCTCTCCACTCTTCGATTGTTGCCGATTTACAGATCACCTGATCTTATAAAATAAAACAAAGTGAAACGAGCGCCAAGTTCTCAGTCGGCTTTAACGACTCTCAGGGTTCACACGACAATCAGTCTATGTGTGGAATATATAAATTTACTGATTAAAAATATACAGTTCTTTTCGCAGAAAAAATTGCATATGATACGTGACATTCAAAGTGAAGGATTCTTCTTTTTGGTTCATTGCCTCGCATTATCGATTACCGCTTGTGTCTAGACTTCTAGTTAGCATCATTTAACGAATGGAAATTAATTTGAAATTGCCAGCTTGCATTCCTCACGTTATCACGATTAACTAACTAATCAATTATTTACTTAATTTGTGTTACTCTTCAGCCAAGTGGTACTATAACGTGTAGTTTTATCTTACACACTTTCACGGCCCTGAGCAGATTATACAAACTTTCAGATACATTTATGAGTGCTAACATTAAAAAAAAAATGAGCAGACGCATCTGTGAGCTCGCATAGTTTGTGTAGTGATAAAAATGTGAAGTGCGGTGAACTGAAGTAAAACAAAGGCGAGCACACATAACATAAAACACGTATAAAGTAAAACACTCAAAAGTCAACAACGACGAAGTCCTCCACTAAAAGCTTGCCCCAGTTCGAATTTATCATAAGTACATACGCACACACACACACACACCCGTTGTGATAAAAAACAAGGAAAATGAACTCTCTAGAGGAGTTTGAGCGTATCCGGCAGCAGGAGCTGGAGCAGCGATTCGAACTGGAGTTGCAACTGCAACGCAATCGCACGATGAGCAAACACGCACATCCAACACTCTCCGAGTACTACACACGTAAGTGAACACAACCAGCTGAGCATTAAATGATTTCCATAACACATTTAATTCCTGCTAGATTATCTGCTTAATTGATAGAAGAAAGAAACAATGAGAACGACATTATTGACAAAGGCCTCAAGAGTCAGAAATTAGGTTGATAGATTGTGACATTTAATAATATATACTTTAGCCATTTGACTGTTTGACTCATATTGTATATGTGACTTGTATAAATGACTCAGTACTTTTAATTTCATTAGCTATCTTATTTAATTTCCTTATGTATATATTTTTCAAAGACACCGTTCGTCATGGTCCAACTCTTGCACCGATTTGGTTTTTTCGCAGATTATTGATAAAGTTCGCAGTAGTCTCGCGTTAAATTCAAATTGGGTGAAATTAATAATAATTCGAAGTATAGATATAGAACCCGAGCTTCTAATAACTCATATGTCGAGCATTTTCTATTATCTTAAAAGTAAAAGGTTAAATTACATTTTCAAAAAGTATGAAAAAAGTACGAGTTAATAGAAATTCATAGACTCGTCGTAAAATAGCTCTTATAGAAACCATTAACCAAAAATCCATTCAATTCGTGTACTTTACCAATTACACTGCCAGACTAATCTATGGAATTTAATTAAAATGTACTTATTATTCGTACTTAGGGTATAAATACATGTTTTCAATTAGTCAACGAATCTCATCATTAATTAGTATGTTATCTGAGATATTTTTTATCTGTTTACGAAAGTGCGTAAATTGTTATTGGAATGCTTAAAAAAATGTAGCTTATAAAACCAATTTAGTATTGAAGATAAGTGATGTAGGGTAAAATTAGTCTATTAGCTACAAATTATGTTTAAGAGTCACTCGACAGTAGCTTATCAGTTGCAATTTGTGACGTAACATTGTTTTCAGCCTAATAAAGACAGACTGGTTTTATTTTTTGTAGACATGACAGCATTTGTCTCGCTGGCCATCTTTATAGCCGCACTGCTGACCATACTCAACATATGCATATATTTGACAACTGTGTCGCGACTGCGTCGTCATCTAAACAAACCGCTGATGATACCCTCTATATTAATGGTCAGCATGTATCCAGTTATATCGGTGGCTGCTTTAGTTACCATACTGGTGCCCTATTCCTGGTTCATATGCCACACAGCGATGCACGTCATGTTCATGATGGGTGGCCCCGTATTTCGCACTCTACTCTTCCGCTACGTGGACTCAGAGCAGAACTATATAAAAGAGGCATCTGGGCAGGCGGTGGAGCTGACGACACCACCGTGTTGTTGCTGCTGCTCGTGCCTGCCGCTGGTGGTGCCGACGAAGACGAAACTGTGCATCTCACGTTATATGGTGTGGCAGATGCCCTTCTGGCAGGGCAGTATTATGTTGGTCATGAACGTACTGTACTATCGTGATATAAACCTCTACCACGAAGTGATGCTCTTCTTTGTACCATTTCTTATTACATCCATTGTAATGGGCATTTGGTCACTGCAAATCACCGTGCGCATGATTACCAAACTCCGTGGCGACTATCAACTGAGGAAGAAGATGTTCTGCCTGCAATTGGTTGTGATGCTGTGCAAACTGCAATATCTGTTTCTCTATGAGCAGCTCAACTCGTTCAATCTGGGCGGTGAATATCCCATCAATCACACCGTCTACAAACAGAGTAAGTGTATTATTGTTCTCGATTCTGTAAGCTATAAATTATAGTTGGTTCTTCCGATTCACAGCCATCATAAATATTCTGATACTGGTCGAAATGGTTCTGGTTTCCATGATGGCGCAGAGCGCCTATCGCGTACCAGTTCAGGTCCAGGTGGACGAGTCGAATCGTAACTGAAATTGTGCACTTCAGTAGTGGCAAGAGCTATAGCAAATGATTGTGATAATGTAATAAAGACAAATTAGCTTAAAAATAATAAAAATAGTAAAGGCAAGATGATTTATATATGGATATTTTATTAGTATTGTTTTTACAGTGTGTCTCAAGGAATGCACGTGCGACATGGTTTGAGTATATATTTTTCAAAATCGCATAGTTTCAAACCTATTGAGAAGGCTTCTAAAACTTATTTTCAAGCAAACATCAAGAAAGCTGATGGAGTTTACTTTCAGTAGTATCCTATCCTAGTGTCACACACTTTCCTAGTGCTGTGACTGAAACAAAATGGTTCGAATCTCAGTTGCCTTGTTGACCAAATAGCCAACCACAAATCATGCGTTGTCCTGCCTCTGTCTTGGTCCTGGGGTCGGTCCAGTTGATGCCTTAGGCCTGGTTCCCCGGACACGCGTGTCGCGTTTAGCTCATAATTCTTAATGTCCCCGAGGGAGAGGGTCCGCTTTACATTTTTCAACAAAATTGTATGCGGCTTAGGCCGAGTATGCTTAGGCGCCATAAAAATACAATAAATTCGTCTTTTTCCGGCTAGATAGCCTTTTTGGGATAACTCAATTGCCAGCCAACAACCGAGAGCCGAGACAACAGTCGAGAAACAACAGCAGCAGTAGTAGCAGAAGCAATAGCAGCAGTGCGTTGAAATTTATGATTTATTTGAAAAGAAAGTACATTGTACGATGCCAAAATAAATCACACTCAAGGCGCTGGAAGGGCACAGAAAGACGAGGACAAAGAACGTCAGCCAAGCAAAATCAAATAAATATTTTGAAACAGTGCAACCAAGATTCGGCCAGCTGAGCAGCTCTGGTATCCTTTGAAAATTATTAGAATAATCATGAAATGTGTGACTTTTAATTATGTTTGTGTTTGCTTTTATGTTATTTATTAGAGCAAAACTGGTTCGCCTTTAAAAAAAATATATAAACCGTTATTTTGTTCAAATAAATTATGTAGATATTTTTAGTTAATGCCCAAAAGTATGCAAGCTATAAAATGTGCAAAATTAAAACTGCTTTTTAGTATTTTTTCCACATATAGTCAAAATGATTTGATTGATGCAACGCAGCAAACAACTTGCGAAAAACTGAATGCCCTGCAAGGGGGATTTACATCGAAGGCCTCGTTCTGGGGCCAGGAATATAGGGCCACAACAGTCAAGTGCCGTGGTCGGTCGCTGTTATCTTATCGTTCTTTTATGATGTACATAACGCCGCAGAGCGCTGCGCTATGAGAAGTAAGTGTCTGTCCTTACAGCCCAGCCCCAGGTTCCGCCGACCCTCTAACCCCTCATCTATGCCCTGTCAGCCTGCCTGTCTGGCCACCTCTTCGCTAGGTCTTGGGCTGTCGCTTTTTATGAAGACGCTTGTTTACTTGCCTTCTGCCAAGGAGCCGTCGAGCTGCCAGCTTCAATGGCTGACTGGCTGGGTGGTTGACTAGTCGGGCTGGCGTGGCAAGGCAAGTAAATCAGATTAAGTACCCGCTGCTCATTTTGATGAGTTGCGAGTGCCAACGAAGAAGACGATGTCGACGACGTTGCTGACGAGTATACGGCCTGTATCCAGATTAGGAGGAAGTGGCGTCGAGGCTGTAACCCTGTGCGGCTTTCTGATTTCAAATTGGATTTTTGCAACGGATATGTGCGACTATGCCACTCGTACACACACACATATATATACTTATATGTGTTGAAAAAATTTAATTGAAAATACTAACCGTGTTGTAATTTAATCTATCGACTGAAGGTATTTCACATTGTTTTTCCAGGCCAAATTGATAACATTTTTATTTGTCTAGAGCAAAAGTGGACTTTTTCAGAATAATAACAAAAGTATTTGCCCAACGGCAAGGGTTGTAAAATCTGCTGGGGAGACTGGACGAGCGGACGATGCAAATGTTGTTTGTATATTTATTTATATAAGTACGGCTTATTTGTGTTATTATTATTATTATTTTTTGGGCAGAGTCCGTTTACAAATGAAAATATTTAGATTTCATTGCTCAATTTATTTGCACGATATATAAATAAAACTAAGAATTTCTGTATTTTATTTATTGCAATATTTGTTCGATTAATGGTCGATATTGTTGGCTTAAAGTGTATGCCATATTTGTACTTTTTACCAGCATTAATAATATATATGATAGCATACTCTTGTGCGTTGTAAAAATGGTAAGAAACTTCTTCAAAATGCTTGCACAACAAAATGTTATAAAAATGTTGACGCCCACTTGACGGCGATGGGGGAATGTCTACTTCTAGATCTACTTTTGTCTATTGTCTGCGCTTCTTAGCCATGTCCAAACACGTTAGGCCATCGACTGACACAACAGCAGACAAACAGCAACAACAGCAACAGCAAACAAATGGAGGAACTCTCAGACAGTGTCTTATGTCACTGTCCATTAGATGCCGTTGGGGGCCAGGGCTTAAAGCTGTCCAATGAATTACTTGCGCTGGCTCCATTAATGCTAGAATACTGGAATATTCATCGAATCGCCACAGGCCAATGGGCCTGGGCGTATGCGTGGTCATGACTTATGAGTGGATAAATTTCATGGCTATTTGCGCTCGAAAACACTTACAGAAATTAAATAATGCGCATACGCCGTGATGTTCGCGGCTGTTTAATTCTACTAATAGATATTATAACACAATATTTGTCATTCACAGACAATTTAACAGATTCCAAGATGATACACAACTTTATCAGGCATTTTATGATTATTGACTTGACTTGCGTTTTTTATGTGTTCCCGGCTTTTAGTATTTTCATTTCCATTTTCGTTTTCGTTTTCTTTATTCTGGTTATTGTCGTTTATGTCGGAATTTTCAGTATTTATGCCAGCCTTTTGTTTAAGACATTCCCCGACACCTTTTCTTCCTTCGCATTCAGCAGCTGCTCGGTCATTTCGCTGGTGCTAAGTAAATAAGTTTTATGACTTTTTTCGGTCGTGCTGTTTGCTGCAAGCCTCGTAAAATAACCATCGTCTGTGTCATGTGCTTGATTGATTTCATGACCAAATTTGGCTCGATATTCCATGCCTTTTTTTCGACTTCCTACCGACTCAACTGACGCGCCAGAATCTTTGCTATGTGGCTTATTTTTGTTGTTTTTGCTGTTAGTGAGCTGTGAAATCTCAGCAAGATACGCAATTTAA